>OZ014521.1:328712143-330174643 GCA_963966055.1 Lathyrus aphaca
TTTTGTGTAAGTTATGAATGAGGGTGTTTCAGCCTTGCCTTATGCTATGCTTTGCTTGCAAATTGTCCACATAACTCTCTCTCATTGGTCAGTTGATTTGACATGTGCTTTATGGATAGGTGAGGCAACTTTTGCAAAAAGTCAAATAATGTGTAAGAGAAGCATGGCTCATGATCTAGGCAAGTACATGGGCATGGGCTGGCGCAGCAAGGTGAGGTGAGAGGCTAGCAAAGCTCAGCACCCAAGGCTGCAAGTAGGAGGGAGCATGATCATGAGTTTTTGCAAGTTGTGACATTTTGGTTCACATGTGATTCTTTGGCCAACCAAACATGAAACCATGGGCAATCTTAGTCCAAATCTGATTTTATGACTTAGAGAAATGTTTGTGTACTGGTTTGAGAGGAATTAGAAGTCACATAATGCATTGGTTCATGACTTTGCAAAATTTCCATTTGAAGCATGCCTTGAAAAACAATGATTTTTGCCAACTTTGCCTTGCCATAACTTTTGATCCAAGAAGAGTTTGATCATGTTCTTGTACTTTTTGAAAAGGGAAAGATGAGATCTACAACTTTCATGACCAAAGTTTTTCCATTTGAAGCCTTTTTGGACCAAGAATCAAAGCTTGAAAATTGACCTAAAATGATGCATTCTTGAAAAGTCAACTATGCCCAAAAAGTCAACCTTTGCAAAAACCCTAAATTCTTGATTTCTATGAACTTCAACCTTCTTCCATGATCAAATAAAGATCATATACACTCAAAATGATGAAGATCACCCATTGGTTGGGTCATTGGGGGCCTCAGATGCCCTGATTTTACACTGACTTGTCTGAAAAGTCAACCCTTGATCAGATGACCTCCCCATGGAATTTCTTCATGAAAATTGATATGCATACTCCCTATACCATATAGAGATCAATGGAAACAAGAATGACCAAAATTTTTGGGGTTATGGCCTCTGAAACCAAAACCCTAATTTTCAGTCAACTGTGCAGTCAAACTTGGCTCTGCATCCACTCAAACCCTAGTTCTTGTGATTCCTCTGCATTTTTGACTTTGAGGAGATGGAATATGATATAAGAACACACATGGACCCCTTTGAGTTGATTGGTTGCCTTTGGAATGGCTCAAGATGCTTTGGGATTGCTCAGATCACAAACCCTAGGTGCAGATGCCTTGAAAGCTATGCAGTGGATAAAAAATGAGATGTGAGATGACATGGTTGTACTTATGCATATGAGAATGATCACAAGCCATGGTGTGAATGGGTGAGGGCAAATTTGGGGTGTTTACAGCTGCTCCTATTCAAACATGAGTTAGCTGTGCAGGATGTAAGCGACGGCTTAACAGGCCAAACAAGATAACTTGTGGTTGAATACCAAAGACAGTCCAAAATTTGCACTCACAGAATGAAGAAGAAAAGGGATATAGATTGTAAAAGCAAATAAAGTATATTGTAAAGTGTGGGCGATGGAGGACGACCGTCGAGCAGAGGACGACTGCTGGGTAAATAGCAATGACGGGGACGGCCGACATGCTGGAAAAATGTGAAGTAAAGCGATGACGGGGACGGCCGACATGCTGGGGACAAAAGGTAGAGCTAAGACGGGGACGGCCGACTAGCTGGAAAAAGTAAGATATCATGATGGGGACGGCCATCAAGTTCATAAAGCTGTAAAATCCTCTGGGGATTAATGAAACATGACGGGGACGGCCATCAAGTTCATAAAGGTAAAGTAACCAACGATGGGGACGGCCATCGGGTTAAAAGGAAAAAGGGACCACGACGGGGACGGCCATCGGGTTAAAGAATAAATGAAATGAACAGATGATGGGGTACGGCCATCAAAGGTGAAGGACGATCACCTAGCAGGGGACGGCTGCTCTGTTGGGGATAAAAGGAAATATGATGGGGACGGCCATCAAAGGTGGAGGACGACCACCTGGCAGGGTACGGCTGCCGGAAATATCAACGACGGGGACGGCCATCGGATAGAAAAGGTCAACGATGGGGACGGCCATCGGACGAGCATGATGGAGGACGACCATCAAGAAGTGGAGGACGACCACTCAGCAGGGGACGGCTGCTCTCGAGGTTTGTCATGACATAGGACGAATGCCAGATAACCGAAAATCAACAATGGGGACGGCCATTGGATAAAGTGATGAAGGACGATCATCAAAAGGTGGAGGACGACCACCTAGCAGGGGACGGCTGCTAAAATCAACGATGGGGACGGCCATCGGATGAGCATGATGGAGGACGACCATCAAGAAGTGGAGGACGACCACTCAGCAGGGTACGGCTGCTCTCAGAGGTATCATAACACAGGACGAGTGTTAGATAAAAAGAAAATTGTTTTGTTGGCGATCTACTGGGGAGTAGTAAACACGGACGAGTGTTCACAACCAAGAAAGGAAAGTATGAGTGTTTGGTATTGTGTATAGATTAAAGATGCGGACGAGCATCCTTAAGACTACGATACGGACGAGTATCATGTAGAAACAAACTGACACATGTTCAGAGATGATGATACGGACGAGTATCAACGGGTTAACAGAGAACACGGACGAGTGTTGCATCTGGAAGGACTCTTCTGGGGAATAGTAGACACGGACGAGTATCTATACTCAAGAAGACATAAGTGTTTGACACGGTGTATGGATTAAAGATGCGGACGAGCATCCTTAAGACCTTGATACGGACGAGTATCATGTAGAAACAAACATTAGACGCACTGTTCTGAGATGATGGTACGGACGAGTACCAACTGGTTAACAAAGAACAAGGACTACTGTCGAATCTGTGGGAATAGTGATGATGTATACAAGATGCGGACGAGTATCTGTATAAGTGTACCATGAGTAGTATGAGTATATAAATATGAGTGTTTATCTGCTGGGGAGAGTGACACGGACGAGTGTCAAGAGAGAAAAGTATAATATTAACAAGTGTATGGGTGATGAAGGTGTAAGCGACTGCGCTGGGGATATGACACGGACGGGTGTCAAGAAAATGTATATACGAGTACATGTGAGTGCAAAGAGGATGTCCCTGGCTTTCTGCTGAGATATGACACGGACGGGTGTCAGGACGTATCTGTAATACGGGTGATCTTGTTTGTAAAGAGTGTTCTGACGACTTTACTGGGGAGTGATGACACGGACGGGTGCCAAAAGGTGTATGTACTGGTGTTTGTGATTGGAGAGGGCAGCTGCTTTTGCTGGGACTCTGATGGGGATGTTTCTGTATATATTCTGTATGTTGACAGATTGTCACTATTTACAAATGTTCGATTCACAACATGACTTATGATTATGCTATGCGTTTGATTTTTGCCGTAATGCTCCGTATTAGACGGAATGCTACGCTCTGAGGGTATAATATGATGCGAATGCTATGATTATGCAAAGAGGCACCGATCCGGAATTCGGATCCCGTCGCTGCGAAGATCTCTGGTTGATCTGCTTGAAGTGAACATCCCAGCTGGGGACGAGATCACTGGTAGATCTAATGATGTATCTGTTTGGGGATATAGGTCACTGATTGACATATCCTTGTAATTCGGGACCCAGCTGGGGTTTGTAGAAGCTTTCTCCCTCTCTGTTGTGATTTCTTCGTGCGTTGCTCTTCTGAATAGAGGCTGAAGATTCTGCGGGGAGATGATTCCCTGATCTTTGCATCTGCCGAGGAAGAATGGTTGGTACCACAGCCGGGGAATGCTGTTGGCAACTCAGCTGGGGAGAGTAATGAGAGGCAACTCGGCTGGGGAGAAAGCATCCGGAGTGTTAAGCCTGTTAGTTGATTTGGCAACTTTGCTGGGGAAAGCAATGGGGAGCTACTCAGCTGGGGATAGAGCATCTCGGATGCTGATATCTTTTGTTGATTTGCCAGCTTGCTGGGGCGTAACCTGCATACCCCAGGTTGCGTTCTAGATATCTGCAATCCTGCAAAGATAAGGAAATGCACAAAAGGTCCCGAGGTATCCCTTACTGGATTCCGTCATAGGAGTTTAAGTACTTTTGAGAATAATCACATTCCCTGTAAGCATGTGTTTTTTTTTTTTTTATATTTTTTTTTAGAGAGAGGCATCTGTACTTATGCAATTGTATTTTAGAGATATCAGACAACTCTTTGCAAAACATAAATGTAAAAAACGAAACATGACCGAAAATCTGATTTTTATTAATTCATGTGCCCTGAATTGGCAAGATACAGTCAAAGAAACATATCTCCTGAAATGAGGAGATCGTTACAAATTGAGAAATAAAGTGTTGGCGATGCTGACGACGCTTTCAAGGAACTTCCTCTTCTGCTATGACTCGTATGACAATGACGTTCTTCTCGTCTTGCTTTCTGGAGAGAGTTAATTCTGATTGAAGCTTGATCCTTTGTAGCTTACCAAGTTGTAGATAATGCAGACGAATTCAGAATGCAGTTGTTCGCTTATTCCCTTGTTTTGCACGGATCGCCCTTTCGGGTTTTCAATCCATCGGGATACCCATTTTTGCCTGAGTTGTCCAATGCGGCTTTTCAACTCAGCGGGTGTACATTTTTTCCATTTTCCCTTACTTTTGCCCGAGTCTTTTATTCTGTTTTTGACTCGCCGGGATGCCCTATTTTTGCCTAGACCTACGTTCTGTTTTTATGTCCAGCGGGTCATTTTATGCGAAGTATTTTTTAACTGCATCTGAATTCACAGGGGATGGGAAATCTTCACCATCCATGGTGCTGAGCATCAGTGCTCCACCGGAGAAAACTTTCTTTACAACAAATGGTCCTTCATAATTTGGAGTCCATTTGCCCCTGTGGTCTGTATGAGGAGGGAGGATTCTTTTCAGCACAAGATCTCCTGCTTGGTACTCTCGGTGCCTGACTTTCTGATCGAAGGCCTTCTTCATTCTCTTCTGATATAACTGCCCATGACAGATTGCAGCCAATCTTTTCTCTTCGATCAGACTCAGTTGTTCGTATCGGGCTCGAACCCATTCTGCTTCACTCAGTTTAACATCCATTAATACCCGTAACGAGGGTAGTTCAACTTCAACAGGTAGGACTGCTTCCATACCATATACAAGCTGATAAGGTGTTGCCCCAGTGGATGTTCTGATTGATGTGCGGTACCCATGCAAGGCAAACGGTAGCATTTCATGCCAGTCCTTGTAGGTGACTACCATCTTCTGCACAATCTTCTTGATATTCTTATTTGCTGCCTCAACAGCGCCGTTCATTTTTGGCCTGTAAGGAGAAGAATTGTGATGTTGGATTTTGAAGTCCCGGCACAGCTCAGCCATCATTTTGTTGTTTAAGTTGGAACCATTATCAGTAATGATTCGCTCGGGCACTCCATATCGACAGATGATATCTCTCTTCAGAAATCGGGCTACCACTTGTCTTGTGACATTTGCATATGAGGCTGCTTCAACCCACTTGGTGAAATAATCAATGGCAACCAAGATGAATCTGTGGCCATTTGAAGCAGTTGGCTCAATCTTGCCAATCATATCAATGCCCCACATAGCAAAGGGCCAAGGTGAAGACATGATGTTCAAAGGATTGGGAGGCACATGCACCTTATCTGCGTAAATCTGGCATTTATGACATTTTCTGGCGTAAGCACAACAGTCTGCATCCATTGTGATCCAGTAATAGCCTGATCTTAGCAATTTCTTAGCCATGGCATGCCCTCCGGCATGGGTACCAAAAGATCCTTCGTGCACTTCATGCATCAGCAAATCTGCTTCCGTCTTGTCAACGCATCTGAGGAGTACCATGTCAAAGTTCCTTTTGTATAAAGACCCATCAGTGTTCAGAAAGAAACTTCCAGCAAGCCTTCTCAAAGTCTTCTTATCATTGGAAGATGCCCCAGGTGGGTATGTTTGATCCTCCAAGAAGCACTTAATATCATGGAACCAAGGCTTATCATCTTTTACAACATCCGCTGCAAATACATATGCATGTCTATCAAGTCTCGATACTGAAATCTGAGGTACAAAGTTAGCAGCTTGAACTTTGATCATGGATGAAATGGTAGCGAGAGCATCTGCAAACTGATTCTCGTCCCGGGGGATATACTCAAGCTTGACTGTTGTGAAGAAAGTCAATAACCTTCTTGTATAATCCTTGTAAGGTATCAGATGATCCTGGTGGGTGTACCATTTCCCGTTGGTTTGATTGACTACCAAAGCTGAATCTCCGAATACGGTCAATGTCTTGATCCTGAGGTCAATGGCTTCCTCAAGACCCATAATGCAAGCTTCGTATTCAGCTTCGTTGTTAGTGCAGTTGAAAGTGAGTTTTGCCGAGAAAGGCATGTGAACTCCTTTAGGTGTAATGAGTACTGCACCAACACCACGGCCATTCATGTTAACAGCCCCATCAAACATCATAGTCCATTCTTCCTCCGGGTCAGGCCCTTCGGTGTGAATAGGCTCTTCGTGATCTTTTGCTTTAATGAACATGATGTCTTCATCAGGGAAGTCAAACCTCATAGGCTGGTAGTCATCAATGGGTTGCTCAGCAAGATATTCAGATAGTACACTGCCCTTGATGGCTTTCTGAGAAGTGTACTGTATGTCGTATTCTGTGAGAATCATCTGCCATCTTGCAACCCGTCCGGTAAGAGCTGGCTTCTCGAAAATGTACTTAACTGGATCCATTTTTGAGATTAATAAGGTAGTGTGGGTCAGCATATACTGTCTCAGTCGGCGAGCAGCCCACGCTAAAGCACAGCAAGTTTTCTCGAGCAGTGAATAACGTTGTTCACAGTCGGTAAACTTTTTGCTCAGGTAGTATATTGCATACTCTTTTCGACCAGACTCGTCATGCTGGCCCAGCACACACCCCATTGACTCTTCTAATACTGTCAAGTACATAATCAAAGGTCTTCCTTCAACTGGCGGCATGAGGATTGGAGGTTCTTGTAAATATTCCTTGATCTTGTCAAAAGCCTTCTGGCAGTCTTCGTTCCACCTGACCGTTTGCTCCTTTCTTAACAGCTTGAACAAGGGTTCGCAGGTTGCTGTAAGGTGAGATATGAACCTTGAAATGTAGTTCAATCGACCTAAGAACCCTCGAACTTCTTTCTCAGTTTTAGGTGCAGGCATCTCTTGAATAGCTTTGACTTTATCAGGGTCAACTTCAATCCCTTTCTCGCTTACAATAAAACCCAGCAGCTTACCAGATCTCACCCCGAATGTGAATTTGTTGGGGTTCAACTTTAGTTGGTACTTCCTCAGACGCTTGAACAACTTCAGCAGATTCACCAGGTGATCTTCCTCTGTAAGGGACTTGGCGATCATATCATCCACATAACATTCTATTTCCTTATGGATCATATCGTGGAATAATGTCACCATAGCCCGTTGATATGTGGCACCAGCATTCTTCAGTCCGAATGGCATCACTTTGTAACAGAACGTGCCCCAAGGTGTGATGAATGTTGTCTTCTCCATGTCTTCAGGTGACATCTTGATCTGATTGTATCCTGAAAATCCATCCATGAAGGAGAATACCGAGAACTGAGCCGTGTTATCCACCAATACATCAATGTGAGGTAATGGGAAGTCATCTTTCGGGCTGGCTCTGTTCAGATCCCGGTAATCAACACACATTCTTACTTTACCGTCCTTCTTAGGCACAGGCACTATATTAGCAACCCACGGCGGGTAGCTAGTCACAGCAAGGAACCCGGTGTCCCATTGCTTTTGTACCTCTTCCTTGATTTTCATAGCCATGTCTGGGCGAGTTCGGCGCAGCTTCTGTTTCACTGGTGGGCATTCTTCCCTTAGAGGCAGCTTGTGCACAACTATATCGGTATCCAACCCTGGCATATCTTGATACGACCAAGCAAACACATCAACATACTCTTGAAGCAGATCAATCAGTTGTCTCTTCACTGAGTCTTGCAGGCAGGCCCCGATTCTAACTTCTTTCACGTCTTCCTCTGTACCAAGATTAATCACTTCAACCTCCTCCTGGTGAGGGGTAATAACCTTTTCCTCTTGTCTTAACAACCTGGCTAGCTCTTCAGGAAGCTCATATTCTTCTTCAACCCCTTCATCAGCTTGATTGATTGGATTGTCAAAGTCATACGATGTCATAGCCGTGCTGTTGTCGGTGCTGTCTGGAAGGCACTCTCTGCAAGGGTTGAGTTTATTCATTTTAGTGATTGATTTTAATCTTGCTTTAGAAAAAAGTGAAATGAAGTTATCATTTTGAAAACACCGCCATTTATTTTTGTACAAAAAGAAAAGTGGAAAAACAGTGAGCAGAAAAGAAAAAGACTCGTTTGCAAAAAGATGTCTGACATTTCATTAATTTAATCTTGTTTGCACAAAAGTACAGATGGCCCTGGTTACAAAATGAGTCTTGTCATCTTGGGCAAGATGCAAGACTTTGATGCATGCTATAAAAACACAGGAAATAATAATTACTCTGCATGAGTAACTCTTATAATTTCCTGGGAAGACCAGTTCGAGACACTGCTCCCCGGGATCTTCGGACGAATCCAATTCTCCAGATTGCGCTCCTCTTCCAGCTCGTCTTCCAGACAGTTGATAGCATCGGGGGTAAGCATCCCCCCACTGACGAAACCAGGCTCTGCAGCAGCCTTTGCTTGATGTTGGGTTGGTCTGTAACCCAACCCAAATTTGTCCTTCTTCTCCTCCACAGCTAAGACCTTGCCCCAGCCTAGGGCAGTTCCTTCCTCAACAACCTTCCGGGCTTGCTGGTAAGATGATATGGAGATCCCTGACACAGCAGATGCTTCATTGACGTTCAAGGCTTCAAAACCTTGGCTCATTGTTTCATGGATTTCCCCATCCATCTCAATGTATTTATAAGTAGCCAGATGGCTAACAAATATATCCTCTTCCCCACAGATTGTGACAACTTGACCTTCCCACTCAAATTTTAACTTTTGGTGAAGGGTAGACGTTATTGCGCCGGCGGCGTGAATCCAGGGTCTACCCAACAAACAGCTGTAGGCGGGCTGAATGTCCATCACATAAAAGATAGTTTTAAAAGTCTGTGGGCCAATTGTCACAGGCAGCTCAATCTCTCCCAGAACCGATCTCTTAGAACCATCAAAGGCTCTTACTACCAGGTTGCTGGGTCTCAATGCCAATCCGTCATATTCAAGCTTCACCAGAGCCTTCTTTGGTAAGACATTCAGGGAAGAACCTGTGTCCACCAGCACATGAGAAAGGACAGCTCCTTTGCATTCCATGGTTATGTGCAAGGCTTTGTTGTGATTGCGGCCATCCGCTGTCAAGTCAGAATTGGTAAACCCTAGCCCATTGCTAGCAGTAACATTACCAACCACGGTTTCCAATTGGTTGACAGTAATCTCCTCAGGCACGTAAGCTGCGTGCAGGACCTTAAGTAGTGCATTCCGATGGGCTTCGGAGCACATAAGCAGTGAGAGGATAGAGATTTTGGACGGCGTCTGATGAAGCTGATCCACAACTTTATAATCACTCTTTTTGATGATTCGCATAAACTCATCAACTTCCTGATCGAATGGAGTCTTCAGGGCTTCTTTGGCAGCTGGATCTTCTTGCACCGGGCCTTTACCCTTTGCTTTGGCAGCAGCTTCTGCTTCGGCAGTAGGTCTTTGAACTTGTGAAGCAAAGAGACGTCCGCTTCGAGTGAAGCCTCCGCCTCCCCCCACATTATCTACTTGTGGTGCAGGTGTGGATGTCTCAAGAGTGACTCTTTTCCCTTCACAGTACACGTCAGAGCCATAGTGCCAAGGGATGGCCCTATTGCTTTCATATGGTACTGGTCCAGGCACCGTGACAGTGACTGGACTGATTGCTGCTGCTGAAGGGACTGTTATTGTTTGTGGATCAAAAAAGATTGTAACTGGTGCTCTGGCAGGAGCAGCACCTTCTGAATGATAGGCGGAGTTATTTTCAGGATCGTAGAATATGGTAACAGTAGAGACATCTTCATGATTGATTGCTGGTGTTGCAGGAGGTTCTGTTGGAAGGACTGATGTTGTTGATGGAGATTCGAAATGGAATGAAGATGAAGTTGTAGCAGGAGAAACTGTTGAAAACTGATCATTTGGAAGGACAGGTGAAGTACTTGTTGATGGTGCTGATGAATTGTTGGGAACAATAGTTGCTGCAGTTGTAGGAGGGTCTGAAACCGTTGTTGATGAAGTTGCCGGATTTGTCGGAAATGATGTAGTGATCTGTAGCAAGCCACTCTGAATAAGGCTGTCAATGCCATTTCTCAGGTCCTCACACCCATTCCATGAAATATTGCAGTAGGGACACCCTAGTTCACACCCCGGAAAGATTTGGTTTTCTCGGAGTTGAGCTTTGATTTCCACCAACGGTGTCCTGATCTGATCCACACTAGTTATTAAATAAGACGGTTGGTCTTCTTCAATAGCATTAATTCGGGGACCACCATGGTTTGGCATAGGATTTTTATTGACATTGGGCGGAGGTGCAAAATTCAGAGCTTTGGAGTCTACCAAGTCTTGTACCTTCATATGCAGAGCCCTGCATTTTTCTGTACTGTGACCAGGTGCGTTTGAATGAAAAGCACACCTAGCATTGGAGTCATAGTTTCTTGGTAGACTGTTGGGATCCGGAGGTGCCAACGTTCTTAGCTCAACTAGGTTGAGTTTCAGAAGTTGTGGCAGCAAGGCAGCATACGGCATTGGGATCGGGTCGATCACTCGGTTAGCTTGGGATGGCCTTTGTTGGAATGGCCTCTGTTGATTGTTGTTGTTGGTGTTATTGCTGTTGTAGTTTCTTGGAGGATATTGATTCTGATGATACTGAGGTTGCTGTTGGAAGCTTTGTTGAGGAGGTTGATAGACGGGCTGTGGATGAATTGGAGCAGGGATAGTGACTGCTGCTATTGTCCTTTGAACATATTGGGGCCTACCCCTGTTGGTGTGAATGGCATTGGTCTCGCCAGTTCTCCTCGGGCCTGCAAAAGGCTTTCTTGTACCACTGGACGAGCTGGCACCATTATCAGAGATCTTACCCATTTTTAACAGGCTTTCAATTCTCTCCCCAGCTATGACAACATCTGCGAAGCTGGTGGAAGAGAAAGCAGCCAACCTGTCAATATACGTTCCCTGAAGAGTGTTCATAAACATGTCTGCCATTTCTCTCTCAGACATTGGTGGTTGAACGGCAGCAGCCAATTGCCTCCATCTCTGGGCATATTCTCGGAAACTCTCCCTTGACGACTGTGACATTCCCATTAGGAGAGTCCTGTTGGGCGCCATATCTAAGTTGTATTGATACTGTCGGATGAAGGCTTCTGCCAGGTCCTTCCAGCATCTTACCGTTGCCCTTGTCAAATGGGAATACCATTCCCTCGAAGCTCCAGTCAAGCTATCTTCGAAGTAGAACATCCAAAGTTTCTCATCCATTGTATAGGCCTTCAGCCTTCCCAGAAATGATTGCAAATGAGTCCGGGGGCATGAAGTCCCATTATACTTTTCGAAACAAGGAGGCTTGAACTTATGGGGGATCCTGACCCCGTCTACCAAACCCATGTCCATGACGTCGAAACCCAAAGAATTTTGAGATTCTAAGGACCTCAACTTCTCAGCTATTTCTTCCAACCGTCTATCATAAGTTTCCTCTCCAGCACCCATTACTGTAAATTGGTCCTCCTGAGGATCTTCTTGAAGTACTCTGGCTGCAGTGGCCGTGCCTTGAACGTTTGCAGGAATATTGATCTCAGGATGTAGATGTGGGCCAAACACAGGGGGGTTAACATGTGGTTGCACCCTTTCATTGTTACTTGTGCCCGCAGTTCCTACATGAGGCTCCTCTTGATTTTGCCTCTCCACCATGGCCCTCAGTCTCTCCTGGCTCTGAGCCATGTTGTTCATAACTTCCATGAACTGCGTCATCTGCGTTCTCATCTCTAACCTTTCGTTTGCCATCTGGTTTCTGACCTCTGTAAGGTCTTGCTGCATCTGATCCATCTGAATTCCCGGAAGGTTGTTTCTAGTTGGATACCTGTGTGGCCTGTTGAGAGGAAATACCCGGCGGCGAGCAATAATTCCTGAATATCACAACAGAGGTTAGCAACAACAAAACAAAAACCTACAAAACAAACAAATGGGTTAGCATGCAATGCAGTTATGCTTATTTGCTCTCAAGGTATCCGGTTTGGCCTTCAGTTTTGACCCTTCCAGACCCTTGAAGATGATGCTGTTGAAGTTGCTTTTGAAGTAACCCAGATGGAAACTATCACAAATATATTACAAAATGCGAAATAATACAACTTGTTCATTTTACAACACAAGCCTTTAAAGGGGTCAAAATACATCACAAAAAACAAAAGTACATGGAAAAGGAAACAACAACAAGCAAATGATCAAACTCCAAGGCCAAATTCATCCTCACGAACTTCCTTAAGAAGTGTTTCGGTCACAGGATCAGCCGGACGCTCCGTGAGACCTCTGATGAGAAGGTTTCTTGCGGCAACAGCTGCAGTCAACTTCTTGTTCTGACTTTGGTCCTTAGACCTCTTCACTCCAGCTCTGATTTCTAGCTCTGATATTTCCTTCTGGGCTGCTGCCAGGGCTCTTTCCATCTGCTCCATCTTGTCCTGGACCCTCTTGTCTTCTAGAGTACGGGCCTCAGTGATCCGGACCCACCTGGCCTGACTCTCTTTCAGGTACAAGTCTGTTCTTGCTCTCTGGAACTGGGCTTCTTTACAAGCATTCTTCAGAATCTGCTCACCAGCTTTGGATTTGTTGATATAATCCCCAGACTTCTCAATTTTAGTCAAGTGTTCCACCCTCAACTTCTCCAATCTCTCAATCTCCCTTACACCTTCACTCCTCTCCCTGAGGGTCTTCTGCAAGGCTTGGGTTAACTTCTCATTTCTTTCCTTCATGCTCTCAAACTCCTCCAGACTGATAGTGGCAGGGGGTGGTGCTGAAGATGACTCAGGCATGTCTTCTATGGTGAAGGGCATTCCAGAGAACTGGGCCCTAGCATGGGACCACTCATAATATTGGACTGATGCCACATTATTGCACTTACCCAGAATGGTGATTCCCTTGGTTTGAACATGATCCCAGGCCCAGGCAGCCTGCCTAACAGTTGCCAGACTAATCTTGTTCTCACAGTAGAGGGTCTCAACCAAATCCTGTACCCTAGGAGTGTGGACCAGTGCATAGCCCAATTGTCTCCTGAACAGCAGAGGGTTGTAGTTGATACTTCCCTTAACTCCTATCAAAGGCACATTGGGAAAGTGCCCACAGCTGGTGATCATATCTCTGCCCTTGGTGCTTTGAGTACACCATCTGATATCTGTTGAAGTTAGGACAGTGAGTCTCTTAGCCCAGTTGCTTTGCTGATGAGGGTTTAGAAATGCATCTGTCCTGGGTAGATGCCTGAGAAGCCAAGCATGGAATAATGGAGCACAAATCCTCACTAATCTTCCCCTCTGCTTCTCATTTCTCTGATGTACTGAGTAATAGAGATCACCCAACAAAGTTGGCACTGGGTTCTTCAGGATGAACAAATGGATTGCATTCTTGCTAATGAATCGAGGCTCATCTGCAAACAACACAATTCCATATACACTTAAGGCCAACAGAGCACAAACAGCTTTCCACTCCCCCAAGGTGGCCTTCAGACTAGCTTGAGAAATTAAGAAGTCCAGATGAAATCCAGGGATCCCAGCTTTAGAGGTCATGTGTTGCTCAACCAAAACAGGCTCCAGATGCAAAGCCCTTGCTACCTCTCCATTGCTGGGAAAGACCATTTCAGGGTTGAAAGGGATTTCCCTCTTGATAGGCAGACCAATCAATGATGAGTATTCTTCCAAAAGAGGGCCCAACTGAAAGTCTTGAAAGGTGAAACATCTCAATGGGGGATCATAGAACTGAATGCAGGTGTGGATGAGGCTCCTCTGTGAAGGGTCCAGATCCATAACCATGTCCAGTGTATCTCCATAATTCTCCCTGAACAAGGATGTGTGATCTGGAGTGATCAGGGTTTGGATCCTCCTGATGTCTGATAAGTTGGGTTGGAAGAAATGATAGGTGATGTTGCTTTTCTTTGGAGCCATAAGTGCTGAGTAGAATAAGTGCTGATGAAGATGCTGAGGAGTGGGCCACAGGCTGGCTAGTGCAAGTAACTGAAGTATATGGCTGACAAGCTGAAGCAAGTGCTGGTGGAGACAGGTCAATACTGCAGATGGGGTCAAAACCAAAACCAAAGATGAAGGTGGATACCCTGAAACACAAATAAGAAAATGTTAATATGATGCAATGGGTATGTATGCAAATGAAATGCAAGGGTTAGTGACTGAGCTGGATCTGATTAACTGCCTTGGTATAGATCCATGTGTGTTCAAGAATTCCAGATGGAGGTCTAAAAATCCAGTAACCAGGGTGGGGGACTCAAATAAAGAGCCACAAGTCCAGGGTTTAGAATCACAAGAACTATCCAACATGGAGCATTCTTAACAAAGTCAAAGTAACAGGGTATTCTGAGGCCAAGGTACCTGCAAACCTGTAAACAGCCCAACCCCCTCACCGGTGGTGATCTAGAACAAGGATCCTCAGACTTGGATCAGTTATGAGAAGTGTAAACACTTCTAACCCGGAGGTACAGTGTTTACAATAACCATAACAGTTCCTCCTCTAATTCACCTCAGTTTCTGAAGGTCAATACTAAAAGGTCATCCAGACTTAGCAGGCTTCCCAGATAGCCCTAGCATTGCAGGAAATCTGCAACACAGAGTTCTCAAGAAGAAACCCATATCTGAACCGTGTTTCATATTCCCGCACCAGACCGAAATGGAATGGGAAAGAATATGATTCACTCTAGCCTAGGTGTCACTCAGGTCCCAGGTATAGGACCTCAACACTCAATGAAATACCCACCCACCAAAGAAAAACCAGACCCAGCCAGCAGCATGACAGTATGATATATACAAAAGCAATAAAGAAAGCAGTAAAGCAACTGTACATAAAGCAAAAATAAAACATATACAAACACAAATAAGCACATAACACCCCAGTAAACACAAATCAATCAAGCGCTAGGAGGAACCCACAAAAAGAACCAGAAGCCCTGGTTGCAGCATAAGGGTCCCCAGCAGAGTCGCCAAGCTGTCGCTCCCGATAAGTGGGACCGGCCCAAATAAAGGTACAGACGCGAACGGTCGGCGAAGGGAACAGTGAGAACACACAGCCGTGAACTCACTGGAGAATGAATAGAGTCGCCAGCTAGGCATTTTTATCCCGGAGGAAAGGTAATGCTGCATAAACCTAGAAAGAGATGGATAAGACGGTTGCGAACCAGAGAGACTGAGAAAGGGGGTTGGTTACAACCTGGGAAGGTATTAGCACCCAGATTGTCCGTCGTACTCGACGGGATCCACGCTTAAAAGATTTGTGTTTTAAAGGGGTAGTGTCAGTGCAATTTGTGTATAAAAGAGCTGGAAAAGGATGTACAGGTGTCAGTGTAAAAGAAGTAAAGTGTATAAGTGAAGTGTAAGGACAAGAGTGAAATGCTCATGATAATGAGGCTAAAAGAATAATGCTGGAAAGAGGGGGAATATACAGAGACTTTTGTTCGATAACTGTTAAGTTATGCCTACGTATCCTCTCGTGCAATGAGGAAGTCAGAACACCGTAGTTCGACCCAAAGAGACTGAAAGATGAATTGACTTGTGAACTGCTTGCTTGCCTATGCTCAAGTGTATGACCTGTCTGGCTCAGGTGCTTACTGTCTTGCATTAGACGGAAGAAGCAAGTTCTCGATTGTGAGTGAAGATGATGAGAAAAGAATCCCGGAGGAGACGATTATTGTTTGTTTTTGAGTTTTCAGTCTTTTATTGCTTTTTGAATTTTGTCATAAGTTAATGAGCTTAAGCCTAAACCAACGGATTTGGTAAACTCATCACATCATCCCTCTGATTAGGGGTAATGAGAATACCTTAAGTGTGAAGTCAGCATCTCACACTTAATCACCTTTGGTGTAGGATTAAGATCATTAACCTACTTGTGATTATTTAGATGTTTTTGTGATTTTGTTTAGTGTTGAGTAATGAGGTTAAGCCATAATCAAGGATTAAACAGACCCATTACACTATCCTAAAAGAAGGATAATAGATGAGGATGTTTAAGCTGAGGAAAGCTCCTCAACTTAATCCATGATTAGGGATTAAACCCATGACAAAACAAGCCTTTATTAAGTGGATTTTATTTAGATATGATGATGAAGTGTTTTTTATGATTTGTAAGACAACTTGAGGGGGACTTGTCCATTAACTCTAGGGTTAGTCCTTCTTAACCAATTAAGGAAGAATTAGAACCCTAATGCAAGGCCCAAGTTACAAGTGTGATGTCTTGACATTTATTAAGTGAATTGATTAAGAGATTTAAACACCTTAAGGGTTTAATGCTTAGGATTAAAGTTATACACTCCATCCTAAGAGAAGGATGCAGGCACAACCCTAATCACAAAGTTTTAAAACCTTTAGGGTTTAGTCTCTGATTATGAGATGAGAAGAGAAGACTCAAAGAGAGACACAAAGGTAAAAACTATGAAGGGGGACTAATCAAAACCCTAATCATTGTCATGCTTGGTTGTTCCTAAGGTTTGTGAGGTTTGCAAGAACAATCTTCAATGGAACCACCAGGAAGCAGATGAAAGGATCAAGAGAAGCAAAGCAACTTGCTTCATTCAAGAAGTCAAGTCACTTGAAGAAAGAAAGTGGGAAGAAGGAGAATGAGCGAACTCAAACTCAAACACAAGCAAAAATGCAGCAAGGATGCATGAAAAGAGATGAAGAGAAGTTATGAGAAGTGAAGGCAAATTCACTTCTCAAAATCACTTACCACCTGAAAGGTTAGAAAAGAAATGCAATGCAGTGCAAAATGGGATGGAATGACATGATGCAAACCAAAACCAGAAGCACATTGATGATGATTATGATGCTATAAGATGCTGCAAACATGAGGCAAGGCATGGGGATGTTCATACAAGATTATGGATGCAAATGATGCAAGCTAAGGAGCATGAACAAGCATGAAATGTTATGAAGTATACAAGGCAGATGACATGGCAAATATGTAATGCAATGATCAAAAATGCTTTCTATATGTCTTAAGATGTCAAATGAATCATAAGCATGCACAAAATGCAAAGACAAGTTATGTTATGCAAGAGAATGCAAGAAGGATGCAAGAGAAATCCCAAATTAGGGTTCATGAATCAAACATCAAACAAAAAAACCCAAAACAGAAGCAAACCCTAAGATAAAAATGGAAAATGGTATTCAAAGAAACCCTAGACCTATAACAAACCACTGCCCAAAGGGGAGCTCTCAACTCTCAACCAAACTCAAGTTATGAATTTCACAAGTTATTAGGGTTTTTAGGGTTCCTAAACAAGAAAAATGCCAAACAAAATGAAAATGAAAGATCAAATCATGCCAATTTAATCTTACAAATTTCATGCTAAACATAACACAATGCAAGAAGAATCAATGTCTCAACCTTCCCCAATAGGCAGAAATGAATTTTTAAACTTATGATCAAATTAATGCATAAAAAATGATTTAATTCAATGAAAAATTCTTAAAATGCATCAAGATCAAAAAAGAAATTTGGTTTGAAGGTTGGACAATGTTTCTAAATGTCTTAGAACATTTCATGAATTTTTTTTGTAATTTTTAAATACCTAAAAGTATTTTTAATTAATTAATTCCCATTAATCAATTAAAAATAATCTTTTAAATATTTAAAAATACTTTTTTAATGATAAAAAATAAAATAAAAATATTTTTGGGTCTTAAAAATTATTAAAACTTTAAGGAAAAAGTTTCATAATTTTTAAGATATTTTTGCTATTTTAAAATAATTATGCAAAACAAATGAAAAAGAAATGAATTAAAATGAATTAAAATAAAAGTCAAACAAATGGAAGGATGAGATTGATCCTGGTTTTAAACATGTTGACTGCGCGCGTGATCTGAGGGTGGAGATTCAAACTGGCCAGATTAATTATAAACTTAATTAATTAAGGTAATGACGTGGATTAGGGTTAAGTGAAGCAATCCAGGCCATTGAATGCACGCGGGAATTGACCAAGTCAGCTCATCCAACGCTCAGGATTCAAACTCTCATTAATGACTGGATTAAGCCCTAATCACTCTCAGGCTGCCGGAGAAGACTTCCGGTCATCTTCTCCGGCCAGCTCCTCACCTGAAAACTCAACAACTCCCTCAAAACGCAATGAAAATGAAAACTAAGCACATAGAAATGAACCCCATGATCTCCTGAATCAAAACCCTAACCCCAAACAAATTTATTCTTCATCAATCGCATGAATCGAAGGCAAACATTTTTAGGGCAAACCAGTTTCAGAGTCAAATTAAATGTTCAAATCACAACCATTTCAAAAACTAAAAGCACCAGGATGATCAGGACAACACAAAGAACAGGTTAGTAACAAGAAAAATAACTTCTGGAAAAATAAATTTCAGGCTACCTGAGATTCGAAGCTTTCAGTTTAGGAACTTTCTGGCCACCTCTCTTTGTGCAAGCTGCTCCCCTTGGTCCCCAGAAGATGTTTGAATGCTCAAATGGAGTTTAAGTTGGCTTGATAATGAGTTTCGAAAGCTCCTGCTTCAGTTCAGTCAAAAATGGCAATGGAGATTCTGGCACTTTCAGGTCATGGTGAATGAAGGTTTGAGGTCCTGATGATGAATGGAGAAGGTTTGTGGTGTTTGTTTGTGTGTTTGTGAGCTAGGATGAGAGTTTCGAATGAAACTGCAAAATGGAGTGAGAAATGGCTATGGAGTAATCTGGCTGTTTCAGGCTTATGCTTTGGGTGGTTTCTACTCAGTGATACATGGTGAGTTGAATGGAGGAAAAGGTTTGAGTGTTTGCTTGCTGTGGAGAGGAATTCGAAGCAAGATGCAAATGGGAGTGTTTTTGTGTAAGTTATGAATGAGGGTGTTTCAGCCTTGCCTTATGCTATGCTTTGCTTGCAAATTGTCCACATAACTCTCTCTCATTGGTCAGTTGATTTGACATGTGCTTTATGGATAGGTGAGGCAACTTTTGCAAAAAGTCAAATAATGTGTAAGAGAAGCATGGCTCATGATCTAGGCAAGTACATGGGCATGGGCTGGCGCAGCAAGGTGAGGTGAGAGGCTAGCAAAGCTCAGCACCCAAGGCTGCAAGTAGGAGGGAGCATGATCATGAGTTTTTGCAAGTTGTGACATTTTGGTTCACATGTGATTCTTTGGCCAACCAAACATGAAACCATGGGCAATCTTAGTCCAAATCTGATTTTATGACTTAGAGAAATGTTTGTGTACTGGTTTGAGAGGAATTAGAAGTCACATAATGCATTGGTTCATGACTTTGCAAAATTTCCATTTGAAGCATGCCTTGAAAAACAATGATTTTTGCCAACTTTGCCTTGCCATAACTTTTGATCCAAGAAGAGTTTGATCATGTTCTTGTACTTTTTGAAAAGGGAAAGATGAGATCTACAACTTTCATGACCAAAGTTTTTCCATTTGAAGCCTTTTTGGACCAAGAATCAAAGCTTGAAAATTGACCTAAAATGATGCATTCTTGAAAAGTCAACTATGCCCAAAAAGTCAACCTTTGCAAAAACCCTAAATTCTTGATTTCTATGAACTTCAACCTTCTTCCATGATCAAATAAAGATCATATACACTCAAAATGATGAAGATCACCCATTGGTTGGGTCATTGGGGGCCTCAGATGCCCTGATTTTACACTGACTTGTCTGAAAAGTCAACCCTTGATCAGATGACCTCCCCATGGAATTTCTTCATGAAAATTGATATGCATACTCCCTATACCATATAGAGATCAATGGAAACAAGAATGACCAAAATTTTTGGGGTTATGGCCTCTGAAACCAAAACCCTAATTTTCAGTCAACTGTGCAGTCAAACTTGGCTCTGCATCCACTCAAACCCTAGTTCTTGTGATTCCTCTGCATTTTTGACTTTGAGGAGATGGAATATGATATAAGAACACACATGGACCCCTTTGAGTTGATTGGTTGCCTTTGGAATGGCTCAAGATGCTTTGGGATTGCTCAGATCACAAACCCTAGGTGCAGATGCCTTGAAAGCTATGCAGTGGATAAAAAATGAGATGTGAGATGACATGGTTGTACTTATGCATATGAGAATGATCACAAGCCATGGTGTGAATGGGTGAGGGAAAATTTGGGGTGTTTACAACTGGGTCATCTCTCAATGTTCTTCCAAGAAAATCCTTGGTCAAGATGGAGTATGATGGCCTTGCACTCCGCCCGAGTAACCTAGTTGTGAGAGCCTTCGATGGTTCTAAGAGATTGGTTCTCGGAGAAATAGAGCTGCCTGTGGTAATCGGCCCACAGATTTTCAAAACTATCTTCTATGTGATGGACATTCAGCCTGCCTATAGTTTTTTGTTGGGTCGACCCTGGATTCATGCCGCTGGCGCAGTAACATCGACCCTTCACTAGAAATTAAAATACGAGTGGGAGGGCCAAATTATCACCATCTGTGGAGAGGAGGACATCTTTGTCAGTCATCTGGCCACCTATAAGTATATAGATATGGATGGAGAGATCCATGAGACAATGAGTCAGGGTTTTGAAGCTCTCAATGTCAATGAAGCAACAACTGAAGTGTCTGGTACTTCAATTGCTTCTTACAAACAAGCTCGGAAGGTTGTTGAAGATGGGAACGCCCAAGGCTGGGGCAAGCTGCTGCAAGTTCAGATCAAAGAAGACAAGCTCGGTTTGGGTTACAGACCATCCCGACAGGTCCAAGAGGAGGCTGCTAAAGCTCCCAAGTTCATAAGTGGGGGAATGCTGACCCCGAATGCTATCAACAATGTGGAAGACGAGGCTGAAAGCGACTACAACCTGGAAAGTTGGATTCATCCAAGAGTCCCAGGCCAACAAGTCCTCAACTGGTCTTCCCAGGAAATTATAAGAGTTACTGCTGAAGAGTAATAATTATTTCCTGTTTAAGCATGCATCAAGTCATGCATCTTGCCTAAGGTGTCAGGACTCATTTTGTAATAGGTCCATATATGCATTTTTTGCAAATGGAAATTAATGAACAATGGACATCTTTTGCAAACAATCTTTTTTCGCTCACTGTCTTTCATTTTTGTTATTTTCGCACAAAACAATAAATGGAAATGTTTTCTTAATAAACTTCATTCACTTTTTCTAAATAAGATAAAATCAATCACTAAAATGAACAAATCTCAACCCTTACAGAGATAACCTTCCAGATTGCACCGATAACGACACTGCTATGACCTCGTATGACTTCGACAATCCGATTAATCAAGCAGAAGAAGGGGTTGATGAGGACTATGATTTGCCTGAAGAGTTAGCCAGATTATTGAGACAAGAGGAAAAAGTGATTGCTCCTCATCAAGAAGAAGTTGAGATTGTTAATCTTGGTACCGAGGAAGATATAAAAGAGGTGAAGATCGGGACTAGTCTGCATGCTCCAGTGAAAGAACAACTCATCAGTATGCTTCAGGAGTATGTCGACGTCTTTGCTTGGTCCTATCAAGATATGTCGGGCCTGGATACGGATATTGTCATGCATAGGCTGCCATTGAAAGAAGATTGTCCGCCAGTTAAACAGAAGCTACGCCGTACTCGCCCAGATATGGCCATGAAAATCAAAGAAGAAGTACAAAAGCATTGGGACGTCGGTTTTCTTGCTGTAACTAGTTACCTGCTGTGGGTTGCTAACATTGTACTCGTGCCTAAGAAGGATGGCAAGGTGCGTATGTGTGTCGATTACCGGGATTTGAATAGAGCAAGCCTGAAAGATGACTTCCCATTACCTCACATTGATGTATTGGTGGATAACACAGCTCAATTCTCGGTATTTTCTTTCATGGACGGATTTTATGGATACAATCATATTAAGATGTCACCTGAAGACATGGAGAAGACAACTTTCATCACGCCTTGGGGCATGTTCTGCTACAAAAGAAATGTCGTTCGGTCTGAAGAACGTCGGTGCAACATATCAACGGGTTATGGTAACATTATTCCACAACATGATCCATAAAGAAATCGAGTGCTATGTGGATGATATGATTGCCAAGTCCCTAACAGAGGAAGACCATTTGGTGAATCTGTTGAAACTGTTCAAGCGTCTGAGAAAGTATCAGCTATGGTTAAACCCCAACAAATGCACATTCAGGGTACATTCTGGTAAGCTGCTGGGCTTTATTGTAAGTGAAAAGGGAATTGAGGTTGATCCCGATAAAGTCAAAGCTATTCAGGAAATGCCTGCACCTAAGACGGAGAAAGAAGTTCGAAGGTTCTTAGGTAGATTGAACTACATCTCAAGGTTCATATCTCATCTCACTGCAACCTGCGAACCCTTGTTCAAACTGCTAAGAAAGGAACAAACAGTCAAGTGGAACGATGATTGTCAGAGAGCTTTTGACAAGATCAAAGAATATTTGCAAGAACCTCCAATTCTCATGCCTCCAGCTGAGGGAAGACCTCTAATCATGTATCTGACAGTATTAGATGAATCGATGGGGTGTGTGTTGGGCCAGCATGACGAGTCTGGTCGAAAAGAGTATGCAATATACTACCTAAGAAAAAAGTTTACCGACTGTGAACAACGTTATTCACTGCTTGAGAAAACGTGTTATGCTTTAGTGTGGGCTGCTCGCCGACTAAGACAGTATATGTTGACTCATACAACCTTATTGATCTCAAAGATGGATCCAGTCAAGTATATATTTGAGAAGCCATCACTTACTGGAAGGGTTGCAAGATGGCAAATGATTCTAACAGAATATGACATTCAATACACCTCTCAGAAAGTCATCAAGGGCAGTGTATTGTCTGACTATCTGGTTGAGCAACCCATTAATGATTACCAGCCTATGAGATTTGACTTCCCTAATGAAGACATCATGTTCTTGAAAGCAAAAGATTGTGAAGAGTCTGTTCACACTGAAGGACCTGACCCAGAAGAAGCATGGACTATGATGTTTGATGGGGCAATTAATTGCAACGGTCGTGGGGTTGGCGCAATGCTTATTACACCTAAAGGGGTTCATATGCCTTTCTCAACAAGGCCCACCTTTGCATGCACTAACAACGAAGCAAAATACGAAGCTTGTATCATGGGTCTTGAGGAAGCCATTAACCTCAGGATCAAAACCTTGAATGTATTCGGAGATTCAGCTTTGGTAATCAACCAGACCAACGGCAGGTGGTACACTTATCAGGAGCATCTGATTCCCTACCGTGACTATACGAGGAGATTGTTGACCTTCTTCACAACAGTTAAGCTTGAATACATCCCTCGAGATGAGAATCAGTTTGTAGACGCTTTGGCTACCATTTCATCCATGATCAAAGTACAGGTCGCCAATTATGTTCCTCGGATTTTGGTATCCAGACTAGACAGACCGACATATGTTTTCTCTGTGGACACTATCACTGATAACAAGCCTTAGTACCATGACATCGAATACTTCTTGGACACTCAGACATACCCACCTGGGGCATCGTAAAACGATAAGAAAACATTAAGAAGGCTAGCCAGCAGTTTCTTCCTCAATACTACTGGCTCCTTGTATAAGCAATACTTTGACATGGTCTTGCTCAGATGTGTTGACAAGAAGGAAGCAGACTTACTGATGCACGAAGTACATGAAGGTTCATTCGGTACCCATGCCGAAGGACATGCAATGGCGAAGAAATTGTTGAGATCAGGTTACTATTGGATCACAATGGATGCAGACTGTTGTGCCTATGCCAGAAAATGCCATAAATGCCAGATCTACACAGATAAAGTGCATGTGCCTCCGAATCCTTTGAATGTAATGTCTTCACCTTGGCCCTTCGCCATGTGGGGCATTGATATGTTTGGAAAGATTGAACCGACTGCTTCAAATGGTCACAGATTCATCCTGGTAGCCATTGATTACTTCACCAAATGGTTTGAAGCAGCTTCGTACGCAAATGTCACCAGGCAAGTGGTAGCTCGATTTCTGAAAAGGGATATCATCTGTCGATATGGAGTTCCCGAGCGAATCATTACTGATAATGGTTCCATTTTGAACAACAAGATGATGGAAGAACTTTGCCGGGACTTCAAAATTCAACATCATAACTCTTCTCCTTTCAGGCCAAAGATGAATGGTGTTGTTGAGGCCGCTAACAAGAATATCAAGAAGATTGTGCAAAATATGGTAGTCACCTATAAAGACTGGCACGAAATGCTACCATTTGCCTTGCATGTGTACCGAACCTCTATCAGAACATCTACTGGGGCAACACCTTATCAGCTTGTGTATGGTATGGAAGTTGTCCTACCTATTGAAGTTGAACTACCCTCCTTACGAGTAATGATGGATGTGAAACTGGATGAAGCAGGATGTGTCCGATCTCGATATAATCAACTGAGCCTGATCGAAGAAAAGAGATTAGCAACCATCTGTCATGGGAAGTTATATCAAAAGCGAATGAAGAAAGCCTTCGATCAGAAAGTCAGACCTCGAGAATATTAAGTGGGAGAGCTTGTGCTGAAAAGACGTTTTCCTCCTCATACAGACCACAGGGTCAAATGGACGCCAAACTACAAAGGCCCATTCATAGTAAAGAAAGTTTTCTCTGGTGGGGCAGTGATGCTCACTACTATGGATGGCGAGGATTTCTTATCTCCTGTGAATTCAGATGCAGTTAAAAAATACTTCGCATAAAAGACCCGCTGGACATAAAAACAGAATGTAAGTCCAGGCAAAAATAGGGCATCCCGGCGAGTCAAAAACAGAATAAAATACTCGGGCAAAAATAAGGGAAAAATTATTTTTAAAAATGTGTACACCCGCTGAGTTGAAAAGCCACATCGAACAGCTCATGCAAAAATGGGTATCCCGATGGATTGAAAACCCGAAAGGGCGATCCATGCAAAATCAGGGAATAAGCGAACAACTGCATTCTGAATTCGTCTGTATCACTCACAACATGGCAAGCTTCGAAAGGATAAAGCGTCTGTCAGAATCAACCTTCTTCAGAAAGCAAGATAAGAAGAACGTCAAGGTCATACAGGTCATAGCAAAGGAAGCTCGCTGGAGCGTCAACTTCAACATTTCCAACACTTTTATTTTCTCAATTTACAGCAATCTCCTCTTTTCAGGGATTCGCTTCTTCACTGTACTTGCCCATTCAGGGAACACAAATCAACAAAATCAGAATATTCAGTCACACTTTTTTTTGTACATTTTTGTTTCGTTTGCAAAATGTCCAAAGTTCATAATACAACACTTGCATAAAAACATATAAGCCATTTTCAATATATGCTTGCAGGAAATATGCACTCTTGAGCAAATCAAACTCATATGACGGAATTCGGTTAAGGATACCTCGGGACACTTGTGCGTTTCTTTTTAACAGGTTGCAGGTACTCAAGGCAGACAATCTCGCGGCGTGGGGTATATCAAGCCTTGTATCCCCAGCCAAGTCAGCAATCACCTCATCAGCAGGGTAACTTAACAGGAGTTTTCCCCCACGAAGTCATCATCCCCTCATAGGATCCTTCAAGAAACTCATTAAATCCCCAGCGTGTCGCTTGGACAATGGAGTTAAAACAGATTACTTCCCAGAAGTTCTCTTCTCCCCAAGCAGGATATCCCGAGCAAGGCCTGAACTGCTTTTCCCCAACGAAGTTGCCAGGAACTCCTTCTTCCTAGCAAAGTCACCAGGAATTTCTTTTTCCCCAAAGAGTTGCCAGAGTCTTCTTTTCCCTAGTGAGGTCGCCAGAGTCTTCCTCAGCTAAGTTTCCAAGATCCTCTCATCTCCAGCAAGTTGCCAAAGTTTTCCCCAGTAGATTTTCCAGGATCTTCTTTTCCTCAACGGAGTCGCCGGGATTTTCTCATCCTCAGCAGAGTGGGAAGAGCCCCCTTCCTCAGCCAATCTCCAGGGCGTTTTGTTCCCTATTAGAGTTTCCAGGATTTTCTCATCTTCGACAGAGTCGGCAGAATCGCTTTCCCGCGGAGTTTCTAGTTTCTCCCCAGTAGAGTTGCCAGGGTTTTCTGTTCCCCAGCGGTTTGCCGAAGCCTCCTCATCCCCAGTATGAGTCTCTTCAACAGAAGCTTCCCCAGCTGAGATCCCCATAAAATTCCTTAGGAAGATCGTTCAGTGATCCTCTCTCCCCACAGATCGGCCAATGGTTTCTTTCCCCAGCGGAGTTCTCCTTCCAGACAGATCGCCCAGAGATCTTTCCCCCTGTAGGATCCGGATCTCGGATAAGTTCTCTCATTTTGCATAATCATAGCATTCGCATCATTTTCACCAAGAAAAACGTAGCATTTCGTCTAATACGGAGCATTACGGAAAAAATCAAACATTTGAATGATCATAAGCCAGTTTCGAGTCAATCACCTGCAAACATCATAATCACTTCACCAGCAATATACAAAACTTATCCCCCGCAGACAAAGCCAGAATACTTTTTTGCACTCTCAATACAGATACTTGTTCATACTAGTACATATTCTTTTTGACACTCGCCCGCGTCATACTTCCACAGCAGGTCAAACACTCGTTCGTGTCCCTTGCTCAATCTTTTTGACACTCATCCGTGTCTTGCACATATTTCCCCAATAGGTCAAACACTTGTACATACTTATACACAATCCTCTGATACTCGTCCGTATTTTTTTTGTATCATCTCCTCAGCAGAACAACACTCGTCCGTGTTCCTTGCTTAAACCGATTGATACTCGTCTGTATCATCATCCTCAAACATGCGTCAGCGTTTGCTTCTATCGATACTCGTCTGTATCGTGGTCCTAAGGATACTCGTCCGCATCTTTAGTCTATACACACCGTCAAACACTTATACCTTTTATTTCAAAGCGTAAGCACTCGTCCGTGTTTACCATTCCCCAGTAAGTCACCAACAAAGCAGCTTTTATCCGACATTCGTCCTATGTCGTGATATTTTCGGCAGCCGTCCCCTGCCAGGTGATCGTCCTCCACCTTTTGATAAATGTCCCTCATCATTTTATCTGATGGCCGTCCCCATCGTTGATCCTCTTATCCGGCATTCGTCCTATGTCGCGATATTTTCGGCAGTCATCCCCTGCTAGGTGATCGTTATTCACCTTTAGATGACTGTCCTTCATCCTTTTCCTAGTGGAGTCCCCATTGTTGGAACTTTCTATCCGACATTCGTCCTATGTCGCGATATCTTTTTAGCAGTCGTCCCCTTCTAGGTGATCGTCCTTCACCTTATGATGACCGTCCCTCATCATTTATCCGATGGCCGTCCCCATCGTCGATCCTTTTATCCGGAACTCGTCCTATGTCTAGATAATCCCCAAGAGTAGCCGTACCCTGCTAGGTGATCGTCCTTCACCTCTTGATGATCGTCCTTCATCATGCTTATCCGATGGCCATCCCTATCGTTGATCTTTTCTATCCGGAATTCATCCTATGTCGTGATATTTTCAGCAACCGTCCCCTGCTAGGTGATTGTCCTTCACCTTTTGATGACCGTACCTTATCATTATTTCATTTATTCTTTTACCCGATGGTCGTCCCCGTAGCGGTTTATTTACCCTTTAACCTGATGGCCGTCCCCGTCAGTGCCTTCCTCATTTCTTTAATCCCCATAGAGTTTTATCAGTTTACCCGATGGCCGTCCCCGTCGCGGTCTCTTTATTTCCCAATATGATGGTTGTCCCCGTCATTGCTTTACTTATCGTTTTTTATCCCCAGCAGTCGTCCTCTGCTCGATGATCGTCCTCCATCGCTTTCATTTGATACTCATACTATACTTCCTATTACAATTTATATCCCTTTTCTTCTTCTCCCCAGTGAGTGCAAATTTTGTCTGTCTTAGGTATTCAACCACAAGTTATCTAGTTTGTCTGTTAAGCCAGGCGCTTACACCCTGCACAGCTAACTCATGCTTGAATAGGGGATGCTGTAAACACCCCAAATTTTCCCTCACCTTTTTCTCATACCATGGCTTGTGATCTTTTCATATTGCATTGCATAAGCATATCATCTCACACTGAATAGTTTACTTCATCTGCATAAACTGTATTTAGGGTTTGTGATAAGGAGAATCCAAGAAGTGATATGAGCTATCTCAAAGGTCTTGAAGCATGCCAAGATGGTCCATGAGTGTTATATTATCATCTTATGCTCCCCAAAGTTCATTAAAGTCAAGAAATCACAAAGCATTGTAAAGGGATAGAGGCAGACTGAAGATTTCTTGCACAGATGACCTAAAATTAGGGTTTTGGTTTCAGATGCCTTACACCCAAATTTTTTGGTCATTCTTGATTCTAATGGTCTTAATATGTTATAAGGAGCATGTGTACCAAATTTGATGAAGAAATTCATTGTGGAAATCATCTGATCAACTGGTAACTTATTGTGCAAGAAAAGTCAGAATCATGGCATCTGAGGCCACCACCAATGGTACCAAAGGGTCATCTTCATCATTTTGAGGTTCTATGATCTTTATTTGATCTTATAAGTGGTTATAAGTTCACAATATTTAAGAATTTCAAGCCATTTGCAAACTTTCCATTTTTGGACATGACTTGTAATGAAAACTTTCCATTTTGGGAAAGATTTTCAACCTTCTCTTTCTTGATCAAAAAGGCTTCAAATGAAAAATCTTCAAACATGAAAGTTCTAGATTGGATCTTCCTATTTTCAAAAAGTACAATAACTCCTCTTGATTCATCCTAGAACTCAAGTTATGGTGTTTCAAAGTAGGGAAAAATCTTATAATTTTCAAGTATGTGCCAAAGAGGGATTTTTGCAAAACCAAGTTTTAAGACTTCTAATGACCTCTAATCCACTTCTAAGCTTCATTACATGATAATGCAACATTGCAAGACAAAATTTATGCCTTGGATCACAAGTTTCTATGAGGCATTTTCATAAAATCTCAAAGAGGGAAAAATTGCAAAACATATGATATCTCTTGCATCAAGTGGTACAGCTCCTCAAATCCAATCCAAAGGCCATCCTTGAATGAAGTTGAGGCAGGACAAGCCTTGTGATCTCCTCTGACCCGTTCCATAGTCATAGTTGCCAACTTTTGAATTTTTTTGCAAATTGGCCCATACCAATCACACTATGCCACAACAACTCTTTGGCCAATCAGCATGACTTATGTAAACCTCATGGAGCTTAAACATAACAACATTCAAGCCTGAAAGAAGCCATACACTCAGAATCACAAAACTTGCAAAAAACTTCATTCCTTCGAATCTCTCAATACAACCATCAAAACTCAAAAATATCTTCATCGTTCATCTCCACATCACTCATAGAACACAAATCACCTTTCACAATGCCCTGAAAACCACTGAATCACAAACACGATTTCTGAGTTATCAGAACTGAAACACACAAACCAAGCCATATAAACTCCATCTAAGCCTTTCAGAAGCATTAGGGTGATCATTGGAGTGGGTTTGCACAAGGAAGAGGTCCAAAAAGCTCAAAGTTGCAAAGCTTCAACTCAGGTAGTCACCAAGAACATTTTTTCCAGAACTCTCTTTTTAAGTTATAATATTAATCTACATGCTCCTCTGATCATCATGATGTGTTTGGTTTTGAAAATGAGTGGAAAATAAGCATGTATTGACCTTCTGAAACTTTGCATGTGTTTTATTGTTTACTTCGATTCAACTGATTCATGAAAAATAAATTGTTTTTGTTTGTGGATTCTTGTTGTATGATGTTTGGGGGTTGATTCTGGAGAGTTTGAGACGTTTTCATGGCCTGTGGAGAGATTTAGAGTGAGAGAGTGGCCGGAGAAGAGGACTGGAACACTGTTTCGGTCACCTGAAAAAGATTAGGGCTAATCCCATTAATTGGCGAAGTTTGAATGTTAGCCATAGGATCATGTGTTTACCGCGTGTTTGGATGGTCCAGATCACTCATTAAAACCCTAATCTTTAATTAATTAGTTTAATTAGGTTTAATTAGTCAGATTCAATCTCAGCCACCCATTTACGCGCCAAGTCACCAACTTCAAATCTTGGCCTTTGATTTTGCATACTTTTCATTTTTATTTTTATTTTTCATATTTCTTTTCATATATTTATTAAAAATAGCAAAAATATGTTTAAAAATCTCATTTTCAACATTTTCACTTTAAATATTTTTCTAAACTCAAAATATTTTTTATTTTTAATTTTTGCATTAAAAAAGTATTTTTAAATCATTTAAATTTTTTATTTAATTAATTAATTGATTTTAATTAATTAAAAATACATTTAGGTATCTAAAAATCACAAAAAAAATCATGAAGCATTCTTAGGCCTTTAGAACAATTTACAAACTCACCACACAAAATTATTTTTAGGTTTGATCATGTTTTCACAATTTACTTTGAATTAGAGTTCATAAAATTCACATTTTTCTAACCCTAACTTGAAAAAATCATTTATGATCAACCATGATGAGTTTGAACTTGATTCTTTTTGCATTCTTTCACAATTTGCATCTAGTATCTAGGTTATTTATCGCATAATTTTTCATCGCATTTTCAAATTGATTTGCATTTTTCCTTTAGAATCACCCAAAAACCCTAGTTAACTTAGAAAATTCATAACTTCCTCTAGGTTTAGCTTCTGACCTTCATCTTTGGGGAGTGTTCTTGTATGTGTTTAGGGTTTGTTTGATTTCATTTTCAATTTTTTATCATGATGTATGCTTCTGTTTTGGTCATATGCATCTCATATTTTCATAAAACCCTAATTTCTCATGTTCATTTGCATTCATCTTTGCATATCTCAATCACATGAACTTTCCATGACATTCCATGCTCTTGTATGCCATCTTAGACATCTTAAGACATGTTTGAACATTGCTTGACCATTTCTTCATTCATTTGGTATGCTGTGCATTAATTACATTTTATGAACATCCATGTGTTTCTAAGCTCATAGCATGTTAGTTTTGCATTCCATCTATTGTATGATCATACATAAGCATTTCACATGTCTTTGCATCATTCCATAACACATTTGAATAGAATATTCACTTATGGTCTTGGTCATTGCACCTTCGTTTTGCTTTATTTCCTTTTGCTTTGCATCTTATGCATTCACATTAACATTTCAGGGGTTTATGGTAAGTTGTTTGGGATGTGGATTTTCCTTCACATACCACCTCTTCTCATCTCTTCATATGCATTCTTTTTTTGTCTTTGAAGTGAACTTGCTTCACTTGTTCTCTCTTTCTCCTTTTCTTTCTCTTAGGTTACTTATCTTCTTCAGGAAGTAAGTAACCTATTCTTCTTTCTCCTTCTCTTTTCATTTGCTTCTCTTCCTTGGTGGCCTCCTGAAGATCTTTCTTTAAGCCTCAAAAACCATAGAAACATCCAAGAATGATAATTTTAGGGTTGTATATAGTTTCCCCTAGTCTTTTGCCTTTGAGTCTCTTTTCTCATCTCATAATCAGAGGCTAAACACTTAAAGCTTTAGGACTCTGAATTAGGGTTATGCATGTATCTTTATCTTAGGATGGATGTATAACTTTAATCCTTAGTGTTAAACCTTTAATTTGTTTACACCTCTTAATCAAAACACCTAATAATCACTAAGACTTAAGCTTGTAACTTGGGACTTATATTAGGGTTACATCTCTTCCTTATGGTTAAGAGGGACTAACCCTAGTGTTTAATGGACAAGTCCCCCTCAAGCTAGTCTTACAAACATAAAATCCACTTCTTAATCCCATCTTTAATTAAAATCCACTTTAATGAAGGTTTGTTATATAATGAATTTAGTCCCTAACCATGGATTAAGTTGAGGAGTCTTCTTCAGCTTAAGTGTTCTCATTTATCATCCTTCTCTTATGATGGTGTAATGAGTTCACTAATCCCTGATTAGAGATTAAACTCATTACTTAACACTAAACAAAACCCAAAAACACTTAATAATTACCAAATTAGGTTACTGATCTTAATCCTATATCATCATGGTAATTAAGTTGAGATGCTTATCTCACACTTAAGTAGGCTTATTATCCCTAATCAGGGAGGATATAATGAGTTTACAACCCTTGATTTAGGCTTAAGCTCATTATCCTATGCAAAACACCAAAAACAATAAAAAACTGAAAACACAAAAACAAACAATAATCGTCTCCTCCGGGATTCTTTTCTCATCTCACTCATTCACAAACGAGAACTCGCTTCTTCCGTCTAATGCAAGACAATTAGCACTCGATCCAGACGAGTCACACACTTGAGCATAGATAAGTAAGCAGTTCACAACAAAATCATTCAGTCTCTTTGAGTCGAACTACGGTGTTCTGACTTCCTCATTGCACGAGAGGATATGTAGGCATAACTTAATAGTTATCGAACAAAAGTCTCTGTGTCTTCCCCCTATTTAACCTTTATTTTCTAAGCCCCAGTCTTGAGTATCTCACCTATTCTTTTGCACTGACACTCTGTATATCTTTTCTCCCTAGCTTTTCATACACAGTTAGCACATACACTACCCCTTTTAAACACAATCTTATAAGCGTGGATCCCGTTGAGTACGACGGACGATCTGGGTGCTAATACCTTCCCAGGTCGTAACCAACCCCTTTCTCAGTTTCTCTGGTTCGCAACCGTCTTATCCATACCCTTCCAGGTTTATGCATCATTACCTTTCCTTCGGGATAAAAATGCCTCGCTGGCGACATTATTCAACCTCAACCTCCAACATCGCCGACCGTCCGCGTCTGCACCGGGACGAGAGTCCAGGGAGCGACACCTGGGTGTAAGAAACAATTTCCATATGGCTAAGAAATTGTCTTCTTCCTTTTGTGTTCCACAGGAAGTTTCCTGGTGAACCACTTAGGTTCGACGGTCCTATTGGCGAAAGGTGCCATGCCCTCCTTAAAGTTGTAGCTCTTGGCGAACATATTCACATAATTGGTGAAGGATCGTCGAAGACCCAATCCCTCTTCAGAAGGAGCTAACTGCGCTAGTCTTGCCAATTCGAAATGTCTGTCTTTGACATATTCTTCATCCACTAGACCTTTGTCAGGAAGACTGGATTCGAAAGTGGTGTTGAGCCATAGTTGAAGAAGCCAAAATGGGCCTGCCAGACTGAGGTTGCCTTTGTCTTTGATCTGCTTGATAGATTTGAAGCTCTCACTAATGGATTCATAGAGATTAGCCAGAATCAATTCACTTAGGCGCAGGTTCATACCAGCATAGAGCTGATTGGCTAGGGTGATGTACTTCTTGGCCACTTGAAGAGACCTTGTGCAGAACACAAACTTCGACAGCCAAAGGGTGAGAAAGGCTATGTGTTCTATATCTGACACATCAGCAGAGTCCTTATCATGGTAATGGGAAATGAAGGGGAGTATGAAGCAAAACTGGTTTCAAAAGGTATGGTATTTCCGTCCAGTACAGTTGGATCGAAAGCTGCCCTAGTGGACTAAGACCTACTATGGCGCCTAGGTCGAAGAAAGTGGGGGTTACCATTCTGCAGGGAAGGTGAAAGGTGTTGTAGGTGCTATCCCAAAAGTAGAGGGAAGCAAGAATCATGTTGGTGTAGTATCCAGGTCCTTCTTTCGACAATTGGATCAGGTCATAAATGCCAATTCTCTTCCAGGTTTTACCCTTGACTTTTTCGATTTTGTCTACCCAGTCTACATATTCAGAAGGGTCTTTCGACCAGGGACAGCTTCTAAAAATCTTAGGCTGATTCAAGTATGTCAAATTTAGGGCAGCCGATTTAGGGTTTTGTTCAGCATGTTCTGGTGATTTATCACTAGACTTGGGTGTTTTTCCTGCGCCCATGGGTTTTGTACAAGAATAAGTGGGGAAAATATCCTTAAGGCGAGTTTGGTCAGCATTAGGGTTAGGAAGAGGGCCCAACATAGCATGGCACTTTCAAGATATTAAAAGAGGAATGAGTACCTGGGAATAATAGATGTTGGCTTTCTCCCTCTCGGTTGGAGGTTCTTGGACGTATTATTGGTTACCCACAATCTTCGGTCCAAGAATCTTGTGTGTGTAGTGGAGAGCAGATGTGTTTTTGTCCTTTTGTTTGCTTGAAGTTTCCATAGTTGATAGTGGAGAAATTTGAGCAAGAAGGAGTAGAGACTGGGTATGTGAGAAGAAAGACAGTTGGAATGTGTAAGTTTTAGGAAGCGAAAGTTCTTCAGAAGGAAGAAGAGGGGTATTTATATTAGAAATTGGGGAGAGAAACGTTTGTGTTTTTCAAACAGTTATGGCATGTGTCGACGCGTTAGTGGATGTGGAAAAGTAGTGGAAGTTGAAAAGAGTATGACAGACCTAGTTTCGTAGAGTCATGGGGATCATGTCCAAGAACGTGGGCCAGACGTGAAAGTTTAGGAGAATATGATGATTACATTTTATGATTTGACAAAAAGTGAGATTTTGGAAATCAACGCATTTAATGCAAAATAAAAGTAAGATTTCAGGAATCAGCGTATTTAATGCAAGACTTGGAGTCGAAATAAAGGTTTCGGCAGCAAAAATGCTTTCTCCAGAAGTCAGTCGAAATACCTTTGCTGGGGGGCAATTTGTATACACATAATTTCGACACCATGGGTTTGATAAATGAGAGCCTTAACATCTGATGGTTTTGTCAACTATGTTCTCACACGTCACCATTATTTGACATGGTAGTTTTTCAACACTCCTCATCTCATTATGCTTTGAATAATGATGTACGTAGCTATGAAGATATTCGACAGATTAGGATCACACTTTCTTCCAAACATGTCCAGAATCTTGAGAAGGTTTGTGATGATTTGGTTCATGATATAACGAACAGTTGACTGTTGAAAAAGAGGATGAGTTGCCATTTAGGAAGTTCTTCACATCACTACTAAGAAGTCCTCTCGTGTTTTCGACAAGAGATGTGAAGGAAAGGATTCGACGAAGAAGACACTAGGACTATTTGAATTTCAAATGAATTCGACCTGACAAGAAGACACGTCGTTTTTCTAGTTAAAGGACAGTTGTTAATATGAATAACAACCTCGTTTGGTAGAAGATACGTGGAGGAGTCTTAGAGATTAATAACATGCAGAGCGCCAAGTGGAGAATTCTTAGGAATTGACCGTTATTCGACGGTTATTTTATTTGTATATAAATAGGATAGTTTGCTTTGTGTAAAGTGTGTGAAATTTTGTACAACATTCCTGTGAAAATTACTCTAATACTCGTGTGAAAGAGAACGGAGAATTGTCTGGAAAATGTATGTGTAAACACCATTTATCTTTCAGTTATAAAATTTAGATGTTTCCTTCATTCCTTGTTCAAGTTTATGCTTTTACTTACTTTTCAAGCAATTTACTTTCAAGCAAGTTTACATTCCAGAAAATCCTTTAAATGCAAACTTTAAGTTCTTCTTTCAGTTTATTATACAAATACATCTATACTCCAGTATAAATAAGAACAACTTTGTTAGGAATCTTTCGACAAAACATACAAGGCAACTAATAAGACTTATACATTAAGAAACTAACCCTAAGAATTTAGCACATGTGTCCTAGGACTTGTGTGGTTGGTCCTGTAAGTAACCCATTTCCAAGGAATTGGTAAACCAGAGGTTGTTCGCTAGAAACACCAGCGAACAGATTGGGATTAACGTATTCTTGTGATTCCTCAAGATACTGGGAGTGGTGATCGTAGAAAAAATTTGGGTGAAACATAGTTATAGGCATAAGAGTGTCTTAGTCTATATGGTGCAACAACGGAATAACAATATTGACTTTTGGTCCTCGGCAACAGTGCAAAAAACTTGATGCTCCGAAAGTGTACGAAAATATCAAAGTAATATAAAAGATTGTCGAACCCTTAGAGACCAATGTCAACCTACTATAATCTATCGTTGCTTTGTAAAGCTAAGGTTGATGAATATTTAATTGAGAGGAAACTAGAACTAAAACTAAAAATGAACTTAGAAAATAAGATAATAAAGAGAGGCCAGAATATGGATTCCCTGTTCCTAAAGGACTTTGTAGAATTCGGTTGCTAATTACGACTATAACTTAGTTTCGTAGAATATACCAACTTAAAGACTCTGCCTCACTCTCTCGCGGTATTAACTAAAGTCATGTTCCCTAATCCCAAGATTTTTCTCTCGCTCACCCGGTAACTAAGAAATATATTTTGAAAGCCAATAATATCCTAAGCGCATCTAAAGCGCTCTCGCTGTATTTAGATTTGTTGTCTAATTTCCACTATCCAGTTCGATCCCCACGCTCTCGCTATGCCGGCTCTAACCTTTATTAATTTATCACTCTTGTGACAAAATCATGTTAAATAACCTCTCACTCTCGTGACAAAGCTATTTAAATTAGACTTGGAAATTAAAACCAAAACAAAATTTTAATCATAAGTTCGCACCTATTATTTTCTACCGAGTCCCGTCAGTAACGACGGTCCTCGTATGTCGGACTCAAGAATATTTAGAAATACATATAATTAAACATAAACAAATTAAACATTATAATTGCATTTGAAAACATCATGATAATTAATTTAGGAAAGCGATAAACAATAATAATAATAATAATAATAATAATAATAATAATAAGCAATGCGATAAAGAACCTATAAAGACTTGAAGTAAAATGCGGGAAATAAAGAAACTTGAATCAACTTTAACTTCAATAATAATGGAAAGATTGTTGATCCAAACAAGTTACATATAACATATGCCTAATACTAATGGTGTGGTAGTTCCTTAATGTGAGAAACTACCACATTTACAATGATAATTTATGCCTAAGGAAGATAAGTTGGTCCTAGCAAAGGGGAATCCTACCAATCACAAGTATGGAAAGGAAAGAAATGAATTAAATGCATAAAGAAAATGCATAAAACATAAAGGATAAGGTGAAGGAAACTTACCTCAATCTTCCCCTCTACAAAACAAAGGTTAATGTACATTTTTATTAAAAAAGGAATGAGGTAAACACATACCAAACAAATCCTAAGGAAACTTGGACCTAAACTAGACTCAATCTTAAGTTTAAGGGTGCCTACACTAAGCTAAACTAAAATTCAGCCACTATTTACAGCACTCAAACACACAATCAACTATGAAAGATAACACATAATACCAACAACATACTACAGCTATCAAACAACATGAGAGTATGTGTAAAAAGTCACAAACAGCATGAACTACACAACAACCAGCATACCTTTTACAGCACCTATATGCAAAAACAACTATGAAATGTAAAATCCAGATTTGATTATTTTCATTTTCTAATGCACAAAATCAATGAAAAATGCACCAACTTCATCATGAACATGCATTTGAACATGGATCATCATACATAATTGAAATAACATGAACATTTTTTAGGATTATGCAAGAATGCATCACATGGTTGATTATGCAACAAGTATTCAAAGTATGGCACATGAACATGGCATATGAACACAATGAGCATTGATCATGAATGTGCAACATGTTAGATCAACAAGAATGTCAAACTCAATGCAAAATTAAGAATTGAATTGATGTAAATGACATGATCAAGCATGCAACCAAATGAACATACATACATGATTATGCAAAATGCAACATATCTTGATACAATGAAATGCAAAATGATTTAATGCAATGCAAAAGATGTAAAAACAGAATGCAACATGATTAATCACATGCAAAATGATGCATAAACATGGCAACAAAATGCAAGAAACCAAGCTATACACAAAGGAACACAAAAACGCATAATACGCAACATGAACGGAAACGTGTCGAAACGACTCGAAATGGGAGAATGAGCTACTGGAAATGGACCCAAAAATTCCCTAAAATCAATACCTAAACATGTATGAACATTAAAGGCACTAGAAACAAGAATTAAGCTATGAAATAAGCCAAGAATCCAAAAATCAACAGCGTTAACCAGTTAACCAAATGGTTAACCGGTTAACGGACCTAAAACTGCCCTGTTTTGTGGCTAATACGCACCCGTTAACCGGTTAACCAAATGGTTAACCGGTTAACACTGAACCAGAATGTGAAAAAAGTTAGGAAATAAGTGCTTTTGGCCACAAACTCACTTCTAATGATCCCTAACATACCTAGGAATATGCTAACACTAATTTCTACTCAAATGGAGCTTATTTACACGTGATAGAATTTATAACTATCAACATCTTAAATCCTAATCCATTAAGAATCACAAATCGCAAGCAACACATAATGAAAACATAATCAATCGCAATCAAAATGAAAAGCAACTAAAGAATGCCGAAATGGCGAGATGAAGAGAATAACTTAAAGAAGAATTGATTTAGATCACCAACCTACGAAGCGGAGAAGTACTTCGGTGAATGTTGCAAGAATCGGAGCTTGATCGAAGAGAAAACCACGAAAACCGCGAAACCGCAAAATAAATGCGTTCTTGATGCTTGTGGGATGTGGTGAACCCTTTGCACAAGGTTGAGAAGATTTGTGACCCTTCGATTACCTTTGTCATGCCTTCAGTTGCTCCAATCATTGATCATATACCCATGCCTCAGCTATGCTACATACGATACAATGTTTTTGATTATTTTATGAATCCTATTTATGCAAAATGCTATGCAAAATGTTGGGGATATGAGGGAAAATTTTGAGGTATTACAGCTGCCCCTATTCAATCATCTGTAGGCCTGAACAAATAATTGCGAGAGCTTTTAGACGTTCAAGGTATGAAGTGATTGAATACTCGAATAAATACTTGGAAATTTGAACTCTGTGGGAAATAAAATATATTGGGAAGAATTCCATCCTCAAACGACTATTCTCAACAGATCCTCAGATCTAACACGAAACCATCCTCGAATGGAAACGCAATGGTATACCGGCCTCAGTCGATAACCAAAAACACAAAGATTGACCTCAAACAGACTTTGCAAAAGAGACAAACTGACCTCAATCAATAAGCTCGGAATGGTCTATCACCCTCGAGTGATAGCCACAACAACAAGACCAACCTCAGAAGGACTTGAAGAAAAGAATGCCATCCTCAAATGATAATTCCCAAAAGATCCTCGGATCTAACACGAAACCATCCTCGAATGGAGACGCAATGGTATATCGGCCTCAGTCGATAACCAAAAACACAAAGAATGACCTCAGACAGACTTTGCAAAAGAGACAAACTGACCTCAATCAATAAGCTCAAAATGGTCTATCACCCTCGAATGATAGCCACAACAACAAGACCAACCTCAAAAGGACTTGAAGGAAAGAATTCCATCCTCGAATGACAACTCTCAAAAGATCCTCGGATCTAACACGAAACCATCCTCGAATGGAGACGCAATGGTATACCGGCCTCAGTCGATAACCAAAAACACAAAGAATGACCTCAGACAGACTTTGTAAAAGAGACAAACTGACCTCAATCAATAAGCTCAGAATGGTCTATCACCCTCGAATGATAGCCACAATAACAAGACCAACCTCAGAAGGACTTGAAGAAAAGAATTCCATCCTCGAATGACAATTCTCAAAAGATCCTCGGATCTAAAATGAAACCATCCTCGAATGGAGATGCAATGGTATACCAGCCTCAGTCGATAACCAGAAACACAAAGACTGACCTCAGACAGACTTTGCAAAAGAGACAAAATGACCTCAATCAATAAGCTCAAATGGTCTATCACCCTCGAGTGATAGCCACAGCAACAAGACCAACCTCAGAAAGACTTGAAGAAAAGAATGCCATCCTCGAATGACAACTCACAAAAGATCCTCGGATCTAACACGAAACCATCCTCGAATGGAGACGCAATGGTATACCGGTCTTAGTCGATAACCAGAAACACAAAATATAACAAGATGGACTTTGCAAAAGAGACAAACTGACCTCAATCAATAAGCTCAAAATGGTTTATCATTCTCGAATGATAGCCACAACAAACAAGACCAACCTCGGAAGGACTTGAAGAAAAGAATGCCATCCTCGAATGACGATTCTCAAAAGATCCTCGGATCTAACACAAAACCATCCTCGAATGGAAAAGCAATGGTATACCGGCCTCAGTCGATAACCAAAAACACAAAATATAACAAGATGGAATAGGATCGTTGTACATAAACGAGAGCCTGGGCAAACAGGACCGTATAAAACGAGAACCTGCGACGCGACTGTTGTACCAAACAAGACGCGGAATGGGTGATAAAAATTGACTTGAAAAGACCAGGATGTCTGGAAAATGATATCGGTATCCTCTGTGTTGAGTACTTCAGGTTGAGAAGATGTTATAGGTTATACGTAACACCTTAAAACTGGTGCATGTTGGCATGCATATGCTTGAATTTATGGCGTAATACTCCATGATGATGGAAATGCTACGATTTAGAGGATGAAAATGCAATGATTATTATGCATATGCAAATGCAAAGGATCTCCCAATAAGGAGATTTCAAGTATCTTAGATGTCTTGACTGGGGAGAACTGATAATTACAGTATTGATCTGATCCACCCTGATGAGGAGGAGACAACTCTGCGGGGAAAGTTGTTAACGATACATCGGCTCTGAACTGCCGCCATTGCTAAAAATAAATTAGACTTTGAGATTGGAGAGCCAAGACCCTGCTGGAGATGGACCTTTCTTGCACTCTGGTGGGGAAATGGAGACCTCCTGACTTGGTTGGGAACCAGAGGTATGATCCTGCTGAGGAAGCAAACTGCTGGGGAGGAAAGACAATCCTTGTACTGCTAGGAAATGCCCCTGTGATTGAAGGGAAGTCTCTTCTTGGGGAGGACACCAACTTTATGTTGCCTTGTTGGGAGAGATTTCAACTTCCAACTTCACTGGGGATGACTGGAGACACCCTGGGAGACACCTACTCTTGTTCAAGCATAAAGAAATGTTCCTCCTGGGAATCTGCTTTTAGCTCTGTTAGCAACACCTGTACCTGTACCTGCATAAACACAATCGATAGTGCCTGCAACATGGAGAGATAGTTTGGGACCTGTATGCCCCTGGCTCGTAGCATGAATCATTATCTGGGCATCTTGACACCCTTTCAGAGTTGTATTAAATGTTTTTGTCCTCCTGCACGAGTTAGAAAGCATTCAAATGTTCACAACACAATATAAATCACAATTTGTTGGACGTTTTCGCAATCAATCAATGCTAGATGAAAAACAAAAACAAGAAGCAGATAGTCACAAGTTGACTGAAGTTGAATTTTTATTGATTCGGAAAAATGGCCATGAATAGGCAATACAAAGGAAGCAGTTCCCTGGAAAGAGGAAATAGCCAAAAAGGAAAACAAACTATCCTATTGGCAATGTGAGAAGTGGATCTCATCAAGTTTCAACTCGGTTATAACTCGTATATCTTCGAGACAATCCGCTCGCTCTGCCCCTTGAGAAAGGTAATTGGACTGATCTTCAACCCTTAGAATAACCTCAGCTGTAGATAGGTTACGGATCTCGCAGATCGCAGTCGTTCGTGTTAATCCCTCTTTTGCATGGATCGCCCTTTCAGGTTTTCAATCCACCGGGATACCCTTTTTTGCCTGAGTTGTCCGATGTGGCTTTTCAACTCAGCGGGTGTACATTTTTTCTTCAAGATTTCCCTAATTTTTGCCCGAGCCTTTTATTCTATTTTTGGCTCGCCGGGATGCCCATTTTTGCATGGATCTTTATTCTGTTTTTATCCAGCGGGTCCTTTTTACACGAAGTATTTTCTTATTGCGTCTGCATTGACAGGGGATTGGAAGTCTTCTCCATCCATGGTTGTCAGCATCAAGGCTCCACCTGAGAAAACCTTTTTAACCACGAATAGTCCTTCATAGTTAGGTGTCCATTTGCCCCTGTGATCGTTAAGATGAGGAAGGATCCTTTTCAGCACCAAGTCACCACGTATGTACCTTTGCGGTCGTACCTTCTTGTCAAAAGCCTGCTTCATCCGCCGCTGATACAACTGTCCATGACATACAGCTGCTAGGCGCTTTTCTTCAATGAGGCTCAATTGATTATACCTGGACCGGAGCCACTCAGCTTCATCTAGCTTAATGTCCATAATTAACCTCAACGAGGGGATTTCCACTTCAATTGGTAGGACTGCCTTCATACCATACACCAATGAGAACGGGGTTTCCCCTGTTGAAGTACGTACTGACGTTCTGTACTCATGCAACGCAAATGATAGCATCTCATGCTAGTCTTTGTATATTACAACCATCTTCTGCATGATCTTCTTGATGTTCTTGTTGGCTGCCTCGACGGCGCCATTCATCTTCGGGTGATATGGAGAAGAGTTGTGATGCTCTATTTTGAAATCCCAACACAAGTCAGCCATCATCTTGTTGTTGAGATTAGAACCATTATCAGTAATGATTCTTTCAGGAATTCCGTACCGGCAAATGATGTCTCTTTTAATAAACTGGGCTACCACTTGTTTAGTAACATTGACATAAGATGCCGCTTCGACCCACTTCGTGAAATAGTCTATAGCAACCAGGATGAAGCGGTGACCGTTGGAAGCTGTCGGCTCGATCTTTCCAATCATATCAATGCCCCACATGGTGAACGGCCATGGTGAAGACACGACACTCAAAGGATTCGGAGGCACATGGACCTTATCGGCATAAATCTGACACTTGTGACATTTGCGGGAGTATTTACAGCAATCGGATTCCATGGTGATCCAATAATATCCCGATCTCAACAATTTCTTGGCCATAGCATGTCCTCCAGCATGGGTACCAAAGGATCCTTCATGAACCTCCTGCATCAACAGGTCTGCTTCGTGTCTATCCACGCATCTGAGCAGAACCATGTCGAAGTTTCGCTTGTATAGCACACCATCTTGATTCAAGAAGAAACCTCCTGCCAGTCTTCTGAGGGTCTTCTTGTCCTTACTAGATGCCCCAGCCGGGTATTCTTGAGCCTTCAAGAAATGCTTGATATCATGATACCAAGGTTTGTTATCTTCACCACTATCAACCGCAAAGACATAAGAAGGTCTTTCAAGACGGGATACCATGATTCGAGGCACGAAATTCTCTTGACAAACTTTAACCATAGACGACAAAGTTGCTAGAGCATCGGCAAACTGGTTTTCATCTCGAGGAATATAATTCAACTTGACTTTGGTGAAGAAAGTTCACAGCCTCCTGACATAATCTGTGTAAGGAACCAAGTGAGGTTGATGAACTAGCCATTTGCCATTGACTTGGTTTACCACCAGGGCAGAATCTCTGAAGATCTCGAAGTTTTTGACTCGCAAGTTGATTGCCTCTTCGACCCCCATGATGCAAGCTTCATACTCTGCCTCATTGTTAGTGCATTCTAAAGTCAACTGAGCAGCTAAAGGTGTATGGATCCCTTTTGGCGAGATGATAACAGCGCCTACTCCACTTCCATTCATGTTCACAGCTCCGTTAAACATCAACTTCCATTTGGATTCAGGGTCTGGCCCCTCCTCCGGAAGTGGTTCTTCACAGTCTTTCAACTTGAGAAACATGATATCCTCATCCGGGAACTCGAATTTCATGGGTTGATAATCAACGATTGGCTGCTGAGCCAAGTATTCTGACAATACACTTCCTTTTATTGCCTTTTGCGAAGTGTACTGTATATCATATTATGTTAGTATCATCTGCCATCTGTCAGAGTCGGCTTCTCGAAAATGTATTTCACAGGATCCATCTTGGAAATTAAGAGAGTGGTGTGAGTCAGCATGTACTGTCTTAGTCGGCGAGCAGCCCATGCCAAAGCGCAGCAAGTTTTCTCGAGTAGTGAGTATCATGTCTCACAATCGATAAACTTTTAGCTAAGGTAGTAAATGGTGTGCTCTTTTCGACCAGACTCGTCCTGCTGACCCAGCACACATCTCATCGATCCTTCCAGCACGGTAAGATACACGATCAAAGGTCTCCCTGGTACCGGAGGCATGAGAATTGGAGGTTCTAGTAGGTATTCTTTGATTCGGTCAAAGGCTTGTTGGCAGTCTTCATTCCATTCAATGGCCTAATTCTTCCTCAGAAGCTTAAAGAGGGGCTCACACGTGGCTGTCAGGTGAGAGATAAACCGTGCAATGTAGTTTAGTCTCCCTAAGAAACCACGCACTTGCTTTTCAGTCTTTGGCTCAGGCATCTCTTGGATGGCTTTTACTTTTACTGGATCAACCTCAATTCCCCGATCACTAACAATGAAGCTGAGTAACTTTCCAGAACGGACCCCGAAGGTGCACTTGTTCGGATTCAACCTCAATCTGAACTTTCGGAGTCTGTCAAACAACTTTGCTAGATTAACCAAGTGCTCTTCTTCTGTTTGCGATTTTGCTATCATATCATCAACATAAACCTCAATTTCATGATGAATCATGTCGTGAAATAGCGTCACCATCGCCCGTTGGTAAGTGGCCTTTGCATTCTTCAGGCCAAACGACATGACCTTGTAACAGAAAGTGCCCCAAGGCGTGATGAAGGTTGTCTTTTCCATATCATCGGGAGACATCTTAATCTGGTTATAACCGAAAAACCCATCCATGAAAGAGAACACAGAAAACTGAGCAGTATTATCGACGAGCACATCTATATGAGGCAGAGGAAAATCATCCTTGGGGTTGGCCCTGTTCAAATCCATGTAGTCTACACACATCCTGACCTTACCGTCTTTCTTAGGGACCGACACAATGTTGGTAACCCATAGAGGGTAACTGGTCACGGCCAAGAAACCAGCATCAAATTGCTTTTGTACTTCTTCTTTTATTTTGATTTCCATATCAGGGCGTGTGCGCCTCAACTTCTGCTTCACTGGAGGCAGTCTTCTCTTAGAGGCAACTTGTGTACCACAATGTCAGTGTCTAAACCAGGAATATCTTGGTAGGACCATGCGAAGACATCAACATACTCTCGAAGCATAGCAATTAAACGAGTCTTGACAGATTCTTCCAATGCGTCCCTGATCTTGACTTCTTTCTTGTCCTCTTCGGTACCCAGGTTTATCACCTCGACAGCTTCTTCGTGCGGCTGAATCATCTTCTCCTCCTGTTTAAGCAGTCTGGCCAATTCTTCAGGTAGTTCGCAATCTGCTTCACCCTCCTCATCGGCTTGATAAATTGGATTGTCAAAGTCATACTCGGCCATAATAGGGTCGTTATTGATAAGATCTGGCGATGAGCTTCTACATGAATGGTGATTCATGCAAGGCTTTAGAAATAGCTTGAGAAATGAGACACATTGCCAGTTTAAACGTTTCTTTCTTTTGGAAAAACAAAAGCAAAAAATGAAAGACAAAGAACAACATGGATGAATCTGAAACTTCAGCTTTATTTATGATTATGAATTGTGTTAGAAACAAAAGAACCCTTACAAAAAGCTATTATGTGTCGCTCCCGACAAATGAAAATGGATCAGATGAAGGTACAGACGCGAATGGTCGGCGAGAGGGACAATGAGAACACACAGCCGTGAACTCACTGGAGATGAATAGAGTCGCCAGCTAGGCATTTTTATCCCGGAGGAAAGGTAATGCTGCATAGACCTAGAAAGATATGGATAAGACGGTTTGCGAACCAGAGAGACTGAGGAAGGGGGTTGGTTACAACCTGGGAAGGTATTAGCACCCAGATTGTCCGTCGTACTCGACGGGATCCACGCTTAAAAGATTTGTGCTTTAAAGGGGTAGTGTCAGTGCAATTTGTGTATAGAATAGTTGGAAAAGGCAATGTACAGGTGTCAGTGTATAGTGTATAAGTGATATGAAATATGAAAGTGTCAGTGTGAGGAAGGAGTGAAATGATCAAGATCATGAGGCTAAAGAATAAAGCTAGAAAGAGGGGGAATATACAGAGACTTTTGTTCGATAACTGTTAAGTTATGCCTACGTATCCTCTCGTGCAATGAGGAAGTCAGAACACCGTAGTTCGACCCAAAGAGACTGAAAGGTGAATTGACTTGTGAACTGCTTACTTGCCTATGCTCAAGTGTATGACCTGTCTGGCTCAGGTGCAAACTGTCTTGCATTAGACGGAAGAAGCAAGTTCTCGTTTATGAGTGAAGGTGATGAGAAAAGAATCCCGAAGGAGACGATTATTGTTTGTTTTTGAGTTTTCAGTCTTTTATTGCTTTTGAAAGTTTGTCATAAGTTAATGAGCTTAAGCCTAAACCAATGGATTTAGTAAACTCATCACATCTTCCCTCTGATTAGGGGTAATGAGAATACCTTAAGTGTGAAGTCAGCTTCTCACACTTAATCACCTTTGATGTAGGATTAAGATCATTAACCTACTTGTGATTATTTAGATGTTTTTGTTGTTTTTGTTTAGTGTTGAGTAATGAGATTAAGCCATAATCAGGGATTAAACAGACTCATTACACCATCCTAATAGAAGGATAATAGATGAGAATGTTTAAGCTGAGGAAAGCTCCTCAACTTAATCCATGATTAGGGATTAAACTCATGACAAAACAAGCCTTTGATTAAGTGGATTTTATTTAATGATATGATGATGAAGTGAGTTTTATGATTTGTAAGACAACTTGAGGGGGACTTGTCCATTAACACTAGGGTTAGTCCTTCTTAACCAGTTAAGGAAGAATTAGAACCCTAATGCAAGGCCCAAGTTACAAGTGTGATGTCTTGATGATTATTAAGTGGATTGATTAAAGGAGTTAAACACATTAAGGGTTTAACACTTAGGATTAAAGTTATACACTCCATCCTAAGAGAAGGATGCAGGCATAAGCTTAATCACAAAGCCTTAAAGCCTTTAGGGTTTAGTCCCTGATTATGAGGTGAGGAGAGAAGACTCAAAGAGACACAAAGGTAAAACTAAGAGGGGAGACTAATCAAAAACCCTAATTCATTGTCATGCTTGGTTGTTCCTAAGGTTTGTGAGGTTTCCAAGAACAATCTTCAAAGGAGCCACCAAGAAGCAGATGAGCAAGATCAAGAGAAGCAAAGTGACTTGCTTCATTCAAGAAGTCAAGTCACTTGAAGAAAGAAAGTGGGAGGAAGAAGAATGAGCAAGCTCAAACTCAAACACATATAAGAATGCAGCAATGGATGCAAGAGAGATGAAAAGAAAAGTTATGAGAAGTGAAGGCAAATTCACTTCTCAAGTTTACTTACCACCTGAAATGTTAGAAAGAAATGCAATGCAATGCCAAATGAAATGAAATGGTATGATGCTAAACAAAACCAGAAGCATGTTGATGATGAAAATGATGTTATGAGATGCTGCAAACATAAGTCAAGGCATGGAGATGTTCATACAAGATCGTGGATGCAAATGATGCAAGTTAAGGAGCATGAACAAGCATGGAAAGTTATGAAGCATACAAGGCAAATGACATAGCAAATATGGGATGCAATGATCAAACATGCTTTCTACATGTCTTATGATGTCAAATGAATCAAATGGATGCTTGAAATGCTAAGACAAGTCATGTTATGCAAGAGAATGCAAAAGGTATGCAAAAGGAAGCCCAAATTAGGGTTTATGAATCAATCAACAAACAAAAACCAAAAACAAAAGCAAACCCTAAGATAAAAAATGGAAAATGCCACTCAAAGAAACCCTAATCCTATACCAAACCAAAGTCCAAAGGGGAGGTCTCAACTCTTAACCAATCTCAAGTTATGATTTTTCTAAGTTATTAGGGTTTTTAGGGCTCCTAAACAAAAGAAATACCAAACAAATTGAAAATGAGGAATCAAATCATGGCCATTTTATCCTAGAAACTTCATGCTAAACACAAAACAATGCAAGAAGAACCAATGTCCAACTCTTCTTAGATAGGCAGAAATGAATTTTTGAACTTATGATCAAAATAATGCACAAAAAATGATTTAATTCAATGAAAAATTCTCAAAATGCATCAAGATCAAAAAAGAAATTTGGTTTGAAGGTTGGACAATGTTTCTAAATGTCTTAGAACATTTCATGAATTTTTTTGGTGATTTTTAGATATTTAAAAGTATTTTTAATTGATTAATTTCCATTAATCAATTAAAAATAATCTTTTAAATATTTAAAAATACTTTTTTAATGATAAAAAATAAAATGAAAATATTTTTGGGTCATAAAAATTAATAAAACTTTTAGGAAAAAATTTCATAATTTTTAAGAATTTTTTACTATTTTAAAATAAATATGCAAATTAATTGAAAAGAAAATGAATTAAAAATAAATGAAAGGGAAAGTAAACCAAATGGAAGGCTGAGATGAGCCCAGGGTTTGAATCTGTTGACCAGCGCGCAAATGAAGGGCCCAGATGGCTCCTGAGTTAATTAACTTAATTAAAAATTAAATAAAACTAATGAGAGAGATTAGGGCTAAGCAGATTGATCCTGGCCTTTCATTCGCGCGGGGAGTCAAACATGTCAACGCATCCAGTGGTCCACATTCAAATGGTCATTAATCACGTGATTAGGGCTTAATCACTCTCAGGCGGCCGGAGAAGACTTCCGGTCGTCTTCTCCGGCCAGCATCTCCCCTGAGAAATCCCCAAACCCCTCAAATCGTAACAAAAATGAAACCTAAGAACTGGGAAAAGTTCTCTAACCCCTCACGAATCAAAACCCTCTCTCAAAACAAATTTATACTTCCTAAATGAGTTGAATCGAAGAAAATGAAAACTAGGGCACGCAGGTTTCAGAGAGAAATTAAATGCTCATTTCAAAGCCATTTTCGAAACCAATGACATCAGGATGAACAGTGAAGCACATAGAACAAGTTTATAACATGAAAAATGATTTCTGGAAAAATATTTTTCAAGCTACCTGAGATTCGAAGCTTTCAACTTGATGACTTTCTGACCACCTCCTTCAGTGCAAACCACTCCACTTGATCCCCAGATGATGTTTGAATGCTCAAGAAGAGTTTATGTTGGCTGGATAATGAGTTTGACCAGTTTCTGCTTCAGCTCAGTTGGAAATGGCTATGGTGAAATAGGCAGCTTCAGGCCATTGTGAGGGGTTGTTTGTGATCCTGAGGGTGAATGGAGAAGCTTTGCAAAGTTTGTTTGGATGTTTGTGAGCTATGGGGAGAGATTCGAGTGAAACTGCAGCTTGGGGTGAGAAATGGCTATGGGGTATTCTGGTTGATTCAGGCTTGTGTTCTTGCTGGTTTCTACTCAATGATGCATGGTGAGTTGAATGGTGAAAATGGTTTTAGTGTTTCTTGGCTGGACAGGGAGATTCGAAAGCTTATGCAGCTGGGGTGTGTTTTGTGAATGTGTTGTTGTGAATGGTTTTAGCCTTGCTAGATGTATGGAATGGCTGGCTCTTTGTCCACATAAACCTCTCTCATTGGTCAGTTGATTGGACATGTGCTTTATTGATTGGTAAGTCACCTTTTGCAAAAAGTCAAAAATTGTGTAAGGAAGGTATGGCTCATGATCTAGGCTAGTACAAGGCTGGTTCTGGTGCAGCATGGTGTGTGTGTGAGGCTAGCTTGGTTCAGCAGCCAATGCATCAAGTGGTAGAAGCACAATGATGATTTTGCAAGTTGTTGGCTTTTGGTTCACATGTGATTTCTTTGTCCAACCAAACATGAACCATGGGCATTCTTGGTTCAATTCTGATTTTTATGACTTGTAGAATGTTTGCATACTGGTTTGAAGTGAATTAGAAGTCACATTGGGCTTTGGTTCATGATTTTGCAAAATTTCCATTTGAGGCATGCCTTGAAAATCAATGATTTTGGCCAACTTTGCCACACCATAACTTTTGATCCAAGGAGAGTTTGATCATGTTCTTGTACTTTTTGAAAAGGAAAAAATGAGATCTACAACTTTCATGACCAAGGTTTTTCCATTTGAAGCATTTTTGGATCAATAATCAAAGCTTGAAAAATGACCTAAAATGAAGCATTCTTGAAAAAGTCAACTATGCCCAAAAAGTCAACATTTGCAAAAACCCTAAATTCTTGATTTTTATGAACTTCAACCTTCTTCTATGACCAAATAAAGATCATATACACTCAAAATGATGAAGATCACCCATTGGTTGGGTCATTGGGGGCCTCAGATGCCCTGATTTTACACCGACTTGTCCAGAAAGTCAACCCTTGGTCAGATGACTTCCCCCTGGAATTTCTTCATGAAAATTGATATGCATATTCCCTATACCATATAGAGACCAATGGAAACAAGAATGACCAAAAAAATTGGGGTTATGGCCTCTGAAACCAAAACCCTAATTTTAGGTCAACTGTGCAGTCAATCCTGGCTCTGCATCCACTCAAACCCTAGTTCTTGTGATTCTTTTGAATTCTTGGCTTTGTGAGGATGTAATATGATGCTTGAACACATGTGGATCCCCTTGAAGTGATTGGTGGCCTTTGGAGTGGCTCAAGGGGCTCTGGGATTGCTCAGGTCACAAACCCTAGGTGCAGATGACTTAGAACCAATGCAGTGAATCAAAAATGAGATGTGAGATGATATGATTGTGTTTATGCATATGAAATGATCACAAGCCATGGTGTGAATGGGTGAGGGCAAATCTGGGGTGTTTACAGCTGCCCCTATTCAAGCATGAGTTAGCTGTGCAGGGTGTAAGCGACGGCTTAACAGGCAAACAAGATAACTTGTGGTTGAATACCAAAGACAGTCCAAAATTTGCACTCACAGAATGAAGAAGAAAAGGGGTATAGATTGTAAAAGAAAATAAAGTATATTGTAAAGTGTGGGCAACGGAGGACGACCGTCGAGCAGAGGACGACTGCTGGGTAAATAGCAATGACGGGGACGACCGACATGCTGGGGATAAAAGGTAAAGCCAAGACGGGGACGGCCGACTAGCTGGGGAAAATAAAATCGTGATGGGGACGGCCATCAAGATGAAGCTGTAGAATTCTCTGGGAATTAATGAAACATGACGGGGACGGCCATCAAGTTCATAAAGGTAAAGTAACCAACGATGGGGACGGCCATCGGGCTAACAGGAAAAGGGACCACGACGGGGACGGCCATCGTGTTAAAGAATAAATGAAATAAACAGATGATGGGGTACGGCCATCAAAGGTGAAGGACGATCACCTAGCAGGGGACGGCTGCTCTGTTGGGGATAAAAGAAATATGATGGGGACGGCCATCAAAGGTGGAGGACGACCACCTGGCAGGGTACGGCTGCCGAAAATATCAACGATGGGGACGGCCATCGGATAGAAAAGGTCAACGATGGGGACGGCCATCGGACGAGCATGATGGAGGACGACCATCAAGAAGTGGAGGACGACCACTCAGCAGGGGACGGCTGCTCTGTTGGGGATAAAAGAAATATGATGGGGACGGCCATCAAAGGTGGAGGACGACCACCTGGCAGGGTACGGCTGCCGAAAATATCAACGATGGGGACGGCCATCGGATAGAAAAGGTCAACGATGGGGACGGCCATCGGACGAGCATGATGGAGGACGACCATCAAGAAGTGGAGGACGACCACTCAGCAGGGGACGGCTGCTCTCAAGGTTTCTCATGACATAGGATGAATGCCAGATAACCAAAATCAACAATGGGGACGGCCATTGGATAAAGCGATGAAGGACGATCATCAAAAGGTGGAGGACGACCACCTGGCAGGGTACGGCTGCCGAAATCAACGATGGGGACGGCCATCGGACGAGCATGATGGAGGACGACCATCAAGAAGTGGGGGACGACCACTTAGCAGGGTACGGCTACTCTCAGGGTTTATCATGACACAGGACGAGTGCCAGATAAAAAAGGAAAATTTGTTTTGTTATCTACTGGGGAAAGTAAACACGGACGAGCGTTCACAACCAAGAAAAGAAAGTATAAGTGTTTAGATGTTGTGTATAGATTAAAAATGCGGACGAGCATCCTTAAGACTACGATACGGACGAGTATCGGGTAGAAACAAACTGACACATGTTCAGAGATGATGATACGGACGAGTATCAACTGGTTAACAAGGAACACGGACGAGTGTTGAATCGGAAAGGATTCTTCTGGGGATAGTAGATACAGACGAGTATCTATATCCAAGAAGACACAAGTGTTTGACACAGTGTATGGATTAAAGATGCGGACGAGCACCCTTAAGACTAAGATACGGACGAGTATCTTGTAGAAACAAACATTAGACGCAATGTTCTGAGATGATGATACGGACGAGTATCAACTGGTTAACAAAGAACACGGACTACTGTCGAATCTGTGGGGATATAGATGGTGTATAGATGATGTTTAAATGCTGGGGAGGGTGACACGGACGAGTGTCAAAAGGAGAAAAGTGTAATATGAACAAGTATCTGATATACAGAGTCTAGGCGACTGCGCTGGGGATATGACACGGACGAGTGTCAAGAAAGTGTGTATATATGCATATGTGAGTGCAAAGAGGATGTCTTTGGCTTTCTGCTGGTGATGTGACACGGACGGGTGTCAGGAAGTATCTGTAGTACGGGTGATCTTGTTTGTAAAGTGTATTCAGGCAACTTTATTGGGGAGTGATGACACGGACGGGTATCAAGAGGAAATGTATACTGGTGTTTGTGACTTGAGAGGCAACTGCTTTTGCTGGGACTCTGGTGAGGATTTTTGTACAATGATGATGAACGGTTATTATTTACAAGTGTTAATTTAGAACATGGCTTATGATTATGCTATGCGTTTGATTTTTGCCGTAATGCTCCGTATTAGACGGAATGCTGCGCTCTGAGGGTGAACATGATGCGAATGCTATGACTGTGCAAAGATACCAAACCGGGATCCGGGTCCCGTTGCTACGAAGATCTTTGGCTGATCTGCCTGAAATAGACATTCCAGCTGGGGATGAGATCATTGGTAGATCTGATGATATGATATCTGCTTGGGGATATGGGTCATTGATAGACTTATCCTTACAAAAGAGAGACCCAGCTTGAGTTTGAAAGAGCTTTCTTTACTCTATTGTGATTCCTTCGTGTGTTACTCTTCTGGATAGAGGCTGGAGCTCTGTGGGGAGATGATTCCCTGACTTTTGTACTCGGCTGAGGATGAAATGGCAACTCGGCTGGGGAATTGTGAGAGGCAACTCAGCTGGGGGATAGCAACAAGAGGTAACTCAACTGGGGATAGAGCACTTCGGATGCCGAGATTGAGTGTATGTTGATTCGGCAACTTTGCTGGGGAAGTGGGCACCTTCCAGTGCCATGTGGAAGATAGACCGAGTTGATAATGATTCGCCTGCTTGCCGAGACGTAACTTGCATGCCCCAGGTTGCGTTCTGGATACCTGCAATCCTGCAAAGATAAAGAGACGCACAAAAGGTCCCGAGGTATCCTTTACTGGATTCCGTCATAGGAATCAAGCATTCTCAAGAGTAAGTATATTCCCTGCAAGCATGTGTTCCTATTTTTTAGTGACAATCATCTGTACTCTTATGCAATCAGTTTTTTTCTTTTAAGATATCAGACATTCTTTGCAAAAAAAATGAAAATGTACAAAACAAAACATGACTGAGAAATCTGATTTTATTAATTCATATGCCCTGAATTGGCGAGGTACAGTCAAAGGAACATATCCCCTGAAATGAGGAGATTGTTACAAATTGAGAAACAAAATGCTGGCAGTGTTGACGACGCTTTAAGGAGCTTCCTCTTCTGCTATGACTCGTATGACAATGACGTTCTTCCCGTCTTGCTTTCTGAAAAAAGTTGATTCTGATTGAAGCTTGATTCTATCAAAGCTTTCCAAGTTGTCAGTGATACAGACGAATCTAGAGTGCAGTTGTTCGCTTATTCCCTTATTTTGCATGGATCGCCCTTTCGGGTTTTCAATCCATCGGGATACCCATTTTTGCCTGAGTTGTCCAATGCGGCTTTTCAACTCAGCGGGTGTACATTTTTTATTTATTTCCCTTATTTTTGCCCGAGTCTTTTATTCTGTTTTTGACTCGCCGGGATGCCCTATTTTTGCCTGGACTTACATTCTGTTTTTATGTCCAGCGGGTCATTTTATGCGAAGTATTTTTTAACTGCATCTGAATTCACAGGGGATGGAAAATCTTCACCATCCATGGTGCTGAGCATCAGTGCTCCACCAGAGAAAACTTTCTTTACCACGAATGGCCCTTCGTAATTTGGAGTCCATTTGCCCCTGTGGTCTGTATGAGGAGGGAGGATTCTCTTCAACACAAGATCTCCTACTTGGTACTCTCGATGCCTGACTTTCTGATCGAAGGCTTTCTTCATTCTTTTCTGATACAACTGCCCATGACAGATTGCAGCCAATCTCTTCTCTTCGATCAGACTCAGTTGCTCGTATCGGGACCTAACCCATTCTGCTTCACTCAGTTTGACATCCATCAAGACTCGCAAGGAGGGTAATTCAACTTCAACTGGCAGGACTGCTTCCATTCCATACACAAGCTGATACGGTGTTGCCCCAGTGGATGTCCTGATTGACGTGCGGTACCCATGCAAGGCGAACGGTAGCATTTCATGCCAGTCTTTGTAAGTGACTACCATCTTCTGCACAATCTTCTTAATATTCTTGTTTGCCGCCTCAACAGCGCCATTCATCTTTGGCCTGTAAGGAGAAGAATTGTGATGTTGGATCTTGAAGTCCCGGCACAGTTCTGCCATCATTTTGTTGTTTAGATTGGAACCATTATCAGTAATGATTCGTTCGGGCACTCCATACCGACAGATGATGTCTCTCTTTAGGAATCGGGCTACCACTTGCCTTGTGACATTTGCATATGAGGCTGCTTCAACCCATTTAGTGAAATAGTCAATGGCGACCAGGATGAATCTGTGGCCATTTGAAGCGGTCGGCTCAATCTTGCCAATCATATCAATGCCCCACATGGCAAAGGGCCATGGTGAAGACATAATGTTCAAAGGATTCGGAGGCACATGCACTTTGTCTGCATAGATCTGGCACTTGTGGCATTTTCGGGCGTAGGCACAACAGTCTGCATCCATTGTGATCCAATAATAGCCTGACCTTAACAACTTCTTAGCCATTGCATGTCCTCCAGCATGGGTACCGAAAGAGCCTTCGTGCACTTCATGCATCAACAAATCTGCTTCTGTCTTGTCCACACATCTGAGGAGTACCATATCAAAGTTCCTCTTGTATAAAGACCCATCAGTGTTCAGAAAGAAACTTCCAGCAAGCCTTCTCAAGGTCTTCTTATCATTGGAAGATGCCCCAGGTGGGTATGTTTGATCCTCCAAGAAGCACTTAATGTCATGGAACCAAGGCTTATCGTCTTTGACAACATCTGCTGCAAATACATATGCTGGCCTGTCGAGTCTGGACACTGAAATCTGAGGTACAAAGTTAGCAGTTTGAACTTTGATCATGGACGAAATGGTAGCCAAGGCATCTGCAAACTGATTCTCATCCCGAGGGATATACTCAAGTTTGACTGTTGTGAAGAAAGTCAATAACCTCCTTGTATAATCCCTGTAAGGTATCAGATGATCCTGGTGTGTGTACCATTTTCCGTTGGTTTGATTGACCACCAAAGCTGAATCTCCAAATACAGTTAATGTCTTGATCCTGAGGTCAATGGCTTCCTCAAGACCCATAATGCAAGCTTCGTATTCAGCTTCGTTGTTAGTGCAGTTGAAAGTGAGTTTTGCCGAGAAAGGCATGTGAACTCCTTTGGGTGTAATGAGTACTGCACCAACACCACGGCCATTCATGTTAACAGCCCCATCGAACATCATAATCCATTCTTCCTCCAGGTCAGGCCCTTCAGTGTGAATAGGCTCTTCATGATCTTTTGATTTAATGAACATGATGTCTTCATCAGGGAAGTCAAATCTCATAGGCTGGTAGTCGTCTATGGGTTGCTCAGCAAGATATTCAGACAATACACTGCCTTTGATGGCTTTCTGAGATGTGTATTGGATGTCATACTCTGTAAGGATCATTTGCCATCTTGCAACCCGTCCGGTAAGCGCTGGCTTCTCAAATATGTACTTGACTGGGTCCATCTTCGAGATTAATAAAGTAGTGTGGGTCAACATATACTGTCTCAGTCGGCGAGCAGCCCACGCTAAAGCACAGCAAGTTTTCTCGAGCAGTGAATAACGTTGTTCACAGTCGGTAAACTTTTTGCTTAGGTAGTATATTGCATACTCTTTTCGACCAGACTCGTCATGCTGGCCCAGCACACACCCCATTGACTCTTCTAACACTGTCAAGTACATTATCAGAGGTCTTCCTTCAACTGGCGGCATGAGGATTGGAGGTTCTTGCAGATACTCCTTGATCTTGTCAAAAGCCTTTTGGCAATCTTCGCTCCACCTGACCGTCTGTTCTTTTCTCAATAGTTTGAACAAGGGTTCACAGGTTGCTGTCAGGTGAGATATGAACCTTGAAATGTAGTTCAATCGACCTAAGAACCCTCGAACTTCTTTCTCAGTTTTCGGTACAGGCATCTCTTGAATGGCTTTGACTTTATCAGGGTCAACTTCAATCCCTTTCTCGCTTACAATAAATCCCAGCAGCTTACCGGACCTTACCCCGAATGTGCATTTGTTAGGGTTCAACTTCAGTTGATACTTTCTCAGACGCTTGAACAACTTGAGCAGATTCACCAGATGATCTTCTTCAGTAAGGGACTTGGCAATCATATCATCCACATAACATTCTATTTCTTTGTGGATCATATCGTGGAACAATGTTACCATAGCCCGTTGATACGTTGCACCGGCATTCTTGAGCCCAAATGGCATTACCTTGTAGCAGAACGTGCCCCAGGGTGTGATGAATGTTGTCTTCTCCATGTCTTCAGGTGACATCTTGATCTGGTTGTATCCTGAAAATCCATCCATGAAGGAGAATACCGAGAACTGAGCCGTGTTATCCACCAATACATCAATGTGAGGTAATGGGAAGTCATCTTTTGGGCTGGCTCTGTTCAGGTCCCGATAGTCAACACACATCCTTACTTTGCCGTCCTTCTTAGGCACAGGTACTATATTAGAAACCCACGGCGGGTAGCTAGTTACAGCAAGGAACCCGGCGTCCCATTGCTTTTGTACCTCTTCCTTGATTTTCATAGCCATGTCTGGACGAGTACGGCGCAGCTTCTGTTTGACTGGAGGGCATTCTTCTCTCAAAGGCAGCTTGTGCACAACAATGTCGGTATCCAACCCTGGCATGTCTTGATACGACCAAGCAAACACATCCACATACTCTTGAAGTAGATCAACCAGTTGCTTCTTCACTGAGTCTTGCAGGCAGGCCCCGATTTTAACCTCTTTCACGTCTTCCTCTGTACCAAGATTAATCACTTCAACCTCCTCCTGGTGAGGGGTAATAACCTTTTCCTCCTGTCTTAACAACCTGGCTAGCTCTTCAGGAAGCTCATATTCTTCTTCAACCCCTTCATTAGCTTGATTGATTGGATTGTCAAAGTCATACGATGTCATAGCCGTGCTGTTGTCGGTGCTGTCAGGAAGGCACTCTCTGCAAGGGTTCAAGTTTTGTTCATTTTAGTGATCTGATTTTAATCTTTATTTAGAAAAGTGAAATGAAGTTGTCATTTTGAAAACACCGCCATTTATTTTTTGTACAAAAAGAAAAATGGAAAAACAGTGAACGAAAAGAAAAAGACTCATTTGCAAAAAGATGTCTGATATTTCATTAATTAATCTTGTTTGCACAAAAAGTACAGATGGCCCGATTACAAAATGAGTCTTGTCATCTTGGGCAAGATGCAAGACTTTGATGCATGCTTATAAAAATACAGGAAATAATAATTACTCTGCTCGAGTAACTCTTATAATTTCCTGGGAAGACCAGTTCGAGACACTGCTCCCCGGGATCTTTGGACGAATCCAGCTTTCCAGGTTGCGTTCCTCTTCCAGCTCGTCTTCCAGACAGTTGATAGCATCGGGGGTAAGCATCCCCCCACTGACAAAACCGGGCTTCTCAGCAGCCTTTGCTTGATGTTGAGTTGGTCTGTAACCCAACCCAAATTTGTCTTTCTTCTCTTCCACAGCTAAAACTTTGCCCCAGCCTAGGGCAGTTCCTTCCTCAACAACCTTCCGGGCTTGTTGGTATGATGACATTGGAGTACCAGATACAGCAGATGCCTCATTCACATTCAAAGCTTCAAACCCCTGGCTCATTGTTTCATGGATCTCCCCATCCATTTCAATGTACTTATAGGTTGCCAAGTGGCTGACAAAAATGTCCTCCTCCCCACAGATTGTAACAACTTGGCCTTCCCACTCAAATTTTAACTTTTGGTGAAGGGTAGACGTTATTGCGCCGGCGGCGTGAATCCAGGGTCTACCCAACAAACAGCTGTAGGCGGGCTGAATGTCCATCACATAAAAGATAGTTTTAAAGGTCTGTGGGCCAATTGTCACAGGCAGCTCAATCTCTCCCAGAACCGATCTCTTAGAACCATCGAAGGCTCTTACTACCAGGTTGCTGGGTCTCAATGCCAATCCATCATATTCTAACTTCACCAGAGCCTTCTTTGGTAAGACATTAAGGGACGACCCCGTGTCTACCAGTACATGAGACAGGACTGCTCCTTTGCATTCCATGGTTATGTGCAAGGCTTTGTTGTGGTTGCGGCCATCCGCTGTCAAGTCAGTATTGGTGAACCCTAGCCCATTGCTAGAAGTAACGTTTCCAACCACGGTTTCCAACTGGTTGACAGTAATCTCTTCAGGCACGTAAGCTGCGTGCAGGACTTTAAGTAGTGCATTCCGATGGGCTTCGGAGCACATGAGCAGTGAGAGGATAGAGATCTTGGATGGCGTCTGGTGAAGCTGATCCACAATTTTGTAATCACTCTTTTTGATGATTCGCATGAACTCATCAACCTCTTGATCGAATGGTGTCTTCAAGGCTTCTTTAACAGCTTGATCTTCCTGCACCGGGCTCTTTCCTTTTACCTTGGCAGCAGCTTCTGCTTCGGCAGTAGGTCTTTGAATTGGTGGAGCAAAGAGACGTCCGCTTCGAGTGAAGCCTCCGCCTCCCCCCACATTATCTACTTGTGGTGCAGGTGTTGATGTTTCAAGAGTGATTCTTTTTCCTTCGCAGTACACGTCAGAGCCATAGTGCCAAGGGATGGCCCTATTGCTTTCATATGGTACTGGTCCAGGCACCGTGACAGTGACTGGACTGATTGTTGCTGCTGAAGGGACTGCAATTGTTTGTGGATCATAAAAGATTGTAACTGGTGCTCTGGTGGGAGCAGCATCTTCTGAATGGTAGGCAGAGTTATTTTCCGGATCATAGAATATCGTGACAGTAGAGACATCTTCATGAGTTGTTGCTGGTGTTGTAGGAGATATTGGCGGAAGAGTGGATGTCGTCGTTGTAGGAGTCTCGAAGTGGAGTGAAGCTGAAGTTGTAGCAGGAAGATTTGTTGAAAACTGATCAGTTGAGATGATTGATGAAGTACTTGTTGATGAAGCCGAAGAATTGTCAGGAACAATAGTTGCTGCAGTTGTAGGAGGTTCTGAAACCGTAGCTGATGAAATTGCTGGATTTGTTGGAAATGATGTGGTGATCTGAAGTTGGCCACTCTGAATGAGGCCATCTATGCCATTCCTCAAATTATCGCACCCATTTACCGAGACATTGCAGTAAGCACAGCCTAACTCACACCCCGGGAACATTTGACATTCCAAGAGCTGAGCTTTGATTTCTACCAATGGTGTCCTGATCTGTCCCACACTGGTTATTAAATAAGACGGCTTGTCTTCTTCAATAGTGTTAATCCGGGGACCACCATGGTTTGGCATCGGGTTTTTATTGACATTGGGTGGTGGTGCGAAATTCAGAGCCTTGGAGTCTACCAGGTCTTGTACCTTCATATGCAGAGCCCTGCATTTTTCTGTACTGTGGCCAGGTGCGTTTGAGTGAAAAGCACACCTAGCATTGGAGTCATAGTTCCTGGGTAGACTGTTGGGATCCGGAGGTGCCAACGTTCTTAGCTCAACCAGGTTGAGTTTCAGAAGTTGTGGCAGCAAAGTAGCATATGGCATTGGGATCGGATCAATCACTCTGTTAGCTTGAGATGGCCTCTGCTGAAATGGCCTTTGTTGATTGTTGTTGTTGGTGTTGCTATTGTTGTAATTTCTTGGAGGATACTGATTTTGTTGGTGGTACTGAGGTTGTGGCTGATAGTTTTGCTGAGGGGGTTGATAGACTGGCTGAGGATGAGCTGGAGCAGGAATGGTGACTGCTGCTATTGACCTTTGAACATACTGGGGCCCGCCCCTGTTTGAATGGATGGCATTGGTCTCGCCAGTTCTTCTCGGGCCTACAAAAGGCTTTCTTGTACCGCTGGACGAGCTTGCACCGTTGTCTGAGATCTTCCCCATTCTCAACAGGCTTTCAATTCTCTCCCCAGCTATGACAACATCTGCGAAGCTAGTTGAAGAGAAAGCGGCCAGCCTGTCGATATAGGTCCCCTGAAGGGTGTTCATAAACATGTCTGCCATTTCCCTTTCAGACATAGGGGGTTGAACAGCAGCAGCCAATTGCCTCCATCTCTGGGCATATTCTCGGAAACTTTCCCTTGATGACTGTGACATTCCCATTAGGAGAGTCCTATTGGGTGCCATGTCCAGATTATACTGATATTGTCTGATGAAGGCCTCTGCCAGGTCCTTCCAGCATCTAATAGTTGCCCTTGTCAAGTGAGAGTACCATTCTCTTGACGCTCCGGTTAAGCTGTCTTCGAAATAGAACATCCAGAGCTTCTCATCCATTGTATAGGCCTTCAGCCTTCCCAGAAATGACTGTAAATGAGTCCGGGGGCATGAAGTCCCGTTGTATTTTTCAAAGCAAGGAGGCTTGAACTTATGGGGAATCCTGACCCCGTCTACCAAGCCCATGTCCATGACATCGAAGCCCAAAGAGTTTTGAGATTCTAAGGACCTCAACTTCTCAGCTATCTCATCCAATCTCCTATCATAAGCTTCTTCCCCAGCACCCATTACCGTGAACTGGTCCTCTTGGGGGTCTTCTTGAAGTACCCTAGCTGCGGTGGCAGTCCCTTGAACATTTGCAGGAATATTGACCTCAGGATGGAGGTGTGGCCCAAATACCGGAGGGTTGACATGAGGTTGTACCCTTTCATTGTTACTGGTACCGGCAGTCCCTATATGTGGATCCTCTTGATTCTGCCTTTCCACCATGGCCCTCAATCTTTCCTGGCTCTGAGCCATGTTGTTCATAACTTCCATAAACTGAGTCATTTGATTCCTCATTTCTAGCCTTTCATTTGCCATTTGATTTCTGACCTCAGTGAGGTCCTGCTGCATCTGATCCATTTGAATGCCCGGAAGGTTATTTCGGGTTGGATAACGGTGCGGACGGTTGAGGGGAAATACCCGGCGCCTAGCAATAGTTCCTGAGCATCACAACAGAGGTTAGCAACAACAAAACAAAAACCTACAAAACAAACAAAGGGTTAGCATGCAATGCAGTTATGCTTATTTGTTCTCAAGGTATTCGGTTTGGCCTTCAGTTTTGACCCTTCCAGACCCTTGAAGATGCTGTTGAATGTTGCTTGAGGAAAACTCAGATGAAGCGAACTAACACAAATATATTACAGAAGGTGAAATAATACAACTTGTTCATTTTACAACACAAGCCCTCTAAGGGGTCAAAATACATTACAAGAAAATAAAAGTACATGGAAAGAAAACAACAACAAACAAATGGTCAAACACCAAGACTAAACTCATCCTCACGAACTTCCTTGAGAAGTGCTTCGGTCACAGGATCAGCCGGACGCTCCGTGAGATTCCTGATGAGGAGATTCCGGGTTGTAACAGCTGCTGCTAGCTTTTTGTGCTGAGTTTGGTCCTTGGACCTCTTCACCCCTGCTTTGATCTTCAATTCTGATATCTCCCTCTGGGCTGCTGCCAGGGCTTCTTGCTGTTCTTTTGCATTGGCTTCCAATTGCTCCATCTTGTCTTGAACTCTCTTGTCCTCTAGAGTACGAGCCTCGGTGATCCTGACCCACCGGGCTTGACTTTCTTTCAGATACAAGTCTGTCCTTGCTCTCTGGAACTGGGCTTCTTTGCAAGCATTCTTCAGAATTTGTTCACCAGCCTTAGACTTTTTAATATAATCCCCAGACTTTTCAATCTTAGTCAAATGCTCCACTCTCAACTTCTCCAATCTCTCAATCTCCCTCATGCCTTCACTCCTTTCCCGGAGGGTCTTCTGCAAAGCCTGGGTTAGCTTCTCATTTCTTTCCTTCAAGCTCTCAAACTCCTCCAAACTGACAGTGGCAGGGGGTGGTGCTGAAGATGACTCAGGCATGTCTTCTATGGTAAAGGGCATTCCAGAGAATTGGGCCCTGGCACGGGACCACTCATAATATTGTGCTGATGCCACATTGTTGCACTTCCCCAAAATGGTTATTCCCTTGGTTTGAACATTATCCCAGGCCCAGGCAGCCTGCCTAACAGCAGTCAAATTAATCTTGTTCTCACAATAAAGGGTCTCTACCAAGTCCTGTGCCCTAGGAGTGTGGACCAGTGCATAGCCCAGTTGCCTTCTGAACAGCGGAGGATTGTAATTAATACTTCCCTTAACTCCTATTAAAGGCACATTGGGAAAATGTCCACAGCTGGTGATGATATCCCTGCCCTTGGTGCTCTGAGTGCACCATCTGATATTAGTTGAAGTTAGAACAGTGAGTCTTTTAGCCCAGTTACTCTGCTGATGAGGGTTCAGAAATGCATCTGTCCTGGGTAGATGCCTGAGAAGCCAAGTATGGAATAATGGAGCACAACACCTCACTAACCTTCCCCTCTGTTTTTCATTCCTCTGATGTACTGAGTAATAGAGATCACCCAATAAAGTTGGCACTGGGTTCTTCAGGATGAACAGATGGATTGCATTCTTGCTAATGAATCGAAGCTCATCTGCAAACAACACAATTCCATATACACTTAGGGCCAACAAAGCACAAACAGCTTTCCACTCCCCCAGGGAAGCCTTCAGACCAGCTTGAGAAATTAAGAAGTCCAGATGAAAACCAGGGATCCCAGCTTTAGAGGTCATATGTTGCTCAATCAGGACAGGCTCCAGATGCAAAGCCTTTGCTACCTCTCCATTGCTTGGGAAAGCCATCTCAGGATTGAAAGGGATTTCTCTCCTGATAGGTATACCAACCAAAGATGAGTATTCTTCTAATAGAGGGCCCATCTGAAAGTCTTGAAAGGTGAAGCATCTCAATGGGGGGTCATAAAACTGAATGCAGGTGTGGATCAGGCTTCTCTGTGAAGGGTCCAGATCCATAACCATGTCCAGTATATCTCCATAACTCTCCCTGAACAAAGGTATGTGATCTGGAGTGATCAGGGTCTGAATCCTCCTGATGTCTGATAGCTCTGGCTGGAAGAAGTGATAGGTGATGTTGCTTTTCTTTGGAGCCATGATGCTGAAGACTGATTAGAGTGCTGATGACAATACTGAAGGAATGAGCCACTGATTGGCTGGTGCTGGTGATAGCTGAAGCCGATAACTGAAGCAGGCGCTTGTGAAGATAGGTCAATACTGAAGATGGGGTCAAAACCAAAACCAGATGAAAATGGATACCCTGAAACACAAATAAGCAAATGTTAAAATGATGCAATGGTTATGTATGCAAATGATATGCACAGGGTTTGTGACTGAGCTGGATCTGATCAAAATGCTCTGATATAAGTCCATGTGTGCAAGAAATCCAGATGGAGGTCTATAAATCCAGTAACCAAGGTGGGGGGCTCAAATAAAGAGCCACATGTCCTGGGTTTAGAATCACAAGAACTATCCAACATGGAGTACTCTTAACAAATCAAAGTAACATGGTATTCTGAGGTCAAGGTACCTGCAAACCTGTAAACAGCCCAACCCCCTCTCACAGGTGGTGTTCTAGAACAAGGATCCTCAGACTCGGATCAGTTATGGGAAGTGTAAACACTTCTAACCCGGAGGTACAGTGTTTACAATGACCATAACAATTCCTCCTCTAATTCACCTCGGTTTCTGAAGGTCAATACTAAAGGTCATCCAGACTTAGCAGGCTTCCCAGATAGCCCTAGCATTGCAGGAAATCTGCAACACAAAGTTCTCAAGAAGAAACCCATATCTGAACCGTGTTTCATATTCCCGCACCAGACCGAAATGGAATGGGAAAGAATATGATTCACTCTAGCCTAGGTGTCACTCAGGTCCCAGGTGTAGGACCTTAACTCTCAATGAATCACCCACCCATCAAAAAACCAGATCCAGCCAGCAGCATGACAGTATGATATATGAAAAACTGTAAAGAAATCAATAAATAAAGCTGTACAGAAAGCAGTAAATAAAGCAAATATACAAACACAAACAAGCACATAACACCCCAGTAAACACAAATCAAACAAGCGCTAGGAGGAACCCACAAAATGAACCAGAAGCCCTGGTTGCAGTATAAGGGTCCCCAGCAGAGTCGCCAAGCTGTCGCTCCCGACAAATGAAAATGGATCAGATGAAGGTACAGACGCGAATGGTCGGCGAGAGGGACAATGAGAACACACAGCCGTGAACTCACTGGAGATGAATAGAGTCGCCAGCTAGGCATTTTTATCCCGGAGGAAAGGTAATGCTGCATAGACCTAGAAAGATATGGATAAGACGGTTTGCGAACCAGAGAGACTGAGGAAGGGGGTTGGTTACAACTTGGGAAGGTATTAGCACCCAGATTGTCCGTCGTACTCGACGGGATCCACGCTTAAAAGATTTGTGCTTTAAAGGGGTAGTGTCAGTGCAATTTGTGTATAGAATAGCTGGAAAAGGCAATGTACAGGTGTCAGTGTATAGTGTATAAGTGATATGAAATATGAAAGTGTCAGTGTGAGGAAGGAGTGAAATGATCAAGATCATGAGGCTAAAGAATAAAGCTAGAAAGAGGGGGAATATACAGAGACTTTTGTTCGATAACTGTTAAGTTATGCCTACGTATCCTCTCGTGCAATGAGGAAGTCAGAACACCGTAGTTCGACCCAAAGAGACTGAAAGGTGAATTGACTTGTGAACTGCTTACTTGCCTATGCTCAAGTGTATGACCTGTCTGGCTCAGGTGCAAACTGTCTTGCATTAGACGGAAGAAGCAAGTTCTCGTTTATGAGTGAAGGTGATGAGAAAAGAATCCCGAAGGAGACGATTATTGTTTGTTTTTGAGTTTTCAGTCTTTTATTGCTTTTGAAAGTTTGTCATAAGTTAATGAGCTTAAGCCTAAACCAATGGATTTAGTAAACTCATCACATCTTCCCTCTGATTAGGGGTAATGAGAATACCTTAAGTGTGAAGTCAGCTTCTCACACTTAATCACCTTTGATGTAGGATTAAGATCATTAACCTACTTGTGATTATTTAGATGTTTTTGTTGTTTTTGTTTAGTGTTGAGTAATGAGATTAAGCCATAATCAGGGATTAAACAGACTCATTACACCATCCTAATAGAAGGATAATAGATGAGAATGTTTAAGCTGAGGAAAGCTCCTCAACTTAATCCATGATTAGGGATTAAACTCATGACAAAACAAGCCTTTGATTAAGTGGATTTTATTTAATGATATGATGATGAAGTGAGTTTTATGATTTGTAAGACAACTTGAGGGGGACTTGTCCATTAACACTAGGGTTAGTCCTTCTTAACCAGTTAAGGAAGAATTAGAACCCTAATGCAAGGCCCAAGTTACAAGTGTGATGTCTTGATGATTATTAAGTGGATTGATTAAAGGAGTTAAACACATTAAGGGTTTAACACTTAGGATTATAGTTATACACTCCATCCTAAGAGAAGGATGCAGGCATAAGCTTAATCACAAAGCCTTAAAGCCTTTAGGGTTTAGTCCCTGATTATGAGGTGAGGAGAGAAGACTCAAAGAGACACAAAGGTAAAACTAAGAGGGGAGACTAATCAAAAACCCTAATTCATTGTCATGCTTGGTTGTTCCTAAGGTTTGTGAGGTTTCCAAGAACAATCTTCAAAGGAGCCACCAAGAAGCAGATGAGCAAGATCAAGAGAAGCAAAGTGACTTGCTTCATTCAAGAAGTCAAGTCACTTGAAGAAAGAAAGTGGGAGGAAGAAGAATGAGCAAGCTCAAACTCAAACACATATAAGAATGCAGCAATGGATGCAAGAGAGATGAAAAGAAAAGTTATGAGAAGTGAAGGCAAATTCACTTCTCAAGTTTACTTACCACCTGAAATGTTAGAAAGAAATGCAATGCAATGCCAAATGAAATGAAATGGTATGATGCTAAACAAAACCAGAAGCATGTTGATGATGAAAATGATGTTATGAGATGCTGCAAACATAAGGCAAGGCATGGAGATGTTCATACAAGATCGTGGATGCAAATGATGCAAGTTAAGGAGCATGAACAAGCATGGAAAGTTATGAAGCATACAAGGCAAATGACATAGCAAATATGGGATGCAATGATCAAACATGCTTTCTACATGTCTTATGATGTCAAATGAATCAAATGGATGCTTGAAATGCTAAGACAAGTCATGTTATGCAAGAGAATGCAAAAGGTATGCAAAAGGAAGCCCAAATTAGGGTTTATGAATCAATCAACAAACAAAAACCAAAAACAAAAGCAAACCCTAAGATAAAAAATGGAAAATGCCACTCAAAGAAACCCTAATCCTATACCAAACCAAAGTCCAAAGGGGAGGTCTCAACTCTTAACCAATCTCAAGTTATGATTTTTCTAAGTTATTAGGGTTTTTAGGGCTCCTAAACAAAAGAAATACCAAACAAATTGAAAATGAGGAATCAAATCATGGCCATTTTATCCTAGAAACTTCATGCTAAACACAAAACAATGCAAGAAGAACCAATGTCCAACTCTTCTTAGATAGGCAGAAATGAATTTTTGAACTTATGATCAAAATAATGCACAAAAAATGATTTAATTCAATGAAAAATTCTCAAAATGCATCAAGATCAAAAAAGAAATTTGGTTTGAAGGTTGGACAATGTTTCTAAATGTCTTAGAACATTTCATGAATTTTTTTGGTGATTTTTAGATATTTAAAAGTATTTTTAATTGATTAATTTCCATTAATCAATTAAAAATAATCTTTTAAATATTTAAAAATACTTTTTTAATGATAAAAAATAAAATGAAAATATTTTTGGGTCATAAAAATTAATAAAACTTTTAGGAAAAAATTTCATAATTTTTAAGAATTTTTTACTATTTTAAAATAAATATGCAAATTAATTGAAAAGAAAATGAATTAAAAATAAATGAAAGGGAAAGTAAACCAAATGGAAGGCTGAGATGAGCCCAGGGTTTGAATCTGTTGACCAGCGCGCAAATGAAGGGCCCAGATGGCTCCTGAGTTAATTAACTTAATTAAAAATTAAATAAAACTAATGAGAGAGATTAGGGCTAAGCAGATTGATCCTGGCCTTTCATTCGCGCGGGGAGTCAAACATGTCAACGCATCCAGTGGTCCACATTCAAATGGTCATTAATCACGTGATTAGGGCTTAATCACTCTCAGGCGGCCGGAGAAGACTTCCGGTCGTCTTCTCCGGCCAGCATCTCCCCTGAGAAATCCCCAAACCCCTCAAATCGTAACAAAAATGAAACCTAAGAACTGGGAAAAGTTCTCTAACCCCTCACGAATCAAAACCCTCTCTCAAAACAAATTTATACTTCCTAAATGAGTTGAATCGAAGAAAATGAAAACTAGGGCACGCAGGTTTCAGAGAGAAATTAAATGCTCATTTCAAAGCCATTTTCGAAACCAATGACATCAGGATGAACAGTGAAGCACATAGAACAAGTTTATAACATGAAAAATGATTTCTGGAAAAATATTTTTCAAGCTACCTGAGATTCGAAGCTTTCAACTTGATGACTTTCTGACCACCTCCTTCAGTGCAAACCACTCCACTTGATCCCCAGATGATGTTTGAATGCTCAAGAAGAGTTTATGTTGGCTGGATAATGAGTTTGACCAGTTTCTGCTTCAGCTCAGTTGGAAATGGCTATGGTGAAATAGGCAGCTTCAGGCCATTGTGAGGGGTTGTTTGTGATCCTGAGGGTGAATGGAGAAGCTTTGCAAAGTTTGTTTGGATGTTTGTGAGCTATGGGGAGAGATTCGAGTGAAACTGCAGCTTGGGGTGAGAAATGGCTATGGGGTATTCTGGTTGATTCAGGCTTGTGTTCTTGCTGGTTTCTACTCAATGATGCATGGTGAGTTGAATGGTGAAAATGGTTTTAGTGTTTCTTGGCTGGACAGGGAGATTCGAAAGCTTATGCAGCTGGGGTGTGTTTTGTGAATGTGTTGTTGTGAATGGTTTTAGCCTTGCTAGATGTATGGAATGGCTGGCTCTTTGTCCACATAAACCTCTCTCATTGGTCAGTTGATTGGACATGTGCTTTATTGATTGGTAAGTCACCTTTTGCAAAAAGTCAAAAATTGTGTAAGGAAGGTATGGCTCATGATCTAGGCTAGTACAAGGCTGGTTCTGGTGCAGCATGGTGTGTGTGTGAGGCTAGCTTGGTTCAGCAGCCAATGCATCAAGTGGTAGAAGCACAATGATGATTTTGCAAGTTGTTGGCTTTTGGTTCACATGTGATTTCTTTGTCCAACCAAACATGAACCATGGGCATTCTTGGTTCAATTCTGATTTTTATGACTTGGAGAATGTTTGCATACTGGTTTGAAGTGAATTAGAAGTCACATTGGGCTTTGGTTCATGATTTTGCAAAATTTCCATTTGAGGCATGCCTTGAAAATCAATGATTTTGGCCAACTTTGCCACACCATAACTTTTGATCCAAGGAGAGTTTGATCATGTTCTTGTACTTTTTGAAAAGGAAAAAATGAGATCTACAACTTTCATGACCAAGGTTTTTCCATTTGAAGCATTTTTGGATCAATAATCAAAGCTTGAAAAATGACCTAAAATGAAGCATTCTTGAAAAAGTCAACTATGCCCAAAAAGTCAACATTTGCAAAAACCCTAAATTCTTGATTTTTATGAACTTCAACCTTCTTCTATGACCAAATAAAGATCATATACACTCAAAATGATGAAGATCACCCATTGGTTGGGTCATTGGGGGCCTCAGATGCCCTGATTTTACACTGACTTGTCCAGAAAGTCAACCCTTGGTCAGATGACTTCCCCCTGGAATTTCTTCATGAAAATTGATATGCATATTCCCTATACCATATAGAGACCAATGGAAACAATAATGACCAAAAAAATTGGGGTTATGGCCTCTGAAACCAAAACCCTAATTTTAGGTCAACTGTGCAGTCAATCCTGGCTCTGCATCCACTCAAACCCTAGTTCTTGTGATTCTTTTGAATTCTTGGCTTTGTGAGGATGTAATATGATGCTTGAACACATGTGGATCCCCTTGAAGTGATTGGTGGCCTTTGGAGTGGCTCAAGGGGCTCTGGGATTGCTCAGGTCACAAACCCTAGGTGCAGATGACTTAGAACCAATGCAGTGAATCAAAAATGAGATGTGAGATGATATGATTGTGTTTATGCATATGAAATGATCACAAGCCATGGTGTGAATGGGTGAGGACAAATCTGGGGTGTTTACATTATGCCCCGGGCAAGACATAGTGCTTGAATACAGGAAAGACAAAAAATATTACTCTTCGAAAGAGGTGACTGAGATAAGCTTTTCAGATGTCCAATTGCTAAGTTGAGTCCCTGGAATAGCAGGCCTGATCCATTCATCTAAGTCACAGTCACTATCAACTGCATCATCCTGCACGACACTGACGCTTCCATAATCCACCACTCCCGCACTCGTGAAAGTAATCGGGCCTTGGCGACCTCCAGCACTCAGTCCAGCTGATGACTTCCCAGGATGGTAACCAATCCCAAACATATCTTTCTTTTCTGGCACTTCTACTGGACTGCCCCAGCCTTCCCGTATCCCAGATTCTACCACTTCAAGAGCTTGCTTATAAGAGGCTATGGAAACCCCCTTCTTTGGTTCTTCAGGAGAAGCTCCCACTACAGACGCTTGTTCAGTTTTCAGGGTCTCAAAAGCCTGACATGGAGTTTCAACTATCTCGCCATCCATCTCCACATACTTGAATGAAGCCAGATGACTAACAAAAATGTATTCTTCTCCACTGACAGTTACAATTTGACCCTCCCAGACGAACTTTAGCTTTTGATGAAGTGTGGACGATAATGCTCCTGCTGAATGTATCCAAGGTCTTCCGAGCAAACAACTGTATGTAGGTTGTATATCCATTACGTAGAACGTGGTATTGAAGACTTCTGGACCTACTTTAATTGGTAAATCCACCTCCCTGAACATTGATCTCCTCGACCCATCAAATGCTCTAACCACCAGGTCGCTGGGCTTTAAAACCACTCCATCATAATCCTACTTCATCAATGCTTTCTTGGGCAAAACATTCAATGATGATCCGGTATCTACCAACACGTGAGAAAGTACTGCTCCTTTACATTCTAAAGAGATATGCAGTGCCCGATTATGAGCACGCCCTTCAGATGTTAGATCCATATCTATAAAGCCCAATCCATGACTGGCATTGACACTAGATACCATCGCCTCTAACTGATTTACCGAAATATCCTAAGGCACATACGCCTTGTTCAGAATATTCAAGAGAGCCTTCCTGTGGGAGTCAGAACACATTAGCAAGGACAAGATGGAAATCTTCGACGGAGTCTGCTGCAGATGGTCCACAATCTTGTAATCGCTTGTTTTGATAATTCTCAGAAATTCTTCAGCTTCTTTATCAAAGGTGACGTCTGGATCAGTTACTGGTGCGGGCTCATTGACAACCACCGGCTGCTTCCCTCTTGCTTTAGCCTGGGCTTTGCGGTGTCTCTGGGTGGTATCACACTATTTCTTAGTGTTTCCGGCGCAAATAACCTTCCACTTCTAGTAAATCCCCCTACTCCAACATTTTCCACTTGAGTTGGGGTCGTACTAGACGTGGCCAACTCTTGCTTCTGGCCGTTAGAGTATACTTCGCCACCATAATTCCAGGGAATGTCTTTATCACTCTGATACATTATCGGTCTTGCAGTGGTGATGGTTATCGGTGCCACTCTGGCCTGTGGAGGAACTTGAGATGGATCATAGAAAATGGTTATTGTAGAGACTTCGCTCTCCTTTACAACCTTGTCAAACTGCAACACTCCTTCATTAATCATGCTCTGGATCCCTGATTTCAACTGCTCACAACCATTTGTAGCTTCAGCACATCCTGGACAATCAACTCCACACCCAGGAAAAACATCCTTTTGTGACAAGCAAACTTTAACAGCACTCAACGGAGTCTGCAGGTCATCGACGTCACGCACCAGGTTTAAATTCTCCCCTTCATCAACTGCCCCAACCGTACCTCCGTGAGGAGGCATGGGGTTCTGTATTACATTAGGAGTAGGAGCGAAATTAATCGCCTTAGAATCCAGTAGGTCCTGAACAACATGCTTTAGAGCTTTGCAGTTTTCTATGGTATGCCCGGGAGCTCCGGAATGAAATTCGCATCTGGCGTTTGTATTATAACCCTCGGGGATTTGGCCCGGCTTCGGGGGTTGTAGAGTTCGGAGTTAAACTATCTGGAGTTGTAGGAGGTTCTTCAAAAGCTGTGAATAGGACATTAGCGGAGCTTCGAAATGTCTTTCTCTGGGCTTCTGGGGGTAATATGGACGAGGAGCTCTTTGTTGATACCCCTGTTGGCGTGGCGGCTGCGGTGGTTGGACTAGGTGTTGAACAGGTTGAGCTGAGATAGTGACAGGGGCCACTTGCTGATAAAACCCTATGTTGCTTCCTCCCCTATGCGCATACACTGCCCTAGTTTCTCCTTCTCTCCTCTTCATAAAGGACTTCTTGACACCAGAACTCGAAGCGCCCCCATTCTGAATCTTCCCTTGCTTGATCCAACTTTCTGTTCTCTCGCCAGTCAAGATGATATCTGAAAATCCACTTGAGGAACATCCAGCTAGCCTTTCCATGAAATGCCAAGGGAGGGTATCCAGGAACAGGTCTACCATTTCTCTCTCCAGCAAAGGTGGTTGCACTCTAGCGGCCACTTTGCGCCACCTTTGCGCATAATCTTTGAAGCTCTCGGAGATAGTCAAACTCTGAAGTTGGGTGCGACTGGGCGCCATGTCGATATTATATTGATACTTCCTGAGGAATGTTTCTCCTAATTCCTTCCAGTTTCTTACAGAGCTTCTCTCTAGCTTCATATACCATTCCAAGGATCCTCCGGAGAGACTTTCCTGGAAATAGTACATCCAGAGCTTTTCATCCCTAGTATGGGCAGCAATTTTCCGGTAGAATGCCTGCAAGTGAGTCTTTGGGCAGGAGCTACCGGGGACTAGACCCATGTCCAACACATCTATCCCCAAAGTATCCCTACACTCGAGGGCTTTGACTTTCTCAGCAAGCATCAAAAAGTCTTGAAGATTTCCTTCTCCGCCGAACCCCATATCATTGTTGAAAGAAGGGAACTGATCCTCCTGCCTAACTTGTACCAGAATGAAAGTTGTTGTGACCTGTTCTGGAACTTGAGGTCCTCCTGGGCCATTGTTGGTGTTGGGAGGAGTCACTTGCACGTCAGGAGTGGTTACAGGAGGATTAGTCTGAGGAGGGTTGAGCCCTTGAATTGCATTTCTCAACTCTTGCTGCCCCTGAGCCATCCCTTGCATCATGACCATGAACTCTCCCATTCTGGTTCAAAACTCATTAAGCTCAATTTTCATAGCGTCCATGACTGTCCTCTGGTTGTTGCGAGTTGCGTAGCGATGTGGAATATTCTGCCGAAGATGCCGGGTCTTGGCAGCTCTCGTAATCTTTTCCTGAAACACAGATTAGTTAAGCATCCTGTAGAAAACCTGCAAAACAAAGAAAAATGCAAATGATGCGTATGCAATGCAATGTGTTCCTTTTATTCCCAAGGCTTCATTTGCTTTCTCATTCTGGTGTTGAGGAAATATCCCTTGCAAGAAAATCCTGTGTGACATCTAAATTCGAAGTGGTGGCATTTATTTTGTGTTCGTGCAACAGATATAACCAGAGACTTCAATTAAACCGGAAGACAATCGGAATAACAAAGATCCTTACAAGGTATATGTTGCATCCCCAAGCAATGTTAGCTGAGGTTAAGCCCATTAATCTTTTGGACCACTTCCAAGACTTTTTCAAGTCCTGAAAAGGTCCTGATTTAGGGAGTTTCCTTACAAACCATTCAACAAATATGGGGGCACAACAATTTACATGTCCCTTCCTCTCTTCATTTAGTAAGGAGCACCATTTTTTATGGGGATTTTGAGGATGCTGGATATCTCTTCTAATGTGGGAGCCAAGATGTAGTCAGGGAGAACAAAAACCCTCAGTTGTGGATCATAGAACTGCAGTAGAGAATGCAAGTTATCCCTCTGATCAGTGGTTGGCTTATTCACATATTCTAAGACCTTTCCAAACTCTTTTCTGAAATCATCAAGGACTTTGTCACCCATCAAGCTAATCAATCCCTGAACACTCTCTGTCTCCGGTTGTGGGAAAGTATAGTGGACATTTCTTTTCCTTGGAATCTCCATGTTGAAGCAGCAAATATGACCAGAAATGGGAGGTAATGAACCTTGAGAATAAAAAAAAAGAACACCAATGATTAATGATGTTATGATGTTATTCAAGGCAAGGCATATGATCTGTGATGTGTCTGTGTAGTGAATCAAGTGATCAAGTGTATGTGCAAGGCCACAACATCATCACAAGTATCTCTGATCAAGAGTTCATGATTTCAGAATCCATAATTAACAGAACAAGATCATATCACTGAAGTGTACTGGCATACATGGGTATGTTGAAGTTTTGGGTTCCTGCAAACCTGTAAACCCCTCCCAATCTCACAGGTGTACTACTCGGGTCAACATCACGGACTCTCAAAGCCGAATAGCAATAATATGTTCACCATTTCCGAGAAATGGCTCATGACCAAATCAGGGAATCGGTTTGGCATTATATACTACTCAGGGAGGTCTCAGTTGAGTCCAAGGAAACAAGCATCCCTCATAAGTCCTCAGCTTCAAGCACTGAATCAAGAAACAATAGTACATTCATCCCGAAGGGTACAATACTATCGTCATATGAACAGTTTGCCTTAACTAGATTCCTATGAGAGAACCACGCCATCCTATGCGAGTTCCCAGTGGGCCCTCAGATGCGAGTGGGTTTGCCAACAAATGTGGTCTGCCACTGTCATCACTGGAGAGGGATGTTTCCACAAAGGTTCTCAATGATCGGTCCCCTGACTACACATAACTATCAAGGTTGTGTATTGCCCCATAAAGATTCCAGCATCAATACATTTCCGAGAAGGTCGCAAGTCAAGGAGCGGAACTCACTACTACCAACATAGCAAGATGCCATGAAGCCAAAGTGACTGTCCACTCTAAGTCCTAGGGTGCACTCGAGCCCCGCTTACGAGCTCATCTTACAGTAACCCCATCCCACAGAAAAAATGAAAACCAAACAGTCCAGCATATGATGCATGTGAAAATAAATACTGAAAGCAGTAAATAAAGCTGTAAAATAAACTGTAAACGAAAACAGTAAATAAACACAATAGCACACACATATAAACACCCAAAGAAAGCAAAAACAAACAGGCGCTAGGATTGACTCTACAAGGGAAAACGGAGATTCTGGGTTCGATCCCCAGCAGAGTCGCCAGCTGTCGCTCCCGGGGTTTTCATCCTAGTACAAACGCGAAAGTGGCGCGGAAAAGATAGAGTCGTCAGCCATGCATTTTTATCCCGAATGAATGGGAAAGGTAATGCTGCACAAACCTGAGGAAGAAGGAAAGGACAAGGTCCTGCGAACCAAAGATCAGGGTTCGGGAGTCGGTTATGACCTGGGAAGGTATTAGCACCCCAGACCGTCCGCCGTACCCGACGGGATCCACGCTTGCTTGTTTGTTTCAAAGGGTGAGAAATAACTGTTGCTGAACAAATGAACTGTTAAATGGAATGAGAATGGAAATGAGAAAGGAACAGGAAAAAAGAGAATGGGGAAAATGTAAGGAAAATAAAGAAAGTTCTCGAACGGACCCTACCCCGCTGCCTACGTACCTCATCGAGAAAATGAGGATCAGAGTCGACGTAGTTTGCCTAACTAAGGCGGGAACTATTTGTTTGTGTTTTTTATAGCTGGAACTGCGTATGCCTATGCTCAGGTGTTGCAGGCTCATCTGGTACGAGTGTGTTTACCGTCTTGCATGTGAGACAAGTCGTCGCGAGTTCGCGTTGAGAATGAGTGAGATGAGAAGAGAAGTTCCCGCAGGAAAGTCGCTTATTGTTTGTCTTTGCCTTTTAAGAGTTTTGTATAAATTTGGCACAAGGAAGTGAATTCAAACTCTTTTCCATGGAATGTGTACTTGCTACTACATTCCAAGATGGAATAATAGAACAAGCACATCAAGCAAGGAGAATTTATCCAAGACTTATTTCCTAGGATTAGGGTTTAAGTTCACTAGCTTGTTGAACTTTATTAAGTGTTTTTGTTGCTTTTGTGAAGAAATGTTTTTTTATGTTTTCTTTGTGAAACAACCCCTTGATGAGACTTGTACATCATGCTAGACAAGCTTACACTATTCCAAGATTGAATGAATGTAAGTGCCCCATGGAATAAGGCTATACACAAGGGATCCTTTCATGAATTTATTAAGTCTTTTTTGGATTTTGTTTGAAGATGAGAAAGAAGACTCAAATCGGAAAAGGACAAAAATTAAGGGAGACTAAGACACAACCCTAAGTTATTCATTAATATGGTGGTCCTATGGTTAATGCGGTTTCTAATCCTAAAGAGCAAAAGGAAAAGAAAAAAGAAAAAGGATGCAACTTACTTCCTAATAAAGATAAGTTGGTCCTAGCAAATGGGAATCCTACCAATCACAAGTATGGAAAGGAAAGAAATGAATTAAATGCTTAAAGAAAATGCATAAAAAATAAAGGATAAGGTGAAGGAAACTTACCTCAATCTTCCCCTCTATAAAACAAAGGTTAATGTACATTTTTATTAAAAAAGAAATTAGGTAAACACATACCAAACAAATCCTAAGGCAACTTGGACCTAAACTAGACTCAATCTTAAGTTTAAGGGTGCCTACATTATGCTAAACTAAAATTCAGCCACTATTTACAGCACTCAAACACACAATCAGCTATGAAAGACAGCACATAATACCAACAGCATACTACAGCTATCAAACAGCATGAGAGTAGGTGTAAAAAGTTATAAACAGCATGAACTACACAACAACCAGCGTACCTTTTACAGCACCTATATGCAAAAACAGCTATGAAATGCAAAATCCAGATTTGATTATTTTCATTTTCTAATGCACAAACTCAATGAAAAATGCACCAACTTCATCATGAACATGCATTTGAACATGGATCATCATACATAATTGAAATAACATGAACATTTTTTAGGATTATGCAAGAATGCATCACATGGTTGATTATGCAACTAGTATGCAAAGTATGGCACATGAACATGGCATATGAACACAATGATCATTGATCATGAATGTGCAACGTGTTAGATCAACAAGAATATCAAACTCAATGCAAAATTCAGAATTGAATTGATGTAAATGACATGATCAAGCATGCAACCAAATGCACATACATACATGATTATGCAAAATGCAACATATCTTGATACAATGAAATGCAAAATGATTTAATGCAATGCAAAAGATGTAAAAATAGAATGTAACATGATTAATCACATGCCAAATGATACATAAACATGGCAACAAAATACAAGAAACCAAGCTATACACAAAGGAACACAAAAACGCATAATACGCAACATGAACGGAAACGTGTCGAAACGACTCGAAATGGGAGAATGAGCTACTGGAAATGGACCAAAAAATTCCCTAAAATCAATACCTAAACATGTATGAACATTAAAGGCACTAGAAACAAGAACTAAGCTATGAAATAAGCCAAGAATCCAAAAATCAACAGCGTTAACCGGTTAACCAAATGGTTAACCGGTTAACGGACCTAAAATATCCTTGTTTTGTGGCCAATACGCACCCGTTAACCGGTTAACCAAATGGTTAACCGGTTAACGGACCTAAAACTACCATGTTTTGTGGCCAATACGCACCCGTTAACCGGTTAACCAAATGGTTAACCGGTTAACACTGAACCAGAATGTGAAAAAAGTTAGGAAATAAGTGCTTTTGGCCACAAACTCACTTCTAATGATCCCTAACATACCTAGGAACATGCTAACACTAATTTCTACTCAATTGGAGCTTATTTACACATGATAGAGTCTATAAATATCAACACGTTAAATCCTAATCCATTAAGAATCACAAATTGCAAGCAACACATAACAAAAACGTAATTGATCGCAATCAAAACGAAAAGCAACTAAAGAATGCCGAAATGGCGAGATGAAGAGAATAACTTAAAGAAGAATTGATTTATATCACCAACCTACGAAGCGGAGAAGTGCTTCGGTGAATGTTGCAAGAATCGGAGCTTGATCGAAGAGAAAACCACGAAAACCGCAAAACCGCAAAATAAATGCATTCTTGATGCTTGAACCTTCGTGTGCTTCCGATAATCCGAAATCCTCACAAAATTCAGTAGCTTCTTCTTCCACAATCCACAAAATCAATGGAGGTTGGAGGCTAAGCTTCAAGATCTTCAAGTTTCAATGTGAAACTTGAAGAGCTTCTTCAAAAAGCTTTAGTGAAAGAAGGGAAAATGGAGGAAAAGTGAGAGAGAGAAAAGTGATTGTGAGAGAATGAAGAAACTTGTGAATGAAAATTGTGTGAGAGTTCCCTTTGGTTTGGATGAAAATGGATTAAATATGGCTTAGGTTTGGGGCCCAAAAATTAGGCTTGGGATCCAAAATTATGGTTTGGTAATGAGGTTAGGATTTAGCAATGGAGCTAGGTTAGGAGAAGGAATATTCTAGAAGATGGTAGAACATGGTAGAAGTTTCCAAGGGAAATGGAGTGGAATTGAAATGGAAAAACAAGAGGGAAAGAATGAAATGAAGTGTGGAAGGAAATTGGAAGGAAAAGTGGAGGGAAAGGTGAAACCAACCACTTTTCAAATGATTTTTTCTTTGATTTTTTATGATTCCTCCATCATTTCTTGACCAAGTTTGAACCATAGGATCATTGTAACCCTAATTTCATGATATCGATCTAAAAAGTCAGGAGTCGACCTCTTTTACCTAGCTCGGTTGCCTCTTCCCCGATTCCTCGATTTTCAGTCCTCTGGCCAATTGAACCTCTTCAAAAATGAATTTGTGGACGAAATTTGAACCCTAGGCACTTGACATCATATATAATACAAAGGAACCCTCTTTGAATCACAACTTCATGCAGAAGCCCCGTAGAAGTGAAACCCTAATTTGGTCCTTTTCATCAATAAATGTTGCACTGCTTGCCTCCTTTGATTAAACCCCATTTTTCCATGGCTTGTGGCTTCTAATGAAGACTTGTGGGATGTGGTGAACCCTTTGCACAAGGTTGAGAATATTACATGCGCTACTAAGGGTCAACATCACAGACTCTTAGGTAGAGGAGCGGTAATACGGACTCTGTTTCCGGTTTGGCATTATACACTAAAAGAGGAGGTCTCTGCTAAGTCCTAAAAAACCAACATTCCCCATAAGTTCCCAGCTTCAAGCACTGAGGTCGAGAAACAATAGTATATTCATCCTGAAGGGTAAAATACTATTGTCATACGAACAGTGCTTTAACTAAGTTCTTACGAGAGAACAAGGTCGTCTTATGTGAGTTCCCAATGGACCCTCGGGTGCGAGTGGGTTTGCCAACAAATGTGGTCTGCCACTGTCACCATTGGAGAGGGATGTTTCCATAAATTTCCTCAATGATTGGTCCCCAAATGCACATAACTATCAAGGTTATATCCTGGAATAGGGAAGACCCCTATAACAGAACATTTCCAAGACGGTCGCGGTCTGGGTGTGGAACTCACTACTACTCGCATGACAAGATATCATGAAATCAAAGTGATTGTCCATGCTAAAGTCTATGGTGCACTCGAGCCTGTGTATTGGGCTCATCTCACTGTAACTCCCATCCCACCAAGAAAACCAAATATTCCAGCAAAATGATGCATGAAATGTAAATGCGAAAACAGTAAATAAAGTTGTAAAGTAAAGTTGTAAATAAACAGTAAAGCTAAACTAAACACATAGTAGCAAACAGATAAACACCTACAAAAACAGAATCATACAAACGCTTGGATTGAATCGCATAGGGAACCAGAGAAACACTGGTTAGGAGATCCCCAGTAGAGTCGCCAGCTGTCGCTCCTGGGATTTCCATCCTGGTGCAGACGCAAAAGTGACGCATAAAAGTAAGAGTCGCCAGCCAGACATTTTTATCTCGAATGGAGTGTAATGCTGCACAAACTCGGAAGAAGGATAAAGCGGGGTCTCGCGAACTAAAGATAAAGGGTAAGCGTGTCGGTTACGAACTGGGAAGGTATTACCAGATCATCTGTCATACCCGACGGGATCCACGCTTGCTAGTATTGTTTCAAAGGGTAAATGTATTTGCTACTGCTGCAACTGCCACTGGAGAGGATTGGAAAGAAATGAGGAAGAATGATATGAAAGGATAAAGGGATGAAATGAAACGAAGAACGAGGAAAGAGATTGAAGGATTGTGTTCGCTTATGCCTACGTATTCCATTTATGCAATGGAAAAGTCAGAACACCGTAGTTCGACTCAATAAGACTGACACAACTTGCTTGTGTTTTTTAGGGTTGAACTGCTTATGCCTATGCTTAGGTGTTGCAGGCTCATTTGGAACAAGTGTGTTTACTGTCTTGCAAAAGATAAGTATGAGCAAGTTCTTTCGTTTGGAGTGAAGGAGATGAGAATAGAATTCCCGAAGGGAAGACATTTATTGTTTTTTGAAGTTTTTTAGAAGCTTTTTATTTAAGAATTTGCATAGGAAAGTGTATTCAAGTCTCATTCAATGGAGTGTGTACTTCTTACACCACTCCAAGATGGAATGAAGAAAATGCACACCTAAGTATGGAGAAAACTCCCAAACTTAGTTTCAGGTATTGAGGCTCAAGCATGCTAGCCTACTTTATTTATTAAGTTTTTTTTAGGTTTTGGATTAAGAAGTTGTTTTTAGGTTTTCTTTGTGAAAATGACTTCATGCTTAGACTTGTGCATCATGCTAGACAAGTTTACATTAACCCAAGATGGGATAGATGCAAATTCCCCATGGAATAAGTCTTTGACACAAGAAGTCACTTCAACCTTTATTAGGTGTTTTTTAGATTTTGTTTTGAGATGAGAAAGAGAAAGACTCAAAAGAGACTCAAAAGGTAAAAGGTATAAGGGAGACTAAAGAAACCTAAGTAAGTTGTCATGCTTGGATATCCTAAGTTAGTGAGGTTTAAGATCTATATCCTAATGAAGAAGAAGGAGAAGAGAAGAAGAAAGAAGAAGAAGAATAAGAGAAAAGGTTTTGAAAACAACTTACTTCCAAGATGGAAGTTAAGTTACTTCTAAGGGGGGGAATGAGAGTTGTGCAAATAAAAGCATCTTGGATGCTTACACAAACATAATATTGAAATGTAAAAGAGAGAGAGAGAGAGAGAGAGAGAGAGAGAGAGAGGGAGAGAGAGAGAGAGAGATAGAGAGAGAGATAAGAGGTTGGAATTTGGAAGCACGTCCACACTCCTAAAATTTACCAAAGCCCCTGAATGTTAGCAAATGAAACACAAAAGTTCATAAGACATGAAATGGAAGAAAAACACACAAAGAAGGTAATATGAAAGGGGTCAAAGGTTATAGAACCTTACAAGTTATAACTAAACCATAAATGATCTTAAAGGAGTTCAAAGAACCCAAACCAAATCAAACAAGTGCAAAGAAGTTCAAAGAAATCACAAATGAAAAAGTAAGGATGCAAAAGAGGTCTAACATGAATGAAAACATATAAGGAACATAAAATTCAGAATGCTAAGTCATATTATAATGCCTAATTTGGTCTTAAAGGAGCATATTAAAGTGCATGAATTAGTTCATGATAGAATGAGAGATGAGGAGACAAAGACAATCACATGTTCATGTAAGAAGAAAACATAAGTCAATATGAAAGTCAAAGAAGCAAAGATGGTCATAAGACGATGAGAGTCAGTATCATATGACCAAGATGACATGTTAAATATGAAAATATGAACATATAAAATGCACATAGCAAACAAGTCCAAACAATTCAACAATCATGCAAAAGAAAGTCACATAAGGAGATGATGTTTCATACTTAAGATGGATGACAAAAGATGCAACATGACATACAAATGTGGATGCTTATGCATAAAGTTAGTAGCATACTTGATGTGGAACACAAATGAGATGAAGATATGAACATGTTAGATGCACACAAACAAGCATGAAAAGCATAGTAGGAGAAGGCATGGAAGAATTAGGTCAAAGATTGAACCAAGATGCATAAACTCAAGAAAAAGGTAAACACAAACCAAAATAGACCTATAAGTGATCAAATGATACATATAAACATCTAAACAAACCAAGAAAACTCACTCAAGTGACCTCACACAGTGACATAAATGCCTTCAAGCAATTAGGGTTAAGGGATGACAAGAAGAGATCACAAAAAGTAACTTCAATCACAAGCAATCAAACACACATCAAACAACATTCAAAAATTGTAATAATGTACCTTAAATGACCTAGGTCATAGGCTACTTCCTTGTCAAAATCTCAATCAAAAACTCAAAAGCAAGCTACCTCAAACAATTAATCAAAGTTGCATAAGGATCAAAGAACAAAGATGCAAAAGGTAGGGACCAAAATGCAATAAAAAATATTTGAAAAATATGTAAAAAAAATTATGAAGTTTAGGATGTTGATGGATGAATGCAAAAAGAATATTTTAAAAATGTTTAAAGAACTACGCAATAAAAAAAGTTAGAAGTTGAGGTATCAAGAAGGAAATAATTAAAAAATAAAATAAAATAAAAACACCAAAATATCATGAAAAATAATTGAAATTTGAAATAAAAAATATACAAAATTAGTTTAATGCAAAAATAAGAGCCATGATTTTTTGCATGATTTTTGAGTGATTAAAAATGATTTTAGAAAATTAAAAGCAAAATTATATGAAAATAAAATGAAAATGAGAAACAACTGGCCAGGGGGTGTAGCCAAAGTAATTTTCACGTTCAAACAAGGCAATGGGCTCAGGGAGGGTGTGTGAAAAGCAATGTCCAGTCCATATAATAAGTCAACGCAGTCAACAATTATACTAAGGACTCTGGTCAACAATGACCCTAATCAACACCATCAGATTAATCTAACGCATCACACAAAGTCAAAGTAAATTAAAACTACGCAAGATGTGTGGCCAGGATTAGCACACGCACAATAAGTATCATATGGAGCCACACAAACAAATTATTTATGAAATATAAAACACGTGAGGCACAACCTCCCTTTTAAATGCGCTGGCTCACGCGTGACCCTTGGATCATCAAAATGAATGGGTATGATTATCTCTTCTTCCTCCAACCTCAGGTGATCTGAAACGTGAACCAGGTGCCGGAGCCCTAGCTTCATTCACCTTCTCCGGCAAACATATCCACAAAAATCTCTAGAAAAACAAACTAACACCACATATCAACTCTAATTTTCATGTTGAGTTCAAATATCTAATCCATTTTATCAAACAATGCATAGATTAGACAAATCGAAGAGAGAAAGTCTAGATCTAAAAACTTCAGATCAACATTAAACTCATAATATACGTCCAAATTCTAATTTAAGCATATCAGCATGATTAGTAGGACACAGAGAATACAATGCACACAATAAAATCAAGATCTAAGAGCATGGATCTTGAACAAACCTGAAGCTTGCAGGAATGAAAATACTCCTAAAAAACCATCTGAGAGATGCAGATCAACTCCTAGGAACCTCTAATTGCAAAATAAATGCAATTAGAGCTTGAATTTGGCCTGAATCTTGAGATTTGAAGAAGAATCCTCTTGAACTTGACTTGGTGAAATACTTACTTAAAGCTTCAAGCAATGATTAATTTGTGATATAATGAGTGCACTGATCAAGAATATGAAGAAAAATTATAGAGAATCCTTGTGAATAGTAAGATTCGAAGAAGAGAGTGTTTGGTGTAATTTTGGTGAAATCTAAACAAATGATGAACCCTATCTCTAACCAATGGGGTTAAGAGCTTATATGTTGTGATTTTCGGGCCTAACTCAGGTTAAGGATCCATTAGATGTGTGGTTAATGAGATTTGAATAAAATTGTAAAAATACAAGTTATGGTGTATGTAGTGAATCACATATGCATGAGAGCTACCATGTGAATGCATTACTCGCATATTAATCCCTGATCAGAATGCAATTGGATTTGTGACTTGTGGTTGGATGATTTTTTAGTTTTGAACCATTTTGCAGTTTTGCATTTCATGAAATATGTGAGAAATAAACCACCAAATGCCATGATTCAAAAGCCAGTTTTCCTTTAAATGAAGTGTAATTTGATGTTATAAGTTGAATTAGGCAAGTGGAATCAATGCAAGTCATTGAGAAGTCTTTTTGCAAAAGTGGAAAATTTGGTACATGTGATAAACCCTAAAAACCACCTTGAGGTATTTTGATCATAACTTGTGATATATAAATGATATGAAGATGATCTAGTACTCTTTGGAAAGGGAAGAGAAATATATTCAACTTTCATGTTTGGAAAAAATCCATTTGAAGCATTTATGATGATGAAAAGTCAAGTTGAATGTGACTTATAAAGCTTCCAAAAATGGAAACTTTGAATTACAAGTCATTTCCAAATTTAGTAACTTTTTCCCTAAGCCTTGATTCTTGACGAATGATATAAATATTGACATTTTATGACCATATTAAGGTATAGGGCCTTGAAAATCATGATTTAGACCTTAAGAATCCACAATTGTCTTTTCTTTCTTCACAATTGACTTTTGTTTAGATCACAAGTAACGGTCTGACTGAAGCCCTTCCTCAAGGAACCAATGCACTAAATTTCATCCATGAACACTTGGTAACATGTAAAAGACCAAGAGAACAAGTTAGGACCAAAAATAATTCAAGAAGCCTCTTGCAACCAAAACCCTAGTTTGGTCCAGTTGTGTAGGAGGTGAAACTTTGAGCTTGCTTCTTGATGAATTTACTTCTCCTAGGGAATTGAGATATCAGTTGAGCTTATGTGAGATGTAAGGAACCCTTGTGACTTGTTAGGAGACACTTGGATCTCATTCTTGGCTTGGGATGATCACAACTTTAATAAGTCACTAACCATATGCCTTATGCTTCAAGTTATGGATGTTATGCTTCATCTTCCTACACTATGAATGCAATGCTATGTATGCAAATGATATGTTAAATGCTATGAAAAGAGAGGGAAAATTTTGGGGTGTTACAATTGTATACTTCAAATCTTGAACCTTACAAATAATGCCTCCAAATATTTAATACAAATACCATGGCTACTAGTTCCAAATCATGGGTAGGATAATTCCTCATGAATTCTCAACTGTCGCGAAGCATACGCCACCACTTGACCGTATTGCATTAACACTCCACCCAAACCCAATAGATACGTATCCCAATAAACCACAAATGGTTCATCTGGTTTCGGTAAGGTTAAAACTGGAGCGGTAGTCAACTTCTTCTTTAGCTCAACAAAACTTTGTTCACACTGGGCGTCCCACACAAACGCCTTATCCTTGCAAGTTAATTGAGTCAATGGAAGTGCCAACTTCAAAAAACCTTCAACGAATCTTCGATAATAACTAGCTAACCCTAAAAAGCTTCTAATTTCTGTCACTGAACTTAGAGTCTCCCATTGTAGAGCTGCATCTACCTTGGATGGATCCATAACAATCGCTTTTCCCGAAATCACATGGCCAAGAAAACTCACCTCCTTCAACCAAAACTCGCACTTCGATAACTTAGCATATAATTTCTTCTCTTTCAACACTTGAAACACATTTCAGAGATGTTCAGCGTGTTCTTCTTCTAACTTAGAGTAAATCAGAATATCATTTATAAAGACAACAAACTGATCCAAATAGTCACGAAAAATCTGATTCATATATTCCATGAATACTCCAGGTGCATTAGTAACTCCAAACGGCATCGCTACATATTCATAGTGTCCATACCGAGTTTTAAAAGTTTTTTTTTGCACATCTTCATCTTTTTACCCTTATCTGATGGTAACTTGATCGTAGATCAATCTTGCTAAACACACAAACACCTACCAGCTAATCCATCAGATCATTTATCCTTGTGTCGCTCCCCGGACATTCGTCCCGATGCAGACGCGGACGGTCAGTGATGTTGGAGGTTGAGGTTGAATAGAGTCGCCAGCTAGGCATTTTTATCCCGAAGGAAAGGTAATGTTGCATAAACCTAGAAGGATATGGATAAGACGATTGTGAACCAAAGAAACTGAGAAAGGGGGTTGGTTACGACCTAGGAAGGTATTAGCACTCAGATCGTCCGTCATACCTGACGGGATCCACGCTTACTTGATTGTGTTTAAAAGGGGATGGTGTATATGTTGACTGTGTATGAAAAAGCTAAGAAGGAATGTACAATGTGTCAGTGCAAAAAGAGAGTGAGATGCTCAAGACTGAGGCTTAGAAAAGAATGCTAAAAGAGGGGATGACAAGAGACTTTTGTTCGATAATTTTTAAGTTATGCCTACGTATCCTCTTGTGCAATGAGGAAGTCAGAACACCGTAGTTCGACTCAAAGAGACTGGATGATTTGTTGTGAACTGCTTGCTTGTCTATGCTTAAGTGTATGACTCGTCTGGCTCGAGTAATAACTGTCTTGCATTAGACGGAAGAAGCGAGTTCTCATTTTCAGAGTGAGTGAGATGAGAAAAGAATCCCGGAGGAGACGATTATTGTTTGTTTTTTTGTTTTCAGTTTTTTTAATGTTTTTGGTGTTTTGCATAGGGAAATGAGCTTAAGCCTAAACCAAGGGTTGTAAACTCATTATATCCTCCCTATTAGGGATAATGATCCTACTCAAGCATAAGATGAAATCTCAACTTAATTACCATGATGATATAGGATTAAGATCATTAACCTACTTGTAATTATTAAGTGTTTTTGGATTTTTTGTTTTGTGTTAAGTAATGAGTTTAATCTCTAATCAGGGATTAGTGAACTCATTACACCATCCTAAGTGAAGGATGATAGATGAGAATACTTAAGATGAGGAAGATACCTCAACTTAATCCATGGTTATGGATTAAATTCATTATATAACAAGTCTTTATTAATGATGGATTTTAATTAAAGGTGGGATTAAGAAATGAGTTTTAAGTTTGTAAGACAACTTGAGGGGGACTTGTCCATTAAACACTAGGGTTAGTCCCTCTTAACCAAGAGGAAGAGATGTAACCCTAATATAAGGCCCAAGTTACAAGCTTAATTCTTAATAGTTATTAGGCGTTTTTATTAAGAGGTGTAAACAAATTAAAGGTTTAACACTAAGGATTAAAAGTTATACACTCCATCCTAAGATAAGGATACAGGCATAACCCTAATTCAAAGTCCTAAAGCTTTAAGTGTTTAGCCTCTGATTATGAGATGAGAAAAGAGACTCAAGGAGACTCAAAGGCAAAAGACTAGGGGAGACTATATACAACCCTAAAATTATCATGCTTGGATGTTCCTGTGGTTTGTGAGGCTTAAAGGCAAGATCTTCAGGAAGCCACCAAGGAAGAAGAAGCAGATGAAAAGAGAAGAGAAAGATATAGGAGCAAGAGAGCACAAATGAAGAAAGTTCACTTCAAAGACAATTAAAAGATGCAAATGAAGAGATAATAAGAGGTAGGATGTGGAGGAAAATCCACATCCCAAACAACTTACCATAAGCCCCTGAAAGGTTAGTATGAATGCATAAGATGCAAAGCAAAAGGAAATAAAACAAATGAAGATGAAATGATCAAGACCAGAAGTGTAAACATGATGCAAATTTGTTATGCAATGATGCAAAGACATGTGAGATACTTATGTATGATCATACAAGGGATGAGATGCAAAACAAGGCATGTTAGAAGCTTAGAAACACATGGATACACATGAAAAACAATTAATGCAAAGCATACAAAATGAATGAAGAAATGATCAAGCAATGTTCAAACATTTCTTAAGATGTCTAAGATGGCATACAAGAGCATGAAATGCTATGACAAGTTCACATGATGATGATATGCAAAGATGAATGCAAATGAACATAGAAAATTAGGGTTTTAAGACAACATGAGATGCACATGATCAAAACAGAAGCATATATCATGACAAAAATTTGAAAATGAACTCAAACAAACACTAAACACACACAAGGTCACTCCCCAAAGATGGAAGTCAGAAGCTAAACTTAGAGAAAGTTATGAATTTTCTAAGTTAACTAGGGTTTTTGGGTGATTCTAAAGGAAAAATGAAAAATAAATTGAAAATGCAATGAAAAATTATGAGTTAAATAACCTAGATACTAGATACAAAGTATGAATCAATGCAAAAAGAACCAAATGCAAACTCATCATGGTTGATCAGAAATGATTTTTTCAAGTTAGGGTTAGAAAAATGTGAATTTTAGAAACCCTAATTCATGATAAATTGTGAAAATATGATCAAACCTAAAAAGAAATTTGTATGGTGAGTTTGTAAATAGTTCTAAATGTATGGGAATGCTTCATGATTTTTTTTTATTTTTAAATACCTAAGTGTATTTTTAATTAATTAAAATCAATTAATTAATTAAATTAAATATTTAAATGATTTAAAAATACATTTTTAATGCAAAAATTAAAAATAAAAATGTTTTTGAGTTTAGAAAAATATTTGAAATGAAAATGCAGAAAATGATGATTTTTAAAAAAAAAATTCTATTTTAAATAAATGCAAGAAAAGAAATGTAAAATAATTAAAAAGAAAAATAAAAGTAATGCAAAGAAATGGTCAGGATGGAAAGTTGCATGGATCAAGGGCTCAGATGGAAAGTCTTCTTGACTTCAGGTATTACAATCCAAGGGCTATGGTTTAAAATTCCAACTAGTGCGCTATCCTATGGTCCAGATTCAACCTGACTAATTTAAATTAATTAATCTAATTAATTAGGTTTAGGGTTTAAGTGAAGCAATTTGGGTCGTGCGTGTGTTTAATTAATCACTCATCCAAGGGCTGACATTTAAATTGGCGTTTAAAACAGGATTAGGGCAAACTAATCTCAAGCGACCGGAGGTAAGCTCCGGTAGTCTTCTCCGGCTACACCATCACCCTATCTCTCTCTACAAGCCACCCCAAGCCCCCAAAATCTCCAGAATCCATCCTCTAATAACACTAAACAAGAATCAAGCCACAAAAACAATTTATTTTGCATCAAACAAGAGAATCGAACCAAAACAGAAAACTTGCAAAAATTTCAGAAGCTAAATACATTCAACATACTTCATCATTTTCAATAATTCAAAGCTCAACATGATCAACAAGACAAACTCTACCATATTGAAACTTAAAAAAAGGAGTTCTGGAAAAAAAGTTTGAGTGAGCTACATGAGATGAAGCTTTTTCAGTTTGGTTCTTTCTGGACCTCTCCTTGATGTTAATCCACTCCATTTGATCCCCTGAAGCTTATGAAGGGATTGAATAAAGCATAAATGGCTTGGTTTGAGTGTTTCAATTTTGATGAAGCAGAACTTGTGTTTTTGATTGGGTGCTTTCAGGCCATGGTGAAGGGTGGTTTGTGTTCCTTGAGTGATTTTGAGATGAATGGTGCAAAGAGTTTGAAGTTTTGATGGTTGTGTGATGAAACTCGAAGAGAGGGAGGTTTTTGAAAGTTTTTGGCAATCTGAGTGTATGGCTTGTTTCAGGCTTATGTGTTGTATGAAATGAGGTCCTTGATGTCCATATAAGTCATGTTGATTGGCTAGAGAGTTGTTGTGGCATAGTGTGATTGGTATGGGCCAATTAGCAAAAAAGTCAAAGTTGGTGTACCATAAGCATGGCACGGGTCAGAGGTTTTTCTATGGCTTGTCCTGCCTCAGCTTGATTCATGGAAGGCCATTGGATTGATTTTGATGAGCTGTAACACTTGATGCAAGAGTTTGAACATGTTTTGCATTTTTACAACTTTGAAGTTTCTTGAAGAACGAGTCATAGAAACTTGTGATTCTTGGCACAATTCTGATCAAGCAATGTTGCATTATCAGGTTATGATGCTTAGAAGTGGATTAGAGGTCATTAAAAGTCTTGGAACTTGGTTTTGCAAAAATCCTTCTTTGGCACAACTTGAAAATTATAAGATTTTTCCCAACTTTGAAACATCATATCTTGAGTTCTAGGATGAATCAAAAGGAGTTCTTGTACTTTTTGAAAATGGGAAGATCCAATCTACAACTTTCATGTTTAAAGATTTTTCATTTGAAGCATTTTTGATCAAGAAAGAGGAGGTTGAAAATCTTTCCCAAAATGGAAAGTTTTCATTACAAGTCATGTCCAAAAATGGAAAGTTTGCAAATGGCTTGAAATTCTTCAATCTTGTGAACTTATAACCACTTCTAAGATCAAATAAAGATCATAGAACCTCAAATTGATGAAGATGACCCTTTGGTACCATTGGTGGTGGCCTCAGATGCCCTGATTCTGGCTTTTCTTGCACAATAAGTTACCAGTTGATCAGATGACTTCCACAATGAATTTCCTCATAAAATTTGGTACACATGCTCCTTATAACATATTAAGACCAATGGAATCAAGAATTACCAAATAATTTGGGTGTAAGGCTTCTGAAACCAAAACCCTTTTTTAGGTCATCTATATAGAAACTGCTCAGTCTGCTTGAACACATTTGCAATGCTTTGTGACATTTTGACTTTAATGAACTTTGGGGAGCATAAGATGATCATAGAACACATAAGGACCCTCTTGGCATGCTCCATGGATTTTTAGATAGCACAGATCACTTCTTGGATTCATCTGATCACAATCCCTAATTGTGCAACTTATGCAGTGAAATAAACTATGCAATGTGAGATGATATGCTTATGCAATGCAATATGAAAAGATCACAAGCCATGGTGTGAGAAAAAGAGAGGGAAAATTTGGGGTGTTTACAGCTGCCCCTATTCAAGCATGAGTTAGCTGTGTAGGATGTAAGCGCCTGGCTTAACAGACAAACAAGATAACTTGTGGTTGAATACCAAAGACAGTCCGAAATTTGCACTCTTTAAAAGAAGAAAAGGGATATAAATTGTAACAGATAGTATAGTATGAGTATCAAATGAAAGCGATGGAGGACAACCATCGAGCAGAGGACGACTGATGGGGATGAAAAACAGTAAGTAAAGCAATGACGGGGACGACCATCATACTGGGAGATAAAGAGACCGCGACGGGGACGGCCATCGAGTAAACTGATGAAGGGTGATCATCAGGATAAAGGAAAAGACCACGATGGGGACGGCCATCGGGTAAAGAAATAAAACTCTCTAGGGATTAAATAAATGAGGAAAGCACTAACGAGGACGGCCATCAGGTTAAAGGGTAAATAAACTGCGACGGGGACGGCCATCAGGTAAAAGAATAAATGAAATAATGATGAGGGACAGTCATCAAAAGGTGAAGGATGGTCACCTAGCAGGGGACGGCTGCTGAAAATATCATGACATAGGACGAATGCCGGATAGAAAAGATCAACGAAGGTGACGGCCATCGGATAAGCATGATGAAGGACGATCATCAAGAGGTGAAGGACGATCACCTAGCAGGGTACGGCTGCTCTGAAAATATCAAGACATAGGACGAATGCCGGATAGAAAAGATCAACGATGGGGACGGCCATCGGATAAGCATGATGAAGGACGATCATCAAGAGGTGAAGGACGATCACCTAGCAGGGGATGGCTGCTCTTGGGGATTATCTCGACATAGGACGAATGCCGAATAACAAAGCTCGATGATAGGGACAGTCATCGGATAAATGATGAGGGACGGTCATCATAAGGTGAAGGACGATCACCTAGAAAGGGGACGGCTGCTAAAAAGATATCGCGACATAGGACGAATGCCGGATAGAAAGTTCCAACAATGGAGACTCCACCGGGAAATAGGATGAGGGACGGTCATCCAAAGGTGAAGGACGATCACCTGGCAGGGGACGGCTGCCGAAAATATCGCGACATAGGACGAATGTCGGATAAAAGAGATTGTTTTATCGGTGACTTGCTGGGGAATGGTAAACACGAACGAATGCTTACGCTTTGAAATAAAAGGTATAAGTGTTTGACGATGTGTATAGACTAAAGATGCGGACGAGCATCCTTAGGACCATGATACGGACGAGTATCGATAAAACAAACGCTGACACGTGTTTAAGGATGATGATATGGACGAGTATCAATCGGTTAAGCAAGGAACATGGACGAGTGTTGATCTGCTGAGGAGATGATACATACAAGATACGGACGAGTATCAGAGGATTGTGTATAAGTATGTACAAGTGTTTGACCTGCTGGGGAAATATGTGCAAGAAACGGACGAGTGTCAAAAAGATTGAGCATGGGACACGAACGAGTGTTTGACTTGCTGGGGAAGTATGTGCAAGACACGGACGAGTGTCAAAAGAAATATGTACAAGTATGAACAGGTATTTGTACTGAGAGTGCAAAAAGTATTATGGCTTTGTTTGCGGGGGATAAGTTTTGTATATTGCTGGTGAAGTGTTTCTGATGTTTGCAGGTGATTGGCTCGAACCTGGCTTATGATCATGCAAATGTTTGATTTTTGTCGTAATGCTCTGTATTAGACGGAATGCTACGCTTTGTTTGGGGAATATGATGCGGATGCTATGATTATGCAAAATGAGAGAACCGATCCGAGATCCGGATCCTACAAGGAGAAAGATCTTTGGGCGATCTGTCTGGAGGGAGAACTCCGCTGGGGAAAGAGATCATTGGCCGATCTGTGGGGAGAGAGGATCACCAAAGAATCTTCCTAAGGAACTTTGTGGGGATCTCGGTTGGGGAAGCTTTTGTTGAAGAGACGCATGATGGGGATGAGGAGGCTTCGGCAAACCGATGGGGAACAGAAAACCCTGGCAACTCTACTGGGGAGAGACTGGCAACTCCGCGGGAAAGCGATTTTGCCGACTCTGTTGAAGATGAGAAAATCCTGACAACTCTGATGGGGAACAGAAAGTCCTGGCGACTGGCTGAGGAAGGGGACTCTTCCCACTCTGTTGAGGATGAGAAAATCCTGGCGACTCCGTTGAGGAAAAGAAGATCCTGTAAAATCTACTGGGGAAAACTTTAGCAACTTGCTGGAGATGAGAGGATCTTGGCAACTCAGCTGAGGAAAACTCTGGCGACCCCACTAGGGAAAAGAAGACTCTGGCAACTCTTTGGGGAAAAAGAAGTTCCTGGCGACTTTGCTAGGGAGAAGGCGTTCCTGGCAACTTTGTTGGGGAAGAGCAGTTCAGGCATTGCTCGGGAGGTCCTTCTTGGGGATTTAATGAGTTTCTCGAAGGATCCTCTGAGGGGATGATAGCTTCGTGGGGGAAAACTCCTGTCAAGTAACCCTGTTGATTAGGTGATTGCTGACTTGGCTGGGGATACGAGGCTTGACATACCTCATGCTGTGAGATTGTCTATCTTAAGTACCTGCAACCTGTTAAAGAGAAACACACAAGTTTCCCGAGGTATCCTCAACTGGATTCCGTTATAGGAGTTAGATTTGCTCAAGGGCGCATATTTCATGCAAGCATATATTGAAAATGGCTTATATGTTTTCATGCAAGTGTTGTATTACGAACTTTGGACATTTTGCAAACGAAACAAAAATGTATAAAACATAGTGTGACTGAATATTTTGATTTTATTGATTTGTGTGCCCCGAATGGGCAAGTACAGTGAAGAAGTGAATCCCTTAAAGGAGGAGATTGCTGTAAATTGAGAAAATAAAAGTGTTGGCAATGTTGAAGTTGACGCTCCAATGAGCTTCCTTTGCTATGACCTGTATGACCTCGACGTTCTTCTTATCTTGCTTTCTGAAGAAGGTTGATTCTGACTGACGCTTTTTCCTTTCGAAGCTTGCCATGTTTTGAGTGATACAGACGAATTCAGAATGTAGTTGTTCGCTTTTTCCCTGATTTTGCGTGCATCGCCCTTTCGGGTTTTCGATCCACCATGATACCCATTTTTGCCTGAGTTGTCCGATGTGGCTTTTCAACTCAGCAGGTGTACATTTTTTTTCAATTTTTCCCCTAATTTTTGCCCGAGTCTTTTATTTTGTTTTTGACTCGCCAGGATGCCCTATTTTTTCCTGGACTTACATTCTGTTTTTATGTCCAACAGGTCTTTTATGCGAAGTATTTTTTAACTGCATCTGAATTCAAAGGAGATAAGAAATCCTCGCCATCCATAGTAGTGAACATCATTGCTCCACCAGAGAAAACTTTCTTTACTATGAATGGGCCTTCGTAGTTTGGCGTCCATTTGCCCCCGTGGTCTGTATGAGGAGGAAGAAGTCTTTTCAGAACAAGCTCTCCCACTTGGTATTCCCGAGGTCTGACTTTTTGATCGAAGGCTTTCTTCATTCGCTTTTGATATAACTGCCCATGACAGATGGCTGCTAATCTCTTTTCTTCAATCAGACTCAGTTGGTTATATCGGGATCGGACCCAATCTGCTTCATCCAGTTTCACAGCCATCATTACCCGTAAGGAGGGTAGTTCAACTTCAACGGTTAGGACAGCTTCCATACCATACACAAGCTGATAAGGTGTTGCCCCAGTAGATGTTCTGATAGAGGTTCGGTACCCATGCAAGGCAAATGGTAGCATTTTGTGCCAGTCTTTGTAGGTGATCACCATCTTTTGCACAATCTTCTTGATGTTCTTGTTAGCTGCCTTGACAGCGCCATTCATCTTTGGCCTGTAAGGAGAAGAGTTGTGATGTTTAATTTTGAAGTCCCAGCAAAGCTCTGCCATCATTTTGTTGTTCAAATTGGAACCATTATCGGTAATGATTCCCTCGGGAACTCCATATCGACAGATGATATCCTTTTTCAGAAATCGAGCTACCACTTGCCTGGTGACATTTGCATACGAAGTTGTTTCAACCCATTTGGTGAAGTAATCAATGGCTACCAGGATGAATCTGTGACCATTTGAAGCAGTCGGTTCAATATTTCCAATCATATCAATGCCCCACATGGCGAAGGGCCAAGGTGAAGACATTATATTCAAAGGATTTGGAGGCACATGCACTTTATCTGCGTAGATCTGGAATTTGTGGCATTTTCTTGCATAGGCACAACAGTCTGCATCCATTGTGATCCAGTATTAACCCGATCTCAATAACTTCTTTGTTGTTACATGTCCTCCGGCATGGGTACCGAAAGAACCTTCATGTACTTCGTGCATCAATAGGTCTGCTTCCTTCTTGTCAACACATCTGAGCAAGACCATGTCGAAGTTTCGCTTGTACAAAGAACCATCAGTATTGAGGAAGAAACTGTCGGCTAGCCTTCTTAATTTCTTATTATCGTTTGACGATGCCCCAGGTAGGTATGTCTGAGTTTCCAAGAAGCATTTGATTTCATGGTACCAAGGCTTGTTATCAGTGATAGTATCCACAGAGAAAACATATGTCGGTCTGTCTAGTCTGGACACCAAAATCCGAGGCACGTAGTTAGCAGTTTGTACTTTGATCATAGATGAAATAGTGGCCAAGGCATCTGCCAACTGATTTTCATCTCGAGGGATGTATTCAATCTTAATTGTTGTGAAGAAGGTCAACAATCTCCTTGTATATTCACGATAGGGAATCAGATGCTCCTGATGAGTGTACCACTTGTCGTTGATCTGGTTGATTACCAAAGCTGAATCTCCGAATACATTCAAGGTTTTGATCCTGAGGTCAATGGCTTCCTCAAGATCCAAGATACAAGCTTCGTATTCTACTTCATTGTTAGTGCAGGCAAAGGTGAGCCTTGCTGAGAAAGGCATATGAACCCCTTTAGGTGTAATAAGCACTGCACCAACCCCACGACTGTTGCAATTAACTGCCCCATCAAACATCATAGTCCATGCTTCTTCTGGGTCAGGCCCTTCAGTGTGAATAGGTTATTCACAATCTTTTTCTTTTAAGAACATGATGTCTTCATCAGGGAAGTCAAATCTCATAGGCTGGTAATCATAGGTTGCTCAGCCAGATAGTCAGACAATACACTGCCCTTGATGGCTTTCTGAGAGGTGTATTGAATGTCATATTCTGTTAGAATCATTTGCCACCTGGCAACCCTTCCGGTAAGTGTTGGCTTCTCAAATATGTACTTGACTAGATCCATCTTTGAGATCAATAAGGTAGTATGAGTCAACATATACTATCTTAGTCGGCGAGCGGCCCATGCTAAAGCACATCAAGTTTTCTCGAGCAGTGAATAATGTTGTTCACAGTCGGTAAACTTTTTGCTTGGGTAGTATATTGCATACTCTTTTCAACCAGACTCGTCATGCTGGCCTAACACACACCCCATCGACTCTTCTAATACTGTCAGGTACATGATTAGAGGTCTTCCTTCAAATGGAGGCATGAGCATTGGAGGTTCTTGCAGATATTCTTTGATCTTGTCAAAAGCTCTCTGGCAGTCATCGTTCCACCTGACTGCTTGCTCTTTTCTTAACAGCTTAAACAAGGGTTTGCAGGTTGTAGTGAGATGAGATATGAACCTTGAGATGTAGTTCAATCTACCTAAGAACCCTCAAACTTCTTTTTCAGTCTTAGGTGCATGCATTTCCTAAATAGCTTTGACTTTATCGGGATCAACCTCAATTCCCTTTTCACTTACAATAAAACCCAGTAGCTTACCAGAACGTACCCCGAATGTGAATTTGTTGGGGTTCAACCTTAACTGATACTTTCTCAGACGCTTGAAAAGTTTCAATAGGTTTACCCAATGCTCTTCCTCTGTTTGGTACTTGGCAATCATGTCATCCACGTAGAACTCAATTTCTTTATGGATCATGTCATGGAATAACATTACCATAGCCCGTTGATATGTTGCACCGACGTTCTTCACACCAAATAACATTACTTTGTAGCAGAACGTCCCCCATGGTGTGATGAAAGTTGTCTTCTCCATGTCTTCAGGTGACATCTTGATCTGATTGTATCCAGAAAATCCGTCCATGAAGGAAAATACCGAGAACTGAGTTGTGTTGTCTACCAATACATCAATATGAGGTAATGGGAAATCATCTTTCGGGCTTGCTCTGTTCAACTCCCGGTAATCGACACACATATGCACCTTGCCATCTTTCTTAGGTACGGGTACAATGTTATCAACCCAAGGCGGGTAACTAGTTACAGCGAGAAAACCGGCATCCCACTGCTTTTGTACTTCCTCTTTGATTTTCATGGCCATGTCCGGGCGAGTACGGCGCAATTTCTGTTTAACTGGCAGACAATCCTCCTTCAATGGCAGCTTGTGCATGACAATATTTGTATCCAAACCCGGCATATCTTTATAGGACCAAGAGAATACATCGACATACTCTCGAAGCATACTGATGAGTTGTTTTTTACTGGAGCTTGCAGACTAGCCCCGATCTTCACCTCTTTCACATCTTCCTCGGTACCAAGATTGATAGTCTCAACCTCCTCCTGATGAGGAGCAATCACCTTTTCCTCTTGTCTCAATAACCTGGCTAACTCTTCAGGTAAACCATAGTCTTCTTCAACCCCTTCATCTGCTTGATTAATCGGATTGTCGAAGTCATACAAGGTCATAGCAGTGTCGTTGTCGGTGCATTCTGAAGGGCTATCTCTACAAGGGTTGAGATTTGTTCATTTTAGTGATTGATTTTATCTTATTTTAAAAAGTGAATGAAGTTTATTAAGAAAACATTGCCATTTATTGTTTTGTGAGAAAATAACAAAAATGAAAGACAGTGAGCAAAAAGATTGTTTGCAAAAGATGTCCATTATTCATTAATTTCAATTTGCACAAAATACATATATGGCCCTATTACAAAATGAGTCCTGACACCTTGGGCAAGATGCAGGACTTGATGCATGCTTAAACAGGAAATAATAATTACTCTGCAGCAATAACCCTTATAATTTCCTGGGAAGACCAGTTGAGGACTTGTCGGCCCGGGACTCTTGGACGGATCCAACTTTCCAGGTTGTAGTCACTTTCCGCCTCGTCTTCCACATTGTTGATAGCATTCGGGGTCAGCATTCCCCCACTTATGAACTTGGGAGCTTTAGCAGCCTCCTCTTGAGCTTGTCGGGATGGTCTGTAACCTAAACCGAACTTGTCTTCCTTTATCTGAACTTGCAGCAGCTTGCCCCAGCCTTGGGCATTCCTGTCTTCAACAACCTTCCGAGCTTGTTTGTAAGAAGCAATTAAGGTACCCGATACTTCAGTTGTTGCTTCATTGACATTGAGAGCTTCAAAACTCTGACTTATTGTTTCATGGATCTCCCCATCCATCTCTATGTACTTGTATGTAGCCAGGTGACTGACAAAGATATCCTCCTCTCCACAGATGGTGATAATTTGGCCCTCCCACTCGTATTTTAACTTCTGGTGAAGGGTAGATGTTACTACTCCAGCGGCATGAATCATAGGTCTACCCAACAAACAACTGTAGGCAGGCTGAATGTCAATCACATAGAAGGTAGTTTTTAAAATCTGTGGGCCAATTACCACAGGCAGCTCATTTTCTCCAAGAACCGATCTCTTAGAACCATCGAAAGCTCTCATAACTAGGTTACTCAGGTGGAGTGCAAGACCATCATATTCGAGCTTGACCAAGGCTTTCTTTGGAAGAACATTGAGAGATGACCCAGTGTCAACCAAGACATGAGAAAGTACAGCACCTTTGCACTCCAAGGTGATATGTAAAGCCTTATTATGGTTACGTCCCTCCGTGGTCAGATCAGCATTGGTGAACCCTAGTCCATGACTAGTATTGACATTTGAAACCACCATTTCTAGCTGATTAATTTTAATCTCCTTAGGCACAAAAGCTGCGTGCAAGACCTTGAGCAATGCTTTCCTGTGAGCTTCGGAACACATGAGCAATGATAGAATGGAGATCTTGGAGGGAGTTTGATGGAGCTGATCAACAACTTTGTAGTCACTCTTCTTAATAATCCTCATAAACTCATCTACATCCTGATCATAGGATGTCCCCTGAGTTTCTTTCATAGATGGTTCTTCTGGCACCACGCTCTTGCCTTTAGCTTTGGCAGCAGCTTCTGCTTTAGCATTAACTCTTGGGAACTGTGAGGCAAAAAGACGTCCGCTTCGAGTGAAGCCTCCGCCTCCCCCTACATTATCAATCTGTGGTGTAGAAGTTGAAGAGTCAAGAATAACTTTCTTTCCGTTTCAATAAAGATATGAGCCGTAATGCCAAGGCACGACACTGCTGCTGTCATAGGGAACTGGTCCAGGCACTGTGATGGTAACCGGACTGATTGCTGCGGAATAAGGAGTTGTGACAGTTTGTGGATCATAGTAGATTGTGACAAGAGGTCTGGTTGCAGATGATGCAGTTGCAGGAAGTTGTTGATGTTGATGTTGATGTGAGTTGTTGAAAGAATCCGGGACATGAACTGTTACTGGATCATAATAAATGGTGAGTGGAAACGTCGTCACTGATGGTTGTTGTTGTTGTAGTAGACTCTGTTGGAATGATGTTTGTTGATGTTGTAGGAGATAACTCTGAAATGGTGTTTGCTGATGTTGTAGGAGATACCTCTGAAATGGTGTTTGTTGATGTTGTAGGAGAGATGTTTGTTGATGTTGTAGGAGTGGGAACCGTTGATGTGATCTATAGAATGCCTTCTCTGATAAGATCGCTGATACCCTTTCTCAGATTTGCACAACCATTGGTAGAAATCTTGCAAGCTTCACAATGGGCCTCACAACCCGGGAACACTTGGCACTTCAATAGCTGAGCTTTAACTTCGGCCAATGGTGTTTGAATACTTGCAATGTTATCAGTCAGAATTCCTAGTTGGTCTTCCTCAATAGCATTAATCCTCGGTCCACCGTGATTCGGTATTGGATTCTTTGTGACATTAGGTGGAGGTGCAAATTCAAAGCATTGAAATCAATGAAGTTTTGAACTTTCATGTGCAATGCCCTACATTTCTCTGTTGTATGGCTAGGTGCATTAGAGTGGAAGACACATTTGGCGTTGACATCATAGTTCCTTGGGAGATTCAGAGGATCAGGTGGAGTCATGGTTCTCAATTCAATCAGGTTGAGCTTCAATAACTGTGGAAGTAGAGCTGTATAGGGCATCGGGATGGGATCGATAACCCTATTGATTTGTGAAGTCCTTTGTTGGAATGGACGTTGTTGCTGATTGTTTCTATTGTAAGATCTTTGTTGTTGAGGAAACTATTGTTGATGTGGGAAGTGTTGTGGTTGGGGTGCTGGAGTAGGGATAGTGATAGCTGCTACTGATCTTTGCATTTATTGGGGTCTACCTCTGCCCATATGAACTGAGTTGGTTTCACCTGTCCTACGAGTTCCTGAGAAAGGTTTCCTGGCATTGCTGGAGCTAGCACCATTGTCAGAAATCTTACCCATCTTCAATAGGCTTTCAATTCTCTCACCATCTATAACCACGTCAGCAAAACTAGTAGAAGAAAAAATAGCAAGTCGATCAATGTAGGTTCCTTGAAATGTATTCATAGACATATCAGCCATTTCTCTTTCAGACATAGGTGGCTGGACAACAGCAGCAAGTTGTCTCCACCTTTGAGCGTACTCACGGAAACTTTCTCTTGAAGATTGAGACATACCCATCAGGAGGGTCCTATTGGGTGCCATATCCAGGTTATACTAATATTGGCGTATAAAGGCCTCAGCTAAGTCCTTCCAATTTCTGATAGTAGCTCTTGATAGGTGTGAATACCACTCTCTGGATGCCCCGGTTAAACTGTTTTCAAAGTAAAACATCCACAGTTTTTCATCCATGGTATAAGCTTTCAATCTTCCCAAAAAAGATTGAAGGTGGGTACGAGGACAGGAGGTACCGTTATACTTCTCGAAGCAAGGAGGTTTGAACATGTGAGGAATCCTTACCCCTTCAACCAGACCCATATCCATCACATTAAATCCTAAAGAGTTATGGGATTCCAGAGATCTCAGCTTCTCATATATTTCGTCCAGACGACGATCATAAACTTCATCAGCCCTAGCACCTAACACTGTAAATTGCTCGTCCTGAGGATCTTCCTGTAGAACACGATCTCCAGCGTTTCTCTGGGTATTTCCAATAACATTGACTTCAGGGTTGATGTGGGGTCCAAACTCTAGTGGATTTGTTTGCGGCTGATCGCGCGCGTTGTTACTTTAACCCCCAGTGCCTGCATGGTTATCTTCTGGAGTTTGCCGCTCGACTAACTCCTTCAATCTTTCTTAGGTATGTGCCAGCCCAGTCATTACAGCCATGAATTGATTCATCTGGGTCCTCACTTCTGTCCTCACATCACTCATCTGAGTCCTCACATCTATCAGTTCTTTCTATAATTGATCCATTTGCAGACTCGGAAGGTTGTTACGGGTCGGATATATGTGGATGCGATTGACGAGAAAGACCCTCTTGTAAGCAATATTTCCTGAAACAATCAGCAGAGTGAGAAAACAACAACAACGGTCAATGATAGTAACATTCTCCATAGATCGAGAGCACCAATGAATATCTGAATGAGAGAGTGACATAATCCTCTTGGACCACCTGAACCCTTGTTCATTCTTCATCACTGATCAAGGAAGGTGAGATATAAACCACCTAGATAGCAAAGGTATGCAGCACATCAGAGTTCCTCGTGCCTTCGTAGTACGAGTATGAAGAGAATGCAGAATGTCTCCAAGTAATGTAGGCACTGGATTGTGACTCAGAAATACGTTGACGGCGTGAACGTCTATGAACTGATCTGGATTGGGGAACAACACTAAGCCATAAATCAACAAGGCTAAAATCTCCTCAAAAGCATTATAGCTCATGGCCTTCAAGAACACTTGAGCCTTCTCTATCAATACCTTAGCAAGAATACCCTTAACTCCACTCCTCGTTTCTAGGATAATGTCTGATTTCTTCAAATGTAGGGCTGCAACAATGACTTTAGGTTTAGGCTCTTTTTCTAAGCTTGTGAAAGGTTTCTGATCAAGAACAGGTATACCCAGAAGTTTGGAGAACTCTTCCATTGTAGGAACCAGCTGATAGTCGGGGAATGTGAAGCAATGATGTTTAGGATCAAAGAACTGAAACAGAACACTCATCATTTCTTCATTGAACCCTGAAGTGACTAGATCTAGTAGGTGACCATGCCTCTTGATGAACTGGGAGTTTTCAGAAACTTGAGAGACCAATTCCTTAAGCTTAGAAGGTATTCCTACAAAGTTGATCCTGATAGTATTCCTACGAGCAGAAGCCATGACCTGCAACAAAGAACAAAGATAAATCCTTTGGTCCTTGAAATGGTTAGTGAAAATGCTATGCTTATGATGCATGATGATGTCATGATGTTATGCTCAATCACAAACATGTGGCACACACAAACAAGTCACACAATAGCCCTAAGTTTGAAGGCTTGCATGAGGTTTAAAGGTAAGTATCCTCCCCTGAAGTTTAGGTGGTTCATCCTGTCCTATAAAGTAACCAGGTTCTAAGGGATCTCAATATCATTGATCCTTCACAAGGGTGGTTGTTCAGTAGGCAACTTACTTGCCAACCAAAACCCTCCAAGTTTAAGATCTCAATGAGTGTAGCATCGAGTATCAACCAACTTCAGTCTTCACCAAAGCCGGCTATCTCACTACTTTCTAAAGGCCAAGATGGGATGACTAGGGTTCTAAAAGTCAGTTAGTGTATTGACAACATATGGCAGCCTCATATTATCCTCAACTTGCTTAAGGAACATAAGCACCAACCAAGAAGTCACACTAACTATGGCCACCAGATCAACCATATCGGTATACGTCGTACAATTTCCTTGGACTATTTCCATTTACCTAAGGTACACTAGATCCGGGTTAGGATCTTTCACACATAAGAGCACCCAACAAGTAAAGTAAAGCAAACAAATTTAAAGTGATCTAATTCCTAAGGGTACCCCTCTTTTATTAAATCCCCAGCAGAGGCGCCAGTTCTGTAACACGGTGGGAGAACTAACTTTAGTTAAATGTTGCGGATAGCAAGAGTCGCCACTGACTTTTATTTTATCCAAAGGAAAGGGTATAAAAGAACAGGAAAGACCTTAAAAGATTTTTTTTGAGTTCGGGGGGTAGGTTATGTAAAGGGAAGGTGTTAGCACCCTTTACATCCATGGTTATCCATGGGCTCTTAGTTACTTAGCTCACTTTAAATTGTTTTGAGAAGTGTAGTGTGTGATTAAAAAATTTCTTAAGTACTTTATAATGACCCTTGTACGGATATATATAAAGACTTTGTTTTGAAAATTGTTTAAAATGTAAAGTGTAATGAAGTAATTTGATGAAAAAAGTGAGCAAGTACTTAAGAGGAACCTACCCTAAGTTAAATCTTTACTGTTCTTAAATGTTCTTTCAATGGTAAGACTATCCCTATTATTAAGGAATAGGTAGTCATTATAAACAAGAAACTTCAATCAAAATTCATTGAAAACCAATAAATATCCAGAATCGAAAATCAAAAATAACATGAACATAATGAATCGGTTTATGCATATGGGCTTGTTTACAATGCTTTTGAAGGTTGGGATTGGTTTTGTGATGTCCAAGGAACCCTTCCATGTCTTTAAAATACCTTAAAACCTCTTGTAATGAAGAAACCGAAAATTGAATTTGGATGAAATTTGTGAAGTTTGGAGATGATGTGAGAGACTGCCAATTCGTCCCTTCTAAGTTGCTAAAGTTTGTATATATATGACACAATTGAATTAGGTCAGAAAATTGTATCACACTTTGGATATTTTGAAATTTGAGATTGAAAAAGATTGGCTTTTAAAATTTGAATATTCTTGATATGAACTTGCTATTTTAAGATAATTCTCATAATTTTTGTATCAATTAGATCCAAATAACCTTTATGACATTCTAGAAGACAAATCATTTTAAATCTTCACCATTTTATATTTTATTTGAATTTAAAATGATTTTTAATATGAAAAATCATAATAAATAAAAATAAAATGAATAAAATTATGAAAATATTAAATTAATTTCGTGCATGATGTCATGGAACCTATTGGGTCACAAAAAAGTCATCCCATTTGAATAATTATGGTTTTAAGACCCCATTTACTTCATAAACCTCTCAAAAATTTCCCAACTTTGCAAGGGCACAAATCCTTCAATTTTAATGCTATGAAGGTGTTCTTGGACATTTTGGAAAGCTTAAAGAGTCCTATAACCAACCTATTTGGTCTCATGTCCATATCGTTTACCATTCTCAAGTTATGCTCTTTTGAAGTTGTTGACTTTTTGTTGACTTTTAAAAGGACCTATAATGTCTTAGCTCATACCTTCCAAATGAAGCATTTTTGGGCTTGGCTTTTGAGACACAAAGTTGTAGAGAATTCAATTTACTTCAAAATGAGCTTTGGATGGAGAATATTTGATGAAGCATGTGAAAGTTATGGCTGGTCAAAGTTCAGTTGACTTTTCCTGTGAAAACCCTAATTTAGAAACTCCTGATTCTTGATGATCTGAAACTTCCTTGATGAATCATGATCAACCCTTGATCAAATGATGAATTTCACTTCATATACTTGATGTTGGCAAAAAATAATGAAGTTTGACTTTGGTTTGACCACAGTTGACCTCAGTTTAACTCTTTAACTACTTTGATTGATTTTAACCTATCTGATCATCTGACTGAGCAAATCTTTTGGGAAAGTCTTGAAACTTGACATGGGGATTCTTGAACACATATAGGATGCTATGAAGCTCACTTGAAGTCTTGGAAGTCCATTTAGCCTGATAAAAGTCAAAACCCTAGTTTAGGATGTATTGCTTAGGAGGATGCATTGTTTGAGGGAATTGTCAAACTTTCTGACTAATTGTGAATCTTGTGAACCTTGTGAACCTCATAAGATGTCTTGTGAACCTTGTGAACCTTGTGAGCCTCTTAGTACACAATGGCTTGTCTTATGGAGGGCAAAATTTGGGGTGCAACAGTTTTGACCTTCCAGACCCCTGGGAATGATGAAGATGCTGAAGTGAACGAAGTCCAGGAGAAAATCCAGGTAACACATAAACCATAACATTACAAAATGCCAAACTACCTAGTTTATGATTACAATAAGTTCCCATGTTGGGTCAGAATACAATCAAGTCAAGAATACAGACAAAATCACCATGGAGAATCAAAGTACAACCAAAATAAAATACAAGTAAAAGAGAAATCAAACATCCAGCCCAAATTCATCCTCCTTGACTTCTTTCAAGAGAGCATCAGTCACTGGTCCAACTGGATGCTCTGTGATGGTCCTGATGAGAAGGTTTCTGGTTGCAATGGCACCTATCATCTTCTGGTACTTGTCTTGTTCTTTTGATCTCTTCAACCCCGCCCGGAGTTTCAGCTCGGATATTTCCTTCTGTGCTGCTAAGAGTACTTCTTGACTCTTCTTCTCATTGTCTTATAACTGCTCGATCTTAGCCTATGTCTTCTGATCTTCTTGCAAACGAGCTTCAGTGATCCTGATCCACCTATCCTGACTCTCCTCTAGGTAGTGTTCAGCTCTGGCCTTCTAAATCTTGGCTTCTTTGCAAGCATTCTTCAATACCAACTCCCCTACTCGGGATTTTCTGATGAAGTCCTCTGTCTTTTCTATCTTGGTTATATGTTCGATTTAGAGCTTCTCTAACCTTGCATTGTCCAGACGACTGTCATTCCTTTCCCAAAGGGTCTTCTTAAGAGCTTCAGAAAGCTGGGCATTTCTTTCTTTCAGCTTCTCAAATTCCTCCAGACTCACTGTGGTTGCAGGCTCTACTGCTAATGGCACTGGTACATCCTCCAGGGTGAATGGCATGCGAGTGATCTGTCCTCTGATGTGCGACCATTCAATGTACTGAGCAAAAGCTATGTTGTTACACTTACCCAAAATAACAGTCCATTTAGTCTGTATGTTGTCCCAAGCCCAGGCTACTTGTCGGACGGTGGCATGATTATTTTGAACAGCACAGTAAAGAGATTTTGCTAAGTCCTGCTCCCTTGGTGGATGTATCAATGCATATCCCAACTGTCTTTTGAAAAGTAAAGGATTGTAATTGATGCAACCCTTCACTCCAATAAGAGGTACATTAGGATATTGTCCACAGCTTGTAATTATGTCTCTGCCCTTGGTGTTCTGAGTATACCACCTGATGTCTTCTGAAGTAAGGGCAATCATCCTCTTAGCCCAATTCCTTGATTGATGTGGATTCAGGAAAGCTTTTATCTTCGGCATGTGTCTCACTAATCAACTGTAGAAGAGGGGTGCACAACATCTGACCAGTCTCCCTCTCTGCTTCTCATTCCCCTGATGCACTGAGTAGTAGAAATCTCCCAACAAGGTAGGAATCGGATTCCTGAGCATAAAGATGTGGATGGCATTCTTACTTACAAACTTAGGCTCGACTACAAACAAGATGATACCATATACACTAAGAGCCAAGAGAGCACAAATAGATTCCCAATTTCCTGTTGCAGCTTGCTTTGTGGCCTGAGTGATCAAGAAGTCGAAATGAAGGCCTGGGATTCCAGCCTTAGAAGTCATTTGCTCATCAATGATAGTTTCTTCCAAATGTAATGCTTTGTCTATGTCTTCATTCTTAGGAGCAGCCATCTCAGGGTTGAAAGGAATTCCTCTTCTGATAGGGACACCCAACAACATAGAATATTCTTCCAACATAGGGCCTATCTGAAAGTCTAGGAAAGTGAAGCAACGGAGAGGAGGGTCATAAAACTGAAGACATTTGTGAATCATGCTCCTCTGTGATGCATCCAAGTCCATGATCATGTCCAGGATTCCACCATAATGCTCTCTGAATAAGGGAACATGATCAGGGGTGATAAGAGCATGTATCTGCCTGATGCCTGCTAGGGGATACTCAAAGAAATGATAAGTGATGTTGCTCTTCCTAGTTGAATCCATACTGACAATGGGTGCTGATGAAGATAACTGGAGAAGATAGTTGAAGAAGATATCTGAGGTCAAAACCAAACGAAAGAAGATGTGGATACCTTGTAAAACAAATAAACAAGTGTTAAATGATGCATTATGATGTATACTTATGATATGCCAGGGTTTGTGATCAGGTGTTGGATTTTCAGTTGCTCTTAGTAGGATCCATGAGTGTTCAGAGTTTCGGATGAAGGTCATCTAAAAAGGTCATCCAGACTTAGCAGGCTTCCCAGATAGCCCTAGCACTACAGGAAATCTGTAGCACAGAGTTCTCAAGAAGAAACCCATGTCTGAACCATGTTTTCATATTCCTGCACCAGACCGAAATGGAATGGGAAATAATATGAATCCACTATAATCCTATGGCTGTCACTCAGGCCTTTGTGTTGAACCTTTCTCACTGGAATACCCCTCCCACCAAAGCAAACCAACAAACCAGCACAGATGATATGATAATAAAAAGAAATGCATAAAGCAGTAAATGAAAGCGATAAAGTAAATGCAATAAATAAAGTTGTACAGAAAGCAATAAATAAAGCAAAAACAAAAGCACACATAGCACATAACACCCCCAATAAACACAAACAAACAAGCGCTGGGAGAAACCCACAAGAGAACCAGAAGCCTTGGTTGCAAAGTTATCCCCAGCAGAGTCGCCAAGCTGTCGCTCCCCGGACTTTAGCCCCGGTGCAGACGCGGACGGTCGGTGATGTTGGAGGTTGAGGTTGAATAGAGTCGCCAGCTAGGCATTTTTATCCCGAAGGAAAGGTAATGCTGCATAAACCTAGAAGGATATGGATAAGACGGTTGCGAACCAAAGAAACTGAGAAAGGGGGTTGGTTATGACCTGGGAAGGTATTAGCACCCAGATCGTCCGTCGTACCCGACGGGATCCACGCTTACTTGATTGTGTTTAAAAAGGGATGGTGTATGTGTTGACTATGTATGAAAAAATTAAGAAGGAATGTACAATGTGTCAGTGCAAAAAGAGAGTGAGATGCTCAAGACTAAGGCTTAGAAAAGAAAGCTGAATGATGGGGATGACAAAGAGACTTTTGTTCGATAACTGTTAAGTTATGCCTACGTATCCTCTCGTGCAATGAGGAAGTCAAAACACCGTAGTTCGACTCAAAGAGACTGGATGATTTGTTGTGAACTGCTTGCTTGTCTATGCTCAAGTGTATGACTCGTCTGGCTTGAGTGCTAACTGTCTTGCATTAGACGGAAGAAGTGAGTTCTCGTTTTCAGAGTGAGTGAGATGAGAAAAGAATCTCGGAGGAGACGATTATTGTTTGTTTGTGTTTTCAGTTTTTTTTATTGTTTTTGGTGTTTTGCATAGGGAAATGAGCTTAAGCCTACACCAAGGGTTGTAAACTCATTATATCCTCCCTAATTCTGGATAATGAGCCTACTCAAGCATAAGATGAAAATCTCAACTTAATTACCATGATGATATAGGATTAAGATCATTAACCTACTTGTAATTATTAAGTGTTTTTGGATTTTTTGTTTAGTGTTAAGTAATGAGTTTAATCTCTAATCAGGGATTAGTGAACTCATTACACCATCCTAAGAGAAGGATGATAAATGAGAACACTTAAGCTGAGGAAGATACCTCAACTTAATCCATGGTTAGGAATTAAATTCATTATATAACAAGCCTTTATTAAAGATGGATTTTAATTAAAGGTGGGATTTAGAAATGAGTTTTAAGTTTGTAAGACAACTTGAGGGGGACTTGTCCATTAAACACTAGGGTTAGTCCCTCTTAACCAAGAGGAAGAGATGTAACCCTAATATAAGCCCCAAGTTACAAGCTTAAGTCTTAATAGTTATTAGGTGTTTTGATTAAGAGGTGTAAATAAATTAAAGGTTTAACACTAAGGATTAAAAGTTATACACTCCATCCTAAGATAAGGATACAGGCATAACCCTAATTCAAAGTCCTAAAGCTTTAAGTGTTTAGCCTCTAATTATGAGATGAGAAAAGAGACTCAAGGAGACTCAAAGGCAAAAGACTAGGGGATACTATATACAACCCTAAAATTATCATGCTTGGATGTTCCTATGGTTTGTGAGGCTTAAAGGCAAGATCTTCGGGAAGCCACCAAGGAAGAAGAAGCAGATGAAAAGAGAAGAGAAAGATATAGGAGCAAGAGAGCACAAGTGAAGCAAGTTCACTTCAAATACAAGTAAAAGATGTAAATGAAGAGATAAGAAGAGGTAGGATGTGGAGGCAAATCCACATCCCAAACAACTTACCATAAGCCCCTGAAAGGTTAGTATGAATGCATAAGATGCAAAGCAAAAGGAAATAAAGCAAATGAAGATGAAATGATCAAGACCAGAAGTGTAAACATGATGCAAATGTGTTATGTAATGATGCAAAGACATGTGAGATGCTTATGTATGATCATACAAGGGATGAGATGCAAAACAAGGCATGTTAGAAGCTTAGAAACACATGGATACACATGAAAAACAATGAATGCAAAGCATACCAAATGAATGAAGAAATGATCAAGCAATGTTCAAACATGTCTTAAGATGTCTAAGATGGCATACAAGAGCATGAAATTCTATGACAAGTTCACATGATGATGATATGCAAAGATGAATGCAAATGAACATAGAAAATTAGGGTTTTAAGACAACATGAGATGCACATAATCAAAACAGAAGCATACATCATGATAAAAAAAATTAAAATGAACTCAAATAAACCCTAAACACACACAAGGTCACTCCCCAAAGATGGAAGTCAGAAGCTAAACCTAGAGAAAGTTATGAATTTTCTAAGTTAACTAGGGTTTTTGGGTGATTCTAAAGGAAAAATGCATAAAAAAAAAATTGAAAATGCAAGGCAAAATTATGAGTTAAATAACCTAGATACTAGATGCAAAGTATGAAACAATGCAAAAAGAACCAAATGCAAACTCATCATGGTTGATCAGAAATGATTTTTTCAAGTTAGGGTTAGAAAAATGTGAATTTTAGAAACCCTAATTCATGATAAATTGTGAAAATATGATCAAACCTAAAAAGAAATTTGTATGGTGAGTTTGTAAATAGTTATAAATGTATGGGAATGCTTCATGAATGTTTTTGTGATTTTTAAATACCTAAATATATTTTTAATTAATTAATTAAAATTAATTAATTAATTAATTAAATAAAACATTTAAATGATTTAAAAATACATTTTTAATGCAAAAAATTAAAAATAAAATTTTTTTTGAGTTTAGAAAAATATTTGAAATGAAAATGCAGAAAATGATGATTTTTAAAATGTTTTTGCTATTTTAAATAAATGTAAGAAAAGAAATGTAAAATAATTAAAAAGAAAAATAAAAGTAATGCAAAACAATGGTCAGGATGGAAAGTTGTGTGGATCAAGGGCTCAGATGGAAAGTCTGCTTGACTTCAGGTATGGCAATCCAAGGGCTATGGTTTAAAATTCCAACTAGTGCGCTATCCTATGGTCCAGATTCAACCTGACTAATTTAAATTAATTAATCTAATTAATTAGGTTTAGGGTTTAAGTGAAGCAATCTGGGCAATGTGTGTGTTTAATTAATCACTCATCCAAGGGCTGACATTTAAATTGGCATTTAAAACAGGATTAGGGCAAACTAATCTCAGGCAACCGGAGGTAAGCCCCGGTCGTCTTCTCCGGCTACACCATCACCCTATCTCTCTCTACAAGCCACCCCAAGTCCCCAAAATCTCCAGAATCCATCCTCTAATAACACTAAACAAGAATCAAGCCACAAAAATAATTTATTTTGCATCAAACAAGAGAATCGAACCAAAACGGAAAATTTGCAAAAATTTCAGAAGCTAAATACATTCAACATACTTCATCATTTTCAATAATTCAAAGCTCAACATGATCAGCAAGACAAACTCTACCATATTGAAACTTAAAAAAGGAGTTCTAGAAAAAAAAGTTTGAGTGAGCTACCTGAGATGAAACTTTTTCAGTTTGGTGCTTTCTGGACCTCTCCTTGATGCTAATCCACTCCACTTGATCCCCAGAAGCTTATGGAGGGCTTGAATGAAGCTTAAATGGCTTGGTTTGAGTGTTTCAGTTCTGATGAAGCAGAACTCGTGTTTTTGATTGAGGTTCTTTCAGGCCATGGTGATGGGTGGTTTGTGTTCCTTGAGTGATTTTGAGATGAATGGTGCAAAGAGTTTGAAGTTTTGATGGTTGTGTGATGAAATTCGAAGAGAGGAAGGGTTTTTCAAGTTTTTGGCAATCTGAGTGTATGGCTTGTTTCTTGCTTGTGTGTTGTATGAAATGAGGTCCTTGATGTCCATATAAGTCATGTTGATTGGCCAGAGAGTTGTTGTGGCATAGTGTGATTGGTATGGGCCAATTTGCAAAAAAGTCAAAGTTGGTGTACCATAAGCATGGCATGGGTCAGAGGTGTTTCTATGGCTTGTCCTGCCTCAGCTTGATTCATGGAAGGTCCTTGGATTGTTTTTGATGAGCTGTAACACTTGATGCAAGAGTTTGAACATGTTTTGCATTTTTACAACTTTGAAGTTTCTTGAAGAACAAGTCATGGAAACTTGTGATTCTTGGCACAATTCTGATCAAGCAATGTTGCATTATCATGTTATGATGATTAGAAGTGGATTAGAGGTCATTAGAAGTCTTGGAACTTTGTTTTGCAAAAATCCCTCTTTGGCACATACTTGAAAATTATAAGATTTTTCCCAACTTTGAAACATCATATCTTGTGTTCTAGGATGAATCAAGAGGAGTTCTTGTACTTTTTGAAAATGGAAAGATCCAATCTACAACTTTCATGTTTAAAGATTTTTCATTTGAAGCATTTTTGATCAAGAAAGAGGAGGATGAAAATCTTTCCCAAAATGGAAAGTTTTCATTACAAGTCATGTCTAAAAATGGAAAGTTTGCAAATGGCTTGAAATTATTCAATCTTGTGAACTTCTAACCACTTCTAAGATCAAATAAAGATCATAGAACCTCAAATTGATGAAGATGGCCCTTTGGTACCATTAGTGGTGGCCTCAGATTCCCTGATTCTGACTTTTCTTGCACAATAAGTTACCAGTTGATCAGATGACTTCCACAATGAATATCCTCATCAAATTTGGTACACATGTTCCTTATAACATATTAAGACCAATGGAATCAATAATGACCAAAAAATTTGGGTGTAAGGCCTCTGAAACCAAAACCCTAATTTTAGGTCATCTGTGTAGAAACTGCTCAGTCTGCTTGAACACCTTTGCAATGCTTTGAGACATTTTGACTTTAATGAACTTTGGGGAGCATAAGATGATCATAGAACACACAAGGACCCTCTTGGAATGCTCCATGTATTTTGAGATAGCTCATATCACTTCTTGGATTCATCTGATCACAAACCCTTATTGTGCAACTTATGCAGTGAAATAAACTATGCAATGTGAGATGATATGCTTATGCAATGCAATATGAAAAGATCACAAGCCATGGTGTGAGAAAAAGAGAGGGAAAATTTGGGGTGTTTACACCTTGGAATTGAGTACTTGTTCTTAATTGTCACTTTATTCAATTGTATATAATCGATACACAATCTCATACTACCGTCTTTCTTTTTCACTAATAATATCGGAGCTCCCCATGGTGACACACTTGGTCTCACAAACTTCTTTTCTAACAATACGTTTAACTGTTTCTTCTATTCAGATAACTTGGAATCCAAAATATGATATGGTGCCATTGAAATAGGTCTAGTTTCGGGCACAAGATCAATACTGAATTCCACCTTTCTCTCTCTGGCGGAACATCCACAATGTCATTTGGAAAGACTTATGGAAAATATCTTAGCACTAGCAATTCGCCAATTTCTATTTCATTTTCCACCGATAAAGATGCAAACAGTGCCAATACTTGAGCTTCTTCATTTAAAATCTCTTTCAACTCTCTAGCAAATAGATAACCAGTTTCTTATTCCTCTTCATTAGGAGTAAGAAATCGAACTGACTTGCTGAAACAATTAATGTTAACATGATTGAATTCCAACTAGTTCATTCCCATAATCACATCTAAACCTCCCAACGACAACCAAATTAAGTCCACACCAAAATCCTTACCATAAATTGATAGAGGACAGTTCAAACAAACTAGAGAAGTAGTTAACGATCCATCAATATGAGTCTCGATAACCATTTCTCCTTTCATAGGGGAAACAACAAGACCTAATTTTCTCACACAGTCAATAGAAATAAAGCAATGTGTAGCTCCTATATCAATCATAGCAACCAAAGGCGTATTATTAATATAGCTAGTACCTCTGATCACTCGACCCTCATTGGAAGTTTGTGTTCCTGTCAAAGCAAACACCTTTCCTCCCATCACAGCTTTCTTTGGTTTTTGATAATGAATGCTGATATGACCTTGCTCTCCATAGTTGTAGCAAGTGACCAAATTAGTCTTGCACTCTGCAATAAAATTTCCAGATTGGCCATATTTGAAACACTTCTTCATGTCACTCATACACTCACTGATACGATGATCCAGTTCAATACACCAATAACACTTCAGAGAAGTAGGAGCACCTCCCTCACTTGGCTTTTTACCCTCAATATACTTATGATTAACTTTAGTAGCTGGAGCTGCATAAGGCTTCCCACGATGCATTTGTTGGTTACCTATTCTCTCAGCCAAACTCTTAAAGTGATCTGATCGAACCTTGTTGTCTTCTTCAAAGATTCTACAACAATCAACTAAATTTGGGAATCTTCTTATCCATCGATAACCAATTTCCTGCTTGATCTCAGGCCTTAAACCATTCTCGAACTTAACATGCTTTGAGAATTCAACAGTCGCTTCACTATAGTGTGGATAGAACTTTGTCAGGTCAGAAAATTTGGCAACATACTTTCTAACTGACATACTCCTTTGCTTCAACTGCAGGAACTCAATTTCTTTCATTCCTCGAACATCTTCAGGAAAGTACTTCCTCAAGAATTTCCTTCTAAACACAATCTAGGTAATTGCCTCACCAGACGCTTCCAACCCCTGATAAGTGCCAACTCACCAGTCATCGGGTTCTCCCACCAACCTGTGAGCATGCAACTACACCTTACGGCCTTCAGAACATTCCATCACTCAGAAGATCCTCTCGATCTCCTTGATCCACTCTTGTGCTACATCCGGGTCATACTTTCCCTTGAACGTTGGTGGATCATTCTTCCAAAACTCCTCATTCTCACAATCCCCAACATTCATTGGATTCTACACCTGTTGAGCCATAGCATGCATAACGGCGGTAAGTGAAACATCATTCCTCCTAGCCATTCTAAATTTGTCATGCAACAACAACCAAAACAACGATTAAGAAATATACAACAACACTCAACAACGATTCGACGACTCAACTACTTGGTCAGACAGACCGACCTGCTCTGATACCACTTTGTAACACCCAAAATACTCCCCATGAATTTTCAATTTAAAATCAGAGTAATTAAATATAAAAATAATTTTGAGTGTTACATTCACTTCAAAACATGGTTTAGATGATACGCATTACAAAATATTTTACTTGTATTGGAAACTCAGAAGAAACATAAAATGAATATTCCATAGCAACATTTTTTTCTTAAAAAAAACAATAAATAACCATCGTCGTCCCGACACCCCAAAGTATGTATCAGAGTTGACTTCTCTAACGTGAAGTGCACCGACTTTACCGAATATGAGCTCTACTATTCCTAGTCACTTGCATGTTACCAACATAGGGGTAACATTCAAACAGAAGGAGTGAGATACTTATACTAAACAAAAGGGAAAATAATACAAATAAAAGCAAGTGTTATCTAGTATTCACCACTTATCATCAATCAAGAACTAAACAAACACACCGAAACACATAATAATATTATGCACACAAACAACAACATATGCAAATGAGACTCCACCAGACTCAATGCATGCGGTACCATTTATCGATCCCTATTTCATGATCCAGTTCCCGTCGTAACTCTCGGCCCCTATTTCATGGTCCAGTATGATCCATATTTCATGATCACACCCTCGACCCCTGTTTTATGGTCACATACGATCCATATTTCATGACCGCACCAACAACACAATGATTCCCTTCGGAATTCAGATGGATATACCCTACCTTGGTACACCATCACCAACTATGCACATGCCATGCACCATCAATGACAATATGCAATGTCTATAACAACTACCTCATGCAACAACATCAACAACAACATATAACAACAACTACCTCAACATATAACAACATCAACAACATGTAACAACAATTACCTCAACACATAATAACATCAACATTGTTCATACAATTAAGGCCAGAAAACACAGAATTTTCACCATTGTTCCTACAATTAAACACCTAACTCAAACAATTCCAACAATTCCTAATTGTTCTAACATGTTTTTCATCAAAAATTCCTACAACCTCATGGATTCCTCCTGAACAATCCGATGACTACTATTCATATTATAATACCCTTAGGAGATGAAAGGAATTCCGCCCTTACCTTAATTTGATGGACGATTTCTTTTCCTAGTCGAAATTCTCCTCTTCTAGCTATTGCCCTATCTCCTTCTTCTTCATCTGTTCACGCTTCATCTCACTATCAGTTTTCGCGAGCTGATTTCCTTTTTCCTAAATTCCAAACATAACCTTTAGACCCCAACTAAGGATTTCCCATCTTGCCCTCACTATTCCATCGCCTAATTACCATCTTACCTTTTCCCCATATTTCCAATATTTACTCAATATTATTTAAATTCATATAATATTAAAATAATATCTTTCTTCCTTCAACATACTACCAACTTCACACCACACACAATACAAAACAATTCTAATTATTTAAATTAAATTATTAAATAAATAATCGGGGCATTACACGTATGGCTTCCCATTCCCAGGCCAATACGCGTATAGTTACCTCATACGCGTATTGTCAAGCTTTTTTACGCGTATCAACTCAAATGGGCAGATAGTTGTGCAAAATCATTATCCATACGTGTAATTAGCCATCATTACGTGTAATATACCAATTTCACGCACCCCATACGCGTATGGACCTGCCTAATACGCGTATGGACAGAAACCTGTAATTTTCCGTGTTTTCTCCTTCATTCTGATCCTGTTTCCTATGATTCTTATTTCCACACCTCATGCTAGTCTTAGGAAGGTTTCTACATATATTTTACACTCACCATCATGTTATTCTTTCATCTGAGTTATTAAATCCAGTTCTATCACTATTCTAGATCTAAATTTGTAACTCTCCTTCTGCAGCAATACAAGATCTATACAGTAGTGCAACATACAGAACAACAACAACAACAATATTTCATACCAGAATTCAGTTAAATCAGATCGAATTTGCAACAATAATTTCATCAATCATTGTAACACCCCAAAATTTTCCCTCTCATTTCATGTCATATAGCATAGCATATAGCATACATACCATTGCATTTTGCATAGAAAAATGAAGCATAACATTCATGGTTAGAGGCATAGGGCATGTGATCATTGATCTATCATTTTGTGATTCTTCAAAGCCAAAGATGATAGCCAATTTGTCTTGCGACAAGCCTAAAAGGGATCCTCATCTCTTATACAAGCTAAATCTTTTCCTCAAGGCCCTAGAAGAGGTTTGGTTCATCAGGAATTTCATCAGTGCATATTCTCCTACACAAGGAACCCTAATTAGGGTTTTGTCTCATGGCAAGATATCCTCATGGCTTTGATCAATTCTTGTAATAAAAGGCTTCTATATTTCATACATGGCCTAGGGTTTCAATTTGGCTCAAAGAATCATTGAGAAAGTCAGGTAGTGGCTCAGTTGCTTATGAAACAAGGAAAAGTCAACAGTGCAGAAGAAAAGTCAACCAAGGGTTTCCAAAGGTTCCAATCATAATTTTCAAGCCTATGAACCTTTATTTGGTCAATTAATAGCATGAATGATCTCAAATGTCAAGAATCAAGAGTTTGTGAAAAGTTACTAAAAATGGAAATAGGCTTGTAATGAGAAGTTTCTATTTTTGGCAATTTTTACCTTAACTTCAACCAATCCTTTCATGATCAAAGAAGCTCCAATTGTTTTTTCCTTGAACATAAAAGTTGTAGGGCTTATTCTCCCATTTTCAAAAAAGTACAAGAACTCTTTCATATCATGTGTGGATCAAAAGTTATGCTTGATGGAAGTTATAGGTTATTTTAGGGTTTTTCATGGTTTCAACTTTGGTACCTTTTGCATAAAGCCTCAAAATGACTTGTAATGGATTCTAATTGATCATGTTACCTTACCACATCCGAGTACACTTCATGACAAGTATTTTTGGCCCTTGAAGCAAGCCAATTCGTTCCATATTCATCGCTTACTATCCATTATGCATTTGTGCAAGATCATTTGAAACTCACTAATCAAAGCATTTCCAACCACAAGATCAATCCAATGGCCCACAGTAGATCAAATGATGAGTGTCCATGCCCTTCATGATGAGTTTTCACGTGTGAAACACCACATGACCACAATTATGCATTTTTGCATTTCAATCCATATCTCTTAATTTCAAGTCCCTCCACTTGCAAAACCCTTACCAGGTCTTCATGCACACTATATAAAGCTATTCACACAAATTCTCAGCCTCATGAACTCTCATTTTCCAGATTTGAAATTTTTGCCTCTTACATTATCTCTTTTGATTCTCTTTGTTCTTGAGGTTTCACTACATTCTTCTTCCATATTCTTGATCTACACACTTCAAGGAACAAAAATCATCCATTATTTGAAGCTTTTGCATCAGATTTCACCATAACTGAACTTGGAGTGAACTTCATCAAACCTTAAGATCCATCCTGATTCAAGCTCCTATTTGCATTTATTTTGAAAATAGATCTCAAAAGAGGAATATTTGCACTCTTACATTGGATTTCTATGAGTATTTTGGCTCAAACGCATTTTCAGGTAAGCTTCATTGCACCTCCTATTTCTTGATTTTATGGTTGGCATTTTGATCTATGAAGTACACTGATGATGCTGATATGATTTGCATGAAGTTTGGAAGTTTAGATTGCTTGAATTTTAAGTTTACAGATTTTCAGATCTAGATGTTTTTGATCAATTCTCTTGATATATGTTTGATCGGTTCATTTTAGTGTGATATTAGTGTTCCTGAAGTTGAGACGAGTTGATTGGTATATGTACTTTTCATTTCTGGTAAAATTATGGTGTGGTTTTGTTGAATGTCACTAGAGAAGACGACCAGAGCCCTAGCTCTGGCGTCTGTGTTGGTTTTCAGGCGAACGCGGGTGTGGTGAAGAAGATACAATCATAGACGTCCATTTCTTTGATCCAACGGCCTTGCATTTGACAGCACATTAAAATTTAGGGTGTACCTCACATGCGTATTTATTTCATTTAATTATGTGTGTGTGTGTGTGTGTGTGTGTGTCCTCGTGTGTTTCCATGTGCATTGCATCTAGAGCATACGTTTTGCTTACTTTATGGATTTGTTGACTGATTGCGTGCCTTTGGATGAATCTGATGCTTGTGATGGAGTCAAGAATGTTGACTATTGATCATGGTATGTTGACTGTGTTGGCTGACCTTTTTAGTGGGCTGGATCTGCTTTTCGCACCCCTTATTTGTGGCATGTTTCCATATTGAACTGAATCGGGTTGCTCTTTGCACCCCTTGCATCTTTTTTTATTTTCTTTATTTTGTTAGTTTCATTTTAATTCATAAAAAATACATCTAAGCATTCAAAAATCACACAAAATATCATGTTTCATCCTCATACATTAAAATATTTTTTCATTATTTTATTTTGAATTTTTGCATTATTTTAATATTTTATTTTGAATATTTTCCTCAATTAATTCCATATGCATTCTCATTTGAACACTTGAACTTGCATGAATTGTTTTGCATTCATAGAACATAGCTTGAACGTCAATCTTTTTGCACTGCATCTATAACATTATAAAGCATCTCAAATAATTTTTATCATATTCTTAAAGTCCATTTTGCATACTATTTGCATTGGTTCTTCTTGTGTGATCCTTAGAAATCCTAGGTGAACTAACTTGCTTGTTTGACCTAGCCTCTTTGTGATTATTTGATCCATCTTTTGCCACTTCATTTTCTTTTGTTTGAGGACACTTTGAGTTTAGTTTGTGAATTTTGTGTCATCTTTGATCATTGTTTGACCTTGTTCATTATGTGAACTTTTTGATGCATCATTTGTTTGTGCTTTGTTTACTTGCATTATGAGGCACTTGGGCCATCATGTTAGGATCTAAATGTGCACCTTGACATCATTTTAGGAATCCTTAGGAATTGTATGAAACATGTGTTTACTTGTTGACTTGCATTGATGTATGTTTTCCAAGTATGAATCATATGAACCCTAAATGACCTAATTTCATCCATCTCTTCATCTAACTTCTTAATGTGCCATCCATGTTCAAATGTGATTACTTATGCGTATTTTGTGCATCTTAACATGTTGATAAACCTATGAATTTGGTTCATATGCATATCCTATCACGCTTGTATGCTTATCTCATCTCATTAAGTGAGATTGTTTCATGAACATGTACTTGCATCCTCATCTCATTTTGTCCTCATTTCATCTCCTATGCTGACATACCATAACATATGACTTGTATTACATTTCATTGACATAATGGGTGTAACACGGTGGGAGAACTGACTTTGTCGTTTTTGTTTTCACAAAAACTATGTTGCGGATAGCAAGAGTCGCCACCGACTTTTCTTTTATCCAAGTAGGAAAGGTGGAAAAGAACAGGAAAGACCTTGATTTTAGATTTTGAGTTCGGGGGGTAGGTTATACAAAGGGAAGGTGTTAGCACCCTTTGTATCCATGGTTATCCATGGGCTCTTAACTGCTTAGCTCACTTTATTTGTTTTGTTTGAAAAGTGTAGTATGTGAAAAAAAAATTTTCATAAAGATTTAACTTTGTAATGATTCTCGTATGAATGTATACAAAGTGTTTACTTGTTTGAATGCATTTTGAAAAAAAGAGTGTAGGGTGTAAAAAGTATTTGTTTTTTGAAAGTTGTGAGTAAGCATTAAGAGTTACTTACCATAAGTTCTAAGGTCTTTCTTGTTATTTCATTTCCTTAGGGATAGAACTATCCTTCCTATTAGTTATAAGTAGTCTTATCCTTGGATTTGGAGGGACAAGCGTAAGGTCATTGAATGGTCATAGAAGGCAACATGTAAGGATACCTTAGCAATTCGAAGGAACTATCATCATTTTCGTAGGGACAAGATCATTTATTCGAAGGCAACTTGAAGCGTCATCGAGGGACTATGATCTTTTTTGTAGGGATGGGATCATTTATTTGAAGGAAACTCGAAGGGTCAACGAAGGACTATGATCTTTTTCGTAGGCAACTATGATGATTTATTCGTAAGCGTCTTTTGCTAAGATACCCCTGCGTTCGAGGGACATGACCAATATTCGTAAGGCAACAAGAGAGGTTACCCTAAAGGGGTAGGTGTGAAGAGTGTGTTGTATTCAGGTATTTGATCTTTTATTAAGGTTTTCTAATTTGTTTTTAATCTTGCCATGCAATCCTATTATCCATATATCTAAACAGTTTGTAAGGTGCGGAGAGTAAAATGCGGAAAATAATGTCCTAAACTATTACAAGGCTTTGGGATAGTTACATGATCAAGGGAGTGCGGAAACTAAAAATGTGGAAAATAAATTGCAAGTTTATTTATGCCTATACATTCATTCTAAGAAAATAAACTACAACAAAAAGAATTTTTTTTAAATTAATTAATTTCTACCTAAATCAGAAATAAATAAGAAATAAAAATACTATTTACAATAAAAGACATAACGACGTTGAATCGTTTAAAAAATAACACAAATTGATTAAGGGCAAATTGCTACACTTAACGTGATCATTGCAATATGAATCGAACCATATAGATATAAACTTATCAAAGATAAAAAATAAAATAAAAGGAATTAATTAAAAAAACTATGTTGCTAACGCGAAATTGCGGTCATCGCAACCGGATCGGATCAACACAAGTGTCACGCCTCATACACATAAATATGCAAGCAGCGTATCGACACGATCTGATCCGGACAATATAATCAAATCATAAATATAAAAATAAAATAAGAAAACTTAATGTATGTAACACAAGAGGATGATATATATATATATATATATATATATATATATATATATATATATATATATATATATATATATATATATATATATATATATATATATGTGTGTGTGTGTGTGTGTGTGTGTGTAAAACAAAACAAAAAATAGATATATAACATATAAACAAAAAGTTGTATATATAAAACAAAACAAGACTTATATATAATATGAAAAAACATAAAAATTATATACAATATTTTGAAAGAAAAAAAACGAGACAGTATATATAATATATATCTAAAAGTAAAGTATGTATGTTAGAAAAAACAAATAGTAAAAACAGAAGGCAATAGAAGTAATATATGCAATACAAAAAAAACATGTATAGAGAAAACTGGATAGATCCGCCGCACAGTTCTTTTCTTTTTCTTTTTTTGTTTTTGGTTTCTGAGGCAAACATTTGTGTATTGTGGGTGAGAGAGGAGACTCTTATGTGTAAAACAACATGTATTTATAGTTTTAGAAAAATTAGGTTAAAAAGCTTAAAAGGAAAAAAAATAAGTCTTAATCCCTATTGATCAAAAAAATATTTGAACAAAATCAAATAATATATGATTTTTACTTGGTCACCAAGTAGACTGGTTAGAAACTAAGTATGACACAAAAATGACATAAACTGACCAATAGAAAATGAGTATACAAAAAAAGAAATGTTTTTGGTATCTATTATGGTTTTTTTTTTGTTGAGATTTTTTTCATAAAATAATGATTTTAATGAAAAAATCATATTTTTAAAAATGCATTAAATGCAAATACGAAAATTAAAAATTAAATAATAAAAAATGTTATTTTATGATTTTTTTTATAAAAAAAATAAAAATAGAAAAAGTTATTAGTAAAGGAAAAATTAAAAAAATTAAAAAAAAAAACAGAAGATGGGATTTGAACTCACAACCTCTCACATTTATATCCCTTATACCCATCGTTCTACGAATTGTGCTATTTTATTTATTCGAAATAAAAAGGCACCAGAAAGCGTATGAAGCGGGTCAAAATTTGGGGTACGACAATTGTGAGGAGACCTTTTGAATCAATTTGTCTCAAATATGTGAGGGCAAATTTTGGGGTACAATAGCTGCCCCTGTTCAATCTTCTTAAACTTGGGGAATTAGATTGGTATGCGTGCCAATCACGGTCTGAAGGTGGAAGAAGATTGAACATATAAGTGCCCAGAAATTTGCACTCACGAGTGGACAGAATGAATCGTTGGTTGACTGTATTGCTTGAATGGGCTTAAAGATGTCATTCGGAGTAATTGGAGATGGGCTTATAGATGCCATCCAAAGTGTCTGTTGATATGATTATCAGAATATGTCTATGTTTGACTATATCTGAATGTTGTTCTGGAATGAGTATCAGAACTAAATCTTTGTCTTGATCGTCTCTAAACTATCTCTGGAAAATATCTTGAACTAAGTATCAGAACAAGATCTTTGTCTTGATCGTCTCTGAACTGTCTCTGGAAAATATCCTGAACTAAGTATCAGAACTATATCTTTGTCTTGATCGCTTCTAAACTGTCTCTGGAAAATATCCTGAACTAAGTATCAGAACTAGATCTTTGTCTTGATTGTTTCTGAACTGTCTCTGGAAAAAAATATCCCAAACTAAGTATCAGAACTAGATCTTCATCTCGACTGCCTCTGTACTGTCTCTGGAGAATACCCTGAACTAAGTATCAGAATTAGATTTTCATCTTGACCATCTCTGAACTGTCTCTGGTAAAATATCATGAACTAAGTATCAGAACTAGATCTTCGTTTCGATCGTCTCTGTACTGTCTCTGGAAAAAATATCTTGAACTAAGTATCAGAACTAGATATTCGTCTTGATCGTCACTGTACTATCTCTGGAAAATACCCTGAACTAAGCATCAGAACTAGATCTTCGTCTTGATCGTCTATGAACTGTCTCTGGGAAAATATCTTAAACTAAGTATCAGAACTAGATCTTTGTTTCAATCGTCTTTGTATTGTCTCTAGAAGAAAATATCTTGAACTAAGTATCAGAACTAGATCTTCGTCTTGATCGTCTTTGAATTGTCTCTAGGAGTCGACAATGTTCCTCTGATCACAAACTATCCTAAAAAGGAAAAGTTAGTTTTATGCAAGGTCATTTGATGTATGTAATGCATGGCATGACGTTCTTAACGTAAATGAGAATGTCATATGCATTATGGATGTGTATGCCATAATATGTTGTAAATGATGTATGGATGAATTATGTAGTTGAAGCACATTAGTAGCTTTGTGTAACAAATAGCTGGGGAAAATAAATCCTGATTTGCTGTTGGGGAATATCATCGTTCTCGTCTTGTTTCTGAACATTGTACTTGGGATCTTTCGAGTTCGGTTTGTCGTACTTTTATTGAAAGATTAGATTCCTAAATACCCTGATTGGGGATAAAAGATACGGACATTCCACTGAGAGACTTATCCCGTCAATATATCAGGCTTGAGAGAAATCTTCCTGGGACTTTGTAGGGTTGTAAGTACAAGTGCTTTTGGGGAAAAGGCTGCTTGGAATACCTTGAAATACTTTGTTGAAATAAATCCGTAAGGATTACTCTATGGGGATGAGCCTGTGGAGATCTATTGGACATGAGCTCTGCTGGGGATTCCAACCTCCAAAAGTCCTTAGTATATGCTATTATTGTAATTTGATATGTATGTATTTTTTTTTGTAAACATCAATCATATTCAAAAGCATACATTCATTCAAAATAATCAATGGATTCAGAACTTCTGATATTCTTAACTTCCCCGAGTAATTTTCTAGGAATTATCATGACTAAATCCGAAGACATAATACTGACACCATTTGATACTATTGGCATAGACAATTAATTTCCATAATGGCTTTTGCTGGAACCCAATATCAAGGCAATGTAATGAGAGGAATGTGTTTTCAAATTGTGGTGGATCGTGTACGTCGCGGGTAACGGTTAAGGAGCTTGCAACTGAATTTGATCTGATTAGATTTGAAAAGAGAGTGTTGCCCTTAGATGAGGATGATTTGTCCCAGAATAGAAGCATTTGAAAGGATATGCATCACGAGAAATAAACGGGATTCCCCATAATAGCATGCCCCTGGCATCGTGAACTCGGTAATGTTACTTCTGGCAATTCAGATGAGGAGATCTCTCCCTGGCTATTAAGCATCATTGAATCTTAACCTGACTTCCCTATATGGCATACCCCTTTGATTGGAAGATAGTCACCCTGCCCCTTGTATACATTGGCTTTGATCCAACTGAGTCAGGCCCGGGAAGCAACTTTGTCTCTCAGGAGGATTTTGGTTTATTGAATGTTCATCATGTAAGCATCTCTGCTATCAAACACTTAGTTATATGCAAACAATGATATTCAAAATGCAACACTTATGTCTGTCTTGAAGTTTTGAAAAATAATTATTTTAGCAAAACAATATTTGTAAGAACTGTGATGTTAACTCAAGATATATAATAAGCCCTAAAGGAGTCAAGATACCTTTTTGTAGCAGTATGCTTTCGAACTAACCATGCTTCAGTTAGGACTTTTAAAGGGTTGTAACGTGGCCTGGTTCACGGTTTAAGAAACAAAGGATAAAGGCTCAAATTTTATTTGTACCCAACCCATCCTTCGTGACGTTCTTCAGTCCTATGTTCAGTTAACTTATGCATTGAGGCTCCAAAAGAGTTTGGAATTGTAACACTGACAGACGTTTATTTGGAAAGCCAGTCATCTTTTTTTTTGTTGAGGATTTGTAGTGACCTCTTTTTCTTTTGACTTTGTTATCCCTTCCTTTTTCCTGAACTGTTTGTTTCAAGATTACAGTCAGTGGGATGTCTCAATTTTTACTAAGTCTCCTTCATAGGTTTTGACTTAGTGAGTTTTTCTTTTGCTAGATATTGACTGTCGGATTTAGTTATTACAGGGAACCATCATTAGTTGTGTACAAAAGGGTCAACTGGAATAATTCAGTTAACCGAGGAACTATCCTGCCCCAGGTTATGATTAAGGGTTTTAATTTGTGTGAGAATGAAAACTCCTACTTCATAGGCTCAAAATGGTTGACTAGGGATTAACTTCCTTATATCTCCACTGTTTAGGAATCAAAATAATGGCTGCACATCGTCAGCATAGTCTATTCAAAAGCATATTGTATGAAATTATGGTACCATCTTCGTCATCCTCCCTCTAAAGGCTTACAGCTTTAATAAGAGTTAAATATCACAAAAGATAAGTAAGAATCATAGTTTAAATATAGTGAAACGAATGGATTAATTCAAAACAAACATATGCAATGCATTAACGTGAAAACAAAAGTTTGATATAATAGTAAATGTTTAAGCCAACAAAAGAAATTACAAATGAAAATTCAAATGTTCTCAAAGCCTCTTCCTCTAAAATTGTCACTCCAGATGTCTGGAAGCTTCGATGTTTGATGGACGATAGAAGAACTCAATCTGGTCTTCTGGCATAACCTCGAGGACTCCTTCGTCAACTAGGTCTTGAATCTTATTCTTCAATGCCCAACATTTATTAGTTTCATGTCCAGGACTATTGGAATGGTATGCACACCTTGCATTAGGATCGTAGCAAGGAGAGGAAGTAATGGGTCTCTGAGGAGGTTCTCTTAACTCAAACAGATTCATCTCTAACAGGTATTTCAAAGTTTGCGACATTGGCGTGTTCATTTTGATAAAATGTCTTTTAAGTTCCTTGTATTGAGGCGGATTAACCCTATAAGACCTTCTTCCTTTAATTGAAAGAATATCAGTAGTAGCCTGTCTATTTCCTTCTCTTATCCTCATCTTCTTTTTAACCAATTCAACTTGTTTCATCGAAGGTTGATTGATGGTTAGATTCCCGACTCCGTTGCCTTGAAGTTTATTGACGAAGACTCTCAGCTCTTCTTGCCCCTGGGCTAAGTTTTGGATAAGAGCCACCTGACCATTCATCTGGATTCTCATCTCTGCCATCTCAGATTGCAGTTGTTCCAACTGATCATCTTTGTTGTCTTCAGGATTCTTCTTTTTCTTGTCCTTATTAAGGAGGGCTTTCAACTCTTCTTGCCCGTTGGACAAATTCAGGACCACTTCTTGAAATTCATCATTCTGGGTTTGGATATCTTTCACAGTCTGCTCGAGATCCATCTCAACTGAAATAAATAGCGAGAAGATAAGAAACATGTTACGGAAACCCATTATGCAATGGTATGGCATGTAAATGCATATGCAATGTTTTCAAGGACCTTGTGGGATTTAAATTTATTGGAGAAAAACAGAAACAAAGCTTTTATTAGTAAGTTCAAAATATAACTGCCCCTTGGGCTTACAATGAAGGAAAAACAAGAAAAAGTTACAAAGAAAATAAAAACATTTGAGACTTAAGACTCAAGTCTCCCATGGACGTTTCCTTTTTATGTTGAAATATGTATTGAGGTTCCGCTCTTCTTGAAGTCGCCTTGTCAGCTCCAACACTTTTTCCTCGCTAGCATATAACTGAGTCTCAAAGGTATCTCTTTCCTCCTTCAGTTGGATCCAATATTTTTGTAGCTCTTCCAGGTCAGTAGGCATGTCTGGATGAAGAATGGTGTAAGGAACATCTCCTTCAACAATAGGCTCAACGATCACTGGTAGAACAACAGGATATGGCATCATAAGAGTTTGAGCACGAGACCGCACCCATCTGAGATAAGGCTCCATAGGGATAGAGTATTTTGGTTCCAGATTGTTGCTATTAATCTTATTCACCATGCCCCAAGCATGTATAAACCCTTGACGGTAACCTTGAGGATTGTTGTCATAATATAACACAATACCTTGAATAATCATATCATGAGGACCGTCACTCTGAGCATAACCAAATTGACATAGTGCCAAAGAAGGATTATAAGTAATGCCTCCCCTTATGCCAAGGGGTGGCACATTAGGGAACTCCCCACGGCGGTCAATGATAGTGATGTTTTCCATGGATTAGGAACACCAACAGATATCTGAACGAGAGAGTGATATTATCCTTCTAGACCACCTCAAACCTTGTTCATTCTTCATCACAGATTGAGGAAGGTGTAAAATAAACCACATTGATAGTAGAGGTATGCAATACATCAGAGTCCCTCGCGCCTTCGTAGTTTGAGTGTGAAGAGAGTGCAAAGTATCTCCAAGCAAAGTAGGCACATGATTATGAGTCATAAATATTTTAATTGCATGCACATCCATGAATTTGTCCGGATTAGGGAACATCACCAAACCATAAATCAACAGGGCCAGGATCTCCTCAAAAGCGTAGTAATTCATATCATCTAAAAAAAATGAGCTTTCTCTATCAAGATTTTAGCAAGAAGACCTTTAACTCCACTTCTTGTTTCCCAATTGGATACAATATCTGGCTTCTTTAAATGCAATGTTGCTGCAATAATTTCAGGTTTAGGCTCTTTCTCTAGACCGCACTATGCCAAAAATGACATTTAACAGCGCACCTTAGACAACGCTTTATAAAGAAAGCGCTGCTATAAGTTGAAATTAAAAGAAAACACGGAAACTGGTCCAAAAAAATAATAAAAGCGCTGCTAAAAGTCATACCTTAGACAGCGCTTTTGAAAAAACATTGTCTAAGATAGACCTTAGACAACGCTTTTAGAAACCATTGTCTAAGGTATACCTTAGACATCGATGTTTCAAAAGTGCTATCTAAAGGCTTTCAATTTAAAAATAAAAAAAAATCAAAAGCGCTATCTAAAGTTGACCTTAGACAGCGCTTTTCAAAAGCGTTGTTTAAGGCCTCCCTTAGCCAGCACTTTCCACCAAAGCGTTATCTAAGGTCTAATTATATGAAAAATACACAGTTTCTATTTTCATTTATTTTTTTCCCTCCTTCTGCAAACGAACGTGCGAACTCCATTTTCTCCCTAACAGAAGCTTGAATCACCACCGTCGTCCACCACCCTGCTCCTCTGTGAAGTTTATTGTTGTCGTCGTGCTCCTTCCTCCACCGTACACCGTCTCATTTTTTGGTAAGTTTCTTCTTTGTTTAGGGCAAGAACGAAATCCATATATCTCTGCTTAGTTTAAGCTCTTTTTGTATATAGTTGACATTGTTGTAGAAGTGCTTATTAGTTTAAACTCTTTTTGTAAATAGTTGACATTGTTGTAGAAGTGCTTATTAGTTTGAGCTCTTTTTGTATATAGTTGACATTGTTGTAGAAATGATTATTAGTTTAAGCTCTTTTTGTATATAGTTGACATTATTGTAGAAGTGCTTATTAGTTTAAGCTCTTTTGTATATAGTTGACATTGTTGTAGAAGTGCTTATTAGTTTAAGCTCTTTTTGTATATAGTTACATTATTCTATACATAAAAACTAGAATAGTGTAAGTTATTCTCCAATATTGGACATGAAGCTTAGAGTATGTATCAATATAGGGCATTCATGAAACTTTTGAGATTATCAAACTAATAGACAAAGATATTCTCAATACATAATGTCGCTCCCTAGATTTCCATCCTGGTACAAACACAAAAGTGGCACGGAAAGAGGTAGAGTCGCCAGCCAGGCATTTCTATCCCGAAGAAATGGGAATGGTAATGCTGCACAAACCAGAGGAAAAGAAAGGAAGGACAAAGGTCTTGCGGACCAAAGAGACTGGGTTCGAGAGTCGGTTACGACCTGGGAAGGTATTAGCACCCCAGATCGTCCGCCGTACCCAATGGGATCCACGCTTGCAAAGAAACTGTTTCAAAGGGTGAAGAAATGAAAGTTGCTGCAAAGAAAAGGAACTGAACTGGATAAGAAAAGAAAGGGGGAAATGTAGGGAAAATAAAAGAGTGCTTGAACGGGTCCTACCCCGCTGCCTACGTACCTCATCAGGACATGAGGATCAGAGTCGTCGTAGTTCCCCTAACTAGGGGTGGAAAGATTGCTTGTGTCTTAAGGCTTGAACTGCATATGTCAATGCTCAGGTGTTGCAGGCTCGGACGACGAGTGTGTTACCGTCTTGCAAAGTGACAAGTAGTAGCAAGTTCGTACGTAAGGAGTGAGTGGGATGAGAAAAGAAGTCCCGAAGGAGAGACGCTTATTGTTTGTCCAGTGTTTTTTTATGAGTTTTCTGATTTGAAGTTTGCATAGGTAAGTGTACCTAAGTCTTACTTAACAGGATGTGTACTTCTTACATCATCCCGAAATGGAATGCACAAGAGGCACACCTAGCTATGGAGGAAATCCCCAAATCTAGTCCCACAAGTGAAGGCTCAGACACACTGACCTACTGACATTTATTAAGTGTTTTTGTGATTTTTGGTTAAGAACTATTTTTTATATTTTCTTTGTGAAGTAATCTCATGCTAATACCTATCCACCACGAGGGATATCCTACACCTCACCCCGAAACGGAACGTGTGCAAGTATCTCATAGCAAAGTCTCGTGTCACATGAGAAGACTCGTCATTTATTAAAGTGACTTAAAGTTAAATTTGAAGATGAGAAGAGAGAGCACCAAAAGGATCTCAAAGGTAAAATATAATGGAGAAGACTACTCCTAATGTTATCATGCATGGGAGTCCTAGGTTAGTGTGGTTTGAAATCTATCCTAATGAAGAAGAAGGAAAGAAAATAAAGAAGAATAAAGGAGCGGAAAACGCTAGAAGACAACTTACTTTTCTAAAGAAGTTAAATTGTTTCTAAAAGGGGAATGATGAAGTTAAGCAAACAAAGCACAATGCTAAAGTAATCATAACTTGAAAGCATAAAGAGATGAAGGAATAAGTTGTATGTGGGATACCCTCCCACACACATGAATTATCATAACCCCCTACAAAACAAATATTAGCTAAACAATTAAACATTGAAAGCATATGGAAAGTAAAAGAAAAGTAATGGTCAAAGAAAGGTAAAATAACGTAGGGAAAAGAAAGTGTTATGCTCGGATGGGCCCTACCCCATTGCCTACGTATCCCTTTTAAGGAATCAGAGTTAACGTAGTTCGACTAACTACTTTTGTTTGTTTTTGGATTTTTTTAGTTGAACAATGTTAAATTCACGTTCTACCGGCTGCTCGACCTTTGGAGACTCACGCACCTGGAGTAGAAGGAATTAACATGCTCTTATGAAAAGAAAACAAAGAGTTTGATTTGTGTTTTAGGAATGCTCATGCAAAAAAGGTAGTCCTAGACGAAGGAACCGTGCTACCTAAGTTAACATGCAAACGAGAGACTATACAAAGCCTAGCAATCCTATGAGGAACAATCGCATCACACAAATAAGCAAACAAGCTCGAGGAGTATCCACATCACTCGAGTAGAAAACATCCACCTGTGGATTATGTCTTCACAATGGCAAAGAGAGGGCCTAGCAACGATATGGAGGATCGAAGCAGGACAAAAATAGGGGTGACACCTAACCACGATATCGAGGATCGAGCAGGATGGGTACACGAAGCAAGGAGATCTCCTCGAGCTCATGACTGTGGAAAAGGAGTATGTCTATACATGGTATCATATCACCAAGTAAGAACAGAATGGGGGAAATATCATACGCGTACGAGCACAAAGCGTCAACGTCAACGAACGTGAGCTACACAAAGCGTGGGGATCTAGAAAGTGAGATCCTCTTCCACAGACTGACCGAACAAGAGCAAGATGGACTTTATCCAAAAACATCAACACGGAGTGCGAGCTAATGAAACACTCAATGATAGTGCGGGGCTGATTACGAGCCCTTTTCACTTGCCTTCTTCGAGGTCTTATCAAGGGGAATGGGGATGGGACGCCTCTTTTGAGGTCTTTACACAAATGTAAACAAACACATACAGAGCCTCTGAAGGAGGACTTCCAGAAAATGCCCACCAAAAAGAAACGGTCAGGACTCTAGCCTATGTAAGCGATAAAGTGAGGAAATAGTAAATCGGATAAGAAACTATACCGCGTGGATGTAAATTCGAAGTAGCAACAAGCTAAACAAAAAATAGAAACCCAGAGGTCCACTTGAACAAGCTAGCATCCACAAACAAAGCAAGTCGGACATCGCATTTCCCATATAAGCTCAAGTCATCGGAGTGAAAATAAATCACTCAAGATGTGAAAATCAGATGCGACCACATAAATGCCCTGCACACAACACGATCTAGACAAAACAACGACACAAAATATCATTTGAAACCAAACGGTATCCCACAAATAAAGTGGAATACCAACCAAGCGACCGTCGTCAAGATCCTTACGAGAACCTTACATGAACTCAACAAACGCATTAGAAACCAAAACGAGGTGCAACCGGAAGTTGCACCTATGCCTCACAACTCAAAATCAAGTAGAAAGATGAGCATATGAGTCGTAGACATACATTGAAATGTATGTTTCAAAACGGGGCAGCACCTATGCACTAACATAAACAACATGCAAACTCAAATCGGAATCAAGCAAATTTACATGCAATGAATGACAAATGATCAACAAACATAAGTATAAGTCAAATAAAGATCAATGCATTAAAATCGGGCCAAACCGGACTTAAAAAGCCTTAAAATGGAAAAAATGCGTCAAAAATCACCGACTCGGAATTGAACGAAAATCACATGGTAACTTGCAAACGTGCCAACAGATTCAAATATGCAATAGATTTTTGAAAATTCCGCTCGGAAGTGGGATTTTTTGGCCTATTTCGTCGGCTGGCAGTAGCGAAATAGCCGGAAAAAATTATCCGAAATCGACTAAAAAGTTTACCAATGGCTCCGGAATAATCAACAAAGTCAATTTACACTATTCACATTCGCGAAAACGCGCTACGGTTAGGAAGTTATGACCAAAACAATTTCTCGACACGCGACACATGAACAACATCAACAATTAAGCCTCAACCTATCCTATTTCGAATTTACACATTGAAACAAGCATGAATTCAAAAGTCAATCACTTCAATCAATATCAAGTCACAACAATTAGCTCTCCTAAGAATTTTGTCAAACACCTTACATGCACCGATTATTCTATGTCAATTTTAACAAGCATTTTCACTTATGCACCACAACAATTATTAGGATCAATTAACCAAGCATCAATCAACAATCAAATCAAGAATAAATGCACATAATCTCCACAAGATTAAATCAACTTGAAAATTCAATTCAAGAAACAATTCAACAATTATTCATGAATTAAAGTTTAAGAAGCTTACCGAATGAAGAAATCGACGAAGAAATTGTGAATCCGGAGGAAGTGAGACGCGGTCATGAACGGAGGATAGAGGGAGAGGCCGTGTGGCTGTCGCCGACAGAAAATGGTGGTCGCGCGGTGGCGGAGTTGACCGGAGGTGGTGGTTCGCGGTGGTTCGGCTACCAGAAGCTTGATCGAAATTGTTGTGTTCTTGAGTTTTTGATGAAGTTGTTGTTGTGTTCTTGAGAAAGAGTTGAGAGAATGAACTTTGATTATTTAGAGAGAGTTTTTGAGAGTTTTTGGTGTTTGTAAATTGTGATTGAAGTTATGAGACAAATTGTAGGTTAAAAGAATATATAGTGGAGTGTAAAATGAAAGGCAAAAGGTAGAATTTCGGCTTAAGTGAAAATAACATTGTCTTCGACAATTTTTTTTTACTCTGAGCCTTCCACAACATCGTCCGCCTATGAATCACGGTTGCAACGCAAAAATAATGGATGTCATACGATCAAAATCGAGTGCGATCGATACGTTTAAGCGGCAAGACCTCACTGAATAAGTTGTTTTTTTGGCTTATTTGGTGTCCGCTACTTGAAAACGTGACGAGGTCAACCTTTTTGGAGCATAATCTCGACTCGACTTTGTCATCAAAGTTGTAGATATATGAGTCAGTGACCTCATGTTAAAATGGGAGATCAACCGGACAAACGACGAGGGAGATATGAATTTTCTAGTGAAACCACTTTCAGCTTTTTTCTTCGGTTTAGCACTTCAGTTTTGTGAAATAAATCAAAACGACAATCTTCAGAACACCGTTCGAACTCGCGTTTGTATTTGAACTTGAAGAGGATAAAATTTGTGAACCAACGCTTCGAGAATGGACGCAGTCCGATGAAAATTGACCGAGTTATGAATTTTACAAAATCTGACAGACAGTGCACGACACCAAAGAACCCCACTGGTAATTTGCATTTTCGGAATCCTTCCACTCGGACCTAACCCAAACTGAATTCATGCAATAAAGGTAACATCTAAACAGAATTTTAGGCACCAGAACGACGTCAATCCGATGAATGAGCTGAGTGTAATGAATTTTTTAGTGTCTAAAACTCACCGGTTCAGCACTGTTTTTCACTATATCGACTTTGAAAACTCGTACATTCGGAGATCTTCTTCAAAGAATTAGTTCTCAGCCAAAACCCGAAAGTTGGAAAGGATATTAAGACGGAACTTTTGGAATATGAATCTCTCAAAAATCTTGATCCAATCAGAAGTTACGAATTCTTGAATACCGCTAGCACAGTTAATCGACGAAACTGAAATTTCAGAAACAAATAACTCCCGCCACTTTCCTTGATGAATTGGCCTCCGAGCCAAACACGAAAGTTGTAGAGAATACCGAAACGGTTCTTACCATTGAATTTTAGGCCAAAACAATTTTTCGGGCGAGAGTTACAACATTTGCAAACTGCACCGTAAAACTGATATTACTTTTAAACTGCTCTGAATCAACCGAGAACTTTGGCTTCTTTTTGAGATTCTTGTGCACATGCCGCATGAAGAAATAAAGGTTTGTCGCAACCTATGAAAGTTCAATGGAGATGTATGCTCATGTATGTTTATGATACAATTATGATCTAAATACAATGTAATGTATGCAAGGATATGCTAAATGACATGAAAATGAGAGGGCAAATTTGGGGTGTTACACATAAAAATACAAATAATTATATTGGTTTGAAAATAATATGGATCCTTTTTTTGTTATTAGAAAATAGCTTATTATTTTAATCCCTTTTTGAGATTGAGAAAGTTCTTATTTTTTTAATCTCATTTAATTTGATTTGTCAGTACACGTTTAGTTTGAGATTAAAGAAGTGCTGATTATTTGTTCTAGCCTTGTAAATTTGTGTTTAGGTTGAGATGTGTGGCTTTTATATGAATAGCGTGTGATAGTAGAATAACATGGATAAAAAATTGTGTGGCTTACTTTGTTTACCTTAATAAGTAGGAAAATCATGGATAAAACATGGATCTGTGTCGATCGATTGTCCAAAGAGTACGAGAATGGGGTTGCGGAATTCATTAAGTTTGTTATTCAACACATTAAAAACACCAGACGGATGAAATGTCCTTGCTTGCATTGTTGTTATATTGGTAAGGTTGACGCAGATGGATTGAAATCGCATTTACTGAGGCATAGAATTGATCGAAGTTATTAGTGTTGGAAATTTCATGGTGAGAAAATTAACGAGAATGTTGAACTGAGTGGGAAAAGTAATATGACCTATGCTTCAGACGACAAATACACGGAAACATACAATTGTGATCGAGTTGAAGAGATTGTAGAAGCACTTGAAGAAGATCTTCATGATTGTCCTGAAATGTTTGAGAGGTTGGTAAGTGATGCAGAGAAACCGTTGTATAAAGGTTGCACTAAATTCTCAAGACTTTCTGCGGTATTAAAGTTGTACAACTTAAAGGCGGGCAATGGATGGTCGGATAAAAATTTCACAGAGTTGTTGGCCCTTATGAGAGAAATGCTACCGGAGGATAATGTTCTTCCTAGTCGAACCTATGAGGCAAAAAAAATGTTGTTCTATATTGGCATGAGCTATGATAAGATACATGCTTGTCCTAACGATTGCGTTTTGTTTCGTAACAAATATGCATCGTTAACTGAGTGACCTAAATGCGGTTTGTCTCGATATAAGAAAAGATTGTCTCCAGCAAAAGTATTATAGTATTTTCCTATAATTTCGAGATTTAGGCGCATGTTTCATAGTGAAACCGATGCAAGACACCTGACTTGGCATGCAGATGAAAGAATTATTGATGGAAAGTATCGGCATCCGGCTGATTCACCATAGTGGTTGAAGATTAATAATGATTATCCTGACTTTGGAGAAGAAGCAAGAAACCTTCGCTTGGCATTATCTACTGATGGAATGAACCCGCATGGTCTTCAAAGTATCTCACATACCACATGGCATGTGATTCTTATGATTTATAACCTACCTTTATGGCTATGTATAAAGCGTAAGTACATGATGTTATCTATGTTAATCTCTGGGCCTAAACAACAAGGGAATGACATAGACATATACTTGACACCTTTGATCAAAGATTTAAAGATTTGTGGGAGAATGGTGTGGAGGTTTATGATGAATATAGGAAAGAAAGTTTCAATTTGAGGGTAATGTTGTTTGGTACAATTAATGATTTTCCAGCATATGAGAATCTATATGGGTATAGCATTAAAGGTCAATGTGCGTGTCCTGTTTGTGAAGACGAAACTGATACGATTCGATTGGAACTTTGTCATAAGAATGTGTTTCTCGGTCATCGTAGATTCTTACATTCTAAACATCACTACCGTGGGTGGAGAAAAGCATTCAATGGAGACACCGAACAACGTAAAACTCCATCTGCATTGTTAGGTGACCAAGTTTTTGAAAAGGTAAAAGATGTGTGTACCGAGTTTGCCAAGCCTTTTGCATATAAGGTTGTCAAAGGTGGGTGGAAGAAGAGGTCGATATTTTTTGAATTGCCATATTGGAAGTCTTTGTACGTGAGATATTTTCTCGATGTTATGCATATTGAAAAAAAATGTATTTGAAAGTGTTATCGGTACGTTACTCAATATAAAAGGAAAGTATAAGGATGGCCTTAAATCAAGGGAGAACATGTTAAGAATAGGAATGAGAACTGAATTAGCACCCGTGAAGAAAGGAAGACGAACATATCTACCACCTGCTGCGTTTACTTTATCTAGAAAGGAGAGAAAAATTTGTGTAAGTTTCTGAGTGAAATTAAGGTTCCAGAAGGATACTCATCAGGTATTAGAAGACTTGTGTCTATGAAATACCTCAAGTTGAAGAGTTTGAAGACACATGATTGCCATGTTATAATAGAACATTTTCTACCAATAGGTATACGTTCTATTTTGCCAGAAAAAGTAAGAAATGCCATAACTAAATTGTGTTTTTTCTTTAGGTCAATCTGCAGTAAGGTGATCGATCAAGAGATCTTACCAACACTAAAAAAAGAGATTGTAATTACCTTGTGTGAGATTGAAATGTATTTTCCTCTCTCTTTTTTTGACATAATGGTTCATCTAGTTGTTCATCTTGTGAAAGATACATAATTGTGTGGACCATCTTATATGAGATGGATGTTGTAACACCCATTTTTCCCCTTTTCAAAATTATATAAACTTTTCATAAAATCAAAGTTTAATCAACTAAAATGAGCTGTTACATCAACAACCAAACATCATTTCATTTATTCTAAAACAAGCAGCGGAAATAAGTCTTTCAACATCAAAGTGCCCAAAGGTCATACAGTTCAATCAAAATATTGTTTATTAACTCAATACATAATCAAAAGGAAGTTTGCTAAAAATCAAAAGAAATGTTGATAAAAATCCCCGTTCCCGTTACATATCAGAGTTCTTAGGACACTGACATCAACATCAAGAACTCCTCAAGTACCTGGATTATTTGTACTTCCGAAGAAGCACAGACACAACAAAACAAACAAAAAAGGGTGAGAACTAGTTTCATATCATAACGGTGTAAATAACACCTCAAAGGATAATCATACATCCATACACATCAATTAACACAAACAATCCAACAAACAGATGCAATGCGACTCACTGACACAATGCAACAATGCGGTACCGACTTTCAACAATGGTTCATTAATTCGAACCCGAATGTATCGCTTACGCTCCACCGAGACACGATCATCCCTGCACCAACGATTCGCAATGAATTTGAATGATCACTTACGCTCCATCGAGACATGATCATTTCACCAAATGTGTATGCATATGCAGACTCAAACACATACACCATCATACAATTACGCATGAAAACATTCATGCCTTCAAGATCCACATGATCCCACTAGCTATCAATCACATCATTATATCATTCATGTTAAGCATATAACATAATCTCATAATTCACAATTCATTATATTACTAATAAACTTATGCTACTTATACAACCCTCACTATTACATTCATTAAAGTTTGGTTATCAAGCCCTATAATTAGCACTAAACCTCAAGTTATTACCTTAGAATACTCGTAGGAACTTATACTAGAAGAATGGATAAAAGAAACATATCAAAATTTCACAAAATTCCAAGACACAGAGGCCTGACACGGCCTCCCGTGTCCCCTGACACGGCCCGTGTCAGGTGCTCTGAACACGCACCTCTCAAAACAACAAAATCAGCCAAGACCAGGGGGCTGACACGGGTGCCCGTGTCGTGTGACACAGCCCATGTCACACTCACTGATGCCCATTTTCCTCAAAAAATCCATCTCATCCTCTTCCTGTGGCCTGACACGGCCACCCGTGTCCTGTGACACGGCCCGTGTCAGGTGGCTACATGAATTTTCCAACTTTTTCCAAAAACCTTCCTTTTCTTTCCCCTCTCACTCCAAACCAAAACCAGTTCATTTTAACTTGATATTAGCATCCATAACAGTCCAATTTCAACACTTTATACCAAATACACTCATAACATCAATTATTCCTCTTCTCCATAACAACTATTCATAATTCACATAGCATACATTCAAGAACAGTTCATACAAGATTACCTCATAAACAAATTATTCTCATAATAATCATCATCAAATCATTACCACAATTCAAGGATTCATAATCTATCATATACATATCACAATTTCATCAATTCCAAATCCTCACATATATGAACCCTAAGGGAGGAAGGATCTCCCAATTACCCCTATTGTGTTAATTCACCAATTATAAAACCCATTCTCCCCCTTACCTTGAAATAGAGATGAGTTCTTCGAAATCTTGGTCTTGATGAACTACGATCCTTGACCTTGCCCTTCTTCTCCTCTTTCTCCAGACCTCACTGTTCTTCGTCAAAACACGATGATAATGAAAACTGAATTCCTTATTCCACTTATATAAAACAATAATTTCACCTTTGCCCCTTAAACCTCTAACTAACCTTTTATTTTATTTTATTTAAATAATAACAATATAATAATAGTATACATTATTATATTATTATTATTCTCATAAAACATTTCTCTCCAATTTATCCAAATATACCATAAAAATATTAATATTTATTTCATAAAAATAAATATAAAATTAAGGTGTTACAGATGTACCCTGCTGAACGGTATATGAAAATATTAAAAGGGTACGTGAAATACCGAAGTCGACTAGAGGGTTGTATTGTTGAACAATACATTGTTGAAGAAGCTGTTGAGTTTTGTACTGAATATTTGTCCAACGTTCAATCGATTGGACTCCCCAAAGCTCAGATTTTCGGAAAAAAAGGAAGGTAAAAAATTAATTGGAAATAAAATTGTGACAGTATCAAGGGATGAACGGGATCAAGTGCATTTGTATGTTCCGCACAATGATAATGAGGTTGAGCCATATGTTGAAATGCATAAGGAAGTACTCCGAAGGTTAAATTCGAACAGAAATGAAAATTGGATAGTACGAGAGCACAATCAAAGTTTCATACAATGGTTAAAGGATCATATTTATTCGAAGCACTCTTCAGATCCTGCTTCGGTAACATAAAGGTTGAGATGTTTGGCATATGGTCCAAGTTTACATGTGTTTTCTCATAGCGCATACGCAATTAATGGATACACAATTTATACCAAAGAACAAGATGATAAGAGTATTATGCAAAATAGCGGTGTCACCGTGCTAGCTGAAGCAATGCATATATCAAGTATGAAGGACTTAAACCCCAAATATGAAAATTTGTCATATTTTGGAGTTATTGAGCACATTTGAGTGTTTGATTACGAGAAGTTTCAGATTCCCATCTTTGGTTGCAAATGGGTAAATAATAGTGGCATACGAATGGATAAGTCTGGATTTTTGCAAGTTGATCTTACCAGGCCGGGGTAGAAAGATGAACCTTTTATTCTAGCATCTCAAGCTAAACAAGTGTTCTATGTGAATGACCCGACGAGTACAAAATGGTTTATAGTGCTTTTCTCTAACAAATTGGTTGATGATAGCGGTGTCGATCAATGTGATGTTGATGTTGAGAATGAATCATGCATTAGACGTAATGAGTTGAATAGGAATCAAGATGAGGATCTTATAGCGGATGAATCATATATCAGAAATGATCATAACGAGGGAATTTGGATCAATTCATCCGTCCGCATTGCTAAGAAACAAGTAATTAATATTCCAACAAAGAAAAGAAAGAGATGTTAATGAAAGAGGTAAATTATATTTGATATCCCTGGTTTCTTTATTTTTCATTTTCAATTTCTTTCATTCTAATTTATATTTGATATCCTTGGTTTCTTTATTTTTCATTTTCAATTGCTTTCATTATAATTTATATTTGATATCCTTGGTTTCTTTATTTTTCATTTTTAATTGCTTTCATTATAATTTATATTTGATATCCTTGGTTTCTTTATTTTTCATTTTCAATTGCTTTCATTATAATTTATATTTGATATCCTTGGTTTCTTTATTTTTCATTTTCAATTGCTTTCATTATAATTTATATTTGATATCCTTGGTTTCTTTATTTTTCATTTTCAATTACTTTCATTATAATTTATATTTGATATCCTTGGTTTCTTTATTTTTCATTTTCAATTGCTTTCATTATAACTTATATTTGATATCCTTGGTTTCTTTATTACAGGTTAGATATGGCCACTAATGATGATCACCCACATGATGATTAATCTACGCATGAAGGAGGTAGTAAAAAAGTATCTACGGAAGAAGAGATTAGAAGAGGCATAATGGTGATGAGGAGAGTGATCCATGGTAGAGACCGAGGAATCATTCTAGATGTGCATTGGAGCCCACTTGGGCAGCTTATAGAACCTAACGGTCATACCTTGACTAGTTTCGTTGGTGCACTAGTAAGGAATGATATTCCCATTACTTGTGATGATTGGAGAAACAAAGAGTTGAATGAATCCAAACAAAAAATTTGGACTAAGATAAAGGTACAATAATGCACATTATGTTCTTTAAATTACTTGCATTGCTTCCAATTTATGTACTTTAAATTACTTGTACTAACGTACAATCTGTATGTTTTTCTTAGAGGTGTTTCAACATCGAAGACGATAAAAGAGATTTTTGTCTGAAATTGGCCGGAAAGCTACTAAGAGGGTTTAGAACATTTTTATCATCCAGGTATCTTAGGGATGCAGATGGTAATCATGTTGATGCGGAGCTTCCAAAGAAATATGAAAGTTTAATTTCAAAAGAAGAATGGGAAGCATTCAAATCCAAACGAAAGGACCCAACATTTAAAAGAATAAGTGACACAAATCGGGAAAGAGCATCAAGTCCCGCGTATCCATACCGAAAAGAACGTGTCGGATATGGACGCTTAGGACAATCTATGGTAAGTATTTATAAATTGCAATAATATATTTGTTCATCATATATGAGTTTTATTTGATCATATTGTATGACTTAATGTGTAGTTGCAGAAGGAGAAAAGTTCTGAAACATATCTTCCTGCACATGTTTTGTGGAAGGAAGCCCATGTGGGCAAATCTGGAGTTCCTAAAGAAGATATTCTACAAGTTCTGAAACATATTTATCCGATTTTCAGGAGTCGCTATCTCAGTCAGCTTTATCTCCAGATGATACTAGGAGCATACTTAGTCGGACATTAGATGTCCATGAGTATTCGGTTCGGGTGATGGGTAAGGTATTTGGGGTCACTCCGACCTCCTTGAGTATTAAAAAAGGAAAGGTTCCTAGTAATCGAGAGCTTAATGCAAAATTGGAAGCAATGCAAGCTGAGCCTTATGCATTAAGGAAAGAAAAAGAGGCTAGCGCTTCAACATGTTTTAAAGATGGTTTGGACAAAGATAATATCAATTGTAACTTTCAACCAAACATTCCAGAGGTAATTATATATATTTGTCTTAAATTGAACTATTATCTTAAATTATGTAATTGACATATATACACATTATTAACAATTTCATTTTATTATTGGTTTTAGGGCATTTCCCATTGTCAGCTATATTTATCGTCACCATATTATCGGATGGTTGGCAAGGGAAAAGTGCATAACAATAGCGGAGAATTACTTCATACTAGAAAGCTCCCTACTGGATGTTGGAAAGTCTCAGTTGAAATTGCAGTTGAGTCGAATGCATTATTACCATATCCTGACGATGTTTCGGATGCAACAACGGTGGAATAAGCATTAGGTTCGTTTATTGCATGGCCGACAAGCCTCATTAGCGTAGGATATGAGGTATGCCTAAAACCATTATGAACCTTTGTTAACCTTAATGTGTAGATTCAAAGTTTTTACGCGCATTTTACGTACATTTTTTACTTGGTTATGTTAATTAGACTCCAACAAGATCCAAATCAAAAGATAAGGCTATTCCACAGCATACCGAGTCTGTTGTTTCAAAAAAACAGGTACATTACAATTATATGACATTTATGCATGTAATATGTTAAATTCTTAATTTTATACTTCATCTAACTATTTATATGATATGTAGCTTCATGATAAAGAGGTTAGAAATGTCTCCACACAACAAAAAAGGTTGGTGCTAAGAAGACCGCGGCTAGGAAAAAACTACCTCCAAGTATAGGTCGTGCCTTCAGACATTTCTAGAGTTGACAGATATTCCAATCGGAGGTGTTCGTTTTATACATACGGAGGAAGGTATTTTTGGCTTTGAATACGAACAATCAGTTGGTAATGAAGAATTTATGCAAGTTTTTGGTCGTGAAAAAATAGGCATCAGTGTTGTCAATACATACGTGAGGTATATCCGGTCTACTTTGTTATATTAATTGAACAACTTATTTACTTTATGTTTCAAATGAATAGTCTAATATTAATGATGTTTTTATTTAAGGTTTTTGTATGACAAAGTGATGCACCCAAGTGGATTGGACGAAAGATTTGGATTCTTAAGCCCCGCGTCCGTCAACTTAGCTTTAATCTTAAGTAGACCAGATGACGTGATGGTGTATGTTTGTAACACTCCAAAATTTGCCCTCTCATTTTCATAGCATTTAGCATTTCATATAGCATACTTCGCACTGCATCTGCATAGAAAAATGAAGCATAACATTCATAGTTGATGCATAGCATAAAGCTGGCAGTGATTTCACTCCAAGATGCGTTTGTTTAGTTATGTTTCGATTCAGATGGAAGTTTGACCTAATCTTGGTCAAACTATCAAGAGATCGGTTGAGTTGCAAGTTGTCTGTGCCTGTGGTTATTTTTCAAGTGATACGTTTCAAAGTTGAGTTGTGTTGTGTGCGAAGGCCATCAACTTACCCAGGCATTGGTTCATGTGATAGTTTTGGATTCAAAGATTCAGGCTTACCATGGTTATATGTTCAGTTGCACGCATCTGCAGATTTATTTTTCCAGGGGATGATTCAGATTAATTTGAAGTGATTCTGGTCAGATGCTCAGAGAATGATCTATTCAGATGGTTGTTGTTTCACTTGTGAATTGTTCAGTGGTAGTGATGTTCTCTTGGTTTAAATGGTTTATGTGGAAGCGATAAAAGATGGTTGAGTTGAATGAGCTGATTGATTGGGAGTTTGTGACTATGTGCGTGATTGGTGGCAATTGGTCCGGTTCACAAAAAAAAATCTAAGTCCATGTCCATTTCTACTCATTTTTTATCATTTGATCCATAAACCATTTTTCAGTTCGATTATTCTAATTACTTTTTTTTGTAGAATCTAATTATCCACTCATATTCCAGATTAAACCACTATTACTTCCCATTTTTGTTTTTTTTTTCTTTTTCTTAATACACTTTCAATTTTCCATTCAGCATTCATTAATTTTAATCAAATTCTATAGTTTATAAGTCTATTTTATTATCCAACTCTCAAAAATCATTTTATCTCCATTTCATTTTTCTTTCCTTTTCCATTTTTTTCAAAATTTATCCAACCCCATTTTTTCTAAATACATATTTTTCTTTTCTTTCTATCAAAGCCCACTCTCTACTTATTATGGGCCCATTTGTTTTTTTATGCAACAAAAGGTTGAAGAAAAAGAAAAAAGAAAAAAATAAAGCTTCATCCAACACACTTTACAGTCGTACACACATGTGAGGCACCTCAGCCCACGTACAATTACAAGTTGCAGCAAAATGACATTAGTGTACAATCAAAACGCATGCATCACGTTTTCTTTACACAATCAAAACGCAAGGCATTTGTATGTAAAACGCAAAAAGAAAAAATTCAGCACACATGCTTCACTCGTGCGCATCAACATCACGCAACAAGCATGACACAAAACGCAATAAAAAAATATGATAACAAGAGAAAAAAGGTAACAGAATTGGGGAGTGGGAGATTGCACTTTTCATCAGAAAATCACAAGGAAAAATAGAGGAGAATCACGTAGAAAAATTCGGTTACAAGAGTTTCTGAAAACTAAAAGAAAATGAAAATTCAATGATTCATCATTCATCTTCAGAATTCAGAATACACACTCTTCATCACCATAGCTAATATTCACTTTTCTTGCTCACTCATCAACATAACACAAATATCACTCTTCTTCATCGCGAATAACAAACAGAATCGATTCTCACTTCTTTTTCATGGAACAATAAACTGAGTTCATTCATCTTCATCAGAATAGATCACAACAACCATAACACTCCTTATTCATCATTTTCAAACAACACAAAATTCATTCTCCTTCACTATCACTACAAAATCGAACTCCACGATTCATCATCACACCATAACAAATAGGACTCACTTCATAAAAGACGAATCAAAGATCTTCAACATCTGTTCGTCATTTTCGGGATCAATAACAACAAAATGGATTCAACTCATCTTTATCAACATCTTTTCACTCACCTTTTTCATCATCGATCTCATCACTCTTTGGAATCGCATCGTTCATTGGCATCGCGTCGTCATCTTCATTATTCATCACTTCTGGGTTTTTTCCATCATCGCTGCTTCGAAGAAGCACCAGACTATCTTCAGTAGGTAAGCTTTATCAGTTTCGTTCTATGCAAAAGATTGTTGTATATGTATAATTGTTTGTTTCTTATGATTTTTGGTGCTCCGAATACGTCGATCTGATGGTTTGGAGGAGTTTTAGGGATATTCGGTTCTGGATTTGTAATGAGGGATCAAATTAGTGAGAGTTTGTGTTTTAGTCTTGTTGTTTGTAGGCGGTCCGACGAGTATGGTGGCGGCGAGGTCACGGAGAAGAAGATGAAGATTAGCGTTTGGAGAGAAGAAAGGGCGTGTTTGATTTATGTGTTTGTGAATTAAGTTTTGTTTTCCTTTTGATATGTAATAAATAGAAATCAATATATTCATAAAGAGTTATTAAGATGATGTTTCAGGATAAGGATTGGCAGATTCTTTTGATTTCCTCCATACCGGTGATGACACTTGTCACCGTCCGGTAGGATATCTCAGTTGCAATCTGCTACGTGCTAGTATATCATGATCGCCATGCACCTGCGTTTTCCAGCCGTATGATGTGAAGACCTTTAGAAGTCCTTAGATCGGATCGTCCGGATTCGGTCAACTATTGACTGTGCCTTCACCATATACTCCCCTCAGCCTTTCTCTGTTTGGGCCTAGCGCCCTTGCTATCGCCAGACCCCAGTCGGGCCCATTCTGTTTTTTTTTAACTTTGTTTTTACTATGATGCACCCCCTTGCCTTTATTTCTTTCATTTTTATTTCTTTTTACCTTAATTTAGTTTTTATTTCATTAAAAATACTAAAACACTTTAGAAAATTCCATAAAAAATACTTTAGAATATTAATTCAATTTAGATTTTTTCCACACTTTTATTTTCTGATTTTATTAATTTCTCATTTTATTTCGAATTTTCATTTAATTTCCTTGCTCATTTAATTTCCATATTAACACATTAACTTGTAGAATTTATTTCTTCCACCTCAAGTAACATTTTGACTCCATTATTTTTTCATTATTTTAAAGACTCGGAAAAGTACATAAAAATATTTTTGTTATATTTTTAAAATCATTTAATCCATAGTTTTAGGAGTCTTTTTTGTGCAATTTCGTTAATTGTTCCTAAGCGACTTTGTGCTATTATTTAGTAGAGTTTTATTGTGAATTTTTGAGAGCCATTTGAACACTTTGTTTGCTACTGGTTGTTGACTTTAGAGATTTAATTTCATAATTTTCTCATGACCTTTGGTATTTGTTTGGTGCCTTGCTTCTTAGGTAGCTTTTTGTGCTTTTTTCTTCCCTCCTTCTAACATAGTTTGAGGAAGGCATTTATGCCATCCTATTAGGTTTTCTTGGTCTTTGTTTTAGGTCACCTATAGGGTTTAGGTACTGAATATTTGTTGTTTTGATTTGTGATCTTCGTATTTGGTGTGCGTATTGTTTGAATATTCTTATTTTCATCTTATGCTTATGTGGTTCACTAACCTTTGTTTTGTAGGGGCTCATGGTAAGTGAAGTATGGATGATATCCACATTTCCAGTCTTCATCTCATCCTTTATTTTTGTTTTCTTACCTATCTTTGTGATGTGCCTTATGTCATCCTTTGTACAACTTCATCATTTCCCTCTTAGAAACAACTTAACTTCTTTAGAGAAGTAAGTTGTTTTCTAGCTTCTTCTTTCTTCTGCTTCTTTCCTTCTCTTCTTCTTCTTTAGATAGTTGAAGCCTCACTAGCCTAGGATCGATACTTTGCATGATAACTTCTAGGATGGTTAGATTCCCTCAGTTATTTACCTTTTGCTCCTTTGGTTCTCTTCTCTTCTCATCTTCATACAAAAAGCATAAATACATTAAAAAAACACTTTAATAAAGGTTGAAGTAGTCTTTGATACATGGCCTTATTTCATGGGGCACTTGTATTCACCCCATCTTGGTGGTGGTACAAGCTTGTCTAGCATGATGCACAAGTTCAATCATAAGATTATTTTCACAAAGAAAAACATAAAAAACATTTATTCACTTTAACTTACATAACACTTAATAATTCCAAAGCAAGCTAGTGAATTCAAACCTTATTCTTGGGAAACAAGTTTGAGGATCTTCTTCATTCTTGGTAGACTTATTACTCATCCTATCTAGGGATGTGGTAATGGGAATACATCCTTAGAAAAGGATTTACTTTCACTTCCTTGTGCCACACTCCTAAAAAACTCATAAAAAACACTGGACAAACAATAAATGTCTATCCTTCGGGACTTCTCTTCTCATCACCTTCACTTTTTACGTGCGAACTTGCTCCTACTTGTCACTTTGCAAGACGGTTACGCACTCGTCGTCCGAGCCTGCAACACCTGAGCATTGACACAAGCAGTTCAAGCCTTAACACACAAGCAATCTTTTCCACCCCTAGTTAGGGGAACTATGGCGTCTCTGATCCTCATGTCTAGATAAGGTACGTAGGCAGCGGGGTAGGGCACATTCGAGCACTCTTTTATTTTCCCTACATTTTCCCCCTTTCTTTTCTTTTCTTATCCAGTTCCAGTCCTTCTTTTACATTAGATTTCATTTATTCATCTTTTGAATCAGCTTTTTTCAAGTGTGGATCCCGTCGGGTACGACGGACGATATGGGGTGCTAATACCTTTTCAGGTCGTAACCGACTCCCGAACCCAGTTTCTTTGGTTCGCAGGACCTGTGTCCTTCCTTTTCTTTTCTTCTAGTTTGTGCAGCATTAACATTCCCATTCCTTCGGAATAAAAATGTCTGGATGGCGACTCTACCATTTTATGTGCTACTTTTGTAACAGCCCGGGCCCCTCGCAAGGCAATCCCGGCACTGCCACCTCACGGTCTTCTCTACTCCCCTCACTAGTAGAGTTTTTGCCTTCCGTGGGAATCGAACCCTGTACCCTGGGGTTCAAGTACATGCTCAATCCATTCCCACTACCAATTGAGCTACTCGATTCCCACGGAAGGCAAAAACTCAACTAGTGAGGGGAGTAGAGAAGACCGTGAGGTGGCAGTGCCGAGATTGCCTTGCGAGGGGTCCGGGCTGTTACAATTTTCGCATTTGTACCAGGATGGAAATTGTAACACCCCCTAACTATACCCCAAATAATCAATTAAATCATTTAGACGCATAATAAAAATTTCATCAGAGTATATTTGAAACATGGTATAAAATAGGCATGTCACATCAAAAGTGAAATTAAAACATACAACACCTGCTCATTTATAGATATGCAACAAATGAGGTAACTTGCAACAGAAGGATTTCATCCTTACACCCGTATTCAAATATTCAAATAACAGCGGAAACTAACAATTAACAACATCAAACTTATATACTTATATAAATATATCAGCAAGTTAGATTCACCAAATATTTCATGTTTACATAAACATTCATCACCAAAATACATGTATAAAATGTATCACAAAAGGCATCAAGTCGACCCTAGCTACCTGGTGCTACATATCAGAGCCGACCGACCAAAAGGATGAAGACAAGCTTCACAAAAAGACCTCCAGCAACCTACTATGCAATGCCTCATAGAGCATCATAAAACAGCAGAAGGGTGAGAAACATTATCATAATAACATTGCATATAATTATATATTTCAACATATAAAATACACATAAAGCATGTTCTCACCACAATTCATCTCCAACATACATAATCTCAAGCATACTTATCATGCATACTTTCACCACTTCATTCACATCACATAAACATACATCATTCATGTTTATTCACACATATACACTACAATGTATATATATATATATATATATATATATATATATATATATATATATATATATATATATATATATATATATATATATATATATATATATATATATATATCCACACATACATATATACTCAAGTATGTTTTCAGCAATACATACTTTCATCTCCATATAAACATATATATATATATATATATATATATATATATATATATATATATATATATATTCATGTTTATTTCATAAATTCACAATTTAGATGATAAATGTAAATCACAGAGACCGACTCACGACTCTATGCAAATGTAATGCGGTACCGACTCAATCATCATCAAGTTCACTCAAGAAATAATTGAAACCATTGCTCGTTACCTAAAGTAACTCCCCGTCGGGAATACGATGTTCACCCATTGCTCACACCCCAATTGGGCACACAATATTTATGGTTTGCTCACACACCACACGGGCACACAATCCGATTGCTCACACCCCACACGGGCACACAATAAATGTGAATAAATCACCCATTGCTCGCACCCCACACGGGCACACAATGTTTATGGATTGCTCACACCCCACACGGGCACACAATCTGATTGCTCACACCCCACCTGGGCACAAGATCGTGTTATAGTCATCGCTGGAACTCCACATGAGCACACGATGCTACAACAGATTCACAAAGAATCCCACAACACAAGAATGCATACATTATGCTTCACATGCAAAATGACACACAACATTCTTGAAAATGCATACATTATTCACAACATAATCATGCACTAATCTCATTCAATTAGCATACATTTGCATTCAATTCAAGCAATGTATTCATTTGCCAAACAGCCACAACATCGCATCAAACCCACATTTCCATAATTAACTCATTTACATTTTATCGGAAAAGTCAGGCAAAAGTCGGCTAAAAATTACATATATTAGCATTATTAATTTCTACACGTTTTTATCTTCGAATCGATATAAGGAACACCTAAAACGGATAACCGAAACTAAAGTTATGAATTAAAACACAAAAATTCTCAAAAACCTCCAGGCTCGCTGAGCGCCCTCCTCGCTCGAGCGAGGAAGTCCCTAGAAAACTCGACGAGCCACATGTTGCTCGCTGAGCGAATACTGCAATTCTGCAGCAATTCAGTTACGTGACAGTCATCCCAAAACCCTAAAAAATTCAATCAAACTTCAACAAACATGATTATTAACATGTATAAACTATCATACTTCGATTATAACAAGTTCTAATCGATTAATCTACCAAATTTCTCACATTTTCATCAAAACCCTGACATTTCATTCTCTATAAACTTCACCAAAACAAAAACCCACACAATCTAACACATACATAATCATATACAAGATCAAGATAACAATGTTTATCACCCTTACCCGATTGTTTCGATTCCTATGAGCAATCTTGATGATTTTCCAACTTTTCCTCTTTTCTCTTCTTTTCTCTTCTCTTCCTTTTCTTTCTCCTCTTTTTCTTTCTATTCTCTCTTTACTTTTCTTTCCATTCTTATATCTTTTTCTTTCTATCTTTCTTTCTATTTTTCTCTCTTATAACCCTTACTAACTATTTCTACTCTTAACTCATTTTCTTTCCTTTTCCACCAAATATCATTTTCTCACAAAATAATAATTCTACACAATTCTAATTTATTACTAATTAGCAAATGTCTAAAATACCCTCCAATCTAATTTTACCCGAAAATTCACAAAACGGTAAAATCATATATCATCACAACATATCACATTAACACATTAACATATCATATTATCATGTCAATTTCACAAATAAGACAATCATCACTCAAATAAAATAAAAGACTCTACAAAACTGGGAAATATCGAATTGGGGCGTTACAACTCTCCCCCACTTTAGAAGTTTTCGTCCTCGAAAATATTACCTGATTTAAACAACTTCGGATACGACTCTCGCATCCCACTCTCTAAATCCCAAGTCACATTGCCTTTCGCAGCGCCTCCCCACGCTACTTTCACAAACGCAATATCCTTGCCTCTTAGCTTCTTGATTTCACAGTTCAAAATCTTAACCGGTAAAGCTTCAATCGTAAGGTTATCTCTTACTTCAACCTCGTCCATAGGAATAACATGTGACGGATCTGGAACATACTTCCAAAGTTGCGAAACATGGAACACATCATGCAAATTCGAAAGATTTGGAGGCAACTCCACATGATAAGCCAAACACCAACTCGTGCAGTAATCTGATACGGCCCAATAAAACGAGAAGTCAACTTCTTCGACTTCAAAGCACAACCCACACTCGTAACCGGTGTAACTCTCAAAAACACATGGTCGCCTTCCAGAAACTCAAGATCTTTCCTTCTCTTGTTGTAATACCCATATACAAAAGACATACATAAAACATATTTTTCATATATAATATTAATAATTTGGTACCGAAATACAAATAAGTTCTTAGCAATATATTGTATAATTATAGCCACTACAACATAAGGTACTAAACAAGGCTATAAAATAGTACAAGATGTTCAACTACAAAAATATCTATGAACTAGATCCGAAGATCTCAAAAATCCACAGGGGAAGACTAAGCCATCAACTAGTAAGGATAATCAAGTCGCCTTATCCTTACCTTTAGCGGAACCTGAAGTACCTGGAATAACAACATCAACATGGGGTGAGATAAAAATCTCAGTGGGTTCCCTATCTTAGAGTTTTCTCGGCTCTAAGGGTCAAGCATAACAATTCTACGAGTACAAAGGTTCCTCTAAAAATTAACCAAGTCGGAACGGAACAACCCAACAATACATCGTACAAGACTTCCCGTGGGACTCAGTGGAACACCCACCTCAAGTATGAACCACTAGACTTCTCATGGGACTCAACGAAATACCCATCTCAAGTTAACTCTCGCTTCCCGGGGGACTCAATGTAATACCCACCTCAAGCTAACTCTCGCTTCCTGTGGAACTCAATGTAATACCCACCTCAAGCTAACTCTCGCTTCCCGTGGGACTCAATGTAATACCCACATCAAGCTAACTCTCGCTTACCGTGGGACTCAATGTAATACCCACCTCAAGCTAACTCTCACTTTCCGTGAGACTCAATGTAATACCCACCTCAAGCTAACTCTCGCTTCCCGTGGGACTCAATGTAATACCCACCTCAAGCTAACAAAGGAAAACACAATCAAGCGCGATCCTCAATTCTTATTAGTCTACGACCTCCTAGGTGTCTCACAAGTCTCACTATTCCTTGTCTTTAACTCACAATTCCATAATTATGTTTCATTACCTTTTAATCGAATAGTCGGGTAAAAGTCGGGTGGAACTAACATTTCTTGGTCTCAAACTATAGATTTCATCATTAGCTTCGAAATGATATGTGGAACTCTAAAAATGGATACCCAGATCATAAGTTACGAATTAAAAACCAAAGTTGGAATCTACAGGTCTCACTGAGCGAGCTCCTTCTCGCTGAGCGAAATCACCCTGGAACTTTCGCTGAGCGAGCTACACCAGTTCAGGAAGTTCCATCCTTACGGGAAAACACCTCTCCCACACCAAATCTCTCCCAAACATCAACCATTGAAGAAAAACATAATCAAACGTGTTCATAAACATCATATGAGTACTTTAGTTAAGTTTTAATCGAGTTTTAACCGTTAAACTTCCGATTTTTCTTAGATTTTCCAATCTAGCCCTAACCACAAAATCTCTAAAACTCAACCAAAATCAAAGATAAAAGTTTCTAACTAAGAACCCACCTCGAAAGATGGAGATTGGCGTAAAGATTGAGTTGATTCGACGGACGGATGATCGGGAATGAGGAATTGGAGCTTTAGGGCTTTTTCTCTCTTCTTCTTCTCTTCTCTTCTCCTTTTCTTCTCTTCTTACCAACTTCCTCTTTCTCTCATATTCTTTATATATATATATATATATATATATATATATATATATATATATATATATATATATATATATATATATATATATATATATATATATATATATAAAAATATAGAACTTATATTTTTACCAATGGGTCAAAAATTAGAGAGTATCTAAAAATGTCTCTTAATCCGATATTTTATAAAACCTCTGAGTCAGCTAATATCAATTAATAAAATAATATCCCGTTGATTACTCTATTTGGTCCTATTAAAATTTCTTAGAGTATTCTGGAATAATATTATTACCAATTAATATTGTTCGGAGCTTTAAATAAAATACGGGGTATTACATCATTCCCCCCTTAAATAAAATTCGTCCACGAATTTAAAGGATTACCTGAACAGGTGAGGATATGATTCCTGTATTTTTTATTCCAACTCCCACGTAGCATCGCCCAGATGCGTCTCATCCCATTGTACCTTAACAAGCGGTATCTCTTTATTCCTTAACACTTTGGTTTCCCTCCCAACAATACGGCTTGGTTGGGGCTCGAAGGTCAAATCCGCTTCTATCTCAATAGAATCCGGCAGAATAGGCTGAAGAGGATCAAGAACGAACCTACGAAGTTGAGATACATGAAAAACATCATGCATTTCAGATAGAGATGTCGGCAAGGCTAAATGGTAAGCAACTTCACCAATCTTTTCTAGAATTTGATACGGTCCTACGTATCTCGGGCTTAACTTACGCGACCTAAACGGTCCTTTCAACCTCAACCTCAGAGTGACTTTCAAGTATACATGATCACCTTCAATAAATTCCAAAGGTCTCCTTTGATTTTCAGCATAGATCTTCTGACGATCTTGGGCTTGCTTAATCTTTTCTCGGATCATACGAATCTTTTCCGTAGTCTCTTGAATAATTTCCGGTCCTAAGATCCTATCTTCACCCACTTCCGACTAACACAGCGGTGTTCTACACCTTCTTCCGTACAAAGCCTCATATGGAGCCATAGCGATGCTTGCATGGTAACTATTGTTGTATGAAAATTCGATCAACGACAAAAGTTCTTTCCAATTTCCTCTACTCTCTAAAACACATGCTCTTAACATATCCTCCATCGTTTGAATCGTACTTTCCGTCTGATCGTCCGTTTGAGGATGATTATAAGTACTCAAACGCAGATTCGTACCCATGGCTTGTTGGAACACCTTCCAAAATCTCGAAGTGAACTTCGGATCTCTATCTGATACAATACTAGACGGGACACCGTGCAATCTCACAATTTCAGCAATAAACAACCTTGCAAGCTGACTTGTCTTATATGTAGTCTTCACGGATAAGAAATGCGCAAATTTCGTTAGTCGGTCCATAATCACCCAAACAGAGTCATAGCCACCCTGAGTACTCGGTAAACCTACTGCAAAGTCCATAGAGATACTATCCCATTTCCAAATTGTGATGTCCAAAGGTTGTAACAATCCACCTGGCCTTTGGTGCTCAATCTTCACTTGCTGACAGACCGCACATTCTGACACAAATACCGCAATGTCCTTTTTCATCCCGGACCACCAATACTCCCTCTTCAAATCTTGATACATCTTTGAAGAACCCGGATGTATCGTAAAAGAACCTTTATGTGCTTCTTCCAGAATCCTTCTCTTTAACACATCATCATCCGGAATGCAAATTCTTTGATTAAATAGGATGATCCCATCTAATGCTCTCACAAAACCCGGTTGGAGTAACAATCCTTGCAACATCTCATCAAAAACTTGAACTTGTTGAATATAATTCCTCAAGGAAGAATTAATATTCAAGTTTCCCATGATTACACCATTAGGGGTCCAAACAAACTGAAGACTAAGATCCCGAAACGTTTCTAACAATGCATACTCCAATACCATCAATTCGGCACTATGAATCACTTTTCTACTTAAGGCATCTGCCACTTTGTTCGCTTTTCCGGGGTGATACTTCAACTCAAGATCATAATCCTTCAAATACTCCATCCATCTCCTCTGTCTCATATTTAGTTCCTTTTGATCAAAGAGGTACTTCAAACTCTTATGATCATTAAACATCTCAAAACGCACACCATACAAATAGTGTCGCCACACTTTCAAGGTAAACACCACGGCCGCTAATTCCAAATCATGCGTAGGATAATTCTTCTCATGAACTCTCAACTGTCTTGAAGCATACGCCACCACCTGACCTTCTTGCATGAGAACACCTCCTAAACCCATCTTTGAAGCGTCGCAAAATGCTTCATAAGATTTGTTAAGATCGGGAATGATCAAGACTAGAGCAGTCGTCAATTTCTCCTTCAACCACACGAAACTTTGCTCACAACTGGAATCCCATTCATAAGTGAAGTCATTCCTAGTGAGCTTAGTTAACGGTAATTCCATCTGAGAAAAACCTTTAATAAACCTTCTGTAGTAACCTGCCAAACCTAGGAAGCTTCTCACTTCGGTAACATTCTTCGGTCTCTCCCAATTAATCACAGCTTCTATCTTGGACGGGTCTACAGCTACACCACCCTGGGATATAACATGTCCAAGGAACTTGACTTCTGACATCCAGAACTCACACTTACTAAATTTAGCAAAAAGTTGCTTTTCCTGTAGTATCGATAGGACAAGCCTTAGATGTTCTCCGTGCTCTTGCGGAGTACGAGAATAGATAAGAATATCATCGATAAAGATCACCACAAATTTATCCAAATAATTCTGAAATATCCGGTTCATGTAGTCCATAAAAACAGCTGGAGCATTAGTCACACCTAAAGGCATCACTAAGAATTCGTAATGACCGTAATAGGTTCTGAATGCAGTCTTTGGAACATCAGAACTCTTCACACGAATCTGGTGATAGCCCGATCTCAGATCAATCTTCGAGAATACACGGGCTCCTTTCAATTGATCTAGAAGGTCGTCTATCCTTGGTAAGGGGTATTTATTCTTGATTGTGGCCTTGTTCAACTTACGATAATCGATACACAACCGCATACCACCATCTTTCTTCTTTACCAATAATACAAGAGCTCCCCACAGTGAAACACTAGGCCTTACAAAATACTTTTCCATCAAATCCTCCAATTGATCCTTCAACTCTGTATCCACCCTAAATTTTCCCTCACTAAGTTCACACCATTACTTGTGATCTTTTCATTTGCATAAGTTCAATCATATCATATCATGTTGCATTTTTGCTTCACTGCATTGGTTCAAAGTCATCTGCATCTAGGGTTTGTGATCTGAGAAATCCATGAGCTATCTGAGCCACTCCAAAGGTCTTCAATCATCTTAAGAGGGTCTATGTATGTTCAAACATCATGTTATATCCTCCCAAGATCAAGGAAGTCAGAAAATCACAAGAGCTTGCAAAGCATGGAAGCAGAGCCAGGTTTAACTGCACAGATGACCTGAAATTAGGGTTTTGGATTTAGAGGCCATAACTCCAATTTTTTTGGTCATTCTTGTTTCTATTGGTCTTAATATGTTATAAGGATCATACATACCAAGTTGTATGGGAAAATTCATTGTGGAAGTCATCTGATCACTGGGTAAATTCCTGAACAAGTCAGAGCAAAATCAGGGCATCTGAGGCCCCCATCAATGGACCCAAAGTGGATTTTTCATCAAATTGAAGTTATGTGGTCTTTATTTGATCATTTAAGTGCTTAGAAGTTCACAAATTTGAAGAAAAGTGGGCTAAACCAAAAGTTGCCAAAAATGGAAATGACTTGTAATGTAAACTTTCCATTTTGGGAAAGTTTTTCAACCTCCTATTTCTTAACCAAAAATGCTTCAAATGAAAAATTGTTGGTCATGAAAGTTGTAGATTTGATCATTCCCTTTTCAAAAAGTACAAGAACAAGATCTAATTCATTTTGGAACTCAAGTTATTGCTTTCCAAAGTTGGCAAAAATCACATAATTTCAAGTTTCATGCCAAAGAGGGATTTTTGCAAAACCTCATGCCAAGCAAATTTGTGACTTCAAATTGACTTCTAATCATCATACAAACTTTGTGCAATGCCTAAAAGTCATAATTGGCCCAAGAATTTCCAAGTTTCATGACTTGTACATGAAGAAATTACAAAAGGGCCAAACTTCATGGGAATTTGCAAAATGGCACATAAACTTCCATCCACTTGCTGATTTGCCTCAATCTCATTTCCATGGACCTCCTTGAAGCCAGCTGACTCGAGCCATACCCCTGAACCATCACTGAACCAGCCCATGCCTTCACTTACACAAAAATTGACTTTTTGCATTTTGAACCATACCAATCAGCATAGGCCACCAACAACTCTCTGACCTATCAGGACTTGATATATGTACCAAAGGCAAGCCATTTCATACAATCTTGGAGCCTGAACACACAACATTCTCATAGTTCACAAAATCATCCCCCTTTGCATTTTCATTCGAAACTCTCAGCATACTCAACCAAACTCAAAACTTCTTCCACCATTCATCTCCAAATTCATCACTGATCATTTCCCACCCCTCAAAACAACCAAGAACCCCTCACAAACAAAATACGATTTTATGGCCAGTTGAACACAAAGTCACAAACCAGCCATAAAAAACTCCATCCAAGCATTGCAAACTCCCTAGGAAGCTCATTAGAGACATCTTGGACCAAAGAAGCATCCAAAAAGCTCCAGGGTTGAAAGCTTCACCTCAGGTAGCCATGCGAATTCATTTTTCCAGAAGCTTTATTTTAAGTTCTTAAATGGTTAGGTGTGATCCCCTAAGTATAATGAACTTTGAATTATTGAAAATAGTTGAGAAATGAGGTTGTATGTTTGTTCTGAAATTTCTGCCATTTTTGTTCCTTGATTCGAATCTTGTTTATGGCTGAAAAGAAATGAAGTTTGAGGGTGGGGTTGAGCTTAGGAAGGTGAGAGGAATCAATCTGGAGCTTTAGAGCTCCAGAAATGACCTAGGGAGCGTTTTAGGAAATTTTCAGGGGAGAGGTGGCCGGAGAAGATGACCGGAGGTCATTTCCGGCCACCTGAAAGTGATTAATGTTAATTAGGGTTAGGGTTCCAGGTTTGAATGTGGGCCATTGGATCAGTCTCTCCTAGTCGTGTTGTACGGTTCAGATTGCATCATTATTTTTTAATTAGGATTATTGAATTAATTAACTAGGATTAGTTCAGTTTAAATGTGGGCCTTAGGATAACGCGCCAAGTCAACTCTCACAAGCCCAGAATCAATCCTGGCTCTCCATTGCGCATACTTTCCCTTTTATTAATTTTTATTTCATTTTTCTTTATTTAATTTGTACATTTTATTAAAAATAGTATAAGACTTCAAAAAATTCTGAAATTTTTTATCCAAGCTTTAATTAATTTTCAGAACCCAAAAATATTTTTATTTTTATTTTTAGCATGAAAAATTTATTTTTAAATCATTTAAATGTTATTTTTAATTAGTTAATGAGAATTAATTAAAAATACATTTAGGTATTTAAAAATCCCAAAAAAATTCAGAGAACATTTTCAAACATTTACAAACTCACAACACAAATTTCTTTTTGGTTTTGATCACACTTTGACATTTTTCAATTGAATTAGGGTTCTTAAATTTGAATATTTTTAACCCTAACTTCAAAAATTCATAACTTTTGATCCAAGTTGAGTTTGTGAATGGTTCTTTTTGCATTGTGTTATGCATACTTTCAAGCATCTAAAAACATTTTTGTTTCATTTTTATAATGCATTTTCAATTTGTTTGGCATTTTACCTTTAGGATCACCCTTAAAATCCTAGAAGCTTAGAAAATTCATAAGTCCATTAGGGTTTAGCTTCTGACCTTCCCCTTTGGACAGTGAACTTGTATAGGTTTAGGGTCCCTTTGAGCCTATTTTCAATTTTATATCTCATGTCTTGCTTCTGTTTTTGCATTGTGCATCTCATATGATCATATAACCCTAATTTGTGTCTTCATTTGCATCCATCTTGTATAAGCTTTCATACATGAACTTACCATGACATTTTGTGCATCCATATGACATATAAGACATCTTAGGACACATTGAAATCACGTTTGATCATTGCATCATCCATTTACCATATTTTTCTTTCATTTCATTTCATGTGCATTCATAAACTTTCATGCCTCTTGTATGTTTCATTTGCATTTCCATCCTTTGTATGATCATCCTCACCTCATGACATCCATTCATATCATCTCTTTGCATCAATAGCATCATGAACATGCTTCTGGTTTTGGTTTGCATCATTACATACTTTTCATTTTCATTCCATTTTTCATTTCCTTTCACTAACTTTTTTCAGGTGGTAAGTACTTGAGAAGTGAATTTGCCTTCACTTCTCATAATCTCTTCTCATATCTTTTTATGCATCATTGCTGCATTTTACTTTTGTTTTAGAGTGAGTTTGCTAATTCATGCTCCCTCCTCACTTTCTTTCTTCAAGCAACTTATCTTCATAAGTGAAGTAAGTTGTCTTGCTTCTTTCTGCTTCTTTTCCTTCCATCCAGCTTTTTCCTTGGTGGCTTTTCCTTGAAGATCTCTTGCAAGCCTCATAAACCCTAGGAATACCCAAGCATGATAACAATTAGGGTTTGATTAGTCCCCCTATTAGTTTTACCTTTGTGTCATCTTTGTGTCTTCTTTTCTCATCTCAAATCAAGGACTAAACCCTAAAGGTTTTAAGGCTTTGTGATTAAGCTTATGCCTGCATCCTTCTATTAGGATGGAGTGTATAACTTTAATCCTAAGTGTTAAACCCTTAATGTGTTTAAATCATTTAATCAATTCACCTAATAATCACTAAGACATCAAGCTTGTAACTTGGGCCTTGCATTAGGGTTCTAATTCTTCCTTAATTGGTTAAGAAGGACTAACCCTATTGTTGATGGACAAGTCCCCCTCAAGTGTCTTACCAATCATAAAATCCATTTCTTAATCTTACCATTAATTAAAATCCACTTTAATAAAGGCTTTGTTTTGTCATGAGGTTAATCCCTAATCATGGATTAAGTTGAGGAGTCTTCCTCAGCTTAAATGTTCTCATCTATTATCCTTCTATTAGGATGGTGTAATGGGTCCATTAAATCCTTGATTATGGCTTAAACTTATTACTTAACATTAAACAAAAACTCCAAAAAAACATCTAAATAAATGCAAGTAGGTTAATGATCATTAATCCTATATCATGGTGATTAAGTGTGAGGTGTTTACTTCATATTTAAGGTATTCTCATTACCCCTAATCAGAGGGAGGATGTGATGAGTTTATTAACCATTGTTTTAGGCTTAAGCTCATTTTCTTATGACAAACTCCAAAAGCAATAAAAGATTGAAAACACCAAAAACACAATAATCGTCTCCTCCGGGATTCATTTCTCATCTCATTCACTCACAAACGAGAACTTGCTTCTTCCGTCTAATGCAAGACAGTTTGCACCTGAGCCAGACAGGTCATACACTTGAGCATAGACAAGTAAGCAGTTTATCAGTCAAATTATCTTCCAATCTCTTTAAGTCGAACTACGGTGTTCTGACTTCCTCATTGCACGAGAGGATACGTAGGCATAACTTAACTGTTATCGAACAAAAGTCTCTGTCTCTTCCCCCCTCTTCCAACATTATTCTTTAAGCCTCATTATCTTGAGCTTTGCACTCTTTCCTTACACTGACACTCCTTTTCTTCACTTCACTTTTCAGCACTGACACCTGTACATTCTTTTCCAGCTTTTGCACACACATAACACAGACTACCCCTTTAAACACAAACTTTCAAGCGTGGATCCCGTCGAGTACGGCGGACAATCTGGGTGCTAATACCTTCCCAGGTTGTAACCAACCCCCTTTCTCAGTTTCTCTGGTTCGCAACCGTCTTATCCATCTCTTTCTAGGTTTATGCAGCATTACCTTTCCTCCGGGATAAAAATGCCTAGCTGGCGACTCTTTTCAGTTCATCTTCATGTTCTCTCTTTCGCCGACCGTTCGCGTCTGTACCCCTCTTGGCCATGTGTCATCAGGCGGGAGCGACAAACTCCTTCAACTCGAGCGGAGCCATCCGATAAGGGGAAACAGATATAGGAGTCGTTCCCAGTATCAGGTCGACTGAGAACTCAAATTCCCTCACCGGAGGTAAGGAAGTGACATCTTCAGGAAAAACATCGGGAAATTCACAAACTATCGGAATGTTTGAAACTTATTGGTCATTACTCTCCCCATTAGTAAGGACAAGCAAAACAGATTTCTCTTGTTCAAACATAAAATTTACCATTCTAACCGTACCTTCTAAGATCGTTGTCAAAACATCTTTTAGAGGCGCTTCAACGGAGGGAGTGAGGATCAACTTTTCTTCACATCCAATAAATACAGAATTAGCAGACAACCATTCCATTCCTAGGATAACATCAATTTTCTTAAGGGGCAAACAAATGAGGTCAATCTGAAAGATTCTACCATCCACGGACAATGTACAGTTCTTACACTTAAGTAGTGTCTCGACAGTTTCATCCATAGCGGTAGTAACCACCATTGGAGGAGACAAGGGAAATAGTCGCAACCCAAGTCGCTTCGCACAACTAGTAGATATAAAAGAATGCGTAGCTCCACAGTCAAATAAAACAAGACAAGGATTATTGTTAACAAGACAATTACCCGCAATCAAGGAATTATCGCCCTTCGCCCTCCTAGCATACATAGTATAAACTCTTGCTTGCACTTGGTCCTTCTTCTGGGGACAATCTCTAGAAAAATGTCCTTCTCTCTGACAAAGGAAACAAACCACGGCACCCAGATTGCATCTACCAAAATGATTCTTATGGCATCGGGAGCAAGAAGGAGGAGCACTGGATCTAGGACTCGACACCTGTTTCCCCTTGAAGGGTTGAGGCCTCGGCCTAAAAGATTGACTAGCTCCCCCCTATCTCCTTGAACCACCCTTCCAGCACTTGCTTCTGTCTGCACTTTCATCAAACTATGTTCTGCAACATAGCATTGTCTCAACATCCCAGAATAGGTATTGAACTCCCTTTGAGAGACACTATGCGAGATTTCGGCCCTTAGCCCAAACAAGAACTGGTCAATTTCCCACCTTTCAGGAGCATACATAGCCTGCCTATAGTAGGTCGCCATGTTCTCAAACTTCTCAGCATAATTGGCCACAATCATGCTCCCTTGCCTCAATTGTTGAAATTCGAACTCCTTTTGTGTCCTCAAGGAACTCGGGAAATACTTATCCATAAAAATTGTCTTAAATTGCTGCCATACCCTCAGAATCCCTTGCACCATCATCAAATTGGAAGCACTCTCCCACCACCTAGCAGCAGGACCCTTTAGTAAATGTGACGCAAAAGTCACCTTGTCTTTTTCACTACAAATCACAATCTGGAATATCCTCTCTACTCCAGTCACCCATTCGTGAGCCTTAACCGGATCCAATCCGCCATGAAACTCCTAAGGGTTCATGCGGAAGAAGTCTTTAAATGTTCCTCCCACAGCTCCAGGAGCAACCACGTGAGGGTGAAGGCCCTCACTCATCTGATGCATCATTTCTTACATGAATTGGTGTTGGTGTTGCTGCATCTGCTGCATAAATTGGAACATAGGAGCATTCACATTGCTACCTGCTTGATCGCTACCGGGAGGAGTGAAACTGGGTCGAGCACGAGTTCCATGTCTTCCAGCCATATTTCCTAAATGTCATCAAAACATGATTAAGTTTATCAGGCTCAATACCATAAACATATCATTTAGTCCTATCGCAAGTTAACGTGTATGAACGAAAGGAAACCCTTATAATATTTCAAGGCTAGGTCGAGGATACGACCTGCTCTGATACCAACTGTAATACCCATATACAAAAGACATACATAAAGCATATTTTTCATATATAATATTAATAATTTGGTACTGAAATACAAATAAGTTCTTAGCAACACATTGTATAATTATAGCCACTACAACATAAGGTACTAAACAAGGATATAAAATAGTACAAGATGTTCAACTACAAAAAGATCTATGAACTAGATCCGAAGATCTCAAAAATCCACAGCTGAAGACTAAGCCATCAACTAGTAAGGATAATCAAGTCGCCTTATCCTTACCCTTAGCGGAACCTGAAGTACCTGAAATAACAACATCAACATGGGGTGAGATAAAAATCTCAGTGGGTTCCCTATCTTAGAGTTCTCTCGGCTCTAAGGGTCAAGCATAACAATTCTATGAGTACAAAGGTTCCTCTAAAAAATAACCAAGTCGGAACCGAACAACCCAACAATACATCGTACAAGACTTCATGTGGGACTCAGTGGAACACCCACCTCAAGTATGAACAACTAGACTTCTCATGGGACTCAGTGAAATACCCATCTCAAGTTAACTCTCGCTTCCCGGAGGACTCAATGTAATACCCACCTCAAGCTAACTCTCGCTTCCCGTGGGACTCAATGTAATACCCACCTCAAGCTAACTCTCGCTTCCCGTGGGACTCAATGTAATACCCACCTCAAGCTAACTCTTGCTTCCCGTGGGACTCAATGTAATACCCACCTCAAGCTAACTCTCGCTTCCCGTGGGACTCAATGTAATACCCACCTCAAGCTAACTCTCGCTTCCCGTGGGACTCAATGTAATACTCACCTCAAGCTAACAAAGGAAAACAAAATCAAGCGCGATCCTCAATTCTTATTAGTCTACGACCTCCTAGGTGTCTCACAAGTCTCACCATTCCTTGTCTTTAACTCACAATTCCATAATTACGTTTCATTACCTTTTAATCAAATAGTCGGGTAAAAGTCGGGTGGAACTAACATTTCTTTGTCTCAAAATATAGATTTCATCATTAGCTTCGAAACGATATGTGGAACGCTAAAAACGGATACCCAAATCATAAGTTACGAATTAAAAACCAAAGTTGGAATCTACAGGTCTCGCTGAGCGAGCTCCTTCTCGCTGAGCGAAAATCGCCCTGGAACTTTCGTTGAGCGAGGTATGCTCGCTGAAAGAGCTACACTAGTTCAGGAAGTTCCAGCCTTACGGGAAAACACCTCTCCCACACCAAATCTCTCCCAAACATCAACCATTGTAGAAAAACATAATCAAACGTGTTCATAAACATCATATGAGTACTTTAGTTAAGTTTTAATCGAGTTTTAACCGTTAAACTTCTGATTTTTCTTAGATTTTCCAATCTATCCCTAACCACAAAATCTCTAAAACTCAACCAAAATCAAAGATAAAAGTTTCTAACTAAGAACCCACCTTAAGAGATGAAAATTGGCAGAAAGATTGAGTTGATTCGACGGACGGATGATCGGGAATGAGGAATTGGAGCTTTAGGGCTTTTTCTCTCTTCTTCTTCTCTTCTCTTCTCTTATCCTTTTCTTCTCTTCTTACCAACTTCCTCCTTCTCTCATATTCTTTCTATATATATAAAAATATAGAACTTATATTTTTACCAATGGGTCAAAAATTAGAGAGTATCCAAAAATGTCTCTTAATCCGATATTTTATAAAACCTCTAAGTCAGCTAATATCAATTAATAAAATAATATCCCGTTGATTACTCTATTTGGTCCCATTAAAATTTCTTAGAGTATTCCGGAATAATATTATTACCAACTAATATTGTTTGGAGCTTTAAATAAAATACGGGGTATTACACTTGTCATGATAACTATTTGTCTACTTTGAGAAGTCCTGATATTCTCTCGAATAAACTTCACTCTTTCCATCGTTTGTTGTACCATCTCCGGTCCAACTACCGTTCTCTCTCCAGTTTCATGCCAACACAAATGTGTTCGACATCTCCGACCATATAAAGCCTCAAATGGTGCCATACCAATACTCGAATGAAAACTGTTATCATAGGTGAACTCAATCAACGCTAAATAACTATCCCAAGCACCACCTTGCTCTAGCATACAAACATGCAACAAATCCTCCAACGATTGAATCGTCCTCTCAGTTTGACCGTCCGTTTGCGGATGGTAAGCCAAACTCAATCTTAACTTTTAACCCAAAGCCTTTTGCAAACTTTCCCAAAACCTCGATGTAAATCTAGGATCTCTATCCAATACAATACTCTTAGGAACTCCATGCAACTTCACAACCACTGAAATATAAATCTCGGCTAACTTCTCAAAAGGATAACTAATATCAATCAGAATAAAGTGAGCAGATTTAGTAAGCCTATCCACAATTACCCAAATAGCATTATGACCTCTTTGCGCATTCGGCAATCCCGTAACAAAATCCATCGATATACTATCCCATTTCCATTCTGGAATATCTAACGGTTGCATCAAACCACTAGGCTTCTGATGTTCCACCTTAGACTTCTGACAAGTCAAACACGCGTAAACAAAATGAGCCACATCTCTCTTCAATTCGGACCACCAAAAGACCTTCTTCAAATCTTGATATATCTTATTCGCTCCCGGATGAATACTTAAATTACTTTGGTGTCCCTCTTCCAAAATTATCTTTTTCAACTCCACATCACCGGGAATACAGATACGACCACTGAATCTCAAAACACCAAAATTATCAACCTTGAAATCCTCATTCTCATTTATCATCAAATCGACAAACTTTAAATCTAACTTTTGCTTTTCACACACGGTTGCAAGAAAATCATTTGTAACATGTAGCATACCAAGTCTCACACTTCTCGGCGTCATCTCACAAACCAAACTCAAGTCTCTAAAATCCTCCAAAAGTTCCCATTCTCTTATCATCGATGCAGACATATGTAACAACTTACGACTTAAAGCATCGACCACCATATTTGCCTTACCCGGATGGTAATTCAAACCAAAATCATAATCCTTCAAAAGCTCTAACCACCTCCTTTGTCCCATGTTCAATTCCTTTTAATCAAATAAATATTTCAAACTCTTTTGATCACTAAAAACTTCAAATCTTGCACCATAAATATAATGGCTCCAAATTTTTAGAGCAAAAATCACGGCCGCTAATTCCAAATCATGCGTAGGATAATTCTTTTCATGCACTCTAAATTGTCTTGAAGCATAAGCTATAACTTTTCCATCTTGCATCAAAACGCCACCTAACCCAAACAATGAAGCATCACAAAACACCACAAATGGTTCGGTCGGATTTGGAAAAATCAAGATCGGAGCCGTTGTTAAACTTTTCTTAAGTTCCATGAAACTTTCCTCACAATGAATATCCCAAATGAAAGCCTTTCCCTTACAAGTCAACTGCGTTAACGAAAGTGCCAACTTTGAAAATCCTTCAATAAACCTCCGATAATAACCCGCCAAGCCTAAAAAGCTTCGAATCTCCGTAACCGATCTAGGAAATTCCCATTGCATTACCGCATCAATCTTGGATGGATCCACACTAATACCACCATCAGAAATAACATGTCCAAGAAAACTTACTTTCGACAACCAAAACTCACACTTTGACAACTTAGCACACACTTGCTTCTCTTTCAAAATCTGTAACACAATCCTTAAATGCTCTTCATGCTTTTCTTGAGACTTAGAATAAATCAAAATATCGTCGATAAACACAACCACAAAACGATCCAACTCTTCATGAAAAATACGATTCATGTATTCCATAAACACACCTGGCGCATTAGAAACTCCGAATGGCATCACGGAATACTCGTAATGACCATACCGTGTTCTAAAAGTCGTCTTTTGAATATCCTCTTCTTTCACAAGAATATGGTGATATCCTGATCTCAAATCAATCTTACTAAAAACACGCGCACCAACCAATTGGTCCATCAAATCATCGATCCTCGGAAGCGGATACTTGTTCTTAATTGTCACCTTGTTCAACTGTCGATAATCAATACATAACTGCATACTTCCATCCTTCTTTTTTACCAACAATACCGGAGCACCCCAAGGAGAAACACTCGGCCTAACAAAACTCTTGTCCAATAAGTCATTCAATTTCTTCTTCAATTCTACCAACTCTGAAGCTGACATACGATAAGGTGCCATCAAAATCGGTCTAGTACCCGAAACTAGATCAATAGAAAAATCAACTTCTCTTTCCGGCGGTACATCCTTAATATCCTCCGGAAACACTTTGGGAAAATCACACACCACTGGAAACACACTGAGCTCCACTTCGCTCTCCATTGACAATGATGCAAACAAACCAAATAATTGAGCTTCGTCCACTAAACGTTTCTTCAACTCTTTCGTGGATAGGAAACTCTCTTCCTCATCATTATCCAAAGAAGAAAACCTTACTAACTTATGATAGCAATTTATATGAACTCGATTAAATTGCAACCAGTTCATACCCAAGATTACGTCCAAACCCTCCAACAGAAAACAAACTAAGTCCATAACAAAATCTTTACCATACATGGTCAAAGAACAACTTACACACACCAAAGAAGTAGTTACCGACCCTGAAGCAGAAGTCTCAATAATCATCACACCACCCCAAGAAGTCAAAAACAAATTCAAACGCTTAGCACACTCAAGAGAAATGAACGAATGAGTTGCTCTCGTATCAATAATAGTAAGTAAAGGCATACTATTAATAAAGCATGTACCTTTAATCAAACGGTCTGCACTAGTAGTGTCCTTCCCTGCTAATGAAAACACTTTTCCGCCCGCTTGAGCTTGCTTCGGCTTAGTAAACATAGTACTAATGTGACCCACTTCTCCACAATTGAAGTACTTCACAACATTCCTTCTACACTCGGTAGTAGCATGTCCAAGGCCTCCATAGTTTGAACATTTCACTATGTTCTTACCACACTCAAAAGACTTATGACCCAAATCGCCACACTTGTAACACTTAACGGGACCAGAACTCCCTCCACCATATCTCTTATCAAAGTTTTCCCTATGTTTGCCCTTATCAGCGGGTGTCACATAAGGTCCACTTTTAGCTTGTTGCTTCCCTTTCCTCTCATTCAAACTCTTGTAATGTGTAGAACGAGCTTTGCTATCTTCCTCGAAAATTCTACAACATTCCGTCAAATCTGAAAACCTTATAATTCTTTGATATCCCACAACTTGCTTAATCCCAGGACGCAAACCATTTTCATACTTAATACACTTAGAAAAATCAGCAGTAGCAGCACATAATGAGGATGAAACTGAACTAACTCCACAAACTTTGGAGTATAGTCCACCACAGACATACTACCTTGCTTAAGTTCAAGGAACTCCATCTCCTTCTTTCCTTTCACACTCTCAGGGTAATACTTCCCTAAGAACTCAGTACAAAAAACTTCCCAAGTTATCTCTTCATCATCTTCCTCAAGAGCTTGAATTCTACCGACCCACCAATCACTGGCTTCTTCCTTCAGCATGTGAGAACCAAACCTCACCTTACTCTCTTTAGCACAGTCAATGACTCTGAAGATTCTTTATATCTCTTTCAACCAATTTTGAGCACCATCGGGATCAAATCTTCCTTTGAAGACCGACGATTGGTTCTTCCTGAACTCATCATTAGCATTCACATTCAGCGCTCCCTGCACCGCCCTAGCCATTGCTTCCAAAGCAGCAACCATCACATTGTCATTTCTACCAGCCATATTCTGATCATTCCCAAAAACAACAACAATGGTAAACAACAGTTCAACCATCACAACAACAAGACTGACACAATTGACTCGAACACTGGCTCTGATACCACTTAATGTAACACCCCCTCTCTATACCCCCAAATAATCAATTAAATCATTTAGGCACATAATAAAAATTTCATCAGAGTATATTTGAAACATGGTATAAAAGAGGCATGTCACATTAAAAGTGAAATTAAAACATACAACACCTGCTCATTTATAGATATGCAACAAATAGGGTAACTTGCAACAAAAGGATTTCATCCTTACACTCGTATTCAAATATTCAAATAACAGCAGAAACTAACAATTAACAACATCAAACTTATATACTTATATAAATATATCAGCAAGTTAGATTCACCAAATATTTCATGTTTACATAAACATTCATCACCAAAATACATGTATAAAATGTATCACAAAAGGCATCAAGCCGACCCTAGCTACCCGGTGCTACATATCAGAGCCGACCGACCAAAAGGATAAAGACAAGCTTCACAAAAAGACCTCCAGCAACCTACTCATGCCTCATAGAGCATCATAAAACAACAGAAGGGTGAGAAACATTATCATAATAACATTGCATATAATTATATATTTCAACATATAAAATACACATAAAGCATGTTCTCCCCACAATTCATCTCCAACATATATAATCTCAAGCATACTTATCATGCATACTTTCACCACTTCATTCACATCACATAAACATACATCATTCATGTTTATTCACACATATACACTATAATGTATACACACACACACACACACACACACATATATATATATATATATATATATATATATATATATATATATATATACCCACACATACATATAAACTCAAGTATGTTTTCATCAATACATACTTTCATCTCCATATAAACACACACACACACACACACACACACACACACACACACACATATATATATATATATATATATATATATATATATATATATATATATATATATTCATGTTTATTTCATCAATTCACAATTTAGATGATAAATACAAATCATAGAGACCGACTCACGACTCTATGCAAATGCAATGCGGTACCGACTCAATCATCATCAAGTTCACCCAGGAACTAATTGGAACCATCGCTCGTTACCTAAAGTAACTCCCCGTCGGGCATACGATGTTCACCCATTGCTCACACCCCACACGGGCACATAATGTTTACGGATTGCTCACACGCCACACGGGCACACAATCCGATTGCTCACACCCCACACAGGCACACAATCAATGTGAATAAATCACCCATTTCTCACACCCCACACGGGCACACAATGTTTATGGATTGCTCACACCCCACACGGGCACACAATCCGATCGCTCACACCCCACATGGGCACACGATCGTGTTGTAGTCATCGCTCACACTCCACATAAGCACACGATGCTACAACGGATTCACAAAGAATCCCGCAACACACAAAAGTGCATACATTATGCTTCACATGCAAAATGACACACAACATTCTTGAAAATGCATACATTATTCATAACATAATCATGCACTCATCTCATTCAATTAGCATACATTTGCATTCAATTCAAGCAATGTATTCATTTGCCAAACAACCAAAACATCACATCAAACCCACATTTCCATAATTAACTCATTTACGTTTTATCGGAAAAGTCGGCTAAAAATTACATATCTTAACATCATTAGTTTCTACACGTTTTTAGCTTCGAATCGATATAAGGAACGCCTAAAACGGATAACCGAAACTAAAGTTATGAATTAAAACACAAAACTTCTCAAAAACCTACAGGCTCACTGAGCGCCCTCCTCGCTCAAGCGAGGAAGTCCCTGGAAAACTCGTTGAGCGACATGTTGCTCGCTGAGCGAACCCTGCAATTCTGCAGCAACTCAGTTACGTGACAGTCATCCCAAAACCCTCAAAAATTCAATCAAACTTCAACAAACATCCACAAACATGATTATTAACATGTATAAACTATCATACTTCGATTATAACAAGTTCTAACCGATTATCTACCAATTTTCTCACACTTTCATCAAAACCCTAACATTTCATTCTCTATAAACTTCACCAAAACAAAAACCCACACAATCTAACACATACATAATCATATACAAGATAAAGATAACAATATTTATCACCCTTACCCGATTGTTTTGATTCCTAGGAACAATCTTGATGATTTTCCAACTTTTCCTCTTTTCTCTTCTCTTCCTTTTCTTTCTCCTCTTTTTCTTTCTATTTTCTCTATTCTTTTCTTTCCACTCTTATATCTTTTTCTTTCTATCTTTCTTTCTATTTTTCTCTCTTATAACCCTTACTAACTATTTCTACTCTTAACTCATTTTCTTCCCTTTTCCACCAAATATCATTTTCTCACAAAATAATAATTCTACACAATTCTAATTTATTACTAATTAGCAAATGTCTAAAATACCATCCAATCTAATTTTACCCGAAAATTCACAAAACGGTAAATTCATATATCATCACAACATATCACATTAACACATCAACATATCATATTATCATGTCAATTTCACAAATAAGACAATCATCACTCAAATAAAATAAAAGACTCAACAAAACTGGGAAATATCAAATCGGGGCGTTACAGAAATCCAGGGAGCGACAACGTTCTTAACCTCTTCATGGCCAACAAAGATACAAAAAAGTTGTTCTTTATACCGTTTAATACGAGTTAGATTTTCATTCTAAATTCATTTACTATAGTTATTTTGTATTTTGACGTCGTGTAGAAAATTTACATCTAACATTTGTTTAATCATACAGTGGACATTGGTTGTTACTCGCAATCAATCCTATCAGAGAAATTGTATATTATCTTGACTCGTTAGGAAATGATTGGACAACATACCTGGATATGAAGAACACGATTGACACATAAGTGAGATTGTTCTAAATATTCTTGTGTGTGTATTTATTAATTTATGTGAATTGTTCTAATTATTCATTTATATTTTATTAGCATCATACAAGCTTTTCGAGCCCAAAGTGATGTCCAAATATCAAAGAGGAGAGCCAACAGCATTACATGGATAAAAGTGGCGGTATATTATTAATTATCACATTTTTTATTATATTAGTGATTATACTTGATAAAACTTAGGATTTATCCATATTTTCTTTTCATCTGTAGTATCCTCAGCAATGTAATCAAATAGGTTGCGGATATTTCATGTTGAGGTTTATGAGAGATACTATTTCTTTGGACCGATTAGAGATTCCATCTCTCATATAATTAAATAGTTGTAACTAAATTAAACTATGTTATATTATTATGTAGTACTTTGATGAATTAAAGTGCGCATATTATTCAAATGACCAATTGGAAGAAATGAAAGAGGAATGGTGTCAATACATTATAGAGCTTGGTGTTTTATCAAGTATAATATTTTACTCTTACGTTAATTGATGAGAATTTAAATGTGTAACTTTGTAACTATAATATTGTATTCTTTTAATTGAATTACAATCTTTGTGTTGTTTCAGGACCTATGTAGATTTGAAGCAATGTTTTGGTTGGATGCAAAAGTAGTATAAGTAATGATTTGTAATATGTTTGAATTGGTACATTTGTAGCAAAAGTAGTATAAGTAATATGTACATTTGTAAGTATATATGTTTGAATTGCCAATCCATTTGGATATATAATTTTGGTGCATAAATTGGTACATTTAAATAGGCCAAATTGGATTATTTTGAATATCCAAATTGTGATATTTTTCTGGAAAAACAATTGGTTCAAAAACAGGTCAAAATTCTGGTTGAAAAACCTGGTATAAATTGTGATTTTAAAAAAATTAAATAAAAATTTTCGTATACCTTAGACAACGCTTTAAACAAAAAACGTTGTCTAAGGTGGGGCTTAGAAAGCACTTTGACTAAAAGCGTTATCTAAGGTGGGGCTTAGACAACGCTTTGCCAAAAGCGCTATCTAAGGTATACCTAAAAAAGTTCAAAAAGGTGGGGCTTAGACAGCGCTTTGCTTAAAGTGTTGTCTAAGGTATACCTAAAAATGTCCAAAAAGCGTTGTTTAACTGTGGGTCTTAGACAACGCTTTTACCAAAAGTGTTGTCTAAGGTAGGGGTGTAATAGGTTCGGTTTGGACCGGTTTTTAGTCAAAAAAGAATTCAAACCGATGATATCTCCATCAGTTTGGTTTTATTTGCTTTGCTTTTTAGAGTTTTTTAAAATTGGAACCAAACCAAGCTAACCAGTTTGGTTCAGTTCGGTTTGGTTTGGTTGATCGGTTTACAATATTTTTTTCTAGACATCATATTCATTTGTGTATCATTTGTTCTAATATTGTTCGATGAATTTTATGCTATTATTTTTTTAAATAATACATATCATATGATATATTTCATGGTACTTTTCAAACAACTTACAAGTTGTTTTTAATCCATACGAAACATTTACATAATTTTCATTGCATTATGAAATAAGTTCACAATCAAATACAAAATTTGACACTTGGCATGAGAAGGTTAGGAAGGAATTTGAAAGTTTAATAAATAAAACAAAACAATAAAATCAAAAGGTTTCGATACACATAAATTAACATGTTTCACACCTCAAACACACATCAAATATTTTTTGTAACAAGACTATAAGGAAATTCGTTGAAGAAGAAACATAAAAGATAAAAAAAATGAAAATTAACGAAGAGAACTTGAAGATGAATAAGGAAATCATAACATATAAGAATGACAGTGACGAGATATGAAATGGTGACGGATAGTCAAAGCAGCAGTTTGGTGAGAGCAAGTATTTATGGCTTATGGGTTTTTTTTTATGTTTGGAGTTTAATTTTGGTTATATATTTAGTTCAAAGAAAGGAAGTGAAACAAATATGGAGAACTGTTGGACCGATACAAAATTTAGGCTTAGTAATTGGCTAAATAAAAGATTAAGTATGTATTTAAAGTCATCAGTTTGGTTCATTAGTTTGACGGTTCCTAAAAACTAAAACCGATAATCGAACCAAACCACCTCGATTTTCATTGGTTTGGTTCGGTTTTTGAACCAAACCAAAAACAATCGGTTTTTTTGGGGTTGGTTTGGTTTGGATTATCAGTTTAATTGGTTTTTTCTGATCTACTTACACCCCTAGTCTAAGGTATAACTTAAAATGTCAAAAAGCGTTGTCTAATGGTACCATAGACAACGATTTTCATTAAATATACCACCCTTTAGACATTGCTTTTAAGATTTAAAAGAGCGTTGTCTAAACCTTTAGCAGCGCAGGTTTAGACAACACTTTAAAGCGTTGTCTAAGGCCAAAAAAAGCGATGTCTAAGGTCTTGTTTGGTGTAGTGCCGGTGAAAGGTTTTTGATCAAGAATAGGTATACCAAGTAGTTTAGAGAATTCTTCCATTGTGGGCACCAATTGATAATCGGGAAATGTGAAAGAGTGATGTTTAGGGTCAAAGAACTGGAACAAAACACTCATTGTGTCTTCATTAAACCTTGAGGTAACCAAACCAAGTAGACAACCATGCCTTTCGGGTAATTGAGAGTTCTCATGAACTTTTGAGACTAATTCCTTAAGCTTGGAAGGTATCCAAACAAAGTTAATTCGGATAGTGTTTCTGCGATCGGAAGCCATAACCTGCAACATAGAACAAAGATAAATCCCTTGGTCCTTGAAATGGTTAGTGAAAATGCTATGTTATGATGTTATGATATGTTTGAATCAAGTAAATGGAAAGCACACACAAGTCACACAAGAGCCTTAGGTTTAAGAGCTTGCATGAAGTCCATAGGTAAGTACCCTCCCCACTGAAATTTAGTTGGTTCAACCTGTCCTAACAATAGTAACTGGGTTCTAAGGAATCTCAATATCACTGATTCTTCTCGAAGGCTTTATTTTAGTGTGGCAACTGTTTCACCAACCAAAATATCCCAAGATTAGAATCTCAATGAGTGTAACATTGAGTATCAACCAATTTTAGACTACACCAAAGTCGGCTATCTCACTACTTTCTACTGGCCAAGATGGGTCAATTAAGGTTCTAAAGGGTAGTTAGTGTAAATGACACCACATGGTAGCCTGATATTATCCTCAACTGACTTGAAGAACATCAATACCAACCAAAATGTCACATTAACTGTAGCTACCATATCAACCATAGCGGTATACGCCGTACAGTTTCCTTGGTCTATTGCCACTTACCTAAGGTACACTAGATCCGGGTTAGGATATTTCTCACAGTTGCCCCAAGATAAAAAAAACCTTAAAAGTAAAACATACAAGTCAAACAATTATAAAGTGAACTAATACTCTAAGGTAACCTGTAACACACCCTTTCTATACCCCAAATAAGCAATCAAATCACTTAGGCACATATTAAAATTTCATCAGAGTATATTTGAAAAACGGTATAAAAGAGCAATGCCACATTATACTTGAAATTGAAAACATACAACACCTGCTCAATAAAGATATGCAACAAATGGGGCAACTTACATACACAAGGATTTCATCCTTACACCCGTATTCATCAATTCATTAAACAGCGGAAACAAAACATAACAATTTCAAACTTATATACTTATCATAAATATATCTGCAAGTTTGAATCACAAAAATACTCCATGTTTACATAAAACATATCACATCAAAATAAATATACAAATGTATTCACAAAAAGGCATCAAGCCAAATCCTAGCTACCCTGTGCTACATATCAGAGCCGACTGACCAAAAGATGAAGACGAACTTCACAAAAATATCATCCAACAACCTACTCTGCAATGCCTCATAGAGCATCATAAAACATCAGAAGGGTGAGAAACATTATCATAATAATATTGCATATAATTATATATCTTAACATATAAAATGCACATAAAGCATATTCTCACCACAATTCATACCTCATCACCTATACACATCGCAACGTGTACATACACTAATCAAGCATGTTCATCATGCACCAATTCATTAATTCACATAAACTCATATTATTTATGTTTACTCCTAAATTTTATTCATTCCGCATAAACATACGTCTAGCTATGTTTAATCACACATATACATTACAAATGTATAAACCACATACATATACATATCAAACATGCATATATACAATCAAGTATGTTTCATCACACATGTTATCATTTCCACAATTACTCCAAATAAACATTTACACATTCATGTTTATTTCTGCATATCATATTTAAAATGATAAAATGCAACTCATAGAGACCGACACACGACTCTATGTAGATGCAATGCGGTTCCGACTCAACATTTCAGCAGATTCACTCAGGAACAAAATGGAATCATCGCTTGTTACCTAAAGTAACTCCCCGTCGGGCACACGATGTTCCCCATTGCTCACACCCCACATGGGTACACAATATTTATGGATTGCTCACACCCCATACGGACACACAATCTGATTGCTCACACCCCACACGGGCACACAAACAATGTGAATAAATCACCCATCGCTCACACCCCACATGGGCACACGATGTTTCTAGATTGCTCACACCCCACACAGGCACACAATTCGATCGCTCACACCCCACATGGGCACACGATCTTGTTGTAGTCATCACTCACACTCCACGCGAGCACACGATGCTACAACGGATTCACAAAGAATCCCACAGCACAAGAATGCATACATTATGCTTACATGCAAAATGACGCATAACATTCTTGAAAATGCATACATATTCACAATATAGTTATGCATTCATCTCATACAATTTAGCATACATTCACATTTAATTCAAGCAATGTATCTACTTGCCAAACGGCCACAACACAACAATCAAACCCACAATTCCATAATTAACATAATTACGTTTTATCGGAAAAGTCGGGTAAAAGTCGGCTAAAAATTACATATTTTAGCATCAATAGATTCTACATATTTTTAGCTTCGAATCGATATGTGGAATGCTTAAAACGGATACTCGAATCAAAAGTTATGAATAAAACAAAATTCCAAAATTCCAGGTCTAACTGAGCGAGAATCGCTCGCTGAACGAGCAATGTGCTGGAACTCTAGCTGAGCGAGGAAATGCTTGCTGAGCGAGAAACGCGATTTTAGAACTGCTCAGTTACGCAACAGACCTATAAAAAAAACCCAAAACTCTTCCAAAACTCAACGAACATGATTATTAACATGTATTCATCCTCATACTTCGATTATATCAAGTTCTAACCGATTAATCCACCAATTTCCAAGTTTTCTCATCAAAACCCTAAACCTAACATTCTTTAAAACTTCTCCAAATCATAAACCCAATCAACCAAACACATACATAATCATACACAATGTTAAGATAACAATATTTCACACCCTTACCCGATTATTCTGATTCCTTGGAGCAATCTTGAAGCTTTTCCAACTTTCCCTCTTTTCTCTTCTTTTTCTCTTCTCCCTTTTTCTTTCTTCTCTTTTTCTTTCTATCTTTTCTTTTCTTTCTCTTCTTACCAACTTATACTCTTTCTCACTCTCTTATATTTTCTTTCTATTTTCTACTCTCTCCAACCAAATATCAATTCTCTCACAAAAATACCAATTCTACTAATTCTAACTTATCACTAATTAACAAAAATCTAAAATACCCTCTTATCCAATTTTACCCGGAAATTCATAAAACGGTAAAAATCACATATCACACCAATATATCACATTAATTCATCAACATATCATATCATCATATTAATTTCACAAACAAAATAATAATTACTCAATTAAAATAAAAGACTCCAACAAAATGGGAATTATCGAATCGGGGTGTTACAACTCTCCCCCACTTTAGAAATTTTCATCCTCGAAAATATTACATGATTCAAACAACTCCGGATACGACTCGCATATCCTACTCTCCAATTCCCAAGTCATATTGCCTTCCGCAGCGCCTCCCCACACCACTTTCACAAGCGCAATATCCTTGCTTCTTAGCTTCTTGATTTCACGGTCCAAAATCCTAACCGGTAAAGCTTCCACCGTAAGGTTATCTCTTACCTCAACCTCGTCCATAGGAATAACATGTGACGGATCCGGAACATACTTCCGAAGTTGCAAAACATGGAACACATCATGCAAATTCGAAAGATTCGGAGGCAACGTCACACGATAAGCCACAACACCAACTCGTGCAGTAATCTGATACGGCCCAATAAAACGAGAAGTCAACTTCTTCGACTTCAAAGCACGACCCACACCTGTAACCGGTGTAACTCTCAAAAACACATGGTCGCCTTCCTGAAACTCAAGATCCTTTCTCCTCTTGTTATGATAACTCTTTTGTCTACTTTGAGAAGCTCTCATCTTCTCCCGAATAAACTTCACCTTTTCCGTTGTTTGTTGTACCATCTCCGGTCCAACTACCGTTCTCTCTCCGGTTTCATGCCAACACAAAGGTGTTCGACATCTCCGACCATATAAAACCTCAAATGGTTCCATACCAATACTCGAATGAAAACTGTTATTATAGGTGAACTCAATCAACGCTAAATAACTATCCCAAATACCACCTTGTTCTAACACACTAGCACGCAACAAATCCTCTAACGAATGAATCGTCCTCTCGGTTTGACCGTCCATTTGCGGATGGTAAGCCGAACTCAATCTTAGCTTAGAACCCAAGGCCTTTTGCAAACTTTCCCAAAACCTCTATGTAAATCTAGGATCTTTATCCGATACAATACTCTTAGGAACTCCATGTAACTTCACAATCACAGAAACATAAATCTCGGCTAGTTTCTCCAAAGAATAACTAATATCCATCGGGATAAAGTGAGCAAATTTAGTAAGCCTATCCACAATCACCCAAATATCATTATGACCTCTTTGTGTATTCGGCAAACCCGTAACAAAATCCATCGATATACTATCCCATTTCCATTCCGGAATATCCAACTGTTGCATCAAACCACTAGGCTTCTGATGTTCCACCTTAGACTTCTGACAAGTTAAACACGCATACACAAAATGAGCTACATCTCTCTTCAATCCGAACCACCAAAAGATCTTCTTCAAATCTTGATACATCTTATTCGCTCCCGGATGAATACTTAAATTACTCCGGTGTCCCTCTTCCAATATCATCTTTTTCAACTCCTCATCATCGGGAATACAAATACGACCACAGAATCTCAAAACTCCAAAATTATCAAACTTGAAATCCTTATTCTCATTCATAATCAAATCGACAAATTTCAAATCCAACTTTTGCTTTTCACAAACGGTTGCAAGAAAATCATTCGTAACATGAAGCATACCAAGTCTCACATTTTTCGACGTCATCTCGCAAACCAAACTCAAGTCTCTAAAATTCTCCAAAAGTTCCCATTCTCTTATCATCAATGCAGACATATGTAACAACTTACGACTCAAGGCATCGGCCACCACATTCGCCTTACCCGGATGGTAATTCAAACCAAAATCATAATCCTTCAAAAGTTCTAACCATCTCCTTTGTCTCATGTTCAATTCCTTTTGATCAAATAAATACTTCAAACTTTTGTGATCACTAAAAACTTCAAATCTCGCACCATAAAGATAATGCCTCCAAATTTTTAGAGCAAAAACCACGGCCGCCAATTCCAAATTATGCGTAGGATAATTCTTTTCATGCACTCTCAATTGTCTTGAAGCATAAGCTACAATTTTTCCATCTTGCATAAAAACACCACCTAACCCAAACAATGAAGCATCACAAAACACCACAAATTGGTTCCATCGGATTCGGCAAAATCAAGATCGGAGCCGTTGTTAACCTTCTCTTAAGTTCCATAAAACTTTCTTCGTAATGAATATCCCAAATGAAAGCCTTTCCTTTACAAGTCAACTGCGTTAACGGAAGTGCCTACTTTGAAAATCCTTCAATAAACCTCCGGTAATAACCCGCCAAGCTTAAAAAGCTTTGAATCTCCGTAACCAATCTAGGAACTTCCCATTGCATTACCGCATCAATCTTGGATGGATCAACACTAATTCCACCATCGGAAATCACATGCCCAAGAAAACTTACCTTCGACAACCAAAACTCGCACTTTGATAACTTAGCATACAAATGCTTCTCTTTCAAAATCTGTAACACAATCCATAAATGCTCTTCATGCTCTTCTTGAGACTTAGAATAAATCAAAATGTCATCGATGAACACAACCACAAAACGATCCAACTGTTCATGGAAAATACGATTCATGTATTCCATAAACACACCCGGCGCATTAGAAACTCCGAATGGCATCACGGAAGACTCGTAATGACCATACCGTGTCCTAAAAGCCGTCTTTTGAATATCCTCTTCTTTCACACGAATCTGGTGATATCCTGATCTCAAATCAATCTTACTAAAAACACGCGCACCAACCTATTGATCCATCAAATCATCGATCCTCGGAAGCAGATACTTGTTCTTAATTGTCACCTTATTCAACTGTCGATAATCAATACATAACCGCATGCTTTCGTCCTTCTTCTTTACTAACAATACCGGTGCACCCCAAGGAGAAACACTCGGCCTAACAAACCTCTTATCCAATAAGTCATTCAACTGCTTTTTCAATTCAACCAACTCTGAAGCTGACATACGATACGGTGCCATAGAAATCGATCTAGTACCCAGAACTAGATCAATAGAAAACTCAATTTCTCTTTCCGGCGGTACATCCATAATATCGTCCGGAAACACTTCTGGAAAATCACACACCACTGGAAACCTACTTATCTCCACTTCGCCTTCCATTGACCACGATGCAAACAAACCAAACAATTGAACTTCGTCCACTAAAAGTTTCTTCAACTCTTTCGTGGATAGGAAACTCTCTTCTTCATCGTCATCCAAAGAAGGAAACCTTACTAACTTATGATAGCAATCTATATGAACTCGATTAAATTGCAACCAGTTCATACCCAAGATCACGTCCAAACCTTCCAACGACAAACAAACTAAATCTATAACAAAATCTTTACCATACATGGTCAAATAACAACTTACACACACCAAAGAAGTAGTTACCAACCCTGAAGCAGGAGTCTCAATAACCATCTCACCACCCCAAGAAGACATAAAAAAATTCAAACGCTTAGCGCACTCAAGAGAAATGAACGAATGAGTCGCTCCCATATCAATAATAGTAACTAAAGGCATACTATTAATAAAGCATGTACCTTTAATCAAACGGTCTGCACTAGTAGTATCCTTCCCTGCTAATGCAAACACCTTTCCGCCCGCCTGAGCTTGCTTCGGCTTAGTACACTTAGTACTAATGTGACCAACTTCCCCACAATTGAAGCACTTTACAACATTCCTCCTACACTCGGTAGTAGCATGTCCAAGACCTCCACAGTTTGAACATTTCACAATATTCTTCCCACACTCAAAAGACTTGTGGCCTAAATCGCCACACTTGTAACACTTAACGGGACCATAACTTCCTCCACCAGATCTCCTATCAAAGTTTCCCCTATGTTTGTCCTTATCAGTGGGTGTCACATAAGGTCCACTTCTAGCTTGTTGCTTTCCTTTCCTCTCATTCACACTCTTGTAATGTGTAGAACGAGCTCTGATATCTTCCTCAAAAATTCTACAACATTCAGTCAAATCTGAAAACCTTCTGATTCTCTGATATCCCACAACTTGCTTAATCTCAGGACGCAAGCCATTCTCATACTTAATGCACTTAGAAAACTCAGCAGTAGCAGCAACATAATGAGGATGAAACTGAACCAATTCCACAAATTTAGCAGTATAGTCAACCACAGACATACTACCTTGCTTCAGCTCAAGGAATTCCATCTCCTTCTTTCCCTGCACACTCTCAGGGTATTACTTACCTAAGAACTCAGTACGAAAAACTTCCCAAGTTATCTCTTCATCATTCTCCTCAATAGTTTGACTTCTACCGACCCACCAATCATCGGCTTCTTCCTTCAGCATGTGAGAACCAAGCCTCACCTTACTCTCTTCAGCACAATCCATGACTCTGAAGATTCTCTCAATATCCTTCAACCAATTCTGAGCACCATCTGGATCAAATCTTCCTTTGAAGACCGGCGATTGATTCATCCTGAACTCATCATTAGCATTTACATTCGGCACTCCCTGCACCACCCTAGCCATTGCTTCCAAAGCAGCAGCCATCACATTGTCATTTCTACCAGCCATATTCTGATCATTCCCAAAGACAACAACAAGATTAAACAAAAGTTCAATCACAACAACATCAAGACAGACACAACTGACTCGAACACTGACTCTGATACCACTTAATGTAACATCCCCTTTCTATACCCAAAAAAAGCAATCAAATCACTTAGGTACATATTAAAATTTCATCAGAGCATATTTGAAAAACGGTATAAAAGAGCAATGCCACATTATACTTGAAATTGAAAACATACAACACCTGCTCAATAAAGATATGCAACAAACGGGGCAACTTACATACACAAGGATTTCATCCTTACACCCGTATTCATCAATTCATTAAACAACGGAAACAAAACATAACAATTTCAAACTTATATACTTATCATAAATATATCTGCAAGTTTGAATCACCAAAATACTCCATGTTTACATAAAACATATCACATCAAAATACATATACAAATGTATTCACAAAAATGCATCAAGCCAAATCCTAGCTACTCGGTGCTACATATCAGAGCCGACCGACCAAAAGATGAAGACGAACTTCATAAAAATATCATCCAGCAACCTACTCTACAATGCCTCATAGAGCATCATAAAACAGCAGAAAGGTGAGGAACATTATCATAATAATATTGCATATAATTATATATCTCAACATATAAAATGCACATTGTAACACCCTAATTTTTGCCCTAAGGTTTCTTCTCATATTATCTGCATTTTGCATACAAACAAGATCGCCTGGCTTTCGAGTTTCTTCTCAGATGAGGGTCTATGCTTCGCAGGGGATCACCATTGTTTTTACTTCATTATTTGTTTATATTTACTGATCACTAACCAAAATACAAAAAAATATGTTGCAGTGTTCTTCTTCTTCTCTGTGTTGCAGGTTTTCAAAGATAAAACAGTGATTTCATTCAGATGCGTTTGTTCAGTCACAATTCGATTCAAATGGATGTTTGACCTAATATTGGTCAAACTATCAAAAGATTGTGTTGACTGCCAGTTGTGTGTGCCAGTAGTTTATTCCTCAGACGATGCGTTTTCAAAGTTCAGGTGGTGTTGAGTGTGAAAGTCATCAGTTATCAGGCAGTGTCTTGTGCGAAGTTTGGTTTGAATCTTCAGTGTTTATCAGTTTATCAGTTCATCGGTTCACCAGTGATTCATCTGAGGATTTATTTTCCTCAATATGAATTTGGTTTATTAGGGAGATAATCAGACATTTTTCAGATGACAGTTGTGGCTTGAGTTGCAATTTATTCAACTGTTCAGTGGTTCATTGGTTCAGAATTGACTGTGTTCATCAGAGGCTTGTGCAAGAAATCGAGATTTTTTGTGGGCTTTAAGACAAAATTCCATCCATTATCCATTTCTTGATTAAACCATCTTATCCAAATTTTCAATAACCTCTTTTTAGTTCAATTACCCGATTATCCGTTTTTATTCGCAAAAATTCCAAGTTCTAAACCTTTCGTTTCCCTTTTCCGATTATTTCATTTTTTTATTTTTAATATTTCAATTTCCATTTTTTTTAATCCATAACCATTTTCCCAAATATTATTAATAATCCATTTCATTTTTATTTTTTTCAAATGCCCACATTTTTTTTTCTCTTTCAATTTCCATCAAAAAAAAATATAATAAATATAAATCAAATCATTTTCCTTTAAACCCATTTCTTTTATTTTTAGAATCCAATTAGTATTAAAAAAATTTAATTAGAACCTTGTTTAAGTTTTTTGTTTTATTATTTTATTTGTTCTTCTAAGCCTCACATTACATGTTGCACCACACAACAAATCAATTTTTCTGTCCATCACCAAGCTACAACAAAAGCCAAACCACGCCCATCTTTCCTAGCCATATGCCGTACCAATCCGTAAGCCAGACTTCCCATCCGCAAACCAAAACAATGCTACACACACAAAAACCCGTACGGCCAGCACAATTTTCCTCGCATCAGCTCACAAGGCCTCTAGCCTTTGGCCCACTAGCCAAACTCCCAAACAATTCCCAGCCTTGCCCACGTACACAAAATTAGTCATACACCCAAACCCAACTCCCACACCAGCCAATTCAATCGAAGCCGTATCAATCCCCTCAGTAAGCAACAGGCCCAAGGCAATCCATCATCAAGCCTTTTGCAAAACAACGTCATCCATCAGCTGCTCACGCGCAAGGCTGCAATCCACTTGATACGCCATCCCGCAATACAAACAATTCAAGCCGTCAGCCAAGGCCCAAAATTTATTTCAGTTCAGCCAACACACACTTGAACAAACAAACATGCATCCCGCATTTGAATCGAAGAAAAGCAAAACGCATCAATAAAAGAGTAAAACGCAGCAACTCAAAATGAAATTGACGCAAACACACGGATATTTCGTGAACTCCAAAACGCGTTTGAAACACACTCAAAACGGAAATCATCTTCCTCTTCTTCTATCTATAAATACAAGCTCCCTCTCATTTCGAAATCAAGCTTCAAAAAGCCACTGAATCCCTGCCAAAATCACTCTATAAAAATCATCTTCATCTTCATCAGTTTTGAAACCTCGCTATTTTTTTTGAAATTCACCTTCAAGCTCATAACAAAACGAATTTAACTTTCAACCATAGATCTGAAATTCACATCAACACCTTCAATTTTCCTCAACTCCATAACTATTTCATACCTTCAACCTGAAACAAAGAAAAGGGGAAACGAAATTCATGAGGAGAAGGAAGAAGAAGCCGAAATCGGCGAGAAAGGAAGAGGAAGAGATTGAAACCGAATCGCGTGAGAGGAGAGAGTTGCGTTTCTGTTCGTCTTCGTGAAGGTGAAATTTCGTTCCGCCGCGACTTGAGCTTTTTCCCCTATTTTCTCGTGAATGTGAGGAAGAAGGTGACCTACTGCGTTTCTGTTTCCTGGCTTTTCCATTTTTTTTCTTTTACATAATTTATTTTGAGTTTTATTAAATCGTTATAAAAAATGAAATATGTTGGTGTTGGGCCTTTTGGCCGTGGACCTGTTGTTACTGATCTAACCACCCGCGGGTTCCATATTCCCCTCTCCCATTTCTATTTTCTTTCTTTTAATTCTCTTTATTTTTTTAAGTGATTTTGGTTTTACCATTTTTTTTTATAAGTGATTTTTAGATTATGTTTTAAAAAAGAGATTTAGAAAAAGTTATTTTAAAAAGATTTTTAGAAAGATGTTTATAAAAGAGATCTAAAAAGAATTTTTAGAAAAGGATTTAAAATATATATTTCTATTTCTTTTTTGGATCTATTCCTTTTGGATCCATTTTCTTCATCTTTTTATTTTTTGGTCGATGACAATCTCCGATTCGGGATTGTTGATTTCCGATTAGTTTAATCTTCATTATTTCAAATCTATGGATGAATGATCATTTGGATCATTCTCCATACTTTGAGATCGTGATAGGTTGCTTTTCGATGAAATTCAACGAAAATCTCGATTAAGATTAGACCTTCCTTTTTCTTTTAGTGTGGCATGTTTTCAGAGAACGATCCATTATATCGTTTCTCTAACATGTATTAACACGAATATTTTCCACTTTAATTAGTGGTGGCCGGCCTCATTTGTAGGGTAATTACTTCGTAAATTACTCGGCGATTGCTTAACATAGACCTAAAGTTGTCCCGATTCGAATTAAGATCCACTTGGATCCGGTTGCCTCAATTTTATTATTCCTTGTCATGGTTGTGCTTGATTAAGTTCATCATACCACTTATATTGTAAATATTATAATATTGTGAATATAATAATCTGTTTAAATTTAATCTCTCGCACCTTATCCTTTTATTTTAATTTCTTGCTCCTTTATTTCTTTATTATGCTTTATCATATTATATCATATATCATTTGTTTATAGTTATATTGTTACTTGTGGTTTTTATTTTGTCCATTCGGATATCAAAACACTAATAAAGGATTGAACCCTTAAAAGACTTGTGACTTCTAATTGCGGACTATGGTTACTATCCCTTGCTTCGGAGAATGGACTTAGACCTTAAGATTTTTCCCCTTGCTCAAGTTGGAATGGATTAGAAACCTCGGCCTCAAGTTATTTCATTAGCCTTTGAAGAGGGAATTCCGATCTTTGAAGAATTGTGCATGTTATGGTTTGGTAAACTCTTCTCTTAGCTTTTTAATTCAAGTATTAGGATAGTCCCTTCATCTCCTCCCCATTCTTAAATTTTCAAAACTTCTCCCTATTTCAAAAATCTTCTTGTTTTCTAAACTTCAAATGCTTTCATAATCAAACCTTGACTTAGGTCAAGCGATTTTTAACCTTTTCACTTTGTTCCTTAAGTAAATGTTAATCCATGTAAATATATCAAAACCATTTTTTTTACATACTTTAAAAAATGCAAAACTCACTCAATTGTTTTTGTGCCTTTGTGCACTTTTCTTTTTCACATGTTTAGATATGATTCATCTTTTCTAGCGGAATTATTCGCTAAAGGATGACGACTTATCTATACATTTTAAAAATAATGCAACTCATTTGTTTCTTTTCACATTTTGTACCACGAACTACGAGGTTTTGATCTCGCATTGCACTTTGTGGGTACGTAGGCATAAGGCGTTAAAACCTTATCAAACACAAAATCTTAAAAAACATTCTTCTCCTCATCTCTTCAATCATTTTAAGCAAACCAATTTCAAACCAAAAGGCAATAAATATTTCAAAGGGCTCCCGTGGAGTACCACGGACGAGTCGGGTGCCTAAAACCTTCCCGGTTCGTAACCAATCCCCTTACCCATTCTCTGTTTGTTTCTTTTAGCTTTTACTTTTAGACTCCTAGGTTTTTATTTGTTCTTTTACCTTTTTCCTTTCGGAAATAAAGAAAAGCGCGGTGGCGACTCTGTGTTCATCGAGTTAAGTTAATCAATAGCTTACACTCACGATTTTACCGCTACAGGAAAATGGCGACTCTGCTGGGGAGTAATCTCTAAGCGGATTCAGCCTACTTTGATTTATTTATTGCTTTGGTTTGACTTGTTTGTTATTTGGTTGTTCTGTTTCGGTTGGTGATCCTCTGTGTGAGATAGATTCTAGCCTGGATCTGAGTGACACTTATGATATGACGGCGATATTCGAAGCGATATGATGGAGTAGTCCAAAGCAATATCAATTTGATAATCTCCACTCGGTTAGGCTCTCTTGGACTATCAATGTCATGACGAGTAATCGTACGTGGCATTATTTTCCGACCTTGAGCTGATCATACTGAGGACTGTAGAACCTTTAACCCATCTAAGCCAATTTAGGAACGTAGTGCGGAAATTGTCTGGGTGTAAACCTGAGGTGGTTGTCACGCAATACTACACTCGGACGAGGTCTATTTTAAGAATGTTATCGGTTGGGGAGTAATCCAACGTACCGATAATATTCTAAAGATGGCTATTAACTTCGGGCACCTCTGTTAGCACCCTTTTGGTTTTCTACAGGTACAATGAAGACAAAACCTTAGTACTTACCTGTGTGGGTTGGTGTTCTATTACCTTGACTTCATGCTCGTGACTTAGAACCTAAGCCCGTGTGCCTTGTGTGATCTTGTTTGTGTTTGTTGCATACATGCCATCATACATTCATGAGCATTGTTCGTAAGATTCCAAAGGACTTATAAGGAACTTTTGCAAAATTTCAGATGTCCATGGCTATGACTTTTGAAAGGAGGAACACAAAGAAGTACACTTTCAAGAATCCTAATGTTGTAGAGTTGAGAAAGCTAGGAGCTTTGGTTGTTGATACCCAAGAGTTCCGGAGATGTCATGGGAAGCTTTTGTATATGTTGGATACCGATGTACCTGAAGGGATTCTCCCTACTTTGGCTCAGTTTTATGATCCGTAGCACCATTGTTTCACTTTTCCGGATTATCAGCTTGTGCCGACTTTGGAGGAGTATTCTCATTGGTTAGGTTTGCCTATTTTGGACAAGGAGTTTCTTTTCACTGTTCTAGAGAAGGAGCTTACTATCAAGGTCATCGCCAAAGCACTGTTTCTTAAGGAATCTGATCTTAATGGGAAGTTTCTTCCAAAGGGGAGTGTTCGTGGTATTAATGCTAAGTTCTTGATGGGAAAGACTTCTACTTCACTTACTTTGGGTCATAAGGATGCATTTGAGGCTATTCTTGCTTTGCTTATTTACGGGATTGTCTTGTTTCCGAACTTGGATGGTATTGTGGATGAGAATGCTATTCAGATCTTCTTGAAGAAGAACCCGGTGCCTACTTTGCTTGGCGATATGTATCACGCTTTCCACTATAGGACCTCCAAAGGTGACGGAGATTTTGTATGTTGTGCGCCTCTTCTTTATAGGTGGTTTATTTCGCACTTACCGAAGTCGGATGTCTTCAAGGACAATAGAGAGAATCGAAGATGGTCTCAAAGGTTGATATCGCTTTCTCATAAGGACATGACATGGTATAGTTCTCATTATGACACTGGAGTGCTTATCGATAGTTGTGGAGAATTTCCTAATGTACCTCTTCTTGGTACACGTGGGGGGAATTAGCTACAACCCCATTTTGGCTAGACGACAGTTCGGTTATTGTTTGAAGGATGTTCCAAATAATCTTGCCTTATCCCGTTTCTTCTTTCTTAATGGTGCTGATCATATAGAGATGAAGAAAAGGATTGCTCATTCTTGGCATGTTGTTCACCGGAAAGAGAAAGGTCAATTGGGAAGACAACACCTTCCTCCTTCCGAATGTTATATTCAGTGGGTTCGATCTAGAGCTTCCAAGCTCAAGATGCCTTATCCACCTGAGGAGCCTATGTTTCCCATATTTCCTTTGTCTGCTTTTCTTCCTCCCGTTGATGAGAAGATGGTTCTTCAAGAAGAGTTAGAGAAGATGAAGAAAGAAAAAGAAGAATGGCTACTTGAGAGGACTACTATGCAGGAGCAGCTGAAGGAGAAGGATGATCTTATTGAGCTACTTGAGCGGCGCGTCACAAAGAGGCCGAAAGAGGATTTATTTTCCTCTAGTACTCCATCTACTATCCCTCCTACTTCCGGTGCTTGGAAGGCCATTGTCGACAAGTTGGTGAAGGATAAGGAAGATATGGAAGATAGGTACAAGAATGAGATCAAGAGAATTCGTATGAAGTATCAGCCAGGATTCGGGACTTCTTCGGATATGATTCCTTAGGCCTAGTTTACTCTTCCTCTTATGTATTAGGATTATTGATGTTTGTACTTCATTTGTAATCCTCACTTTGATCTTAATGAGAATGAGTTTTTAAGTATTTCAAAAATGTTTCTTTATAAATATTGCAAGTTATCTTATAATCTTTTGAAATCTTTGCATTTGCATACGCATATCATGCATCATACTTGCATTTGCCTTGCTTTTTGAGTGTTCTCCAGGGATCTTATTGTTGTTTCTTGGTCTTCATTCAGTTTTCCTATCAAGCTGACTCATCGCTTTGATACTCGGGTTAATCGGAGAAGAGTGATGGAAACTTTGCAACAAGAGAATCGCGAGCTGCGCGAAGAGGTTACTTATCTGAGGGAAAGCTTGGAAAGAGTGTCTGCTATGATGGAAAGTTTGGTGGCTGCTCAGAATCAACCACCTCCTTCTCCTGTTCAGAATACTGTCATCTCTGAGGTTGTTACCGCATCAATTCCTGTTGAGACTGTTATTTCTCCTCGCTATCGTATGCCTGCTAGCACACCTTGGGGCATGTCAGTTGACTTTTTTCCTGCTGGTTATCGTCCTCCTCATCAGCCTGAGACTGTTGCATTTAATACTCTCCCACCACCAGTTTGGACTACTCTTCCTCCAGTTGTGACTACTGTACCGCCTGTGGTGCACAATATTCCGCATCATGATGAAATGATTTACCATGCTGAGCCCAGTGAAGGCGCTGGAGTTGCTGAAAGACTTGATGACTTCCAGGGACGCTTTGTTGAGATCCAGAGGGAGATGAGAGCCTTGAAGCATAAGGATTTGTTCGGAAAAGATGCTTATGACCTTTGTCTGGTCCCGAATGTTAAAGTTCCTTACAAATTCAAGTTGCCTGAGTTTGAGAAGTACAAAGGCAACACTTGTCTGTTGAGTCATTTGACGATGTATGCAAGGAAGATGTCTGCTCAGACTGATAATGATAAGCTGTTGATTCACTATTTCCAGGACAGTTTGACCGGTGCACCCATGAGGTGGTATATGAGTCTGGATAATAGCCAAATCAATACCTTCAACGATTTGGGAGAAGCTTTTGTAAGGCAGTACAAGTACAACGTTGATATGGCGCCAGATAGAGATCAACTTCGTGCTATGTCCCAGAAGGACAAAGAGACTTTTAAAGAATATGCGCAGAGATGGCGCGAGCTGGAAGCCCAGATTGTTCCTCTGCTGGAAGAAAAAGAAATGACGAAGATCTTCTTGAAAACGTTGGGTTCTTTTTATTATGAGAGGATGATAGCAAGCGCTCCTTCCGATTTCACTAAAATGGTGAGCATGGGGATGCGTTTAGAAGAAGGTGTCCGTGAGGGATGGTTAAGTCAAGAGAATGGTAATGGTTCAAGCTCTAGAAGGTTTAACTTTGGGAAAAAGAAAGAAAATGAGACTAATGCAGTATCCCGTGAAAGTTATAGAAGGCCTCACAGTCGTGGGAATCACCATTCGCAGCATGTGGCTTCTGTAACACCGATGATTAACGTGGCTCCAATTATGCCAGCAATCCCAAAGTATCAACCTCGCTATCAACAACCTTCCGTGCAACAAGGTGGTAATCAACAAGCTCGGGCTAAGCCAAGTTTTGATCCTATTCCGATGTCGTATGCAGACTTGCTTCCATCTTTAATTGCAAAGAATCTTGTGCAAACTCGTCCTCCACCTCCAGTTCCAGAGACTATTCCATGGTGGTATAAGCCAGAGGCTCGTTGTGCTTTTCATCAAGGTGCCCCGGGGCATGATGTTGAGAATTGTTATCCATTGAAGTTTGAGGTACAGAAATTGATGAGGAACAATGTTCTGTATTTCAATGATGTTAACCCAAATGTGCAGAAGAATCCGTTGCCGAAGTATGGTAATGCGTCTGTGAATATGGTTGATGGTTGTCCTGGTTTGTTCAAAATCTATGAGGTCCGTCATATCCGAAGATCTTTGGTGGAGATGCATGCTTTCTTGAGTGAATATCACGATATTGATCATGACTATGTTGGATGTTGTATCTGCTCGGTGAATCCTCGTGGTTGCGTGATTGTTAAAAGAGATATTCAAAAGATGATGGACGATAAGCTGATTGAAGTAACAGCAAAGAGAGATGAATATGAAAATGAAGTGAATATCATTATGCCTCATGTCAATCTTCCTGAGAGGACTGTTCCTGAGAGGGTGGTTATTTCTTTTGATAGTCGCAAGACTGTTGTTACTCCATTGGTGATTAATGTGCCTGGTCCAATGCCATATGAGTCTGATAAAGCTGTTCCGTACCGGTATAATGCTACGATGATAGAAAATGGTAGAGAAGTTCCTCTTCCTACTCCAAAGTCTGTGGTTAGCATTGCTGATGTGACGAAGGTTACCCGAAGTGGTAGAGTGTATGCTTCAGATCCTCCGAAGAGAGTTGAAGATACGAGTGCAAGTAAGCAGATTATGGATGTTGTGGTCCAATCAGGCCAACCTGGTAATAGTGAAGATGAGGTGATAAAGTTGATAAATAAGAGTGAGTATAACATTACTGAGCAGTTGTTGCAGACTCTATCGAAGATATCAGTTTTGTCTCTCTTGATGAGTTCTGAGGCTCATAGGCAGTCTTTGCAGAAAATTCTCGATCAAGCTTATGTTGACCATGACGTGACTATTGATCAATTCGATAGTATTGTGGCTAATATCACGTCATGCAACAATTTGAGCTTCTGTGATGACGATCTGCCTGAAGAAGGAAGAAATCATAACTTGGCGTTGCATATCTCGGTGAATTGTCAGGAAGATGCCATGTCCAAGGTGCTAGTTGATACCGGATCGTCTCTGAATGTTATGCCAAAGTCGACATTGTCAAAGCTTGCGTTTCAAGGTGCTCCCATGAGGCACAGTGGGATTATTGTAAAAGCGTTTGATGGGTCGAAGAAGACAGTGATTGGAGAGGTGGATCTTCCTATTCTTATTGGACCGTTTATATTCAAAATTACTTTTCAAGTAATGGATATACGTCCCACATACAGTTGTCTCCTCGGAAGACCATGGATCCACGAGGCAGGAGCTGTGACATCCACTCTTCATCAGAAGCTGAAGTTTGTAAGAGAAGGTAAATTGGTGACTATTGAAGGTGAAAGGGCGATGCTTGTGAGCAATTTGTCTTCTTTCTCCTATATTGATGCTGAGGAAGAGGTGGGAACTTCGTTTCAAGCTCTTTCTGTTGTGAATAATGCTGCTAAGAAGAATGCCATGCCCATGTCTTCTTTCAAGGATGCTTTGCGAGTGATTGAAGCTGGTCAGTCTGATGGTTGGGGCCGAATTATTGACGATGTCGACAACAAGGAAGGTTTTGGTATCGGCTTTGCACCGGGTGCAGTTCTCAATGACCCAAATACTATTCAAGAAGGCTTCCGAAGTGCTGGATTTATCAACGATCATTCCACTGCTGCCATCATTGAAGATGATGAAGATGAAGAAGTGCCTGACTTCGTTACGCATGGAAAGATTTGCCAGAACTGGATCGCTGTTGATGTTCCTTTTATCGTTCATTCTTCAAAGTAATTTGTTTTTTTATTTTCTTTCAAAAATCCTTTCACTCTGCCCAAGGTGAAAGTGATGTTTGTCGGGCTTTGTTTCAAATTTTATCATCATCAATAAAATGTTATTTTGTTATTTCCGTATGTGTTTTTCCTTTTTGCTTTATTCTGAAAAATGGTAACACAAAAAACCCAAAAATAAATATAATATTTGTTTATCTGCATAATGTTTGCACTTTTGTTCATATTCTAAAATAAAAATAAAATCATTGTGCAGATTGATTGATAAACCCATTGAAAATAATGATCCTATGCCCTCTCCCAACTTTGAATTCCCTGTGTTTGAAGCTGAGGAAGAGGATGTTGAAGAGATTCCTGATGAAATTTCTCGGTTGCTTGAGCATGAAGAAAAGATTATTCAGCCTCATGGAGAGTCTATAGAGATGGTCAACTTGGGTTCTGAAGATGAAAAGAAAGAAGTCAAAGTTGGAGCATTGCTTGATCCTGATGTTAAGAAGAGGATTATAGAGCTTCTCAGAGAATATGTTGATGTATTTGCTTGGTCTTATCAAGACATGCCAGGTCTTGATACTGATATTGTGGAGCATAGACTGCCGTTGAAGCCTGAATGTCCACCTGTAAAGCAGAAGCTGAGAAGAACTCATCCAGACATGGCAGTAAAAATCAAAGAGGAGGTTCAAAAGCAGATTGATGCAGGTTTTCTTGTGACGTCAACTTATCCTAAATGGGTGGCCAATATTGTTCCTGTTCCGAAGAAAGACGGAAAAGTCCGAATGTGTGTTGATTACAGAGATTTGAACAAAGCCAGTCCGAAAGATGATTTTCCATTACCACACATTGATATGTTGGTAGATAATACGGCTATGTTTGATGTGTTCTCTTTTATGGACGGATTTTCCAGTTATAATCAAATAAAGATGGCACCTGAGGATATGGAAAAGACCACATTTATTACACCATGGGGAACATTCTGCTACAGAGTGATGCCCTTTGGATTGAAGAATGCTGGTGCGACGTACCAAAGAGCTATGACTACACTTTTCCATGATATGATGCACAAAGAGATCGAAGTATATATTGATGATATGATCGCCAAGTCGAAGACTGAAGAGGATCATGTTGAACATTTGTTGAAATTGTTTCAAAGGTTGAGGAAGTATAAGCTTCGTTTGAATCCGAACAAGTGCATATTTGGTGTACGTTCTGGAAAGTTGCTAGGTTTCATTGTCAGCCAAAGAGGCATTGAAGTTAATCCTGATAAAGTAAAAGCTATTCAGGAAATGCCTGCTCCAAGAACCGAAAAGCAAGTAAGAGGATTCTTGGGCCGCTTGAATTATATTTCGAGGTTTATCTCTCACATGACTGCCACATGTGCTCCGATTTTCAAGCTGCTTCGGAAAGATAAAGGTTGTGTCTGGACAGATGATTGTCAGAAAGCGTTTGAAAGTATCAAAGAATATCTGCTTGAACCTCCTATTTTGTCTCCTCCGGTGGAAGGTAGACCGATGATCATGTACTTGACTGTGTTGGAAGATTCCATGGGTTGTGTGCTTGGTCAGCAAGATGAATCTGGAAGAAAAGAATATGCAATTTACTACTTGAGTAAGAAATTCACTGATTGTGAGTCTCAGTATTCCATGCTTGAAAAAACTTGTTGTGCCTTAGCTTGGGCTGCAAAGCGTCTTCGCCAGTATATGCTGAATCATACAACTTGGTTGATCTCTAAAATGGATCCAATCAAGTATATATTTGAAAAGCATGCTTTGACTGGGAGGATTGCTCGTTGGCAAATGTTATTATCAGAATATGATATCGAGTACCGAACTCAAAAAGCTATAAAAAGTAGTATCTTGGCTGACTATTTGGCACATCAACCGATTGATGATTACCAACCAATCAAGTTTGATTTTCCAGATGAAGATGTGATGTTCTTGAAAGTGAAAGATTGTGATGAACCTTTGATTGAGGAAGGGCCAGAGCCTGGATCTCGATGGGGTTTAGTTTTTGATGGAGCTGTGAATGCACGTGGAAGAGGAATTGGGGCAATGATCATTACTCCCCATGGTTCACATATTCCTTTTGCCGCAAGGTTGACTTTTCCTTGTACCAACAATGAAGCTGAGTATGAAGCATGCATTATGGGTCTCGAAGAAGCTATTGATTTGAGGATTAAGCATCTTGATATGTATGGAGATTCTGCCTTGGTAATTAACCAGATTCAGGGTACGTGGGTAACTCATCAACCCCACTTGATCCCTTATAGAGATTATGCCAGGAAGATATCGACCTTCTTCACTAAAGTTGAGTTTCATTATGTTCCTCGTGATGAGAATCAAATGGCAGATTCTTTAGCAACCATAGCTTCTATGATAAAAGTGCACCAGTGGAATGATGTTCCCATGATCAATGTGATGCGTCTTGAAAGACCAGCTCATGTGTTTGCAGTTGAAGAGGTCCATGATGACAAGCCTAGGTATCACGATATTAAATGTTTTCTCCAGAGTCAAGAATACCCGCTTGGGGCATCTGATAAAGATAAGAGGACTTTGAGGAGATTGGCAGGCAATTTCTTCTTGAATGGAAATGTGCTTTACAAGAGAAATTTTGACATGGTCTTGCTCAGATGCGTGGATAGACACGAAGCAGACATGTTGATGAAAGAAATTCATGAAGGATCTTTTGGAACTCATGCTAATGGGCATGCAATGGCTAAAAAGATGTTGAGAGAAGGTTACTATTGGCTGACAATGGAATCTGATTGTTGCAAATATGTGAAAAAGTGCCATAAGTGTCAGGTGTGTGCTGATAAGATTCATGTGCCACCAGCTTATCTCAATGTGATTTCTTCCCCCATGGCCTTTCTCTATGTGGGGAATTGATATGATTGAACCCAAGGCTTCGAATGGACATCGCTTTATTCTTGTGGCAATTGACTACTTCACCAAGTGGGTTGAAGCGACATCATATGTTAATGTGACCAAGCAAATTGTGGTTCGGTTTATCAAGAATAACATTATCTGCAGATATGGTGTTCCGAATAGAATCATTACTGATAATGGTTCAAACTTGAATAATAAGATGATGAAAGAGCTTTGTGAAGATTTCAAGATTCAACACCACAATTCCTCTCCTTATAGACCGAAGATGAATGGGGCTGTTGAAGCTGCGGACAAGAACATTAAGAAGATCATTCAGAAGATGGTTGTGACATACAAGGACTGGCATGAGATGCTCCCTTTTGCTTTGCATGGGTATCGTACATCTGTCTGCACTTCAACAGGGGCAACCCCTTTCTCACTTGTTTATGGTACAGAAGCAGTGCTCCCTGTCGAAGTTGAGATCCCATCAATGAGAGTTCTGATGGAAGCCAAGTTGACTGAGGCTGAATGGTGTCAGAGTAGATTTGATCAGTTGAATTTGATTGAAGAAAAGAGAATAATAGCTTTATGTCATGGTCGGTTGTACCAGCAAAGAATGAAGAAAGCTTTTGATAAGGAGGTCAAACCTCGTGTATTCAGAGAAGGCGACCTCGTGCTCAAAAAGATTCAGTCTTTCCTTAAAGATTCTCGGGGCAAGTGGACTCCGAACTATGATGTCCCATATGTTGTTAAGAAAGCCTTCTCTGGCGGTTCATTAATTCTTGCAACTATAGATGGTGAGGAGATCACTTGCCCTGTGAATGCGGATGCAGTCAAGAAATACTTCGCCTAAAAAAATAAAAGAACAGCTCGCTAAGTTGAAAACCCGAAAGGGCGGCTTAGGCAAAAATGAGCGTCTCGGTGGATTGAAAACCCGAAAGGGCGGTCCAGGCAAAAATTAGAGACAAAAACAGAAATAATTATTCCGGTAGATTGAAAACCCGAAAGGGCAATCTAGGCAAAAGTTAGGGATCATGGCAAGTAACTGCGTCGACAGACTGGATCAATTGTAGCAACCAAGGATTTCAGGTTCTATCCCTCAGAAGAAATTATTCATCAAAGATTCTTATTCACTCATCCTTGACTGAAGTTTCGGACACAGTGGAGTTCAAAGTTGATAGGGAGAATAATGATCATTGTATTCCAATGTAGCCCTTTTCCATGTATTTACCATTTTTCAAACTTGTAATGATCCATGGAGTCATGCCATTTGCTGACTACCATTCTATCAATGAATTTGAGCTTTTATCCAATTGTTTGCAATTCTTTATATTGTTTCTGTTTACAAAATTTCAATTTATTGTTGATGATGATTTTTGAAACAAATTTAATAAATTTAATCTTTGAAGATTTTAAAAAACATTTTCTTTTGATATATGAACAAAGAAAGGATATCAATAGTGATTCCTAGAATGGTAAAGTCTGGATATGTGTAACCCGTCTCTCCCAAAGCAAGGTGTGATTCGGTTGTATCCATGTGAAGTTCCTGGATAGTCTTGACAGGTTGATGTTAATAATTTTTTGTTCCCCAACAATAAGCATGAATAGAGATTGTATGTATTCCCCAGAAGAGTTGTTGGAAGGGAGGTTTTTAAGAGAATCCCTAGCTGGGTGTTGATCTCTTCCTCAGCATGTTATCTTTGAATTGAGAAGTATTGGGAATCCCCAGTTGAGCTCTTGTGCCTCAGTTTGAATTGTTTGCATCCTTGAATATAGAAGTATTGATATAGCAATCAGTTTAGAGGTTTTCTTTTACCCTGATGGTGGAAATTGATTTAAAATCCCTCGTAACTGTGTTTTGGCTACGATGTTAACTTCTGATATCCCCATATGGATCCCCAGTAGGTCTGCATGTGTTGATTTCCAGCAGGTTCCTATGTGATTTTTTTAGCAGGTCTTGCACTCTATCCCCAAGTGGAGTAGGAGTAGTATGACAGTTATTTCTCGTGAAGTTTGATTTTTATCAAGAATACTTCCATCCTCAGCAGATTATTACTTTTCCTCGGCAGGATGATATTCCTAGCAGATGCTGTTTTATCATGATTTGAGCATTGTAGCAGGATTTTATTCCTTTGATGGCTTGTGATATTCCCCTGCAGATTTCAAGTTGAATCTCCAGCAGATTTCCCCGCACTGTTGCCTTGGGATTAGCCGAGTATCCGGTTGTTGTGGTGTTCATGTCACCCTTTTCTTATCTTTATGTCTGTTTTGTCAGCATATTCATAAGCATATTCATACGCATAAGCATAGCATCATTTGCTTGCATTCTTGTGTTTATCATTGTTATCTGCTCGTTGGTGTGGACTTTCCCCACAGAGTGTGTGTGTCGTATTCCTCTCAAGTTTAGAGTGTCTACCATTAAGCAGAAAGTGTCAATCCTTTCTAATTCCCCACTGAGTTTGTTTCTCGTGGATGATGTTGATTCAGTTTCCTCCCCAGTTTATTATCTGGATGGAATTTTCCCTAGTTGAGATATTTCCTCCTCGGGATGAGTCTTGTTTGACCGTTTCTTTCCAATTTGTTCTTGGATTGAACTTTGGTCCCCTTTTGTGGATATTATTGCTTTGGAATTAAGCTATCATTGTTTGATAGTAGGCAATTTTCTCCAGCTTGAGTATATTACTTTGGAATTAAGCTATCAGTAATAGATAGTGGGTAATATTACCAAATTGATCAAGTTCTTTTACTTGTACTCCTACCCAGTAAATTCGGTAGTCGAGATTTTATACTCTTACCCAGTAAAAAGGTAATAGAGTTTGTCTTCCTTTGTTTAAGCTCCTACCCAGTAAATCAGGTAGTCGAGAATTTTTCTACCCAGTAAATCCGGTAGTCGAGATATTTTCCTCTTACCCAGTAAAAAGGTAATAGAATCGAGATATTTTCTTCTTACCCAGTAAAAAGGTAATAAAAGCTGTTTCCATTTGATTGAGTTCCTACCCAGTAAATCAGGAAGATGATCATGCTCATATCCAGTAAATCGATAGTCGAGTCCTTTGTATTTCCTACCCAGTAAATCAGGTAGTTGAGAATATTTCTTACCCAGTAAAAAGGTAATTGAGGTTATCCCTCTGTATTTTGCTCCTATCCAGTAAATTGATAGTCGAGCCGGTTATTTTTCCTACCTAGTAAACAGGTAGTTGATGATTTCTTTTCCAACTCAGTATTTCTCCATTCTTGGATTTAAATACTTTGTTTGATTGATATTCCTGGCAGGGTGTTTATCTTTCCCTGGTCGAATCTGTTCCTTGATTATATCATATCTTTTCCCAAGTGGAGTCTGTTATCCAGTGATTTAATTTCCTGGTAACTCTTTTGCTGTCTGTTGTTGTTTCCCCAGCGGGATTTTCTTCTGTGTCCCCAAGTGTTTGCTGTTCTCTGGTGGTCTTATTTTCCCCACAGAGATCTTGGGTTTGCATATCATATTCATATCATATCATTGTTATCTTAGGACAAAAATTGGGCATTCTGTATTTAAGTCTCTCCCATCTTGTAGAGACGAAGATGTCAATCTTCATATCTCCGGATTGAAGAAACTTAAATAGGGGCAGCTGTAACACCCTAATTTTTGCCCTAAGGTTTCTTCTCATATCATCTGCATTTTGCATACAAAAAAGATCGCCTGGATTTCGAGTTTCTTCTCAGATGAGGGTCTATGCTTCGCAGGGGATCACCATTGTTTTTACTTCATTATTTGTTTATATTTACTGATCACTAACCAAAATACAAAAAAATATGTTGCAGTGTTCTTCTTCTTCTCTGTGTTGCAGGTTTTCAAAGATAAAACAGTGATTTCATTCAGATGCGTTTGTTTAGTCACAATTCGATTCAAATGGATGTTTGACCTAATATTGGTCAAACTATCAAAAGATTGTGTTGACTTCCAGTTGTGTGTGCCAGTAGTTTATTCCTCAGACGATGCGTTTTCAAAGTTCAGGTGGTGTTGAGTGTGAAAGTCATCAGTTATCAGGCAGTGTTTTGTGCGAAGTTTGGTTTGAATCTTCAGTGTTTATCAGTTTATCAATTCATCGGTTCACCAGTGATTCATCTGAGGATTTATTTTCCTCAGTATGAATTCAGTTTATCAGGGAGATAATCAGACATTTTTCAGATGACAGTTGTGGCTTGAGTTGCAATTTATTCAACTGTTCAGTGGTTCATTGGTTCAGAATTGACTGTGTTCATCAGAGGCTTGTGCAAGAAATCGAGATTTGTTGTGGGCTTTCCAAATTCCATCCATTATCCATTTCTTGATTAAACCATCTTATCCAAATTTTCAATAACCTCTTTTTAGTTCAATTACCCGATTATCCGTTTTTATTCGCAAAAATTCCAAGTTCTAAACCTTTCGTTTCCCTTTTCCGATTATTTCATTTTTTTATTTTTAATATTTCAATTTCCATTTTTTTTAATCCATAACCATTTTCCCAAATATTATTAATAATCCATTCATTTTTATTTTTTTCAAATGCCCACATTTTTTTTCTCTTTCAATTTCCATAAAAAAAATATAATAAATATAAATCAAATCATTTTCCTTTAAACCCATTTCTTTTATTTTTAGAATCCAATTAGTATTAAATTTTTTTAATAAGAACCATGTTTAAGTTTTTTGTTTTATTATTTTATTTGTTCTTCTAAGCCTCACATTACATGTTGCACCACACAACAAATCAATTTTTCTGTCCATCACCAAGCTACAACAAAAGCCAAACCACGCCCATCTTTCCTAGCCATATGCCGTACCAATCCGTAAGCCAGACTTCCCATCCGCAAACCAAAATAATGCTACACACACAAAAACCCGTACGGCCAGCACAATTTTCCTCGCATCAGCTCACAAGGCCTCAAGCCTTTGGCCCACTAGCCAAACTCCCAAACAATTCCCAGCCTTGCCCACGTACACAAAATTAGTCATACACCCAAAGCCAACTCCCACACCAGCCAATTCAATCGAAGCCGTATCAATCCCCTCAGTAAGCAACAAGCCCAAGGCAATCCATCATCAAGCCATTTGCAAAACAACATCATCCATCAGCTGCTCACGCGCAAGGCTTCAATCCACTTGATACGCCATCCCGCAATACAAACAATTCAAGCCGTCAGCCAAGGCCCAAAATTTATTTCAGTTCAGCCAACACACACTTGAACAAACAAACATGCATCCCGCATTTGAATCGAAGAAAAGCAAAACGCATCAATAAAAGAGTAAAACGCAGCAACTCAAAATGAAATTGACGCAAACACACGGATATTTCGTGAACTCCAAAACGCGTTTGAAACACACTCAAAACGACAATCATCTTCCTCTTCTTCTATCTATAAATACAAGCTCCCTCTCATTTCGAAATCAAGCTTCAAAAAGCCACTGAATCCCTGCCAAAATCACTCCATAAAAATCATCTTCATCTTCATCAGTTTTGAAACCTCGCTATTTTTTTTGAAATTCACCTTCAAGCTCATAACAAAACGACTTTAACTTTCAACCATAGATCTGAAATTCACATCAACACCTTCAATTTTCCTCAACTCCATAACTATTTCATACCTTCAACCTGAAACAAAGAAAAGGGGAAACGAAATTCAAGAGGAGAAGGAAGAAGAAGCCGAAATCGGCGAGAAAGGAAGAGGAAGAGATTGAAACCGAATCGCGTGAGAGGAGAGAGTTGCGTTTCTGTTCGTCTTCGTGAAGGTGAAATTTCGTTCCGCCGCGACTTGAGCTTTTTCCCCTGTTTTCTCGTGAATGTGAGGAAGAAGGCGACCTACTGCGTTTCTGTTTCCTGGCTTTTCCATTTTTTTTCTTTTACATAATTTATTTTGAGTTTTATTAAATCGTTATAAAAAATGAAATATGTTGGTGTTGGGCCTTTTGGCCGTGGACCTGTTGTTACTGATCTAACCACCCGCGGGTTCCATATTCCCCTCTCCCATTTCTATTTTCTTTCTTTTAATTCTCTTTATTTTTTTAAGTGATTTTGGTTTTATCATTTTTTTTGATAAGTGATTTTTAGATTATGTTTTAAAAAAGAGATTTAGAAAAAGTTATTTTAAAAAGATTTTTAGAAAGATGTTTATAAAAGAGATCTAAAAAGAATTTTTAGAAAAGGATTTAAAAAATATATTTCTATTTCTTTTTTGGATCTATTCCTTTTGGATCCATTTTCTTCATCTTTTTATTTTTTGGTCGATGACAATCTCCGATTTGGGATTGTTGATTTCCGATTAGTTTAATCTTCATTATTTCAAATCTATGGATGAATGATCATTTGGATCATTCTCCATACTTTGAGATCGTGATAGGTTGCTTTTCGATGAAATTCAACGAAAATCTCGATTAAGATTAGACCTTCCTTTTTCTTTTAGTGTGGCATGTTTTCGGAGAACGATCCATTATATCGTTTCTCTAACATGTATTAACACAAATATTTTCCACTTTAATTAGTGGTGGCCAGCCTCATTTGTAGGGTAATTACTTCGTAAATTACTCGGCGATTGCTTAACATAGACCTAAAGTTGTCCCGATTCGAATTAAGATCCACTTGGATCCGGTTGCCTCAATTTTATTATTCCTTGGCGTGGTTGTGCTTGATTAAGTTCATCATACCACTTATATTGTAAATATTATAATATTGTGAATATAATAATCTGTTTAAATTTAATCTCTCGCACCTTATCCTTTTATTTTAATTTCTTGCTCCTTTATTTCTTTATTATGCTTTATCATATTATATCATATATCATTTGTTTATAGTTATATTGTTACTTGTGGTTTTTATTTTGTCCATTCGGATATCAAAACACTAATAAAGGATTGAACCCTCAAAAGACTTGTGACTTCTAATTGCGGACTATGGTTACTATCCCTTGCTTCGGAGAATGGACTTAGACCTTAATATTTTCCCCCTTGCTCAAGTTGGAATGGATTAGAAACCTCGGCCTCAAGTTATTTCATTAGCCTTTGAAGAGGGAATTCCGATCTTTGAAGAATTGTGCATGTTATGGTTTGGTAAACTCTTCTCTTAGCTTTTTAATTCAAGTATTAGGATAGTCCCTTCATCTCCTCCCCATTCTTAAATTTTCAAAACTTCTCCCTATTTCAAAAATCTTCTTGTTTTCTAAACTTCAAATGCTTTCATAATCAAACCTTGACTTAGGTCAAGCGATTTTTAACCTTTTCACTTTGTTCCTTAAGTAAATGTTAATCCATGTAAATATATCAAAACCATTTTTTTACATACTTTAAAAAATGCAAAACTCACTCAATTGTTTTTGTGCCTTTGTGCACTTTTCTTTTTCACATGTTTAGATATGATTCATCTTTTCTAGCGGAATTATTCGCTAAAGGATGACGACTTATCTCTACATTTTAAAAATAATGCAACTCATTTGTTTCTTTTCACATTTTGTACCACGAACTACGAGGTTTTGATCTCGCATTGCACTTTGTGGGTACGTAGGCATAAGGCGTTAAAACCTTATCAAACACAAAATCTTAAAAAACATTCTTCTCCTCATCTCTTCAATCATTTTAAGCAAGCCAATTTCAAACCAAAAGGCAATAAATATTTCAAAGGGCTCCCGTGGAGTACCACAGACGAGTCGGGTGCCTAAAACCTTCCCGGTTCGTAACCAATCCCCTTACCCATTCTCTGTTTGTTTCTTTTAGCTTTTGCTTTTAGACTCCTAGGTTTTTATTCGTTCTTTTACCTTTTTCCTTTCGGAAATAAAGAAAAGTGCGGTGGCGACTCTGTGTTCATCGAGTTAAGTTAATCAATAGCTTACACTCACGATTTTACCGCTACACACATAAAGCATATTCTCACCACAATTCATACCTCATCACCTATACACATCACAACGTGTACATACACTAATCAAGCATGTTCATCATGCACCAATTCATTAATTCACATAAACTCATATTATTTATGTTTACTCCTCAATTTTATTCATTCCGCATAAACATACGTCTAACTATGTTTAATCACACATATACATTACAAATGTATAAACCACATACATATACATATCAAACATGCATATATACAATCAAGTATGTTTCATCACACATGCTATCATTTCCACAATTACTCCAAATAAACATTTACACATTCATGTTTATTTCTGCATATCATATTTAAAATGATAAAATGCAACTCATAGAGACCGACACACGACTCTATGTAGATGCAATACGGTACCGACTCAACATTTCAACAGATTCACTCAGGAACCAAATGGAATCATCGCTTGTTACCTAAAGTAACTCCCCGTCGGGCACACGATGTTCCCCATTGCTCATACCTCACATGGGCACACAATGTTTATGGATTGCTCACGCCCCACACGGGCACACAATCCGATTGCTCACACCCCACACGGGCACACGATGTTTCTGGATTGCTCACACCCCACACGGACACACAATCCGATCGCTCACACCCCACATGGGTACACGATCTTGTTGTAGTCATCGCTCACATTCCACACGAGCACACTATGCTACAACGGATTCACAAAGAATCCCACAGCACAAAAATGCATACATTATGCTTACATGCAAAATGACACACAACATTCTTGAAAATGCATACATATTTACAATATAGTTATGCATTCATCTCATACAATTTAGCATACATTCGCATTTAATTCAAGCAATGTATCTACTTGCCAAACGGCCACAACACAACAATCAAACCCACAATTCCATAATTAACATAATTACGTTTTATAGGAAAAGTCGGGTAAAAGTCGGCTAAAAATTACATATTTTAGCATCAATAGATTCTACATGTTTTTAGCTTCGAATCAATATGTGGAACGCTTAAAATGGATACTCGAATCAAAAGTTATGAATAAAACAAAATTCCAAAATTCCAGGTCTAGCTGAGCGAGAATCGCTCGCTCAGTGAGCAATGTGCTGGAACTCTAGCTGAGCGAGGAAATGCTCGCTGAGCGAGAAACGCGATTTCAGAACTGCTCAGTTACGCAACAGACCTATAAAAAACCTCCAAAACTCAACAAACATGATTATTAACATGTATTCATCCTCATACTTTGATTATATCAAGTTCTAACCGATTATTCCACCAATTTCCAAGTTTTCTCATCAAAACCCTAAACCTAAAATTCTTTAAAACTTCTCCAAATCATAAACTCAATCAACCAAACACATACATAATCATACACAATGTTAAGATAACAATATTTCACACCCTTACCCGATTATTCTGATTCCTTGGAGCAATCTTGAAGCTTTTCCAACTTTCCCTCTTTTCTCTTCTTTTTCTCTTCTCCCTTTTTCTTTCTTCTCTTTTTCTTTCTATCTTTTCTTTTCTTTCTCTTCTTACCAACTTATACTCTTTCTCACTCTCTTATATTTTCTTTCTATTTTCTACTCTCTCCAACCAAATATCAATTCTCTCACAAAAGTACCAATTATACTAATTCTAACTTATCACTAATTAACAAAAGTCTAAAATACCCTCTTATCCAATTTTACCCGAAAATTCATAAAACGGTAAAAATCACATATCACACCAATATATCACATTAATTCATCAACATATCATATCATCATATTAATTTCACAAACAAAATAATAATTACTCAATTAAAATAAAAGACTCCAACAAAATGGGAATTATCGAATCGGGGCGTTACATAACCCCTCTTTAAATTGATTCTCCCCAGCAGAGTCGCCAGTTCTGTAACACAGTGGGAGAACTGACTTTGTCGTTTTTGTTTTCACAAAAACTATGTTGTGGGTAGCAAGAGTCGCCACCGACTTTTCTTTTATAATGATTCTCGTATGAATGTATACAAAGTGTTTACTTGTTTGAAAGTATTTTGAAAAAAAGAGTGTAAGGTGTAAAAAGTATTTGTTTTTTTGAAAGTTGTGAGCAAGCATTAAGAGTTACTTACCCTAAGTTCTAAGGTCTTTCTTGTTATTTCATTTACTTAGGGATAAAACTATCCTTACTATTAGTTAATAAGTAGTCTTATCCTTGGATTTGGAGGTACAAGTGTAAGGTCATCGAATGGTCATAGAAGGCAACATGTAAGGATACCTTAGCAATTCGAAGGGACTATTATCATTTTCGTAGGGACAAAATCATTTATTCGAAGGCAACTCGAAGGGTCATCGAGGGACTATGATCTTTTTTGTAGGGACGTACGAGATCATTTATTCGAAGGCAACTCGAAGGGTCATCGAAGGGCTATGATCTTTTTCGTAGGCAACTATGATGATTTATTCGTAAGCGTCTTTTGTTAAGATACCCCTACGTTTGAGGGACATGGTCAATACTCGTAAGGCAACAAAAGAGGTTACCCTAAAGGGGCAGGTGTGAAGAGTGTGTTGTATTCAAGTATTTGATCTTTTATTAAGGTTTTCTAATTTGTTTTTAATCTTTCCATGCAATCCTATTATCCATACATCTAAACAGTTTGTAAGGTGCAGAAAGTAAAATGCGGAAAATAAAGTCCTAAATTGTTACAAGGCTTTGGGGTAGTTACATGAACAAGGGAGTGCGGAAAGTAAAAATGCGGAAAATAAATTACAAGTTTATTTATGCCTATACATTCATTCTAAGAAAATAAAGGCAAAATACCCAAATTGGTCCTTTAACTCTACCTCGGGGTCCAATTTGGTCCCTTATCTTTAAAAAGTGTCAAAGTAGTCCTTTAATTGTTCAAAAAGATCCACATTAGTCCTTTCCGTCCATTTTTTACTAACGGCGTTAACTTTCGCTTATGTGGCATCTGACGTGGTTCTTTCTGTCCAATTGGTCATACGCGTGGCATGTGAGGTTATTTAAAATCCAAAATAAATTCTAAAAAATGTTGTAAGCCAAGATTCGAACACAAGATTTATCAATTGTTTGACAAGTTATCAACCACCACACCACTACACACATATTTGTATAACTTACACAATGAATGGAATAAAACTATGTCTTTTTTCTGCAGCTTGAACATCACAGCAGCAAAACTGTTTCATTTTTCTGCAATTTCTTTTTTCCATCTTTTATCTGCAGCAAGACATCACAGCAACAGGATTTTATTTTTAAGAATATGTTTCACAAACCTGAGAAAGAAGAAGAACTCAAACTGAACCTGAATAATTGAATCCCATTTTTCTAAAATTCGAAATTCGATGAATTCCAAATTTTGTTTCGAAACTGAAATTCGAAATTGAAATCCCAAACTATAATGAATCCCAAAATGATTTTAATCAAGTCAAGGATGGTGTTGGTGTTAGAGTTGAATTAACGTTTCCGGTAATATCATACCCTGCATCTCCACCACCATTCTTAGAACCACACTCTTAGAAAAACCACAGACACAGAAACAAAAACCCATCAAGTTCCCAAATACAAAACCTAAAGCGCTTGCGTTTCTATATTTATCTTAGCAACAATTAATTTATATAAACTGCAATATTTGATTACCTTGATTCCGTATCATGATTTCGGTAATTCTCATACCAATTTTCAATTTTGTATTGTTGACATGCTTTGAAAATAATACCAATTTTGTATTGATAATGACTTCTCATACCAATTTTCAATTTCCATTAATAAACACTCCCATAACTCCACATTTCTACTCTTCATTTTATTGTTGTTGTTGTTTAACCAAAATGAACATTTGGGTTTTTTCTAATTGGGTTTAGTTATTATTTTTTTCTTGTTTCAGAATGGTGGAATTAGTTCCATATGATTTTCATAGGGCGTTCAGTTATCTGCTAGTGCTGAGATTGAACAATTTCAATGATTAAGAGTTTTGAGAATTAATAAATTTAGTTAGTAAAATTAATTCCAAAAAGAAAAATGCTTCAATGGTAAAGTAATATCTATGGTGGCTTCTATGTACTCGGTTCGAATACAGGTCTAAGACAAAAATTTTAAGATTTTATTGAATTTTAATTAATTATAATTATCATACGCCACGTCAGATGACTAACGTGGATCTTTTTGAACAATTAAAGGACTACTTTGACACTTTTTAAAGATAAGGGACCAAATTGGACCCGAAGGTAGATTTAAGGGACTAATTTGAGTATTTTGCCGAAAATAAACTACAACAAAAAGATTTTTTTTTTATAATTAATTATTTCTACCTAAATCAGAAATAAATAAGAAATAAAAATACAATTTATAATAAAAGACATAACAACGTTGGATCGTTTAAAAAATAACAAATTGATAAATGGCAAATTGCTACACTTAACGTGATCATTGCAATATGAATCGAACCATACGGATATAAATTTATCAAAGATAAAAATAAAATAAAATGAATTAATTAAAAAAACTATGTTGCTAACGCAAAATTGCGGTCATCGCAACCAGATCGGATCAACACAAGTGCCACGCCTCATACACACAAATGTGCAAACATCGTATCGACACGATCCGATCCGAACAATATAATCAAATCATAAATATAAAAAAAAACTTAATGCCCGCTGTCGCTCTCGGGATTTTCATCCTAGTACAAATGCAAAAGTGGCGCGGAAAAGGTAGAGTCGCCAGCCAGACATTTTTATCCTGAATGAATGAGAAAGGTAATGCTGCACAAATCGAAGATAAAAGGAAAGGACAAGGTCTTGCGAACCAAAGATCTGAGTTCGGGAGTCGGTTACAAACTGGGAAGGTATTAGCATCCCAGATCGTCCGTCGTACCCGACGGGATCCACGCTTGTTAGTCTGTTTCAAAGGGTAAGGAATAAAGCTGCTGCTGAATAAAAACCGCTACTAGATCTGGAATGAGAAAGGGAACTAGAAAAAGATAACGAAAAGGTATGGGAAAAATGTAGGGAAAATAAAGAATGTGCTCGAACGAGTCCTACCCCGCTGCCTACGTACCTCATCGGGAATATGAGGATCAGAGTCGATGTAGTTCGCCTAACTAAGGCGGAAACTTTGTTTGTGTTTTTAAGAGTTAAACTTTCTATGCCTATGCTCAGGTGTTATAGACTCGTCTAGTACGAGTGCGTTACCGTCTTGCAATGAGACAAGTCGTAGCAAGTTCACGTTTAGAGTGAATGAGATGAGAAAAGAATTCCCGCAGGAAAAGACGTGTGTTATTTGTTAACTGTCTTTTAGAGAAGTGTTTTTGTTATTTTTGTTTGTGAAAGTAGTCTCATGATTAGACTTGTACATCATAAGAGTCAAGATTGCACTATCCCAAGATGGGATGAATACAAGTGCTCCATGGAATAAGTCTCTACATCTAAGACTACTTCAACCTTTATTAAAGTGTTTATGTAGCTTTTCTTTATGAGATGAGAAAGAGAGACTCAAATCGAGAAAGACAAAAACTAAAGGAATAAGACACAACCCTAAGTTTTTTATTGCATGCAAAAGGAGGTCCTAATGGTTTGTGTGTTTTTCTAATCCTAATGAGAAAAAGAAAAGAAGAAAAAGGACTTAGAACTCAACTTACTTCCTAAGGAAGTTAAGTTGTTTCTAAGAAATGGGGAAGCCTATGCAAGTAAAGCACTAAGTGCTACGACAAACACACTTAGAAATCATAAAGAACACGAGGAAGAAGTAGTATAAATAAGGCTTTCCTCAATCTCCCTACAAAATAAGGGTTAGTTTACAAAGCATATTCATAAAGCATGACAAAAGCTCAAACTAGTTAAGGAAAAACACTAAGGGTTTCCTAGAGTTAAGACCTAGATCTAAAGGATCCTATATGATAAGAGACTTCTAAAGTCAGTAGCTAAACCCTATTAAAGTATTATAATGTTATAAAATCAAACACCTACAAACTATGCCTTAATGAGGTACTAAACCCTAAAGGAAATCAAAGTGAAGTTATATGGAATAGTTTGAATGAAAGCAAAGCACCAAACAAATAGCAATGATCATGGAAAAAATATGAAATTAATTTCATAAAGTCACCAACCAGAAGACAACAATGTGTTAAAATATCTCCCAAAAATCCCATTTTAACTCCACCAAATGGTCACTCAAAGTTACCTAACAAGGACTTGCAAACTTGCACAAACAAGGCTTCCAAAACAATGGACAAACTGAGTTTAAAAATATAACAAAAATATTTTTAGGTTCCTTTCTGAGCCTTCTAAAATATGTAAAAAAATGGTGTGAAAATATTACTTGAGGTGGAATAAATAATTGGACAAACTAAGGTGTTTATGTGGGAATTCAATGAAAAATCAAAATAAAATGAAAAACTCAATAAAATAAGAAAGTAAAAACACCCAAAAATTCTGGAATGAGTTAATATGTTTGTGTGATTTTTCTAGAATTTTATTAAGAGTTTTAACATTTTTTACGAATTAAAAGTAAAACTATGTGAAAACAGAAATTAAAACTAACTATGACATAAGGAAAGAGCTCCAAGTTCAATCAACGCTTTAACAATATTGTAAAGTTTAGGATTCATTCAAGCAAAGATCAAAAGTGTTTTTCCTTCTCTATCCACATACTAATAATAAATGGATTTTGGTTATAAAATGGAATGAAAATCTTGAATTGGATGATGGATAATTGAATGATTTTTTTCAAATGGTTTAAAGATGGAAAACGAGAGGAATTCAGTTAATAAAACCAGATATGGACATGAAGGTGGGCTAAAAAAATCCATAAAATGGATATTTAAAATAGGCTTGAAAGGTGATTTTGATTAAAGGATATTTAAATTCCAAGTGAATACAAAAATAACTAAATTATGGGGCAAATTCGTGTCATTGATAAATATTAAAAAATAATTAAGAAAATGTTTTTAAAAATAAATATAAAACAAAGTTATTACGGGTAAATAAAAAATAATGGAACATCTATTTTTAATTATAACACTTTATTTATCATCCAAATATTTTTAAATATCGAAATCAATTTTATTTAAGTAAAATAATTATAATGTTTTATTTATCATCCAAATAATTATAACAATTTATTATCTCAATCATATGTTTTTACAAACATCTATTTTTTACACACAATGCGCGTTTAAAACAAGTATATGTGCAAATGCACGAGTCTCCTACTGATATTTATGGACATAATAACACATTTTATAATCTAGAGAAAAATAAAGTCAAACATAGCCAATTGACATTACTTTTATATACTTTTATATAAAATTTGATGTAGTATAATATTTGTATTTACTTACGGACAAATATACATTGTGGGTCAAATATTTTTAAATCGGAAAAAATATATTGGTGATTAATTTATTTTATTTAAATATGTTATCTCTTTTTTTTTTTCATTAGAACATACCCAAATGACGTTACTTTTATATAAAATTTTATGTAATATAATATTTGTATTGGTTAAATATGTTTTGAGTCCTTATAAATATCTCAATTTTGATTTTTAGTCCTTATAAAAAAAACGCCGAGTTTTAGTCGCTATAAAATTACTTTTTATGCAGATTCAGTCCCTATAGAGGGACTAAAATTGCGTGCAAAAATAATTTTATAGGACTAAAACTCGACGTTTTTTTTATAAGGATTAAAAATCAAAATTGAGATATTTATAGTGACCAAAAATATATTTAACCCTATTTGTATTTACTTACGGACAAATATACATTGTGAATTCAAATATTTTTAAACGGAGCAAAATATATTATTGATTAATTTAAATTTTTTAAATGTTGGTATTACTTTTTCTTCATTGGAAGATGCCCAAATGACATTACTTTTATATACTTTTATATAAAATTTCATGTAATATAATATTTGTATTTATTTATGGGCAAATATATATTATGGATTTAAATATTTTTAAACGGGAAATAATTTTTTATTGATTAATTAATTTATTTTGAATGTTGCTATCACTTTTTTCCATTGAAATATATTCAGTTATTACATATTAATTTTACGATAATTCTGTTTATTTTTCCGAAATTTATTTTTATTTAATTACATTTTCTCTGTTAATATAGATATCCCACTAATTTTTGTATGAAACTGGACTTAAAACAATATAATTTTTGTAAAAAATTAACTTAGAAGTTTTCATATTGCATGGAAAAGAAATATAAAAAAGCATTTGTTCAATAAAAAACATTTGTAAGAAATATAATCAGAATATATTTTTGACCGAAAAAGGAGTATTAGAGAGCAAGATTCAGGTTTGTACTCTCGCAGCTCGAACAAAGTTTCTTTCTGTTCTCCCGCCTCAACGCACAGATGGTATGTTAGGGTTCTTCATTCTTCTCTCTCTCTCTCTCTCTCTCTTTTCAACAACTATCGATTATCCTCTATCAATTTCCTTATCTAATTTTTCTTTTTTCTTTTTATTTATCTTCAAATCTTCGAATGACAGAGTGATATAAGGAAGTGGTTCATGAAATCACATGAAAAAACTAACAATGGCGCCGGTAACTCCAAACCCTCCAATCCACCGAAACCTTCTCCGATTAAACCTGACCCGGAGAAAACGGTTAGTCCTGTTACGCTTTTCACCTTTCTTTTCGATATATACTTGTTTTTAGTAATTCATATTGATGAGTTTTTTTTAAACCCTAAATGCAACATGTATGTGAAGTTAAAACACTGATTTAGTTTCGGAATTCGTAGATTCTATTGTAAGATGCATGAGTGTAAAACTTGTGAAATTTGAAGAATGTGAGATCATTTTTTGTTGACTTGTTTTTCATTGCTCATTTTCTATGAGTACATGTTTGTTTGCATGTGCATGTAATGGTTTGATAGATTTTTTCCCAACTAAATGTTGCCTTTTTTAATATGAAATGCTAATTGTAACTGAAAAAAAGAGGAAGACAATGATCACGACTAATTGTAACTCATAGCAGTAACGACACATGTAGCAACATGAGGTTGGAGAGAGTGTTGCATGTTAATTAAAAGAATGAGTGGAATGAATCACAATTTTCTTATTATAACATATATATATAGATTTCGCTGTGTCTTAAAAGAGTGCTTGTTGAATGGTAACCATGCTGGATGGGTTTCATTAGGAGATTCATAATTCAAGGAAGTAATTATTGAGCCATATAGCTTAGGACTTGTTTGTATTTCGACATATGAAAACTTGTGAGTATAAGATGAAAAATGTCCTTTGGTAGGTACCTGAAGGTCAAACAAGTTCAGGCAGAAGGAAAACTAGCAAGTATTTTGATACGGGTAAACCAAAGCCAGAAGATGAGACTGAAGAAACACAGGCGGTCCCGGTTAAAAGAAAGACCACGAATGACAATAATGAAGATGATGGAAAGAAGTTAGCTGGTTCAACTCCTACTAAGAAATTGAAGAGTGGTTCAGGTAGGGGGATCCCCCAGAAACCTGTATATTTGGATGGGAATGACGAAGACGATGGGAAAGATGTTGTGTCTCCTATCAAATCTGGTGGTAGGGGTCGTGGCGGAAGAGGAGCATCAACACAAACAATTGGTGGGAGAGGCCGAGGGGGTGGTAGGGGAACAACCAAGAAATCTGCAGATTTGGAAGAAAGTGATGAAGATGATGAGAAAAATGCTGCTAAATCTGGTGGAAGGGGACGTGGTGGAAGAGGAGCCTCAACACCAGCATCTGGTGGGAGGGGCCGTGGAGGTGGTAGGGGTGGATTCATGAATTTTGGTGAAAGAAAAGATCCACCACACAAGGGAGAAAAGGTTAAAACTTGTTAATTATCCGTGGATCTATCAATTGGAACTGTTTTCTGTCAATGCATTGAAATTTCTTTCATTTGTCAGGAAGTCCCTGAAGGTGCTCCTAACTGTTTAGCTGGATTAACGTTTGTAATAAGTGGAACACTAGACAGGTATTCACATAAATCTAGACTTGCACGGAGCAGTTCATCATTTACATATTATTGCTTCCTCATCTCTTACTCCTGCTTTGTCTAGTTATTATTTTGTTGATGTTTATGTTCTCTTTCCATGTACAGCATTTAGGTCATCACTTATCTCATGTCATTTTCACTCTCTTCTGTCTTTACATATTTTTTCTTTTGTATATTTATAGTTTGGAACGAGAAGAAGCAGAAGATTTGATTAAACGCCATGGTGGCCGTGTCACCGGATCAATCAGCAAAAAAACAGTTATATAATGCTTTTTATTTATTCAATTGCAATTAAATTTACTTAATCACTATGCAATAACCATCTTTTGTTTGCAGAATTATTTGTTATGTGACGAAGATATTGGGGGAAGGAAGTCTGAAAAAGCTAAAGAGCTAGGGTTGGTATTCTTATATTTATTTATACTCTTAAATATTTCAAGGTAGGTTAAAAATGCTTTCATATTTTGCTGACACATATGTTTCTCTTCATATAGAACTTCATTCCTCCCAGAGGATGGATTGTTCGATATGATCCGGGCATCTAAACCTGCAAAAGCTCCTAAGCAAGATGATAGCAAGATGTCTCTGAATAAGGCTGTTGCAGTGCCATCCCCGTCAAAAGTTCCTCTAAAAGCAGAAGCAAAGGCTGTTGCAGTGCCATCCCCTTCAAAAATTCCCCTGAAAGCAGAAACAAAGGGTAAACCTATAGAGTATTTTGTAGTTTTACATTACTTGTTTTGTCCTTTGATTTCCCTTGTTAGTATTGATGAGTTCGCAGCAGCTCCTAGAGTAAAGATTGCTACCGAAGGGTGTTCAATTATTTATATTCTGAGTTGCATTTCTTTATCACAAATGCAGCTTCTTTGTCTTCATGCTCACCTTCCAACCAAGCCAAGCCTAAGAAAGCTGGTACTGTTCAGTCTAATGTGATGTGGACAGAGAAACATCGACCAACAAATCCAAAGGATATCATTGGAAATCAGTCACTTGTATAATAACTTGTCCTCATAACCATATTTTGGTGGTTAATTTTTTCCATATGTATACTTGGATATGGATCATCATTTGCCCTTATCTTAAATGTAATGGTTTACAGGTTTTACAGCTTCGAAATTGGTTAAAAGGTTGGCATGAGCAATTTTCTAACACAGGTGGTAATAAAAAACAAGGAAAAAAGCAGAATGACTCTAATTCCAAAAAGGCTGTCTTGTTAAGTGGAACCCCCGGTATAGGCAAAACAACATCAGCAAAGCTAGTGTGTCAGGAGCTGGGTTTCCTGGCCATAGAGGTGGTGACATTTCTTATTAAATGCATACATCGCAAAGGTTTTTTGTCACCATATTTTCCTCTCACGTCCATGTTTGTATTGAAGGTAAATGCTAGTGATAGCCGTGGAAAAGCTGATAATAAAATTGAAAAAGGAATTAGCGGAAGTAATTCAAATTCTATCAAGGAACTTGTGACGAATGAGGCCCTTGGCACTAATATGAATAGGTTGGTCATTCATTATCATAATAAGTAGTTAGTGAGTCCATAATATACACACTGTTATGTTTCTTTAATTGTAAATTCCAGGCCAAAGCAGTCCAAAACTGTGCTCATTATGGACGAGGTTGATGGGATGTCAGCTGGTGATAGGGGTGGTGTTGCTGATCTTATTGCTAGCATCAAGATATCAAAAATTCCCATCATCTGCATATGCAATGACCGTTATAGCCAGAAATTAAAAAGCCTAGTGAACTACTGTTTACTTCTTAGTTACCGGAAGCCTACAAAGCAACAGGTCTTTCTTGCATGTCTTTCTTGCTAGATGTCATTGTTTCTCTTTTATTTTATGTAAATTTAAAACTATCATTCATTTATATTAGATCCTTTTGTTTCTCTCTTTTCATCTGAATCACATGGATTTGTTCAAGTTCTGTTTATTTAACATGTAAAAACAACAGGGATCCCTTGCTTGTACAGACATTAGGGGTGCTCCCCTGCCAAATTTTATGGTTATTTTATGTTATACATAATAGAGTCCCCTGCCAAATTTTATGGTTATTTTATTATATACATAATAGAGTGGACTTTGCCAGTCACTTGAACAAATGAGTTTATTTCTGGAAATCAAAATACAGTTTCTCATCAAATCTAGTGTTTGATTTCTAACATGTTCTTTTGATACTTATCCTCTCTTTCATGACCACTTTATGTTACTTGACTATGGACAAGAACATTTTTACTTGTGTTTTATTTATATTAATTGAATTTGCTCAGTTCTTGAATGTCATAAACTTGAACGTTTATTTACTTCCATGTATCTCTGTCTTATGATATTGGTGTTTTACTTTGGTCAAGTTTAATGTGTTACTTTCTTGAATCTCTTAATATTTTGGTGTTGTGTATGATCTTGACCTTGAATTAGTTTGCAGTGATCCGAGTTTTTTTTATCTATGATGACTTAGTTTGGCTGTCTTTTACCCTTAGTGAATCTAGATAAAATTAGTAAATCTTATATAGATAAAGTGATAGGGAAGAGAAGGAGAATATATAGAGAGAGGATAGAGAACAGAGATAGGAAAGAAGAATTTTATTCATTCATCATAAGCATATACTGAATGGTTAGTTTCTAACTATATACTAACAACATTTTCCTGCCCCATACCTGCCTAAGCAGTTATAACAACCCATATCAGCTATTAACAGCTGGATGCAACTAACATATGCATCATAAAGTAACCTATTTGCTTATCCCACTGTTTTCACTCTGCTCCCCAATGAAAGATGGGGTGTATTTCTTCTGAGTAATTTTTTTTGTTACTTCCTCATGGAAGTAATTTTCGTTGCTACTCAATTTTATCTAACATGCTTATTCTAGAAGGTAACCTAACATGCATCATAAAGTAACCTATTTGCTTATCCCACTGTTTTCACTCTGCCCCCAATGAAAGATGGGGTGTATTTTTTCTGAGTAATTTTTTTTTTTACTTCCTCATGGAAGTAATTTTCGTTGCTACTCAATTTTATCTAACATGCTTATTCTAGAAGGTAAATTATATACAGCTTGTAGCTTTAGTTTCTGAAGTCTGAATGAATTATGCTTAACATGTTAAATTAACATGCTGAGGTATGGTAGCTTATAACTTAAATTTTTATTTATGCCAGATGGCAAAGAAGTTTATGGAGGTTGCAAAGGCTGAAAGGCTTCAAGTCAATGAGGTGATTTTTGCCAACATAGTTCTATCTTATATCTTGGAGAGTTTTACTCTACTTGATTTTGTGGGCTATGAGGGTACACACACATTTGATCACTTATATCCGTCTCACAAAATTTTGTAAGTTCGTATTGAATAAAGTACTTTTTTTTAATCATTCACCATGTTTGTTTTAGATTGCTCTTGAGGAGTTAGCAGAAAGAGTTAATGGAGATATGCGAATGGCACTAAACCAGTTACAATATATGGGCCTCTCCATGTCAGTTATCAATTACGATGATATCAGGCAGCGCTTACTTACCAATGCGAAAGATGAAGACATTTCACCATTCACAGCTGTTGATAAGTATGACATATATCATCTAAGTGCTGCATTTAAAGTCTTAAACCATGGTTAACCGGCCAGAAGGTCGTGACTGAACTGAATTAAAATTATGATTATTTTCTTGTCTTGTAGGCTTTTTGGTTTCAATGCTGGAAAGATGAAAATGGACGAGAGGATAAATCTTAGCATGAGTGACCCTGATCTTGTTCCTCTAATTGTCCAGGTCCTTTAATCATTTCCAATTTTTATGCCTTGTTTTGTTTGGGGGTCATCTTTTCCGCTCAATTATGTATTGAAATTTATACTAAGTAGCAGTCCAGTGTTCTATACCATCTCTTGCCGTAATCTCATTCAACTTTGATCGTCTAAATGTTTTGGCTTCTATCTTATAGTCAATTTAGCCATATATGTCTGCATTAGCCGTTAATATTCACACAATGGTTGATTGACCTTAAATTTGGTTAAAATTAACCTGAAAGTAACACCATTTTACATGCCAAATATTATATATTGGGATTGGTTGCCATTTTATAAACTGGTCCTTGCATAATCTTATTCATGAATTTCTTCAAGGTTGAAGTTATAACTATCTGGGCCCATGTGTTTGCTAATGCAATCACATCTCAGGGTTGGAAGTGGTGAGAAATTTTCATTTACGTGGAATAATTTGCTAGTTAAAATATATTTTGCTGATTTCATATTCATTAGCAATTTACTTTTTTTTTTGTAATGGATAGCCCTGTTTGCCTTAATGTTACGAACTTGGTGAATATTTCAAATACTCATGTTTTCCTTTTTGACACTATATGGCAGGAAAACTATATTAATTATAGACCAAGCTCGGCTGGTAAGGATGACAATGGCATAAAACGCATGGCACTGATTGCCCGTGCTGCCGAGTCTATTGCTGATGGCGATATAGTGAACGTACAGATTCGCAGATATCGACAGTGGCAGCTCTCTCAAACTAGCTCTCTGGCATCATGTATACTTCCGTATGTACTTTGTCACTGCTCTGTAAAATAACAATTTCTTTATTAAAATTTTCTCCATCCAGTTCATCTTTTCTTTTTATCATTGTTTCAGTGCTTCATTGTTACATGGGTCAAGGGAAGTACTTGAACAGGTAAAAAACAATTTATCCTGCTTGAGTTATTGCCATACATAATCTCTTCCCTGACCCCTTCATTTTCTTACTTTTGGGCTTATGGTTTTAGTAAACGTCATGTCACCAGTCCTTAAATTAAATATATTATGTTGATGTTATTGGGTCCTGCTTGATACTTTGATGTGCTTTATGTTATTATTATTGACATAGAACTTACTAATACTACACTTTTAATCCTAATTAAATATGGAAACAAATCATGAAAATAAGAAAATATGGAAACAGATTCTTAGTGATAATCTAAGAACATATTTCATGAATAATGTTGTGATTATATAATTTTCATATATTTTCACAATATGTTCTTATATTAATGTCATACCCGGGGGTTATTAGGAGTTGGGAAGATATTTTACTTTTAGTTTGGTTGCATTCCATGGTCTAAATACTTGGTTAGATATAAACGTATTCATGAATCTTGATAATTAAAGTATTCAGCAGAGTCTTATGAATGGTTTCTGTTGGAATTTCCACCTTAATTGTGTCACTTTAGCTTGCCTTCATTGCAGCACCCAACACCCTCATTGTGTTGGGTTTCAAAGGGTGAATTTAGTCCCACATTGCTTAGAGATATGCCCTTTGTTGTGTTTATAAGTGGCGGACAATCCTCACCTTACAACCCAAATTCTAAGAGTTTCATATCTTGAACAATAGTCATGTGTGATAGGCTTTTAAGGGACATTTGTTTCTACTGGCCTTTTCCATTGAACTTCTCTGATTATGGGTTTATGCTTTGTATTATAACGGGCATTGTTTCTGCAGGGAGAACGAAATTTTAACCGATTTGGTGGTTGGCTGGGGAAGAATTCGACAAGGGGTAAAAACATGAGACTTATGGATGACCTGCATGTTCACATTCTTGCATCTCGTGAATCTAGTTCGGGAAGGTAAATATATAAATGCAATATTTTACCTCACTTTTTCTCATGCTTCTGGTCTAGAGAGTTTAATTTATCTGGTCACTTGCTGAGCCCGTCAATATTTTCAAATAAGTTGTAAGCCTTCTTGATAATTTTGTTATGGGTTTGGATGGAAACTAAGTGCAGTTGAAACCCTATGAATTTGTTCAGCTGTCAATATGTCATTGATTTTGTGTTGTGTTGATACAAGTCAATGGTAGCACCGACACCTCTGAAAAAAGGTGTTTAGTGTCTGTGTCGGTGTCGGACATCGATATTGACTCTTGTGATCACGTTAAATTTATTCATTTTTTCAAATTATTACTGGTGACGACATGTCAGTGTTGGTTTCATGTTCGGTGTCCGTGTCTATGTCCGTGCTTCAAGCAACTACTACCTGGGTGGTTGTAGTCTATACATGCTTGTATATTAGGGTATTGGAAGCTATATTTCAGGTAGACTAGCAAATATTTTTTGTTACAACGTTCAATAGAATCATTATCTCAATATATTGCAATGCAGGGACACTATTCGCTTGGAATACCTTACTCTTCTGCTTAAAAAATTGACAGAACCTCTCCGAGTCCTTCCTAAGGTTGGAAGTACATTATGACATTATTTTCAAACAAATGAAATGTTTTAAGCTGAAATGTGGAATCTTAGTTGATTAATGCATGACTTTTTGGAAATTGTCAGGCTGAAGCTGTTGAGCAAGTTGTGGAGTTTATGAATACATACTCAATCAGTCAGGAAGATTTTGATACTATAGTAGAATTATCCAAATTCAAGGTCCAGTAACTATATTTAATCTGCCTCTTTACCACAATCTGATATCAACCTCAAGTTAATTATTTGATATTCTACTCTTCAGGGTCATCCTAATCCACTAGATGGCATACTGCCTGCCGTCAAGTCAGCCTTGACCAAAGCATACAAAGAGCAAAGCAAAACTAGGACGGTTCGAGCTGCGGATCTGATTACTCTTCCTGGAATTAAAAAGGCACCTAAAAAGAGAATTGCTGCTATATTAGAACCGGCTGACGAAGAAGGGGAACAAGGTGATGGTAACAATGCCTTGGATGAGAGTGAAGAAGAGAACAACTCTGACGCAGATGAGTCAGGTAAGTTGTGTTTTTATACTCTGCATAACAACAGATCCACAATCATCAGACTCCATAATAATTTTATTTTTCTCTTTTCATTAATTGATTACTTATACATTATTTTATGAAACACAATGTATTTGAAGGCGCTGCAACTGGCGAGAAGCTGAAGTCAGAACTTCAAAGTTTGAGTTCAAAGGGTAGGATATCTATCATTTGCTATTAGCATGTTGATTGATTGGTTTTTTAGTGATTTATTTTTAATAGAAGAATGCAGTTGCTAATTGATATATTTGTGTATCTAGGCATGCAAGTACAATTGGAATTAAAGGGAACGGGAAGTTCGAAGAAGGCAACTGGTGGTAGAGGTAAAGGTGCTTCAGCATCTGGGCAGAAAGTTGCTCAAGCGTCAAAGACTCCTGCAAAAAGAAAAAGGTGAAGAAATATTAATCGTGCCTTTTTGTGGGGACATTACTATGGAAGAGTTGTATATGAACCCCTTCTATTTGTGTAATTGATGTTAGGTCTATCTAAATTTTCTATTGGTGTTTTAGCAAGTTTTCTAGGGAGGATTCTGTGAACCAATATGTTATTTTTGGTCATTTTTAGCCGATTTTCTTATTTGCAGATGGTGTTGTGATATAAAATTAAACAAGCTAAAAGAAAAGTTTTTATGGTATAATTATTAGATTGACGAGGTTGAATAGAATGTAGTATTAGGGATTAAAGGTCAACAAGAGAATAAATTCGCAGATGATAATGCTGTACTGGATGAATTTAAATTTTAGACAAGAAGCTATATATACCAACATTATTTTAGAGTGGTGGTAACACCTTTAATCGTAAATATATAATGGCTTGTTATAAACTTTTCCTATAGTCAGATAAAATGTGATGTAGATAAAAATATTTTTATATCAGTTCTAAGTTATGTTTTTGAAGAATAAGTTGAAAATAATTTATGAATAAGTTTAGGTATAAGGAGATGAAGTGAAAACATCCAAAACAAAGGAGTCCTCCATTGAATATATTTTATTAAATATAAATATATACTATTTACTTGCTCCCATTTGAAAAGGTTTTTAGATTCCCACTATTTTTTACCGATACTCTTTAGATTTATATAATTTTCTTGATAGGAGTACTATCCTATACCCTCCATACCAGATCAATATATTATCGTCACCATTATTCCGTTAGTTGAGAGAGATTAATCCCTCGTAATAAGAACCTGAATATTGAACTAAAAAACCAAAACCATAATTCTTTCTTTTTTGTTTTCCGATTTAATGTTGCACCATTGGAGTTTTGCAACATTTAAGGTTGTCACACTTAATTTCTTAAATAACTTCGTTGTCACACTTATTTTTTAAATAACTTCGTTTTGCGTATTCAAACTTAAAGTTCCCTTCACCTCTATAATGCGAAAATTAATGATGATATGTATAATATTGACAAATTTAAAGTAAATATTACTATTCCCTTCGTCTCACACTAAATATCCTCTTTGATATTTTCACATTTTTTAAGAAAATGATTAATTGCGTATAAAATTGGTTTTATTTACTAAAATAACCTTATTAATAATAGATATTGAAATAGTTAAATGAATTAAAATACAATAAATAAATATAATTTAGTGGAAAAAATAATAAATATCACATTTGTATTCTAAAGGGACAAATAATTTGAGACAATTAAAAATAGGAAAGAGGATACGACGAAAGGAGTAACAAATTTAATTATTTGAACATGTTCGAATATTATTATAAAAATGAAATATTTAAATGTTACTTAAATATGTTTAAATATTACTTCAAAAAGAATAATATTTTAATAGTTTTTTAATATTTTAAAACAATTTGTAATTTTAGTTTGTATAAGTTTTTATTTGTATATTTATTTTTGATCTTACCTGATCAGAAGGGCCTTCCAGGGATCGAGCACGAACAAGGTGAGGTGGGAGAGAGAAAGGGGGTGTACGTGCAATACACTCCGAAGCTTAAGTGAGATTGGGTACAGAAAATGGTAAAGAGAGAGTGAATCAGAATACCTGCTCTTTAGTGAAAAAGGTATTTATAGTGAGCCCCCAGCGTTGGGCCAATGTCCCTCTTTGGACTGGATTAGCTAGGCCCAAGAAAGAACTGCCAAGGTACGCGTAGGAGCATGTAAGACCTAGCACGTGGTATTAACCATGGTCCAACTGCCCCTATTTTTCAGAAGATAAAAATGAGAACAGTTGGATGACGTGGCGCGCGAGTGGAAGACGTGGTCTCCCAGGCGTCTAGGTGCCAGGTCGAGCTGGGTGTCCGACCTCCTCGTAATATGCTCGTGGGATCTAGTTCTGCCCGACGATTATATGCATCTGCCCGACTTGACTGGACCTTGGGCATGAGGAGTTTTTGGGCCTACGTCCTAGTTATGTTTTGGAGACCAGTCCAGAACAATTTTCAAAATGTCTCAAGAACCATGACTATGACAAAAATAATATTTAATTATTTAATTTTTTAATATTAATTCAAATATTAAATTTGTTTGAATGTTATTTAAAAAATTAAAATTTTTAATTCTTTGAATATTATTTAAAATAATTAAATATTTAAATGTGTTTGAATATTATTTTAATTTTAATGAATTCTAAACGTGTTTGAAAATAAAAATTATTATAAAGTTAAATATTTTAAACATATTATTTTTTATATAGTTTATATGATTTTTAAATTATAATGGTAAAATAGTGTGTTCATAATTATCATGTTCATAAATATTTTAAATGATGATATCATTTAAACCAATTAAATAATTAAATAGATCTTTATTTTAACGTTCCTTAAACTGTCCAAAAAAAAAAATCATCAATAAAAAGTTTAATAAGTACTAGTAGGATAACTATCGCACAAATCCTATTTGGATTCACATTATCCGTCATCCAATCTCATTTGTCAAATTTGAATTCATTTTTCAATTGATTAACATTAACATAGTTACAAATATAGACTAATAATATGCATTTTTTTAAATTGAAAAATAAAAAGAACTCTTAAATTAATATATTTAACCAAAATAATATTAAATCTTTAATGTTAATCAGATTTTGTTAAAAAAATTCTACAATTTAGTAAAAAATAATTAATATAAAACAACAATAAAAGAAAGATTTAAAAGAAGAATATTAAAATGACCAATTTAGCGCTGATATCTATAGATACACATCTACCCGTTGATCTATACACGTAAAATCCTTCATTAAGATGAACAATCTACACATTAAAATGAACCGTTTACAACTGATATCTATAGATACGTTCACATCTATGAATCTATGTCTGCAAACTTTCATTACCATGAACAATCTCCACCTATGTTGACAAAGTATATAGTGTAAGGAACTCCGGAAAACATATTCTAGAAAAACTATAACATAGATAAGTTTACATCTACCCGTAAATCCACTTTAGTTAACAAAATTTAGTTGAATCCATATGAGGTAATTTTAAAACTACAAATTTGAATAAAATCATTTTTTCAATTCAAATAACATTACATTTTAGATATTAGTCGATTTTCCTAAATCTAAAATTTATAACAACTTCCCATCAAGTTTTAAATCCTCCTTATAAATTTCACTTCTAAATGAATATTTATATTGCATGGTATCTTAAAAATAATTGTAAATTTATACTTTAATAATAGTAAATCTGTTTGGTTATGTGCTAATATTCAACACTTTTCTATAACAACTTAAAATTATAAAAAATAAATTAAAACAATTTATCACAAATCTTAAATTATAAAAAAAATAAAATATATTCATAATTTATTTATTATAATTAATTAAAATAAAGTTGTTATTATTTTTATTTTTTATGAAATAACAAAGATTCATAATATTATATATATTTGAAATAAAATAAATACGTATCATTTCAAATATTTTCAACAAAGTTTCATAAAATAATAATAGAATGCAAAATAATATAGATAGATATTGAAAAATTATCATTCAAAAAGGGGATATTAATTACATATTTTAAAAAATGATCCAAATCCAATTATTATTATTATTATTTTTTGGATAAAATCCAATTATATTTGAAGTGAATAATTTATTTTTAAAACTGTTTGATTAACCAAGTTTTTTTTCCATATAAAATAAATTTAAAAATATTTTATCATAAATATGAAGAACAATTTATTTTATGTTTCAATAATATTACTATACCAATAATAAACTTTTTTTCACGTTAAAAGAAAATAATGTTTATGTTTCTTTTATTGTCTTGACTCACTATAACTATCAAAATTTATCATAATTTTTATAATTAGTTAATAAATCTCAAAAAAACATAAAAATATCAAAATATAAATATTTTTATAAGAAGATATATTTTTCCGTTGATAATTGTGGCTTTTATAACATTTTTCTGGGTAAATATTTCAGTTTAAATTATTTAACATTTTTAATTATTTTATTTATAATATTGTTGTTTGCAATTCTTCTACACGTATCAATATACAAAAAAAACAAAATAAAAATGATGAGCAAACCCAATGCATACTGAATGACGTAATGGAATAAACTATTGAAGATGGAGGTTTGACTGAGATAGTATCACCATCATTGGAGAGAGTAATAATAAATTCAATAACAGAAGCAGAGGCGACCCTTAGATGATGATGAATAAGAATGTGTAAAACCTCTTGAAACTTCAGCGTCCAAGGAAGTTCAAACAACTTTTGAAGAATTAACTAGAGATAAACCTACCATAATTGTCTTGAAACAAGCAATGTAGAAACTCAAAGAACTTCCAATACACTTAAAGTGTGTATTTTTGTGGGGAAGAAAGGACATCATAAGAACCTCCTTGATCATAGGGGAAGAAGAATGCAAACTATTTTTCCAACCTCAACTACAACTATATCTAACAATGAAGAATGTAGTAAAGAATTAAGTCTTGAAGTTCATATAGTCCTAAAAGGGATGGTATGGATATTATAAGAAAAGAGAAGAACAAGCTAATATTTACCTGTACAGTTACTCGATGAAGGATGTATATTAACTATAGAAGGGTGAATTTGACTACTATAAAGGATCACTCATCATTATCATTCATGGACCAAATACTTGAAATGTTGTCAAGTAAATCCTTTTATTATTTTCTCATTTATTACCTTGATTTAATTATTTTTTTTCTTCTGATTCAAATCATGACCGCATGATTTGACTCAAATCATCTGTTCTCTTTCTCACTCTATTGTGTAACCTCTAGCACTTATATAAATAATGTTTGTCAGCTTTATCAATAATAAAAAAAGCTGATGATTCTCTGGAGATACACCAAGAAAGCCATATTTTCACAACTCTTGAAACAAAACCAATGTGTGTTATCTCAATCACAAAGACTTTCTTGTTTCAACCTTGTGAAAAAAATTCTAGAGTATTGTTCTTGTGAGATATAGTTATGTTGTGTGAGAATATTTATGATAATCAATCATCTTTAACATTGATCTATTAAACCCCATTGTTGTGGTATTCAACTCCAAAGATCGAGTGTGAATGGTAGATGCAAATTACATTATGAGAGCTAATGTTTTGTGTGCAGTTGTTTTGTGCTTATCATGATCAAGATTCTTGTTGTGTGCTATGGTACCTAGAGACAAACTTCCATCAAAGACGAGTCGAGTGAAGGTTTCTAAAGAACGAAGTTGGGAGTGTGAAAAGTCTTCAACAGAACATTAACACGTACAAGAGATACACAAATTTGACTGAGTGGAGATCTCTATAGAATGAATGATGGATGATTGGAGCAAGAGTTTGTGCCCGAGAAACTCTTGGTCCAAGGTCCGTGTGATCTTGTCGATTGTTGGGGGGATTAAGGGGGTCAACAAAAGAGTATTTTCACTTGGGACACACCATTTGTGGGAGACACACCACATATCCACCTAAAACCTTAAAGTGATAGGTGTGTGAGTTCTCTCACTTATATAGTGTTCAATCTTCCATTTTCTAATCAATGTGAGACTTCTTTCTCACACTTATTCTCAACACCCCCTCAAGTGCGAGTCTATTCACAATGATCCCCATCAAGTGGAAGATCTTTCTTCCACATACACTTGTATCACCGTTGACTCTCTTCAACGAAACACCTTCTACCCACACCTGCGGGAAGTGTTTCGATACAAGTAAGTCAGTCCTTTCACTTGAAACCAAAGTCTCATGATACAACTGTTGGGCGGATTCGGGGGATCAATGAGAGAATATTTCTACTTGGGACACACCATTTATGAGAGACACACCACATATCCACTTAAAACCTTAAGTTGATAGGTGTGTGGGTTCTCTCACTTATATAATGTTCAATATTCCCTTTTTTAATCAATGTGAGACTTCTTCCTCACAATTGATTCTCAACATGCATTTGGTAGTTTCAGAGTCTTGCCTCAACAGGAAATTAAGATCAGACGTATGATGATTTAAGTGTGTATTGACTTAATGTTTTCAGCATGTTCATGGTTATCTATTGTATCCAAAATACATGCATTAATATGCTTTTATAGCGGAAAACTCAATAATTTTCAATGGTTTACCATTGAAGAGTGGATTAGGCGCAAAATGAACACGATCGCGCCAAATCACTACAATTCTTGTGTAGATTCTCCTTCTCCCCATCTCTTTTACATTTCTGCATAATATTGCATGGCTTATGTGTCATTATAAGAATATCATGTTATTGGATTTTACCCTGCATATAATGTTTTGTTGTGCAAATTTAAGTCAACGATAGATCTGGTCCTTTGAATATTCTCTCTTACGATTATAATTGTACAAACTCTTAATTTTAGATTGAATAATCAATTACTCCATCCGTTCCTTTATAAGTGTTATTCTTTGAATAATTTTGTGCTCCTTTTTAATTGTCACTTGCAATTTTCAAGGTTGTATTAAATGCATTTTTGTCAAAATTATCTATAGATAATTATTATAGAGAGAGAAAAGTAAAATGAATATAATAAATAATTAGGGATAGTATAGGTAAAATGAGAATTATTGTATGAAAAATAACATTATTGATTAGCTTTTTTGGTATGTTTAAAAATAAAAAAATAACACTTAGAAAAGAACAAAGGGAGTAATCAAAATTAAATTTAAGTCTTGTGTGAAAATTGAATTATGTTAAAATTTGAGTCTTGTGTGAAAACTGAATTATATCAAATTATTATTTTGTTTGTTTAAGCAACCTAATCTATCTCGATTATTGTTATTTATGATTATTTTCTATGACCACATTTAGATGTACCTCTTATAAAATTTCCCCTATTCTTTGCTTCCAATTTTGTTTTACTCGTGAAATGTTATTTTTAAGAAAATGATTTTTTTGGAAATGATTCGTCCCCACGTCCCCGCTAGACCATTTGACTACCATAATTTTGCTTAACAATTTTATGACTAAAGCATTAGAGTGTTTGTAGATATCATTTCAAATCAACATAACAATCAAAATGGGCCGAGTCTTTAGAACTGAGACTGACAGGGCCCGACCATATTCCACTACAGTAAGAAGCTTACTTCTCAGGAGGAACAACTGTATATTATTTATTATTATTAGGGACCTTTTTATAGAGTTCTTTTTTTTCTTCTTTTTTTTTCTTTTCGGTTTTCACCACTAGTTTAATCTCTGATCACAGCTGTGGAAAATCGAACTGTGGTCTTTCCTATCAAGTCCAACGCCAATCATCACCAGACCAATTAATGATTGATAAAGTGTTTTTTTAATTAATATTAAGAATTGGTGAGTCGGCATTGTAGTACGTCATGGAAACGACTTTGGCTATATTAGCTTTGATGGTGAGCAAATGAAAATCATACTAAAATTTGCATACTATTTATACTCTCTCAAACTCTTTTTCTGACCTCATCCATTTCGTGTATCCAAATTCATTCACTGCATTGAATTCTCTGCTAGAAGTAGAAGGAATTCATACATATTCATTCCCCGAGTTCTTCAAAACAAAAACAATTATTACATTTACAAATATATTTTACAATGTTTATTACATTTGCATAAATATTTTTTAAAAATACATTATTTTTATTTTAATACAATTTTGATTTTTTTTTTAATTATATATTTCATTTGTTATGTAGTGGAATAAAAAATGGAACGTGGATCAAAGATATTGGTAGATCTGAATTTTCGGTGCGGTGGAGAGGGATTTACCTGCAAGCTAATCTGCGAGGTTAACACTCCAACACTCAAATCTATATGTGAGGGAGAATATTGAATTGAAATTGAATTTGAAACTGAGTATCCGACACACTCTCTATTTATAGTAAGTTGAGAAGAAATAAGAAATTTACTATTTGTTAGGAGTGAATCCTGCAGAGCCATTGTATGCACCGAGGTTCAGATCATCTGTACTAGTCAGTGCAATAGTTCCCATGCGTTGAGAAGATTTTGGAAAGATTGTAGTTCCTTCGGAGTGGTTGGGCGAGACCAATATGGTCGACCCAAAACAAATGCCTCCCAAGCTCTTGTCCGTACATAGCAAGGCAAAGGTTTGTCGTATTAGCCTCATATGTTGACCAGTGCCGGAGCCAGAATTTATTTGAAGTCTGGGCAAAAATTTGCAAGAAATATGGCGGTTTTAAAATGACGTTTAATAAAACTACCACTATTTACAGTAAAATATGACGGTTTTATAAACTCACATAGTGTTAATAGGAAAATGACAGTTTTGTCCGTCTTTATTTTTACACGTAAGTTGTTTTAAGGTGAATTTTGTTTTTATAATTTTTTTAAATCAAATATTTTCTTTTCTAATTCTGAAAATTGATTTATAGAATTGTATAGATTCTTAATATAAATTTTATATTATTTGAGGATAAAATTTATTCTTTTCATCTTCTTGTTTACAATATTGTATGTTTTTATTTTATTTTATTTTATTTTAAATTTTAGTAATTGCTTCTTTTATGTTAATTTTTATTTCTTCTAAGTATTCATTTTTACTTTATGGTTAATTTGGTCTTAAATAATAATTTTATTCTTTATTTTAATTCTTGCATATTTTGTAATGCAGTTGAATCTAAATATTATAATATAAAAAAAAAATTATGTAATGTATGCTTTATTGTATAAAAATATAATTTATTTACATAATTTATAATTTTTTTGGCTTAAACCCGTATTTTTATGCATACAAATATTCTTTTTGGTTTAAACCATAATTTATAACATTAGACATGTATTTCTTTTCTTAACTTATAATTTATAATTTAATTTTTGGTTTAAATTTATATTTTTTTCTGCATTTTTGTTAATTCTGACGTTTTAAACCGCCGTAATAACATTTTAATAATTTAAGTTTTGGTTTAAATTTGTATTTTTCTGCATTTTTCGTTATTTGTGGCGGTTTAAACCGCCGTAATAGCACTTTTATAATTTAATTTTTGGCTTAAATTTATATTTTTCTCTATTTTCGTTAATTGTGGCGGTTTCAACGACCGTAATATTACTTTTTAACCTCCGTAGGTGTAAAGAAGAAATTTTTTTGGACTAGAGCCTAGGCACATACCCAGCCTGGCCGGATCTTAAAACTGCCCATGATGTTGACCACTCTCTCACTTATTTTAAGAAGAACAAAAGTGAACATTTCAGTTTCTTGGGGATTCACGTCTTTAATGTTCCATACTTCCAAACGTCTTTTCAGAGGTATCATCATTATAACCTTTGGGAATTAAAAAACTAGAGTGTTGCGTGCGAGTGATTTGACAAGTTCAATATAGTCTACTTCCTTTTGCATGCTAGTGTACAGTTCTTGAAGAGTCGACATTGTATTTCTTTGAGTAATTTTCCCAATTTGTGGTCATCCTTTTTTTTTTCCTGATATTTTTCTTTCATGTATCCTGAAAAGTTAGTACATTATGGATAAAAAAAATCACAGAAGAGTGCTAAAAAATCACAGAAGAATGCTTAATATTCGTGGGTGGATTCTGTTTACATTTCAACTATTTCTATTTTTGCTAAAGAAGGTAATCTTGATGGGGTCTTTATTGAGGCTGGTTCCTCTTCGTATTAAAGTGTTTTAACCTTTAATGAGAATGAAATGATATGTAGTGAGTATGTCAATTACGCCATCCTTTATATGAATGCATTTTCTCAATTCTGGGTATTCGCTCGCCCTTTACTTCTTTTGAGACAAAAGCTCTTAAACATCTGGTAACGACCCTGTCATAACTTCACCCAACAAGTTGGGCGTATATTAAAGTCTTCAAGTACTGGTGTGAATACTTGAAGGTTATTTTTTGTAAGTTCCGGAAGCTCTTAGCTTCTTTGTCTTTAAATTACTTATTTATGACGTGTTAGCTTTGACAATGATTGTATGCATATTTGATGTAGGATTAAGTACAACTTCGGCTTCTAAGGCGGGAGATATGGTCGACATGGACTGAAGCAATCCTTTATACTACTTTGGATCCTTTTGGAAGTTCTTCATTGATAGCTCTTCAAAGGTCACAAAGTGCTTTGGGGTCAGGCCCTCGCTCTTCCAGAGAACGTCAGGTTTCTCCTCTAGAGAAGGATAGTTCGTATTTGGCCAATCTTCCCAGACGTGCCCCGAAGGAAGAATTGGTAACTATGGCTTGTTATACTTGGAGTACCTCTAATATTTTGGCCATCGAGGGAGCCGTTCGTTGGATCTCTCTTTGGTATGACAAATAACATGAGGAAAAACATCGGTTGGAAGAAAGTGTTCTCAATCTGACGCTTTAACGAATTAGGTACTTGTAGGAAATACAAACATCTTTTACCTCTCTTACTAGGATAAGGTACATTTTTCTCCCCTTTAATCTCCTTAATTATATGACCAACCATGTGACTCGCCTATAAGGACTGTGGCGAGGAAGAATTAGACTGTAGTTTCTGTTCGGGGCAATTTTCATCAACTCAAGCATCTCTTTAAGAACCTTAAAAAGGATTAGAGTCTACGTGCCTTGAGAATGTTATTTGACTTAACGCCTAGTTAAGTGTATGACCTCCAACCTTGGGGAGGTATCCTTAAAAAGGATTGGAGTATCTGCATAACCAAAATTTGAATTGGTATCAGAGCAGGCATCATGGTCTGTTTTCTGGATGAGATCCATGGAGTACTTTTTGGTGATTAAACAGGAGGAGTTATTTTCTGAAGGGTTCTGCAATAACAAACATGAGGAGTGGCTAGTTCTCTTGGATGATGTCCTGAAAGATGTCTTGACATCCTGTCTAGGGAAAGTTGAAGTTGTTCTTTAGTGATTCCGCTGCATATATTCTGATTGAAGAATTCTAGTAGTATGAGATACTGGAGTATTGATTTAAGAAAGCTTGTAGCTATCCTTACCTAGTTCTGTTCTTGTAGATGTCAATCGGTTTGAAGACACATAACATTCCAAAGTCGGGAGCAGAGGGATGTTATTGTGATGATTGAGTCTTATGTAACTTGGTACTGTAGCGGTAAAATCCAAGAGGAAAAGGAAAAAAGAGAGAATAAATCCTAATGAATCTAAAAGCAAAAAGCTAAAGAAAAAATAAGAGAGAGGGTAAGGGGATATGTTAAAAATGGGAAGGTTTTAAGCACCCAAAATGTCCGTGGTACTCCACGGGAGCCCTTTAAAAAATTTATTGCTTTTGGTTTGAAAATGGTTAGTAAATGAGAGTGGAAGGATGGGAAGAGAATTAATTTTTAATGTTTTTTTTTGTGTTTGGAGAGGTTTACCACCTCATGCCTACGTACCCACAATGTGCAATATAAGATCAAAACCCCGTCGTTCGTTGTACAAAAAGTGAAAAATGGTTGGTTTTGATTGATTTTATTAACTGAAGACAATTTGTCATTTTCAAGTGGACAACCTAACAAATCTACCATGAGAATGAGGGAATTGACTCATACATCATTATGGGGAGGGCGCCAACTCGGATAAAATCGACGACTATGCTACTAAACCCCACGAATGACAAGAGACTCAATTAAATCAAACTACAACCATGGAGATTGAGAGACTTGCACCCGACTAACATAGTACACAAAATAAAAGCTAGAGAAAAAGGAGATCTAACCGAAATGAAGCCACTTCAAATTATTAATAAGAATTCCATCCTTAAGCATTCAAAATCCAAGATATCCAATGCCAAATGAAGGCAAGTATTCAATAATTAACACTCCATGCAAAGGGATGAGAAGTCCTAATTCTAGGTCCATAAGTCCCATAAACACTTCAAAGGTAGCCCATAAGGAAATCACTCCAAAGCATATGATAATAACAATTAGTCCAAGATGAGGAGAATTGAGTTTTTTTTTATGGTTTAATCCTTTATTGATATTTTTGTGTCCAAGTGGACAGAGGAAAAAGAAACACAAGGGTATAATAACATGAATATAAACATGATAATGGATGATAAAGCATAATAAAAGCATAATAAAAGCATAATAAAAGTAAATGAGATAAAGGAGCAAAAAGGAAATAAAAGCAAAATAAAATACAATAAGAACATTAAAATAGTAATATAGTAATAGTAATAATAATATGTACATAATAATGATATAGTGAACTTAATCATCCATAACCAAAAGAGTAACCGGTCCCGTTTAGTATCTTACACTATAGTGATTAATCGAGGTGATTAGATCCAAATTCAATGAAACTTGAAAGAAGATTGGGATACCCAAAGCAACTATGCATCAAGCTTCAAAAGTCATGGATCTTAACGCAAATGACTAACCACTTTGGGATTACGCGACCAACACGAGGTCCGGTACACGAAAGTGTAAGTATCCAATTGGATTTTTATTCCGAATTAGGGACACATTTATGTCTATGTTAAGCAATCGCCGAGTAATTTACGAAGTAATTACCCTACAAATGAGGCCAAAAAATACCAATTAAGGTAAACGATATTTGTATTAATACATGTTAGAGAGATGATATAATGGATCATCCTCCAAAAACATGTCACACGAAAAGAAAAAGTGGTAATGGTCTAATCTTAATCGAGATTTCACATTGATTTATCTTAGGAAACCTATCACGATTCCAAAGTATGGAGAATGATCCAAATGATCATTCAACCATAGATTTGAAATAATGAAGATTAAACATCTTTGAAAATTAATAATCGTCGAATCAGAGATCTCATCGACCAAAAGAAAAAAATGAGATGAAGAGAAATATGGATCTAATATTGTGAACCTCAAATCGATTAAACCATCATCAATATCAATCATCTCTCTTGGTGGATACAAATCGACACCTAAAATCCATTGATATTGATGAGCTTTTATAAAAAATATCAAGATTCAAAATAAAATCCATTAAAAAACAACTAAAATATATATTTTAAAATCTTTTCAAGTGATCTTTCAATTTTAAAGATTTTTTTTATAACAAAAGGGACAAAAAATTATTTAAATAAAAAAATAAACATAATAGAATAAAAATTAAAAAAAGAAAGAAAACCAAGGGGGGGAAACGCAGCCAGGAGGTGTGAGCAAGCATAATGGATCCAATTTGATGTTATAAGGCCCTTACTAAAATTTATTAAACATATTAAAAGAAAAATTATAAAAAAAAGAAAAAGAAACAAAAGCATGAAGCTTCTTCTTCGTGATGACGAAAACGCAGGGCACTGTAGCATCAACTTCAACAATCTACCTTCGAAAATGGTAAGCAAAGCTTCAAATCTCCTCTTCTCTATTCCTTCTTTGCGCGTTGTTATTGATTTGGTGATGAAAGATTGAGTTATTGTGAAATATTAATGGAAGTTTTTGGATTGAGGAAGGTTGAAGATGAAGGTTCAAATATTGGTTTTGAAAATGGTTTATGAATTTTCTGCAGGGTTTTAAGAGGCTTTCGAAGCTTGTGAAATTGGTGAGTGAGGAGCTCAATTTATAGAATTTGAAAGTGAATTCGTTTTTCCATTTTTTATTTGCTCGCATTTTGGAATCATGTTTTTGTGCGTGTGGACCTACTGAAGTCGTGTTGAACTACTGCATTTTTCTTCAATAGATTGACATTTTGAAGTCATAAGTTTGATGCGTTTTATGTGGTATCTGCGTGTGTGTGCAGCGTACGTGTTCGGCTAAAGGCTTCATGGAGTGGCTCATGCGTGTGACGTTGTTTGCAGCTGGAAAGTGTTTGGTGCGACTTGGCTTATGGAGGTTGCGTTTGGCATGAGCTGAAACGTGTATAGGAGGAGCTGACTTCCTTTATTTTTTTTGTTCAATTTGTTTTGCAAAAAAAAAACAAACAATATGGGTTGGGTTGTTGAAGTGTTAATAGTTGCTGATGAAAGGTTTATGAAGCCTTATAAAAATGACTTTGTTTTTGTAATATTTTGTACATGGTTTAGGTAATGGTCAATGGATTAAGGTAAAAGATGGTAAATGATATTAAAATTAATTGTATAATTTGCAAATAAAAATGGGATAATTGAAAAATTAGAAAATGAATGATTGGATAAGGGTGGAATTTTGGAATTAATTTGGATTGTAAATATTTGTAAGAAATGGTCAATGAATGTGTATTTAAAATGGATATGAATATTATGGACAAAGAAAATTGTGAATGGATAGAATTGGTATTTGTTTTTAATAAGATGGATAATGGTTCAAAAATAGAATTGGATAAGAATGGATATATGGATAATCAGCTAAATTGGGTGCAAATGTGAATTAATTTGGTTTAAAATAAAATGGATTATGGTTGAGAAAAAGAAATGGATAATTGAAAATATGAATATGAGATGGATAAGAAAACCTAATTTTAGCCCAAAGTCAATCTCAATTTTCCTTTAACCGAGAAGAACCGAGGAACCAGTGCGATCTTGTTTGTATGCAAAATGCAAAACACAAACTTAGAGGCAAAAATTAGGGTGTTAGAGCTACCACATCTTCGTCTTAACAAGATGGGAGAGACTTAAATATAGAAAACCCAATTTTTGGCCCTAAGAGACCATGCACTGATATGAATATGATATGATATGCAAAACCAAGATCTCTATGGGGAGAACACGACCACCAGAGGAAAGCAAAAACTTTGGGACACAAGAGGAAAATCCCGCTGGGGAAAGATAAATAGACGATAAGGGAGTTTACCAGGAAAATAAATCACTGGATAGCTGACTCAATTTGAGGAATGATTGTGTATGAAAATAAGTCACAACACAATCGCTAAAAAGGCTCAATAGAGAAGGATAACACTTCACTGGAGAAAGCATCAAAAAACAAAATGTTCGGATCCTTAATAAATGGAGGGAAAGATTACCCAATACCATACAAGTGATAACTTAATTATAAAGTAATCAATCAAAAGGAGGATACATATTACCCACTACCAAACAAGTGATAACTTAATTCCAAAGTAATATACTCGAGGGAAAGATTACCCACTACCAAACAAGTGATAGCTTAATTCCAAAGTAATAAATAAAAAAGGAGGAGAAATATTACCCACTACCACACAAGTGATAACTTAATTCCAAAGTAATAAGACTCAAGAGGTGAGAAAATATTACCCATTATCACACAAGTGATAGCTTAATTACAAAGTAATATACTAAAGAGGAAAGATTACCCACTACCAAACAAGTGATATCTTAATTCCAAAGTAATCAATCAAAAGGGGGAGAAATATTACCCACTATCAAACAAGTGATAACTTAATTCCAAAGTAATATACTCAAGAGGAGAAAATATTGCCCACTATCTTATACTAGATAACTTAATTCCAAAGTAATATACTTGAAAGGAAGGATTACCCACTGTCAAACAAGTGATAGCTTAATTCCAAAGTAATCAATCAACTAAGAAGACATATATTACCCACTACCAAACAAGTGATAACTTAATTCCAAAGTAATATACTCAAGCTGTGAGAAAATATTGCCCACTATATCACATGTGATAACTTAATTCTAAAGCAATATACTCATAAGGGGGGGACCAAAGTTCAACCTAAGAACAAGTTGGAGAGAAACGGTCAAACAAGAATCATCTCGAGGAGGATATATCTCAACTGGGGAAAATTCCATCCAGATAATAAATTGGGAAGGAAACTGAATCAAAAATATCCACAAGGAACAAGTTCAGTGGGGAATTAAAAAGGATAAACCCTTTCTGCTTAATGGTCGATACTCTAAACTTGAGGGAAGACAACACACACACACACTATGTGGGAGAAAAGACACACCAGAGAGCGGGGAACAAAGTATCAAAGAATGCAAGAATGCAAACATATGATGTTATACATAAAGAAAATGCATGAATAGGCGTATGAATATGTGTCGCTCCCAGAGATTTACATCCTGGTGCAGACGCGAACTGTCGGTGAAAAAGAAAGAAATGAGATTGAATTAAATAGAGTCGCCAGCTAGGAATTTTTATCCCGAAGGAAAGGTAATGCTGCATAAACCTGGAAAGAGATGGATAAGACGTTTGCGAACCAGAGAAACTGAGAAAGGGGGTTGGTTACGACCTGGGAAGGTATTAGCACCCAGATCGTCTGTCGTACTCGACGGGATCCACGCTTATACGATTGTGTTTAAAAGGGGTAAGTGTATGTGCTATCTGTGTGCAAAAGCTAAGGAAAGAAAATACAGGTGTCAGTTTAAAAGGGTGAATTGCTCAGGAACTGAGGCTTTAGAAAGAATGCTGAAAGAGGGGGAAGACAAAGAGACTTTTGTTCGATAACTGTTAAGTTATGCCTACGTATCCTCTTGTGCAATGAGGAAGTCACGACTCAAAGAGACTGAAAATAAATTGACTGCAAACTGCTTACTTGCCTATGCTCAAGTGTATGACTCGTCTGGCTCGAGTGCTAACTGTCTTGCATTAGACGGAAGAAGCAAGTTCTCGTTTGTGAATGAGTGTGATGAGAAAAGAATCCCGAAAGAGAAGATTATTGTTTTTTTTTGTGTTTTCAGTCATTTATTGTTTTTGGTGTTTTGCATAAGTTGATGATCTTAAGCCTAAATCAAGGGTTTGTAAGCTCATTATATCCTCCCTGATTATGGATAATGAGCCTACTTAAGTATGAGATAGGCATCTCAACTTAATTACCATGATGATGTATGATTAAGATTATTAACCTACTTGTGATTATTTAGATGTTTTTGGGTTTTTGTTTAGTGTTAAGTAATGAGATTAATCTCTAATCACAAATTAGTGGACTTATTACACCATTCTAATAGAAGGATAATAGATGAGAACACTTAAGCTGAGGAAGATACCTAAACTTAATCCATGGTTAGGGACTAAATTCATTATAAAAAAAGCCTTTATTAAATGGATTTTAATTAAAGGATGAGATTAAGAAGTTAATTTTATGGTTTGTAAGACAACTTGAGGGGGACTTGTCCATTAAACACTAGGGTTAGTCCCTCTTAACCATAAGGAAGAGATAGAACCCTAATGTAAGACCCAAGTTACAAGATAAAGTCTTAGTGATTATTAATTTATTTTGATTAAGAGGTGAAAACAAATTAAAGGTTTAACACTAAGGATTAAAGTTATACACTCCATCCTAAGAGAAGGATGCATGCATAACCCTAATTCAAAGTCCTAAAGCTTTAAGAGTTTAGCCTCTGATTGAGAGATGAGAAGAGAGACACAAGGAGAATCAAAGATAAAAGACTAGGGGGGACTATACACAATCCTAAAAGTTATCATGCTTAGATATCCTATGGTTTGTGAGGCTTAAGAGAAAAGATCTTCAATGCCACCAATGGAAGAATCAGATGAAAAGAGAAGGAAGAAGAAAAATAAGTTACTTACTTCCTAAAGAAGATAAGTAACTTAAAAGAGAGAAAGAAAGAAAGATGGAACATAAATAAAGCAAGTTCACTTCAAAGACATGTAAATATGAATATGAATGAGATAAGAAGAGGTGGGAGGTGAAGGCAAATCCACCTCCCAGATAACTTACTAAAGGTACCTGAAATGTTAGCATGAATGCATAAGGCATAAGGCAAAATGAAATGAGATGGAATGAGATGCAAAGACCAAATTCAGAAGTGAATGTGCAATGTAAATGCATTGTGAAATGATGAAAAGTCATATAAGATGCATATGAATGGTCATACAAGGATGAGATGCAATGAAAGCATGTTTGGAAGCATGAAAACACATGGATGTTCATGAGATGTATTGGATGCAAAGCATAGCAAATGAATGAAGAAATGATCAAGCAATGTTCAAGCATATCTTAAGATGTCTAAGATGTCATACAAATGCTTGAAATGTCATGGCAAGTTTACATGATGATGATATGCAAAAATGAATGCAAATGAACATGAGAAATTAGGGTTTTATGAATGTATGAGATGCAAATGACCAAAACAGAAGCATACATCATGATAAACAATTGAAATCAAGCTCAAACAAACCCTAATCCCATATAAGATCAGACCCCAAAGGAGAAGGCCAGAAGCTAATCCTAGAGGAAGTAATGGAACTTCTAAATTTGCTAGGGTTTTTGGGTGCTTCTAAAGGGAAAATGCAAATAAAATTGAAAATTCAAGATAAAATCATGAGATAAATAACCTAGAAACAACATGCAATATGTGAAACAATGCAAAAAGAACCAAGTTCAAACTCATCATGGTTCGGCATAAATGAATTTTTCAAATTAGGGTTTGAAATATGATTTTTAAGAACCCTAATTCAAAGAAAATTGTGAAATTATGATCAAACCTAAAAAGAAATTTGTATGATGAGTTTGAAAATGCTTCTAAATGTATTGGAATGGTTCATGAATTTTTTTGGTGATTTTTAGAAATCTAAATGCATTTTAAATTAATTAAAATTCATTAATTAATTAAAAATAACATTTAAATATTTTAAAAATACTTTTTAAATGCAAAAAATAAAATAAAAATTATTTCTGGGTTAAGAAAATTATTTGGATCAGAAATGTAAAAGATCATATTTTTTGATGAGTTTTGATATTTTAAATAAAATGTACAAAATAAATAAAAAGAAAATGAATTAAAATGAAATAAATGGAAAGTCAAATGATCTGAAGGTCAGGGTTTAAACTTGGGTTGACTGGCGCGCAGATGGAGGGCTAGGATCAAATCTGCCTAATTAATTATAATTTATTTAATTAATCCAGAATTAAAGTTAATGAACTAATCTGAGCCACACGCGCGCGCGCGAAGGACAAGATCCAAGGGCCCACATTCAAACCTGGCTAAACCCTAATTAACTAACCCTAATCACTCTCAGGTGACCGGAGCAAGCTCCGGTCATCTTCTCCGGCCAGTCCCTTCCCCTGAATCTCTCAAAACGCCATGAAAATTCACCAAAATCTCCAGAATGGAACCTCTATCAACCCTAAACACGAATCACACCTCAAAAATAATTTATCACTCAAGAACATCATGAATCGATGCAAACAATTTTTAGGTCAGAAAGTTTCAGAACAAGCATACATGGCCATTTCTCACTCATTTTCAAAACAAATCATATCAGTGTGATCAGGGGAACATAAAGAATCATATTGTAACTTAAAAAACAAGTTCTGGAAAAATTGTTTGAAGAAGCTACCCGAGATGAAGCTTTACGGTTTGGTGCTTTCTGGCCCTTTCCTTGATGCTAATCCACCCCACTTGATCCCCTGGTGCTTCTGGAAGGCTTGAATGAAGTTTGTGATGGCTGGTTTTGGAGATTCAACTCTGCTGCACCAGAAATCGTGTTCTTGTTTGAGTGACTTTTAGGTCATTGTGAGGGTTGTTTTGTGATCCTGAGGATGTGTGTGATTGAATGGTGTAAAGAGCTTTGAGGTTTGTGGCTTGTGCTGAGGGAATCGAAGAGATGGAGATTTTTTGTGATTTTCTTGTCAACTGACTTCTGGGAGCATTCAGGCCAATGTGTTGTATGTAATGTGTTCCTTAGGGTTTCCATAAGCCAATAGGAGTGATCAGAAGAGTTGGTGTGGCCTAGTGTGTTTGGTATGGGCAAGTTGCAAAAAAGTCAACAACTTTGTACTTTAAGCATGGGCCATGGCAGGAGCTGTTTCAAGGGGTGTTTGGACTCAGCCTGATTCATGGGGGGCCAAAGGATTGATTTTATCCAGCTGGCACAAGTGGATGGAAGGTTCCAAGAGTTTTTGCAAAGTTTGTGTATTTTGGCCATTTTGAGATTTCTTAAGGATCAAGCCATGAAAACTATGCAATCTTGGGCCAATTCTGATCTTTGAAAGTTGCCTTGACATGTTATGGTGCATAGAAGTTGATTAGAGGTCATGGAATGGCTTGACAAGTGAAATTGCAAAATTCCCTCTTTGGCATGAACTTGAAAATTATAGGATTTTTGCCAACTTTGAAAGGCCATATCTTGACTTCTAGGAAGAATCAAGACATGTTCTTGTACTTTTTGAAAATGGGAAGACATAATCTACAACTTTTATGCCCAAGAATTTTTCATTTGAAGCATTTTTGGTCATGAAAGAATAGGTTGAAAATCTTTCCCAAAATGGAAAGTTTCCATTACATGTCATTTCCAAAAATAGCAAGTTTGCATTTGGCTCAAAATTCTTCAATTTTGCGAACTTCCAAACACTTATAAGATCAAATAAAGATCATATAACCTCAAAATGATGAATGTGACCCTTTGGTACCCTTGATGGGGGCCTTAGATGCCCTGATTTTGCCTTTACTTGCTCAAGAAGTTACCCAATGATTATATGGCTTCCACAATGAATTTCTTCATCAAATTTGGTACACATGATCCTTATAACATATTAAGACCATTAGAAACAAGAATGGCCAAAAATTTTGGGATTAAGGCCTCTGAAACCAAAACCCTAATTTTAGGTCATCTGTGCAGGAAATCTTCAGTCTGCCTCTATGCCTTTGCCATGCTTTGTGATCTCTTGAATTTTATGAACTTTGGGGAGCATATTATGATAATGGAACACACATGGAACTTCTTGGAAAGCTTTAAGACCTTTGGTATGGCTCAGATCACTCCTTGGATTGCTCAGATCACAAACCCTAGATGCAGATGAAATGGATTATGCTGATGAAATAACTATGCAATATGAGGTGGTATGCCTATGCTTATGCAAGAATGAAAGATCATAAGCCATGGTGTGAGAAAAAGTGAGGGAAAATTTGGGGTGTTTACAGCTGCCCCTATTCAAACATGAGTTAGCTGTGCAGGATGTAAGCGCCTGGCTTAACAGACAAACAAGATAACTTGTGGTTGAATACCAAAGACAGTCCGAAATTTGCACTCGCTGGGGAGAAGAAGAAAAGGGATATAAATGTAAAAGATAGTATAGTATGATTATCAAATGAAAGCGATGGAGGATGACCATCGAGCAGAGGACGACTGCTGGGGTTAAAAACGGTAAGCAAAGCAGTGACGGGGACGACCATCATGCTGGAAAATAAAGAAACCGCGACAGGGACGACCATCGGGTAGGGAATTAAAATTCTCTGGGGATTGAGAAAAGCATTGATGGGGACGGCCATCAGGCTTGGAAAGTAAAGTAAACAACGACGGGGACGACCATCGGGCTATACCGATGAAGGACGATCATCAGGAAAAGGAAAAGGGACCACGACGGGGACGACCATCAGGTTAAAGAATAAATGAAATATTTGATGAGGGATGGTCATCAAAGGTGAAGGACGATCACCTAGTAGGTGGAGGCTGCTCTTTATCTCGACATAGGACAAATGCCGGATAGAAAAGGTCAACGATGGGGACGGCCATCAGATAAGCATGATGAAGGACGATCATCAAGAGGTGAAGGATGATCACCTAGCAGGGTACGACTGCTCTTGGGGATTATCGCGACATAGGACGAATGTCGGATAACAAAATCAATGATGGGGACGACCATCAGATAAATGATGAGGGACAATCATCAAAAAGGTAAAGGACGATCACCTAGCAGGGGACGACTGCTCTTTATCACGACATAGGACAAATGCCAGATAGGAAGTTCCAACAATGGGGATTCCACTGGGGAAAGGATGAGGGACGGTCATCCAAAGGTGAAGGACGATGACCTGGCAGGGGACGGCTGCCGAAAGTAACACGACATAGGACGAATGCCGAATAGAGAAAGTTGTTTTGTTGGTGACTTACTGGGTAATGGTAAACACGGACAAGTGTTTACGCTTTGAAATAAAAGGTATAAGTGTTTGACGGTGTGGATAGATTAAAGATGCGGACGAGCATCCTTAGGACCACGATTCAGACGAGTATCGATAGAAGCAAATGCTGACACGCGTTTATAGATGATGATATAGACGAGTATCAGTCGTTCAAGAAAAGAACACAGACGATTGTTTTATTCTGCCGGGGGGTGATATATACAAGATACGGACGAGTATTAGAGGACTGTGTATCAGTATGCACGAGTGTTTGACCTGCTGGGGATGTATGTGCAAGACACGAACGAATGTTTGACTTGCCGGGGAAGTATGACATGGACGAGTGTTGAGAAAGAGCATGTACAAGTTATGAACAAATATTTGTATTTGAGAGTGCAGAAGGTATTCTGGCGACCTGCGGGGGATAAGATGACACGAACGAGTGCAAAAGGGATGTCTTGTCTCTTATCTGCAGGGGATAAGTTTTGTATATTGCTGGTGAAGTGATGATGGTATTTGCAAGTGATTGGCTCAAACTTGGCATATGACCATGCAAATTTTTGATTTTTACCGTAATGCTCCGTACCAGACGGAATGCTACGCTTATTTGGTGAATATGATGCGAATGCTATGATTATGCAAATGAGAAACCCGATATGAGATTTGGATCCTACGAGGAGAAAGATCTCTGGGCGATCTGCCTGGAAGGGGAACTAAACTTGGGGATAGAGATCATTGATTAATCTTCTCGGAGGGAGAAATCCTAATGGGGATGCGGAAGTTTTAGCAATTTCGCTGGGGACGTGTTTCAGGCATTGCTCTTCTGGGGAGGCAACTCCGTGGGGGAACAATTCCACCAATTCTGCTGAGGATGAGAGAATTCTGGCAATTCTGATGGGGAATAGAAAGTTCTTTGACCACTTTACTGTGGAAGAGTTGTCAGTCATTGCTCGGGAGGTTCCGCTTGAGGAGGAGATAACTTCTGGGAAGAAGTATACTGGGGATTTAATGCTTGATATGCCCCATGTTGCGGAAGATTGTCTGCCTTGAGTACATGAAATCTGTTAAGACAAAGGAAAACACACAAGTGTCCCGAGGTATCCTTAACCGGATTCCGTCATAGGAGTTAGATTTTCCTGAGAGCAACATATTTCCTGCAAGCATTTATTAAAATGGCTCATATGTTTTATGCAAGTGTTGTATTATGAACATTGTACATTTTGCAAACGAAACAAAAATGTACATAACAAATTGTGACTAAAACTTCTGATTTTATTGATTTGGCGAGTACAGTCAAAGAAGCGAATCCCCTAAAAGGAGGAGATTGTTGTAAATTGAGAAAGTAAAAGTGTTAGCAATGTTGAAGATGACGCTCCAGTGAGCTTCCTTTGCTATGACCCGTATGACCTTGACGTTCTTCTTATCTTGCTTTCTGAAGAAGGTTGATTCTAACCGATGCTTTGTCCTTTCGAAGCTTACAATGTATGATACAGAAGAATTCAGAATGCAGTTGTTCGCTTATTCCCTGATTTTGCGTGGATCGCCCTTTCGGGTTTTTGATCCACCGGGATACCCATTTTTGCCTGAGTTGTTCGATGTGGCTTTTCAACTCAGTAGGTGTATATTTTTCTTAAATTTTCCCTTATTTTTGCCCGAGTCTTTTATTCTGTTTTTGACTCGCCGAGATTCCCTATTTTTTCCTAGACTCACATTCTATTTTTATGTCCAACGGGTCATTTCATGCGAAGTATTTTTTAACTGCATCTGAATTCACTGGAGACGGGAAATCTTCACCATCCATGGTTGCGAGCATCAGTTCCCCACCCGAGAAGACTTTAGTTATCACGTAGGGACCTTCATAGTTTGGTGTCCACTTGCCCCTGTGGTCTGTATGAGGAGGAAGAATTCTCTTCAGAACAAGCTCTCCCACTTGGTATTCCCGAGGTCTGACTTTATGATCGAAGGCTTTCTTCATTCGCTTCTGATACAACTGCCCATGACAGATAGCTGCTAATCTTTTCTCTTCAATCAGATTCAGTTGATTGTACCGAGACCGGACCCATTCTGCTTCATCCAGTTTCACATCCATCATTACCTGTAAGGAGGGTAGCTCAACTTCAACAGGTAGGACAACTTCCATACCATACACAAGCTGCTAAGGTGTTGCCCCAGTAGATGTTCTGATAGAGGTTTGATACCCATGCAAGGAAAATGGTAGCATCTCATGCCAGTCTTTGTAGGTAACTACCATCTTCTGCAAAATCATCTTGATATTCTTGTTAGCGGCCTCAACAGCGCCATTCATCTTTGGCCTGTAAGGAGAAGAGTTGTGATGTTGAATTTTGAAGTCCCGACAAAGTTCTACCATCATCTTGTTGTTCAAATTGGAACCATTATCAGTAATGATTCGTTCGGGAACTCCATATCGACAGATAATATCCCTTTTCAGAAATCTAGCTACCACTTGTCTGGTGACGTTTGCATACGAAGCTGCTTCAACCCATTTGGTGAAGTAATCAATGGCCACCAGGATGAATCTGTGACCATTTGAAGTAGTTGGTTCAATCTTTCCAATCATATCAATGCCCCACATGGCGAAGGGCCAAGGTGAAGACATTACATTCAGAGGATTCAGAGATACATGCACTTTATCTACGTAGATCTGGCACTTGTGGCATTTTCTGGCATAGGCACAACAGTCTGCATCCATTGTGATCCAGTAGTAACCCGATCTTAACAACTTATTTTCCATCGCATGTCCTCCGGCATGGGTACCGAAAGAACCTTCATGTATTTCGTGGATCAGCAGGTCTGCTTCCTTCTTGTCAACACATCTGAGCAAGACCATGTCGAAGTTTCGCTTGTATAATGAACCATCAGTATTGAGGAACAAACTGCCGGCTAGCCTTCTTAATGTCTTCTTATCATTTGATGATGCCCTAGGTGGGTATGTCTGAGTCTCCAAGAAACATTTGATGTCGTGGAACCAAGGCTTGTTATCGGTGATAGTGTCCACAGAGAATACATATGTCGATCTGTCTAGTCTGGATACCAAAATTTGAGGTACATAATTAGCAGCTTGTACTTTGATCATGGATGAAATGGTAGCTAAAGCGTCTGCAAACCGATTCTCATCTCGAGGGATGTATTCAATCTTAACTGTTGTAAAGAAGGTCAACAATCTCCTTGTATAGTCACGGTAGGGAATCAGATGCTCCCGATGAGTGTACCATTTGCCGTTGGTCTGGTTGATCACCAAAGTTGAATCTCCGAATACATTCAAGGTCTTGATCCCGAGGTCAATGGCTTCCTCAAGACCCATGATACAAGCTTCGTATTTTGCTTCGTTGTTAGTGTAGGCAAAGATGAGTTTTGCCGAGAAAGGCATATGAACTCCTTTAGGTGTAATAAGCACTGCACCAACCCTACGACTGTTGATATTAACTGCCCCGTCAAACATCATAGTTCAGGCTTCTTCTGGGTCAGGCCCTTCAGTGTGAACTGGCTCTTCAAAATCTTTTGCTTTCAAGAACATGATGTCTTCATCAGGGAAGTCAAATCTCATAGGATGGTAATCATCAATGGGTTGCTCAGCCAGATAGTCAGATAATACACTGCCCTTGATGGCCTTTTGAGAAGTGTACTGAATGTCATACTCTGTTAGAATCATTTGCCATCTTGCAACCCTTACGGTAAGTGCTGGCTTCTCAAATATGTACTTGACTGGATCCATCTTTAAGATTAACAAGGTAGTATGAGTCAACATATATTGTCTTAGTCGGCGAGCAGCCCACGCTAAAGCACAACAAGTTTTCTTGAGCAGTGAATAACGTTGTTCACAGTCGGTAAACTTTTTTGCTTAGGTAGTATATTGCATACTCTTTTCGACCAGACTCATCATGATGGCCCAACACACACCCCATTGACTCTTCTAATACTGTCAGGTACATGATTAGAGGTCTTCCTTCGATTGGAGGCTCTTGCAGATATTCTTTGATTTTGTCAAAAGCTCTTTAATAATCATCGTTCCACCTGACTGTTTGTTCCTTTCTTAACAGCTTGAACAAAGGTTCGCAGGTTGCTGTGAGATGAGATATGAACCTTGAGATGTAGTTTAATCTTCCTAGGAACCCCCAAAATTCTTTCTCAGTCTTAGGTGCACGAATTTCCTGAATAGCTTTCACTTTTTTGGGATCAACCTCAATTCTTTTTTCACTTACGATAAAACCCAGCAGCTTACCGGAACGTACCCCGAATGTGCACTTGTTGGGGTTCAACTTTAACTGATACTTCCTCAGGCGCTTGAACAATTTTAGCAGATTCACCAGATGATCTTCCTCTGTAAGGGACTTGGCAATCATATCATCCACATAGCACTTGATTTCTTTGTGAATCATATCGTGGAATAATGTTTCCATAGCCCGTTGGTATGTTGCCCCGACGTTCTTCAGACCGAACGACATTACTTTGTAGCAGAATATGCCCCAGGATGTGATGAATGTTGTCTTCTCCATGTCTTCAGGTGACATCTTGATCTGATTGTAACCAGAGAACCCTAAACCCTAAAAGAAAATACCGAGAACTGAGCTGTGTTGTCCACCAATACATCAATGTGAGGTAATAGGAAATCATCTTTCGGGCTAGCTCTGTTCAGATCCCGGTAATCAAAACACATACGCACCTTGCCATCCTTCTTAGGAATGGGTACAATGTTAGCATCCCACGGCGGGTAACTAGTTACAGCGAGAAAACCGGCGTCCCACTGCTTTTGTACCTCCTCTTTAATCTTCATGGCCATATCTGGGCGAGTACGGCGTAGCTTCTGCTTGACTGGAGGACAATCTTCTCTCAATGGTAACCTGTGCATAACAATATCCGTGTCTAGACCTGGCATATCTTGATAGGACCAAGCAAAGACGTCGACATATTCCCGAAGCATACTGATGAGCTGTTCTTTCACTGGAGCTTGCAGACTGGCCCTGATTTTCACCTCTTTCACATCTTCCTTGGTACCAAGATTGACAGTTTCAACCTCCTCCTGATGAGGAGCAATCACTTTTTCCTCTGGTCTGAACAACCTGGCTAACTCTTCAGGCAAATCATAATCTTCATCAACCCCTTCATCTGCTTGATTAATTGGATTGTCGAAGTCATACAAGGTCATAGCAGTGCTGTTGTCGGTGCAATCTGGAGGATTATCTCTGCAAGGGTTGAGATTTGTTCATTTTATTGATTGATTTTAATCTTATTTAGAAAAAATGTGAATGGAGTTATTATTGAAAAACATTGCCATTTATTGCTTTGTGCGAAAATAACAAAAATGAAAAACAATGAGCGAAAAAGAAGATCGTTTGCAAAAGATGTCCATTTGTTCATTAATCATTCATTTGCACAAAATACAAATATGACCCTATTATAAAATGAGTCATGACACCTTGGGCAAGATGCATGACTTGATGCATGCTTAAGCAGGAAATAATAATTACTCTGCAGGAGTAACCCTTATAATTTCTTGGGAAGACCAGTTAAGGACTTGCTGGCCTGGCACCAATGGACGAATCCAGCTCTCCAGGTTGAAGTCACTTTTAGCCTCGTCTTCCACATTATTGACAACATTTGGGGTTAGCATTCCCCCACTTACGAACTTGGGATCTTTAGCAGCCTCTGCTTGATCTTGTCGGGATGGTTTGTAACCCAAACCGAATCTGTCTTCTTTCTTCTCCACAGGTAGCAGCTTGCCCCAGCCTTGGGCGTTTCCATCTTCGACAACCTTCCAAGCTTGTTGGTAGGAGACAATTGAAGTACCCATCCTATCCTCTTGGGATGCAGCAAATACTTCAGTCGTCGCCTCGTTGACATTTAATGCTTCGAAACCTTGGCTCATGGTCTCTTGGATCTCACCATCCATCTCAATATATTTGTAAGTAGCCAGATGGCTAACAAAAATATCCTCCTCCCCACAGATTGTGATAATTTTCCCTTCCCACTCGTATTTTAATTTCTGGTGAAGGGTCGACGTAATTGCGCCAGCGGCATGAATCCAAGGTCGACCCAACAAAAAGATGTAGGCCGTCTGAATGTCCATCACGTAGAAAGTAGTTTGAAAGACTTGTGGGCCAATTATCACAGGCAGCTCCACCTCTCCAAGAACAGACCTCTTGGAACCATCAAAAGCTCTGACCACCAGATTGCTTGGTCGGAGAGCTATACCATCATACTCAAGCTTAACAAGGGCTTTCTTTGAAAGAACATTGAGTGAGAACCCAGTGTCAACCAAGACATGAGAGAGAACAACTCCATTACACTCCAAGGTAATATGGAAAGCCTTATTATGGTTGCGGCCCTCCGTAGTTATATCAACATCAGTAAAACCTAGCCCATGGCTAGTATTGACATTAGAAACCACTGTCTCTAGCTGATTAACCGTAATCTCTTCTGGCACGTAAGCTGCGAGCAAAACTTTGAGAAGTGCATTCCTATGAGCTTCGGAACACATCAGTAGTGATAGAATAGAGATTTTGGAGGGGGTATGATGGAGATGGTCCACAACCTTATAGTCACTCTTCTTGATTATTCTCATGAACTCGTCTACATCCTGCTCAAAGGATTTCTTCTGAGTTTCCTTGGTGATAGGCTCTTCAGGCACCACACTTTTTCCCTTAGCCTTGGCAACAACTTCTGCTTCAGCATTGGTTCTTTGGAATTGTGGGGTAAAAAGACGTCCGCTTTGAGTGAAGCCTCCGCCTCCCCCCACATTATCGATCTGTGGTGTAGAAGTGTCAAGAGTGACTTTCTTTCTGTCACAATATAAATCTGAGCCATAGTGCCAAGGTATGGCACTGCTGCTATCATATGGAACTGGTCCTGGTACCGTGATAGTAACTGGACTGATTGATGCAAAAGAAGGAACTGAGACAGTCTGAGGTTCATAATAAATTGTGACAGGAGGTCTGACTGGAGATGGTGCTGGTGATGATGGTTACTGCTGCTGATGGAGATGGTGTTGATTGTTGAAAGAATCTGGAATGGGGATTGTTGCAGGATCATAGTAAATAGTCACTGTGGAAATATCTTCATTGGTGGGTGTTGTTGTTATAGAAGGATGTGTTGAACTGTTATCTGTTGATGTTGTAGAAGGGATGATTTTTGATATTGTAGAAGAATACATTGGAATGATTGTTGTTGAAGTTGTAGGAGTGATATCTGATGGGATGATGTGTGCTGGTGTTATAGGAGGAATGGTTGTTGATGTTGTAGGAGCTATGACTGTTGAAGTGATCTGTAAGGTACCCTTCTTGATAAGATTGTTGATGCCGGTCTTCAAATCTGCACAACCGTTGATAGAAGTCTTGCAAGCTTCGTAATGGGCCTCACAACCCGGGAACACTTGTCACTTTAAAAGCTGGGCTTTAACCTCGGTCAGAGGTGTCTGAATGCTTGCAACATTATCAATTAGGTTCATTGATTGATCATCTTCAATAGCAGTTATTCTAGGCCCACCATGGCTAGCCATAGGATTCTTGGTAACACTTGGAGGAGGTGAAAATTTAACTACCTTAGAGTCAATCAGATCCTGAACCTTCATGTGGAAGGCTCTTCACTTCTCTGTAGTATGGCCAGGTGCATTTGAGTGGAAAGCACACCGGGCATTAACATCATAGTTTCTTGGAAGTTTCTGGGGATCTAGGGGAGCCAGAGTCCTCAATTTAATTAAGTTGAGCTTTAACAGTTGTGGAAGTAAGGCAGCATAAGGCATTGGAATAGGGTCAATGACCCTATTGACTTGTGAAGGCCTCTGTTGAAACGTCCGTTGTTGCTGATTGTTATTGTTGAGATCTTTGTTGAGAAAATTGTTGTTGCGGTAGAAAGTGTTGTGGTTGTGGAGTGTACTGTTGTTGAGGTGGCGAAGCTGGAATTGTGACAGCAGCTATTGATCTTGACATGTACTGAGGCCTACTTCTGCCCATATGTACTGAGTTGGTCTCACCCGTCCTACGAGTCCTGCAAAAGGTTTCCTTGTATTGCTAGAACTGGCACCATTATCTGAAATTTTGCCCATCTTCAGTAGACTCTCAATTCTCTCTCCAGCTATAACTACATCCGCAAAGCTGGTGGATGAGAAAGCAACAAGTCTGTCAATGTATGTTCCTTGCAGGGTGTTCATAAACATGTCGGCCATCTCTCATTCAGACATTGGAGGTTGGACAACAGCAGCAAGCTGTCTCCACCTTTGGGCAGACTCCCAGAAGCTTTCTCTTGAAGACTATGACATACCCATTAGGAGAGTCCTGTTGGGAGCCATGTCTAAGTTATATTGATACTGGCGTATGAAAGCTTCGGCCAAATCCTTCCAGTTTCTAACTGTTGCCCTGGACAAATGAGAATACCATTCATAGGATGCCCCGATCAGACTGTCCTCGAAGTAGAACATCCACAACTTTTCGTCCATGGTGTAAGCCTTTAATCTTCCCAGAAAGGACTGCAGGTGAGTTCGTGGACAAGAGGTACCATTATATTTCTCAAAGAAAGGAGGCTATAATTTGTGAGGAATCCTGACTCCCTCAACCAAACCCATGTCCATGACATCAAATCCTAAAGAGTTTTGGGACTCCAGAGATCTCAACTTCTCTGCTATTTCTTCCAGACGACGATCATAGGCTTCATCCCCAACACCAATTACAGTAAACTGTTTCTCTTGAGGGTCCTATTGCAAGGCACAACCTCCTGTGTTTCCTTGAGTATTCCTGATGGCATTGACTTCAGGGTTGAGATGAGGCCCAAACTCTGATGGGTCAGTACGTGGCTGCATGTGATCATTGTTGTTGGTACCTCCTGTACCTGGATGATTATCTTATGGAGTTTGCCGCTCGACCAACTCTCTTAATCTTTCTTGGCTTTGGGCCAACTCAATCATTACTGCCATGAACTGGTTCATCTGAGCCCTCATCTCAGTTCTCTCATTAGCCATATGGGTTCTCATGTCAGTCAGATCTTGCTGAACTTGGTCCATCTTGTAACACGGTGGGAGAACTGACTTTTAGTTATGTTGCAGATAGCAAGAGTCGCCACCGACTTTTATTTTATCCAAAGGAAAGGCATAAAAGAACAGGAAAGACCTTTTAAAAGATTTTTGGGTCCGGGGGGTAGGTTATGTAAAGGGAAGGTGTTAGCACCCTTTACATCCATGGTTATTCATGGGCTCTTAGTTACTTAGCTCACTTTAAACTGTTTTTGAAATGTGAAGTGTGTGTTTAGAAATTTTCTTAAGTATTTTATAATGATCCATGTACGGATATATATAAAACCTTTGTTTTGAAAATTGTTTGAAAAGTATGAAGTGTTTGAAATGTTTTGAAGAGTGAGCAAGTATCTAAGAGGAACCTACCCTAAACTAAGTCTTTTCTGTTCTTGAATCCTTTAAATGGTAAGACTATCCTTATTATTAAGGAATAGGTAGTCATTACCTTGGATGTATGGGACAACTGAAGGGACATCTGTTATTTAGGCAACTGTGGGGTGTATAAGCAATTCGAAGGGACTTATCATCTTTATTCGAAAGGGACAAGATCATTACGAAGGCAACATTCGAAGGGACTTGATCTTTTTATCTGTTTAGGGACTAGATGATGTGAGATGAGGGACTTTTGATTTATACACCCTACTTGACCTTTTGTTTAGACAACTTGAGAGGTAACCCTTAAGAAGTGAGATGGCGATCCAAGATCGACTTACGTGTGTGAGTGTACAAGTTCAAATATTTATCTTTAAAGTTAACGATCTAAATTCAATTTTTAAATACAAACACATCTTGCACTCCCTATATTACTCACCATAGCATTTAAAATAAATAATAAAAATTACTACTACAAATATTACATAAGGGATACAATTACATAATAATAATAATTAAAATAAATTAAATAAATAAGCAAAATAAATAATAATAAATAATTGGGTTAGTAAAAATAATAATAAAGATGATATAAAGATAAATGAGGTTAGTAATAATAATAATAATAATAAAATCAAGAAATTAACATAACAATGAATAATAAATTTAAAAGTGCAATTTTTAATGGATAATTATTTTTAAACAATTCATATTGTATTCTAATTATTAGAAAGATTTAAATTATATACATGTTATAAAAATAAGATTAATTATAATTAAATAAACATATTATGAAAATAAATTATATTTACAAAATTAAATTAAGAGTTTTTAATTATTTTAAGCATAATCTAAAATTATTTTCATGCAAGAATTATATTAAATAATAATTATAAACAAACTATGCACATAATTAAAGTTTATAAATAAATAAATTAAAATTTATAATATAATTAGGTTTTTGTAAAAGAACAAATTAGGGTTTGATTATTTAAAAAAAACATTAGGATTTAATTAAAATATAAACAAAAATTATGAAATTAAAATAAACAAATAAATTAATATTTACAATTAAGGTTCATAGAAATAATTAGGTTTTATAAAAAATATTTTAGGGTTTTAGAGAATATTAGGGTTAATTATCTAATTATAAATTAATTATACAAAATTTATATAATATTATTAATACACAAAAATAAATATTAAGGTTTAATTTTGAAAAGATGAATTCTAAATTATAGAGAAGAAAATAATAATATAACCATTTTACTTTTATTATTTATTTTTATTTAATTATAATATAAACAAGTTAAATAGAAAAAAAAAGAAAAAAAAGTGAAAAAGAACTTACCTGGGCTGGGATTCGAACCTAGTCCCTAAGCTTTCACACCCTCAAGACCAGCACACCAGCCACTGGGCTACGCGCGCGCAGGTGAGAAGGAGGGAACTCCATGTGGTTTTGTTTCAAACCTGTGAAAATCATGACAAAAAAACAAAAAATAGCACAAAAGGGCCTGGGGGGTTTCGAACCCAGGACCCTCACACAACAAGCAAACACTCTTACCATCCAGCCAGAAGGGCGCATCTGATGTATAATCCACAACAAGTTATAATATATTAAGTCATATGGTTAAATGGAAAAAATAAGAAAAAGGTTGCTGCACCCAGGGATCGAACCAAGGGCCTAACCCTCACAAGGACAAGTTTCCAACCATCAGGCTAACGCGCACGTTGTGAAATACAAACCAAACGTAAATAATAAAAAAAAAAACAAATATTTGAATTCTGGAATTCGCGCCAGGGGTCTTCTTCCTCCTCCAGACCTGCGTTTTTTCCTGCGAATCTTCCTGGGCAATTTCCTGCGAATTTTTCAATATACACAACCTTGAAACTTCCTCTAAGGTAGAAACCGAAAATTCACTTTTGAAGGATTTTTTGAAGTTTGAAACTTACTCTTTGAGGCAGAAAATTCGTCCTTGTGTATTGTGTTTTCTTTGTGTATATATGGTGGATTGAATTAGGTCAAGAAACTTTGGATTTATGGGCTTTTTGAATGCCTTGAGTGTGAAGGAATGTCATGATCCAAAAATGTGAAAAAATCAAATATTTGTATTCCAATCTGGTCTAGCACGAATTTGCACAAGATCCAATCATGTTAAACAGCATTGATGAATTTCTAGAAGAAGAATCATGTCCAAATTTTGATTTTTAGATTTTATTTTGATTTAATTTGATTTAAAATGAATAAAATTCAAATAAATATCAAATAAAATATTAAAAAACAACATTGCTTGTCATTGGGTCGTGTGGGATGATATCTCAAGGATTGGGTTTCATAATGGTTGGCCCATTTGAAAAAAATTGATTTTAAGACCCCATTTGTTCCATATTCTTCTAAAAAATTTCCCAACTTGACAAGGGCACAAATCCTTCAATTTTAATGCTATGAGGGTGTTCTTGGACATTTTGGAAAGCTTGAAGAGTCCTCTAACCAACCCCATTAGTTTCATGTCCATATCATTTACCATTCTCAAGTTATTCCCTTTTGAAGTTGTTGACTTTTTGTTGACTTTCAAAAGGACCTATAATGTCTTAGCTCATACCTTCCAAATGAAGCATTTTTGGGATTGGCTTGTGAAACACAAAGTTGTAGAGAATTCAATTTCCTTCAAAATGAGCTTTGGATGGAAAATTCTTGATGAAGCATGTGAAAGTTATGGCTGGTCAAAGTTCAGTTGACTTTTCCTGAGGAAACCCTAATTTAGAAACTCCAGATTCTTGATGATCTGAAATCTCCTTGATGAATCATGATCAACACTTGATCAAATGATGAATTTTACTTCATATACTTGATGTTGGCAAAAAATCATGAAGTTTGACTTTGGTTTGACCACAGTTGACCTTAGTTTGACTTTTTAACTGCTTTGACTGATTTTGACATATCTGATCATCTGACTGAGCAAACCTTTGAGAAAAGTCTTGAAACTTGTCATGGGGGTTCTTAAACATATATAAGATGTTATGAAGCTCACTTGAAGTCTTGGAAGTCCATTTAGCCTGATTAAAGTCAAAACCCTAGTTTTGGATGCACTGCTTAGGAGGATGCATTGTCTGAGGGATTTGTCAAATCTTCTGACTAATTGTGAACTTTGTGAACCTTGTGAACCTCATAAGATGTTTTGTGAGCTTCATGAACCTCATGAGATGTCTTGTGAACCTTGTGAACCTCATGAGAGGTCTTGTAAAGCTTGTGAACCTTGTGAACCTCTTAGCACACAAAGTCTTGTATTGTGAGGGCAAATTTTGGGGTGCAACAGCTGCCCCTGTTCAATTTTCTGAAACCTGAGGGGTTAGATTGGTATATGTGCCAGTCGTGACCTGGAAGGTTGAAGGGGATTGAACACAAAAGCCCAAAAATTTGCACTCACCGGTGCGTAGAGTGATACTGATGACTTGCTGTATATACTTGTGTGGGCTTAAAGATGCCACTTGGAGAAAAGTTCTTCAAATATATCTCTTGGAGAATAAAGCAGTCCGAAATATGAAGATATAGCTTTTTGGGAGGATAAACAACGGCCCAAAGTAATGATAGTTTTCAGGAGGATAAACAACGTCCTGAGGTATTGTTGCACCCCAAAATTTGCCCTCACAATATCAGACTTTGTGTGCTAAGAAGGTTCACAAGGTTCACAAGCTTCACAATGTTTACAAAACCTTTCATTGGGGTCCATGAAGTCTACAAGTCACTTTATGAGGTTCACAAGGTTCACAAGACCTCCCATGAGGTTCACAAGGTTCACAAGACATTTTATGATATTTCACAAGGTTCACAATTGGTCAGAAGAGTTGACAAATCCCTCAGACAATGCACCTCCTAAACAGTGCATCCAAAACTAGGGTTTTGACTTTAATCAGGCTAAATGAACTTCCAAGACTTCAAATGAGCTTCATAACATCTTATATGTGTGTAAGAACCCCCATGACAAGTTTCAAGACTTTTCTCAGAAGTTTGCTCAGTCAGATGATCAGATAAGTCAAAATCAGTCAAAGCAGTTAAAAAGTCAAACTGAGGTCAACTGTGGTCAAACCAAAGTCAAACTTCATGATTTTTTGCCAACATCAAGTATATGAAGTAAAATTCATCATTTTATCAAGGGTTGATCATGATTCATCAAGGAGATTTCAGATCATCAAGAATCAGGAGTTTCTAAATTAGGGTTTCCTCAGCAAAAGTCAACTGAACTTTGACCAGCCATAACTTTCACATGCTTAATCACCAAGTCTCCACTAAAGGCTCATTTTGAATGAAATTGAATTCTCTACAACTTTGTGTCTCACAAGCCAAGCCCAAAAATGCTTCATTTGGAAGATATGAGCTAAGACATTATAGGTCCTTTTGAAAGTCAACAAAAAGTCAACAACTTCAAAAGGGCATAACTTGAGAATGGTAAATGATATGGACATGAAACCAGTGGAGTTGGTTAGAGGACTCTTCAAGCTTTCCAAAATGTCCAAGAACACCCTCATAGCTTTAAAATTGAAGGATATATGCCCTTGCAAAGTTGGGAAATTTTGGGTTGGTTTATGATGAAAATGGAGGTCTAAAACCAATTTCTTCCAAATGGGCTTGCCAAATGATGACCCAATCCATACAATAACTTCATGCACGACCCAAGTCAATAAAAATCAGATTTTTTATTATTTTGTTTTTATTTATTTTGATTTAATTCATTAAAAATCATTTTAAATAAAAATAAAATATGAAAATGTAAGATTTGAATTGGATCAAGCTTCTAGAAAATCATAAATTTGATTAGAATTGAAGTGGAAAGAAAATCATGAGGATTAGCCAAAAATAGCAAGTGTTCATACAAGAATATTTGATTTTTAAGGCATGATATTTTTGAATCTTTTCATATCAAATCTTCTACACAATGACCTAGTTTTTCAGCTTCATTTGATCATCCTATAAGTACATAACACAACCCTAATAACAAAGACGATTTTCACAGCCTCAAGAGTAAGTTTCATACTTCAAAAATTCAAGCAAAAATTCAAATTCGGTTTCTACATTCCAAGGCATTTGAAGGTAAACTAAGGACACAACTATGATCCTTGGACATCATAGAATCGAAACCCATCTTCCATTGCATCAAAACCATGCCATAATGCATAAACCGAACCTTGTTTGTTCTTGAATAATTTTTTTTCGATTACACTAATCCAATGTGTTCTAACGAATTTTGTTTGTTCAATCATGTTTGTGATGTTGTATAGAGTGATTCTGGACAATTTAATCAAAGCTTCATGGCTTGAATCGTAATCGACCATTGTTAGGGTTAGAGCTTCAAAATTGGGGGTTCATGGAATACCTAATATAAATAGATAATGAACTCATATTTGGATTGTAATCGTTGCATAGATCATGTTTGCAGGTTCAATTTGATGAAATTTTACTCGTATGATGATGTACATGATTCGCAGGTTTAAAACGCAGAAAAATTAGTAGGAATTTTCCCAAGAAAATTCGCAGGAAATCCTACGAATTTGAGGTTGAAGACGAAGATGTTCTGGCGCGAATTTCCAATTTGAATTTCTATTTTAAAATATTATGAATTACTTGTTGTTTTATTTCACAAGTGACTGGTTAGCTCAGTTGGTTGCGCAGGCGTGTGTGTGGCTGAAGGGTCAGGGGTTCGATTCTTGAACCAGGCCATATTTTTCTTGTTTTTTCATTTAATGAGCTGCTTTATTATATTATCAATTATGATTGTTTCATTAACAGATTCGCTCACCTAGCTGGGATGGTAATGTGCATATGCGTTTGCTTGAGAGGTCCTGGGGTCGATTCTCCCCCCAGGCCTTTTGGTTTTTTTTTCTTATTTTTGTGATTTTCCAGGGTATAGCACAAAACCAGTTGGACTCATTCTTCTTTCACTTGCATGCGCTGGCCCAGTGGTATGGCATGAGTATTGTCAAGCAAATCATCTTGGGTTCAAACCCCAGCTAGGTAAGTTTTGTTTCTTTTTCTATTTTATTTTGTTTAATTAATTTTGTTTAATTATTTTATTAATAATCATATATAAACATATAATTAAATAATTCCATGATAATATATATATATATTCAATATTCTCTAAAATTCTAAAATTATTTCTTTTAATTCAAAAATTAGTTTTTTTTATTTTATTATGTATTTAGACTATAATATGTATATATTCATTAAATTAATTTTGTAAATAAAATAAACCTTAATATTTGACAAACCCTAATTTATTTTTTCTAAACAATTAAAAAACCTAATTTTATCTTGTGATTTTAATTTCTAATTTTTGGTAAATATAATTATTATGTATATATTTTATTTAATATAATTAATTTTTGTAAATACAATTATAATCAATTTTTTTTATAATATGTAATTATATCTATAATTTGTTTATAATCTAAATTTTATATATAAATAATTTTTAAATATATGTTTAGAAATAATTGAATCTATGCTAATTTAATCTTGTAATTATAATATGTTTAAAAATAATTTAATAATTTGTATATAATTCAAAATGTTATAATAATTACTTAATTGTTCATATTTTCTTTTATTTTTAAATGATTGTCTATATTAAAATCTAATCTTTTAATTATTATATTATTCTTTTTGCTTATTATTTTAATTACGTTCTTATAATGTTTTTGCTAATCCCATTTATTTTTATTATTATTACTACTAATCATGTTTATTACTAACCTTATTTATTTTTAATTATTATTACTAACCTCTATTATAATTATTATTGCTTATTTATTTATTTTACTTATTATTTATATTTTGCTTATTTATTTATTTTTACTATTTATTTAAATTGCTTTATCATTATTTTTGTAATTGTTCCTGGATGTAATTTTTTGTAATATTTATATTATTTATTTCATGGTTAGTAAAAATAGGGAGTGTAACATGTATTTGTATTTAAAAGTTAATTTAGATCATTTAATTTAAAAGATAAATATAAATTAAACACTCACACACATAAGTCGATCTTTGATCGCCATCTCACTTTCTAGGGTTGCCTCTCAATGTTGCCTAATTAAAAGGTCAAGTAGGGTGTATAAAGCAAAAGTCCCTTAAAAGAAAAGTCATCTAGTCCCTTCATAATCAAAGATCAAGTCCCTTAAAATGGTTGTCTTTCAATATGATCTAGCCCCTTTTGAATAATGATGACAGTCCCTCCAAAATGCTTAATACACCCTACAGTTGCCTTTATAAACAGATGTCCCTCACTTGTCCCTCACATCCAAGGTAATGACTACCTATTCCGTAATAATAGGGATAGTCTTACCATTTAAAGGATAAAGAACAGAAAAGACTTAAACTTTAGGGTAGGTTCCTCATAGTTACTTGCTCACTATTCAAACTTTTCAAATACTTCACAAAATTCAAACAATTTTCAAACACAAGTTTTTTACGCATCCGTACATGGATCATTATCAAACTCTTATGAAAATTTCTATTCACACACTTCACATTTTCAAAAAAAAAAACAATTCAAAGTGAGCTAAGTAACTAAGAGCCCATGGATAACCATGGATGTAAAGGGTGCTAACACCTTCCCTTTACATAACCTACCCCCCGGACCCAAAAATATTTTAAAAAGGTCTTTCCTGTTCTTTTATGCCTTTCCTTTGGATAAAATAAAAGTCGGTGGCGACTCTTGCTATCCGCAACATAACTAAAGTCAGTTCTCCCATCGTGTTACAGAACTGGCGACTCTGCTAGGGAATTGTATTAAAGAGGGGTACCCTTAGGAATTAGATCACTTTAAAATTGTTTGCCTTGTTTGCTTTATACTTACTTGTTGGGCTCTTATGTGTGAAAGATCCTAACCCGGATTTAGTGTACCTTAGGTAAATGGCAATAGACCAAGGAAACTGTACGACGTATATCGATATGGTTGATCTGGTGGCCATAGTTAGTGCGACTTCTTGGTTGATGCTTATGTTCCTTAAGTCAAGTTGAGGATAATATGAGGCTGCTATATGTTGTCAATGCACTAACTAACTTTTAGAACCCTAGTTATCCCATCTTGGCCTTTAGAAAGTAGTGAGGTAACCGACTTTGGTGCAGACTGAAGTTGGTTGACACTCGATACTACGCTCATTGAGATTCTAAACTTGGAGGGTTTTGGTTGGCAAGTAAGTTGCCTTCTGAACAACCACCCTTGTGAAGGATCAATGATATTGAGATCCCTTAGAACCTGGTTACTTTTGTAGGACAGGATGAACCAACTAACTTCAGGGGAGGGTACTTACCTTTGAACCTCATGCAAGCCTTTAAACCTAGGGTTATTGTGTGACTTGTTTGTGTGTGCCACATGTTTGTGATTGAACATAACATCATGACATCATCATGCATCATAAGCATAGCATTTTCACTAACCATTTCAAGGACCAAAGGATTTATCTTTGTTCTTTGGTTGCAGGTCATGGCTTCTGCTCGTAGAAACACCATCAGGATCAACTTTGTGGGCATACCTGCCAAGCTTAAAGAGTTGGTTTCTCAAGTGTCTGATCATGCCCAGTTCATCAAGAGACATGGTCACCTATTGGATCTAGTCACATCAGGGTTCAATGAAGACATGATGAGTGTCCTATTTCAGTTCTTTGATCCTAAGCACCATTGCTTCACATTCCCCGACTATCAGCTGGTTCCTACAATGGAAGAGTTCTCTAAACTTCTGGGTATACCTGTGCTTGATCAAAGACCCTTCACAGACTTAGAGAAGGAGCTTAAACCAGAGGTTATTGCTGCAGCTCTACATCTGAAGAAGTATGACATTGTTCTAGAAACGAGAAGCGGAGTTAAAGGTATTCTTGCTAAGGTGCTAATGGATAAAGCTCAAGTGTTCTTGAAGGCTATGAGCTACGATGCTTTTGAGGAGATCTTAGCCTTGCTGATTTATGGCTTAGTATTGTTCCCCAATCCAGATCAGTTCATAGACGTTCATGCCATCAACATATTCCTGAGTCACAATCCAGTGCCTACCTTACTTGGAGACATCCTACATTCTCTTCATACTCGTACTACAAGGGCAAGAGGAACTTTGATGTGTTGCATACCTTTGCTATCTAGGTGGTTTATTTCTCACCTTCCTCGCTCAGTAATGAAGAATGAGCAAGGGTTCAGATGGTCCAAAAGGATCATGTCACTTTCTCACTCAGATATCCATTGGTGCTCCAGATCTATGGAGAATGTCACTATCATTGACCGTTGCAGGGAGTTTCCTAATGTGCCACTTCTAGGCATAAGAGGAGGCATCACCTACAACCCCTCTCTAGCTTTACGACAGTTTGGTTACGCTCGGAGTGATGGTCCACATGACATGTTGATTCAGGGCATTGTGTTTGATTACGACAACGATCTTCAAGGTTACCGTCAGAGATTCATATGAGCATGGGGAAAAGTAAATAGGGTTGACAGCAAGACACTGGAACTTAAGTACACTATTCCTATGGAAGATTATCTCAGATGGGTGCGATCTCGTGCTCAGACTCTCATGATGCCATATCCTGCTGTCCTGCCAGTTACCATGGAACCTGTTGCTGAAGGAGACACAGCTTATACCATCCTTCACCCAGACATGCCTACTGATATGGAAGACTTGCAGAGATCATGGATCCAACTGAAGGAGCAAAGGGATACTTTCGAGGCTCATTACAAAACAAGCCAAGAAAGAGTCCTAGAACTAACAAAGCAACTTCACGAGGAACGGAATCTCAACTCATACCTCAACACAAAGAGGAAACGTCCATGGGAGACTTAAAACCCCATCTTTTGTACTTATTTCATTTCATTTCTGTAAGCCCAAGAGGCAAAACAAATTTGTTACTAATAAAAGTTTACTTTCTTGATTGTTTAAGCAAATTTAAATCCTGCGGTCCTTGAAAACATTGCATATACATTCACATATCATTTCATTGCATCACAGGTTTATAATTGTGCACAGGTTTCTCATCTTCTCGCTGTTTATTTCAGCAATGGCTCTTGAACAATCAGTTAAGGATCTCCAGGCACAAAATGCATAGTTCCAAGAGCTAATCTTGAACCTGTCCAAGGGGCAGGATGAATTGAAGGCACTGCTGGCCAAGAAGACTAAGAAGACTAGAAGGTCAGGTGGCCTGATCAACATGGGAAGAAGGTTCAAAGGTCTTGCTAAGACCAAAGAACCAGTTGAAGACTATGAATCTGAGGAATCTGAAAAAGAGGGAGGCAGTCTCCACAACACTATGGGGGACTCTGATTCTGAGGCTAATTACTACCATGAGCCTAATGAAGACAAATTCAAGATGCTGGTGGATAGAATGGATGCTATGGAGTTGCAGAAGTCATCTGGGCTGGATTTTGAAGATTTGAGTCTGATATCTGGGGTAGTCATACCCATTGGTTTCAAGGTTCCTACTTTTGTTGTTTATGATGGGGTCTCTTGTCCCAAGCTACATCTGAGGTCTTATGTCAGAAGAATTCAACCCCACACTGCTGATAAGAAGTTGTGGATCCACTTTTTCTAAGAGAGCTTATCTGGAGCTAAATTGGAGTGGTATTATCAATTGGAGAGTGTCAACATCAGGGATTGGAATGATCTTGCTAAGGCTTTCTATAAGCAGTATCAATACAATGCTGACTTAGCTCCCACTCGCATGCAGCTGCAAAGCATGTCTATGGGTGCCAAAGAAAGTTTTAAGGAATATGCTCAGAAGTGGAGAGACTTAGCTGGAAGAGTTCAACCCCCTTTAACTGACAGGGAATTGGTTGATATGTTCATGTGTACGCTGAATGGTCCGTTTTACAGTCATCTCATTGGAAGCTCATCATCTGGCTTCACTGAGTTGATAATGACAGGAGAGCGAGTAGAAAATGGTATAAAGAATGGTAAGATCCAAGTGGGTACTTCTTCATCAGGTGCTGCAAAGAAGCCTCCCACTGGGAAGAAAGAATCCAATGCTGTTTATGGTCAACCTGATCGTAACAGAAGGCATCAGTCTGTTAGTGCAGTTCATATTTCAAATCCAACTCCTGCAACAACAGAGCAGCCACAGGGCAACCAACAGAGGGCTAGAAGGCAGTTCACAAAGATCAACATGTCAATGGCTCAGGCATTGCAACATTTTTTGAAGGCTGAACTTATTACTTTGAAAGAGGCTCCTCAGAATCCTAATGTTACCTCTCCCAGGTATAATCCCAATGCACGATGTGCATATCATTCAAACTGTCAGGGACATGATACTAATAACTGCTGGATCTTGAAGAACAAAATTCAAGATATGATTGATGCTGGAGAAATTGAGTTTGATCCTCCGGGTACTCCAAATGTGATTACTGCTCCAATGCCAAATCACGAGAAGACTGTCAATGCCATTGATGAAGATTCACATATCCATTCAGTTGCAGAGTTGACCACACCATTGTCTGTCATCAGGAAGAAGTTAGTGCAAGCTGGGTTCTTTCCGGGTTGTCATGAGGATTGTGTTTATTGTGAGTATAATCCAGATAAGTGTTGGAGGTTGAAGGACGGAATTCAACGTCTCATGAAAAATTACACCATAGTATTTGAAAGGAGACCACTTTCTGTGGAGAGTATGGTAGAGAATATTACTAAAGGTAAGCAGACTGAAGAGGTTGACATGGTTGACAAAGTACCGGTAAGGATCACTTCAAAGGGACCTATTAAAATCACCCATCAGGGTCCAATCAAGATTACTGCTGAAGGTGTGAGAGTTGTTGCTGAAGCCAGAGTGGCTCCTATAGTCATTACTACTCCTGGTCCTATTCCGTATACGTCTGATAAAGCTGTGCCTTGGCACTATGGGTCTGATGTTTATATCCATGGTGTTAAGCAGGAACCATTGGCTGATGTATCTGTTGATGTTGACAATATTGCTGGATCTAGCAAGATCACACGTAGTGGAAGAGTCTTCTCACCTCCAGTTGCTTCCAAGAATACAGTTACTCCTGCTGTAACTTCCACCACTGATGCTCGGGGCAAAGGTCCTGTCATTGAACCTGTATCTACTGATGTGCCAACTGCTGATGATCTCTCTAAGCAGATGGAAGAAGTATTGAAAATCATTCGCAAGAGTGATTATGATATTGTTGATCAGTTGGGGCATACTCCCTCAAAGATTTCTATGTTGTCCTTATTGTTTTGTTCTGAGGCTCATGCAAAGGCTTTGATCAAGTTTCTGAAGACTGCTCATGTACCCAATGCTATTTCTGTTGACCAGTTTGAGAATTGTGTTGCCCACCTGACCTATGATAACGGGTTAGGATTTTCTGATGCTGATTTGACCCCTGCCAAGAGGGATCATAACAGGGCCTTGCATATCTCAATTGAATGCAGGGGCACTACCCTGTCACATGTATTGATAGACAATGGTTCCTCTCTGAATGTGTTGCCCAAGGAAGTCCTGAATAAGCTGAGTCCTGAAGACGTTGTGCTGAAGCCCAGTAGTATTGTGGTGAAGGCTTTTGATGGTTCTAGAAGAGTAGTGCATGGGGAAATTGATCTCCCAATCAAAGTTGGGTCTCGGGTTTTTAATGCTACATTTTTTGTGATGGATATTCGTCCTTCATACTCTTGTCTACTTGGTCGTCCCTGGATCCATGGGGCAGGTGCTGTAACCTCTACACTGCATCAGAAGCTGAGATATCTGGTGGAAGGAAAGGTTGTTACTGTCTATGGAGAAGAAGAATACTTTGTCAGCCATGTGAATACCTTCAAGTATCTGGAAATGGAAGGTGAATACATTGAAACTCCGTGTCAGACATTCGAAGTGATTCCTTGGATTGTTAATGATTATGTAGCTCCTCCTGTTGCGAAGAAAGTTCCTGTGGTCACCAGAGTACCTCCAACAATGGCAATGGCCTCCCTCAATGATGCTAGAGCTGTGGTGGATGAAGGTGGTTGTACTATTTGGGGTCAGCTTCCTGATATTCCATACAAGTCTGACAAGTTTGGTTTGGGTTTCACTGCAGAGTCCCAGAAGGCTGTTCGTCGTGCTCGTGCTGTTCGTATCACCAACCAAGGGGTTATGAAAGATCAGATCAATGCTGTGGGAGACTATGATGAAGACTACAACCTGGATGCTTGGATTTTTCCTACTGTGGGTGCTGGACTCAATAATTGGAAAGCTGAAGATGTTATCCCTATCTCCTTTAGTCAGGAGTAAATACTATTACTGTGTTGTTGCTTTTAAATTTGTAATTTCTTGAACAATAAAACTCTTTAAGCCTTGTGCCTTACCCGGGGCACAATGGTGTGCTTGTTACGGGATGCCATTTCATTTGCATACTTCATTCAATAAAAATCATTGGACGTTTCGTTTTCGTAAATACTGTGTTCTTTGTCTTTCTTTTCTTTTACTTTTGTTTTATCAGCTATGGGTTCTTACACACACCCACATCACTAAAATGCAGATCCTCATCCACTCTGGATCCTGTTGATAACAGTTCTACTATTGCCAATTATAATTTCGAGAATCCGATCTATCAAACTGAAGACGGAAATGAGGACGATTGTGAAGTACCTGTAGAGCTTGCTAGGTTGTTACAACAAGAAGAGAAAGCCATACAGCCACATGAAGAGCCAGTCGAAGTTGTGAATCTGGGAACTGAAGAAAACAGGAAAGAGGTCAAGATAGGGGCTGATTTAGAGGATAGTGTCAAGAGCAGATTGATTCAGATGTTACGTGACTATGTAGAGATCTTTGCTTGGTCTTATGAAGATATGCCAGGGTTAGATACAAACATTGTAGTTCACCGTTTACCAGTAAAAGAAGATTGTCGTCCAAAGAAGCAGAAGGTTCGTCGTATGCGTCCTGAAATGTCAGAAAAGATCAAGGCAGAGGTAATGAAACAGTTCAATGCAGGATTCTTAGCAGTGACTTCTTATCCTCAGTGGGTTGCAAATGTGGTACCGGTTCCTAAGAAAGATGGTAAGGTACGTATGTGTGTAGACTACAGGGATTTGAACAAGGCTAGCCCCAAAGATGACTTTCCACTTCCTGATATTAATGTCCTGGTAGATAACACTGCTCAGCATAAGGTATTCTCTTTTATGGATGGTTTCTCTGGTTACAATCAAATCAAGATGGCTCCTGAAGACATGGAGAAGACAACATTTGTTACACAGTGGGGCACTTTTTGCTATAAGGTGATGCCATTTGGTTTGAAGAATGCAGGGGCAACATATCAGCGTGCTATGGTGGTTTTGTTTCATGATATGATTCATCATGAGATAGAGGTATATGTGGATGATATGATAGCCAGATCTCAGAATGAAGAGCAACATCTTGATCATTTGCATAAATTGTTTGAGAGGTTGAAAAAATACAAGTTGAGATTAAATCCAAACAAGTGTACTTTTGGAGTTAGATCTGGAAAGCTCCTGGGTTTTATTGTCAGTGGAAAAGGTATTGAAGTGGATCCTGCAAAAGTAAAAGCTATACGAGAGATGCCAGCTCCCCGTACTGAGAAGGAGGTTAGAGGTTTCTTGGGACGATTGAACTACATTGCAAGATTTATTTCCCAATTAACTGCCATCTGTGAGCCAATCTTCAAGTTGTTGAAGAAAGATCAAGTGATGGAGTGGAATGATGAATGCCAGACTGCCTTTGATGAAATCAAGAGATATCTACTGGAACCACCAATTTTGATGCCACCAGTTGATGGAAGACCCTTGATTATGTACTTAACAGTGTTAGACAACTCAATGGGGTGCGTATTGGGGCAACATGACGAGTCTGGTCGAAAAGAGCAGGCAATATACTACCTTAACAAAAAGTTTACCGACTGTGAAACAAGATACTCACTGCTCGAGAAAACTTGCTGCGCTTTGGCATGGGCTGCTCGCCGACTAAGACAGTATATGTTGACCCATACTACCTTGTTGATTTCAAAGATGTATCCAATCAAGTACATATTTGAGAAACCTGCTCTCTCCGGAAGAATTGCAATATGGAAAATGATTTTGACAGAATATGACATACAACATACTACTCAGAAGGCCATTAAAGGAAGTGTTGTTGCTGATCATTTGGCTCATCAAGCATTGGATGATTACCAGTCAATGAGTTTTGAGTTCCCTGATGAAGACATTATGATTATTACCAAAGAACCTGGACAATATGACGGACCTGAACAAGGATCCCGATGGACTATGGTTTTTGATGGTGCCTCTAATGCACTTGGTAATGGTGTTGGTGTTGTGATTAGTTCCCCTGAAGGTTGTCATACCCCAATTACTGCCAGACTTTGTTTCTATTGTACCAATAACATGGCTGAGTATGAGGCATGTATCCTGGGTATTCAAGCTGCTATTGATATGAAGATTCAGTTCCTTGATGTGTATGGAGATTCAGCCCTGGTAATTAGTCAGATTAAAGGAGATTGGGACACCAAGCATGCTAATCTCATTCCTTACAGAAAGCATGTTTTGTCTTTGATCCCACATTTCAAAGAAGTTACCTTTGGGCATATTCCACGAAGAGAGAATCAGTTGGCAGATGCATTAGCCACCATGGCATCCATGTTTGAGATCAGTTGGGATGATGAAGCTCCCAAGATTACTATTGATAGATTTGAAAAGCCTGCATACTGCAATGAGATTGACACAGAAGGGGCAGAGGAGAAGCCTTGGTTCTATGAAGTGAAAAGATATCTTGAAGCTCAGGAGTTCCCTGAAGGGGCATCTGTCAAAGATAGGAAATTTCTGAGAAGGTTTTCTGCTAAGTTCTTTTTGAGTAATGGCATTTTGTACAAGCGCAATCATGATTCAACTATGCTTCGTTGTGTGGATAAGAAGGAAGCAATTGAGATTATGGAAGATATGCATGATGGGATCTTTGGCACTCATTCTAGTGGTCATACTATGGCAAAGAAGATATTGAGAGCAGGTTACTATTGGTCTACCATGGAAGCTGATTGTTATCAACACTCCAGAACTTGTCACAAGTGTCAAATTTATGCTGATAAAGTCCATGTACCCCCATCACCATTGAATGTGTTGACTGCTCCTTGGCCCTTTGCCATGTGGGGCATTGATATGATTGGTGAGATCAAGCCTACTGCTTCTAATGGGCATTGTTTCATCCTGGTTGCTATTGATTACTTCACGAAGTGGGTGGAGGCAACTTCATTTGCATCTGTTACCAAGAATGTTGTGGCTCGATTCATTAAGAATAATCTCATATGTAGGTATGGCATCCCTGAAAGGATTATCACTGACAATGGCTCTAATCTGAACAACACTATGATTACTGATCTCTGCACGCAGTTCAAGATTAAGCATCACAACTCTTCTCCGTATCGTCCAAAGATGAATGGGGCAGTTGAAGCTACTAATAAGAATATTAAGAAGATTGTACAGAAGATGACTGTTACTTACAAGGATTGGCATGAGATGTTACCATTTGCTCTTCATGGTTATCGTACAACAATACGTACCTCAACAGGGGCAACCCCATTCTCCTTAGTCTATGGCATGGAAGCAGTTCTGCCCATTGAAGTTCAGATTCCCTCCTTAAGAATTATGAAGGATGCAGGCTTGGATGAAGATGAGTGGATTCAGACTCGACTTGACCAGATAAATTTGATTGATGAGAAGAGGCTAGCAGCAGTTTGTCATGGCCAGATGTACCAGAAACGAATGATCAAAGCTTTTAACAAGAAGGTTAAGCCAAAGGTATATCAGGCTGGTGACTTGGTAATCAAGCGTATCATATTACCACAGGGTGATCCTAGGGGCAAGTGGACTCCAACATATGAAGGACCATTTGTAGTCAAGACAGTGTTTTCAGGAGGTGCCATTATACTTACTACTATGGATGGTGAAGACTTCCCACAACCTGTAAACGCAGACATAGTTAAAAAATACTACACATAAAAAGAGACCCGCTAGGTTGACAGGCCTAGGCAAAAATAAGGGCATCCCGGCAAACCAAAAGGGTTTGGGCAGAAATTAGGGATATATATAAAAAGATGTACACCCGACAAGTCGAAAACCTGAAAAGGCGGCTTGGGAAAAAAAGGGTATCCCGGTGGATTGAAAACCTGAAAGGGCAATCCAGGCAAAAGTTAGGGATTAAAGCGTATGACTATGTCTCGTTTGGATCACCCATGAAATTGCAACCCGTTGTGATAATTACTCAAGCTCGAATAGATAAAGCTCAATTCAATCGTTTCCGTCTCAACAACAGAAGATGAGATACTTGAAGATAATGGCAATTGTAGAATTGAAACTCAATAGGATTATTTCCCCACATAGCTGATTCTTTTTGTTTTGTAAAATTTTATGACAAAATCCTCTTACTAGGATTTATGTCTCCTTGTACAAACTTACCCATGTATGGGTCACTCTTTGATATAAATAAAAATCCATTTTTGAATCCTGATTTACTTTTACCCTATTTACATAAGCGAAACGTCCATTGGTTGTGTTTGAATGTATGTATGCTTTTGAATATGATTGATGTTTACAAGAAATGCATGTATGCTTAATATGATTGATGTTTACCAGAAATGCATGAAAATGCAGTAATAGTATTTACTAAGGACGAACGAGGGAAAGTTTTCAACGAAGCTTCGCCGGTTCATCTCTACAAAACAGCTACAAACCCTCAGTAGGACGAATCCATCTTCATAAAGTCTCATCTCCCCTAGAATTTATATCCATCTCTTTTATCCTCATACGGATATACGGGAATTTACTTTCCAATAAGGGTACGACGAGCGAAGACGGGAGGTTATATCTACCCTACTATCAAACGAAGACGAAGGTTATGTATACCTTACTATCCCCGGCATAAGGGAGGTTATCTATACCTTGTTATCCTCAGCATACAGGAGGTTATCTATACCTTACTATCCCCAGCAGACGGGAGGTTATATATACCTTGCTATCCCCAGCATACGGGAGGTTATATATGCCTTATTATCAAACAAGACGGGAACGAAGTCCTCGTATTCTTCAGCAACGAATCGGGATTTATTTTCCCTGGCCAGCAGTGGTTATACGAAGATATCCAAGCGCTTCCGGCAGTGTCATATCATACATACATCATTTACATCATACCATAACATATCCATAGATACATAATACATTACTCAGGTGCATCATAACATACATGCATACATAATGCATGGACTAATATTATTATACAGAATACTACCTTGCTTTCAGGTTAATTCTCCAGCAAACAGACTTCATCAACAACTTGTGACTATCAGGACTGCTTTATCTTCCTGAAAGCACACTATCATTCCCTCAGGACGTTGTTATCTTCCTGAAAGCATATTATTACCTCAGAACGTTGTTTATCTTTCTGAAAGCATATCATTACCTCGGGACGTTGTTTGTCTTCCTGAAAGCTATCATCATACCTTCATATTCAGGACTGCTTTATCCTCCTGAAAGCTTATTATCTCATCAGGACTGCTTTATCCTCCTGAAAGTTATCATCCCTCAGGATTGCTTTATCCTCCTGAAAGCTTCTTGTCCCTCAGGATTGCTTCATCCTCCTGAAAGCATATCATCCCTCAGGATTGCTTTATCTTCCTGAAAGCTTCTAGTACATCAGGATTGCTTTATCCTCCTGAAAGCATCACTACATCAGGACTGCTTTATCCTCCTGAAAGCTTATTATCTCATCAGGACTGCTTTATCCTCCTGAAAGCATATCATCCATCAGGATTGCTTTATCCTCCTGACAGCTTCTTGTACCTCAGGATTGCTTTATCCTCCTGAAATCATATTATTACCTCAGGACTGCTTCATCCTCCTGATAGCTATCATCATTACCTCAGGATTGCTTCATCCTCCTGAAAGCATATTATCAATTTCTCAGGGCTGCTTTATCCTCCTGAAAACTTACTACTACCTCAGGACTGCTTTATCCTCCTGAAAGCTATCATTTTACCTTCATATTTTGGACTGCTTTATCCTCCAAGAAATGTACCTGAAGAATTTTTCTCCAAGTGGCATCTTTAAGCCCACTCAAGCATATTCAACTAGTCACCTGTACCACTCTATGCACTGGTGAGTGCAAATTTTTGGGCTTTTGTGTTCAATCCCCTTCAACCTTCCAGGTCACGACTGGAAAACATACCAATCTAACCCCTCAGGTTTCATAAAATTGAACAGGGGCAGCTGTTGCACCCCAAAATTTGCCCTCACAATATCAGACTTTGTGTGCTAAGAAGGTTCACAAGGTTCACAAGCTTCACAATGTTTACAAAACCTTTCATTGGGGTCCATGAAGTCTACAAGTCACTTTATGAGGTTCACAAGGTTCACAAGACCTCCCATGAGGTTCACAAGGTTCACAAGACATTTTATGATGGTTCACAAGGTTCACAAAGTTCACAATTGGTCAGAAGAGTTGACAAATCCCTCAGACAATGCACCTCCTAAACAGTGCATCCAAAACTAGGGTTTTGACTTTAATCAGGCTAAATGAACTTCCAAGACTTCAAATGAGCTTCATAACATCTTATATGTGTGTAAGAACCCCCATGACAAGTTTCAAGACTTTTCTCAGAAGTTTGCTCAGTCAGATGATCAGATAAGTCAAAATCAGTCAAAGCAGTTAAAAAGTCAAACTGAGGTCAACTGTGGTCAAACCAAAGTCAAAGTCAAACTTCATGATTTTTTTCCAACATCAAGAATATGAAGTAAAATTCATCATTTGATAAAGGGTTGATCATGATTCATCAAGGAGATTTCAGATCATCAAGAATCAGGAGTTTCTAAATTAGGGTTTCCTCAGCAAAAGTCAACTGAACTTTGACCAGCCATAACTTTCACATGCTTCATCACCAAGTCTCCACTCAAGGCTCATTTTGAAGGAAATTGAATTCTCTACAACTTTGTGTCTCACAAGCCAAGCCCAAAAATGCTTCATTTGGAAGATATGAGCTAAGACATTATAGGTCCTTTTGAAAGTCAACAAAAAGTCAACAACTTCAAAAGGGCATAACTTGAGAATGGTAAATGATATGGACATGAAACCAGTGGGGTTGGTTATAGGACTCTTCAAGCTTTCCAAAATGTCCAAGAACACCCTCATAGCTTTAAAATTGAAGGATATATGCCCTTGCAAAGTTGGGAAATTTTGGGTTGGTTTATGATGAAAATGGAGGTCTAAAACCAATTTCTTCCAAATGGGCTTGCCAAATGATGACCCAATCCATACAATAACTTCATGCACGACCCAAGTCAATAAAAATCAGATTTTTTATTATTTTGTTTTTATTTATTTTGATTTAATTCATTAAAAATCATTTTAAATAAAAATAAAATATGAAAATGTAAGATTTGAATTGGATCAAGCTTCTAGAAAATCATAAATTTGATTAGAATTGAAGTGGAAAGAAAATCATGAGGATTAGCCAAAAATAGCAAGTGTTCATACAAGAATATTTGATTTTTAAGGCATGATATTTTTGAATCTTTTCATATCAAATCTTCTACACAATGACCTAGTTTTTCAGCTTCATTTGATCATCCTATAAGTACATAACACAACCCTAATAACAAAGACGATTTTCACAGCCTCAAGAGTAAGTTTCATACTTCAAAAATTCAAGCAAAAATTCAAATTCGGTTTCTACATTCCAAGGCATTTGAAGGTAAACTAAGGACACAACTATGATCCTTGGACATCATAGAATCGAAACCCATCTTCCATTGCATCAAAACCATGCCATAATGCATAAACCGAACCTTGTTTGTTCTTGAATAATTTTTTTCCGATTACACTAATCCAATGCGTTCTAACGAATTTTGTTTGTTCAATCATGTTTGTGATGTTGTATAGAGTGTTTCTGGACAATTTAATCAAAGCTTCATGGCTTGAATCGTAATCGACCATTGTTAGGGTTAGAGCTTCAAAATTGGGGGTTCATGGAATACCTAATATAAATAGATAATGAACTCATATTTGGACTGTAATCGTTGCATAGATCATGTTTGCAGGTTCAATTTGATGAAATTTTACTCGTATGATGATGTACATGATTCGCAGGTTTAAAACGCAGAAAAATTAGTAGGAATTTTCCCAAGAAAATTCGCAGGAAATCCTACGAATTTGAGGTTGAAGACGAAGATGTTCTGGCGCGAATTTCCAATTTGAATTTCTATTTTAAAATATTATGAATTACTTGTTGTTTTATTTCACAAGTGACTGGTTAGCTCAGTTGGTTGCGCAGGCGTGTGTGTGGCTGAAGGGTCAGGGGTTCGATTCTTGAACCAGGCCATATTTTTCTTGTTTTTTCATTTAATGAGCTGCTTTATTATATTATCAATTATGATTGTTTCATTAACAGATTCGCTCACCTAGATGGGATAGTAATGTGCATATGCGTTTGCTTGAGAGGTCCTGGGGTCGATTCTCCCCCCAGGCCTTTTGTTTTTTTTTCTTATTTTTGTGATTTTCCAGGGTATAGCACAAAACCAGTTGGACTCATTCTTCTTTCACTTGCATGCGCTGGCCCAGTGGTATGGCATGAGTATTGTCAAGCAAAGCATCTTGGGTTCAAACCCCAGCCAGGTAAGTTTTGTTTCTTTTTCTATTTTATTTTGTTTAATTGATTTTGTTTAATTATTTTATTAATAATCATATATAAACATATAATTAAATAATTCCATGATAATATATATATATTCAATATTCTCTAAAATTCTAAAATTATTTCTTTTAATTCAAAAATTAGTTTTTTTTATTTTATTATGTATTTAGACTATAATATGTATATATTCATTAAATTAATTTTGTAAATAAAATAAACCTTAATATTTGACAAACCCTAATTTATTTTTTCTAAACAATTAAAAAACCTAATTTTATCTTGTGATTTTAATTTCTAATTTTTGGTAAATATAATTATTATGTATATATTTTATTTAATATAATTAATTTTTGTAAATACAATTATAATCAATTTTTTTTATAATATGTAATTATATCTATAATTTGTTTATAATCTAAATTTTATATATAAATAATTTTTAAATATATGTTTAGAAATAATTGAATCTATGCTAATTTAATCTTGTAATTATAATATGTTTAAAAATAATTTAATAATTTGTATATAATTCAAAATGTTATAATAATTACTTAATTGTTCATATTTTCTTTTATTTTTAAATGATTGTCTATATTAAAATCTAATCTTTTAATTATTATATTATTCTTTTTGCTTATTATTTTAATTACGTTCTTATAATGTTTTTGCTAATCCCATTTATTTTTATTATTATTACTACTAATCATGTTTATTACTAACCTTATTTATTTTTAATTATTATTACTAACCTCTATTATAATTATTATTGCTTATTTATTTATTTTACTTATTATTTATATTTTGCTTATTTATTTATTTTTACTATTTATTTAAATTGCTTTATCATTATTTTTGTAATTGTTCCTGGATGTAATTTTTTGTAATATTTATATTATTTATTTCATGGTTAGTAAAAATAGGGAGTGTAACATGTATTTGTATTTAAAAGTTAATTTAGATCATTTAATTTAAAAGATAAATATAAATAAAACACTCACACACATAAGTCGATCTTTGATCGCCATCTCACTTTCTAGGGTTGCCTCTCAATGTTGCCTAATTAAAAGGTCAAGTAGGGTGTATAAAGCAAAAGTCCCTTAAAAGAAAAGTCATCTAGTCCCTTCATAATCAAAGATCAAGTCCCTTAAAATGGTTGTCTTTCAATATGATCTAGCCCCTTTCGAATAATGATGACAGTCCCTCCAAAATGCTTAATACACCCTACAGTTGCCTTTATAAACAGATGTCCCTCACTTGTCCCTCACATCCAAGGTAATGACTACCTATTCCGTAATAATAGGGATAATCTTACCATTTAAAGGATAAAGAACAGAAAAGACTTAAACTTTAGGGTAGGTTCCTCATAGTTACTTGCTCACTATTCAAACTTTTCAAATACTTCACAAAATTCAAACAATTTTCAAACACAAGTTTTTTACGCATCCGTACATGGATCATTATCAAACTCTTATGAAAATTTCTATTCACACACTTCACATTTTCAAAAAAAAAAAAACAATTCAAAGTGAGCTAAGTAACTACGAGCCCATGGATAACCATGGATGTAAAGGGTGCTAACACCTTCCCTTTACATAACCTACCCCCGGACCCAAAAATCTTTTTAAAAGGTCTTTCCTGTTCTTTTATGCCTTTCCTTTGGATAAAATAAAAGTCGGTGGCGACTCTTGCTATCCGCAACATAACTAAAGTCAGTTCTCCCACCGTGTTACAGGTATAAGTATAACTTTTGGGAAGATAAACAACGGCCCAAAGAAATGGTAGCTTTCAGGAGGATAAACAACATCCTGAGGCATAATGATAGCTTTCAGGAGAATAAACAACGTCCTGAGGTATAAGTATAACTTTTGGGAAGATAAACAACGGATCAAAGAAATGGTATGCTTTCAGGAGGATAAACAACGTCCTGAGGTATAAATATAACTTTTGGGAGGATAAACAACGGCCCAAAGTCATGATATGGCTTTTGAGAAGATAAACGACGTCTCAAGATAGCCTTCGGGAAGATAAACGACCTCCCATGATAATGAGGTAACCTTTGGGAAGATAAACAACGGTCCAAGGTCATGATAGATTTCAGGAGGATAAACAACGTCCTGAGGTATAAGTATAACTTTTGGGAAGATAAACAACGACCCAAAGTCATGATAGCTTTCAGGAGGATAAACAACGTCCTGAGGTATGAGGTAACCTTTGGGAAGATAAACAACGGCCCAAGGTCACAAGTTGTTGATGAAGTTTGTCTGCTGGAGAATTAATCTGAAAAACAAGATTATAACATTCTGTATGATAATATTAGTTTATGCATTATGTATGTATGTATAATATGATGCACTGAAGTAATGTATTATGTACTTATAGATGTATATGTTATGGTATGATGTAAATGATGTATGTATGCACCATGCAGCTTGAAGCGCCTGGATATCTTCGTATAACAACTGCTGGCCAGGGAAAATAAATCCCAATTTGTTGCTGAAGAATATGAGGAACTTGTTCCCGTCTTGTTTGATAATATAGTATATATACCCTCCCGTCTTCGTTCGATAGTAAGGTATACATAACCTCCCGTCTTCGTTCGTCGTAAGGTTCCCGTCTTCGTTCGATAGCAAGGTATACATAACCTCCCGTCTTCGTTCGATAGTACTCCTATTGGAACAATAAATTCCCGACTATCCGTATGAGGATAAAAGAGATGGATATAAATTCCAGGGGAGATGCGACTCGAAGTGTTTATGAAGATGGATTTGTCCTACTGGGGATTTGTAGCTGTCTGATGGGGATGAACTGGCGAAGCTTCGTTGAATTCCTTCCCTCGTTCGTCCTTAGTAAATACTATTACTGCATTTTCATGCATTTCTGGTAAACATCAATCATATTAAACATTTATGCATTTCTGGTAAACATCAATCATATTCAAAAGCATACATACATTCAAACACAACCAATGGACGTTTCGCTTATGTAAATAGGGTAAAAGTAAATCTGGATTCAAAGATGGAATTTTATTTATATCAAAAAGTGACCTATACATAGGTGAGTTTGTACAAGGAGACATAAATCCTAGTAAGAGGAATTTCTCATAAAATTTTTACAAAATAAAGAACTTCAGCTATGTGGGAAATAATCCTATTGAGTTTCAATTCTACTATTGCCATTATCTTCAAGTATCTCATCTTCTGCTGTTGAGACGAAAGCGATTGGATTGAGCCTTATCTGTTCGAGCTTGATTAAGTAGCACAACTGATTGTAATTACATGGGTGATCCAAACGAGACATAGTCATACGCTTTAATCCCTAACTTTTGCCTGGATTGCCTTTTTAGGTTTTCAACCCACCGGGATACCCTTTTTTTGCCCAAGCCGCCTTTTCAGGTTTTCGACTTGCCGGGTGTACATCTTTTTTATATATATATCCCTAATTTTTGCCCGAACCCTTTTGGTTCGCCGGGATTCCCTTATTTTTGCCTAGGCCAGTCAACCTAGCGGGTCTCTTTTTATGCGTAGTATTTTTTAACTATGTCTGCGTTTACAGGCTGTGGGAAGTCTTCACCATCCATAGTAGTAAGTATCATGGCACCTCCTGAGAATACTGTTTTGACCACAAATGGTCCTTCATATGTAGGAGTCCATTTGCCCCTAGGATCACCCTGTGGTAATATGATACGCTTGATTACCAAGTCGCCAGCCTGATATACCTTTGGCTTAACCTTCTTGTTGAAAGCCTTGATCATCCGTTTCTGGTACATCTGGCCATGACAAACTGCTGCTAACCTCTTTTCATCAATCAAATTTATCTGGTCAAGTCGGGTCTGAATCCACTCATCTTCATCCAAGTCTGCATCCTTCATAATTCTTAAAGAGGGAATCTGAACTTCAATGGGCAGAACTGCTTCCATACCATAAACCAAGGAGAATGGGGTTTCCCCTGTTGAAGTACGTGTTGTAGTACGATAACCATGAAGAGCAAATGGTAACATCTCATGCCAATCCTTGTAAGTAACAGTCATCTTCTGTATAATCTTCTTGATATTCTTGTTAGCAGCTTCCACTGCCCCATTCATCTTTGGACGATACAGAGAAGAATTGTGACGCTTAATCTTGAACTGCGTGCAGAGATCAGTAATCATAGTATTGTTCAAATTAGAGCCATTGTCAGTAATAATCCTTTCAAGGATGCCATACCTACATATGAGATTATTCTTAATGAATCGGGCCACCACATTCTTAGTAACAGATGCAAATGAAGCTGCCTCTACCCACTTCGTAAAGTAATCAATAGCAACCAGGATGAAACGATGCCCATTAGAAGCAGTAGGTTTGATCTCGCCAATCATATCAATGCCCCACATGGCAAAAGGCCAAGGAGCAGTCAACACATTCAATGGTGAGGGAGGTATATGGACTTTATCAGCATAAATTTGACACTTGTGACACGTTCTGGAGTGTTGATAGCAATTAGCTTCCATGGTAGACCAATAGTAACCTGCTCTCAATATCTTCTTTGCCATAGTATGACCACTAGAATGAGTGCCAAAGATCCCATCATGCATATCTTCCATAATCTCTGTTGCTTCCTTCTTATCCACACAACGAAGCAAAGTTGAATCATGATTGCGCTTGTACAAAATCCCATTACTCAAAAAGAACTTAGCAGAAAACCTCCTCAGAAACTTCCTATCTTTGACAGATGCCCCTTCAGGGAACTCCTGGGCTTCAAGATATCTTTTCACTTCATAGAACCAAGGCTTCTCTTCTGCTTCTTCAGTGTCAATCTCATTGCAGTATGCAGGCTTTTCAAATCTATCAATAGTAATCTTGGGAGCTTCATCATCCCAGCTGATCTCAAACATGGATGCCATGGTGGCTAATGCATCTGCCAACTGATTCTCTCTTCGTGGAATATGTCCAAAAGTAATCTCTTTGAAATGTGGGATCAAAGACAACACATGCTCTCTATAAGGAATGAGGTTATCATGCTTGGTATCCCAATCTCCTTTGATCTGACTTACTACCAGGGCTGAATCTCCATATACATCTAGGAACTGAATCTTCATATCAATGGCAGCTTTAATACCCAGGATACATGCCTCATACTCAACCATGTTATTGGTACAATAGAAACAAAGTCTGGCAGTAATCGGGGTATGACAACCTTCAGGGGAACTGATCACAACACCAACACCATTACCAAGTGCATTAGAAGCTCCATCAAAAACCATAGTCCATCGGGATCCTTGTTCAGGTCCGTCATATTGTCCAGGTTCTTTGGTAATAATCATAATATCTTCATCAGGGAATTCAAAACTCATTGACTGATAATCATCCACTGCTTGATGAGCCAAATGATCAGCCATAGCACTTCCTTTAATGGCCTTCTGAGTAGTATACTGTATATCATATTCTGTTAAGATCATTTGCCATCTTGCAATTCTTCCGGAGAGAGAAGGTTTCTCGAATATGTACTTGATTGGATCCATCTTCGAAATCAACAAGGTAGTATGGGTCAACATATACTGTCTTAGTCGGCGAGCAGCCTATGCCAAAGCGCAGCAAGTTTTCTCGAGCAGTGAGTATCTTGTTTCACAGTCGGTAAACTTTTTGCTAAGGTAGTATATTGCCTGCTCTTTTCGACCAGACTCGTCATGTTGCCCCAATACACACCCCATTGAGTTGTCTAACACTGTTAAGTACATGATCAAGGGTCTTCCATCAACTGGTGGCATCAAAATTGGAGGTTCTAGCAGATATTTCTTGATTTCATCAAAGGCAGTCTGGCACTCATCATTCCACTCCATTACCTGATCTTTCTTCAACAACTTGAAGATTGGCTCACAGGTAGCTTTTAATTGGGAAATAAATCTTGCAATGTAATTCAATCGTCCCAAGAAACCTCTAACTTCCTTCTCAGTACGGGGAGCTGGCATCTCTCGTATAGCTTTCACTTTTGCAGGGTCTACTTCAATACCTTTTCCACTGACGATGAAACCCAGGAGTTTACCAGATCTAACTCCAAAGGTACACTTGTTTGGGTTCAATCTTAACTTGTATTTCTTCAATCTTTCAAACAACTTATGCAGATGATCAAGATGTTGCTCTTCATTTTGGGACCTAGCTATCATATCATCCACATACACCTCTATCTCATGATGAATCATATCATAAAACAAAGCCACCATTGCACGTTGATATGTTGCCCCTGCGTTCTTCAAACCAAATGGCATCACTTTATAGCAAAAGTTGCCCCACTGTGTAACAAATGTAGTCTTTTCCATATCTTCAGGTGCCATCTTGATTTGATTGTAACCAGAGAAACCATCCATAAAAGAGAATACCTTATGTTGAGCAGTGTTGTCTACCAGAACATCAATATGTGGAAGCGGAAAGTCATCTTTGGGGCTGGCCTTGTTCAAATCCCTGTAGTCTACACACATACGCACCTTACCATCTTTCTTAGGTACTGGCACCACATTTGCAACCCATTTAGGATAAGAAGTCACTGCTAAGAACCCTGCATCAAACTGTTTCATTACCTCTGCCTTAATCTTCTCTGACATTTCAGGACGCATGCGACGAACCTTCTGCTTCTTTGGACGATAATCTTCTTTTACTGGAAACGGTGAACCACAATGTCTGTATCCAACCCTGGCATATCTTCGTAGGACCAAGCAAAGATCTCCACATAGTCATGTAACATCTGAATCAATCTGCTCTTGACACTATCCTCTAATTCATCCCCTATCTTGACCTCTTTCCTGTTTTCTTTAGTTCCCAAATTCACAACTTCGACTGGCTCTTCATGTGGCTGTATAGCTTTCTCTTCTTGTTGTAACAACCTAGCAAGCTCTACAGGTACTTCACAATCATCCTCATTTCCGTCTTCAGCTTGATAGATCGGATTCTCGAAATTATAATTGGCAATAGTAGAACTGTTATCAACAGGATCCAGAGTGGATGAGGATCTGCATTTTAGTGACGTGGGTGTGTGTAAGAACACATAGCTGATAAATAAAAATAAAAGAAAGACAAGGAACACAATATTTACGAAAACGAAACGCCCACTGATTTTTATTGAATTAAGTATGCAAATGAAATGACATCCCGTAACAAGCACGCCATTGTGCCCCGGGTAAGGCACAAGGCTTAAGAGTTTAATTGTTCAAGAAATTACAAACTTAAAAGTAACAACACAGTAATAGTATTTACTCCTGACTAAAGGAGATAGGAATAACATCTTCAGCTTTCCAATTATTGAGCCCAGCACCCACAGTAGGAAAAATCCAAGCATCCAAGTTGTAGTCTTCATTATAATCATCCACAGCATTAATCTGATCTTTCATAATCCCCTGATTGGTGATACGAACAGCACGAGCACGACGAACAACCTTCTGGGACTCTGCAGTGAAACCCAAACCAAATTTGTCAGACTTGTAAGGAATGTCAGGAAGCTGACCCCAAATAGTACAACCACCTTCATCCACCACGGCGCTAGCATCTTTAAGGGAGGCCATTGTAGGAGGTACTCTGGTGACCACAGGAACTTTCTTTACAACAGGAGGAGCTTCATAATCATTAACAATCCAAGGAACCACTTCAAATGTCTGACACAGAGTTTCAACATATTCACCTTCCACTTCAAGATATTTAAAGGTGTTCACATGGCTAATCATATACCCTTCCTCTCCGTAAACAGTAACAACCTTCCCCTCCACTGGATACCTCAGCTTTTGATGTAAGGTAGAGGTTACAGCACCTGCCTCATGGATCCAGGGACGCCCAAGCAAGCAAGAATACGATGGACGAATATCCATTACATAAAAGGTAGCATTGAAAACCTGAGAACCAACTTTGATTGGGAGATCAATTTCTCCATGCACCACTCTTCTCGAGCCATCAAAAGCCTTCACCACTATATTACTGGGTTTCAACACAGCATCTTCAGGACTAAGCTTATTCAGGACTTCTTTGGGCAACACATTCAGAGAGGAACCATTGTCTATTAATACATGTGACAGGGTAGTGCCCCTGCATTCAATGGAGATATGTAGAGCCCTGTTATGATCCCTCTTGGCCGGAGTCAAATCAGCATCGGAGAAACCTAACCCATTATCATAGGTCAAGTGTGTAAACACCCCAAATTTGCCCTCACACATTCACACCATGGCTTGTGATCATCTCATATGCATAAATACAATCATAACATCTCATATCACATTTTTGATTCACTGCATTGGTTCTAAGTCATCTGCACCTAGGGTTTGTGATCTGAGCAATCCAAGAGCTTCTTGAGCCACTCCAAAGGTCATCAATCACTTCAAAGGGGTCTATGTGTGTTCAAGCATTATATCACATCCTCTCAAAGTCAAGAATGCCAAAGAATCACAAGAACTGGGATTGGTATGGATGCAGAGCCAGGTTTAACTGCACAGTTGACCTAAAATTAGGGTTTTGGTTTCAGAGGCCATAACTCCAAAGTTTTTGGTCATTATTGTTTCCATTGGTCTCTATATGGTATAGGGAGTATGCACATCAATTTTCATGAAGAAATTCCATGGGGAAGTCATCTGATCAAGAGTTGACTTTCTGGACAAGTCAGTGCAAAATCAGGGCATCTGAGGCCCCCAATGACCCAACCAAGGGGTGATCTTCATCATTTTGAGTGTATATGATCTTTATTTGATCATGGGAGAAGGTTGAAGTTCACAAAATTCAAAAATTACAAGTTTTTGCAAAGTTGACTTTTTAGGGCATGGTTGACTTTTAAAGAATATGTCATTTTATGCCACTTTTCAAACCTTACTTTTTGATCCAAAAATGCTTCAAATGGAAAAACTTTGGTCATGAAAGTTGTGGAATGGATCATTCCCTTTTCAAAAAGTACAAGAACATGACCTAATTCATCTTGGATCAAAAGTTATGGTGTGTTAAAGTTGGCCAAAATCACTAATTTTCAAGTCATGCACCAAAAGGCAAAGTTGCAAATTCTCCTTTCAAGGCCAATTCAGTCATCATATGGGCTTCTAATGCACTCAACATGATCACACAACTTCTAAAAATCAGATTTGAACCAAAATTTCTCATGTTTCATGGCTTGTGTAGCAAGATAGTTCCATAAGAACCAAAAGTGATCAAGTTGCAAAACCACTCATCACATTTCACCCACTTGCTGCATTGGCCATTGAACCAGCCCTAGCCTCTCCCATCACCATGCTGCGCCAGCCCACACTCTTGTACCAAGCTAGAACTCAGCCCATGCCTTCCTTACACCAAAGTTGACATTTTGCAAAAGTGAACCTACCTATCACAGCAGGCCAGGTCACATCATCTGACCAATGGGATTACTTTATGCAAGCCAAATGCTAGCCATTTCACATAGAAAGCAAGGCTGAAACACACAAGAACAAGACATTCACAAAATCACCCCCTCAAGCAAAACCTTTCGAATCTCTCTCCACAACTCACAAACACACAAGCAGACTTCATAAACCTTTTCAACATCCCTCCCTGATCACTAAGCACCCTTAAAAACATTCCAAAGCTCAAAGAATCAGAAATACGATTCTTACACCATCCTGAACAGAACCTGATCAAACTTTCAAACCAGCTACCACAAACCCTTTCCAAGCATTGAAAGATTCTCAGGAGGTCAAGTGGAGTAGATTGCAAGCAGGAAACTAGCCAAAAAGTGTCAGAGGCCAAAGCTCCAGTTCAGGTGAGCTTCATGAACATTTTTTCCAGGAGCTTGTTTTTAAGTTCTTAATTGATTCCCTATGTTCCACTGATCATGATGATATGTTTTGTTTCGAAAATCATGGAGTTTTGAGCATGTATGTTGTTCCTGAAATGTTTTGACCTAAACCCCTTTTGCTTCGATTCAGCTTTATTATGTAAAATAAATGTGTTTTGGCTGTTGATTCTTACTCTATGATGTTTGGGGATGGATTCTGGGCAGAGAAATTAGGTTTTAGTGAGCTAGGGTGAAAGTTAGCAATTTTCAGGGAGGGTGCTGGCCGGAGAAGACGACCGGAAGTCTTCTCCGGCCACCTGAAAGTCATTAATGTGTGATTAGGGTTAGGGCTCCCAGTTTGAATTTCAGGCATTGGATGAGTTGACCAAGTCTTTTCCCGTGCGCATCCAATGGCTTAGATCTTGTCATTAAGATTTAATTATGGATTAATAATTAATTAATTAGAATTAGGCTGGTTTGAACCTGGGCCGTCCAGATGCGCGCCCACTCAAACCTTTTGAAACCCAGAATCAATCTCAGCCTCTCCTTCTGCTTACTTCAGTTTATTTTGATTTTTATTTCATTTTTTCTCATTTGTTTTACATAATTTATTTAAAATAGCAAAATTGTTTTAAAAATTATGAAACTTTTTGTCAAGAGTTTCATTAATTTTTAAAACACAAAAATATTTTTATTTTAATTTTTAGCATTAAAAAAGTATTTTTAAATATTTAAAAGTTTATTTTTAATTGATTAATGAGAATTAATTTATTAAAAATACTTTTAGGTATTTAAAAATCCCCAAAAAATTAATGAAATGTTCTAAGACATTTAGAAACATTGTCCAACCTTCAAACCAAATTTATTTTTTGATCTTGATGCATTTTGAGAATTTTTCATTGATTTAAAATCATTTTTATGCATTAATTTGATCCAAAGTTCCAAAAAATCATTTCTGCCTATCCATGAGGAGTTGGACATTGATTCTTTTTGCATTGCATTGTGTTTAGCATGTAGTTTGTGGGATTAAATGGCCTTGATTTGATCTTTCATTTTCCATTTGTTTGGTAATTTTCTTGTTTAGGAACCCTAAAACCCTAGAAATCTTAAGAAAACCATAACTTGAATTTGGTTAGGAGTTGAAACTTCTCCTTTGGGCAGTGAGTTAGTATAGGATTAGGGGTCCTTTGAGTGGCATTTTCAATTTTTTATCTTAGGGTTTGCTTCTGATTTTGATTTTTGTTTGTTGCATTGATCATAAACCCTAATTTGGGCTTCCATATGCATCCATCTTGCATTCTCTTGCATAACATGACTTGCCATGGCATTTCAAGCATCCATTTGATTCATCTAACATCATAAGACATATTGAAAGCTTGTTTAATCATTGCATCATGTATTTGACATGGTGTATGCCATATGCACTTCATAACTTTTCATGTATGTTCTTGGTTCTTAACTTGCTTCATTTGCATTCATGAACTTGTATGGTCATTTCCATGTGCTGCCTCATGTTTGTAGCATCTCATAGCATCATTAGCACCATGTATATGCTTCTGGTTTTGTTTCTCATCATGTCATCTCATCCCATTTTGCATTGCATTGCATTTCTTTTCTAACCTTTTAGGTGGTAAGTGACTTTGAGAAGTGAATTTGCCTTCACTTCTCATAACTTTCTTCTCATCACTCTCTTGCATCCATGCTGCATTTTTGTATGCGTTTGAGATTGAGCTTGCTCATTCCTCTTCTTCTTACTTTCTTTCTTCAAGTGACTTGACTTCTTGAATGAAGCAAGTTGCTTTGCTTCTCTTGATCCTTTCATCTGCTTCTTGGTGGTTCCATTGAAGGCTTCTTCTTGTTAAACCTCACAAACCTTAGGAACAACCAAGCATGACAATGATTAGGGTTTTGTTTAGTCTCCCCTCTTAGTTTTACCTTTGTGTCTCTTTTGAGTCTTCTCTTCTCATCTCATAATCAGGGACTAAACCCTAAAGGCTTTAAGGCTTTGTGATTAAGCTTATGCCTGCATCCTTCTCTTAGGATGGAGTGTATAACTTTAATCCTAAGTGTTAAACCCTTAATGTGTTTAAATCTCTTAATCAATTCACTTAATAAGTATCAAGACATCATACTTGTAACTTGGGCCTTGCATTAGGGTTCTAATTCTTCCTTAATTGGTTAAGAAGGACTAACCCTAGTGTTAATGGACAAGTCCCCCTCAAGTTGTCTTACAAACCATAAAAATCATTTCTTCATCATATCATTAAATAAAATCCATTTAATAAAGGCTTTGTTTTGTCATGAGCTTAATCCCTAATCATGGATTAAGTTGAGGAGCTTTCCTCAGCTTAAACATTCTCATCTATTATCCTTCTATTAGGATGGTGTAATGAGTCTGTTCAATCCCTGATTATGGCTTAACATCATTACTTAACACTAAACAAAAACACCAAAAACATTTAAATAATCACAAGTAGGTTAATGATCTTAATCCTACACCAAAGGTGATTAAGTGTGAGAATCTGACTTCACACTTAAGGTATTCTCATTACCCCTAATCAGAGGGAAGATGTGATGAGTTTACTAAATCCATTGGTTTAGGCTTAAGCTCATTAACTTATGACAAACATCCAAAAGCAATAAAAGACTGAAAACACAAAAACAAACAATAATCGTCTCCTTCGGGATTCTTTTCTCATCATCTTCACTCACAAACGGGAACTCGCTTTTTTCCGTCTAATGCAAGACAGTTTGCATCTGTGCCAGACAGGTCATACACTTGAGCATAGGCAAGTAAGCAGTTCACAAGTCAATTCATCTTTCAGTCTCTTTGGGTCGAACTACGGTGTTCTGACTTCCTCATTGCACGAGAGGATACGTAGGCATAACTTAACAGTTATCGAACAAAAGTCTCTGTATATTCCCCCTCTTTCTAGCCTCATTCTTTTAGCCTCATGATCTTGAGCATTTCACTCCTGTTCTTACACTGACACTTCACTTATATACTTCACTTTTCTCTTACACTGACACCTGTACATTTTGTTTTCCAGCTCTTTTACACACAAATTGCACTGACACTACCCCTTTAAAACACAAATCTTTCAAGCGTGGATCCCGTCGAGTACGGCGGACAATCTGGGTGCTAATACCTTCCCAGGTTGTAACCAACCCCCTTTCTCAGTCTCTCTGGTTCGCAACCGTCTTATCCATCTCTTTCTAGGTTTATGCAGCATTACCTTTCCTCCGGGATAAAAATGCCTAGCTGGCGACTCTTTTCTTTTCCAGTGAGTTCACTGCTGTGTGTTCTCATTGTCCCTCTCGCCGACCGTTCGCGTCTGTACCTTTATCTGGGCCTGGTCCCATTTATCGGGAGCGACAAAGTGTGCGACACAATTTTCAAACTGGTCAACATAAATTTCATTTGGTACATGAGCAGTCTTCAGAAATTTAATCAAGGCCTTGGCATGAGCCTCAGAGCACAACAATAAAGACAGCATAGAAATCTTGGAGGGAGTATGCCCCAATTGATCAACAATGTCATAATCACTCTTGCGAATGATCTTCAATACTTCTTCCATCTGCTTAGAAAGATCATCAACAACTGGCACATCAGTTGGTATAGGTTCAACAACAGGACCTTTTCCCCAAGCATCAGTGGTGGAGGTAATAGCTGGAGTAACTGCATTCTTGGAGGTAACTGGAGGAGAGAAAACTCTTCCGCTTCGTGTGATTTTACTAGATCCAGCAATATTATCAACATCAATGTTTTCATCAGCAACAAGCGTATCAGCTAAGGGTTCCTGCTTAACACCATGGATATAAACATCAGACCCATAATGCCAAGGCACAGCTTTATCAGAAGTATACGGAATAGGACCCGGAGTGGTAATGATCATAGGAGCCACTCTAGCTTCAGCAACAATCTTCACAGGGCCTTCAACAGTAATCTTAATTGGACCCTTATGAGTGATTTTGACAGGTCCCTTGGAAGTGATCCTTACCGACACTTTATCAACCATATCTACCTCTTCAATCTTCGTACCTTTAGTTATATGATCCACCATACTCTCCACAGAAGGTGGTGTCCTTTCAAACACTATGGTGTAATTATTCATGAGGCGTTGAATTCCGTCCTTCAACCTCCAGCAACTATCCGGCTTATAAGCACAATAGACACAATCTTCACGATAACCTGGAAAGAACCCAGCTTGTACTAACTTCTTCTTGATAACAGACAATGGTGTAGTCAAATCTGCAACTGAGGAAATATGTGAATCTTCATCAATGGCATTGACAGTCTTCTCATGATTTGGCATGGGAGCAGTAATCATATTTGGAGTACCTGGAGGGTCAAACTCAATTTCTCCAGCATCAATCATATCCTGAATCTTATTCTTCAATACCCAGCAACTATTGGTATCATGTCCCTGACAATTCGAATGATATGCACATCGTGCATTAGGATTGTACCTGGGAGAGGTAACATTGGGATTCTGAGGAGGGTCTTTCAAAGTGATGAGTTCAGCCTTCAACAAATGTTGCAAAGCTTTGGCCATTGACATGTTGATCTTAGTGAACTGCCTTCTAGCCCTCTGTTGATTTCCCTGTGGCTGCTCTGGTGTTGTAGGAGTTGGATTGGAGATATGAACTGCACTCACAGACTGATGCCTTCTATTACGATCAGGTTGACCATAAACAGCATTTGCCTCTTTCTTCCCACTAGGAGGCTTCTTTGCAGCACCTGATGAAGAAGCACCCACTTGGATCTTGCCACTCCTTATTCCACTTTCTACGCGCTCTCTTGTCATTATCAACTCAGTGAAGCCAGATGATGAGCTTCCAATGAGATGACTGTAAAAGGGACCATTCAACGTACACATGAACATATCAACCAACTCCCTATCAGTTAAAGGGGGTTGTACTCTTCCAGCCAAATCTCTCCACTTCTGGGCATACTCCTTGAAGCTTTCTTTAGCACCCATGGACATGCTTTGTAGTTGCATGCGAGTAGGGGCTAGATCAGCATTGTATTGATATTGCTTATAAAAGGCTTCATCAAGATCATTCCAATCACGGATGTTGACACTCTCCAACCGATAGTACCATTCCAATTGAGCTCCAGATAAGCTCTCTTGGAAGAAATGGATCCTCAACTTCTTATCAGCAGTATGAGGTTGGATTCTCCTGACATAAGATCTCAGATGCAGCTTGGGACAAGAGACACCATCATAAACTACGAAAGTAGGAACCTTGAAACCAATGGGTATAACCACCCCAGATATCAAACTCAGGTCTTCAAAATCCAGCCCAGAAGACTTTTGCAACTCCATAGCATCCATTCTATCCACCAGCATCTTGAACTTATCTTCATTAGGCTCATGATAGTAGTTAGCTTCAGAATCAGAGTCCCCCATTGTATTATGGAGACTGCCTACCTCTTTCTCAGACTCTTCAAACTCATAATCTTCAACCTGTTCTTTGGTCTTGACAGGACCTCTGAACCTTCTTCCCATGTTGATCAGGCCACCTGACCTCCTAGTCTTCTTAGTCTTCTTGGCCAACAGTGTCTTCAATTCATCCTGCCCCTTGGACAAGTTCAGGATCAGTTCTTGGAACTGTGCATTTTATGCCTGGAGATCCTTAACTGTTTGCTCAAGAGCCATTGCTGAAATAAACAGCGAGAAGATAAGAAACCTGTGCATAATAAACCTGTGATGCAATGATATGATATGTGAATGTATATGCAATGTTTTCAAGGACCGCAGGATTTAAATTTGCTTAAACAAACAAGAAGGTAAACTTTTATTAGTAATAAATTTGTTTTGCCTCTTGGGCTTACAGAAAATGAAATGAAATAAATACAAGAGATGGGGTTTTAAGTTTCCCATGGACGTTTCCTCTTTGTGTTGAGGTATGAGTTGAGATTCCGTTCCTCGTGAAGTTGCTTTGTTAGTTCCAGGATTCTTTCTTGGCTTTCTTTGTAATGAGCCTCGAAGGTATCCCTTTGCTCCTTCAACTGGATCCAGGACCTCTGTAAATCTTCCATGTCGGTAGGCATGTCTGGGTGAAGGATGGTATAAGAAGTATCTCCTTCAGCAACAGGTTCCATGGTAACTGGCAGGATAGCAGGATATGGCATCATGAGAGTCTGAGCACGAGATCGCACCCATCTGAGATAAGCTTCCATAGGAATAGTGTACTTAGGCTCCAGAGTCTTGCTGTCAACCTTGTTCACTTTTCCCCATGCTCGTATGAATCTCTGACGGTAACCTTGAAGATCGTTGTCGTAGTCAAACACAATACCCTGAATCAACATGTCATGTGGACCATCACTCCGAGCGTAACCAAACTGTCGTAAAGCTAAAGAAGGGTTGTAAGTAATGCCTCCTCTTATGCCTAGAAGTGGCACATTAGGAAACTCCCTACAACGGTCAATGATAGTGACATTCTCCATAGATCTGGAGCACCAATGAATATCTGAATGAGAGAGTGACATAATCCTCTTGGACCACCTGAACCCTTGTTCATTCTTCATTACTGATCGAGGAAGGTGTAAAATAAACCACCTAGTCAATAGAGGTATGCAACACATCAAAGTTCCTCGTGCCTTTGTAGTACGAGTATGGAGAGAATGCAGAATGTCTCCAAGCAATGTAGGCACTGGATTGTGACTCAGAAATATGTTGATGGCGTGAACGTCTATGAACTGATCAGGATTGGGGAACAACACTAAGCCATAAATCAACAAGGCTAAGATCTCCTCAAAAGCATCATAGCTCATAGCCTTCAAGAACACTTGAGCTTTATCCATTAATACCTTAGCAAGAATACCCTTAACTCCGCTTCTCATTTCTAGAACAATGTCTGACTTCTTCAGATGTAGAGCTGCAACAATAACCTCAGGTTTAAGCTCCTTTTCCAAACCTGTGAATGGTTTCTGATCAAGGATAGGTATACCCAGAAGTTTGGAGAACTCTTCCATTGTAGGAACCAGCTGATAGTCGGGGAATGTGAAGCAATGGTGCTTAGGATCAAAGAACTGAAACAGGACACTCATCATGTCTTCATTGAACCCTGAGGTGACTAGATCCAATAGGTGACCATGTCTCTTGATGAACTGAGAGTGTTCAGACACTTGAGAAACCAATTCTTTAAGCTTAGCAGGTATCCCTACAAAGTTGATCCTGATAGTGTTTCTACGAGCAGAAGCCATGACCTGCAACAAAGAACAAAGATAAATCCTTTGGTCCTTGAAATGGTTAGTGAAAATGCTATGCTTATGATGCATGATGATGTCATGGGGTTATGCTCAATCACAAACATGTGGCACACACAAACAAGTCACACCATAGCCCTAGGTTTAAAGGCTTGCATGAGGTTCAAAGGTAAGTACCCTCCCCTGAAGTTTAGATGGTTCATCCTGTCCTACAAAAGTAACCAGGTTCTAAGGGATATCAATATCATTGATTCTTCACAAGGGTGGTTGTTCAGTAGGCAACTTACTTGCCAACCAAAACCCTCCAAGTTTAGAATCTCAATGAGCGTAGTATCGAGTATCAACCAACCTCAGTCATCACCAAAGCCGGTTATCTCACTACTTTCTAAAGGCCAATATGGGATAACTAGGGTTCTAAAAGTTAGTTAGTGCATTGACAACATATGGCAGCCTCATATTATCCTCAACTTGCTTAAGGAACATAAGCACCAACCAAGAAGTCACACTAACTATGGCCACCAGATCAACCATATTGGTATACGCCGTACAGTTTCCTTGGTCTATTGCCATTTACCTAAGGTACACTAGATCCGGGTTAGGATCTTTCACACATAAGAGCACCCAACAAATAAGTATAAAGCAAACAAGGCAAACAGTTTTAAAGTGATCTAATTCCTAAGGGTACCCCTCTTTTATTAATTCCCCAGCAGAGTCGCCAGTTCTGTAACACGGTGGGAGAACTGACTTTTAGTTATGTTGCGGATAGCAAGAGTCGCCACCGACTTTTATTTTATCCAAAGGAAAGGCATAAAAGAACAGGAAAGACCTTTTAAAATATTTTTGGGTCCGGGGGGTAGGTTATGTAAAGGGAAGGTGTTAGCACCCTTTACATCCATGGTTATCCATGGGCTCTTAGTTACTTAGCTCACTTTAAACTGTTTTTGAAAGGTGAAGTGTGTGTTTAGAAATTTTCTTAAGTATTTTATAATGATCCATGTACGGATATATATAAAACCTTTGTTTTGAAAATTGTTTGAAAAGTATGAAGTGTTTGAAATGTTTTGAAGAGTGAGCAAGTATCTAAGAGGAACCTACCCTAAACTAAGTCTTTTCTGTTCTTGAATCCTTTAAATGGTAAGACTATCCCTATTATTAAGGAATATGTATTCATTACCTTGGATGTATGGGACAAGTGAAGGGACATCTGTTATTTAGGCAACTGTGGGGTATATAAGCAATTCGAAGGGACTTATCATCTTTATTCGAAAGGGACAAGATCATTACGAAGGCAACATTCGAAGGGACTCGATCTTTTTATCTGTTTAGGGACTAGATGATGTGAGATGAGGGACTTTTGCTTTATACACCCTACTTGACCTTTTGTTTAGACAACTTGAGAGGTAACCCTTAAGAAGTGAGATGGCGATCCAAGATCGACTTACGTGTGTGAGTGTACAAGTTCAAATATTTATCTTTAAAGTTAACGATCTAAATTCAATTTTTAAATACAAACACATCTTGCACTCCCTATATTACTAACCATGGCATTTAAAATAAATAATAAAAATTACTACTACAAATATTACATAAGGGATACAATTACATAATAATAATAATTAAAATAAATTAAATAAATAAGCAAAATCAATAATAATAAATAATTGGGTTAGTAAAAATAATAATAAAGATAATATAAAGATAAATGGGGTTAGTAATAATAATAATAATAATAAAATCAAGAAATTAACATAATAATGAATAATAAATTTAAAAGTGCAATTTTTAATGGATAATTATTTTTAAACAATTCATATTGTATTCTAATTATTAGAAAGATTTAAATTATATACATGTTATAAAAATAAGATTAATTATAATTAAATAAACATATTATGAAAATAAATCATATTTACAAAATTAAATTAAGAGTCTTTAATTATTTTAAGCATAATCTAAAATTATTTTCATGCAAGAATTATATTAAATAATAATTATAAACAAACTATGCACATAATTAAAGTTTATAAATAAATAAATTAAAAGTTATAATATAATTAGGTTTTTGTAAAAGAACAAATTAGGGTTTGATTATTTAAAAAAAACATTAGGATTTAATTAAAATATAAACAAAAATTATGAAATTAAAATAATCAAATAAATTAATATTTACAATTAAGGTTCATAGAAATAATTAGGTTTTATAAAAAATATTTTAGGGTTTTAGAGAATATTAGGGTTAATTATCTAATTATAAATTAATTATACAAAATTTATATAATATTAATAATACACAAAAATAAATATTAAGGTTTAATTTTGAAAAGATGAATTCTAAATTATAGAGAAGAAAATAATAATATAAACATTTTACTTTTATTATTTATTTTTATTTAATTATAATATAAACAAGTTAAATAGAAAAAAAAGAAAAAAAAAGTGAAAAAGAACTTACCTGGGCTGGGATTCGAACCCAGTCTCTAAGCTTTCACACCCTCAAGACCAGCACACCAGCCACTGGGCTACGTACGCGCAGGTGAGAAGGAGGGAACTCCATGTGGTTTTGTTTCAAACCTGTGAAAATCATGACAAAAAAACAAAAAAATAGCACAAAAGGGCCTGGGGGGTTTCGAACCCAGGACCCTCACACAACAAGCAAACACTCTTACCATCCAGCCAGAAGGGCGCATCTGATGTATAATCCACAACAAGTTATAATATATTAAGTCATATGGTTAAATGGAAAAAATAAGAAAAAGGTTGCTGCACCCAGGGATCGAACCAAGGGCCTAACCCTCACAAGGACAAGTTTCCAACCATCAGGCTAACGCGCACGCTGTGAAATACAAACCAAATATAAATAATAAAAAAACAAACAAATATTTGAATTCTGGAATTCGCGCCAGGGGTCTTCTTCCTCCTCCAGATCTGCGTTTTTTCCTGCGAATCTTCCTGGGCAATTTCCTGCGAATTTTTCAATATACACAACCTTGAAACTTCCTCTAAGGTAGAAACCGAAAATTCACTTTTGAAGGATTTTTTGAAGTTTGAAACTTACTCTTTGAGGCAGAAAATTCGTCCTTGTGTATTGTGTTTTCTTTGTGTATATATGGTGGATTGAATTAGGTCAAGAAACTTTGGATTTATGGGCTTTTTGAATGCCTTGAGTGTGAAGGAATGTCATGATCCAAAAATGTGAAAAAATCAAATATTTGTATTCCAATCTGGTCTAGCACGAATTTGCACAAGATCCAATCATGTTAAACAGCATTGATGAATTTCTAGAAGAAGAATCATGTCCAAATTTTGATTTTTAGATTTTATTTTGATTTAATTTGATTTAAAATGAATAAAATTCAAATAAATATCAAATAAAATATAAAAAAACAACATTGCTTGTCATTGGGTCGTGTGGGATGATATCTCAAGGATTGGGTTGCATAATGGTTGGCCCATTTGAAAAAAATTGATTTTAAGACCCCATTTGTTCCATATTCTTCTCAAAAATTTCCCAACTTGGAAAGGGCACAAATCCTTCAATTTTAATGCTATGAGGGTGTTATTGGGCATTTTGGAAAGCTTGAAGAGTCCTCTAACCAACCCCATTGGTTTCATGTCCATATCATTTACCATTCTCAAGTTATGCCCTTTTGAAGTTGTTGACTTTTTGTTGACTTTCAAAAGGACCTATAATGTCTTAGCTCATACCTTCCAAATGAAGCATTTTTGGGCTTGGCTTGTGAGACACAAAGTTGTAGAGAATTCAATTTCCTTCAAAATGAGCTTTGGATGGAAAATTCTTGATGAAGCATGTGAAAGTTATGGCTGGTCAAAGTTCAGTTCACTTTTCCTGAGGAAACCCTAATTTAGAAACTCCAGATTCTTGATGATCTGAAATTCCTTGATGAATCATGATCAACCCTTGATCAAATGATGAATTTTACTTCATATACTTGATGTTGGCAAAAAATCATGAAGTTTGACTTTGGTTTGACCACAGTTGACCTTAGTTTGACTTTTTAAATGCTTTGACTGATTTTGACATATCTGATCATCTGACTGAGCAAACCTTTGAGAAAAGTCTTGAAACTTGTCATGGGGGTTCTTAAACATATATAAGATGTTATGAAGCTCACTTGAAGTCTTGGAAGTCCATTTAGCCTGATTAAAGTCAAAACCCTAGTTTTGGATGCACTGCTTAGGAGGATGCATTGTCTGAGGGATTTGTCAAATCTTCTGACTAATTGTGAACTTTGTGAACCTTGTGAACCTCATAAGATGTCTTGTGAGCTTCATGAACCTCATGAGATGTCTTGTGAACCTTGTGAACCTCATGAGAGGTCTTGTAAAGCTTGTGAACCTTGTGAACCTCTTAGCACACAAAGTCTTGAATTGTGAGGGCAAATTTTGGGGTGCAACACATCTGTAAGCTCAGAAGGTTGTTTCTTGTAGGATACCGGTGAACTCTGTTGATGGGGAAAACCCTCCTATGAGCAATGTTTCCTGAAACCCCAACAAAGTGAGAAAACAAACAATAAAAACACCTACAAAACAAAGAAAGAAGTTAGTATGCAATGTGTTGCACCCCAAAATTTGCCCTCATAATACAAGACTTTGTGGGCTAAGAAGGTTCACAAGACTTTTCATGAGGTTCATAAAGTTTACAAGACACTTTATGAGGTTCACAAGGTTCACAAGACATCTTATGAGGTTCACAAGATTCACAAAGTTCATCATGGGTCAGAAGATTTGACAAATCCCTCAGGCAAGGCATTCTCCTAAGCAGTGCATCAAAAACTAGGGTTTTGACTTTAATCAGGCTAAATGGATTTCCAAGACTTCAAGTGAGATTTATAATATCTTATATGTGTTTAAGAATCCCCATGACAAATTTCAGAACTTTTCTCAAAGGTTTGCTCAGTCAAATGATCAGATAAGTCAAAATCAGTCAAAGCAGTTAAAAAGTCAAACTGAGGTCAACTGTGGTCAAACCAAAGTCAAACTTCATGATTTTTTGCCAACATCAAGTATATGAAGTAAAATTCATCATTTTATCAAGGGTTGATCATGGTTCATCAAAGAGATTTCAGATCATCAAGAATCAGAGGTTTCTAAATTAGGGTTTCCTTAGGAAAAGTCAATTGAACTTTGACCAGCCATAACTTTCACATGCTTCATCACATTTTTCCCATCCAAATCTAATTTTGAAGGAAATTTAATTCTCTACAACTTTGTGTCTCACAAGACAATCCCAAAAATGCTTCGTTTGGAAGGTATGAGCTAAGACATTATAGGTCCTTTTGAAAGTCAACAAAAAGTCAACAACTTCAAAAGGGCATAACTTGAGAATGGTAAATGATATGGACATGAAACCAATGGGGTTGTTTATATTACTCTTCAAGCTTTCCAAAATGTCCAAGAACACCCTCATAGCATTAAAATTGAAGGATTTGTGCCCTTGTAAAGTTGGGAAATTTTTGGGGAATTTATGAAGCAAATAAGGCCTTAAAACCAATTTTTGCTAAATGAGCCCACCAAATTACCATCCAAACTTTATAAAAACATCAAGCACGACCCAACCCATTCATTTTATGATTTTTATATTTTATTTAATATTTATTTGAATTTTATTCATTAAAATACAAATTAAATTAAAATAAAATATGAAAATCATATATTTGGAAGAGATTGTGATTCTAGAAGGTCATAAACACCATTCAAGACCAATTATTCATATCCAAATTCGTGCTAGACCAAGATAGTAAGGATATATTGGATTTTTTGATATTTTTGGATGAGAGATTTCTTCATAATCAAGTAATCAATTTTCATGATACAAAGCCCATTCTTTTTGACCTAATTCAATCCTTATATATACATGAACACATAGCAATGCTAAGGGGAGGAATTTGCAGCCTCAAACAACAATTTCAAACTTTCAAAATTCTTCAAAAAAAATCTAAATTCGGATTCCCACTTAGAGGCTCTTTCAATACATTCTAAAGGTCTCAATAGGTTCCTTGATGTTCACTGAATGCATAGCAATGCTTATCATCATCCAGAACCCCATAAATCATTGAAACCGATCCTCCACATGTTCTTGAAAACCAAGTTTTCGATTTCACGTATATATGCACTTTAACATGTTTTTGATGATTGATTATTGTTCATAATGCTTCATAGAATGTTTCTGGATATTTGGTTTTAAGATTTGATGCAGGTATCACATTCCACCATGGCTAGGGTTCTTAAGCCGAATTTGGGGCTTTATAGTTTAAGCCATTTAAAAGCTTTTTGAGAACATGATTGAGTTGTGTAGGTCATGGGTAATTAAATGACACAAATAATTTGGATTAATTTTACGTATTATGTGATGTTGAGAAAGTATAGGATCTCCTGCAAAATAAATTCGCAGCAAATTTTGTAATAAATTTCGCAGGAAACTCCCCAGGTCTGGAGGTTGAAGACGATGGCGCCAAAATCGTAATTCAAAAACTGCCTTATTTTATAGTTTATTGGTTGCGGGAGATTATCAGATTGGTGGTGATGGCCTGGTGGTTTTGGACGCACGTATGAAAGCTTGGTACAGGGGTTCGATCCCTGGCTCGCGCATAATTTTTTTGTTAATATTCATCATTATTTTCAGGTTTAAAATATAATAACCTGCACTCATCTCATATTCACAAATGCACGCTGGCCTGGTGGTTGTGGGTGGAGGACTCAAAGATTGAAGCTCAGGGTCTGGGTTCGAATCCCAGCCCAGGTAAGTTTTTTTTCACTTTTTTCTTATTTTATTTGTTTATATCATAATTAAATAAATTTAAAATAATAAAAAAAATGTTTATGCTATTTCTTTTTCTATAATTTAAAGTCATCTTTTCAAAATTAAAAATCTTATTATAAAAATTATTTAATATTTATTTTTGTATATTATTAATGTTGTATAATTTTGTATAATTAATAATAAATCCTAATTCTATTTTCTAAAATTCATAACCCTAATTTTCTAAAACCTAAATATTTCTATAAAACCTAATTATTTTTATAAAACCCTAATGGTAAATATTAATTTATTTGTTAGTTATAATTTCTAATTTATTTATTTATAAAACTTTAATTATGTAATTTGTTTATAATTATTCTTTAATATAATTCTTGTATATAAATATGCTTAAAATAATTAAAATTCTTAATTTAATTTTGTAAATATAATTTAATTTATAATATGTTTATAATTAACCTAGTTTTTTTATAACTTGTAAATAATTTAAAATTCTATAATAATTAGTATATAATTGTTTATATTTTCTTCTTAATCTTAAAAAATAATAATTGTTCATATAAAAAATTGATCTTTTAATTATTATGCTAATATTTTTTGTTTATATTATTAATTATGTTTATTTTTATATGATATTTATTTTATTATTACTAACCCCATTTATATATTGTGATTTATTATTATTTATTTTTACTAACCCAATTATATTGTTATTATTTATTTTTGCTTATTTACTTAATTTGTTAATTATTATTATTTTGTAATTGCTTCCTTTATGTAATATTTTAAATAGTAATATTTATTTTTAAATGCTATGGTTAGTAAAATAGGGAGTGAAACATGTTTGTATTGTAAAAATCAATTTAGATCACTAATTTAAAAGATAAATATTTAAAATTGTACACTCACACACGTAAGTCGATCTTTGATCGCCATCTCACTTCCTAAAGGATACCTCTCATGTTGCCTATTACAAAAGGTCAAGTAGGGTGTATAAAGTAAAAGTCCTTCATCTCACATCATCTAGTCCCTTAACAGATAAAAAGATCAAGTCCCTTCGAATGTTGCCTTCGTAAATGATCTTGTCCCTTTCGAATAAAGATGATAAGTCCCTTCGAATTGCTTATACACCCCACGGTTGCCTAAATAACAGATGACCCTTCACTTGTCCCTCACATCCAAGGTAATGACTACCTATTCCTTAATAATAGGGATAGTCTTACCATTTAAAGGATTCAAGAACAGAAAAGACTTAAACTTAGGGTAGGTTCCTCTTAGATACTTGCTCACTCTTCAAAACATTTCAAACACTTCATATTTTCAAACAAATTTTCAAAACAAAGGTTTTATACGCATCCGTACATGGATCATTATAAAACACTTAAGAAAATTTTTATTCACACACTTCACATTTCAAAAACATTTTAAAGTGAGCTAAGTAACTAAGAACCCATGGATAACCATGGATGTAAAGGGTGCTAACACCTTCCCTTTACATAACCTACCCCCCAGACCCAAAAATCTTTTAAAAGGTCTTTCCTGTTCTTTTATGCCTTTCCTTTGGATAAAATAAAAGTCGGTGGCGACTCTTGCTATCCACAGCATAACTAAAGTCAGTTCTCCCACCGTGTTACAGAACTGGCGACTCTGCTGGGGATTTAATAAAAGAGGGGTACCCTTAGGAATTAGATCACTTTAAAATTGTTTGCCTTGTTTGCTTTATACTTATCTTGTTGGGTGCTCTTTTGTGTGAAAGATCCTAACCCGGATCTAGTGTACCTTAGGTAAATGGCAATAGACCAAGGAAACTGTACGGCGTATACCGATATGGTTGATCTGGTGGCCATAGTTAGTGTGACTTCTTGGTTGGTGCTTATGTTCCTTAAGTCAAGTTGAGGATAATATGAGGCTGCCATATGTTGTTAATACACTAACTTACTTTTAGAACCCTAGTTATCCCATCTTGGCCTTTAGAAAAGTAGTGAGATAACCGGCTTTGGTGCAGACTGAAGTTGGTTGATACTCAATACTACGCTCATTGAGATTTTAAACTTGGAGGGTTTTGGTTGGCAAGTAAGTTGCCTACTGAACAATCACCCTTGTGAAGGATCAATGATATTGAGATCCCTTAGAACCTGGTTACTTTTGTAGGACAGGATGAACCAACTAACTTCAGGGGAGGGTACTTACCTTGGAACCTCATGCAAGCCTTTACACCTAGGGCTATTGTGTGACTTGGTTGTGTGTGCCACATGTTTGTGATTGAAAATAACATCATGACATCATCATGCATCATAAGCATAACATTTTCACTAACCATTTCAAGGACCAAAGGATTTATCTTTGTTCTTTGTTGCAGGTCATGGCTTCTGCTCGTAGAAACACCATCAGGATCAACTTTGTAGGGATACCTGCTAAGCTTAAAGAGTTGGTTTCTCAAGGGCCTGATCACTCCCAGTTCATCAAGAGGCATGGTCACCTATTGGATCTAGTCACCTCAGGGTTCAATGAAGACATGATGAGCGTCCTGTTTCAGTTCTTTGATCCTAAGCACCATTGCTTCACATTCCCCAACTATCAACTGGTTCCTACAATGGAAGAGTTCTCTAAACTTCTGGGTATACCTGTTCTTGATCAAAGACCCTTCACAGGCTTGGAGAAAGAGCCTAAACCTGAGGTTATTGCTGCAGCTCTACATCTGAAGAAGTCTGACATTGTTCTAGAAACGAGAAGCGGAGTTAAAGGTATTCTTGCTAAAGTGTTGATAGAGAAGGCTCAAGTGTTCTTAAAGGCTATGAGCATGATTCTTTTGATGAGATCCTAGCCTTGCTGATTTATGGATTAGTGTTGTTCCCCAATCCTGATCAGTTCATAGACGTTCATGCCATCAACATATTCCTGAGTCACAATCCAGTGCCTACATTGCTTGGAGATATCTTACATTTTCTTCACACTCGTACTACAAGGGCAAGAGGAACTCTGATGTGCTGCATACCTTTGTTATCTAGGTGGTTTATTTCTCACCTTCCTCGCTCAGTGATGAAGAATGAACAAGGGTTCAGGTGGTCCAAGAGGATTATGTCACTCTCTCTTCAGATATCCATTGGTGCTCCAGATCTATGGAGAATGTTGTAACACGGTGGGAGAACTGACTTTAGTTATGTTGCGGATAGCAAGAGTCGCCACCGACTTTTATTTTATCCAAAGGAAAGGCATAAAAGAACAGGAAAGACCTTTTAAAAGATTTTTGGGTCCGGGGGGTAGGTTATGTAAAGGGAAGGTGTTAGCACCCTTTACATCCATGGTTATCCATGGGCTCTTAGTTACTTAGCTCACTTTAAAATGTTTTTGAAATGTGTAGTGTGTGAATAGAAATTTTCTTAAGAGTTTGATAATGATCCATGTACGGATGCGTAAAAAACCTTTGTTTTGAAAATTTGTTTGAAAGTGTGAAGTGTTTGAAAAGTTTTGAAGAGTGAGCAAGTAACTATGAGGAACCTACCCTAAAGTTTTAGTCTTTCTGTTCTTTATCCCTTAAATGGTAAGACTATCCCTATTATTAAGGAATAGGTAGTCATTACCTTGGATGTGAGGGACATATGAGGGACATCTGTTTTAATGAAGGCAACTGTGGGGTGTATTAAGCACTTGGAGGGACTGTCATCATTATTCGAAAGGGACAAGATCTTTTATGAAGGCAACCATTTAAGGGACTTGATGACTTTTCTTTTAAGGGACTTTGCTTTATACACCCCACTTGACCTTATGATTAGGCAACATTGAGAGGTAGCCCTAGAAAGTGAGATGGCGATTAAAAATCGACTTACGTGTGTGAGTGTTTAATTAATATTTATTTTATAATTAAGTGATCTAAATTCAATTTTTAAATATCATACATGTTTACACTCCCTATTTTTACTAACCATAGCATGAAAATTAAATAATTTAAATATTACAAAAATTACATCCAGGAGCAATTACATAATAAATAATAAGCAATTAAAAATAAATAGCCAAAAATAAATAAATAAGCAAAATATAAATAATAAGTAAATAAGCAATAATAATTATAATAGGGGTTAGTAATAATAATTAAAAATAAATAAGGTTAGTGAAATAATAATAATAAGCATAATTAAAAAATAAATGGATTAGTAATAAGCATGATTAGTAATAATAATAATAAACAAAATAGAATTTTAATGGCTTAATAGAAAAAATAAGGACAATTATATTAATTAATCATAAAAATTAAGTTTGCAATTTTAGAAATTATTTACATATATAATTAATTATAAATAATGATAGAATATTTATATATTAAAATGGGATTAATTATAATTTAATTATATTAACTAAAATATATACATAATAATTATATTTATAAAAATAAAATTAGAAAAAATAAAATTAGGTTTTTTAAATATTTGTTTAGAGAAATAAATTAGGGTTTGTTAGAAAAATATTTAAGGGTTTATGATCTAATATACAAAATGATTTTAATAAATATATTTATATATATTATAATTTAATTACATAATAAAAAAAAAGGAAATTTGAATTAAGAAAATAAAATTTTTTAGAATTCTAGAAAATATAAGTGTTATTTTAGAATTATTTAAACATATATATATGCATAATTATTTTTTAATTAATAATAAGAAAACAATTAAACAAATTAATCAAATAAATTAAAACAGAAAAAAGTGATAAAAAGAACTTACCTGGGTGGGATTTGAACCCAGGACGTTCAGCTTGCCATCAACAAAACGCACCACCAGGCCAGCCATGCACGTGTGATAGAGGAATGTACTTAATTGGTTTTATTCCTTGTCATGAAAAATCCAGAAAAATAATAAGAAGCAAAAAGGCCTGGGGGAGAATCGACCCCAGGACCTCTCAAACAAACACAAGTATACATTGCCAATCCTGCTGGGTGAGCGCGTCTGCTAATGGTGTGGCAAGAAATCATAATATATTAAGTCTCATATTTAACCTGAAAAAATAGAAAAAAAATTGTACAAGACCTGGATTCGAACACAGGCCATTCAACTAAACGCACGCTAGCCTTACCACTGAGACAAGCTGCACGCTTGTGAAGTAAAACATGAATTAAATCATAATATTTTAAAACGAAATTCAAATTCCCAGAACGCGCGCGAACCAGCTTCGTCTTCTCCAACTTACCTGCGAAATCAGCTGCACTTTTTCTTACAAAGTTACCTGCGAATTTGGTTTTATAGGATTTCCTAGGTTCATGTCAACAAACATGCTACCTGTACAGTTTTGTCAAATTGAAACCACCAATGTAATCACCACATCATTTACAGTGTTATCATGTTATCACAATTCATTTATATTTGTTAAATCATAAGATCCCAATTCGAGCTCTAAAACCCTAACAATGGCGTTTTAAGCTTTAGGCCCTAAACCTTCAATCAAATGGTCCAGAAAGTATCCCTAGGTCCTAACTAACACGAATCACACAACAAAATCAATTAATATTGGTTAGATATATGAAATCGAAAAATTGTAGAAACATGAGTAAGAATGATTCGGTTTGTGTAATTAAAGGGGTTATGGATGCAGATGAGTGATGATTCATGACCAGTGAGGTCCAAGGATCGTAGCTGTGTTCTTATTTTACCTTCAAATGCCTTGGAATGTAGAAACCGAATTTGACTTTTGGCTTGAATTTTTGAAGTATGAAACTTACCTTTGAGGCTGTGGAATCCGTGGCTTTGTGATTGCAATGAGTTAAGTACTTATAGGAGAGTGAATTAGGTCAGAAAAATCAAGTCATTGTGTGGAGAATTTGATATGAAAAGATTCAAAATGATCATGCCTTAAAAATCAAATATTCATGCATAAACCCTTGATATTTTTGGCTAATCCTCATGATTTCTTTCCTCTTCAATTCAAATCAAATTTATGATTTTCTAGAAGCTTGATCCAAATCAAATCTTACATTTTCATATTTTATTTTTATTTAAAATGATTTTTAATGAATTAAATCAAAATAAATAAAAATAAAATAATAAAAAATCTGATTTTTAATGGTTTGGGTCGTGCATGACGTTATTGTATGGATTGGGTCATCATTTGGCAAGCCCATTTGGAAGAAATTGGTTTTAGACCTCCATTTTCATCATGAACCAACCCAAAATTTCCCAACTTTGCAAGGGCACATATCCTTCAATTTTAATGGTATGAGGGTGTTCTTGGACATTTTGGAAAGCTTGAAGAGTCCTCTAAACAACCCCACTGGTTTCATGTCCATATCATTTACCAATATCAAGTTATGCCCTTTTGAAGTTGTTGACTTTTTGTTGACTTTCAAAAGGACCTATAATGTCTTAGCTCATACCTTCCAAATGAAGCATTTTTGGGCTTGGCTTGTGAGACACAAAGTTGTAGAGAATTCAATTTCCTTCAAAATGAGCTTTGATTGGAGACTTGGTGATGAAGTATGTGAAAGTTATGGCTGGTCAAAGTTCAGTTGACTTTTACTAAGGAAACCCTAATTTAGAAACTCCTGATTCTTGATGATCTGAAATCTCCTTGATGAATCATGATCAACCCTTGATCAAATGATGAATTTTACTTCATATACTTGATGTTGGCAAAAAATCATGAAGTTTGACTTTGGTTTGACCACAGTTGACCTCAGTTTGACTTTTTAACTGCTTTGACTGATTTTGACTTATCTGATCATCTGACTGAGCAAACTTTTGAGAAATGTCTTGAAACTTGTCATGGGGGTTCTTACATTCATATAAGATGTTATGAAGCTCACTTGAAGTCTTGGAAGTTCATTTAGCCTGATTAAAATCAAAACCCTAGTTTTGGATGCACTGCTTAGGAGGTGCATTGTCTGAGGGAATTGTCAACTCTTCTGACCAATTGTGAACTTTGTGAACCTTGTGAACCATCATAAAATGTCTTGTGATACTCATGGGAGGTATTGTGAACCTTGTGAACCTTCATAAAGTGACTTGTAGACTTCATGAACCTCATGAAAGGTATTGAAAGCATTGGGAAGCTTGTGAACCTTGTGAACCTTCATAAAGTGACTTGTAGACTTCATGAACCTCATGAAAGGTTTTGTAAGTGTTGTGAAACTTGTGAACCTTGTGAACCTTCATAAAGTGACTTGTAGACTTCATGAACCTCATGAAAGGTTTTGAAAGCATTGTGAATCTTGTGAACCTTGTGAACCTTCATAAAGTGACTTGTAGACTTCATGAACCTCATGAAAGGTATTGAAAGCATTGGGAAGCTTGTGAACCTTGTGAACCTTCATAAAGTGACTTGTAGACTTCATGAACCTCATGAAAGGTTTTGAAAGCATTGTGAATCTTGTGAACCTTGTGAACCTTCTTAGAACACAAAGTCTTGTATTGTGAGGGCAAATTTTGGGGTGTAACAAATGTCACTATCATTGACCGTTGTGGGGAGTTTCCTAATGTGCCACTTCTAGGCATAAGAGGAGGCATCACCTACAACCCCTCTCTAGCTTTACGACAGTTTGGTTACGCTCGGAGTGATGGTCCACATGACATGTTGATTCAAGGCATTATGTTTGACTACGACAACGATCTTCAAGGTTACCGTCAAAGATTCATACGAGCGTGGGGAAAAGTGAACAAGGTTGACAGCAAGACTCTGGAGCCTAAGTATACTATTCCTATGGAAGCTTATCTCAGATGGGTGCGATCTCGTGCTCAGACTCTCATGATGCCATATCCTGCTATCCTGCCAGTTACCATGGAACCTATTGCTGAAGGAGATACTTCTTATACCATCCTTCACCCAGACATGCCTACTGACATGGAAGACTTGCAGAGATCCTGGATCCAGTTGAAGGAACAAAGGGATACTTTTGAGGTTCATTACAAAGCAAGCCAAGAAAGAATCCTGGAACTAACAAAGCAACTTCACGAGGAACGAAATCTCAACTCATACCTCAACACAAAGAGGAAACGTCCATGGGAGACTTAAAACCCCATCTTTTGTATTTATTTCATTTCATTTTGTAAGCCCAAAGGGCAAACAAATTTATTACTAATAAAAGTTTACCTTCTTGTTTGTTTAAGCAAATTTAAATCCTGCGGTCCTTGAAAACATTGCATATACATTTACATATCATATCATTGCATCACAGGTTTATTGTGCACATGTTTCTTATCTTCTCGTTGTTTATTTCAACAATGGCTCTTGAACAAATAGTCAAAGATCTTCAGGCACAAAATGCACAATTCCAAGAGTTGATTCTGAACTTGTCCAAGGGACAAGATGAGTTGAAGACGCTGCTGGCTAAGAAGAAGAGTCCTGAGGACAACAAGGATGGTCAGTTGGAACAATTGCAAGCTGAGATGACAGAAATGAGGATCCAGATGAATGGCCAGGTGGCTCTTATCCAAAGTTTAGCTCAGGGGCAAGAAGAGCTGAGAACCTTTGTCCAAAAACTTCAAAGTAATGGAGTCAGGAATCTAATTGTCAATCAACCTCCGTTAAAACAAGCTGATTTGGTTGAAAGGAAGATGAGGATAAAAGAAGGTAAGAAACCGGTTACCACTGATTGTTCTTCAGTTAAAGAAAAAAGACATGGCAAAGTTAATCCACCTCAAAACAAGGGATGTAGAAGACAGTTTATCAAATTCAGCACTCCAATGTCACAAGTTCTGCAATGCTTGTTGGAGATGAAACTAATTTCCTTGGAAATTCTCCTAAAAATCCTAACACCTCTTCTCCTTGCTATAATCCTAAGGAAAGGTGTATGCATCACTCCGACTGTCCTGGACATGACACTAATAACTGTTGGGCATTGAAGAATAAGATTCAAGACCTAATTGACGAAGGAATACTCGAGGTTAAGCCAGAAGGCCAGGTTGAGTTCTTCTATCGTCCATCAAGCATCAAAGTTTCCAGATAACTGGAGTGACAAGTTTAGAGGAAGAAACTTTGAGAACATTTGAATTTTCATTTGTAATTTCTTTTGTTTGTTTAAACACTTACTATTATGTCAAACTTTTGTTTTCATTAATGCATTGCATATGTTTGTCTTGAATTAATCCATTTGTTTCACTATATTTTGAACTATGCTTCATATTTCTTTTTTGTGATATTTAACTCCTGATAAAGCTATAAGCCTGTAGAGGGAGGATGACGAAAACAATACCATAATATTAGGCAGTATGCTTTTGAACAGACTATGCTAACAATGTACAAGCATTGTTTCAATTCCTAAACAGTGGAGATATAAGGAAGTTAATCCCTAGTCAACCCTTTTGAGCCTATGAAGTAGGAGTTTTTATTCTCGCACAAATTAAAACCCTTATTCATAACCCGGGGCAGGGTAGTTACTCGGTTAACTCAAATATGCCAATTATTTGTGTTGTACACAACTAATGATGGTTCTCTGTAATCATTAAACCTGACAGTCAATATCCAGCAAAAGAAAAACCCACTAAGTCAAAACCTATGAAGGAGACTTAGTAAAAAAATTGAGAAATTCCGCTGACTGTAATTTTGAAACAAACAGTTCAGGCAAAAAGAAGATATAACAAAGTCAAAAGAAAAAAGAGGTCACTATGAATCCTCAACAAAGAAAGATGACTGGATGTTCAAATAAATTTTTGGTTTCTGAACTATCACAAATGTCAGTGTTACAATTCCAAACTCCTTTGAGCCTTAATGCATAAGTTAAATGAGCATAGGACTGAAGAACATCATGGAGATTGGGTTGGGTACAAATAAAATTTGAGCCTTTATCCTTTGTTTCTTAAACCGTGAACCAGGCCACGTTACAACCCTTTAAAAGTCCTAACTGAAGCATGGTTAGTTCGAAAGCGTACTGCTACAAAAAGGTATCCTGACTCCTTTAGGGTTTATTATAAAACTTGAGTTAATATCACAGTTTTCACAAAAAATTGTTTTTCTAAAATAACTCTTTTTCAAAACTTCAAGACAGACATAAGCATTGCATTTTTGAATATATATTTATTTACATATACCTGAGTGTTTGATAAATAGAGAAACTTACAGGATGAATGTTCAATAAACCAGAGTCCTTCCGATAAACAAAGTTGCTTCCTGGATCAAAGTCCATGTATACAAAGGGGCATAGTCATTATCTCCCAATCAAGGGGGCATGCCATGATACTTCCTAACTCATTTGGGGCAATCAGGATAGAATTCAATTATGTTTAAGTAGCCAGGGGCAGATCTCCTCATCTATCTAAATTACTGAGGGTAACATTACAAAGTTCATAATGCCAGGGGCATAGTCACTGTTTCCCAGTCAAGGGGCATACCAACTTACTGTTCAATTCATTTGGGGCAATCAGTTCCAGATTCAACAATGCTTAATAGCCAGAGGCAGCTCTCCTCATATATTTGAATTTTATGATGTCAGGGGCATATTATGGTGAGGCACTCTGTTTATTTCTCTTGAGATAACTACATTCAGATACTTCCATTATGGGACAATTCATCCTCAACCAAGGGGCAATGCTTTCTTTTCAAATCTAATATCTGGAGTGTATATGGTCCATCACAATTTGAAGACACATTCCTCTCATTGTATTACCTTGATATTGGATTCTCAACAGAAGCCATTGTAGAAGTTAATTGTCTACGCCAGTAGTATCAGATGGTGTCAGTATCATGTCTTCAGATCCAGCTATGAGGATTTTTGGGAAGGTATTCAGGAAAGTTAAGAATCTCAGGAGCTCTAAATCCAATTGGTTATACACTCTTGAAGTTGAAACGATTCTGTTTTCAAGTTCAGCTTTACTTTTCTCTTTGAATCCAGATTTACTTTTAGCCTATTTACATAAGCGAAACGTCCATTGGTTGTGTTTGAATGTATGCATGCTTTTGAATATGATTGATGTTTACCAGAAATGCATGAAAATGTAGTAATAGTATTTACTAAGGACGAACAAGGGAAGGAATTCAACGAAGCTTTGTCGGTTCATCCCTACAAGACAACTACAAGTCCCCCAGTAGGGCAAATCCATCTTCATAAATACTTCGAGTCACATCTCCCCCGGAATTTATATCCATCTCTTTTATCCTCAGACGGATAATCGGGAATTTATTCTTTCAATAGGAGTACGACGAACAAAGACGGGAGGTTATGCATACCCTACTATCAAACGAAGACGGGAGGTTATGTATACCCTACTATCAAACGAAGACGGGAGGTTATGGATACCCTACTATCAAACGAAGACGGGAGGTTATATATACTATATTATCAAGCAAGACGGAAACAAGTTCCTCATAATCTCCAGCAACGAATCGGGATTTATTTTCCCTGGCCAGCAGTTGTTATACGAAGATATCCAGACGCTTCAAGCTGCATGATGCATACATATATCATTTACATTACATCATAAAATACATATACATAAATACATAATACATTACTTAAGTGCATCATATTATACATGCATACATAATGCATAAGCTAATATTATCATACAGAATGTTATAATCTTGTTTTTCAGATTAATTCTCCAGCAGGCAGACTTCATTAACAACTTATGACTTCGGGACGTTGTTCATCTTCCTGAAAGCTATCATCATACCTCAGGACGTTGTTATCCTCCTGAAAGCTATAATTCCCTCGGGACGTTGTTTATCCTCCTGAAAGCTACCATTTCTTTTGGGCCGTTGTTTATCCTCTCAAAAGTTATGATTATACCTCAGGACGTTGTTTATCCTCCTGAAAGCATACCATTTCCTCGGGACGTTGTTTATCTTCCTGAAAGCATATCAAGACTTTGGGCCGTTGTTTATCTTCCCAAAGGTTACATCATTTCCTCAGGACGTTGTTTATCCTCCTGAAAGCAATCATTCCCTCGGGACGTTGTTTATCCTCCTGAAAGCTACCATTTCTTTTGGGCCGTTGTTTATCCTCTCAAAAGTTATGATTATACCTCAGGACGTTGTTTATCCTCCTGAAATCATACCATTTCCTCGGGACGTTGTTTATCTTCCTGAAAGCATATCAAGACTTTGGGCCATTGTTTATCTTCCCAAAGGTTACATCATTTCCTCAGGACGTTGTTTATCCTCCTGAAAGCATATCATTACCTCAGGACGTTGTTTATCCTCCTGAAAGCTACCATTTCTTTTGGGCCGTTGTTTATCCTCTCAAAAGTTATGATTATACCTCAGGACGTTGTTTATCCTCCTGAAAGCTACCATTTCCTCAGGACGTTGTTTATCCTCCTGAAAGCATATTATGACCTTGGGTCGTTGTTTATCTTCCCAAAGGTTACCCACTTCCTCAGGACGTTGTTTATCCTTCTGAAAGCATATTATTTCCTCAGAACTTTGTTTATCCTTCTGAAAGCATATCATTTCCTCGGGACGTTGTTTATCCTCCTGAAAGCTATCATGACCTTGGGCCGTTGTTTATCTTCCCAAAGGTTACCCACTTCCTCAGGACGTTGTTTATCCTTCTGAAAGCATATTATTTCCTCAGAACGTTGTTTATCCTTCTGAAAGCATATCATTTCCTCGGGACGTTGTTTATCCTCCTGAAAGCTATCATGACCTTGGGCCGTTGTTTATCTTCCCAAAGGTTACATCATTTCCTCAGGACGTTGTTTATCCTCCTGAAAGCATATCATGACTATTGGGCCGTTGATTATCCTCCCAAAAGTTATACTTATACCTCAGAACGTTGTTTATCCTTCTGAAAGCATATCATCACCTCAGGACGTTGTTTATCCTCCTGAAAGCTATTATTTCCTCAGAACGTTGTTTATCCTTCTGAAAGCATATCATTTCCTCGGGACGTTGTTTATCCTCCTGAAAGCTATCATGACCTTGGGCCGTTGTTTATCTTCCCAAAGGTTACATCATTTCCTCAGGACGTTGTTTATCCTCCTGAAAGCATATCATGACTATTGGGCCGTTGTTTATCCTCCCAAAAGTTATACTTATACCTCAGAACGTTGTTTATCCTTCTGAAAGCATATCATCACCTCAGGACGTTGTTTATCCTCCTGAAAGCTATCATTTCCTCAGGACGTTGTTTATCCTCCTGAAAGCTATCATTATATCTTCATATTTTGGACTGCTTTATCCTCCAAAAGAAATATATTTGAAGAACTTTTCGCCAAGTGGCATCTTTAAGCCCACTCAAACATATACAACTAGTCATCAGTATCACTCTACGCACCGGTGATTGCAATATTTTGGGATTTTATGTTCAATCCCCTTCAACCTTCCAGGTAACGACTGGCAAATATACCAATCTAACCCCTCAGGTTTTAGAAAATTGAACAGGGGCAGCTGTTGCACCCCAAAATTTTCCCTCACAATACAAGACTTTGTGGGCTAAGAAGGTTCACAAGGTTCATAAGACTTTTCATGAGGTTCATAAAGTTTACAAGACACTTTATGAGGTTCATAAGGTTCACAAGACATCTTATGAGGTTCACAAGATTCACAAAGTTCATCATGGGTCAGAAGATTTGACCAAATCCCTCAGGCAAGGCATTCTCCTAAGCAGTGCATCCAAAACTAGGGTTTTGACTTTAATCAGGCTAAATGGATTTCCAAGACTTCAAGTGAGTTTGATAACATCTTATATGTGTTTAAGAATCCCCATGACAAATTTCAGAACTTTTCTCAAAGGTTTGCTCAGTCAAATGATCAGATAAGTCAAAATCAGTCAAAGCAGTTAAAAAGTCAAACTGAGGTCAACTGTGGTCAAACCAAAGTCAAACTTCATGATTTTTTGCCAACATCAAGTATATGAAGTAAAATTCATCATTTGATCAAGGGTTGATCATGGTTCATCAAAGAGATTTCAGATCATCAAGAATCAGAGGTTTCTAAATTAGGGTTTCCTCAGGAAAAGTCAACTGAACTTTGACCAGCCATAACTTTCACATGCTTCATCACATTTTTCCCATCCAAAGCTCATTTTGAAGGAAATTGAATTATCTACAACTTTTTGTCTCACAAGCCAAGCCCAAAAATGCTTCATTTGGAAGGTATGAGCTAAGACATTATAGGTCCTTTTGAAAGTCAACAAAAAGTCAACAACTTCAAAAGGGCATAACTTGAGAATGGTAAATGATATGGACATGAAACCAATGGGGTTGGTTAGAGGACTCTTCAAGATTTCCAAAATGTCCAAGAACACCCTCATAGCATTAAAATTGAAGGATTTGTGCCCTTGTAAAGTTGGGAAAATTTGGGGGAATTTATGAAGCAAATAAGGCCTTAAAACCAATTTTTGCTAAATGAGCCCACCAAATTACCATCCAAACTTTATAAAAACATCAAGCACGACCCAACCCATTCATTTTCTGATTTTTTATATTTTATTTAATATTTATTTGAATTTTATTCATTAAAATACAAATTAAATTAAAATAAAATATGAAAATCATATATTTGGAAGAGATTGTGATTCTAGAAGGTCATAAACACCATTCAAGACCAATTATTCATATCCAAATTCGTGATAGACCAAGATAGTAAGGATATATTGGATTTTTTGATATTTTTGGATGAGAGATTTCTTCATAATCAAGTAATCAATTTTCATGATACAAAGCCCATTCTTTTTGACCTAATTCAATCCTTATATATACATAAACACATAGCAATGCTAAGGGGAGGAATTTGCAGCCTCAAACAACAATTTCAAGCTTTCAAAATTCATCAAAAAAAAATCTCAATTCGGATTCCCACTTAGAGGCTCTTTCAATACATTCTAAAGGTCTCAATAGGTTCCTTGATGTTCACTGAATGCATAGCAATGCTTATCATCATCCAGAACCCCATAAATCATTGAAACCGATCCTCCACATGTTCTTGAAAACCAAGTTTTCGATTTCACGTATATATGCACTTTAACATGTTTTTGATGATTGATTATTGTTCATAATGCTTCATAGAATGTTTCTGGATATTTGGTTTTAAGATTTGATGCAGGTATCACATTCCACCATGGCTAGGGTTCTTAAGCCGAATTTGGGGCTTTATAGTTTAAGCCATTTAAAAGCTTTTTGAGAACATGATTGAGTTGTGTAGGTCATGGGTAATTGAATGACACAAATAATTTGGATTAATTTTACGTATTATGTAATGTTGAGAAAGTATAGGATCTCCTGCAAAATAAATTCGCAGCAAATTTTGTAATAAATTTCGCAGGAAACTCCCCAGGTCTGGAGGTTGAAGACGATGGCGCCAAAATCGTAATTCAAAAACTGCCTTATTTTATAGTTTATTGGTTGCGGGAGATTATCAGATTGGTGGTGATGGCCTGGTGGTTTTGGACGCACGTATGAAAGCTTGGTACAGGGGTTCGATCCCTGGCTCGCGCATAATTTTTTTGTTAATATTCATCATTATTTTCAGGTTTAAAATATAATAACCTGCACTCATCTCATATTCACAAATGCACGCTGGCCTGGTGGTTGTGGGTGGAGGACTCAAAGATTGAAGCTCAGGGGCTGGGTTCGAATCCCAGCCCAGGTAAGTTTTTTTTCACTTTTTTCTGATTTTCTTATTTTATTTGTTTATATCATAATTAAATAAATTTAAAATAATAAAAAAAAATGTTTATGCTATTTCTTTTTCTATAATTTAAAGTCATCTTTTCAAAATTAAAAATCTTATTATAAAAATTATTCAATATTTATTTTTGTATATTATTAATGTTGTATAATTTTGTATAATTAATAATAAATCCTAATTCTATTTTCTAAAATTCATAACCCTAATTTTCTAAATCCCTAAATATTTCTATAAAACCTAATTATTTTTATAAAACACTAATGGTAAATATTAATTTATTTGTTAGTTATAATTTCTAATTTATTTATTTATAAAACTTTAATTATGTAATTTGTTTATAATTATTCTTTAATATAATTCTTGTATATAAATATGCTTAAAATAATTAAAATTCTTAATTTAATTTTGTAAATATAATATAATTTATAATATGTTTATAATTAACCTAGTTTTTTTATAACTTGTAAATAATTTAAAATTCTATAATAATTAGTATATAATTGTTTATATTTTCTTCTTAATCTTAAAAAATAATAATTGTTCATATAAAAAATTGATCTTTTAATTATTATGCTAATATTTTTTGTTTATATTATTAATTATGTTTATTTTTATATGATATTTATTTTATTATTACTAACCCCATTTATATATTGTGATTTATTATTATTTATTTTTACTAACCCAATTATATTGTTATTATTTATTTTTGCTTATTTACTTAATTTGTTAATTATTATTATTTTGTAATTGCTTCCTTTATGTAATATTTTAAATAGTAATATTTATTTTTAAATGCTATGGTTAGTAAAATAGGGAGTGAAACATGTTTGTATTGTAAAAATCAATTTAGATCACTAATTTAAAAGATAAATATTTAAAATTGTACACTCACACACGTAAGTCGATCTTTGATCGCCATCTCACTTCCTTAAGGATACCTCTCATGTTGCCTATTACAAAAGGTCAAGTAGGGTGTATAAAGCAAAAGTCCTTCATCTCACATCATCTAGTCCCTTAACAGATAAAAAGATCAAGTCCCTTCGAATGTTGCCTTCGTAAATGATCTTGTCCCTTTCGAATAAAGATGATAAGTCCCTTCGAATTGCTTATACACCCCACAGTTGCCTAAATAACAGATGACCCTTCACTTGTCCCTCACATCCAAGGTAATGACTACCTATTCCTTAATAATAGGGATAGTCTTACCATTTAAAGGATTCAAGAACAGAAAAGACTTAAACTTAGGGTAGGTTCCTCTTAGATACTTTCTCACTCTTCAAAACATTTCAAACACTTCATATTTTCAAACAAATTTTCAAAACAAAGATTTTATACGCATCCGTACATGGATCATTATAAAACACTTAAGAAAATTTTTATTCACACACTTCACATTTCAAAAACATTTTAAAGTGAGCTAAGTAACTAAGAGCCCATGGATAACCATGGATGTAAAGGGTGCTAACACCTTCCCTTTACATAACCTACCCCCCGGACCCAAAAATCTTTTAAAAGGTATTTCCTGTTCTTTTATGCCTTTCCTTTGGATAAAATAAAAGTCGGTGGCGACTCTTGCTATCCGCAACATAACTAAAGTCAGTTCTCCCACCGTGTTACACAATGCAATATGTCTATTTGTCTTCCAAGGGTATTCAGTTTGGTTCTTTGGTTTTGACCTTCCAGACCTCGAAGAATGATGATGTTGAAGAGAAATGAAGCCCAAGGGATAACACACAAACCATATATTACAAATGCAAAGATACATAGTTTATGATTACAACAAGTTCCCATGGTGGGTCAAAATACAACAAAATCAACAAAAGTACAAACAAAATGAAGTACAAGTACAAAGAAATCAAACATCCAGCCCAAAGTCATCCTCTTTGACTTCCTTCAAGAGAGCATCGGTCACTGGTCCAACTGGGTGCTCTGTGATGGTCCTGATAAGAAGGTTTCTGGTAGCAATGGAACTTGTCAACTTCTTATACTTGTCTTGGTCCTTTGATCTCTTCAACCCTGACCGGAGTTTCAACTCAGAGATTTCCTTCTGTGCTACTAACAAGGCTTCCTGATTCTTCTTCTCATTAGCTTCCAACTGCTCTATCCTAGCCTGGGTCTTCTGATCTTCCTGTGAATGAGCCTCAGTAATTCTGATCCATCTAGCCTGATTCTCTTCCAAGTAGTGCTCAGCTCTGGCTTTCTGAATCTTAGCTTCTTTGCATGCATTCTTCAATACCAACTCCCCTGCTTGGGCCCTTCTGATGTAATCATCTGTCTTCTCAATCTTAGTCATATGCTCAATCTGGAGCTTCTCTAACCTCTCATTGTCCAGACAACTATCATTCCTCTCCCAGAGGGCCTTCTTCAGGGCTTTAGAGAGCTGAGCATTCCTCTCTTTCAACTTCTCAAACTCCTCTAAACTGATTGTAGTTATAAGCTCTACTTCTGATGGTCCTGGCACATTCTCCAGGGTGAATGGCATGCGGGTGATCTGTCCTCTGAGGCGAGACCAATCAATGTACTGAGCTGAAGCTATGTTGTTGCACTTGCCAAGAATAACAGTCCCTTTTGTCTGTATGTTATCCCAAGCCCAGGCTGCTTGTAGGATGATGGCATGATTATTCTGAATATCACAGTAAAAGGTCTCTGCTAAATCCTGCTCCCTTGGTGGATGTACTAAGGCATACCCTAGCTGCCTTTTGAAAAGCGAAGGATTGTAGTTGATGCAACCCTTCACTCCAATAAGAGATACATTGGGATACCGCCCACAACTTGTAATTATATACCTACCCTTGGTGCTCTGAGTACACCACCTCATGTCTTCTGAAGTGAGAGCAATCATTCTCTTAGCCCAATTTCTTGACTGATGAGGATTCAGGAAAGCTTCTGTCTTTGGCAGGTGTTTCAATAACCAACAGTAGAAGAGAGGTGCACAACATCTTACTAATCTTCCCCTCTTCTTCTCATTTCTCTAATGCACTGAGTAGTAGAAATCCCCTAGCAAGGTAGGAACTGGATTCTTCAACAGGAAAATATGACTAGTGGCCTGGGTAATCAAGAAGTCCAAATGGAGGCCTGGGATTCTAGCCTTGGTGGTCATATGCTGATTAATGATGGTGCTATCCAAGTACAGAGCCTTAGCTATATCTTCATTTCTTGGAGCAGTCATCTCAGGGTTGAAAGGAATTCCCCTCCTGATAGGGACACCCAACAACACGGAAAACTCTTCTAACAAAGGACCCATCTGAAAGTCTGGGAAAGTGAAACATCTGAGAGGAGGATCATAAAACTGAAGGCAAGTGTGAATCATGCTCCTTTGTGATGCATCCAATTCCATGATCATATCCATAATACCACCATAATGTTCCCTGAATAAAGGGACATGATCAGGAGTGATAAGTGCCTGAATCTGCCTGATGCCTGCTAGGGAGGGCTCAAAGAAATGATAAGTAATGTTGCTCTTCCTAGATGAGTCCATACTGACAATGGATGCTGATGAAGATAACTGAGGGGAAATACTGATGAAGAGAACTGGAGAAGATATCAAGCTGAAGAAGATCTCTGAGGAAGATAACTGATGAAGATGCCATCTGAAGAACAGTCAAAACCAAACCAAATAAGATATGGATACCCTGTAAAACAAATAGACAAATGTTAAATGATGCAAGATGATGTATGCAAAATGATATGCAAGGGTTTATGATCAAGTGCTGGATCTGTCATTTTTCTTTGATAGGGTCCATGTGTGTTCATAAGTCCAGATGGAGGCTAGAGGACCAATAACCAGGTGGGGGACTCAAATAAAGAGTCACAAGTCCAGGGTTTCATAGAATCAGTCCAACATAGTGTGGCCTTAAAACAATAACAGTAACAGGGTATGATGAGGCCAAGGGTTACTGTAAACCTGTAAACATCCCAACCCACTCACAGGTATTGTTCTAAAACAAGGATCCTCAGACTCAGATTTATTATGAAAAGTGTAAACACTTCTAACCCGGACTTATAGTGTTTACCCTAATCATAAAGAATCCTCCTCTAATTCACCTCAGATGCTGAAGGTCATCTAAAAAGGTCATCCAGACTTAGCAGGCTTCCTAGATAGCCCTAGTACTACAGGAAATCCGTAGCACAGAGTTCTCAAGAAGAAACCCATGTCTGAACCATGTTTCATATTCCCGCACCAGACCGAAATGGAATGGGAAAGAATATGAAGCCACTCTAATCCTATGTGTCACTCAGGCTCCCGGTGTGGAAACTTACTCACTGAGTTACCCCTCCCACCACGTTAAACAACAAATCCAGCACATGATATGATAATGATAAATGAAATGCATAAAATAGTAAATGAAAGCGATACAGTAAATACAGTAAATAAAGTTGTACAAGAAGCAATAAATAAAACAAAAACATGAACACAAATAGCACACAACACCCCCAATAAACACAAACAAATAAGCGCTAGGAGAAACCCACAAGAGAACCAAAAGCCCTGGTTGTTCTCTCCCCAGCAGAGTCGCCAAGTTGTCGCTCCCAGAGATTTACATCCCGGTGCAGACGCGAACTATCGGTGAAAGAGAAAGAAATGAGGTTGAATTGAATAGAGTCACCAGCTAGGCATTTTTATCCCGAAGGAAAGGTAATGCTGCATAAACCTGGAAAGAGATGGATAAGACGATTGCGAACCAGAGAAACTGAGAAAGGGGGTTGGTTACGACCTGGGAAGGTATTAGCACCCAGATCGTCCATCGTACTCGACGGGATCCATGCTTACAAGATTGTGTTTAAAAGGGGTAAGTGTATGTACTATCTGTGTGCAAAAGCTAAGGAAAGAAAATACAGGTGTCAGTGAAAAAGGGTGAATTGCTCAAGAACTGAGGCTTTAGAAAGAATGCTGAAAGAGGGGGAAGACACAGAGACTTTTGTTCAATAACTGTTAAGTTATGCCTACGTATCCTCTCGTGCAATGAGGAAGTCAGAACACCGTAGTTCGACTCAAAGAGACTGAAAATAAATTGATTGTGAACTGCTTACTTGCCTATGCTCAAGTGTATGACTCGTCTGGATCGAGTGCTAACTGTCTTGCATTAGACGGAAGAAGCAAGTTCTCATTTGTGAATGAGTGTGATGAGAAAAGAATCCCGAAGGAGACGATTATTGTTTGTTTTTTGTGTTTTCAGTCTTTTATTGTTTTTGGTGTTTTGCATAAGTTGATGAGCTTAAGCCTAAATCAAGGGCTTGTAAGCTCATTATATCCTCCCTGATTATGGATAATGAGCCTACTTAAGTATGAGATAGGCATATCAACTTAATTACCATGATGATGTAGGATTAAGATCATTAACCTACTTGTGATTATTTAGATGTTTTTGGGTTTTTGTTAAGTGTTAAGTAATGAGTTTAATCTCTAATCACAGATTAGTGGACTCATTACACCATCCTAATAGAAGGATAATAGATGAGAACACTTAAGCCGAGGATGATACCTTAACTTAATCCATGGTTAGGGACTAAATTCATTATACAACAAGCCTTTATTAAATGGATTTTAATTAAAGGATGAGATTAAGAAGTGAATTTTATGATTTGTAAGACAACTTTAGGGGGACTTTTCCATTAAACACTAGGGTTAGTCCCTCTTAACCATAAGGAAGAGATATAACCCTAATGTAAGACCCAAGTTACAAGATAAAGTCTTAGTGATTATTAATGTGTTTTGATTAAGAGGTGAAAACAAATTAAAGGTTTAACACTAAGGATTAAAGTTATACACTCCATCCTAAGAGAAGGATGCAGGCATAACCCTAATTCAAAGTCCTAAAGCTTTAAGAGTTTAGCCTCTGATTGAGAGATGAGAAGAGAGACTCAAGGAGACTCAAAGATAAACGACTAGGGGGGACTATACATAACCCTAAAAGTTATCATGCTTAGATATCCTATGGTTTGTGAGGCTTAAGAGAAAAGATCTTCAAGGCCACCAATGGAAGAAGCAGATGAAAAGAGAAGGAAGAAGAAGAATAAGTTACTTACGTCCTGAAGAAGATAAGTAACTTAAAAGAGAGAAAGAAAGAAAGATGGAACATAAATGAAGCAAGTTCACTTCAAATACATGTAAATATGCATATAAATGAGATAAGAAGAGGTGGAAGGTGAAGGCAAATCCACCTCCCAGATAACTTACTAAAGGTACCTTAAATGTTAGCATGAATGCATAAGGCATAAGGCAAAAGGAAATGAGATGAAATGAGATGCAAAGGCCAAAGTCAGAAGTGAATGTGCAATGTAAATGCATTGTGAAATGATGCAAAGTCATACAAGATGCATATGAATGGTCATACAAGGATGAGATGAAATGGAAGCATGTTTGGAAGCATGAAAGATGTTCATGAGATGTAATGGATGCAAAGCATATCAAATGAATGAATAAATGATCAAACAATGTTCAAGAATATCTTAAGATGTCTAATATGTCATACAAATGCTTGAAATATCATGGCAAGTTTACATGATGATGATATGCAAAGATGAATGCAAATGAACATGAGAAATTAGGGTTTTATGAATGCATGAGATGAAAATGACCAAAACATAAGCATACATCATGATAAACAATTGAAATCAAGCTCAAACAAACCCTAATCCCATATAAGATCACACCCCAAAGGAGAAGGCCAGAAGCTAATCCTAGTGGAAGTTATGGAACTTCTAAGTTTGCTCGGGTTTTTGGGTGCTTCTAAAGGGAAAATGCAAATCAAATTGAAAATGCAAGATAAAATCATGAGATAAATAACCTAGAAACCACATGCAATATGTAAAACAATGCAAAAATAACCAAGTTCAAACTCATCATGGTTAGGCAGAATTGAAAATTTCAAATTAGGGTTTGAAAATATGATTTTTAAGAACCCTAATTCAAAGAAAATTGTGAAATTATGATCAAACCTAAAAAGAAATTTGTATGATGAGTTTGAAAATGCTTCTAAATGTATTGGAATGGTTCATGAATTTTTTGGTGATTTTTAGAAACCTAAATGCATTTTCAATTAATTAAAATTCATTAATTAATTAAAAATAACATTTAAATATATTAAAAATACTTTTTAAATGCAAAAAATAAAATAAAAATTATTTTTGGGTTTAGAAAATTATTTGGATTAGAAATGTAAAAGATCATATTTTTTTGTTGAGTTTTTATATTTTAATTAAAATGTACAAAAGAAATAAAAAGAAAATGAATTAAAATGAAATAAATGGAAAGTCAAATGATCTGAAGGTCAGGGTTTAAACTTAGGTTGACTGGCACGCAGATGGAGGGCTAGGATCAAATCTGCCTAATTAATTATAATTTATTTAATTAATCCAGAATTAAAGTTAATGAACTAATCTGAGCCACACACGCGTGCGCGAATGACAAGATCCAAGGGCCTACATTCAAACCTAGCTAAACCCTAATTAACTAACCCTAATCACTCTCAGGTGACCGGAGAAAGCTCTGATCCTCTTCTCCGGCCAGTCCCTTCCCCTAAATCTCTCAAAACGCCATGAAACTTCACCAAAATCTCCAAAATGGAACCTCTATCAACCCTAAACACAATTCACACCTCAAAAATCATTTATCACTCAAGAACATCATGAATCGAAGCAAACAATTTTTAGGTAAGAAAGTTTCAGAACAAGCATACATGGCCATTTCTCAGTCATTTTCAAAACAGATCATATCAGTGTGATCAGGGGAACATAAAGAATCATATTGTAACTTAAAAAACAAGTTCTGGAAAAATTGTTTGAAGAAGCTACCTAAGATGAAGCTTTACGGTTTGGTGCTTTCTGGCCCTTTCCTTGATGCTAATCCACCCCACTTGATCCCCTGGTGCTTCTGGAAGGCTTGAATGAAGTTTGTGATGGCTGGTTTTGGAGATTCAACTCTGCTGCACCAGAAATCGTGTTCTTGTTTGAGTGGCTTTTAGGTCATTGTAAGGGTTGTTTTGTGATCCTGAGGATGTGTGTGATTGAATGGTGTAAAGAGATTTGAGGTTTGTGGCTTGTGCTGAGGGAATCGAAGAGATGGGGATTTTTTGTGATTTTCTTGTCAACTGACTTCTGGGAGCATTCAGGCCAATGTGTTGTATGTAATGTGTTCCTTAGGGTTTCCATAAGCCAATAGGAGTGATCAGAAGAGTTGGTGTGGCCTAGTGTGATTGGTATGGGCAAGTTGCAAAAAAGTCAACAACTTTGTACTTCAAGCATGGGACATGGCAGGAGCTGTTTCAAGGGGTGTCTGGCCTCATCCTGATTCATGGGGGGCCATAGGATTGATTTTATGCAGCTGGCACAAGTGGGTGGAAGGTTCCAAAAGTTTTTGCAAAGTTTGTGTATTTTGGCCATTTTGAGATTTCTTAAGGATCAAGCCATGAAAACTATGCAATCTTGGGCCAATTCTGATCATTGGAAGTCGCCTTTACATGTTATGGTGCATAGAAGTTGGTTAGAGGTCATGGAATGGCTTGGCAAGTGAAATTGCAAAATTCCCTCTTTGGCATGAACTTGAAAATTATAGGATTTTTGCCAACTTTGAAAGGCCATATCTTGAGTTCTAGGATGAACCAAGACATGTTCTTGTACTTTTTGAAAATGGGAAGACATAATCTACAACTTTCATGCCCAAGAATTTTTCATTTGAAGCATTTTTGGTCATGAAAGAATAGGTTGAAAATCTTTCCCAAAATGGAAAGTTTCCATTACAATTCATTTCCAAAAATAGCAAGTTTGCATTTGGCTCAAAATTCTTCAATTTTGTGAACTTCCAAACACTTCTAAGATCAAATAAAGATCATATAACCTCAAAATGATGAATGTGCCCCTTTGGTACCCTTGATAGGGGCCTCAGATGCCCTGATTTTGCCTTTACTTGCTCAAGAAGTTACCCAATGATCAGATGACTTCCACAATGAATTTCTTCATCAAATTTGGTACATATGATCCTTATAACATATTAAGACCATTAGAAACAAGAATGGCCAAAAAATTTGGGATTAAGGCCTCTGAAACCAAAACCCTAATTTTAGGTCATCTATGTAAGAAATCTTCAGTCTGCCTCTATGCCTTTGCCATGCTTTGTGATATCTTGACTTTTATGAACTTTGGGGAGCATATTATGATCCTGGAACACACATGGACCTTCTTGGAAAGCTTTAAGACCTTTGGGATGGCTCATATCACTCCTTGGATTGATCAGATCACAAACCCTAGATGCAGATGAGATGGATTATGCTGATGAAATAACTATGCAATATGAGGTGGTATGCCTATGCTTATGCAAGAATGAAAGATCACAAGCCATGGTGCGATAAAAAGTGAGGGAAAATTTGGGGTGTTTACAATATGCTGACAAAATAGACATAAAGATAAGCAACATGTGACATAAACACCACAACAAAAAAATACTCGGCTAATCCCAAAGCAACAATGTTGGGAAATCATGTTGGAGATTCAACTTGAAATCCTGCAGGGATAATCAAAATCCACCAAAGGAAATAAATCCTACTACAAGGCTCAACTCACGCTGAGGAAATACTGCAGGGAATTCAATTCACAAAATAAACTTCAGTAATCTATGAAATGGATATCATCAAAAATTCCACTCCGAGAGGATAATCATTTTGGTGAAACACCAGCAACACAAAACTTTCCACACTCATTAGGGAAAAGAGGGAAATATCCCTATTAAAATCTGATGGGGATAAGTATCTTCATAACTCTGTAGGGAAACAAATGAGGATTTACCAGTGGTGCAAATAAAGCAAATCCTACTAGAGTGTCAAACATCAAACATCAACTCTGCAAAGGAAAACCACAATGCTGAGGAAAGGTAATAATCTGTTGGGGATATGGAAATGTTTCCACAATCCTTGCTAGGAACAGAGAAAATTCTTGTTGAGAAATAGGTTCCAAGCATGTCTTACAAATAACATCAATCTTTGCGAATGACAATTAACACACCACACTTATTCCGCTTGGGGAAAAGGTGTAAGACTTGCTGAAGATTAAATAGAACCTGTTGGAAATCATCATATACAGATCTACTGGGGGTCTGAGAGAAAGTCCTGTGGAGATCATTCATCATTGGAAATTCCGGGCTTACCGACCCACGTGGGGACACCATAAGTTAACATCATAGCCAAAATACAGTTTCAAGGGATTTTAAATCAATACTGTCGTACCCTAAATTTTGACCCGAGATTCTTTTTGTCTGTCTACAAGTCAAAGAGGGACTCTTTTGACCTTTTAGACTGACTTTTGAATTTTCATTGGATTTATCATTAATTACTTTGAGAGCTTAAGGGGTACCACATTATAAATTTTTTATTATAAATTTTTTAGTATAATTTTATACATAATTATAATGAGGGTTTTATTTAAAAAAAAAAGAGAAGGTATATTGGGTTTGTTAATAATATTACTACTAACATTATTATTAATTATAACTGGGGTTTTATTAAAAGAATTGCTAAGGGGTCATGATAATCTTGTTGTTTTTAATAATAATAAGGGTTTTATTTTTTTTTTAAGTAAAACGATATATTTGGGTTATTAATATTATTATTAGTCTTATTAAAAAAATTTATTTTGGTTTTAATATATTAAGAGAGGGGGTTATGTTTATTTGTTACTAATAATATTATTATTAATATTGTTATATTTAATAATAGGGATTATTAAAACTATTGGTTTATTTTATGTAATTAGTTTTAAATTTATAGATTTATAAGGGGGTGGAGATATTTTAATTAAAATTTAAGAAAATAATATTATAAATTTTTATTAATTGGAATATTTTTATGAAGACTTCGTATATAATTTTTTTAGTCATTTTTATTATGTTGGACATATAAGAATATAAAATGGGTTTTTATATAGAAAAAATGGGTGATGTATTTATTCTAGAAAATTATTTTAAAATCTAATAATTACTTATTAGATTATTAAAATAAAAATCTTTGTTTTTAAGTTTTAGGAAATGAATTTTTATTCCTTTGATTTGAAAAATATTTAAAAGGGGAGTAGGGTTTATTATTTGGGGTATTAATTTTATTTTTTAATAAAAAAAATAGAGAATTAAATATATAGTTTCTATTAAGTTTAGAGGTTTGTCTAGTATATCTATCTCTATATATACATAAATTTTTTTGATTTTTAGATCTTATTATAAAATAAGTTAGGAGAGATTTTTATAGGGTTGACCATATCTTATTATTATTATACATTCTTAAATAAATAAAATGACATAGTTAGGTAGCAAGGGTATTAAAGAAATTACAAGAGGGATAAACCATGAGTTTAAATCTCACCTTACCTACTTTTGTGTTTTTATTCTCTTTTATTTATGTCTAACTTTTTATTTTTTAAATCATAAAAATTCTATTTTTTATTATTTAAATATTAATTTTCGTATTTTATTTAATGCAAATTTTAAAATATTGTTTTTTTCATTAAATTATTATTTTATGAATAAAATCTCAAAAACATATCATAAAATAAAAATATTTGGAAATATTTTATTCACAATTTATTTGAGGATAGAAATTTAATGTCATTTAACATTTCAATTGATATTTTTGATATACAAAAATATTTAAAAATTGTTGTTCTCTTTTAGATCATTCTATTTTTAAGGATTATATGTTCCTTTTTTGAAATAGTTATTATGGGTAATTGAATAATTATTGGTTTCTAATTTTTGGGTTTTTTTCTTTGATTTATTTCAAATCTTATATTTATGTTCAAATCTTAAAAAATCACAAAAATTGTATTTTTTTAAATATTTTATTATTAATTTTCGGATTAATTTATTAAGTATTTTTTAAAAATATCATTTTTCATTTAAATCTTAATTTTATGTATAAAATATCCCAAAATCATAAATATAATAAAAATATGAATAAGGAAACTGTTTTATTTGATTTTTCTATTTTTGCAAAGAAAAATTAAAATCAATCAATTTTGTTAATGATCTTAATTATAATTGATGTTTTTCCTTTTTCATTAACCTAATTTTTTAGTATAAATATGTCTCATATTTGCACTTTTCATACACCCACAATTCACATAAAAAATCAGTATAAAAAGTTGTTGTTCTTCACATTGAAGAACAACAACACTAAAAGAGAAGAGGGGTCGGGATCTTACACTACAAGAAAACAAATCTTGCATCAAAGGAGAAAAAGAAAAGTACGAAAGAAAAGGAATCAAAGGAGAAGAACAAGGGAAAGGGAGAGGACGAGGCTCACAACGTGGATTTCTACCCCTGATAACTTTCGGGCGGGAAAATTATTTATTATCCTTCTTATTATGTTATATATATTGTGGTGTGCTGTATAGTTTATTAAAAATTTTATAAAGTTCTAATGAACTAATTTTTATAGATGATCTTGATTACTTAAATTGTGGTATACTAAACTGATTGTCTGCTAACCTTTTTAGTAAAACCATTATTAACACTTGTGGGTTTAATATTGAGATTTCATTTGCTTATTTTGTTAATGAATTGTTTGAATTATCATATATGTAAGAAACAACGATAAATATCAAAATAACTTTTTTTAAAGCCAAAATCTCATACTAAACTAAGAATTAAAAATCATAATTTTTACAAATTATGAACCTTTATGATAATTAATTAATTAGTTTACCTAATTAATTATTTTAAATTAGGTTTTGGTATTTTAAGGGACTTAATTATTAAAATCTTGTGGATTGTGAAATATTATTATTTTGTTTAGGGATTTATTAATTAATTAATTGATTACTTGATTAATTAATTAATTAGGATTTATAATAATAATTATAGATTTTCATGGGGAATTAGGAATAAACAATTATGACTTATTTTGAGGTTTATTTGGATTTTCATAATTATTAGATTTTTATAATCACTATTTTGTTAATTATTTCTTCATAATTATATGTTAATATTTAATAAAAATAGGACTTTATATTATCTTCTACAAAAAAATATTTTGAGATATTTTCTTTAGAAATTTGGGATTTAACTATTTCGGGATTAAATTTTGTTATTTTTTGGATTTCAAAAAATGTGGGAATTAATGGCATTTTGGGGTTTCAAATATATTTATGCAAGGGATTTAATAAGGGCTTTGGGATTTCATAACTATTTTGGGGTCTTACAAATTATTTTGGGATTTTTATAATTGTTTTGGGGTTTTATTATTATTTTGGGGTTTTAAATGGGATTTTAATTAAAAAAAATTATAAAGAGAAAATCAGGTTTTTCTTAAATACTTAATCAAAATGGGGTTTTAAAAAGTAAGGGTTTTTATCACTTAGTAAGGGGTAGGGGATTAGGGGAAACGAACTACGACGCTCTGATCCCTCTTTTGAGGGTACGTAGGCATAGAGTTTTGAACAAAGACCCTAGCGAGTAAACTTAAGGGAAAATTAGGATTTTGGGATGATAAGGAAAAAGTTGGATTTAAATTTTAAATTTTCACACAAACAAATATACCCTAGAACCTAGAAAGGATCCTATTGGATACAATAGAAGTGAGCGGTGCCTAACACCTTCCTCTCATTTAACCGACTTCCGAACCGAAGGTCTCTACCCTAGGGATTTAGGTTTATCACTATTTTTTTTACCTAAAAATGTGATGGCGGCTCTTAATTTTTAAGCCGGCCGCGATAGCTGGCGTCTCTGCTTGGGATAGGGTAGTCGATCCTACTTCTAGGATTTCTAGGTTTCTGTTTGTGAGGGTTTTTTTTGTTGGGATTTTTGTATTTTATTTTTATTTTTATTTTATTTTTATTTTCATGCTCTTCATTTTTATTTGATTATTTTCATTGGATTATTTTTTATGCTTGGATTATTTATTTTCTTATTATTATTGTTCTCTCATACATTTTTGAAGGGATATTCTTGGAGGGAAAGCCAAAACCAAGGCTCGAGAAAAAATAATAAGTATTAAGTAGGGGATCGTCCTGTCTTGGCCGGCATGGATTTCCATCCGTGGGGTCTTTGATGACGATACCCGACTAGAGTAGATCAATTCAAAGAGCCGATCATGAGTGGGCTAGCCCCACTTCATGGTAAGGACTTTGACTTTGGTCCGTGACTCTAGTGGCCTTTAGAACCCCCACCAACTTATGGTAACCTTGTGTACCTACCCCTAAAGGGGTTGTTACCAGGTTCCTGCCTAAGTTGGACTTATCCCAAAGGATTACCGTAGGAAGGCTTGCTCCTTCTCGTGGTAATAAAAGGGTATAGTCCTAGACTTAATGGTTTATCTAAACCGTATGTCCTACATGTGAGGGGATTGGGTAGTGAAACTCTAGAATTATCCTAATATAGGGATCCACCCAAGCTAGGTCATGCTTGCATATACCCTAAACTCGTTTAGGTTTCCTATGTCGGTCATCATCCCAATATATAAGGAGATCTCTTAAATAAGGTATCCTTATATTCGACATTATCCTTAACCAGTATGTAGGTTTTATATTCATGACTATCCTAAACCTGTAAGGGTTTCCTTTCATATGTCACTGTCCTAATGTGACACTTGTATTGCATCCATAATTTTTTTAGCATACCTAAAAAATGAGGGACATATTTTTTTACATACCCATGCATTTGCATGCCTAGACATTCATTCGCATATCCTTTCCAACTGTCAAGAATTCCCGGTGCTTAGAAATAGAACTTGAAGAATATCTCAAGAAGCTTTGTAAGAACTCAACAAGGGGGAAACACCATTGAAAAAGAGAAGGTAACCCTTCACCATATGAGCCAAAGGCCTACATAATACCTCAAATACAATAATCCTGAATGATCCCCTTCAACAGGGTTTGTAACAATATCTACTTCAACAACAACCTCATGAGCATCATCAATCACAACAAAGAAAGCTTGTAAGAGAATTATCCTACGTAAATGTCTCATGACTCACACGGAAGTGTCCTAATAAATTAAGGAATTACATGATCCTACTGAGATCCTACAAGGGATGAATACCAAGTCCAAAACCTGATCGACAACAAGAAATTGACTTTCAAAGGAGGAGTCCCAATGGTGAAAAGTCATCCCTTACCTTCATAAGTGGAAGAACATTGAGGAACATCCCCCAAAGACAATGGATTAACAAGGAAGCTTACCCCTGGGATCAAAGGACTTTATCATTTCCAGTTGTATTTCCTTTTCTGCTAAGTGTTGGTTGTATTAAAGTTGTACTTTTTGGGAAATAATTTTAATAAAATGAGCATGCATGTTTTTGGAATCAATCCATTCGTTTTCACTCATTTTTATGCCATCATGGAAATAAAAAAATAAAAAAAAATCAATCAATACCTTTTTCACTTCTCACCTATTAACAAACTTAAGAGGAGAATGAGGTAATTTTAAAACAAACGAACTTGTTGATGTATGCTTTAATGGTAAGACCTGACTGACGATGTAAGGCATTATTTCAATCCCTAAACACTGGAGAAATAAAGAGATAATCCGTAGTCAACCCCCTCGAGCCAGAAGTCGGTGTTCTTTCTATAAAAAACCTTAATCTTAACCAGGGCCAGGGTAGATTTCAACTAATCCAGCAGTGCGTCCTAATGCAAGGGAGTCAATATCAATCACAAGGATAAAGGTTTAAGCACATCTTCCTCCTCGCATCATTAAAATCCGGGAAAGTAATGAAGATAAAGCTCACCACATATTCTTCCTCACACCATTAAACATTGAGGAAGCAATCAAGGGTAACATGGCATTCACGTCTTTCGAAAATCAAAGACAAAGTCAATCAGAATTGTTCAAAAAAATCCCGCTAAGTCAAAGAGTAAAAACGCTTAAAAAATTTAACTTTTGACTTAGGCAAAAATTAGGGTATATTGATGGACCATAAATTCAAAAGGATCGGTCCATGCAAAAAAGGGATTAAAAGGAAATTTAAAAAAAGATTGAACAATCTTATAAACGGAAGTGAGGGATTGCCATCTCAAAGATCTCATCAAGGGTTTAAACCATTGTCACCATGACTAAAGAAATTCTCTTGCAAGATGAACGCATTTGTTGGGTTAATTGTATTTAGGAATGGAGAACATCAAGGAGAATGGGGAGGGTTAACTTTTAAAATTTTGAGCCTTATATCTTTTGTTTCATAAACCGTGAACCAGACCACGTTATAACATACAAAAGTCCTAATTGAAGCTAGGGGCACTATAAAAGCATACTCGACAAAGTCGTTGTTAAACTGACTCAAAATTCAAAGGTTTGTTAAATCATTATTTTCTCATCTTAATGTGTGCCAACCTCATGGCCATGTATCCTCATATTTGTTTCCACACCTATTTTCGATTTCGAAAACTTGCATGAACGTGACCTTTTAATTACTTTTCAAAAGGAATAATTTTACATGCAAATCAATACTTAGCATTGAAGGAATGTCAACAAGGGTTTAATAAAGGGCATATTGATTCAAGACAATTCTAACAAGGGGAAAATTATCAAGGAATCATTCTAATTGAGGGGTAAATCCTTATGATCTTATGGGCATATCATATGAAGATCAAACTCACTAGGGGCAAAACATTACAAGATTTGACGCACTTATGTCAAGAAACTATTCCATGACTCTAGTGATAAGGGTTAGATATTTTCAAGAGGCTCATACGGGGGCATACCAACTCAAGGGTGTAGTGAGGCCAATCACTCCAAATGTCATATAATCAGGGACATATTATTCAATATTCAAATACTGGGGCAAGCCATATAAAGGTCATATTGCAACATTGTGGGATCTAAGTCCTTTTCATGCAATTCCTCTAGACCTCAAGGATCAGGGGCATACCTTTCAAGGATTCAAACAATAGGACATACTTTTCAAGATGTAAATATTGGGGACAATTCATATAAAAGTAATATTACATTATGGTAGGATCCAAGTTCCTCTTCAAATAATACCTCCCTAACAAATGGAAGACCATTAAAAAGTTCCATACTGGGGCAGAATACCTTAATGACATGGTGAAACTGATCATTCCAAGGGTTAATCAAATCAGAGGCATACTTTTCAAGACTCAAATACTGGGGTAATTCATCTCAAGGTCATATCAAGTCATGGTGGGATCAAAGTTCCTTTCCAGGCATACCTTTCAAACCTCAATCAATCAAGGCCAATACCCTCCGAAGTACAATCAATCTGGGATAGACTACTGCAAGGATTAATCAAAGGAAACCGCTTCACAAAACGGTTTATCTAGGGCACTTATGGAGACATTCAAATCATTGTCATGCATTAATTATGTCGCTACGCTCTAGTACCTATCATGCACATATAACATAACATCACATGCATACATGAACATGCATACATAACATAGGATTTATGACCGCTCATAGAAGTCAAATCCCCAGCTATACCAATACAATTCCTAAATAGGAGTGCTTATTAGCCTTCCCCAGGGTTACATTAAGGGTTTTTATCTAAAGTTTCCATTAGGTGTTCTCATCAAATTTTTATCAGAAGGATTCCACTAAGGTTTCACATAAGGGTTTTATTTTAAGGATTTATCTAAGGGTTTGAAGGATTCGTCTAAAGGCTTGAGTTAAAGGATTAATCCAAAGGTCTTACTTGAAGGATTCATTTAAGGGTTTTAATTAAAGAATTCATCTAAGGGTTTGATTTAAAGGATTCATCCAAGGGTTTGACGGATTCGTCTAAAGGCTTGAGTTAAAGGATTCATCTAAATGTCTTATTTGAATGATTCATTTAAGGGTTTGATTTAAAGGATTCGTCCCAGGGTTTGATTTAAGGGATTCGTCCAAGGGTTTGGTTTAAAGGATTCACAAAAATTTCTCATCAAATGGCCTTATCAAGGGAGTTTATCAAAAGGGTTTATCGGGATTGTCATCAAAGGATTCTATCAAGGGGTTTTATCGATAGGTTTTATCAAAAGAGGTTTCAACAATGGAAATTATCAAAAGAATTTCATTAGAATTTTTTCTCAAAAGGGATTTCATCAGGATTTTTTCTAAGGGATTCACCAAAATGGATTTATCAAGGGGTTGTACCAAGGGATTCATTAAAGGGAGTTTATCATTGGGATTTGTTAAATGGGGTTTCATTAGGGGTTTTATCAAAGGTTTTGTCAAGGAATTCAACAAAAGAAGGTCTTATCAAGGGGGTTTCATCAAATATTGTTATTAAGGGGTTTCACCAAGGTTTTATCATCAAAGGCTTTTATCAAAGTTTTTTTTATCATGAGTCTCATCAAGGGATTCACTAAGGGATTCTACAAAATAATTATCTAGGGGTTTTACCGGATTTGTATCCTAATAAGTGGTTTTATCAATGGATTTTCACCAAGGAGATTTCATCAAAATTGTATCGAGGGGTTCTGCCAGATTCTTATCCAAGGGATTTATCAAGAGGTTTTTGGATTCTTATTCAAGGGATTTATCAAGAGGTTTTAATCAGGATTTTTTTAAAGGGGATTTACCAGATTATTTCCTTCAGGGGTCCTACCAGAATGTTATTAAAAGGTTTCATCGGGGTCTTATCAAGGGGTTTTCTATCAAGGGATTTCTCAAAAGGGTTGTTATCCGAAGTCTCATCCAAGGGGTTCCATCAAAGGGTTATACCAAAATTTTATTAAAGGATTTTCATCAAATATTCCATCATGGAATTTTATAGAGGAATCTCATCAAAGGAGGTTTATCAACGGGGTTCAATCAAAAAGGATTTCATTAAGGGATTTATCTAAAAGACTACATCAGGATTTTTTTTAAGGGTTCGACTCGAGATTTATCAAAACATGATTTCATCAGGGATTTACCAAGGGAACTACCAAAGGGGTTTCATTAAGGGTTTTATCAAAGGTCAATCACGGGTTCTCAAAGAATTCTAAGGATTTTATAAAAGGGATTTTTATCTAATGGGTTCTATCGGAATTTTTTCAAAGGGGGTTCTACCATATTTTTGTCAAAGGGGTTTTACCAAGGGATTTTATCCAAAAAGGGGTTCTATCGGAATTTGTACCGGATTTATATCAAAGAGATTTTATCAAGGGACTTTTATACAAAAAAAGGTTCTATAAAAACAAATTTAAGGGGGTTCTACCAGAGTTTTATCCAAGAGGTTCTATCAAGGTATTTTTATCCAAAAGAGTTCTATTAGATTTTATCAGGGAGCTTTTACCAAAACTATATCAAAGGATTATCATCTAAGGATGTTATTTAGGGGTTACACCGGATTCCACCAATGGAATATGTTAAAAGAATTCTATAAGGTATTCAACAAGGGATTTCATCAAGGGTTTTATCAAAGACTCATTCAGGGTTTTTTAAGTTTCGTCAAAGAATTTTAAGGGATTTTCATCAACAAGGGTTCTATTGGAATTTTCTCAAGGGATTGTAGTGTATTCCATTAATGTAATTTATCAAAGGGATTTATCAAAATAATTTTACTAATGGGTTTATACTAAGGGATTTTTCAAAGAGTTATATTATAATATTACTCAAAAGGGGTTACATCAGGGGTTGTATTAGGGATTCAGGAAGAATTCATCAGTTAGGGGTTATATGGGGTTCTACCGGATGTTCATCTTGAGGGATTATATGAAAGGGATTTATGGGGTTCTATGAAAAGGGGTTATATCTAATATTTGTCCAAGGGGTTCTAATTGGGAGTTAAGGGGTTCCATCCAGGGATTTTGTATCCAAAATAATCAAGGTATCGCTAAAGTCCTATTTGATTCTGACAACATGATTAAAGGATCATGGGAATCATGGATTATATTCACCCATAAGGGTTGAAAAATGATTGATAAGGGGTTCTATTAGGGATTGATAAGGGATTATATCAGGGATTGATAAGGGGTTCCATCAGGGTTTATTTAGTCAAAATTTGACATCAAGGGGTTCCAATGGGGTCTTCATCCGATAATTAGTGAATATTGGTCATAAGAGGGTTTATCGGGGTTTATCAAAGCAGTTCAAGATTGTAGTTGATGTATGGGTTTCTATCAGGATTTTTATCTGACTAAGTTGGGTTAAAAGAATTCTATCGAAATATTGGAGTAATCAGAGTATCAGGATTTTATCTGTTCCAGTGACTTGGTTTCTTTTTCATCAAAATTTGGGGTCCTCTTATATTTAATCGTCTCCTCCTCGGAAGGAGGAAGGCTTGTCGACATCATCCATCCGATTCGAAGCCGATTAAATAGGGGCAGCTGTCGTACCCTAAATTTTGACCCGAGATTCTTTTTGTCTGTCTACAAGTCAAAAAGGGACTCTTTTGACCTTTTAGACTGACTTTTGAATTTTCATTGGATTTATCATTAATTACTTTTAGAGCTTAAGGGGTACCACATTATAAATTTTTTAGTATAATTTTATACATAATTATAATGAGGGTTTTATTTAAAAAAAGAGAAGGTATATTGGGTTTGTTAATAATATTACTACTAACATTATTATTAATTATAACTGGGGTTTTATTAAAAGAATTGCTAAGGGGTCATGATAATCTTGTTGTTTTTAATAATAATAATAATAAGGGTTTTATTTTTTTTAAAGTAAAACGATATATTTGGGTTATTAATATTATTATTAGTCTTATTAAAAAAATTTATTTTGGTTTTAATATATTAAGAGAGAGGGTTATGTTTATTTGTTACTAATAATATTATTATTAATATTGTTATATTTAATAATAGGGATTATTAAAACTATTGGTTTATTTTATGTAATTAGTTTTAAATTTATAGATTTATAAGGGGGTGGGGATATTTTAATTAAAATTTAAGAAAATAATATTATAAATTTTTATTAATTGGAATATTTTTATGAAGACTTCGTATATAATTTTTTTAGTCATTTTTATTATGTTGGACATATAAGAATATAAAATGGGTTTTTATATAGAAAAAATGGGTGATGTATTTATTCTAGAAAATTATTTTAAAATCTAATAATTACTTATTAGATTATTAAAATAAAAATCTTTGTTTTTAAGTTTTAGGAAATGAATTTTTATTCCTTTGATTTGAAAAATATTTAAAAGGGGAGTAGGGTTTATTATTTGGGGTATTAATTTTATTTTTTAATAAAAAAAATAGAGAATTAAATATATAGTTTCTATTAAGTTTAGAGGTTTGTCTAGTATATCTATCTCTATATATACATAAATTTTTTTGATTTTTAGATCTTATTATAAAATAAGTTAGGAGAGATTTTTATAGGGTTGACCATATCTTATTATTATTATACATTCTTAAATAAATAAAATGACATAGTTAGGTAGCAAGGGTATTAAAGAAATTACAAGAGGGATAAACCATGAGTTTAAATCTCACCTTACCTACTTTTGTGTTTTTATTCTCTTTTATTTATGTCTAACTTTTTATTTTTTAAATCATAAAAATTCTATTTTTTATTATTTAAATATTAATTTTCGTATTTTATTTAATGCAAATTTTAAAATATTGTTTTTTTCATTAAATTATTATTTTATGAATAAAATCTCAAAAACATATCATAAAATAAAAATATTTGGAAATATTTTATTCACAATTTATTTGAGGATAGAAATTTAATGTCATTTAACATTTCAATTGATATTTTTGATATACAAAAATATTTAAAAATTGTTGTTCTCTTTTAGATCATTCTATTTTTAAGGATTATATGTTCCTTTTTTGAAATAGTTATTATGGGTAATTGAATAATTATTGGTTTCTAATTTTTGGGTTTTTTTCTTTGATTTATTGCAAATCTTATATTTATGTTCAAATCTTAAAAAATCACAAAAATTTTATTTTTTTAAATATTTTATTATTAATTTTCGGATTAATTTATTAGGTATTTTTTAAAAATATCATTTTTCATTTAAATCTTAATTTTATGTATAAAATATCCCAAAATCATAAATATAATAAAAATATGAATAAGGAAACTGTTTTATTTGATTTTTCTATTTTTGCAAAGAAAAATTAAAATCAATCAATTTTGTTAATGGTCTTAATTATAATTGATGTTTTTCCTTTTTCATTAACCTAATTTTTTAGTATAAATATGTCTCATATTTGCACTTTTCATACACCCACAATTCACCTAAAAAATCAGTATAAAAAGTTGTTGTTCTTCACATTGAAGAACAACAACACTAAAAGAGTTGAGGGGTCGGGATCTTACACTACAAGAAAACAAATCTTGCATCAAAGGAGAAAAAGAAAAGTACGAAAGAAAAGGAATCAAATGAGAAGAACAAGGGAAAGGGAGAGGACGAGGCTCACAACGTGGATTTCTACCCCTGATAACTTTCGGGCGGGTAAATTCTTTATTATCCTTCTTATTATGTTATATATATTGTGGTGTGCTGTATAGTTTATTAAAAAATTTATAAAGTTCTAATGAACTAATTTTTATAGATGATCTTGATTACTTAAATTGTGGTATACTAAACTGATTGTCTGCTAACCTTTTTAGTAAAACCATTATTAACACTTGTGGGTTTGATATTGAGATTTCATTTGCTTATTTTGTTAATGAATTGTTTGAATTATCATATATGTAAGAAACAACGATAAATATCAAAATAACTTTTTTTAAAGCCAAAATCTCATACTAAACTAAGAATCAAAAATCATAATTTTTACAAATTATGAACCTTTATGATAATTAATTAATTAGTTTACCTAATTAATTATTTTAAATTAGGTTTTGGTATTTTAAGGGACTTAATTATTAAAATCTTGTGGATTGTGAAATATTATTATTTTGTTTTGGGATTTATTAATTAAATAATTGATTACTTGATTAATTAATTAATTAGGATTTATAATAATAATTATAGATTTTCATGGGGAATTAGGAATAAACAATTATGACTTATTTTGAGGTTTATTTGGATTTTCATAATTATTAGATTTTTATAATCACTATTTTGTTAATTATTTCTTCATAATTATATGTTAATATTTAATAAAAATAGGACTTTATATTATCTTCTACAAAAAAAATATTTTGAGATATTTTCTTTAGAAATTTGGGATTTAACTATTTCGGGATTAAATTTTATTATTTTTTGGATTTCAAAAAATGTGGGAATTAATGGCATTTTGGGGTTTCAAATATATTTATGCAAGGGATTTAATAAGGGCTTTGGGATTTCATAACTATTTTGGGGTCTTACAAATTATTTTGGGATTTTTATAATTGTTTTGGGGTTTTATTATTATTTTGGGGTTTTAAATGGGATTTTAATTTAAAAAAATTATAAAGAGAAAATCAGGTTTTTCTTAAATACTTAATCAAAATGGGATTTTTAAAAGTAAGGGTTTTTATCACTTAGTAAGGGGTAGGGGATTAGGGGAAACGAACTACGACGCTCTGATCCCTCTTTTGAGGGTACGTAGGCATAGGGTTTTGAACAAAGACCCTAGCGAGTAAACTTAAGGGAAAATTAGGATTTTGGGATGATAAGGAAAAAGTTGGATTTAAATTTTAAATTTTCACACAAACAAATATACCCTAGAACCTAGAAAGGATCATATTGGATACAATAGAAGTGAGCGGTGCCTAACACCTTCCTCTCATTTAACCGACTTCCGAACCGAAGGTCTCTAGGGATTTAGGTTTATCACTATTTTTTTTTACCTAAAAATGTGATGGCGGCTCTTAATTTTTAAGCCGACCGCGACAAATACCTACCACCAGGTAAAAGAAAACCTCACAACTAACTGCTATATCAATACTTATGCTAGGGGATATAACCAACTCAAGCTGAAGAACAAAACTTGGCTGAGGATTCCATTACATAAACATTGCTTCTAAAGCCAAAAATAGTATACCGATGAAGATATCAAAAACTCAGTTGGGGATACTCATGTGACAGGAATATCGCTTTTAACAACTTTTCTGGGGGAGAAATTGGAACTCATTTGGGGACGTTCATACAACAAACAATTCCCGCTCCTACTTGCTGTTGGGGAGCAAAACGTTACTAATATCAAAATGCCAGGATTGTTTAGGAATTCTATTTGGAAATAACCGGATCAAACCATGCTCTAGGAGAGATAAGGTATACACTTCAAGACCTTACCATTCTTGATATAACTCTTGTACCAGACCATATGGTCTACAAAGGAATTTACACCGAGAGGAAACTTTGTACCATAAAGACTTGAGATAACATGCCCCAGTGTGTTCGAATTCTTAGAGGAATTCGTTGAATCTCGACATAACTGTCCCAGATTAACTGAACTTGGCAAATTCTTTGATCAATAGAATCTTCTATCTTTGACCTAGGTGAAGACATTACCCGAGAGAGTAGACTTACTTATACTTAACAAAGTCTTCAGGCAACATTCCTATGGATATGGTTATTCCTGAGATAACTTTGCTAATCACTCATCAAAGTTTCAGGCCTCAAAAGATTAAACTCATCGTTGATACTCCCATGTAAACTTTCATGATGTCAAACAAATATATGCAAGAAAAATGTTAATTCTGAGAATGATAACTATAATGCAACACATATGTTTATCTTGAAGTTTTTATTGAAGATATGTCGCAAAACCTTGTGAATGAATCACTAGTTTAGATACGACATTGATTTTTGAATGCATATGTGTAACACCCCAAAATTGCCCTCTTATTTATAACCACTAACTGGATTTATGCTTCACATTCATCTACACTTACGTTAGGTCATAACACCTACGATTGTACATTTGCCACAAATTCCTAAGGTGCGGGACCGAGGGTTGCCTGGTGATGCAAGTTTTCCGTAGGCAAAGGATCCAGTCGATTATTGCAGCCAAGATAAAGTAAAAGATGACTCAAGGTCTTGTTTCCTATGTTGGTTTCGCTAATATTCATTAAAGAGGGTGATTGGGGCTCTCATGACAATGACATATTGGTATTCATGATATAAGGAACTTGACTTCTTAATGGTTTTTTCTGAGTTTTGAGATTGAGGATTCATTAAGAATATAGGTTTGATTTGGATGTGAAGGTTGATGTGATTTAGGCATCTTAAGGTTGATTTGTCGGAATTCAAACTAGACTTCGTACCCTTCTTCTAATTCCACATTGAGATTTCTCTTTTATTTTTATTTTTATTTTTTTCGTGTCATTTTTCCTGATCAAGTTATCAAAACCCATTCATTCATCTTTACCAATTCAAAGGCCAACTCATACCATGTTTATTTTTAGAATTTAATTAATACTAAACTTTTTCCAATATCCAAGGCCCATATTGTTGTCCAAATTAATTAAAAAAAAAACCATTTGTATTTAGGCATTCACAAATGAGGTCAAAACTAAGTTGATTGCTCGATGTCCCGGTAAGAGTAAGTGCTTTACCAGAGTTGTGAAAGAAATCTGTGCGACACATGCTGAGTTAGAGAAATAGAGAGCTGGTGGTTTGACAGGTGACACTGATGATGCACAAATGGTTTAGAGGCCTCTTATTTTTATATGGTAGTGGGTGGCATTAAGGATGCTACCGAAGCGGTGATGTTGAATGTAGAAGAAGCAAATACTATTATGGAAGATGTTGGTAAATTTTGAGCATTATGAACAAAGATATGGAGAAAGTGATTGCCAAGATGAAAACCCTTCTACATCTGGCCGTCCAACTGAAAGTTCATCTCCAGTTTTGTCACCCGTGTTGGAAAGTAAATCATCCATTGGTACAAAACTAAACAAACATACTGTCAAGTCCGATCTAAAAAATAAAGTTCTTGATTGGAACTAGACAAGAAAGCTTGCTGAAAGCAAAACAAGTCTTAAGGCAAAAAATGAGTTGCAGGAGAATTTTTTTTATAAGAGAAATGAATACAAAAAAAAAGTTCCTTCATATTAATCAGAAAGTTCATAAGGAAATACAACAGAAATCAGTTATCAAAACACTGATATATCAGAAAAAATGCCAATACAAAAAATCAGAACCAATTCCTAATCTAATAAACTAACAGAATTCCTAACTGTTATAACTAATTGTCTAACCGAATACCATGGTGATTACCGAATTGCCCTCATAAGTTTCAGGACCCTGATCTTCTATAAGAATTCAGATTATTGCTGCTTCATGACTCCTTGACCAACCTTTCTCAGAATCTTCATCATCACCAATTGCAAACTTCAATCTTCTTCTTCATCTCCCTCATGCTACAACTTCTTCAATATCTCTCATTTCCTCCATTCTTCATTTTCACTTCCTCACCACCTTCATCTCTTCCATGATCTTCATCATTGCACCATGACCTTCATCATTTTCAATCATCATCATCAATCCGCAAAACCCTGCAACTTCATTATTCATTCTCGTCAACTTTCCATCTGCAAGATTCACACATCAACCACAAAGCAGCAGAACAAACCGTAATCAGAAGAGGAATTACAAATACGGATCAACAACGCTACCAAACTCTCAGATTCGATTCATTCCATACAACTCATACCTTCAGACATCAAGGTCCACGGCACGCAACATACACATCGACAACTTCCATCTTCATCAATCATCAACCAAGACCGAACTCCGTGAATACCTGCAAATCGCAAAACGCTTCAGGATTTCAATTCCGGAACTATCAACAACAACATCTTGAAGGAACAGTAGAAGAAGAATCGAAAGGGAGAAGATTAAGAACCATACCTGCCAACCGAATCATCATCTCGACATCCATCACCATTCTTGAATCCTTTTCTGCACAGAGAATCTAATGGATCTTCAACCCTCTCCTTCACCCTCTAACAAATTCTCCTGAACCAATACCCGACACTCTTCCTCAATTTCCAGAGCATCGAACACGTTCACCAACACAGCTTCATCATTCTTCTACAATTCAGAACCACTATTCATCTGCAATCTTCAATCAATATCGACCAAGAACGCATCAATCTCCAATCCCCCGTCTTCATCGATCTCTCTCAGCTTCATCAGCATCAACCTACAAGCAAACTGAGTTATCGACGATGATGAAGAATCCACAAAGAAACGCGAAATAATAATGTAGATCCATACTCGTCAGGACCGCCTTTGTTCCACAGGTACGCCGACTCGACTTGAAACTTGCAAATATTGGCTACTACGATATAGGTCGTGATTAGAGGAACAAAAACCCTTTGATTTTGAACGATAATTTGTGAGTTTGAGAGTTGGATGGGGGAGGTCCATTTGTTAGGGTTTCGCGATTTGGATTTAGGTTGGGGGCTAGGTTCCGCGTGAGGTTATGTTGACATAGGTGATGTAGACGACGAGGACAGTGAGTGTTTCCCAGTGGCGCGGCTTGTTCCGGCGGCGAGGATAGGGTGACTTGAGAGGAGGCGTTTGGGAAGATGGAGATGGTGTGGCTAAGAGAGAGAAGGGGGAAGGCGCCGCGGGGAAAGGAGTTTGGGAGTTAGGGTTACATTTTTTTTGGAGAAGGTAAGCATGGCGAAGAAGAGAAGAGGCATGAAGATAAGGGTGAGAGAAAGAGAACAGCTGAGAGTGATGGTGAGAACAGGTGAGGGAGAGAGGTTGGCGAAGAAGGTTGATTACAGCGGCTAGGTTTTTTGGCCATGGAAGAAAGACTTCAGTGAGAGAGAAGAAAAGGGGACGAGTTAGGGAGATAGAAGAAGAGTTTTGTTTGTTTTTATTATTTAAGGAATGTGATTAGGGATTTGATTAATATTTAATTTTTGGTTTGAATTAGAAATAATAACTCTTAATGACCTTCATAATAGCACCGTTAAGGTTTTGAAAAAAAATCATAAAAAACTCCATTAAATCCTCCACCGCCCTTGCTAATTCTGTGGGTATAAGGTTTTGGTTATGGGTCCAATCCGGAGGTGACACGTGTCACCGTCCGGTTGGACCAATTTTGTTGTGATCTTATCCCTTCCCTCCATGCGGATCTAGGCCTAGGTGAATTGATATTGACACCCCTCATTTAGAAGCCCATCAATTTTTAACTAAAAATGTCTCTATTTGCACCCCAACCTCACTTCCTACGCATTGGGCTTAGAGCAAAACGCTATTCCCACCCCCAATGCTAAGCCCATTAACTTTTAACTTCTAGAAATATTTCTTTCTCACCCCCTTTCTTTATTTTCTTTCTTTTATTTTTTAAGCACCCTTTCAAATTAATTCATAAAAAATACTAAAATTGATGATAAAATTCCACAAAAATTACAGTAGGATATTAATTCAATTTAGAACCTTTCCCCATTTTTACTTTCTGAATTTTTGCATTTTTCAATTTAATTTCGATTTTTTTCATTTAATTGATTTTAGGTTGAATTCTTCATGGACACATAAATTTGTACAATTTATTTCTGCCACTTCCCATAACATTTTTTGCCCATTCTTTTTGATATGATTAGAGGACAAACTAAAGTACCTAGAATATTTTTGGTGTAATTTTTAGGACATTTTTTCTACTGTTTTGATAGTGTGATTTGTTTAAGTTTGTGATTAAACCTTAGATAAATTTAGGTGACCATTTACCATAGTTAGAATTAGAATTTTTAAGATATTTTTTAACATAGTGTTATAATCAGGTTAGAGACCCTAGGGAATTAATTTCACATTTTTTCCATAAACTTTTGATATTTTTTGGCATTTTAATTCATTTCCATCATATTATGCATATTCATGATTCATGTCATTCACTAACTATTTGCTTTTTGTGCAAGGTGTTTTTTCAAGGATTGGCTTATGGACTTGGATATTTTTTATGCCTCAATTATGTTTGTGTGTTTTGTGATGTAATAGCTTAGAACTTGTATGTTTGTATAGTTTCTATAATTAGGATAGAAAAGATAAAACAAATCGATAGAAAACAAAATCTCAAAAATGAAACAAATAAGACTCGATCCAACGTCGAGTAAGTTTTCAAATAAATAAATAAAGTTCATGTGACTTTAGGATTCCTCGATTACCATCTTTCCACTCCATTCAACCAAAAGCAAGCCTTGTATGTTGCACACCATAAGTCGTGCGTCTTAGCATCACGCAATCGACCCACCCGATCCATCGTTTCATCCTGTTTATGTTTCATTCACGATTTTACCCACCATGACCTAAGAGGACCATATTGTTCATTATTGCCTTTTATGTTCTCATTTCTAGTCTTATATCTATTAGGTAGATTTAATCTCAAACCTCACTAACCATAAGTCATCTTTAAATTCAACTAACATAGGGTAAGTCTAGTTTCCCTTAGAATTTTTCCTTTTATAACTTGAGTCTCACTTCTCATCTTAAAAGAAAATCAAAAACACTTAATAAAGGAAAAGGTGTACAATGCGCCACGAGCCTTAAGCTATACGGGAAATGATTAGTGGAGGTCTCCTTCACTCTTCTAGGATGCTTTACAAACGTTCCATTGGGGGCGACCTTGGAAAGTATTCGCTCCTGTGTCATAGTCTTTAGTGTTGTACATACAATAAATACAATCTCAAAACACTTCTTCTAAAAAACAACAAACCAAGAAGTCACGTCTTCCCATCTCATCTCATACTCTTTGCGGACGAACATGACTTGTCTCGACAATTCAAACAGCGACACAATAAGCATCCTCGAGTCAGAGCCGGTAACACCTGAGCTAGAACTATGGCAACGTCATCCTAAAAATCACAAACGAGTTTCAGCCTTAGTTAGACGAACTACGGCGTCTCTGATCCTCATTTATCCCGATGAGGTACGTAGGAAGTGGGGTAGGGCCCATTCGAGCACAATCTTTCTTTTTCCCTACATTTTTCCCCTTTTCTTTCCATTTTCCAATTCCATTCCTTTTCTCATCTCCATTCCATTTCAGATAGTCATTCCTCTATTCAAACAACATATTATTTCTCACCCTTTAAAAAACAGACTTTTAAGTGTGGATCCCGTCGGGTACGGAGGACGGATTGGGGTGCTAATACCTTCTCAATTCGTAACCGACTCCCGGACCCAGATCTTTGGTTTGCAAGGCCTCGTCCTTTTCCTTCTTCCTCAGGTTTGTGCAACATTACCTTTCCCATTCCTTTGGGATAAAAATGTCTGGCTGGCGACTCTAACTTTTCCGCGCCACTTTCGCGTTTGTACTAGGATGAAAATCCCGGGAGCGACAACTGGCGACTCTGCTGGGGACTTTTAGAAATTCTAATTTCCCCTTTGAGAGTCAATCTTAGCGCTTGTCTGTTTATGTTTTCTTTGGGTGTTTATTCGTTTGTTGTTATGCTTTAGTTTAGCTTTACTGTTTTATTTACAGTTTATCGCTTTCCTTTACAGCTTTATTTACAGCTTTCTGCACTTTACTTTACTGTCGCATATACTGGCATATACTGTACTGGCTGTTCTGGTTTTCCTTGGCGGGATGGGATTATTGTGAGATAAGCCAAAAACCCGGCTTGAGTATACACATAGGATTTAGAGTGGGCAGTCGTGTGGCTTGCGTGGTCTTGAGCACGTGTAGTTTTCACGAGTCTCACACCCAGATCAGGCTCTCTTGGGATATGTTCTATACTGCCTAGGCAGACCATAGAATGTTCCCACCTGAGCTGCTAACACTGGGAACCGATCATCGAGGATCTTAGTGGAAACAACCCTCTCCAGTGGTGACAGTGGCAGACCACATTTCGTGGCAAACCCATTCGCACCCGAGGGCCCTCTAGGAAATCGCATAGGATAACCTTGTTCTCTCATAGGAACCTGGTTAAAGCAACTGGTCGTATGACGGTAGTATTGCACCCTTCGGGATGAATATACTATTGTTTCTCGACTTCAGTGCTTGAAGCCGGGAACATATGAGGGATGCTTGTTTTTCCGGAATTCAGCTGAGGCCTCCCTGAGTAGTACATAATGCCAAACCGATTCCCTGATTTGGTCATGAGCCATTTCTCGGAAATGGTGAACGTATTATTGTTATTCAGCTTTGAGAGTCCGTGATGTTGACCCGTAGTAGCATACCCGTGAGATTGGGAGGGGTTTACAGGTTCGCAGGAAAACTAAACCTTCAACCTACCTTGTTCTTGATACTTGGGTTTTCTTCCGACACATACTTATGATCTGGTATTCTTGACAGTTGGTATTCAGACAAAATTAGAAGGCAGTACAACAGTGCCCAGTATATGCAACAATGATCACATGTTGTTGCATTGCATCACATCATCCGCATACTTGCATTCCTAACGCATGTTTATTCATTTGCAGGGCTGCATATCACATCCTTGATTCCGGTTGTGGGTATTGATCTATGAGCATGGAATCCAAGAAAAAGACCAAGTGTATTATCTCCTACAAGGTTTATCAGCCTGTTGTGAAAGAAATTCTCAAAGTGAAGGCCTTAGCTCCTCCAGAAGTTCTGAATGTCTTCAAGGAGGATTACGGGTGGATTTTGTATTTCATAGAGCCCATCAGTGACTATGCCTTCAGAGGGATGCACACCTTGCTACAGTTTTATGATCCACAACTTAGATGTTTAGTACTTTCTGATTTCGTGTTGGCACTTACATTAGAGGAGTATTCAAGCATCCTGAGAGTTTCCGTGAAGGACTGTGCACCATTCTTTGGGACCAAGATTGATCCCGACTTCAAAGATGTAGCAATTGCTCTTTATTTGAGCAAGTCATTATTGGAAGACCGGATTGATAGCAAAGGAGGCTTCCGAGGATATCATTTGAGTTTCTTGTTAGGTGAGGCTACCAAAGCAGCTGAGGCAAAAAGTTGGTGTACCTTCAATGCGATCCTAGCTTTGTGTATCTATGGAATCACTTTGTTCCCGAACATGCCCAACTTCGTGGATGTCGATGCTATTCGCATTTTCATAGCAAAGAATCCTATTCCTACTCTCTTAGGTGATCTATACCACTCTGTGCATTATAAGAATGAGAAGCGAAGGGGAGGAATGTTTAATTGTTGCGCGACTGTATTCTACAAGTGGTTCACACGCTTTCTTCCACAATCAGGAGCTTTTGAGAAGACGAAGAACACTCTTGAATGGTCGGAAAGATTGATGGGCTTGCAAGCAAAGGATATTGTCTGGGTTAATCAGGGATTGCGGTGCATTGACATTATTCATAGTTGCGGAGGATTCCCTAATGTTCTATTGATTGGGAGGAAAGGGGGAATTAATTATAACCCTTTTCTCACGGTTAGACAGTTCGGGTATGCCTTAAAGGAACCACCAGCCGCTGTGGACATCACTGAGTCCTTGTACTTCCAATCAACAGATGGATTCGAGATCGCTCGGAAAGCTTCTAATGCTTGGCATAATCGAAAGACAAAAGGGAAGAAGACTTTGGGAGTAGGGAATTGTCGAATGTATCCACCGTTTGCAGAATGGTTAAGAGAACGGGTTGAAGTGTTACTGTTACCATTTGGGCCTGCGCCTCTTCTATATCCCACGGTCATTGAACAACCTACCACAGTTAGCGTTGAAGAGTTCAACAAGATGAAGACGGAAAGAGACGGGTTGTTAATGGAGAATGCACAGTTAAGTCAAGAGCTTACTAAGGCTAATCATGCCAGACTTGAGATTGAGTGGAAAGCTCAAGAAGATGCTGAAAGGCATGCTATTGCAAGGAAACAGTGTGAAGTTGAGTTGGCTCGGTATGAGAGGTTCGAGTTTGCTACTAGGATCTCTTCCAAGGAACACATTGACACTAGAAAGCAACTGGATCAGAAGACCTTGATGTTTGAGAACATGAAAAAGAGACATGCTGCTTACAGGATCAAAAGAGAGGAACAAGACAAAGTTCAAGCTGAAGAGATCGCGAGTAAGCTAAAGGAGAAAGACAAAGAGATGGCCGGTAAGTTGAGAGAAAAAGATGCAGAACTTGCTAAAGCCCGAGAAGAAGCTGATTACTACAAGCGGATGATGATTTGCTATCAGAAGAAGCTGAAGAGGTTTGAAGACAACCAGGTGCAGACGAAGGAGCTGATAGAAGTTCCAAAGGTAGGACCAATCATTGACTCCGACCTAGATAGAGGATCGCATTGACAAAGACATCTTTCTATTTTGCTTGTATGTTTTAGGATTACCATCAGGACTGTTGATGGAATCTTCTTATCATTGCACTTCTGTTCGAATCCATGTTGTGTGTATTTTGACTATATCAACAAAGTTCTTATCATAAAAAGATCTCTTTGCTATCATTCTGTGTTCTCTCACTTTGTGATCACTGACACGTCTGACACATTTGCAAAAACACGTCGGTCTTCGTATTCTTGGAATTGTTTGGCACGTCTGCTACACACACACCTTATATTATCAACACTGCTTGTTATTTACAGCAAAAAGAGCTTATGTCTTCATCAAACCCACAAAACTAGAATCAGGGGATGGGATGCCCTAAAAATGGATGGACATGCCATAACATTCATTTCCTGCATATCATATTCTTGTGTTTTTGCAGGTTACCCAGAGTTTCTAACTTATTTAACTACAGGCAATATAGCTGGTCAATGCGTTCACCGATATCCGACTAAAAGAAACCGAGTAAGGATGGATGAACGAATGCAGACTGATCTCAATGAGCTCCGACAGAGGATGGATCAGTTCATGGAAATGATGACTGACATGGCCCAGAACCAGGAGCGTCTCCGGATGATGGTTGAGCAACCTCATGGGAATGTTAATACGGGAATACCGGCTGAGAATGTGGATTCTAACGTTGCCCGTAACGGGGAGCCTAATCCAAATAGGACCACAGCCCGTAATGCAGGTTTAGAAGACAATCAAGAGGACCAGTTCAGTCTACTGGATGCTGATATGGGTAACATGAATGAGATCAACAATCGCAGGTATGAAGAGCTGGCAGAGAAGATCAAGGCCATGGAATGTCAGAATTCCTTGGGTATCGATGTAACCAGTCTCGGGTCGGTACCAGGAGTCAGAATCCCTCCCAAGTTCAAGGCACCATTGTTTGACAAGTACAACGGCAGCACGTGCCCTAGGACTCACATTCACGCGTACTTTGGAAGAATCTCGACTCACACTAATGACGAGAAACTTTGGATGCATTTCTTCCAAGACAGTTTATCTGGAGCTTCGTTGAGCTGGTACATGAAGTTGAGTCGGGTCTCTATTCGAAGTTGGAAAGATCTAGCTGAAGCGTTCCTCAAGCAGTATCAATACAACATTGATATGGCTCCGAATCGCACTCAGTTGCAGAACTTGTCACAAGGACCTAAGGAAAGTTTTAAGCAGTATGCCCAGAGGTGGCGTGAGCTGGCCGCACAGGTTCAACCTCCATTGCTGGATCGGGAAATGGACGACATGTTTATGGGCACCTTGCAGGGTGTTTACTTGGATCGTCTGGCCGCCTGCCCGTCCATTGGTTTTTCTGATATCGTCATTGCGGGAGAAAGAATAGAGAATTTTCTGAAATTGGGAAAGATTCAGGATGCAAGCAATGCTAGTTCTTCTGGTGTGAGAAAGCCTTTTGGCAACGGTCAAAGAAGAAGAGAAGGCGAGACGAATGATGTGTATAGAGGCCGAGACAAAAGTTATTCTCAAGGTTACCACCAAGCAGATGCGGTGACTATTACTCCACAGGTTCAACAACAACGACCACAGGGTTAGCAACAACAGGTACAGAGACCGTTTCAGGAAAGAACAAGAGCAAGAAACCGCAGACTCGACCCCGTCCCATGCCCATATGTTGTATTGCTCCCAGAGCTGCTAAAGTTGAACCTGGTCGAGCTTCGTACCATGAGACCTCCTCCTCCTGACAATCTACCTCCAAAATTTGATGCTAACGCCAGGTGCGAATTCCATTCAGGTGCACAGGGGCACAATATTGAGAAATGTTGGGCTTTTCAGAACAAGGTACAGGACCTAGTTGACTCCAAAGCAATCAATTTCGCTCCTCTCCCAAATGTACTCCAGAATCCGATGCCTAATCACAACGGAGCCGGTGTCATGGTTATTCTACCAGATGGTTCACGTTAAGCTGCAGTCTTCAAGTTGATCGCCCAGGACGCCAGGGTATTCATGAAGCAAATAAAGCCAGCAGTATTCAAATACTCTCAGTGATGGCATTCATGTGTTTGCCTTTCTTCATTGTTCATTTTCATCCCTATTGAGGGGAACTACGTCGCTCTGATTCTTCATTGGTCATCAGTCAATGGAGATACATAGGCAGAAGATCGTCAGGTCTTTCCGAGCAACCTTATGGGGTAACTTTACTCCCCAGCTTCACTTTTTCCTTCAGACGTCTCGTGTCAGAGTCAGAATATCTAGAAGAGGTATGACTGCCATGGTTAGGTATACAACTGCATATTGAAGATTACAAGTCTGTGAAAGAGCTATTGATCACTGAAAGTATCCAAGACTGACAGGTCCAGACGGAGCCAAGCCTCCTCAACTACGGCAATATTCAGTTTCTTTACTGCATTTCTATTTGTAGTTTCTTTTATATGCTAAACATTTGTCTACATGTATGAAATTTGTTTTTGAATGTTAGCAATAATAAAACTCACATGTTTTTCTTGAAGTAAATTCATTTGCATTCCCTTACAATTTTGCATGTGTACATCGCAATACCAATTGTCATGCTTAAATTCTATGAAAGGAGAATGACGAAACAAAAACGCAAAATCTATAATTGTGTGCTCTCGAGTAAGACCCTGTTGACGATGTACAGGCTTTGTTTCAAATCCCTAAACACTGGAGATATAAGGAAGATAGACCCTTGCTAACCCCTTTGAGCCTTGAAGTAGGAGTTTCCTTTCACATGAAAAAACCCTCAAATGTAACCCAGAGGCAGGGTAGATGTCAGCTAGTCGGACCAAGCGTTCATGCTTTCATAAAGGAGTGTATATGAGGATCCATTACATTCCATCATGCTAATCAAGAGGTCCAAAGGCCAGAAACCACAATGGTTATCCAAGTCAAAAGGTCCAAAGATTGAAAACCACAATGGTTATCTTTCGTCGACCCAAAGAATGAGGCAGTCACAACCCTCGGGAAGCAATCAAGACAAACAGTGTCACACGACTCGTTCAAAAAAAAGAATAAAAAGAAAAGAAAAAGCCCGCTAAGTCGAAACTTGAAAACAAGCGACTTAGGCAAAAGTTAGGGCATCCCGCTGGACTTCACAATCAAAGATTCACAAGAATCAGTCCAGGCAAAAGTTAGGGATAAAGCAAAATAACGCAAACTCAAAAGACGGAAAGGATTACACAAGAAAGATCCTCAAATGAGAACAAAGTCGTGTGACACAGACACAAAAGATAGAGGAGTGACTGACTCTTGATAATAACCTGATTGGTGCTTGAACTGATAGCAGCAATGGTTCCTCAATCAACACGAAACCCTTATGAAAGATGAATGCTTGTGAAAACTAGCTGAATGTAGGAATGGAGAACATCATGAAGAGTGGGTGGGCACAAATAAACTTCGAGCCTATATCCTTTGTTTCTATAACCATGAACAAGGCCACGATACAACCCTTAAAAGTCCTAACTGAAACAGGGTTAATTTGAGAGCGTACTACTACGAGGCCGCGCTCCTGACTCCTATGAGTTGTGCTAAAAGACATTTGTTGGTATTGCATGTACATACTTTCATTCAAAATAAGGTCGTATCTTAACCAGTGATTCGCTCACGAAGGTTAGCGATCCATTTTCAAAACTTTGAGATTTACATGTGCGTTGCATTAGAATTTTCATTCTAAGAATAAGCATTTCTCGCTTGCATACATTTGTTTGGCATCATAAATGGTTCATATGCGGAAATTAAATTCAGAAGCTTAAGCTTGCCAAGTTGAGAAGTCTAAAACTTCTGAAAGACTGTCATGTCGAGGTGCACTTTTCCGAGAAAGCTTCATTGAGCAAAGACTTTCCTAATTGGTCACGGTAAGAGCTAGCCAATTTGGAGCAGTTAAGTCGAGCAATCTCTTCAAACTTCAGTCAAACTGGGGCAATTACCTCGAGATTCAGATCTCTCCAAAAGCGAAGATCAATCAGTCAGGTGCAAAGCTATTCAAATACTCGTACTGGGGCAGGCCACCCCAATAGTATGAGAGTTCATTCTTTCCCAAAGATAGACGATCGAAGGCATTTACCCGAAGTTTAGAATACCGTGGTCACTTGTCAAGCCAACTATCTCGTTCAGAACTTCTGACAGGTACCAACTCATCTGCACTGGAAATGGTTACTTCTCCAGCAAGGTTGTTACGCTAATTCGTGCAGTCGTCACGATACCTAAGAGTTTAAAGACACCAAGTCTTTTGTAAAATCCTCTTGAGGTAAAGTCCGTACAGAAGCAACTGACCCCCAGCACGAGACAACTTGAAATCTTTCCTCCTCAGCAGGACGTGTCTCGATTTTGGTTATCCCCAACAGACGAATGGAAGTTATCCCCAGTAAGTCACCAAGCTTTTCCTTCGGCTGGTTCCCTTGATCTCGGTTCCTCAACAGATCTAAGGCAATTCCTATTCCCCTAGAAGATTTCAGATAAATCATTCTCATCCCCAGCAGCTCCATAAGAGTGGATAATCCCCAATAGTTGAGGTATCCCCTGGCACAGTCCTCAAATCCAAAGTCCAATTTATTTTTTGGCAAAGGTGATAATTCGGGACAAATGAATTATTCACGCTCTTCTCCAATAGAGATGTTTTCCCCACATGACTTCTTGGGATCGAATACGCGATCATTGTGTTTCCCCACAGAGTTAGCCGAGATTTATTACTTCCGCGTCAGGAATTTCTTTTACATTCACACCAGTTCATTAACAATACTCAAGACATAATATCCCCAGTGTCATGGGGCAATATACCATGCAATTCAACATATGCAAAGTCTAGCCACAGACTGGCCAAAGTCCATCTTCGGGTGGCAAGTTTCAAAAGTCTCCCACAGCGAGCAAAAGTCCCCCACAGTGGGCAAAAGTCTCCCACAGTGAGCAAAAGTCCAGCCACAGACTGGCCAAAGTCCATCTTCGGGTGGCAAATTTCAAAAGTCCCCCACAGTGGGAAAAAGTCTCCCACAGCGAGCAAAAGTCCAGCCACAGACTGGCCAAAGTCCATCTTCGGGTGGTAAGTTTCAAAAGTCTCCCACAGCGAGCAAAAGTCCAGCCACAGACTGGCCAAAGTCCATCTTCGGGTGGCAAGTTTCAAAAGTCTCCCACAGCGAGCAAAAGTCCAGCCACAGACTGGCCAAAGTCCATCTTCGGGTGGCAAGTTTCAAAAGTCTCCCGCAGTGAGCAGAAGTCCACCCGCAGTGTGGAAAATTTCCAAAGTCCACCCGCAGTGTGGCAAAATTCCAAAGTCCACCCGCAGTGTGGCAAATCATCCAGGGTCTACCCGTAGTGTGGCAAGGTATCTGAAGTCCAACCGCAGATTGGCAAAAGTCCATCCACAGGGTGGCAAAGTATCTCAAAATTTGATCGCAAATTGTTGAAAGTCCACCCGCAGCGTGGCAAGTCAGTAGCCGTCTGACATCACCCAAAAGGCATCCCCCGTTTACTATTCTTCACATCATAATTATATCCAAGCAGAGTTTGATTCGGTTGAGTTTATCTCCCTGTTCCGCTTCCGCAGAGTGCAAATTTTCTGGTTGTTTCTAGTATTCAATCCCTGCATACTTCAAACGTCTAAAAGCAACTGCTATCATCCATTCACGTCTACAGTGATTGAATAGGGGCAGCTGTAACACCCCAAAATTTGCCCTCTTATTTATAACCACTAACTGGATTTATGCTTCACATTCATCTACACTTACGTTAGGTCATAACACCTACGATTGTACATTTGCCACAAATTCCTAAGGTGCGGGACCGAGGGTTGCCTGGTGATGCAAGTTTTTCGTAGGCAAAGGATCCAGTCGATTATTGCAGCCAAGATAAAGTAAAAGATGACTCAAGGTCTTGTTTCCTATGTTGGTTTCGCTAATATTCATTAAAGAGGGTGATTGGGGCTCTCATGACAATGACATATTGGTATTCATGATATAAGGAACTTGACTTCTTAATGGTTTTTTCTGAGTTTTGAGATTGAGGATTCATTAAGAATATAGGTTTGATTTGGATGTGAAGGTTGATGTGATTTAGGCATCTTAAGGTTGATTTGTCGGAATTCAAACTAGACTTCGTACCCTTCTTCTAATTCCACATTGAGATTTCTCTTTTATTTTTATTTTTATTTTCTTCGTGTCATTTTTCCTGATCAAGTTATCAAAACCCATTCATTCATCTTTACCAATTCAAAGGCCAACTCATACCATGTTTATTTTTAGAATTTAATTAATACTAAACTTTTTCCAATATCCAAGGCCCATATTGTTGTCCAAATTAATTAAAAAAAACATTTGTATTTAGGCATTCACAAATGAGGTCAAAACTAAGTTGATTGCTCGATGTCCCGGTAAGAGTAAGTGTTTTACCAGACTTGTGAAAGAAATCTGTGCGACACATGCTGAGTTAGAGAAATAGAGAGCTGGTGGTTTGACATGTGACACTGATGATGCACAAATGGTTTAGAGGCCTCTTATTTTTATATGGTAGTGGGTGGCATTAAGGATGCTACCGAAGCGGTGATGTTGAATGTAGAAGAAGCAAATACTATTATGGAAGATGTTGGTAAATTTTGAGCATTATGAACAAAGATATGGAGAAAGTGATTGCCAAGATGAAAACCCTTCTACATCTGGCCGTCCAACTGAAAGTTCATCTCCAGTTTTGTCACCCGTGTTGGAAAGTAAATCATCCATTGGTACAAAACTAAACAAACATACTGTCAAGTCCGATCTAAAAAATAAAGTTCTTGATTGGAACCAGACAAGAAAGCTTGCTGAAAGCAAAACAAGTCTTAAGGCAAAAAATGAGTTGCAGGAGAATTTTTTTTATAAGAGAAATGAATACAAAAAAAAAGTTCCTTCATATTAATCAGAAAGTTCATAAGGAAATACAACAGAAATCAGTTATCAAAACACTGATATATCAGAAAAAATGCCAATACAAAAAATCAGAACCAATTCCTAATCTAATAAACTAACAGAATTCCTAACTGTTATAACTAATTGTCTAACCGAATACCATGGTAATTACCGAATTGCCCTCATAAGTTTCAGGACCCTGATCTTCTATAAGAATTCAGATTATTGCTGCTTCATGACTCCTTGACCAACCTTTCTCAGAATCTTCATCATCACCAATTGCAAACTTCAATCTTCTTCTTCATCTCCCTCATGCTACAACTTCTTCAATATCTCTCATTTCCTCCATTCTTCATCTTCACTTCCTCACCACCTTCATCTCTTCCATGATCTTCATCATTGCACCATGACCTTCATCATTTTCAATCATCATCATCAATCCGCAAAACCCTGCAACTTCATTATTCATTCTCGTCAATTTTCCATCTGCAAGATTCACACATCAACCACAAAGCAGCAAAACAATCCGTAATCAGAAGAGGAATTACAAATACGGATCAACAACGCTACCAAACTCTCAGATTCGATTCATTCCATACAACTCATACCTTCAGACATCAAGGTCCACGGCACACAACATACACATCGACAACTTCCATCTTCATCAATCATCAACCAAGACCGAACTCCGTGAATACCTGCAAATCGCAAAACGCTTCAGGATTTCAATTCCGGAACTATCAACAACAACATCTTGAAGGAACAGTAGAAGAAGAATCGAAAGGGAGAAGATTAAGAACCATACCTGCCAACTGAATCATCATCTCGACATCCATCACCATTCTTGAATCCTTTTCTGCACAGAGAATCTAATGGATCTTCAACCCTCTCCTTCACCCTCTAACAAATTCTCCTGAACCAATACCCGACACTCTTCCTCAATTTCCAGAGCATCGAACACGTTCACCAACACAGCTTCATCAGTCTTCTACAATTCAGAACCACTATTCATCTGCAATCTTCAATCAATATCGACCAAGAACGCATCAATCTCGAATCCCCCGTCTTCATCGATCTCTCTCAGCTTCATCAGCATCAACCTACAAGCAAACTGAGTTATCGACGATGACGAAGAATCCACAAAGAAACACGAAATAATAACGTAGATCCATACTCGTCAGGACCGCCTTTGTTCCACAGGTACGCCGACTCGACTTGAAACTTGCAAATATTGGCTACTACGATATAGGTCGTGATTAGAGGAACGAAAACCCTTTGATTTTGAACGATAATTTGTGAGTTTGAGAGCTGGATGGGGGAGGTCCATTTGTTAGGGTTTCACGATTTGGATTTAGGTTGGGGGCTAGGTTCCGCGTGAGGTTATGTTGACATAGGTGATGTAGACAACGAGGACAGTGAGTGTTTCCCAGTGGCGCGGCTTGTTCCGGCGGCGAGGATAGGGTGACTTGAGAGGAGGCATTTGGGAAGATGGAGATGGCGTGGCTAAGAGAGAGAAGGGGGAAGGCGCTGTGGGGAAAGGAGTTTGGGAGTTAGGGTTACATTTTTGTTGGAGAAGGTAAGCATGGCGAAGAAGAGAAGAGGCGTGAAGATGAGGGTGAGAGAAAGAGAACAGCTGAGAGTGATGGTGAGAACAGGTGAGGGAGAGAGGCTGGCGAAGAAGGTTGATTACGGCGGCTAGGTTTTTTGGCCATGGAAGAAAGACTTCAGTGAGAGAGAAGAAAAGGGGACGAGTTAGGGAGATAGAAGAAGAGTTTTGTTTGTTTTTATTATTTAAGGAATGTGATTAGGGATTTGATTAATATTTAATTTTTGGTTTGAATTAGAAATAATAACTCTTAATGACCTTCATAATATCACCGTTAAGGTTTTGAAAAAAAATCATAAAAAACTCCATTAAATCCTCCACCGCCCTTGCTAATTCTGTGGGTATAAGGTTTTGGTTATGGGTCCAATCCGGCGGTGACACGTGTCACCGTCCGGTTGGACCAATTTTGTTGTGATCTTATCCCTTCCCTCCATGCGGATCTAGGCCTAGGTGAATTGATATTGACACCCCTCATTTAGAAGCCCATCAATTTTTAACTAAAAAATGTCTCTATTTGCACCCCAGCCTCACTTCCTGCACATTGGGCTTAGAGCAAAACGCTATTCCCACCCCCAATGCTAAGCCCATTAACTTTTAACTTCTAGAAATATTTCTTTCTCACCCCCTTTCTTTATTTTCTTTCTTTTATTTTTTAAGCACCCTTTCAAATTAATTCATAAAAAATACTAAAATTGATGATAAAATTCCACAAAAATTACAGTAGGATCTTAATTCAATTTAGAACCTTTCCCCATTTTTACTTTCTGAATTTTTTCAATTTTCAATTTAATTTCGATTTTTTTCATTTAATTGATTTTAGGTTGAATTCTTCATGGACACATAAATTTGTACAATTTATTTCTGCCACTTACCATAACATTTTTTGCCCATTCTTTTTGCTATGATTAGAGGACAAATTAAAGTACCTAGAATATTTTTGGTGTATTTTTTAGGACATTTTTTCTACTGTTTTGGTAGTGTGATTTGTGTAAGTTTGTGATTAAACCTTAGATAAATTTAGGTGACCATTTACCATAGTTAGAATTAGAATTTTTAAGAGATTTTTTAACATAGTGTTATAATTAGGTTAGAGACCCTAGGGAATTAATTTCACATTTTTTCCATAAACTTTTGATATTTTTTGGCATTTTAATTCATTTCCATCATATTATGCATATTCATGATTCATGTCATTCACTAACTATTTGCTTTTTGTGCAAGGTGTTTTTTCAAGGATTGGCTTATGGACTTGGATATTTTTTATGCCTCAATTATGTTTGTGTGCTTTGTGATGTAATAGCTTAGAACTTGTATATTTGTATAGTTTCTATAATTAGGATAGAAAAGATAAAACAAATCGATAGAAAACAAAATCTCAAAAATGAAACAAATAAGACTCGATCCAACGTCGAGTAAGTTTTCAAATAAATAAATAAAGTTCATGTGACTTTAGGATTCCTCGATTACCATCATTCCACTTCATTCAACCAAAAGCAAGCCTTGTATGTTGCACACCATAAGTCGTGCGTCTTAGCATCACGCAATCGACCCACCCGATCCATCGTTTCATCCTGTTTATGTTTCATTCACGTTTTTACCCACCATGACCTAAGAGGACCATATTGTTCATTATTGCCTTTTATGTTCTCATTTCTAGTCTTATATCTCTTAGGTAGATTTAATCTCAAACCTCACTAACCATAAGTCATCTTTATATTCAACTAACATAGGGTAAGTCTAGTTTCCCTTAGAATTTTTCCTTTTATAACTTGAGTCTCACTTCTCATCTTAAAAGAAAATCAAAAACACTTAATAAAGGAAAAGGTGTACAATGCGCCACGAGCCTTAAGCTATACGGGAAATGATTTGTGGAGGTCTCCTTCACTCTTCTAGGATGCTTTACAAACGTTCCATTGGGGGCGACCTTGGAAAGTATTCGCTCCTGTGTCATAGTCTTTAGTGTTGTACATACAATAAATACAATCTCAAAACACTTCTTCTAAAAAACAACAAACCAAAAAGTCACGTCTTCCCATCTCATCTCATATTCTTTGCGGACGAACATGACTTGTCTCGACAGTTCAAACAGCGACACGGTAAACACCCTCGAGTCAGAGCCGGTAACACCTGAGCTAGAACTATGGCAACGTCATCCTAAAAATCACAAACGAGTTTCAGCCTTAGTTAGACGAACTACGGCGTCTCTGATCCTCATTTATCCCGATGAGGTACGTAGGCAGTGGGGTAGGGCCCATTCGAGCACAATCTTTCTTTTTCCCTACATTTTCCCCTTTTCTTTCCATTTTCCAATTCCATTCCTTTTTTCATCTCCATTCCATTTCAGATAGTCATTCCTCTATTCAAACAGCATATTATTTCTCACCCTTTGAAAAACAGACTTTTAAGCGTGGATCCCGTCGGGTACGGCGGACGGATTGGGGTGCTAATACCTTCTCAATTCGTAACCGACTCTCGGAACCAGATCTTTGGTTCGCAAGGCCTCGTCCTTTTCCTTCTTCCTCAGGTTTGTGCAACATTACCTTTCCCATTCCTTTGGGATAAAAATGTCTGGCTGGCGACTCTAACTTTTCCGTGCCACTTTCGCGTTTGTACTAGGATGAAAATCCCGGGAGCGACGATATGCAATACCAACAAAGATCTTTTAGCACAACTCATGGAAGTCAGGAACGATATCTCGTTGAAGTATGCTCTCAAAATAAACCCTGCCTCAATTGGGTCTTTTAAGGTTTACAACTTGGCTAGGTTCACGGTTTTTAGAAAAAAGGATTTTTAGGCTCAAAAATTTATTTGTATCCACCCAATCTCAGTGATGTTCTTCAGTCCTATATTCAGGTAATTAACACAAAAGTTCATCTCTTAAAGGGATAAAACTGATGGCTTAATAACCTATGAGGTTGACAGTTTAAGATCCAATGAGGATGTTCAGGGAATAACAGTCTGTTTTACTTGGTAGTCATAAATTTGTTCTTTTGATAAGGATTTTTCTTTGCAATCATCTCTTTGCTTTTCACGATTCTCATTTTTTTATTTTCCCTAACTTTTGCCTGGACCAACTTTTTTATTTTTGATGTCCAGCGGGATGCCCCAGTTTTGCCTAAGTCATTTTTCAATCAATTTTTTTTTACTTAGAGGGCTTTTACTTTCTTTTTCTTTCTATCTATTTTTTTGAACAAATCATGTGACATTGGCTTATCTAACTAGTGAAAAAGGTTTTGACTGTCTCCTTCCTTCATGGAAGAGGGATAACCATGGTGGTTTCCTTGGATGCACACTCCTTTTGAAATTTGGACAATTTGGTTAAATTAACTTAAGACTACCTTACCCCAAGATTAAATGTGAGGGGTTTTTCATTTTAGAAAATAAACTCCTACTTCAAGGCTCAAAGGGGTTAACAAGGGATTATCTTCCTTATATCTCCAGTGTTTAAGAATTTGAAACAATGCCTTACATCATCAATGGGGTCTTATTCAAAAGTTCACAACCACAAATTTTGCGTTTTCACCTCATCATCCTCCCTCCAAGAGTTTAGATAAGAAATTGGTATTGCAATGAAGAAAACAAATTAAATGAGCGAAAGCGAATTGATTACTTCAAGATAAACACACTCATTGCATTATGATTAATATTCAAAACAAACAAGTTCTTACATGCAAACAAAGCATTAACAATCATAAAAGATTACAAATGATACTACAATAAATGAACTAAAAATCTAAAGGAACTGTCTCAGTTTGAGATATTGGCTTATACATTAAGTCCATTGTCTTCAAAACACAGAACACCACTTTGCAATAGCTTTTGCACTTCAGTCTTCAAAGGAATACAATGTTCAATGTCATGACCAGGTGCCCCTTGATGGAAATCACAACAAATATTAGGCTTATACCGTCATAGAAGTTTCTTATGAATAACGGGTGGATCCCTAGTTTGAACCTGATCCTTCTCTATCAAAGTGGGATATAATTCTGCATAAGACATCATAATTGTATCAAACTGCTCTTTCTTTTGAACATGGGTCTTCTTAACAACAATAGTTATAACACTGGCTTGTACCTTGGGCCCATTGTCTTCAAAAGACAGAATACCATTTCGCGTTAAATTTTGCAATGCGAACTTCAAAGGAAAATAATTTTCAATATCATGTCCTGGCGAATCTTGATGAAAAGCACAATGATATTCAGGTTTATACCACCATAGGGGATTCTCTGGAATAACTGGTGGATCTCTAGTTTGAATCAATTTCTTCTCCATCAAGACTAGAAATAGTTCCGTATAAGACACCTGAATCAGATCAAACTGGTCCACACATTGTCGTTGCTTACTTGTGCTCAGAGATCTTTCACGATTTTCTTGAAAAATAGTGTTAGCAACTGAATCTTTCTTCTTGGACAAACTATTTCCAAACCTCTTTAAATTGCTAGAAGAACTAATTCCTTTCATAAATTGTCCCCTTATGACACATTCTTCAAGACCATTTTTCACATTTCCCATTTTAAGATACATAATCTTAGAGATGGTTGTCCTTTGAGCAGATATCTTAGGAGAAGGAATGAGACCTGGTGGCTGATTCTAAGAAACTACCATAGATTCCATCGAAATAGGGAGCACATCCATATTGTAATTGTATTGTTTCACAAAAGCTTCAGCTAAGTCTTCCCAAGACTGAATATGATTCCTTTTGAGTTTCATATACCACATCAAGGATGCCTCATATAAACTCTCTTGAAAGCAATGAATCAACAACTTATCATCTTTGATATAAGCACTCATCTTCCAACAAAACATTTTCAAATGGTACTTTGGACAACTAACTCCCTTATATAGCTCGAAGACATGCATTATGAAATCTGGAGGAATAACCACATCTGGTACCAAACACAAGTCATACGCCTTAAGACCATATACATTGACTCCTTTCATCATCTTCCATTGTTCCTTAAGATTGCGAAGTCCTTCCTCAATTTCCACAAATCTAGGTTCATTAATCTTTGCATCAAAGTGGACACCTTGATCAGCCATTAAAATTTTCATCATAGCAGATAAGTGCTATAACTCATCTTTAAGAATCGTTATGTCATCATGAAATCCACAATTCTCTTGTTGCAGAGGATCCATCTCCTTTTTCTTCAGATTAGCCCGAGTATAAATCCGGCGAGTCAGCTTGCCAAGAAAACTGGATGAAGACCAAGAAATACATAAGAATCCTGTAAAAATCTCAAGAAGCAAGACCAATTCAAGCATGATGCATGATATGCAAATGCTAATGCAAAGATTTCAAAGGACTATAAGGTAAATTGCAATATTTATAAAAGAAACACATTTTTAAAATATTGAAAAAAAACTCATTCTCATTAATATCAAAAGAGAGGATTACAACTTTGAAGTACAAGTCTCAATAACCCTAATACATGAGAGAAAAGAAAACAAAGCCTGTCGGATCATATCTGAAGAAGTTCCAAATCCCAGCTGGTACTTCATACGAATCCTTATAATCTATTTCTTGTACCGAATTTCCATGTCTTTCTTATCCTTCACAATCTGATCCACTATAGCCTTCAAAGCATTGAAAGTAGGAGTAATGGTAGATGAAGTATTAGAGGAAAATAAATCCTCTTGTACTCTTGGCCTCTTCGTGACACGTCGCTCAAGTAGCTCAATGAGATCATCTTTCTCTTTCAGTTGCTCTTGCATAGTTGACTTCTCAAGTAACCATGCTTCTTTCTCTCGATTCGTCTTGTCCAATTCTTCTTGAAGAGAAACCTTCTCATCAATAGGAGGAAGAAAAGCTGATAAAGGAAAAATAGGAAACAAATCAGGTGGATAAGGAATCATGAGCTTGCAATCCCTAGATCGTACCCAATGAATATAACACTTGGAAGGAGCAAGGTATTGTCTTCCCAACTGACCCTTATCTTTCCGATGAACAATATTCCAAGAATGAGTGGTCCTTTTCTTCATCTCTAAATGATCCGCACCATTAAGAAATAAGAAACTCGATAGTGAAAGATTAATTAGTACTTCCTTCAAGCAATATCCAAACTGTCGTCTAGAAAGAATAGGGTTGTAACTAATTCCCCCACGTGTACCAAAAAGAGGTACATTGGGAAACTCCCCAACACCATCAATAAGAACTCCAGTATCATAATATGAGAAATACCAATTCATATCCATATGATTAAGAGACATAAGCCTTTGAGACCATTTTCGCTACTCTCTATTCTTAGTGAAGACATCAGACTTTGGCAGGTGAGAAATAAACCACCTATACAGAAGAGGCGCACAACAAAAAATCTCTCCATCACCTTTGTAAGTCCTATGGTGAATATAATGATACACATCTCCAAGCAAAGTAGGAACCATATTTCTCTTCAAGAAAATCTGAATAGCATGTTCGTCAACAATACCATCTAAGTTGGGAAACAACATAATACCATAGATGAGCAAAGCAAGAATGGCCTCGAATACATACCTATTACCCAAAGTAAGAGAAGTAGAAGCTTTCCCCATTAATAACTTAACATTAATTCCACGAACATCCCTTTTAGGAACAAACTTTCCATTAATATCAGACCTTTTAAGACAAAGGGCTTTGGCAATAACTTTGGTCGTAAGCTCCTTTTCTAAACCACTGAAAAGAAACTCCTTGTCCAAAATTGGTAAACCCATCCAATAGGAATACTCCTCTAAGGTCAACACAAGCTGATAATCAGGAAAGGTGAAACAATGATGCAACAAATTATAGAACTAAACCAAGGTATGAAGAATCCCTTCCGGTACATCGATCTTCAGAATGAACAAAAGTTTACCATAATGTTTCCGGAAATCATCAGTATCAACCACCAAAGTTTTGAGCTTTCTCAAGTCTCCTAAATTAGGACTCTTGAAACTGTACTTCAGAGTATTCCTCCTTTCGACATTAAAATTCATAGACATCTGAAATATTTGCAAAAGTACCAATAAGTCCCTTGAAATCTTGAGAGCAATGCACATGAATGCATGAATGCATGTATACAACAAACAAATACAAGATCACACAAAGCATACAAGTCTAGGTTCCGAGTCACGAGCATGAAGTCAAAGGATAAGAACACCAACCCAATAAAGGTATGCACTAAGGTTTTTTTCTTCATTATACCTGCAGAAAACCAAAAGGGTTCTAATAGAGGTTCCTGGAGTTAGCAGCCATCCTTCGGATATCATCGGTATGTTAGACTACTCCCCAACCAATAATTTCCTTAAGAGGACCTCGTCCGAGTGTAGTATCACGTGACAACTACCTTAGGTATACACCTAGATAGCTTCCGCATTACGTTCCTAAAATTACTTGGATGGATAAAGGGTTCTACGGTCCTCAGTGTAACACCAAAAATTCCCCCGAATAATTTAATCTAAAAATAAGAGTAAAATAAAACAACTCGTAATAAAAGGGTATTACTTTCAACATGAACTTGCTTATAAATAAGACATGTAATAAATAAAAAATATTATTTCAACTTTAATTCAAAAATAAATCTCTATTACACATTGGAAATTATTTAGTTTGGACAACAAAATATAATTGTTTCACTTAATCAAACTAGTTTCCGCATGATAAAAAAAAAGATTCTTTTACAAATAAAAATATGCATAAGTGTTCCCAACTCCTAATGTTACATATTAGAGCAAAGTCCAAACAAAAGTGAAGCATATAGTCTTCACTACTGCAACTTCTACACTACTCCAGATTACCTGCACGTAACCCACGTAGAGGTAACATTCAAACAGAAGGGGTGAGATTCTTAAATCAACGAAAAAGAAGATGATATAAATACAAGGCATACATCATCAATATTTTCACTATGTCTTAACATCCAACAAGAATCACACACCTCAACTTATTTACCGACAATCATCGATAATCATACAAGACATCACACAACACAACAAATAAGAGAATGCAAATGAGACCCAACTAGACTCAATGCATGTGGTACCAATAACGATACATGTTTCATGATCCTAGTTCCCGTCGGAACTCTCAACCCCCTGTTTCATGGTCCAATATGACCCCTATTTCATGATCACACCCACGACCCCAGTTTCATGGCCACGTACGATCCCTTTTTCATGACCGCACCAACAACTGTGATTACACCTAATCATGTCAGCAACAACAATTCCGTTAAGGAATTCAGATAGACGATAACACCCCATCTGAGCTCGCCATCCCACAACTTATGCACATGTCAATGCACCATCAATTACACCATGTAACAATAACTAAATGCACACATATAGAATTTCATTACCATACCAATACTAGTTAACACTCAACATACATTTATCGAAATATACATCACTATGCAACCACAACATCAACACATATTTGCACCATTTTATCATGCATTGCAATTTATCGCATCAAACATCAACAAAACACGCATATAACTCACTAATACACGCATCTGATATAGCATGCCATAAAAAATCAACGACATCATCACACTACCACATAAGCAATAGTTAATGCATTTACAATTTATCCCACAACAACATCAAGCAACATCATAAGCAACAACCACAACACACATTCCTACGACTAACTCCCACATTTCACAATTCAACATATAGGAACCTACACGGAAAACGTATATGGCACGTCGAATAGTTGGAAATATATCATTGAAAATAATTTAAAAATAAAGTACATGAATTTAGCTTTCCAACGATTTGAACGGAGACCCAAACAGACTTACGAGTCAAAAGTTATGAATTTTCGAAGTTTTCAAAATCAAGCTGCCAGGGGGACCTCGCTAAGCGAGCCATGCGAACTAACCAAACATTCATGCAATGACAACACTTCTCCTACTATGATTATACACCCTCAAACTGCATTTTTAACCTCAATAATCCCAGTTTAAGTAATTAAAACCCCTATCTATCACACATACATTATCCACAACAATTCAAACACAACAATTTAGTCAATTCCAAATATTTAATTATAGATTCTTCCTAACAACCCCAATTAACCCATAAACAACAATCCATGACATCAAACTAATGATTTCTACCCACATACCTACATCATATAACCCTTGAGTGATTATAGAAATCCCACCTTAACTTATAGTGATGATCTTTCTTTATCTTCAATGAGTTCTCCCTTTTCCTTCCTCTTGCCCTAACTCTTCTCCTTTTCTCTTCTGCTCTTTTCTTTTCTTTTTCACGATTGATTCCAAATGATCCTATTCTCTATGATTTTCTTCTTTTCCTACTATAACCCTTAGATCCTTTCTATAAACTTCCACTTAAGCCCTTAATTACTCACTTTAAATTACCACTAAGCCCTTCATATATTCACACTACTGTTTCTAATATTATTATTCTTATTATATTATTATTATTATTATTATTATTATTATTACTTATTCTAACTAATGAAATAATAACAATAATAATATTTTTCCATCACATACTTAATTAAATCAATATCCAACTATTATTATAATCAAATTATTACTAACTAAAATAATCTAATTAGTCTTACTCCCCATACCTTCAATCTCTACGTTATTAGTCATACACCCCAAGAATCACCTCTTAAGGCCACTACCCTTCACCGCGGTACACCAAACCTAATGAACGCACAATAAACACACAGTCGATCATAATAATTCATAATTATTCACAAATAATAATCAAAATGAAACAGGGCGTTACACTCAACATGATCAGCTCCATGTCGGAAAAGTAATTCCATGATACGATTACTCGCCATGACACCAATAATCCGAGAGAGCCCAACTGAGTGGAGATTATCGAATTGATATCACATTGGACTACTCCGCCGAATATCTCTTCAAATATCTCCGTCCTATCATAAGTTCACTCAGATCCGGGTACAAGATCTATCTCACTCATAGAGGATCACCAAACCGAAACAGAATAAGCAATAACAAACAAATCAAACCAAAGCAATAGATAAATCAAAGTAGGCCGAATTCACTTAGAGATTACTCCCTAGCAGAGTCACCACTTTTCTGTAAAGTTAAAATCATGAGTGTAAGCTATTGGTTAACGTAACTTAAAGTAAATAGAGTTGCCACCACGCTTTTATTTTATTCCAAGAGGAAAAGGAAAAAAGGGCAAATAAATCCTAATGAATCTAAAAGCAAAAAGCTAAAGAAAAAATAGAGAGAGGGTAAGAGGATAGGTTACAAAATGGGAAGGTTTTAAGCACCCAAAATTTCAGTGGAACTCCACAGAATCCCTTTGAAAAATTTATTTCTTTTGGTTTGAAAATGGTTTGTAAATGAGAGTGGAGGGATCAAAAGAGAATTAATTTTTAATGTTTTTGTGTTTGGATAGGTTTACCATCTCATGCCTACGTACCCACAATATGCAATGTAAGATCAAAACCCCGTAGTTCATGATACAAAAAGTGAAAAATGGTTGGTTTTGATTGATTTTAATAAGTGAAGACAATTTGTCATTTTCAAGTGGATAGCCTAACAAATATACCATGAGAATGAGGGCATGGAATGATAAATCATAATGGGGAGGGCGCTAACTCGGATAAAATCAATGAGTATGCCACAAAGCCCCCACAAATGACAAGAGACTCAATTACATTAAACTACAACCATGGAGATTGAGAGATTTGCACCCGACTAGATAATAATGACTCATAGTCTAAACTTGTAAAGAAAACAAACAAAGGTGCACAAAGGCACAAAACAACTTGAGTGAGTTTGATTCTTTTTATTTTTGAATTAAAGTCAAGATGATTAAGTTCATTGATATTTTTTAAAAGAAAAGAAGTAGTAAAATCCACTTAACAAAAGTCAAGGTTTTGTTTATTAAAGAGGTGATGGTTTTTTAAAACAATAATCCCTTGGAAAAAAATGGAAGTTTTGAAAATTGAAGAAGGGGAAGAGATGAAGAGGTTAACCTAGTGCACAAAATAAAAGCTAGGAAAAAGGGAGATTAAACCGAAATGAAGCCACTTCAAAGTATTAATAAGAATTCCATCCTTAAGCATTCAAAAGCCAAGATAACCAATGTCAAATGAAGGCAAGTATTCAACAATTAACACTCCATGAAAAGGGATAAGAAGTCCTAATTCTAGGTCCATAAGTCTCATCGACACTTCAAAGGTAGTCCATAATGAAATCACTGCAAAGCATAGGCTAATAACCAATAGTCCAGGATGAAGAGAATTAAGAATTTTTTATGGTTTAAGTCTTTATTAATATTTTTGTGTCCAAGTGGACAAAGGAAAAAGAAACACAAGGATATAATAACATGAATATAAACATGACAATGGATGATAAATCATAATAAAAGTAAAGGAGATAAAGGAGAAAGTAGGAAATAAAATGCAAGAAGAACATTAAAATATCAATATAGTAATAGTAATAATAATATGTGCATAATAATGGTATGGTGACTTAATTATCCACAACCAAAAGAGTAACTAATTTTGCTTAGTATCTTACACTATAGTGATTAATCGAAGCAATTAGATCCAAATTCAATTAAACTTGAAAGAAGAATGGGATACCCAAAGCAACTACGAATCAAGTTTCAAAATTCGTGGATCTTAACGCAAATGACTAACCACTTTGGGATTATGCAGCCAACACGAGGTCCGGTCCATGAAAGTGCAAGTATCCAATTGGATTTTTATTCCAAATTAGGGACACATTTAGGTCTATGTTAAGCAATCATTGAGTAATTTACGAATTAATTACCCTACAAATGAGGCAAGACAAAACCAATTAAGGTAAACAATATTTGTGTTAATACATTTAGAGAAATGATATAATGGATCATCCTCCGAAAACATGTCACACGAAAAGAAAAAGTGGTAATGATCTAATTTTAATCGAGATTTCACATTGATTTATCAAAGGCAACCTATCACGATTCTAAAGTATAGACAATGATCCAAATGATCATTCATCAATAGATTTGAAATAATGAAGATTAAACATCTTTGAAAATCAATAATTGTCGAATCGGAGATCTTTTCGACCAAAAGAAAAAAAATGAGATGAAGAGAAATATGGATCTAATATTGTGAACCTCAAATCAATCAAACCATCATCAATATCAATCATCTCTCTTGGTGGTTAAAAATAGACATCCAAAATCCATTGATATTTATGAAATTTTATAAAAAAAATCAAGATTAAAAAATAAAATCCATAAAAAATAACTAAAATATTTTTTAAAATATTTTCAAGTGATCTTTCAATTTTAAAGAAGTTTTATATTTTAAAAAAAAGGAACAAAAAATTATTTAAAGAAAAGAAATAAACATAATAAAATAAAAAATAAAAAAAAAAAAGAAAGAAATCCAGGGGGAAACGCAACCAGGAGACGTGAGCAAGCAGAATGGATCCAATTTGATGTTATAAGGCCCATAATAAAACTTATTAAACATATTAAAAGAATAATTATAAAAAAAGTAAAAGAAACCGAAGCATGAAGCTTCTTCTTCGCGATGACGAAAGTGCAGGGCACTTTAGTATCAACTTCAACAATTTCGGAGCTCCGTCAAATCGGAGCGACGAATCTCCGATGTGGTATCATTGCGATCGGGAGAATGAGTGAGTCCGAATATGTGATTAATTTAAATCGACGATGCACGAATTAAACGAATCAGAACCACAGTTTGTCAAAACTTTCAATCTACCTTCGAAAATAGTAAGCAAAGCTTCAAATCTCCTTTTCTCTATTCCTTATTTGCGTGTTATTGTTGATTTGGTGATGAAAGATTGAGTTACTGTGAAAGATTAATGGAATTTTTTGGATTGAGGAAGGTTATAGATGAAGGCTCAAATATTGGTTTTGAAAATGGTTTATGAGTTTTCTGCAGGGTTTCAAGAGGCTTTTGAAGCTTGTGAAATTGGTGAGAGAGGAACTCAATTTATACAATTTGAAAGTGAATTTGCTTTGCCGTTTTTTGTTGATTTGCTCGCATTTTGGATTCACACTTCTGTGCGTGTGAAACTGCTGAAGTCGTGTTGAACGACTTCATTTTTCTTCAATCGATTGGAATTTTGAAGTCGCGAGTTTGATGCATTTTGAGTGGTATCCGCACATGTGTGCAACATGTGTGTTCGACTGAAGTCTTCATGGAGTGGCTCATGCGTGTGACATTGTTTGCAGCTGGAAAGTGTTTGGTACGACTTGGCTTATGGAGGCTACGTTTGGCATGAGTTGATACGTGTATAGAAGGAGTTGACTTCCTTTATTTGTTTGTATTTTTTTGTTTCGCAAAAAAAATGATATGGGCTGTCCTGTTGAAGTGTTAATAGCTGCTGATGAAAGGTTTATGAAGCCTTATAAACATGATTTGTTTTGGTAATATTTTGTACATGGTTTATGTAATGGTCAATGGATTAAGGTAAAATATGGTAAATGATATTATAATGAATTGTATAATTTTCAAATAAAAAAGGGATAATTGAAAAATTAGAAAATGAATGATTGGATAAGGGTGGAATTTTGGAATTAATTTGAATTGTAAATATTTGTAAGAAATGGTCAATGAATGGATATAGAAAAATAGATATTAATATTATAGACAAACAAAAATGTGAATGAATAGAATTGGTATTTTTTTTTACTAAGATGGATAATGGTTCAAAAATAGAATTGGATGAGAATGGATATATAGATAATCGGCTAAATTGGGTGCGAATGTGAATTAATTTGGTTTAAAATAAAATGGATTATGGTTGAGAAAAAAATGGACAATTGAAAATATGAATATGATGATGAATAAGAAAACCTAATTTTTGACCAAACTTAATCTCGATTTTTCTTTCACAATCCCATGATAAAATGAACATGAATATCACTGAACAACTCGCAACCGAAACAAATGCCATCAACTCTTAATTTTCCAAGTCTCTGATCAATAAGCCCTGAATCACTTGAATTCATCTGAATCTAACTTTGGGAAAATAAAACCACATATGAACCACTATTGAATTGATGAACACTTAAACTGGACCAAACTTTTCACACATCCTTGCTTAATAACTTGATGACTTTCAGCACACAACAACTTGAACTTTGAATATGTATAGTCTGAGAAATAACGTCTGAAGCAGATGAATTGTACTTGAAGCAATATCTTGATAGTTTGATTAAGACTAGGTCAAACTTCCATCTGAATCAAATCATAACTTAACAACTACATCTAAAGTGAAATCACTGCCATGTCTTTGATAAACCTGCAACACCTTAACACAAAAAGAGAAGAAAACGAGAACGACAACATATTTTTAGTATTTTGGTTAGAGGTTAATAAACATAAGAAAATAAAAGAACAAAATCAATGATGATCCCCTATGAGGCATAAACCTACAACCGAGAAAGATCGGGGAACCAATGCGATCTTGTTTGTATGAAAAATGATGCAAAATGCAAGACACAAACTTAGGGGGGAAATTAGGGTGTTACAGGTACGTGATTGAGTGGCGTCATCATGTATGATGAAGTCAGAATGGATAGAAAAGGTAAGATGAATTATCAAACTCATGCTCTAGGGGTTTGATGGTTTCTTTTTTGCTAAGTTGTTGAAGACACTTGATATGATGATCAAGTACAGTCAAGACAATTCATCCGTATTCTGGAGTCTGCTAGTTATTCTTCAGACTAGGAGGTGCTTTCTTAGAAGCATGGAAGTGAAGACATTGGAGGTGATTTTTTTTCACCGTCCACAAACAGTGTGCAAGGAAGAACTCATACTTCTTATCCCTAAGAATGATTTTACACAATTAAGGTAATTAGGATTCGTTCAAATAGAATCTTAAAAGCTTGAGTCAAGGGGGCAACCTTGATATCTTAACAGCTTGCACAACAACAGAAGAAGACAACATGAAGAGGAATATATATGTGATATTCAGAATATGCTGGAATCAAACAAGGGTTATCACAACAAGGATTAAAGATCAATTGCTTCATCAGAGGTTTGAAGAATCATTAGAGGGGTTCTACATTCGCTTTGAAGTCTCCTAGGATTTTGACCTAGGATTATTGGTTTCACATCTTTTCCTAGAAATTATTGAGACTTGTCCAAACAGTGATGCATTGTTTTTGAAGATGAAGATGGAAGACTATAAAGAAATCATAGTCTTGATGACTTCTTGGATTGGTTTATTTATGATCCAGGTACTTTAAGGCATTCCAGAATGCTCATCATGGAGTTCAAATAGGTGGAATATTAGCAACTTCGTGAAGACGACTCTACTCAAGGAAAGGTGACATCCTTGGTACAACTATATGGTTTAGTTTCTAACTAGTCCTTCTGAAGATTCAAACAGTGGAAGGTTTAAATTTTTTAGAGAAGCACTGGCAAGTTTTCATCAATGTGTGATATTGTTTGGAATAACTGCAAAATCAACATAATGAAGGTTGTCTACTCAAACTTGGTTGGTGAATCAAGTCTATGAGAGCATGGGACTCTGGTTCTGTAAGGTAGGAAGTTCTTTCAAGTGGAAGAAGAAGGAGCTGATTTCAACAACTAGATGTTGAATCACAATGTTTTTACATCTAGTTTCAACATCAGAATCTCATTTGGTGTAGTGGCACATCAACTCAAGATAGGGTGATCTACATGAATGAATATAGATGCTTCAAAAAGATCATTCTCGTGGCAGTTTGTGGGAGTTGGAGGAAGGAGAAGATGTTACATTATCCATGGCTTAAGGAGTTTAAGTGTGTATTTCTATTGAGCAAGTGGATACATGTAACTTGAAGATCAAGTTCAGTTGGTAGATCAAGATATCTTTGTGAGAGTTCTGACATATGTGAAGAAGATAATATGTGGAAATTGGCTTTTTTCATATGAGTATTCATGAAGAAGGTGCTTAAACTGTGGCATTTGGTTAATCTCAGAAGCGGATTCGAAGAATCAAGATAATTAGTAGGTGGCAACTGGTCTTGAGGATTGTATTTGAACAAGTTACTCTTGTGCAGAAGGGTGATAAGTTGAAGACTCAAGGAGATGTTTTTCTTCTTGAAGGTGGATGAAAGTTTATTTCTCTCTTTCTAGAGTTCTAATTCAAGCTGGTGGAGCAGTGTTTGAATTTTCTTCAGTTCTTTAGATTACTATGCTATAGTAAGTCCATTTGGTGGAACATACCAAGAATTTTGTCTTGGTGTGTGGAAGATGTTCTAACTTGGTGTTAAGACATTATCTGGGTTGGATATCCTTGGTTAAGGATGATTATGCTCTGGTTTTGGGAGCTTATTACCTACATAATTGCCTAAGGAACGTCTATATATTCATATGGGAGATTAATGAAGTAGAAGGTCTGCCTTGGATGAAGAATGTAGAGAAGACTAACGTAGATCAGGTATTGATTGATCGAAAGTATGCACGTGGATAATCAACAACTGGTCAGGAGTATTCCAGATTATCATACGGAAGAATGATAGGAATGACTTCCTTTGAAGGAGTTGGGTGATTGTCTATTTCTGAAAATCTCGTGGAAGGACTTTGTCTAACAAGTCATGCTTTTATAAAGTATATGTCCAGTATCTGACAACGATGGAAGGAAAATAAACTAATTTTAATGTTGTTCCAACAGTTTGTTACTATGAGGATGGCGATCCTTATGTGCCTCACAAATAGCATGACGGTTTTCATGTGTGAGTGGAAGCTATTTCTTGTCAGAAGGGATAGTGGTGCCATAATGAATGTGTTTCAGCAGGTGGCTAACAAAGAGTGCTGCTCTTGAAGACACTGAAGATGCGTCTGTTGCACCCTAATTTTTTCCCTAAGTTTTCTTCGCTTTTCATCTGCATCTTGCATACAAACAAGATCGCGAAAGTTGTTCGGTTCTTCTTGGAATAGGTTTATGCCTCGCAGGGGATCACTGTTGTCTTTAATTACTTTATTTGTTTATGTTTACTAACCATTGTTCAAAATCCAAAAAATATTTTGTTTCCTTTTACTAACCTTTTTTCATGAAGAGGAACCATTGAAAATGCCAAAAATAGCAGTCCTGCAGCTCGAGTAAAAATTCACAGACAAAAGTCGAAGTTGATCCGCAAATAATTCAAATTTATCTGATCAAGGATTTCCCAAGTTAATTGATTCATTCAAAGGAATTCAAAAAGTTCATGTGTTTATTTTCATGCCTTATTTGATGTACAAAAAGAATCGGGCCACAACAACCAAGCAACCTCATTTGAATAAAATATTCAAATTTTGGTTTGGTTAACCGGTTAACCATTTGGTTAACCGGTTAACCAGTGCGAAATTTGAATATTTTATTCAAATTCAGCACCCTTAGATCATTGATTTGATTGGAATATTCTAGATCCATTGGTTTCTGATTTCTCTACATTACTTTGATCATTTCCTACCATAAACCCTCACTAATCACCACTCTTTTCCATTTCCCACCAAAATTGCAATTACCAAGCGTAATTTTAATTACCAAAGCAAGCTTCATTCCACCAAATTCCCATACCTAAAGTCTTTAAATAGGACCATAATTTCATTCATTCACTAAGCTTTTGAGATCCAAAAAACCCTTTGCAAAACATTCTCCAAAAACCAAACAATTCACTAAAGCTCATTTTCTTTCTTTTGAAGTTATCAAGAATTCACATTGAATTCTTGACTAACTTGAGCTAAACCTTCATCCTTTCCTTCTTTTGTTCATCAATTTGCCTGGTCCAATGCCATATGAGTCTGGTAAAGCTGTTCCTTACCGTTATAATGCTACAATGATAGAAAATGGTAAGGAAGTTCCTATTCCTTCTCCAAAGTCTGTGGTGAGCATTGCTGATGTGACAAAAGTTACTCGAAGTGGTAGAGTTTATGCTTCTGATCCTCCGAAGAGAGCTGAAGATTTAAATGCGAGTAAACAGATTAAGGATACTATTATTCGGTCATATTCCGGTTTGAAAGATAGTGAAGATGAGGTGTTGAAACTGATAAAGAAAAGCGAGTACAATGTTAAAGAGCAATTGTTGCATACTCCGTCAAAGATATCAGTTTTATCACTCTTGATGTGCTCTAAGGCTCATAGGCAGTCTTTGCAGAAGATTCTTGATCAAGCTTATGTTGATTATGATGTGACTGTTGATCAGTTTGATAGTATTGTGGCTAATATCACATCATGCAACAATTTGAGTTTCTGTGATGATGACTTGCCTGAAGAAGGAAGGAACCATAACTTGGCTTTGCATATTTCAGTGAACTATCAGGAAGACGCTATGTCTAAGGTGTTGGTTGATACCGGGTCTTCTCTAAATGTGATGCCGAAATTGACTTTGTCAAGACTTGCGTACCAAGGCGCTCCCATGAGGCATAGTGGGATTATTGTGAAAGCTTTTGACGGATCAAAGAAAACTGTGATTGGTGAACTTGATCTTCCTATTTTGTTTGGACCGTTTATATTCCAGATTACTTTTTAGGTAATGGATATACGTCCCGCTTACAGTTGTCTCCTTGGAAGACCCTAGATTCATGAGGCAGGAGCTGTGATATCTACTCTCCATCAGAAACTGAAATTTGTGAAAGATGGGAAGTTAGTAACTATTGTCGGTGAACAGGCGATGCTAGTGAGAAATTTGTCATCGTTCTCATATATTGATGCTGAAGAAGAGGTGGGAACTTCATTCCAGGCTCTTTTTGTTGTTGATAATGCTGCTAAGAAGAATGTTATGCCAATGTCTTCTCTCAAGGATGCTCTACGTGTGCTTGAAACTGGTCGATCTGACAGTTGGGGACGAGTTATTGATGTTGTTGACAACAAAGAAGGATTTGGTATTGGTTTTACACCAGGTGTGGCTCTCAATGACCCTAAGACTATTCAGGAAGGATTCCGAAGTACTAGGTTTATCAACAATCATTCCGCTGCTGCCATCATTGAAGATGATGAAGATGAAGAAATGCGTAACTTTGTTACGCACGGAAAGATTTGCAAGAACTGGATTGATGTTGATGATCCTTCTATTGTTCATACTTCAAAGTAATTTGTTTTATTTTCTTTCAAAAATCCTTTCACTCTACCCAAGGTGAAAGTGATGTTTGTCGGGCTTTGTTTCAAATTTTATCATCATCAATAAAATGTTATTTTGTTATTTCCATGTGTTTTTCCTTTTTGCTTTATTCTGAAAATGGTAACATAAAAAAACTCAATACTAATAACCACTGTTATATGCATGATATTTTCACTTTTTTTCATACTCTAAAATAAAAATAAAATCATTGTGCAGATCGATTGATAAACCCATTGAAAACAATGATCATATGCCCACTCCCAACTTTGAATTCCCTGTGTTCGAAGCTGAGGAAGAGGATGTTGAAGAGATTCCTGATGAGATTTCTCGGTTGCTTGAGCACGAGGAGAAGGTTATTCATCCTCATAGAGAGTCTATATAGATGGTCAACTTGGGTTCTGAAGATGATAAGAAAAAAGTCAAGATTGGAGCATTGCTTGGTCCTAAGGTTAAGAAGAGGATGGTTGAGCTTATTGGAGAATATGTTGATGTGTTTTCTTGGTCCTATCAAGACATGCCAGATCTTGATACTAATATTGTGGAGCATAGATTGTCGCTGAAGCCTGAATGACCACCTGTGAAGCAAAAGTTGAGAAGAACTCATCCTGATATGGCAATAAAGATCAAAGAGGAGGTTCAAAAGCAGATTGATGAAGGTTTTCTTGTGACATCTAATTATCCTCAATGGGTGGCCAATATTGTGCTTGTTCCAAAGAAAGACGGAAAAGTCTGAATGTGTGTTGATTACAGAGATTTGAATAAAGCCAATCCAAAAGATGATTTTCCATTGCCACACATTGATGTGTTGGTAGATAATACGGCTAAGTTTGATGTGTTCTCCTTTATGGATGGATTTTCCGGTTATAATCAAATAAAGATGGCACCCGAGGACATGGAAAAGACCACATTTATTACACCATGAGGAACATTCTGCTACAGAGTGATGCCCTTTGGATTGAAGAATGCTAGTGCGACATACCAAAGAGCTATGACCGCATTTTTCCATGATATAATGCACAAATAAATTGAGGTATAATTTGATGATATGATCGCTAAGTCGAGGACTGAAGAGGATCATGTTGAACATTTGCTGAAGTTGTTTCAGAGGTTAAGGAAGTTTAAGCTTCGTTTGAATTCGAACAAGTGCACGTTTGGTGTACGTTCTGGAAAGTTGTTAGGTTTCATTGTCAGCCAAAAAGACATTGAAGTTGATCCTGATAAAGTGAAAGCTATTCGGGAAATGCATGCTCCAAGAACTGAAAAGCAAGTAAGAGGATTCTTGGGATGTTTGAATTATATTTCGAGGTTTATCTCTCACATGACTGCCACATGTGCTCCGATCTTCAAGTTGCTTCAAAAAGACCAAGGTTGTGTCTGGACAGATGATTGTTAGAAGGAGTTTGAAAGTATATAAGAATATCTGCTTGAACCTCCTATCTTGTCTCCTCTGGTGGAAGGTAGACCGTTGATTATGTACTTGACTGTGTTGGAAGATTCCATGGGTTGTGTGCTTGGTCAACAAGATGAATCTAGAAGAAAAGAATATGCAATTTACTAATTGAGTAATAAATTCACTGATTGTGAGTCTTAGAACTCCATGCTTGAAAAAACTTGTTGTGCCTTAGCTTGGGTTGCAAAGCGTCTTCGCCAGTATATGCTGAATCATACAACTTGGTAGATCTCTAAAATGGATCCAATCAAGTATATCTTTGAAAAGCCTGCTTTGACTGGGAGGATTGCTTGTTGGCAAATGTTGTTGTCAGAATATGATATCGAGTACCGAGCTCAAAAATCTATAAAAGGTCGTATCTTGACTGACCATTTGGCACATCAACCGATTGATGATTACCAGCCTATCAAGTTTGATTTCCCAGATGAGGATGTGATGTATTTGAAAATGAAAGATTGTGATGAACCTTTGATTAAGGAAGGGTCGGAGCCTGGACCTCGATGGGGTTTAGTTTTTGATGGAGTTGTAAATGCACACGGAAGAGGAATTGGGACAATGATCATTACTCCCCATGGTTCACATATTCCTTTTGCTGCAAGGTTGACTTTTCCTTGTACCAATAATGAAGTTGAGTATGAAGCATGTATTATGGGTCTTGAGGAAGATATTGATCTAAGGATTAAGCATCTCGATGTGTATGGAGATTCTGCCTTGGTAATCAATCAGATCAAGGGTAAGTAGGTAACTCATCAACCCCACTTGATCCCTTATAGAGATTATGCCAGAAAGATATCAACTTTCTTCACTAAAGTTGAGTTTCATTATGTGCCTCATAATGAAAATCATATGGCAGATACTTTAGCAACTATAGCTTCTATGATGAAGGTGCACCAAGGGAATGACGTTCCCATGATCAGAATGATACGGCTTGAAAGACCAGCTCATGTGTTTGCAGTTGAAGAGGTTCATGATGACAAGCCTTGGTATCATGATATTAAATGTTTTCTCCAGAGTCAGAAATACCCACTTGGGGCATCCGATAAAGATAAGAGGACTTTGAGGAGATTGGCAGACAATTTCTTTTTGAATGGAAATGTGCTTTATAAGAGGAATTTTGACATGGTCTTTCTCAGATGTGTGGATAGACACGAAGCAGACATATTAATGAAATAAATTCATGAAGGATCTTTTGGTAATCATGCTAATAAGCATGCAATGGCTAAAAAGATGTTGAGAGCAGGTTACTATTGGCTGATAATGGAATCTGATTGTTGCAAGTATGTGAAAAAGTGCCATAATTGCCAAGTGTATATATGTTGATAAGATTCATGTGCCACAAACTTATCTCAATATTATTTCTTCCCCGTGGCCTTTCTCTATGTGGGGAATTGACATGATTGGTATGATTGAACCCAAAGATTCGAATGGACATCATTTTATTCTTGTGGCAATTGACTACTTCACCAAGTGGGTGGAAGCGACATCATATGCTAATGTGACCAAGCAAGTTATGGTTCGGTTTATCAAGAATAACATTATCTGCAGATACGGTGTTCTAAATAGAATCATTACTGATAATGGTTCGAACTTGAATAATAAGATAATGAAAGAGCTTTGTGAAGAATTCAAGATTCAACACTTTAATTCTTCTCCTTGTAGACTGAAGATGAATGAGGCTGTTGAAGCTGCGAATAAGAACATTAAGAAGATCATTCAGTAGATGGTTGTGACATATAAGGACTGGCACGAGATGCTCCCTTTTTCTTTACATGGATATCGTACATTTGTCCGCACTTCAACAGGGGCAACCCCTTTCTCACTTGTTTATGGTACAGAAGCAGTGCCCCCCGTCGAGGTTGAGATCCCATCAATGAGAGTTCTGATGGAAGCCAAGTTGACTGAGGATGAATGGTGTCAAAGTAGATTTGATCAGTTGAATTTGATTGAGGAAAAGAGAATAACAACTTTGTGTCATGGTCAGTTGTACCAGCAAAGAATGAAGAAAGCTTTTGACAAGAAGGTCAAACCTCGTGTATTCAGAGAAGGTGACCTCGTGCTAAAAAGGATCCAGTCTTTCATTATAGATTATCAGGGCAAGTGGACTCTAAACTATGATGGCCCATATGTTGTTAAGAAAGCCTTCTTTGGCGGTTCATTATTTCTTGCAACTATGGATGGTGAGGAGATTGCTCGTCTTGTGAATGCGGATATAGTCAAGAAATATTTCGCCTAAAATAATAAAAAGAACAGTTTGCTAAGTTGAAAACACGAAAGGGTGACTTAGGCCAAAATGAGCGTCTCGGTGGATTGAAAACCCGAAAGGGCGGTCCAGGCAAAAATTAGAGACATAAAACAGAAATAATTATCCTGGTAGATTGAAAACCCGAAAGGGAAATCTAGGCAAAAGTTAGGGATCATGGCAAGTAACTGTATCGACAGACTGGATCACTTGTAGTGATCGAGGATTTTAGATTCTATCCCTCAGAAGAATTTCCCATCAAAGATTCTTATTCACTCATCCTTGACTGAAGTTTTCGTACACAGTGGAATTCAAAGTTGATAGGGAGAATAGTAATCATTGTATTTCAATGTAGCCCTTTTCCATGTATTTACCATTTTTCAAACTTGTAATGATCCGTAGAGTCATGCCATTTGCTGACTACCATTCTATCAATGAATTTGAGCCTTTATCCAATTATTTTCTACTCTTTATGTTGTTTCTATTTACAAAATTTCAATTTATTGTTGATGATGATTTTTGAAACAAATTTATTAAATTTAATCTTTGAAGATTATAAAAACATTTTTCTTTTGATATGTGAACAAAGAAATGATATCAATAGTGATTCCAGGGATGGAAAAGTCCGGAAGTGTGTAACTTGTCTCTCCCGAAGTAGGGTTTGATCTGATTGCGTCCTTATGGAATTCCTGAACGGTATTGGCATTGTTGATGTTAATGATGTTTTGTGCCCCACCAGCATGAACAGGGATTGTAAATGCTCATAGTTTTGTTTCCTTCCCCAGAAGAGTTGTTGGAAGGGATATTCTTGAAAATCCCCAGCTGAGCTTTGATCTCTTCTTCAGCAGTTTACCTTTGAATTGATAATTATTGGGAATCCTCAGCCGAGTTCTTGTTCCTCAGCTTGAGTTGGTTGTATCCCTTGGCAGAAGTATTAATATAGCAGTCAGTTTAAAGGTTTTCTTTCACCTATTGGTGTGTATTAATTTAAAATCCCTCGTAACTGTTTTTTGACTATGATGTTAATTTCTGCTATCCCCACATGGGTCGAAAAGTCCAAATTTTCAGTGATGAATGATCTCCATAGATCCCCAGTAGGTCTACGTGTGATGGTTTCCAGCAGATTTCTATTTGATCTTCAACATGTTTTACACTCTTTCCCTAAGCAGAGAAAGAGTGACATAACTCCTTCCCCAAGCAGAGCAAGAGTGGCATGACTCTTTCCCCGAGTGGAGCAGGAATAATATGATGATTATTCCATGCATGAGTTTGATTAATAACACTTCTGTCTTCAGCAAGGATTGTGGAAGCTTTCCCCATCCCCGACTGATTGTTACCTTTCCTTAGCAAGGTGGTATTCCTAGGCAGAGTTAATGCTTAATACTCCAGTAGGCTATGTTTATTTGTGTCACCCCAAACAAAGTTACGAAGATATTTTTCCCCACCAGAGTTTAACAGGGACTTTTCCCTTCATCCCCAAAGTGTGGAAGATTTTGTGTTGTTGAGGTGTCTCCAACATGTTCCTTCTCAAATTAGAATTTTTGGTGTTTTCCTCTATGGATTCTTGAAGATTGCTTTGTGAATTGGATCCTTAGCAGTTGTTTTCCCAGTCTGAGTTATGCCTTGTAGCAGGATTTTATTCCTTTGATGGCTTTTGATGTTCCCTGCAGGATTTTGATTCAAATCTCCAGCATGGTTCCTGGCCTTGTTTCCCTGATTAGTCGAGTATCCAGTTGTTGTGGTGTTTATGTCACCCGTTGCTTATCTTTATGTCTGTTTTGTACGCATAAGCATAGCATCATTTGTTTGCATTCTTGCATTTATCATTGTTCCCCGCTCTTTGGTATGATTTTTCCCACAGAGTGTGTGTGTTGTCTTCCTCTCAAGTTTAGAGTGACGACCATTAAGCAGAAAGTGTTTATCCTTTCTAATCTCCATTGAGTTTGTTCCTTGTGGATGTTTTTGATTCATTTTCCTCCCTAATTTATTATCTGGATGGAATTCACCAGTTGAGGCATTTCCTCTTCTGGATGAGTCTTGTTTGACTGTTTCTCTCCAACTTGTTCTTGGATTGAACTTTGGTCCTTTTGGTGAGTTAATATTTGCTTTGGAATTAAGCTATCATTGTTTGATAGTGGGCGATATTTTCTCCATCTTGAGTATATTACTTTGGAATTAAGCTATCAATTATTTGATAGTGGGTAATGTTACCAAGTTAATCAAGCTCTTTTGCTTGTACTCCTACCCAGTAAATCTGGTAGTTGAGAGTTCTTCTTTTTACCCAGTAAAAAGGTAATAGAATTTGTTTCCCTTTGCTTGTGCTCCTACCTTGTAAATCCGGTAGTTGAGAATTTTTCTACCCAGTAAAAAGGTAGTGGAGGTTATCCCTCTTTGTTTTGCTCCTATCCAGTAAATCGATAGTTGAGTCCATTGTTTCCATATCTTCTACCCAATAAACTGGTAGTTGATGATTCTGTTCCAACTCGGTATTCCTCCATCTTTGGACTTGAATACTTTGATTGGTTATTATTCCCTGGAAGATTGTTTACTCTTCCTTGATTGAATCTTTTACCTTGACCATATCATATTAATTTTCCCCATGTAGAGTCAGTTATCCAGTGATTTATTTTTTTGGTAACTCTTTTAGTGTATTTCGTTTTCCCCAGCAGGATTTTTCTTTTGTGTCCCCAAGCTTTTTGCTTTCCTCTGATGGTCGTGTGTTCCCCACAGAAATCTTGGGTTTGCATATCATATCTTATCCATATCATATCATGTTCTCTTAGGACAACAATTGGGTTTTCTGTATTTAAGTCTCTCCCATCTTGCAGAGACGAAGATGGCAATCTTCATATCTTCAGATTGAAGAAACTTAAATAGGGGCAGCTGTTGCACCCTGATTTTTTCCCTAAGTTTTCTTCGCTTTTCATATGCATCTTGCAAACAAACAAGATCACACTGGTTACTCGGTTCTTCTCGGGTTAGGTTTATGCCTCACAAGGGATCACCATTGTCTTTAATTACTTTATTTGTTTATGTTTACTAACCATTAATCAAAATCCAAAAAATATTTTGTTTCCTTTTACTAACCTTTTTTTCATGAAGAGGAACCATTGAAAATGCCAAAAATAGCAGTCCTGCAACTCGAGTAAAAATTCACAGATAAAAGTCAAAGTTGATCCGCAAATAATTCAAATTTATCTGATCAAGGATTTCCCAAGTTAATTGATTCATTCAAAAGAATTCAAAAGGTTCATGTGTTTATTTCCATGCCTTCTTCGATGTACAAAAAGAATCGGGCCACAACACCCAAACAACCTCATTTGAATAAAATATTTAAAGTTTGGCTTGGTTAACCGGTTAACCATTTGGTTAACTGGTTAACCAGTGCAAAATTTGAATATTTTATTCAAATTCAGCACCCTTAGATCATTGATTTGATTGGAATATTCTAGATCCATTGGTTTCTGATTTCTCTACATCACTTTGATCATTTCCTACCATAAATCCTCACTAATCACCACTATTTTCCATTTCCCACCAAAATTGCAATTACCAAGCGTAATTTTAATTACCAAAGCAAGCTTCATTCCACCAAATTCTCATACCTAAAGTCTTTAAATAGGACCATAATTTCATTCATTCACTAAGGTTTTGAGAGCCAAAAAACCCCTTGCAAAACATTCTCCAAAAACCAAACAATTCACTAAAGCTCATTTTCTTTCTTTTGAAGTTATCAAGAATTCACATTGAATTCTTGACTAACTTGAGCTAAACCTTCATCCTTTCCTTCTTTTGTTCATCAATTTCAGCAAGATCTAGCTTGATTTGGTCCAATTTGAAGAAGTGCTTTTGGTAATTCATCTTTCTCCATAAATCCATATTCACCATCAACATTTAAGATGTAGATCTTTGGTGCCTTTGTTTCTAGATCCTTTGGATCTTTATTTGTTGTTTGATTGCAGGGATTCCACTATATTCTGGTTTTAAAATTCGTGCAAATTTAGATCATGATCATCAAATGTTTGTGAAAAGTTTTCAAAATGGATCATGCTGAATTTTCTGCATTTTTCTGCTTCTGGTACAACGTTAACCGGTTAACCATTTGGTTAACCGATTAACCATCATCAAAAGTGCGCGGGTTTTGCCTGCATTAACCGGTTAACCATCTTCAAAACTGCCCAGGTTTTGCCTGCGTTAACCGGTTAACCAATTGGTTAACCGGTTAACGCAAGCCAGAATGGTGTTTTTGGCTTGTTTCAAGCCCCTTTTTGGTTCCTTTTTCTTCTCCTTCTTCCTCCTTTTTAGTTTTACCTTGGGAAGCACTTTTGGGAGTGATTTCTCCTTAATTTCAATGAACTTTAGGTGTATATTAGAGTAGTTAATGTTCATTAATTCAAAACTACCTTTAAGTGGATTATTCAATTCATTTAAGGTACTTTGCGTTAGTGATACATTTTCATGCTTGAATCCACCGAGATGAGTGATTGAACTTAAGGATGGAAGAATACCATAAGTGCGACTCACTTTGGTATTCACCTTTAGTTTTGTGCGGTATTGCGTCCGGATAGCGATTTACATATCGTTTATCTCGCATGCATTAACACTAACATTATGCACCTTAAATGGTGGTGGTCGGCCTCATTTGTAGGGTAATTACTTCGTAAATTACTCGGCGATTGCTTAACATAGACCTAAATTTGTCCCTAATTCGGAATAAAAATCTAATTGGGTACTTGCACTTTCGTGGACCGGATCTCTTGTTGATCGCGTAATCCCAAAGTGGTTAATCACATTGCATTAAGAATCGAGACTTATGAATGTTTGATGCATAGGTGCTTTGGGTCTCCCAATCGTCTTTCAAATTTCATTGAATTAAGTTCGGTTTGCCTTGATTAATCGCTATAGTGTAAGATGCTAAGCGGATCCGGTTGCCTTTCGATTTTGGTTACTCTTTTGTTTGTGGTTGATTAAGTTCACTATACCACTCTTATGTAAATATTATTATACTATTATTATTATTATTATTAATATTTTAGATTCTTTCACTTTAATTGCTTTTGCTACTAACATTTAAATTCTTGCACTTTTATTGCTTTCATTTTATTATGCTTTATTATGCTTTATTCATCCATATCATGTTTATTATTTGCTCTTATTTTGTTGATTTTCCTTTTGTCCATTTGGACACAAAAACATTAATAAATGATTAAACTTCTAAAAAACTTGTGACTTTAATTTGTGGACTATTGGTTACTATCCTTGGCTTTGGAATGAAGATTTGGACTTAGATTTTTAGGACACATTTCCTTTGCCTTGACCTTCATGAAGTTGGAATTTGCCTTTATTTGGCCATTTGCTAGCTTATAAGGATGAAACTCTTATGCTCATAATTTGAAATATCATCAAGTTTGGTTAGCTCTTCCTTCCCTTATCTCCTTATTTTCTTTTTTTAGGATAGTCCCTTCATCTCCTCCCCTTCTTTAATTTTCAAAATCTTCTCCCTTTTTCAAAGGATTCCTTCTTTTTTTTTTAAATCATCACCTCTCAAAAAATAAAAAAAATCAAACTCATTCAAGTTGTTTTGTGCCTTTGTGCATTTTTGTGTATTTTCTTTAAAAGAGTGCCGATTATGAGTCATTATTCTTTAGTCGGGTGCAAATCTCTCAATCTCCATGGTTGTAGTTTGATGTAATTGAATTTCTTGTCATTCGTGGGGGTTTAGTGGCATACTTGTTGATTTTATCCGAGTTGGCACCCTCCCCATAATGATGTATGAGTCCATGCCTTCATTATCATGGTAGTTTGTTTGGCCATCCACTTGAAGATGATAAATTCTCTTCACTTAATAAAATCAATCATAACCCACCTTTTTCACTATTTGTACCACGAACTACGGGGTTTTGATCTCGCATTGCACTTTGTGGGCACGTAGGCATGAGGTGGTAAACCTCTCCAAACACAAAAATATAAAAAAATAATTCTTTTCTCACCCCCACTCTCATTTAACAAACCTTTTTCAAATCAAAAGCAGTAAATTTTTCAAAGGGCTCCCGTGGAGTACCACAGACATTTTGGGTGCGTAAAACCTTCCCATTGTGTAACCTATCCCCTTACATGTTTCTCTGTTGTGTTTCTTTAGCTTTTTGCTTTTAGATTCATTAGGATTTATTCGCTCTTTTTTCCTTTTCCTCTTGGAATAAAAATAAAGTGCGGTGGCGACTCTGTTTACTTTGAGTTAAGTTAACTAATAGCTTACACTCATGATTTTACCGCTACAACGTCTTTTGTTTTCTATTCATTCCTACGCAGGTGCTCAGGGGGGCACAAATTTTCTTAGATATGAGAGTATCCTCTTGATCTAAGGATCTTCAACACCAAGCTTGTGGTGAGTTACAAGCATATTTTTCCAACCAGGATGGATGAAGATGTCAAGTGTCATGTCTTGACATTGTATTGTTTCAAGTTGAGGGAAACTTGACAATACTGAATATATAATTCTTGTTAGATGCTTAAAGAATCATTGACCAGTAAAGCAAAGACATTATCTGACATGATGTCAGAACATTGTCTTGGAACATGTTTGCATGTAACTGGTTTTCCTAGGATGGTGCTCTTAAAAGATGAAACAATCAACAGTCTTGGCTGGTGCACTATTAGTGGAGTTATTGGATCTTTGAATTGAACAACATTTTGATCGATGGTTCGTTGCTTTCAAAGAATATTGCTCTCTATAAATTGGATTGTTTTGACACTTCTTGGTCTCATATTTACCTTTCTTCAAGTGAAGTACTCGATGGCATTTTTCAAAGTCTGGATGGATTATTCCTGGATTTGGAGCAATCTTGGTTACTTTTGCTAAGTTTTGGCTAAAAAGGGGGAGAAGAATTGTGTTCTAGTTATTGTGTTCATTCAAGTCGTGGAAGTGCAAGAATTGTGCAAAGGGAAGATGATGTTCTATTACCTTCTTAATTTATTTCTATCTGTTTGTGTCTTGTGATCTGAGTTGTGAAGCAGGTTGTGTCTTGTGACCTGAGTTACATTTGTTGTATACTTTGTGTTACGAACTTGAACTTAGCTTCTAATTAATGGTTCTCTTATGCCTAGAAGAAGATTTATTCTTCAAATAAGACAAAGGATTGAGGGGGAACATGCTTCAAATCCCTCCTCATACTTACCAACAAGCATGAAGAATCCAGGGAGAAAGTTTTAGCCAAAATTTGTCAAAAAGGGGAGATTGAAAGCTCCTGGTGTTTGACAGAATTTTGGTAAAACCTAATAGTGAAGAAAACATGCAGAAGTCAAAGATGTCGAAGAAGATGTCATATTATGTTAATAGGACATCCTGAGCTATTACTTCAGTAGGTTTAATTCAATAACAAATCTTTTCAGGATTTGTTTCACTCCTATAAGACTAAAACAAGGAGCAAAAATAGAAGGCCCAAGTAACAGTAGAAGACTATAAATATGAAGACTTAGACCTAGGTTTAAGTATGTCTTATGTAACAATTATAACCTATTTCTCTTTTGTAAAATAAGGGTTTATGTTTTCAGAGTCGTTGGCTCTTAGGGTTGTAGTTCCAATCTGCAGTATGGGATGCAGAGAGGACGACATAGGTTCATGTACACTACCAGAAGTCTTTAGGTAATGGTGGTTCTATTGTTCTTGGACAAAACCTTTAAGCATGTGCAAGATAACTTGTAGATCAAGAAACTGTTACAGGTTCTATGATGGCAGAAGACAGATGCAACGTAGGTTGTGAAGGATATGAGTAGTTTCTCATATCAAAGTTGTAAATTGTAGAGTTTAGCTTTGGTAATGATGTACATTAGGGTAGTGATTAGGAGCTAAAGTTGTAAACGGGGGAGTTTAACTTTGTGATAATACTACGATATAGTGAAATCTTTATCCTGGATTGATATCTCCCAGATGTAGGTTCGTTAACACTGAACTGGTTCAAAAATTATTGTGTTCTTTATATTATGCAAATTTACAGTTTTTCTATATGCATGTTCTTGACTGAGATGTCCCAACATGTTGTCTTGACATTTGTTGGTATTTGTGTTGCATTACTTCAAAACAACAACTATGTAATTTTCTTATTTTCTAAAGTGCAGTAATCATTGTATTAACATTAAGATAAGACATTGGAGTATCGCATAACCAGAATTTCAGTATATAAAGTACTTTGTAATGGAAGAATATATGTGTATATATTTTGTGTGAAGAGAACTGTTCACAAAAATCTATCCATGATTCAATTTTCCTGTTTCATACACCATTGAACTAGATCCTGGACGGATCGACCAAAGTTAGTGCAAACAACTTGCATTTGAAGGATTCGTCAGCACTAAAGTAATTCAATCGATCGCTGGCGAGTTGCACGTGCTTGCCCAAATCTCATTTCCATTCTATTCTCCAAGCCTGAGAGGCTTCTCCATGGATTTGGCTATTTTGTTGTCCAGGATACAGGCGCACAGATAATGCTTCGATTGATTCTTTGATGCTTGATTCTCCGTCAGATCTGTTTGGGGGGCATGACCGTCTGGGTCTCCCTCAGGACTTTGGGGGAGAACTTCATTTTTTTTTGCTCTTTTGATGATTTTATGACTTATGAGCTTCATCTTTCTTCTTCATGGTCAGTGGTTTGAGATCTCATTGACACAACCGCTTGCACGGTTTTCCCTCAAGGAGGTGCATTGTGGAGGCTTTCTTTGAGGTGAAGCTACCTTTCTTCTATTGCTACCAAATTCTATTGTCGAACGGTATTATACATGTTGTTAAGCAACTCGTTGGCACCTTACAATCCTAGTTAGCTCACAACACTTGGAAGACAAGCAAGGTTTTTGGTTGTGAAACTAGAGGTGGAATCTAAGGTCCAATCGGGGATAGTTGAAAAAATCCATCTATTTGAGGAACTTGTACCAGATTTGGATGCAGCGGAACCTCTGCTTCTAGATTCGCAACGTTGGCACCTTACAATCCAAGTTAGCTCACAATACTTGGAAGACAGACAAGGTTTCAGGTTGTGAAACTAGAGGTGAAATTTGAGGTCCAATATGGGATAGTTGGACAAATCCAGCTATTTGAGGAGCCTGTACCAAATTTGAATGCAGTAGAACCTATGCTTATGGATTTACAACGTCTCACTGAGGAGGTGGAGGTGGTTAAAATTGACCGCTGATTAAAATTGTGTAAAACACATGAATCAAAAGTCAGTTGCCACATACAGCGCACCAATGTTCTGTACTGAAACCAAAATTGAAATGAGCATCGATGGTAATGGCGTATCTGAACTTCTGGTGCAATAGAGAGGGAGTTGACCTACAATGTTAACACTCCAACGCTCAAGTCAATATGTGAGAGAGAATAGTGAATTGAAATTGAATTTAAATCTAAGTATCTGAATTAATGCACTTTCTATTTATATTAGAGAGAAAATAACAAACTTATAATTTATTAAAAGTAAATCGTGGAAAGCCATTAGATATACCTGAAATTTGAATCCTATATACTTATCCGAAAAATAATCCTTGTGCGTTGAAAAAATTATAAAACGATTGTAGTTTCTTCACAGTGACCAGCCAAGACCGATCAACCAGGACCAATATGATCGGCCCATAACACACTTTAATATTAGGTACATCAATTTTAAATAATAAATGTGAGGCTTGTATTTATGAAAATTCACTTTCAAATCTGTACTCTCCTCTTTGAATAAAATCATCATTTTTCCTTTACATTTATCAAGTTTTAATGTGTAAAATTGTCCAATGCAATAAATATGATAGGCAGGAAGCTTTAAGTGAGTTGAATTTCAGACCTCAAGACTCAAACAACATTTACATTATATAAATACTTATAAATTATCTACCACCAAAATCCTCAAATCAACTGCAGAAATTAAATACAAATCTTTATGAAATATGAGCAGGCTGTTTACCCATCTGAAGTAACCTTTATTCACAAATTTTCTTTTAGAGTTGGCTACAGCCTACACCAACGCTAACAACACAAATATATTTAACCAAAATAATTATTCCCAAAAGAGACAAGTTGGGAAGTGCCATCTCTACCCCAAATTTCTCCACTTGTGTTAAAAGAAACAGTTTTAGTTGAGGAGTCATATTTGCAAAGGGCAATTAGTTAGTGTATTAAATCCAAGTTTCAAAGATATTCTAAAATAGAAGTTCCCTCATTGACACTTAATTTTTCATAACATTGTAATTTTTTTCACACAAGTTATATTGGTAGTACATCAACATATATGAAGTCCATTTTTTAACTACCAATCCTCTAAGCACTTGCACACCGGGGATATCCAATTTATACCAAACAGAGACAGACATATGTATAGAAAAAGGGAGATACGTTAATAAAAGATCATATTACAATAAAGAATAATTTTATTACCATTTTTCCATTTTTCTTCGGGTAAAATTACTTACCGAACAAGGCACGGATTCTGGCCCTTTTTATTATTACACAAAACCTTTTCACCCCACAATCTTCTTTTGAATTATATAATAGCAGCAGTACTAATTGAACCTAATTACATATATATTATTCATATATGCACTATATAGAAACTTTTTGTGCTCATATCAAGGACCCAAATCCACAAGAAGAAAATCAAGAGGGAGAAGAAGAAAAAAAAAGTTGGCTAAACCAAACCAATATGTAGCAGCAGCTGCTATTAACCATTCAAGTAAATCTGGCCTTCATTCATATTCCTTTGACTTTTTACATCTTTGGAATTTCATGTGCATCTGCAATCAAAGTATGATCTATCACTATGTGAATAAATTAATAATGTTAATGTAAACTATGTAAATTAATAAAAGGTCAACTATTTATTTTTAAACTAGTAGGCAAAAATATGGCCATAAAATATGAAATTAAAAAGAAGTTAACTTTCATGGATTTATTTATTATTTGGTGTTTTGGAATTGAAATCACATGGTGGAAGAAAAGGAGAAGTTGTTGACTATCATCATGACCAGGTCCAAGGACTCAAATCAAATTCACTATAACACCGGCACCTCAGACAAAATATGTGTCCGTGTAGGACAACGACACCAATATGACACTGATACTTATGATTAAGTTCAATTTATTCATTTCTTTTCAAATTATTACCGGTATCAACATGTCAGTGTAAGTGTCGTATCTGATATATGTGTTTGTGCTACATAGCTCAAATTCCATGCAACCAAGGAAAACACGTGGCCAAGGGATTTTAGCTATTAGCTATACGAGAACATCAAGAGAAATAGATGAAAATTTTCATGGTTTAATAATTAGTTCAAGTTGATGATGATATGTAAATATCAATTATCTATTTATGAGGAATCACAAGAAATGAAGCTATAACTCACTTTTGTGTTTATTGACAAGAGGTGAATCTAGAATGCTGTCCAAAGGTTCCAAGCATCCAGCAAGCTGTTTCCAACAATTTTCCTGCCATTTCATTCAAACTTTAGCTTAAAAAGAATCTATGTATAGGTAATTGAAAATATCACTCCAAGTGAAAAATATTAATTACTACTTTCTCTTATTACTATTATAAGTAAATATTCTCTTTTTAGATTTACTGAAAAATTATCATATGAGATCTCTATGTAGACTAGATATATAAATTATTCAATGAATCTAAAAAGAGAATATTTGCTAATAATAGTGACAACACTGTCTAGTTTAATTTGATATTTCAATTCAAATTTCTTAAAGCTTATGCAGTTACCTTGCAATAATGATCACCTTAATCTTTTATAGTGACATATATGTAGGAAAACCACATTATATATTTAATTTAGTAAGACAAAAGTTAAGACCTTTTCCTTTCAAGGTTTCAATTAGACTAGTTTCTTAAACCTTAAGTATTCTATTTGCTACTTCAATTGTCTATATTTCATAACAATCTAACCTAACATTCTTAAATAAGAAGAAAACAATTTAACAAATAAATACTTACACCTCAACAACTCAAGAAATCATCTAAAATAAAACTTAGTTACTTAGCGCGTGATTAAAATCATTTTTAACTCTGCAAACGGTGATGATTCTAAAATTTAAAAAAAAAAAAAATTGATTTTGACATGTTTAAAGTGTTTGAGTAGAAGTACTTTTGGGTGCAAAGTATATTCTAACCTAAGATTGAAGTCTTTTTAGGGTTTCTTCTCCTCCAAACATAACTTTGAGCTTCAAATTATTGATCTACTCACTTACATGCACTCAAACATAAATAATTCAATCTGTAAATCCTATCTCAACGAGCAGAAGCCGATATTGCTGGATTGGACAGTTAAAACTAGGATTCAAACTCTAATATTTGGTTGTGTGTGACTTTCTATTGACTACTACCACTTCGCCTACCAAAAAAACATAAATAATTATATATCCAACAAACTTTAAATCTAAATTAATTTAACAAATAATTTTTTGTTCTAGCAAAACCAGCCATAAAACTATTGTCTAGACACTTCTCATCACAATTATTCCTACATCTAAGCTCCAACAACACTGATACAAGAATCATGACCAAAAGCAGAACACATAAAGGTAAAGCGCAAAGAAAATTTTAATCCAACCAAATTAATCACAACACATCGTAATCACCTTTTTGTATTTTTTTCCTATATTCCTCTTGACTTAAAACACACCCAAACAAAATAAAGCAAAAGCAAAAGAGAAGAAAGAAATCAAAGCAACGCACCTCTTCTTTGCTTAACCACAGCTTTAGCGGGTTGACCCAACCGGGTTCGGGTCACATCCTTATCAACAACCTCCTCTTCCTCTTGATGAGGAAACAAAACCCCATCAATCCCTTGCACAGAGATTCTCCCATCAGTATAAATATCCGGGTCGAACAAATAAGCCGACCCATCACCGTGCCCGAATTTAACCGACCCATCAGCTTCCTGAGCATCAACCTTATGAGGCAATCGAAGTGTATCATAACGAACCTTCCCGAATCTTCTAACAGCATTGTACATACTCTCTTCGGTTTGATACTCAGGAATTAAGTGATAATACATGATTTGTTCGGGTGAACCGGGTTCGCTTAACTGGTCCGTCGTTAACTTAGCCATAGCTTCGTCATTCGGAGCTAGAACAGTTAAAACGTAACCCTCTGAAACTAACCGACTCATCTCCGTCGCTAACGATGTTAGGTTAACGAGAATATCCGCCATCTCGTTGTAACCACCGTAATGAATCAGTGTATGGATGAAATCTTTCACCTGTGCCTCGCCGTTGAAATGGTGGTGGGGTCCACCAGGTCCTGAAAGTTAGTTACAAATTAATTTCCGCAATCAATTTTTTTGTTATCAATAAAATTTCTATCTTACCAAAAATAAAAGTTAGTTACAAATTAATTAATTACAATTATTTAATTTATATACCTGGAGCTGGGGCCGGTGCAAGTGACGGTCCGGGAGCCAATGCATCGTATATCGGAAGAGCTGGTGGTGAGCCAGGGTTTTGCGGCGGGGCTGGTTTTTTCAAGCGGTGAGTTCTCGGATCAACTTCCGGTGCTCCTTCCGGTTTAATTGCGGCGATGGAGACGAGACTTCTGCGACGGTTGAAGTCGTCTTGAACGGAGCGTGGAATAAGGAGACGTTCGATTCCGTGGATGACACCGTCAGGTCTAGTCACGGCGTTTAGATGGAGAATCCTCGCGCTGTTAACTGTCCATTGCTGAGAAGTTTTGTTTGGTTGGATAGTGAGGTGGTGTTGAAGCGAAAGCGTTTTGTGCCGGGTCGACCCGGGTTCGGATCCGTTGATTCTTGTTGGAATGATGTGTGACATGAGGAGAGTTTGAAGAGACTTGAGATTTCGTGGTTCGAGGAGGAAAATTTTGAAGTCGGGGTCGAGATCTCGTTCAAGAGCTTCGTTTTTGGGTGCGAAAATGGTGATATTATTGTTGCCGACAGTGTCTTCTAGTGTTTGAAGAAGCATAGCTTTTTCAACGAGTTCAGCGAGTTCTGTGTAATGTGAGTCGAGAAGAGCCACCAAGATTGAGTTTGAGTTTATTTGAACATTTGAAGAAGAAGAAGAAGAAGATGAGAGGGAGAAGGTGCAGGTAGCAAGAAAGAGGATGAGGAAAGTGAAGAACGTGCGGAGCTTGATGACGCCATAGATGCCGCAATCCATGGCCATTTTCAGGTTTTGTTCTTCTCAGACAAGAACGATAATATAACTGAATACAAACGCTACCTCTGTTTATGCTTGTGTGTTGTGTTGTGTAATGTGCTTGTGAGAGGAGCAGAGAGAGATGAATGATTGTTAAATGGGGGTGAGAGTTTTGTTGTATTGTTTATTTGGTGATTATAATTAGTTTAGATGTTAATTATGGTGGTTCTGTTTTTACCTTTGGTTATGGTAAACTAAGATGTGTCGGTTGCTTTGTGAAAATCAAAGGACACGTGGCGGGTTTTGATTGAAGGAGAAGAGAGAGGTGTGTGACATTGAACTGGGAGTAGAAAGTGGGGTCCAGTACCCTCCTAACTGCTACCTGGCCCTTGTTGATATTTTCTGGTTCTCACAGCTCGTGATGAGTTAATGAGTTAAAGAAGGATAAATAAACAAACCCACTTTCATTACTATTTTTTTAATTTTTTTGGATGTCTTTTTGTGTGCATTATCTTTCACATTCTTTGGGTTGAATAAAGAAAGACTATCATTTTTTTATGAGCAATTGCTTTTGTTAATTGTTTTGAGTTTTCAATTGTATTCTTTTTTTAAGTGGCTTTTCATAACATGTTAAAAAATGGGATAAATAAGTAAATTAATAATTAAAAGTTGTGTGTAAATGCACAATATTGTTTAAATTTTATGAGTTTCTTGTGAGGACATCTTTAAAATTGTAATTTTTCAGTAACTTATGGGCTTTATGGGCTAGAGATTCTTTGTGACCCATAAGTTAAATTAATCTGTAACTTTCATGTGGATACGGGTGACAAAACGAATCATGATTCGTCGGGTTGACCCGTGTATCCACCAAAAAATAGTGGGTTGAAATTGTGTTTGTCTGTCCATTCAACCCACTCTACCTTAACCTCGCCTCACCTTAAACCTGTAAAAAATGGACGGGTTGGCGCGCTAATTCGTCAGCGTAGTTATCAAACACTCAAAATCTTTATTTTGGTTGATTGTATATTAATATTTAAATTATAATTTTGAAACTCTCGTTAATGATTCTATTTTAGGTGAAATTTCTTAATGATTTTAGAGTTTTAGTTGTCATTTTATGTTTTTTAATTGTTGATTTAATGTTCTCTAATTGAAATGAAAAAGAAAATCTTTTAATCTATTAAAAGAATGAGAAAAAATTGGTGGGAAAACCCGTCGTCCCGTCAATCATGGGAGATAGTCTAGACTTTTAAGTCCAACAAACTCGTCTCACTTATTTTACGTTGGGTTTAAGACAGGGTTGGACGGACAACCTATTTTATCACCCTTACTTACATCAATGTATATTTTTGCTTGACATGCTTCATTTTATCACCTATATATTGATTTTGTTAACAACAAAAGATATATAGAATAATAGAGAGAAAAAAGTACCAATTTTAATTTAGGGTTTCAATATAATGACTCAAATTCATAGTATAAAATTTAAAGTAGAGTATCAACAACATTAATCAAATTTAAAACGTAAAATTTAAAGTAGAGTATAAATAGTATTTGGGGTTGATTTTAATTTAGGGTTTCATAGTGTATTAACAAAGAAGTTTGAATAATTTGTTTTTTGAGTAAGTTGTAATAGTCAATTAATATTGATTTAATATGTTTTTATATATATTAGGTATTATATTTATTATGTTATACGTATATTGTCGCTCCCGGGATTTTCATCCTAGTACAAACGCGAAAGTGGCGCGGAAAATGTAGAGTCGCCAGCCAGGCATTTTTATCCCGAAAGAATGGGAAAGGTAATGTTACACAAACCTAAGGAAGAAGGAAAAGGACGAGGCCTTGCGAACCAAAGATCTGGGTTCGGGAGTCGGTTACGAACTGGGAAGGTATTAGCACCCCAATCCGTCTGTCGTACCCGACGGGATCCACGCTTGTTTGTTTGTTTCAAAGGGTGAGAAATAAAAGTGTTGCTGAACAAATGAACTGCTACTGGAACTGGAATGAAAATGAGAAAGGAGTTGAAAAAGAACAAAAAGAAAAATGGGGAAATATAGGGAAAATAAAGAATGTGCTCGAATGGGCCCTACCCCACTGCCTACGTACCTCATCGGGAAAATGAGGATCAGAGTCGACGTAGTTCGCCTAACTAAGACGGGAACTTTGTTTGTGTTTTTTATGGCTGGAACTGCGTATGTCTATGCTCAAGTGTTGCAGGCTCGTCTGGTACGAGTGCGTTAACCGTCTTGCATGCGAGACAAGTCGGCGCAAGTTCGCGTTGAGAATGAATGAGATGAGAAGAGAAGTTCCCGCAGGAAAGTCGCTTATTGTTTGTTTTTGTCTTTTAAGAGTTTTGTATGAATTTGGCACAAGGAAGTGAATTCAAACTCTTTTCCATGGAATGTGTACTTGCTACTACATTCCAAGATGGAATAATAGAACAAACACACCAAGCAAGGAGAATTTATCCAAGACTTGTTTCCTAGGATTAGGGTTTAAGTTCACTAGCTTGTTGAACTTATTTAAGTGTTTTTGTTGTTTTTGTGAAGAAGTGTCTTTTAAATTTTCTTTGTGAAACAACCCCTTGATAAGACTTGTACATCATGCTAGACAAGCCTACACCACTCCAAGATGGAATGAATGCAAGTGCCCCATGGAATAAGGTTATACAGAAGAGATCCTTTCATGCATTTATTAAGTCTTTTTGGATTTTATTTGAAGATGAGGAGAGAAAGACTCAAATGGAAAAAAGGGAAAAAAAACTAAGGGAGGCTAAAACACAAACCTAAGTTATTTATTAAAATGGTGGTCCTAATGGTGAGTGAGGCTTTTCCAATCCTAAAGAGCAAAAGGAAAAGAAAGAAGGAAAAGGATGCAACTTACTTCCTAAGGAAGATAAGTTGGTCCTAACAAAGGGGAATCCTACCAATCACAAATATGAAAGAAAAAATGAATTAAATGCATAAATAAAATGCATAAAAAATAAAGGATAAGGTGTAAGGAAACATACCTTTCCCTCCCTACAAAACAAAGGTTAGTGTGCATTTTTATTTAAAATAATAAAGCAAACATACATTAATTAAATCCTAATGACTCTAGGACTCAATCTAGATTCTATCTTAATTCTAGAAGACTAAAAAATATGCTAAGACAAAAATACAGCACCTACTACAGCCCCTAATACACAAACAGTTATGAAAACAATGCACAACACAATGCCATTTTTTACAGCCAGCATGCAACATGAAAAGGTAGGTGTAAAAGATCAAATACAACATGCAAGCATAACAAACAACATGTATTTTACAGCACCTATATGCAAAAACAGCTATGAAATGCAAAATCCAGATTTGATTATTTTCACTTTTTAATGCACAAACTCAATGAAACATGCACCAACTTCATCATGAACATGCATTTGAACATGGATCAACCTACACAAATGAAAGAACATGAACATATTTTAGGATTATGCAAGAATGCATCGCATGGTTGACTATGCAACAAGTCATGCAAAATGTGGCACATGAATATGGCATATAAACATGATGATCATTGATTATGAACATGCATACATGATAGCTCAATAAAAATGCCAAACTCAATGCAAAATTCAGAATTGAAATGGTGTGAATGATATGATCAAGCATGCAACCAAATGCACATACATACATTATTATGTGAAATGCAACATATCTTGATACAATGAAATGCAAAATGACTTAATGCAATGTGAAAGATGTAAAAACAGAATGCATCATGATTATTCACATGCCAAATGATGCATAAACATGGAAACAAAATGCAAGAAACCAAGCTATACACAAAGGAACACGAAAATGCATAATACGTAACATGAACGGAAACGCGTTGAAACGACTCGAAATGGGGGAATGAGCTACTGGAAATGGACCCAAAAATTCCCTAAAATCAATACCTAAACATGTATGAACATTAGAGGCACAAAAGAAGCAAGAACAAGCAAGCATCTAAACTAAATTTCCAAAATTCAACAGCGTTAATCGGTTAACCAAATGGGTAACCGGTTAACGGACCTAAAAACTGCACTGTTTGTGGCTAAAACGCACTCGTTAACCGGTTAACACTGAACCAGAATGTGAAAAAAGTTAAGAAATAAGTGCTTTTGGCCACAAACTGACTTCTAATGATCCCTTACACACCTAGGAACATGTTAACACTAATTTCTACTTAATTGGGGCTTATTTACACGTGCTAGAACCTATCTACCTACACCTTAACTTTTAATCCGTCACAAATCATAAATCGCAAGCAACACATGATGGAAACGAAATCGATCACAAGCAAAACGAAAAGCAATAAAAGACTGCCGAAATGGCGAGATGAAGAGAGTGACTTAAAGGAGAAGTGATTTAGATCACCAACCTACGAAGCAGAGAAGTGCTTCGGTGGATGTTGCAAGAATCGGAGCTTGATCAAAGAGAAAACCACGAAAACCGTGAAACCGCAAAATAAATGCGTTCTTGATGTTTGAACCTTTGGGCACTTCTGATAAGCCGAAATCCTCACAAAAATCAGTAGCTTCTTCTTCTACAATCCACAAAATCAATGGAGGTTGGAGGCTAAGCTTCAAGATCTTCAAGTTTCAATGTGAAACTTGAAGAGCTTCTTCAAAAAGCTTTAGTGAAAAAGGGAAAATGGAGGAAAAGTGAGAAAGAAAAAGTGATTGTGTGAGAGTGAAAAATTTGGAAACTTGTGTCCTTTGGTTTGGATGAAAATGGATTAAATATGGTTTAGGTTTGGGGCCCAAAAATTAGGCTTGGAATCCAAAATTATGGTTTGGTAATGAGGTTAGGATTTAGCAATGGAGTTAGGTTAGGGTTGGAGAAGGAATATTCCTTGGAACACTCTAGAAGATGGTAGAACATGGTAGAAGTTTCCAAGAGAAATTGAGTGGAATTGAAATGGAAAAGCAAAAGGGAAAGAAATGAAAGGAAGTGTGGAAGGAAAGTGGAAGGAAAAGTGGAGGGAAATGTGAAATCAACCACTTTTCAAATGATTTTTCTTCTCTCTTGATTTTTTTTTATGATTCCTCCATCATCTCTTGACCAAGTTTGAACTATAGGATCATTGTAACACTAATTTCATGATCTCGATCTTAAGAGTCATGAGTCGACCCTTTTTTTACCTAGCTCGGTTGCTTTTTCCCCGATTCCTCGATTTTCAGTTATCTGGCCAGCCGAACCTCTTCCAAAATGAATTTGTGGATGAAATTTGAACCCTTGGCACTTGACATCGTATATAAGACAATGGAATCCTCTTTGAATCAAAACTTCATGCAGAAGCCCAGTAGAAGTAAAACACTAATTTGGCCCTTTTCGTTAGGAAATATGGCACTGCTTGCCTCCTTTGATCAACTCAAATCTTTCCATGGCTTGTGGCTTCAAGTGAAGACTTGTGGGATGTTGTGAACCCTTCGCACACGGTTGAGAAGCTTTGTGGCCCTTTGATTTCCTTTGTAATGCCTTCAGTTGCTCCAATCATTGATCACATACCTATGCCTCAGCTACATTATCCATGATGCAATGTTTTTGGTTATTTGATGAATCTTATGTATGCAAAATGATATGCAAAATGTTGAGGAAATGAGAGGGAAAATTTTGAGGTATTACAGCTGCCCCTATTCAATCATCTACAAGCCTGAACGAATAATTGCGAGAGCTTTTAGACGTTCAAGGTATGTAGTGATTGAATACTTGAATAAAACCTGGAAATTTGAACTCGGTGGATAGTAGAAATGCCATATGCCTTTTATTTATATATATTTTATTTTGACCTCTGAATAGGTAACGGAAATAGAACCAGGTGGAATAAAATCAATGCCGAAAACCTGCACTGTGAATGCTGAGCGAAACAAGCCACAACGAGGGTGCCTGTTGGCGAAACATCACTTAACAAGACCGTTAGCGAAACAGAACTCGACAATGTGACTGCTGGGAAGGACCAAGCCACAAAGAAAACACGCGACTGCTGGGCAGGACCAAGCCACGGAAGGTGCCTGTTGGCGAAACAAGGCTTAACGAGACCATTAACGGAATGGAACTCAATAATATGACTGCTGGGCAGGACCAAGCCATACAGAAAACACGCGACTGCTGGGTAGGATCAAGCCACGGAAGGTGCCTATTGGCAAAACAGGACTTAACGAGGCCATTAGCGAAATGGAACTCAACAATATGACTGTTGGGCAGGACTAAGCCATAAAGAAAACACGCGACTGCTGGGCAGGACCAAGCCATAAAGAAAACACGCGACTGCTGGGCAGGACCAAGCCACGGAAGGTGCCTGTTGGCGAAACATGACTTAAAGAGACCATTAGCGGAATGGAACTCAACAATATGACTGCTGGGCAGGACCAAGCCATAAAGAAAACACGCGACTGCTGGGCAGGACCAAGTCACAGAAGGTGCTTGTTGGCGAAACAGGACTTAACGAGACCATTAGCGGAATGGAACTCAATCAATATGACTATTGGGCAGGACCAAACCATAAAGAAAATACGCGACTGCTGGGCAAGACCAAGCCACAGAAGGTGCCTATTGGCGAAACAGGACTTAACGAGACCATTAGCGGAATGGAACTCAATCAATATGACTGCTGGGCAGGACCAAGCCATAAAGAAAACAACATCGACTTGGAAAGACCAAGATGTCTGGCAAATGGTATAAGTATCTTCTGCGGGGAATACTTCAGGTTGAAAAGATGTTATAGGTTGTATGTAACACCTTAAAATTGGCCCATGCTGGCATGCATATGCTTGGATTTATGGCGTAATGCTCCATGAGGATGGAAATGCTACGCTTTGGAGGATGCAAATGTAATGATGATTATGCATATGCAAATGCAAAGAGATCTCCTGATAAGGAGACTGCAAGTATCCCAGACGGCTTGACTGGGGAGGAACTGATGATCAATGTACTGATCTGATCCATCCTGATGAGGAGGAGACAACTCTGCGGGGAAAGCTATCAATGATACACTGACTCTGAACAACCGTTATTGCCAAAAATAAATTGGACTTTGAGATTGGAGTGCCAAGACCATACTGGAGATGGACCTTTCTTGCACTCTGGTGGGGAAGTGGAGACCTCCTGACTTGGCCAGGAACCAGAGGCATGACATTGCTGAGGAAGCACCTTGCTGGGGAGGAAAGACACTCCTTGTACTGCTGGGAATTGCCCCTGTATTGAAGGAAAATTTCTACTTGGGGAAGGAAAACATCTTTTTCCATTAATGTTGGAGAAGAAATTCAACTTCACTTCCACTGGGGATGACTGGAGACACCCTGGAAAACACCTGTTCTTGTTCAAGCATAAAGAAATGTTCTTCCTGGGAATCTTCTTTTAGCTCTGTTAGTAACACCTGTACATGTGCCTGCATAAACACAATCGATAGTGCCTACAACATGGAGAGTTAATTTGGGACCTGTATGCCCCAGGCTCGTAGCATGAATCATTATCTGGGCATGTTGACACCCTTTCAGAGTTGTATTAAATGTTTTTGTCCTCCTGCACGAGTTAGAAAGCATTCAAATGTTCACAACACAATATAAATCACAATTTGCTGGACGTTTTCGCACTCAATCAATTCTAGATGAACAACAAAAACAAGAAGCAGATAGTCACAAGTTGACTGAAATTGGATTTTTACTGATTCGGAAAAATGGCCATGAATAGGCAATACAAAGGAAGCAGTTCCCTGGAAAGAGGAAATAGCCAAAAAGGAAAACAAACTATCCTATTGGCAATGTGAGAAGTGGATCTCATCAAGTGTCAACCCGGTTATGACTCGTATATCCTCGAGACTATCCGCTCACTCTGCCCCTTGAGAAAGGTAATTGAATTGATCTTCAACCCTTAGAATAACCTCAGCTGTAGATAGGTTACGGATTTCGCAGATCGCAGTCGTTCGTGTTAGTCCCTCTTTTGCGTGGATCGCCCTTTCAGGTTTTCAATCCACTAGGATACCCTTTTTTGCCTGAGCTGTCCGATGTGGCTTTTCAACTCAGCGGGTGTACATTTTTTTCAAGATTTCCCTAATTTTTACCCGAGCCTTTTATTCTGTTTTTGGCTCGCCAGGATGCCCATTTTTGCTTGGATCTTTATTCTGTTTTTATCCAGCGGGTCCTTTTTACACGAAGTATTTTCTTACTGCGTCTGCGTTGATAGGGAATTGGAAGTCTTCTCCGTCCATGGTTGTCAGCATCAAGGCTCCACCTGAGAAAACCTTTTTAACCACGAACGGTCCTTCATAGTTAGGTGTCCACTTGCCCCTGTGATCGTTAAGAGGAGGAAGAATCCTTTTCAGCACCAAGTCACCTGGTGTGTACCTCTGTGGTTGTACCTTCTTATCAAAAGCCTGCTTCATCCTCCGCTGATACAACTGTCCATGGCATACGGCTGCTAGACGTTTTTCTTCAATGAGGCTAAATTGATTATATCTGGATCGGAGCCACTCAGCTTCATCTAGCTTAATGTCCATCATCAACCTCAACGAGGGGATTTCCACTTCAATTGGTAGGACTGCCTCCATACCATACACCAGTGAGAATGGGGTTGCCCCTGTTGAGGTACGCATTGACGTTCTGTACCCATGCAACGCAAATGGTAGCATTTCATGCCAGTCTTTGTATGTTACAACCATCTTCTGCACGATCTTCTTGATGTTCTTGTTGGCCGCCTCGACAGTGCCATCATCTTCGGGCGATATGGAGAAGAGTTGTGATGTTCTATTTTGAAATCCCGACACAAGTCAGCCATCATCTTGTTGTTAAGATTAGAACCATTATCAGTAATGATTCTTTCAGGAATTCCGTACCGGCAAATGATGTCTCTTTTAATAAACCGGGCTACCACTTGTTTAGTGACATTGGCATAAGATGCCGCTTCGACCCACTTCGTGAAGTAGCCTATAGCAACCAAGATGAAACGGTGACCGTTGGAAGCTGTCGGCTCGATCTTGCCAATCATATCAATGCCTCACATGGCGAACGTCCATGGTGAAGACATGACACTCAATGGATTCGGAGGCACATGGACCTTATCGGCATAAATCTGACACTTATGACATTTACGGGAGTACTTATAGCAATCGGATTCCATGGTGATCCAATAATATCCCGATCTCAATAATTTCTTGGCCATAGCATGTCCTCCAGCATAGGTACCAAAGGAGCCTTCATGAACTTCTTGCATCAACAGATCTGCTTCGTGTCTATCCACGCATCTGAGCAGAACCATGTCGAAGTTTCTCTTGTATAGCACACCATCTTGATTCAAGAAGAAACCACCTGCCAGTCTTCTAAGGGTCTTCTTGTCCTTACTGGATGCCCCAGCCGGGTATTCTTGAGCCTTCAAGAAATGCTTGATATCATGATACCAAGGTTTGTTATCTTCACCACTGCCAACTGCAAAGACATAAGCAGGTCTTTCAAGACGGGAGACCATGATGTGAGGCACGAAATTCTCTTGACAAACTTTAATAATGGACGACAAAGTTGCTAGAGCATCGGCGAACTGGTTTTCATCTCGAGGAATATAATTCAACTTGACTTTGGTGAAGAAAGTTAGCAGCCTCCTAGTATAATCCCTGTAAGGAACCAAGTGAGGTTGATGAACTAACCATTTGCCGTTGACTTGGTTCACTACCAGAGCAGAATCTCCGAAGATCTCGAGGTTCTTGACTCGCAAGTTGATTGCCTCTTCAACCCCCATGATGCAAGCTTCGTACTCTGCCTCATTGTTAGTGCATTCGAAAGTCAACCGAGCAGCTAAAGGTGTATGGATCCCTTCTGGTGAGATGATAACAACACCTACCCCACTTCCATTCATGTTTATAGCTCCGTCAAACATCAACTTCCATTTGGATTCAGGGTCTGACCCCTCCTCTGGAAGTGGTTCTTCACAGTCTTTCAACTTGAGGAACATGATGTCCTCATCCGGAAACTCAAATTTCATGGGTTGATAATCATCAATTGGCTGCTGAGCCAAGTATTCTGACAATACACTTCCTTTGATTGCCTTTTACAAAGTGTAATGTATATCATACTCCGTTAGTATCATCTGCCATCGGGCTACCCTTCCTGTCAGAGCCGACTTCTCGAAAATGTATTTCACAGGATCCATCTTGGAAATTAAGAGAGTGGTGTGAGTCAGCATGTACTGTCTTAGTCGGCGAGCAGCCCATGCCAAAGCGCATCAAGTTTTCTCGAGTAGTGAGTAGCGTGTCTCACAATCGGTAAACTTTTTGCTAAGGTAATAAATGGTGTGCTCTTTTTGACCAGACTCGTCCTGCTGACCCAGCACACATCCCATCGATCCTTCAAGCATGGTAAGATACATGATCAAAGGTCTCCCTGGTACCGGAGGCATGAGGATTGGAGGTTCTAGAAGGTATTTTTTGATTCGGTCAAAGGCTCGCTGGCAGTCTTCATTCCATTTAATGGCCTGATTCTTCCTCAGAAGCTTAAAGATGGGCTCACACGTGGTCGTTAGGTGAGAGATAAATCGTGCAATGTAATTTAGTCTCCCTAAGAAACCACGCACTTGCTTTTCAGTCTTTGGCTCAGGCATCTCTTGGATGGCTTTTACTTTGGCTGGATCAACCTCAATTCCCACTCACTAACAATGAAGCCGAGTAGCTTGCCGGAACGGACCCCGAAGGTGCACTTATTCGGATTCAACCTCAATCTGAACTTCCGGAATCTGTCAAACAACTTTGCTAGATTGACCAAGTGCTCTTCTTCTGTTTGGGATTTCACTATCATATCATCAACATAAACCTCAATTTTATGATGAATCATGTCATGAAATAGCATCACCATTTCCCGTTGATAAGTGGCCCCTGCATTCTTCAGACCAAATGGCATAACCTTGTAACAAAAAGTGCCCCAAGGCGTGATGAAAGTTGTCTTTTCCATATCATCGGGAGACATCTTAATCTGGTTATAACCGGAAAACCTGTCCATGAAAGAGGACACAAAAAACTGAGCAGTATTATCAACAAGCACATATATGTGAGGCAGAGGGAAGTCATCCTTGGGGTTGGCCCTGTTCAAATCCTTATAGTCTACACACATCCTGACCTTACCGTCTTTCTTAGGGACCGACACAATGTTGGCAACCCACGGAGGGTAACTGGTCACGACCAAGAAACCAGCATTAAATTGCTTCTATACTTCCTCTTTTATCTTGATTGCCATATCAGGACGTGTGCGCCTCAACTTCTACTTCACTGGAGGGCAGTCTTCTCTCAGAGGCAACTTGTGCACCACAATGTCAGTGTCTAAACCAGGCATATCTTGGTAGGACCATGCGAAGACATCAACATACTCTCGAAGCATAGCAATTAGGCGAGTCTTGATAGAATCTTCTAATGTGGCTCCGATTTTGACTTCTTTCTTGTCTTCTTCAGAACCCATGTTTATCACTTCGACGACTTCTTTATGCGGCTGATTCATCTCCTCCTCCCGTTTAAGCAATCTGGCCAATTCTTCAGGTAGTTCACAATCCTCTTCACCCTCCTCATCGGCTTGATAAATTGGATTGTCAAAGTCATACTCAGCCATAACAGGGTCGTCATTGATAAGATCCGGTGACGAGCACCTGCATGAATGGTGATTCATGCAAGGCTTTAGAAAGAGTTTGAGAAAATGAGAAACATTGCCATTTTTAAAACTTTTCTTTCTTTTTGAAAAACAAAAGCAAAAAAATGAAAGACAAAGAACAACATGAATGAATGTGAAACGTCAGCTTTATTTATGATTATGAATTGTGTTAAGAACAAAAGAACCCTTACAAAAAGCCACTATGCCCCGGGCAAGACATAGTGCTTGAGTACAGAAAAAAAAAATATTACTCTTCGAAAGAGGTGACTGAGATAAGCCTTTCAGATGTCCAATTGCTAAGTTGAGTCCCTGGAACAGCAGGCCTGGTCCACTCATCTAAGTCACAGTCACTATCAACTGCGTCATCCTGCACGACACTGATGTTTCCATAATCCACTACTCCCGCACTCGTGAAAGTAATTGGGCCTTGACGACCTCTAGCACTCGGTCCAGAAGATGACTGCCCAGGATGGTAGCCAACCCCAAACATATCTTTCTTTTCTGGCACTTCTACTGGACTGCCCCAGCCTTCTCGTATCCCAGATTCTACCACTTCAAGAGCTTGCTTATAAGAGGCTATGGAAACCCCCTTCTTTGGTTCTTCAGGAGAAGCTGCCACTGCAGACGCTTGTTCAATTTTCAGGGGCTCAAAAGCCTGACATGGAGTCTCAACTATTTCGCCATCCATCTCCACATACTTGAATGAAGCCAGATGACTAACAAAAATGTCTTCTTCCCCACTGACAATTACAATTTGACCTTCCCATACGAACTTTAGCTTTTGATGAAGTATGGACGATACTGTTCCTGCCGAATGTATCCAAGGCCTTACCAGCAAACAACTGTATGCAGGTTGTATATCCATCACATAGAATGTGGTTTTGAAGATTTGTGGACCCACTTTAATTGGTAAATCCACCTCCCCGAACACCGATCTCCTCGACCCATCAAATGCTCTAACTACCAGGTCGCTAGGCTTTAGAACTACTCCATCGTAATCCAACTTCATTAATGCTTTCTTAGGCATAACATTCAACGACGATCTGGTATCTACCAACACGTGAGAAAGTACTGCGCCCTTACATTCTAAAGAGATATGCAGTGCCCGATTATGAGCACACCCTTCAGATGTTAGATCCATGTCTGTAAAGCCCAATCCGTGACCTGCATTGACACTAGATACCACTGCCTCTAACTGATTTACTGAAATATCTTGAAGCACATACGCCTTGTTCAGAATATTCAAGAGAACTTTCCTGTGGGAGTCAGAACACATTAGCAAGGACAAGATGGAAATCTTCGACGGAGTCTGCTGCAGATGGTCCATAATCTTGTAATCGCTCTTTTTGATAATTCTCAGAAATTCTTCAGCTTCTTTATCAAAGGTGATGTCTGGATCAGTCACTGGTGCAGGATCATTGACAACCACTGGCTGCTTCCCTCTTGTTCTAGCCTGGGCTTATGCGGTGTCTCTGGGTCGTATCACACTATTTCTTAGTATTTCCGGCGCAAATAACCTTCCACTTCTAGTAAAGCCCCATACTCCAACATTTTCTACTTGAGCTGGGGTTGTATTAGACGTGGCCAACTCTTGCTTCTGGCCATTATAGTATATTTCTCCACCATAATTCCAGGGAATGGCTTTATCACTCTGATACAATACTGACCCTGCAGTGGTGATGGTTATCGGTTCCGCTCTAGCCCGGGAAGGAACTTGAGATGGATCGTAGAAGATGGCTATTATAAAGACTTCGCTTTCCTTTACAACCTTGTCAAACTGCAACACCCCTTCATTAATCATGCTCTGAATCCCTGCTTTCAACTGCTCACAACCATTTGTAGCTTCAGCACATCCTGGACAATCAACTTCACACCCAGGAAAAATACCCTTTTGTGACAAGCAAACTTTAACAACACTCAATGGAGTCTGCAGGTCGTTGACATCGCGCACCAAGTTTAAACTCTCCCCTTCATTAACTGCCCCAACCGTACCTCCGTGAGGAGGCATGTGGTTCTGAATTACATTAGGAGTAGGAGCAAAGTTGATTGCTTTGGAATCTACCAGGTCTTGGACTATATACTTCAAAGCTCTGCAGTTTTCTGTGGTATGTTCGGGGGCTCCGGAATGAAATTCACATCTAGCGTTTGTATCGTAACCCTCAGGGAGTTGCCCCGGCTTCGGGGGTTGCAAGGTTCTAAGCTGAACCAGCTGGAGTTGTAGGAGATTCTTCAAAAGCTGTGAATAGGACATCGGTGGAGTTTCGAAATGTCTTTCTCTGGTCTTCTGGGGGTAATATGGATGAGGATCTCTTTGTTGATACCCTTGTTGGCGTTGTTGATGTGGTTGTTGGACTTGTTATTGAACAGGTTGAGCTGAGATAGTGACAGGGGCCACTTGCTAATAAAATCCTCTACTACTTCCTCCCATCTGCGCGTACACTGCCCCGGTCTCTCCTTCTCTCCTTTTCACGAAGGGCTTCTTGACACCAGAACTCGAAGCGCCCCCATTCTGAATCTTCCCTTGCTTGATCCAACTTTCTACCCTTTCTCCCGTCAAGATGATATCTGAGAATCCACTTGAGGAACATCCAGCTAGCCTTTCCATGAAATGCCCAGGGAGGGTATCTAGGAACAGGTCTACCATTTCTCTCTCCAGCAAAGGTGGTTGCACTCTAGCAGCCACTTCGCGCCACCTTTACGCATAATCTTTGAAGCTTTCGGAGTTCTTCTGAGTCAGACTTTGAAGTTCAGTGCGACTGGGCGCCATGTCGATATTATATTGATACTGCTTGAGGAATGCTTCTCCCAATTCCTTCCAGCTTCTCACAAAGCTTCTCTCTAGCTTCATATACCATTCCAAGGATCCTCTAGAGAGACTATCCTGGAAGTAGTACATCCAGAGCTTTTCATCCCTAGTATGGGCAGCAATTTTCCGGTAGAATGCATGCAAGTGAGTCTTTGGGCAGGAGCTACCGTTATACTTGTCAAAAGTTGGTGGTCTGAATTTGTGAGGAATAACCACCCCGGGGACTAGGCCCGTGTCAGACACGTCTATCCCCAAAGTTTCTCTGCACTCGAGGGCTTTGACTTTCTCAACAAGCATCAAAAAGTCTTGAAGATTTCCTTCTCCGCCGAACCCCATGTCGTTGTTGAAAGGAGATAACTGATCCTCCTGCCTGTCTTGTACCGGAATGAAAGTTGTTGCGACCTGTCTGGAACTTGAGGTCCGCCTGGGCCATTGTTGGCGTTGGGAGGAGTAACTTGCACGTTAGGAGTGGTTACAGGAGGATTAGTTTGAGGAGGGTTGAGCCCCTGAATTGCATTCCTTAACTCTTGTTGTCCCTGAGCCATCCCTTGCATCATGACCATGAACTCTCCCATTCTGGTGTGAAACTCATTAAGCTCAGTTTGCATAGCATCCATGACTATCCTCTGGTTGTTGCAAGTTGCATAGCGATGCGGGATATTCTGTCGGAGATGTTGGGCCTTGGCAGCTCTCGCAATCTTTGCCTGAAACACAGATAAGTTAAGCAACTTGTAGAAAACCTGCAAAACAAAGAAAAAATGCAAATGATGCGTTTGCAATGAAATGTGTTCCTTTTATTCCCAAGGCTTTAATTACTTTCCCATTCTGGTGTTGAGAAAATATCCCTTGCAAGAAAAACCCGTGTGACATTCAAATTTGAAATGGTGGCATTTATTTTGTGTCCATGCAACAGATATAACCAGAGACTTCGAGTAAACCAGAAGATAATTGAAACAACAAAGATCCTTACAAGGTACTGTCGCTCCCACCAAATGAAACCAGGTCAAGAGGGGTACAGACGCGAACGGTCGGTGAAAGAGAAGAAATGAAAAGAGTCGCCAGCTAGGCATTTTTATCCCGAAGGAAAGGTAATGCTGCAGAAACCTAAGAAAAGATGGATAAGACGATCGCGAACTAGAGAAACTAAGAAAGGGGGTTGGTTACAACCTGGGAAGGTATTAGCACCCAGATTGTCCGTCGTACTCGATGGGATCCACGCTTGGAAGTTTGTGCTTAAAGGGGTAGTGTCAGTGCTATTCTGTGTGCAACAGTTGGAAAAGAATGCAAGTGTCAGTGCAAAAGAAATGTGAAGTGAGATGAAAAAGTGTCAGTGCAGAGAAAGAATATGAAGCTCAAGACTATGAGGCTTAAAGAATAATGCTGGAAGAGAGGGGAATGAACAAAGACTTTTGTTCGATAACTGTTAAGTTATGCCTACGTATCCTCTCGTGCAATGAGGAAGTCAGAACACCGTAGTTCGACTCAAAGAGACTGAAAGATGAATTGACTTGTGAACTGCTTACTTGTCTATGCTCAAGTGTATGACCTGTCTGGATCAGGTGCAAACTGTCTTGCATTAGACGGAAGAAGCGAGTTCCCGTTTGTGAGTGAATGAGGTGAGAAAAGAATCCCGGAGGAGACGATTATTGTTTGTTTTTTGGGTTTCAATCTTTTATTGCTTTTTGATGTTTGTCATAAGAAAATGAGATTAAGCCTAAACCAAGGGTTAGTAAACTCATCATATCCTCCCTCTGATTAGGGGTAGTGAGAATACCTTAAGTATGAAGTAAACACCTCACACTTAATCACCATGATGTAGGATTAAGATCATTAACCTACTTGTGATTATTTAGATGTTTTTGGAGTTTTTGTTTGGTGTTAAGTAATGAGTTTAAGCCATAATCAGGGATTTAATGGACCCATTACACTATCCTAATAGAAGGATAATAGATGAGAACACTTAAGCTGAGGAAGGCCCCTCAACTTAATCCATGATTAAGGATTAACCTCATGACAAAACAAAGCCTTTATTAAAGTGGATTTTAGTTAATGGTAAGATTAAGAAGTGGATTTTATGGTCTGTAAGACAACTTGAGGGGGACTTGTCCATTAACACTAGGGTTAGTCCTTCTTAACCAATTAAGGAAGAATTAGAACCCTAATGCAAGGCCCAAGTTACAAGCTTGTTGTCTTAGTGATTATTAGATGAATTGATTAAAGGATTTAAACACATTAAGGGTTTAACACTTAGGATTAAAGTTATACACTCCATCCTAATAGAAGGATACAAGCATAACCTTAATCACAAAGCCTTAAAACCTTTAAGGTTTAGTCCTTGATTAAGAGATGAGAATAGAAGACTCAAAGACTACACAAAGGTAAAACTAATGGGGGGACTAATCAAACCCTAATTGTGATCATGCTTGGGTGTTCCTAGGGTTTGTGAAGCTTGCAAGAAGACCTTCAAGAGAACCACCAAGGAAGAAGCAAGATGGAAGGAAAAGAAGCAGCAAGAAGCAAGACAACTTACTTCACTTAAGAAGATAAGTTGCTTGAGGAAAGAAAGAGGAGAAGGAGAATGAATGAGCAAGATAACTCTAATTCACAAGTAAAAATGCAGCAATGATGCATAAAAGGGATGAGAAGAGATTATGAGAAGTGAAGGCAAATTCACTTCTCAAACACTTACCACCTGAAAAGTTAGCAACAAGAAATGAAATGAAATGAAAATGAGATGAAATGCAAAGATGAAAGCCAATATCAGAAGCATATTCATGATGCAAATGATGCTATGGGATGATGCAAAAGCATACCAAGAGATGTGGATGATCATACAAGCAATGAAGATGCAAATGAGACATGAAAAGAAGCATGAAAGTTCATGAAAACCTATGAAATGCAATGAATGTATAACATGGCAAATGGATGATGCAATGATCAAACATGAGTCTAATGTGTCCTAAGATGTCTTATATGTCATGTGGATGCACAAAATGTCATGGCAAGTTCATGTATGCAAGCTTATGAAGGATGAATGCAGATGAAAGCAAAGATTAGGGTTTATCAACAAGATGCAATGCAAAATTCAAAACCAGAAGCAAATGACAAGATAAAAAATTGAAAATGGAATCAAAGGTACCCTAAACCTATACAAGTTCACTTCCCAAAGGGGAAGGTCAGAAACTAAACCCTAAAGGACTTATAATTTTTCTAAGTTTGCTAGGGTTTTAAGGTACCTCACAAGGAAAAATGCAAAACAAATTAAAAATGAAAGATAAATTCATGCCAATTTTATCCTAGAAACTATATGACATGTGGGATGCAATGCAAAAAGAATCATCATCAAACCCTTCATGGTTAGGCAGAAAAGATTTTTCTAAGTTAGGGTCAAAAATATTGATTTTCAAGAACCCTAAATCCAAAGAAAAATGTCAAAATGGATCAAGAACCAAAAAGAAATTTGTATGAATGGTTTGATAATGTCTCTAAATGTGTCAAGATGCAATGTGATTTTTTTGGTGATTTTTAGAAACTTAAATGGTATTTTAATTAATTAATTTCCATTAATTAATTAAAATAAACATTTAAATATTTTAAAAATACAAATTTTATGCAAAAAATAAAATAAAAATTATTTTCAGAATGAGAAAAATATTTAAAGTCATGATGCAAAAAATAAATTTTTTTGAAAGTCTCTAGCTATTTTAAAATAAATATGCAAAACAAATAAAGAAAATATGAATTAAAATGAAATAAAACAAAAGTAGGATGATATGAAGGCCAGGATTTGAACTGAGGAAATTTGTGTTGACCAGCGCGCAAATGAATGGACAGGACTCACTCTGGGTTAATTTTTATTAATTAATTAATTAAACTTAATTAAATCAGGATTAGGGTTAATGAAAAGATCTCAGCCCTCTAAAACACGCGCCAAACACAAATCCAATGGCTGATATTTAAACTAGCCTAATTAATGAGGTTTTGCCCTAATCACTTTCAGGTGACCGGAGAAGACCTCCGGTCATCTTCTCCGGCCAGCTCCTCACCCTATCTCTCTCAATACGCAATGAAACCTCACCAAACTCTCCAGAAACACTCCTCTAACAATCCTAAACAAGATTCAGCCATCAAAATCCATTTCTTTTCACTCAAAATCAAGAATCAAAGGTGTAGAATCAGAATGCTCCTAAGAGGGGGGGGTGAATTAGGTGTTATCAAAATTTTCTCGATTCTTTTTCTTAGATGGATGGATTTTGCTTTTAAGGTTAAAGAACAAAAACTGTAAAGCAGAAAAGTAAAGAACACACAGAGGTTTATCCTGGTTCCCTTCACAATCCGAAGGTACATCCAGTCTCCTTTCAACACGAAAGAGATTTCCACTAGTTTTCTTTAGAACAATACAACCTATCATACATTCAATGGTGAGGCCTACTTTCTAGCAAACTATACAAACAAGTGTGCAAGAACAATCCTCTTGCCACACTTACCCTTATGTCCAAACAATCCTTGGAACACAAGTCACAAAATAGAAAGACACTTTCTATAGTATTGTTTGAGTGAGAGTACAATGAAATGATATCAATGAAATTGATCTTCTCCTATAATCAAGAATTCACTATTAAATATTCAACACAAGTGTTCAAGACAAAATATGAAAATTATGAACTTATGAACACTTTTGAAAGATGAAGATAATTTGAATAAAGTGAATTTGATTGTATGAAAATATTTGAAATTGTCTAGGAGGTGTTTATGAATTTGAAATTTTTTGAATATATAATAGTTGAAACACCTATTCAAAAAGGTATGAAAATTTGAAAAGAATTTCTTTTGAAAAGGTATAAAATCTTATGAAATAAAATCATGAAGAGGTATAACTTTAACAAAATATTTGAATTTGAAAGGAAACAATTTTTCAACATTTCTTCAGTGTTAACCGGTTAACCAAATAGGTTAATCGGTTAACGCCTATGAACGTTACCACATAAATGAAAAATTGTTGCTGTTAACCGGTTAACCCATATGGTTAACCGGTTAACACTGTTAAAATACAGTAAAATATTTCTGTTAAAAGTGTTAAACCAGTTCCGATTTCTTTTTCAAAAAATATGCACATGCAATAAAATTATGAAGATTATGTTGAACACTTGCATATTATATTTAAGAGGTAGTTATTGATATACCTAAGCCTTGAGACAAGTCTTGAAAGAGTAGCACAAAAGCTTGAATCGATCGGAAACATTCCATTGATGATGCATAGCCATGGTCTTGATCATTTGTTGTCATCTCGACTTTTTGCAATCTGGAATGAGCTTGGATAATGTTCACTTCATCAAAACAAAGAGCTTGAAGTATGCTTCTACTTTCTCCCCCTTTTTGATGATGACAACCGAGCGAATTTGCGTACAAGCTTTGATCGATCAATCATGTTTTAGACTTGCTTCTCCCCCTATGTACAGCAGCTCCCCCTATCTAAAACAGAGGAAAAATTATGCATAGAGACATATTAGAAACCAAAGCTCTCCCCCCCCCCTTTGTCATTAGCAAAAAGGAAGAGAGGATCAAGCATAAATATGAAAAATACAGCATAAAGTTCAGCATGATGCAACTTAGTATGAAAGCATATATGAACACATACACATAGCAAAAAAACATAATTTGATTAAAACAGATAAGAGTACGAAAACATAACCGAAATGAAATCAAAATTGCCTAACAAATGTAGGACTTATAACAGAATTTTTAAATTAAAACAATAAAAACAACAAGACAAGCATGTTCATTCCTCTTCCGACATATCATCACTTTCATCTTCACCATCTTCACTACCGGGTTCACTTTCATCTTCCTCTTCGGTTTGGTTGTGAGAACCGATAATCAATTTCCGAAGACTTTTGAGAGTGCGTTGGGTTTCACGGTGGTTTTGTTGAGCTTCTTGGTGATGTGTCATGATGGTGGTATAAAGGAAGTCGTTGGTTATGCCACCTTCGGGAATAGGAAAGGATGGAGCGGAAGAACCATCGGCATATTCATAAGAACCATCGTTGCATAACACAATTCCGGTATTCTTCACAATTGTAATCTCATTGATTTCATTTGCCGTAGCCTTCATGGCGATAAAAGGTTCCCTACCAATAACCAAGTCGGTTTGCTCAATGATCCGAGAAATGAGCCTAGCATAAGGAAGTCTTGTCTTCAAGGAGAGTTGTTGTTTCAAGTGATACATCATAGTAAGCATCCAATTAATCTTTACCCTTTTCTTGATAGCAAATAGAACTTGCATCTCCAAGTCGTTGATTTGAGAGTGGTTTGAATCCTTGGGCAGCAGCACATAGCAAATGATATAGTGTAACAACCGATCATCAACGGTCAAATTCTTCGCATAGCATAGAGTTCTTGAAGTGCACTGTCCCGATGTCACAACATCCTTTGGAAAACGGCAGATTGAGTAATAATACTCCATTTTGTTGTAGCCGGACCAAATGTCATCAATGTGATTCACACCTTTGTGGAGAAACACACCAGAAAATGGAATGTTCAAGGATGCAGCCAAAGCACCTAAATCCTCCTTAATTTCACAATTCCGAACAAGAGTATGCAACTTATGTTTACCATGCCTATCCATGTTGAGAGAAAAGTTATGCATAAAGGATTGGACCAAATCCGGGTAAATTCTCCCGTTGTCAGCAACAAAATCAAGCATTCCTTGAAATTCTAGCAATGTAGGAAATCTAAATGTTTGAGGTTTGAAAGATTTCAGAAGAACATATTTACCCTTAAGCAGTGGTCTAACTCTGACTTTGAAATCCAGCCTCCTCTTCTTGGTAGACTCCATTGTTTCTACAGCTGGAGCTTCTTCTGACACAGAAGTCGGTTCCTTTCCTTTCCTTTGGGGTGCCATGAACAATGATGGAGTTAGGGTTTATGGAGGAGATGATATTTGGTGAGTTTAATGTATTTTGAAGAGTGTTATAAAGATGAAGAGATAGTGGATTTTTAATGAGGGTTTAAGTTGTTGAAGGTTGGAAGTTGGAAGAGGATGATAAATAGTGTTTTGGTAGTCAAAGAGTTTAAAAGTTTAAAACATGTGGAAGAGAATGAACCAAACATGCAATATGTGTACTAGAATAATATATTAAAACATAGTAAAACAAATAAAACAAAAACAATTCAAACAGACAGAAGCTGAAACCTGCGCTGGAAATCCAAGTTTTGGATGTGTTAACCGGTTAACGTAATAGGTTAACCGGTTAACGGTTAAAAAATTTGAATTTTTTGAAAAATCCAGCAGCATGTTTTAACCTAAAAATAATCATTTTTTCATAAAAAAAAATTCATAAAGTGTTAGCACTTATCAAAACGCAACTTTCGATCAAAATTTTTTTTGAAACCGATTATTTTCGGGTATACGAAAGTGAGAAAAACGAAAAACAGCGAAATGGGAGTGCTAGCCTTTTATGACTAAAAAGTGAACAAACATACATAAAATGCAATAAAGACATACAATAAGCAATTTAAAAGTGAAGGTTAGATGTCACCTTCATTGAGAATACCAAGTTCTTGTCGAATCTTGTAAAATTTCTCTTTAGCCAACGGTTTTGTGAATATGTCGGCGAGTTGATTGTGTGTATCCACGAAGGTAACATCGACATCTCCGTTTTGTTGAGGAGTCCTTGGTGCTAAAAAGTTGTGAGAGATTCCATGCTCTTCACAAAAATCTTCAAATGATGAATTTTGAAACTCGCCACCATGGTCGCTTCTCCGAAGCTTTTTGTTCTTGATGGACCAAAAAGATCCATATGTAACAATTGAAGTGATCTTGTAGTAGATATCACTTTCTTGGTCTTGAAGGATGTTTTGGTTTGCTTCCCTTTTTGACATGCGTCACAAAGCTTATCCTTGATAAACTTCATCTTTGGAAGACCAACAACTAGATCATGCTTTAATAATTTATTCAAGTGTTCCATGTGAATGTGAGCAATCCTCTTATGCCAAAGCCATGCATCGTTGTTGTTTGCCATTAAGCACTTCACCTTCAAGAGAGAGTCATCAAAAGAAATCATAAAAATGTTATTAAATCGTTTACCTTTTAGCAAGAGTTCATGAGTGACTTCGTGTTCTATCAAACATTCCTCCTTTGTGAAGTTAATTCGAAACCCTTTGTCACATAATTGACTTATGCTAAGAAGGTTGTGTTTAAGGCCTTCCACATAAAGGACGTCTTCGATGATTGTATGAGGAGATGCACCAATGGTTCCAACTCCAAGAATTCTTCCTTTATTATCATCACCGTAAGTAACGTATCCTTTGGCCTTAAGTGTTAGACTTGAAAATTTGTTGATGTCGCCCGTCATATGCTTTGAACAACCGCTATCGAGATACCATTGCGTAGAAGTTGTTTTCAAGCATACCTACAAAACAAAGTCAAGTTTTGTTAGGTACCCAAATTGCTTTGGGTCCTTGATAGTTAGTACCCTTTTCAACCCACACATAATGCCCTTTAGCAACACCAATGTTGCGAACATAGCAAGCATTAGGTGTATGGCCTTTGATTCCACAATAAAAGCAAATAGGTTGGAATTGACTTTTGAATTTAGGAACATATTTTTGTTTCTTAATAATCCTTTTCTTTTTATGACTTTGATGCATAGTTTTAGCATTGTTAGTCTTTTCCTTAACAATTTGTTCACTAGCTTTTACAAAAATGGTTTCACTTGTGCTTGGTTTGGAAAACTTAGAATATCCTAGGCCACTTTTATCATTTGGATATCTTTGGTGCCTAAGAATTTCCTCCAAGCCAATTTGACCTTTTTCATATCTTTCTAAAACTCTTTTGAGTTGAACAATTTGAAAGGACAATGACTCACAATTTTTACATGTAAGGCTTTGTTTTTCATCCATTATCTTTTGTTTTTCATTTTCAATGTATTTTTTAAAAGATGCATTTTGTTCTTCTAAAGATAATATTTTCTTCTTTTGGGATGAAATATTTTTGTACAAAGTCTTACATTCCTTTAGAAGTTCATCTATGACTTCTTGTGCATCATTATCATAAATTGAAAAGTTACTACTAACCTCGTCATTTTCTTCATCGGAGTGATGTGACGCCATTAACGCCATATTTGCACATTCGTCGCTTTCCGATTTCGATGAGGAACTAACTTCATTGTCATCCCACGCGACATAAGCCTTTTTATTCTTGAAGTCCTTCTTGCCTTTGAATCCTCCTTTCTTCGCAAGTTTTGGACAATCCGGTTTTATGTGACCTTGCTTTCCACATTCATAGCATGTAACTTCTTGATTTGATGTGGATGCATCCTTCTTCCTGAAATGTTTATTCTTTTTAGGAAAAGAAGAATTATTATTTTTGTTAAAAAACTTACCAAGCTTCTTAACAAGAAGCATGAAGTTCTCATCTTTGGAGATCTCGTCATCTTTGTCATCCTTCGTGTCAATCTTCAAAGAAATTCCTTTGGACCTTTTCTCTTGACTTTCATGCTTCTCGAGCCTTCCAAGTTCCAATTCGTGCTCTTGAAGTTTGCCGAATAGAGATGCGGATGTCATTGTTGAGAGACTCTTCTTCTTCGAAATAGCGGTCACCTTCGGTTGCCATTCCCTTGTCAAAGACCTTAGAACTTTCAAGTTGAGATCGTCGTTGGTGAAGGTCTTTCCGAGTGCAATCAAATGGTTGGTTAGATGAACAAATCTTTTTTGTAAAGCCACAATAGATTCTCCGGGCTGCATACAGAACATTTCGTATTCTTGACTTAACGTGTTAAGCCTTGGTCTTTTGACTTCTGTTGTTCCTTCATGTGTTTCTACCAAAGTATCCCAAATCTCCTTCGCCGATTTGCATTGTGATACACACAAAAATTCGTCCATACTAAGAGCACTTTGAAGTATGTTGATTGCTTTCTTCTCATTTAGGATCTTTCTTTTATCATCTTCATCATACATATTCTTCAACTTCGCCGTTCCAACACCGTTGATCACATTGACGGGATTATGCGGACCTTCTTCGATTGCTTCCCATATGCCTTCTCCTTGGGCTTCAAGATGTGCCCTCATTCTGATTTTCCAGAAATCGAAGTATTCGCCGGAGAAGAGCGGAGGCTTGTTGCTACTTCCACCATCTTTGAAAACGGGATTCTAGTTTGCGGAAGCCATAGGATCTTGTAGGAACAGGTTACCTAAACCTGCTCTGATGCCAATTGTAAAATCAGAATGCGCCTAAGAGGGGGGGTGAATTAGGTGTTATCAAAATTTTCTCGATTCTTTTTCTTAGATGGATGGATTTTGCTTTTAAGGTTAAAGAACAAAAACTGTAAAGCAGAAAAGTAAAGAACACACGGAGGTTTATCCTGGTTCCCTTCACAATCCGAAGGTACATCCAGTCCCCTTTTAACACGAAAGAGATTTCCACTAGTTTTCTTTAGAACAGTACAACCTATCACACCTTTAATGGTGATGCCTACTTTTTAGCAAACTATACAAACAAGTGTGCAAGAACAATCCTCTTGCCACACTTACCCTTATGTCCAAACAATCCTTGGAACACAAGTAACAAAATAGAAAGACACTTTCTAAAGTATTGTTTGAGTGAGAGTACAATGAAATTGATCTTCTCATATAATCAAGAATTCACTATGAAATATTCAACACAAGTGTTCAAGACAAAATATGAAAATTATGAACTTATGAACACTTTTGAAAGATGAAGATAATTTGAATAAAGTGAATTTGATTGTATGAAAATATTTGAAATTGTCTAGGAGGTGTTTATGAATTTGAATTTTTTTGAATATATAATAGTTGAAACACCTATTCAAAAAGGTATGAAAATTTGAAAAGAATTTCTTTTGAAAAGGTATAAAATCTTATGAAATAAAATCATGAAGAGGTATAACTTTAACAAAATATTTGAATTTGAAAGGAAACAATTTTTCAACATTTCTTCAGTGTTAACCGGTTAACCAAATAGGTTAATCGGTTAACGCCTATGAACGTTACCACAGAACTGAAAAATTGCTGCCGTTAACCGGTTAACCCATATGGTTAACCGGTTAACACTGTTAAAATACAGAAAAATATTTCTATTAAAAGTGTTAAACCAGTTCCGATTTCTTTTTCAAAAAATATGCACATGCAATAAAATTATGAAGATTATGTTGAACACTTGCATATTATATTTAAGAGGTAGTTATTGATATACCTAAGCCTTGAGACAAGTCTTGAAAGAGTAGCAAAAAAGCTTGAATCGATCGGAAACATTCCATTGATGATGCATAGCCATGGTCTTGATCATTTGATGTCATCTTGACTTTTTGCAATCTGGAATGAGCTTGGATAATGTTGACTTCATAAAAACAAAGAGCTTGAAGTATGCTTCTACAAAAGGCAAACGGAAAAATACGCAGAAATTTCAGACATTCAATACATGCTCAATACTTGATCATTTTCAAAACTAAATACATCGGGATCATCAGCAAGGCATAAGGAACAATCTAGGAACTTAAAATTTCATTTCTGGAAAATTTGTTCTTGAGGTTACCTGAAGTGAAGCTTTCTCAGTTGGAAGCTTTTGGCCACTTCTCTTGTGCAAAACCACTCCCCTTGACCTCCTGATGAAGCTTTGATGCTTGGAAGAAGCTTGTAATGGCTGAAATGAGAGCTTGAACTCTTGCTGGTCAGAAATCGTGTTTTGGCTATGGGTGCTTTGAGGCTTGTTTGAAGGGTGGGAAATGGTCCTCTTGTGATGTTGAGTTGTTTTGTGAAAAAAGTTTGAAGTTTGGTTAAGTGTGCTGAGAGTTTCGAAGACTTTTGCAAAAGAGGTGATTTTTGAGAACTTGAGCAATCTGAGGTTTCAGGCTGGCTTCTTGTATGTTATGGCTTGGGTTTGATCAACATAACAAGTTGTGATAGGTCAGAGAAGTGGTTGTGGCCTATGGTGATTGGTATGGGCTTCTTGCAAAAAAGTCAAAAGTTTTGTACTTGAGGTATGGGCTCATGGCAGGCTGAGGACAAGGGGGTGTCTGGCGTAGCTTGATTCATGGGCAGCCATGGAATTCAATTTGAGGCAAAACATCAAGTGGAATGAAGTTTGTGGGTGATTTTGCAATTTGTGAAGGTTTTGGCCCCTTTTGAAATACTTGATGATCAAGGCATGAAACTTGAGAATTCCTTGGGAAATTATGAATTATAGGTCATGTATGATGTTTGTGTAATGGTTAGAAGTCACTTTGGGGTATCAAATTGGTTTGACATGAGTTTTTGCAGGTTTCCCTCTTTGGTACATAAGTGAAATTTTGTGATTTTTCCCAACTTTGCAAGGCCATAACTTGAGTTCTATGATGAATTAGATCAAGTTATTGTACTTTTTGAAAAGGGAATGATCCAATCTACAACTTTCATGACCAAGATTTTTTCATTTGAAGCATTTTTGAATCAAAAAGAGGAGGTTGAAAAACTTTCCCAAAATGGCAAGTTTGCATTACAAGTCACTTTCCCAAAATGGCAACTTTGCAAATGGCTTGAAATTATTCAATTTTGTGAACTTATAACTTCTTCTAAGATCAAATAAAGATCATATACACCCAAAATGATGGAGAAGACCCTTTGGTTGGATGATTGGGGGCCTCAGATGCCCTGATTTTGCACTGACTTGTTCAAGAAGTCATCTATTGATCAGATGCCTTCCCCATTGAATTTATTCATAAAAATTGGTATGAATGATCCTTATATCATATAGAGACCAATAGAAACAAGAATGACCAAAAATTTTGGAGTTATGGCCTCTGAAACCAAAACCCTAATTTTAGGTCATCTGTGCAGTTAAGCTTGGCTCTGCTTCCATGCCTTTCTCAGTTCTTGTGATTTTCTGACTTTCTTGATCTTGGGAGGATATAATATGATGCTTGAACATATATGGAACCTCTTGAGATGATTGAAGCCCTTTGGAGTGGCTTAGATAGCTCAGGGATTGCTCAAATCACAAACCCTAGATGCAGATGACTTTGAACCAATGCAGTGAGGCAAAAATGAAATATGAGATGATATGATTGAACTTATGCAAATGAAAAGAATCACAAGCCATGGTGAAATGAGTGAGGGCAAATTTGGGGTGTTTACAGCTGCCCCTATTCAAGCATGAGTTAGCTGTGTAGGATGTAAGCGCCTGGCTTAACAGACAAACAAGATAACTTGTGGTTGAATACCAAAGACAGTCCAAGATTTGCACTCACTAGATGAAGAAAAGGGATATAGACTGTAAAAGGAAGTAAAGTATGATTATAAAGTGCGGGCGACGGAGGACAACCGTCGAGCAGGGGACGACTGCTGGGGATGAAGCAATGACAGGGACGGCCGACATGCTGGGGAAATGGAGGTATCATGATGGGGACGGCCATCAAGTAAAGTAACAAAATTCTCCAGGGATTGAAAGGTAAAGGGTAAACAACGACGGGGACGGCCACCGGGTTAAATAAACGAAATCAAAGGTGAAGGACGATCACCTAGCAGGGGACGGCTGCTTTGTTGGGGATAAGACGAGGGACGGTCATCCAAGGTGAAGGACGATCACCTGGCAGGGTACGGCTGCCGAACGTATCACGACATAGGACGAATGTCAGATAGAAAGAGTCGACGATGGGGACGGCCATCGGATAAGCATGATGAAGGACGATCATCAAGAGGTGAAGGACGATCACCTAGCAGGGTACGGCTGCTCTCGGGGTTTATCATGACATAGGACGAATGTCAGATAACAAGATCAACGATGGGGACGGCCATCGGATAAAATGATGAAGGACGATCATCAAAAGGTGAAGGACGATCACCTAGCAGGGTACGGCTGCTAAAAATATCACGACATAGGACGAATGTCGGATAGGGAAGGGTTCCAATAATGGAGACTCCGCTGGGGATGATGAAGGACGATCATCAAAAGGTGAAGGACGATCACCTGGCAGGCTGCCGGAAGTATCATGACATAGGACGAATGTCAGATAGAAGGGGAATAATTTATTGGGATTCGCTGGGGACTCTTCTGGGGAAGGGTAGACATAGACGAGTGTCTAATTTCAAGAAAAGGGTATAAGTGTTTGACATTGTGTGTAGATTAAAGATGCGGACGAGCATCCTTAAGACTATGATACGGACGAGTATCAGTAGAAACAAACGCTGACGCATGTTCAGAGACGATGGTACGGACGAGTACCAACTGGTTAACAAAGAACACAGACGAGTGTCGAATCTGAGGAAGATAAGTGGTGTATACAAGATACGGACGAGTATCTGTATGAGTAAAAAAAGTATGAGTGAGACACAGACAAGTGTTTAACTTACTGGGGAAAGTATGATACAAACGAGTATCATAAGAGGAAGTGTGTAAGTTATGAACTTATGGGTGTAAAAGATATTCTGAAGATCTGTGGGGATAAGATGACACAGACGGGTGTCGGAAGAAGTGTGTTATAAACAAGTGTTTTGCTTACAATGAGTGTTTAGGCAACCATGCTGGGGAATGGTGACACGGACGAGTGTCCAAAGAGTGTATAGATATCTGTTTGTGGTTTATATCTGCAGGGGAGTGATAGGACACGGACGAGTATCAGAAAAAGTATATATGTGTATTAGTGAGTGCAAAGGGGATGCTTTGGCTTTCTGGTGTGACTGTGAGTCTTTGTATATATTGCTGATGGAATGATGGTATATACAGGTGTTTGATTCGAAACATGACTTATGATTATGCAATATGTTTGATTTTTGCCGTAATGCTCCGTATTAGACGGAACGCTACGCTCTGAGGGGAAATATGATGCGAATGCTATGATTGTGCAAAGATACCGATCCGGGATTCGGATCCCGTTGCTGTGAAGATCCCTGACTGATCTTCTTTGAAAGAATGTCCCAGCTGGGGAAAAGATCATTGGTAGATCTGATAAGATGTATGACTGCTTGGGGAAACAAGTCACTAATAGACCTATCTTAATGATGAGGAACCCAGTTGGGGTCTGCGGAGGCTTTCGTCACTTTGTTGTGAGATCTTCAAACATTGCTCTTCTGGATAGAGGTTGAGACTCTGCGGGGAGATGATTCCCTGCCTAACACTTGGCTGGGGAGGAATGATCACTGAACGATCTTCCTAGATATTTCTGTGGGGATCCTGTTGAGGATGATGAAATTAGCTGGGGAAATGGGTCCCTTCTGATGCTGCTCTGGATAGAGTGCTGTAGAAATGATGCCTGGCAGTTCTGATGAAGAAAGCATCCCTGGTGCTATTTGGAAGATGTGCTGAGTGAATAATGATTTGGCAGCTTGCTGGGGAGAAGCTTTCATGCCCCATGTTGTGCTCCGAACACCTGCAATCCTGTTATGACAAAAACACACAAGTACCCCGAGGTATCCCTTACTGGATTCCATCATAGGAATTTTAGACACTCCTAGGAGTAAATATATTTCCTGTAAGCATGTAATTTAGAAAAGACGCATATGTATTCATGCAATCAATATCTTAAGGGCATCAGACATTTTGCAAATGAAAATAAAAATGTACGAGACGAAATATGACTGAAAATATGATTTTATTAATTTGGGTGCCATGAATTGGCAAGTACAGTCAAAGAAACAGATCCCCTGAAATGAGGAGATTGTTACAAATTGAGAAACAAAAGAGTGTTGGCAATGTTGATGACGCTTCGGTGTGCTTCCCTTTTGCTATGATTCGTATGACATTGACGTTCTTCTCATCTTGCTTTCTGAAGAAGGCTGATTCTGACTGATGCTCGAACCTTTCAAAGCTTGCCATGTTGTAAGTGATACAGACGAATTCAGAATGCAGTTGTTTGCTTATTCCCTTATTTTGCATGGATCGCCCTTTCGGGTTTTCAATCCACCGGGATACCCATTTTTGCCTGAGCTGTCCAATGCGGCTTTTCAACTCAGCAGGTGTACACATTTTTTTAAATTTATTTTCCCTTATTTTTACCCGAGTCTTTTATTCTGTTTTTGACTCGTCGGGATGCCCTATTTTTTCCTGGACTTTACGTTCTGTTTTTATGTCCAGCGGGTCATTTCATGCGAAGTATTTTTTAACTGCATCTGAATTCACAGAGGACAGGAAATCTTCACCATCCATAGTACTGAGCATCAGTGCTCCACCAGAGAAAACTTTCTTTACTATGAACGGACCATCGTAATTCGGAGTCCACTTGCCCCTGTGGTCTGTATGAGGAGGAAGGAGTCTTTTCAGCACAAGATCTCCTACTTGGTATTCCCGAAGCCTGACTTTCTGATCGAAGGCTTTCTTCATTCTTTTCTGATATAACTGCCCATGACAGATTGCAGCTAATCTCTTCTCTTCAATCAGATTCAGTTGTTCGTATCGGGATCGGACCCATTCTGCTTCATTCAATTTGACATCCATCAGCACACTCAAGGAGGGTAATTCAACTTCAACAGGTAGGACTGTCTCCATACCATAAACAAGCTGATACGGCGTTTCCCCAGTGGATGTTCTGATTGACGTACGGTACCCATGCAAGGCGAATGGTAGCATTTCATGCCAGTCTTTATAGGTGACCACCATCTTCTGCACAATCTTCTTTATATTCTTGTTAGCTGCCTCTACAGCGCCATTCATCTTTGGCCTGTAAGGAGAAGAATTGTGATGTTGGATCTTGAAGTCCCGACATAGTTCTGCCATCATTTTGTTGTTTAAGTTGGAACCATTATCAGTAATGATTCGCTCGGGCACTCCATATCGGCAGATGATGTCTCTCTTCAGGAATCGGGCTACCACTTGTCTGGTGACATTGGCATAGGAAGCTGCTTCAACCCACTTGGTAAAATAGTCAATGGCAACCAGGATGAATCTGTGGCCATTTGAAGCAGTCAGTTCAATCTTCCCAATCATATCAATGCCCCACATGGAAAAGGCCAGGGTGAAGACATCACATTCAAAGGATTCGAAGGCACATGCACTTTATCTGCATAAATCTGTCATTTGTGGCACTTTCTGGCATAAGCACAACAGTCTGCATCCATTGTGATCCAGTAGTAACCCGACTTCAACAATTTTTTAGCCATTGCATGTCCTCCAGCATGGGTACCTAAAGATCCTTCATGCACAAAGTACCATATCAAAGTTTCTCTTGTATAAGGAACCATCAACATTCAGGAAGAAACTACCAGCTAGCCTTCTTAATGTCTTCTTATTATTGGAAGATGCCCCAGGTGGGTATGTTTGATCCTCCAAGAAGCATTTGATGTCATGGAACCAAGGCTTATCATTTTTAGCAAGGTCTGCAGAGAATACATACGTTGGTCTGTCAAGTCTGGATACTGAAATTCGAGGCACAAAGTTGGCAGCTTGAACTTTGATCATGGATGAAATGGTAGCCAAAGCATCTGTAAACTGATTTTCATCTCGAGGGATATACTCAAGTTTGACAGTTGTAAAGAATGTGAGTAGCCTCCTTGTATAATCCCGGTAAGGTATCAGATGCTCCTGGTGAGTATACCATTTGCCGTTGGTTTGATTAATTACCAGAGTTGAATCTCCGAACACAGTCAAAGTCTTGATCCTGAGGTTAATGGCTTCCTCAAGACCCATGATACAAGCTTCGTATTCAGCTTCGTTGTTAGTGCAGTTAAAGGTGAGTTTTGCCGAAAAAGGCATGTGAACTCCCCTAGGTGTAATGAGTACTACACCAACACCACGACCATTCATATTAACAGCCCCATCAAACATCATAGTCCATTCTTCTCCTGGGTCGGGCCCTTCAGTGTGAATAGGCTTTTCATAATCTTTTGCTTTTATGAACATGATGTCTTCATCAGGGAAGTCAAATCTCATAGGCTGGTAATCATCAATGGGTTGCTCAGCAAGATAATCAGACAATACACTGCCTTTGATGGATTTCTGAGATGTGTACTGAATGTCATATTCCGTGAGAATCATTTGCCATCTTGCAACCCGTCCAGTAAGTGCTGGCTTCTCGAATATGTACTTAACTGGGTCCATCTTGGAGATCAATAAGGTAGTGTGGGTCAACATATACTGTCTCAGTCGGCGAGCAGCCCACGCTAAAGCACATCAAGTTTTCTTGAGCAGTGAATAACGTTGTTCACAGTCGGTAAACTTTTTGCTTAGGTAGTAAATTGCATACTCTTTTCGACCAAACTCGTCATGCTGGCCCATCACATACCCCATTGACTCTTCTAATACTGTCAAGTACATGATTAGAGGCCTTCCTTCGACTGGAGGCATGAGGATTGGAGGCTCTTGTAAGTATTCCTTGATTTTGTCAAAAGCCCTTTGGCAGTCTTCATTCCACCTGACCGTTTGTTCTTTTCTTAGCAGCTTGAACAAAGGCTCACAGGTTGCTGTAAGGTGAGATATTAACCTTGAAATGTAGTTCAATCTACCTAGAAACCCCCGAACTTCTTTTTCAGTTTTTGGTGCAGGCATTTCTTGAATGGCTTTGACTTTGTCAGGGTCAACTTCAATCCCTTTCTCACTTACAATAAATCCCAGCAACTTACCGGACCGCACCCCGAATGTGCACTTGTTGGGGTTTAGCTTCAGCTGGTACTTCCTCAGACGCTTGAATAACTTCAACAGATTCACCAGGTGGTCTTCTTCTGTGAGGGACTTGGCAATCATGTCATACACGTAACATTCAATTTCTTTGTGGATCATGTCATGGAATAATGTTACCATAGCCCGTTGATAAGTGGCACCAGCATTCTTCAGTCCGAATGGCATTACCTTATAACAGAATGTGCCCTAGGGTGTGATGAAAGTTGTCTTCTCCATGTCTTCAGGTGACATCTTGATCTGATTATATCCTGAAAATCCATCCATGAAGGAGAATACCGAGAACTGAGCCGTATTGTCGACCAATACATCAATGTGAGGTAATGGGAAGTCATCTTTCGGGCTGGCTCTGTTCAGGTCCCGGTAATCCACACACATCCTCACCTTGCCATCTTTCTTAGGCACAGGTACAATGTTAGCAACCCACGGCGGGTAACTAGTCATAGCAAGGAAACCGGCATCCCACTGTTTCTGTACCTCTTCTTTGATCTTCATGGCCATATCTGGACGAGTACGGCGCAACTTCTGTTTTACTGGCGGACAGTCTTCTTTCAGAGGCTGCTTGTGCATAACAATGTCGGTGTCCAACCCTGGCATATCTTGATAAGACCAAGTAAAACATCCACATACTCCCGAATCATGTCAATAAGTTGCTCTTTCACTGAATCTTGCAGGCAGGCCCCGATTTTAACCTCTTTCAGGTCTTCTTCTGTACCAAGATTAACCGTCTCAACTTCCTTCTGATGAGGAGTGATAACCTTCTCCTCTTGTCTCAACAACCTGGCTAATTCTTCAGGTAGCTCATAATCTTCTTCAACCCCTTCATCAGCTTGATTGATCGGATTGTCAAAGTCATACGAAGTCATAGCAGTGTTGTTGTCGGTGTAGTCTGGAGGATACTCTCTGCAAGGGTTTAGATTTGTTCATTTTAGTGATCAGTTTTATCTTGTTTAGAAAAAAGTGAAAAATGAAGTTATTATTTTGAAAAACATTGTCATTTTATTTTTGTACAAAAAAAAATAAAGAATGAGAAACAGTGAGCGGAAAAAGAAAAGACTCATTTGCAAAAGATGTCTTGATATTCATTAATTGATCGTTTGCACAAAATATAAGATGGGCCGATTACAAAATGAGCCCTGACATCTTGGGCAAGATGCAGGACTTGATGCATGCTTTAAAGACAGGAAATAATAATTACTCTGCAGGAGTAACTCTTATAATTTCCTGGGAAGACCAGTTTGAGACATGGTTCCCCGGGATCCTTGGACGTATCTAGCTTTCCAGGTTGCGCCCATCTTCTGACTCATCTTCCAAACTATTCACAGCATCCGGGGTGAGCATTCCCCCGCTGACAAACTTGGGCTCCGTTGCAGCCTTTGGTTGATCTTGTCGAGTTGGTATGTAACCCAACCCGAATCGGTCTTCTTTATTTTCAACTGGCAGCAGCTTGCCCCAGCCTTGAGCAGTACCTTCCTTAACAACCTTCCAGGCTTGTTGATATGATGTGATGGAGGTCCCAGACACAGCAGATGCTTCATTGATATTAAGGGCCTCAAACCCTTGACTCATGGTCTCATGGATATCCCCATCCATTTCAATGTATTTGAAAGTAGCTAGCTGGCTAACGAAGATATCCTCTTCCCCACAAATGGTAATGACTTGGCCCTCCCACTCAAATTTTAACTTCTGGTGAAGGGTTGACGTCACGGCGCCAGCGACGTGTATCCATGGTCTACCCAATAGACAGCTGTAGGCAGGCTGTATATCCATCACAAAGAAGGTCGTTTTGAAAACCTGCGGGCCAATCATTATTGGCAACTCTATCTCTCCCAGAATTGATCTTTTAGAACCGTCAAAGGCTCTCACTACCAAGTTGCTTGGACGTAGTGCCAATCCATCATACTCCAGCTTCACTAGGGCTTTCTTGGGTAGGACATTGAGGGATGACCCCGTGTCCACCAATACATGAGAAAGAACTGCACCCTTACACTCCAAGGTAATGTGCAAAGCCTTGTTGTGATTGTGACCTTCCGTTGTCAGATCAGCGTTGGTAAATCCTAGTCCATGACTAGCGTTGACATTTCCAACCACAGCCTCTAACTGATTGACAGTAATCTCCTCCGACACATAAGCTGCATGCAGGACTTTTAATAGTGCGTTCCGATGAGCCTCGGAGCACATTAGCAATGATAGTATGGAGATTTTAGAAGGAGTCTGGTGAAGCTGGTCCACCACCTTATAATCACTCTTCTTGATTATCCACATGAATTCATCAACCTCTTGATCAAAAGGAGTCTTCAAAGTTTCTTTAGCGACTGGTTCTTCTTGCACCACGCTCTTCCCTTTTGCCTTAGCAGCTTCTGCTTCAGCAATGGGTCTTGGCATTTGCGAGGCAAAGAGACGTCCGCTTCTAGTGAAGCCTCCGCCTCCCCCCACATTGTCTATCTGAGGTGAAGAAGTTGATGACTCTAAAGTGATTTTCTGCCCCCTCGCAGTATAAATCTGAGCCATAATGCCAAGGGATGGCATTATTTCTTTCATAAGGAACTGACCTAGGCACTGTGATAGTGACCAGACTGATAGCAGCTGCAGAGGGGACCACAATGGTGTGTGGATCATAATATATGGTAACCCGAGCTCTGACAGGAGTAGCATTTTGTTGTGAGTTGTTGGAAGGAACATTTGCGGGATCGTAGTATATCGTAACCGTTGAGACGCTTTCATTAACTGTTGCTGATGTTGTAGTCGAAGTTGATTGGACGGGTGCTGAAGTTGTAGCAGAAACTGTGACTGAATCTGTATCCGTTGAAGTGATTGATTGAATATTTGTTGGAGTTGTAGCAGAATCTGTTGGAACAATGGTTGCTGACGTTGTAGGAGTATTTGTGATTGTTGATGAAGGAATTGTTGGAGTTGTAGTCGCTATTGTCGTAATCTGAAGAATGCCATCTCTAATGAGGCCATCTATGCCGTTTCTCAGTCTCTCACATCCATTAACGGCAATGTTACAATATCCACAGCCGACCTCACATCCGGGGAACACTTGGCACTCTAACAGCTGAGCTTTGATTTCAACCAAGGGTGTTCGGATTCGTGCAACACTGGTAATTAATGTGGATGGTTTCCCCTCCTCAATAGCATTGATCCTAGGCCCGTTGTGACTAGGCATTGGATTTCTCGTAACGTTCGGAGGAGGTGCAAAATTGAGAGCCTTTGAGTCCACCAAATCCTGGACTTTCATCTGTAGGGCCCTGCACTTTTTGGTATTATGCCCCGGTGCGTTTGAGTGGAATGCACACCTGGCATTTGCATCATAGTTCTTTGGCAAATTAAGAGGATCCGGAGGTGCCAACGTCCTTAACTCAACTAGGTTGAGCTTTAGGAGTTGTGGCAAGAGTGCAGCATACGGCATTGGGATTGGGTCAATTACCCTGTTTGCTTGTGATGTCCTTTGTTGGAAGGGACACTGCAGTTGGTTGCTATTGCTGTTGTTGTACGACCTTTGTTGCGGAAAATGAGATTGTTGTTGATAATGTGGTTGTTGTTGTTGAGGATATGATGATTGTTGTAGAATCGAAGCTGGGATGGTAACAGCTGCTACTGACCGGTGAGCATATTGAGGCCTGCCCCTGCTTGTATGAATGGAATTTGTTTCACCTGCCCTTCGGGGTCCCGCAAAAGGTTTTCTAGGATTGTTGGAGGAACTTGCACCACTGTCGGAGATTTTGCCCATCTTCAAGAGACTTTCAATCTTCTCACCAGCTATGACCACATCAGCAAAACTGGTAGAGGAGAAAGCAGCCAATCTATCAATATAAGTCCCTTGCAATGTGTTCATGAACATGTCAGCCATTTCCCTTTCTGACATGGGTGGTTGGACAGCAGCAGCAAGCTGTCTCCACCTTTGAGCATAATCCCGGAAGCTCTCTCTGGAAGACTGAGACATGCCCATTAGAAGAGTTCTATTGGGAGCCATGTCCAGGTTGTACTGATATTGACGGATGAAAGCCTCGGCCAAGTCCTTCCAACATCATATGGTGGCCCTAGACAAATGCTAATACCATTCTCTTGAAGCTCCAGTCAGACTGTCCTCAAAGTAGAACATCCATAACTTTTCATCCATGGTATAAGCCTTAAGCCTTCCCAAGAAAGACTGCAGATGAGTGCGAGGACAGGAGGTACCATTGTACTTTTCAAAGAATGGGGGTTTAAATTTGTGGGGAATTCTCACCCCATCCACTAGTCCCATATCCATCACATCGAAGCCCAAAGAATTCTGAGATTCCAAAGATCTTAACTTTTCAGCAATCTCGTCCAATCTTCTGTCATATACCTCATCTCCAGCCCCAATGACAGTAAACTGTTCTCCCTGGGGATCTTCCTGCAGGATTTAGCCCCTAGCAGTATTACCTTGGCCATTCCTCGGGATGTTCTCCCTGGGGATCTTCCTGCAGGATTTAGCCCCTAGCAGTATTACCTTGGCCATTCCTCGGGATGTTAACTTCTGGTCTTCTTGTGTACGGGCTTCGGTGATCCTGACCCACCTAGCCTGGCTCTCTTGCAGATAGTGCTCAGCCCTAACTTTCTGAATATTGGCCTCCTTGCAGGCATTCTTCAATATCTGTTCCCCAGCTCTTGCTTTCCTTATGTAGTCTTCTGTCTTCTCAATTTTGGCAAGATGCTCCACCCTGAGCTTTTCCAATCTCTCAATATCCAGACGACCATCACTTCTTTCCCAAAGAGTCTTCTTTAAGGCCTGAGATAGCTGCTCATTTCTTTCCTTCAACTTTTCAAATTCCTCCAAGCTAACTGTTGCTGCAGGCTGTACTGTGGATGGTCTAGGCATTCTGGTAATCTAAGCTCTAGTACGGGACCAGTCTGAGTACTGAGCTGAAGCAACATTGTTACATTTTCCAAGAATAGCTACCCCTTTTGTCTGGATGTTGTCCCAAGCCCAGGATGCTTGTCTGACAACAGTTGAATTAGGTTGCACTTCACAATACAAGGTCTCAGCTAAATCCTGTCCTCTGGGAGGGTGAACCAAGGCATATCCCAATTGTCTCTTAAATAGTAAAGGATTGTAGTTGATGCAACCCTTCACTCCTATCAGAGGCACATTTGGGTATTGTCCACAGCTGGTGATAATGTCCTTGCCTTTGGTGCTCTGGGTGCACCATCTGATATCATCTGAAGTCAAGGCAATGAACCTCTTGGCCCAATTCTTCTGCTGGTGGGGATTCAAGAAAGCATCTGACTTAGGTAGGTGTCTGAGCAACCAGGTGTAAAACAAAGGAGCACAACATCTTACCAACTTCCCCCTTTGTTTCTCATTCCTCTGATGAATGGAGTAGTAAAAATCTCCTAGCAATGTGGGTACTGGGTTCTTCAGAAGAAACAGATGGATGGCATTCTTGCTGACAAACTTAGGCTCATCTGCAAACAGTATAGCCCCATATATGCTGAGGGCCAAAAGTGCACAGACTGCCCTCCATTCTCCCACTGCAGCCTTCAGGATGGCTTGAGAAGTCAAGAAGTCCAGATGTAAACCAAGAATCCCAGCTTTTGTTGTCATACTCTGCTCAATAAGGGCAGGCTCCAAGTACAGTGCCCTTGCTATCTCTTCATTTCTGGGAGCAGTCATCTCTGGGTTGAAAGGGATTCCACCTCTGATGGGTACTCCAATCAATGAAGAAAACTCCTCCAGTAGAGGCCCTAGCTGAAAGTCTGGAAAGGTGAAACATCTCAATGGAGGGTCATACAACTGCAAGCATGTGTGGATCATGCTCCTCTGAGAAGGGTCAAGGTCCATAACCATGTCCAAGATACCTCCATAGTGCTCTCTAAATAGTGGGATGTAGTCAGGTGTGATAAGTGACTGGACCTGCCTGATACCAGTCAACACAGGCTCAAAAAAGTGGTAGGATATGTTGCTTTTCCTGGGAGTAGTCATGAGTGTTGCTGAAGAAACTGTAGACAAATGCTGATGAAAATCACAAACTGAGAAGCTGAAAGTAAGTCTCTGACAGACTGATGCTGGTGAGGATGGAGATAACTGAAGCAGATGCTGAAGAAGACAGCTGAAGCAGAGGTCTAAGCAGAAGAAGGGGTCAAAACCAAACCAAGATATAATGAGGTGGATACCCTGAAAAGCAAATAAACAAATGTCAAATGATGCAATGATGAGATATGCAAATGATATGCAAGGGTTTGTGATTAAGCTGGATCTGATTATCTGTCTTGATATAAGGCCCATGTATGTTCAAAAGTCCAGATGAAGGCTCAGAAATCCAGTAACCAGGGTGGGGGACTCAAATAAAGAGTCACATGTCCGGGGTTAATCACAAGAACTGTCCAAAGTGAAGTATTCTTAAACAAAACAGTAACAGGGTATGATGTGGCCAAGGGTTCCTGCAAACCTGTAAACAGCCCAACCCCCTTACTGGTAGTGTTCTAGAACAAGGATAAAAGATCCTCCTCTAATTCACCTCAGTTTCTGAAGGTCATAATGAAGGTCATCCAGACTTAGCAGGCTTCCCAGATAGCCCTAGCACTACAGGAAATCTGTAGCACCGAGTTCTCGAGAAGAAACCCACATTTGAACCGTGTTTCATATTCCTGCACCAGACCGAAATGGAATGGGAAAGAACATGAACCACTATAGCCTAGGTGTCACTCAGGTCCCAGGTATAGGACCTTAAACTCTCAATGGAACCCCACCCACCAAAGAAAACCAGATCCAGCAATGACAGCATGAAATATGTAAAACTGTAAAGAAAGCAATAAATAAAGCTCTACATAAAGCAATAAATAAAGCAAACTAAATAAACACACATAGCACATAACACCCCAGTAAACACAAATCAAACAAGCGCTAGGAGGAACCCACAAAAAGAACCAGAAGCCCTGGTTGCAATATAAAGATTCCCCAGCAGAGTCGCCAAGCTGTCGCTCCCACCAAATGACACAAGGTCAAGAGGGGTACAAACGCGAACGGTCTACGAAAGAGAAGAAATGAAAAGAGTCGCCAGCTAGGCATTTTTATCCCGAAGGAAAGGTAATGCTGCATAAACCTAAGAAAAGATGGATAAGACGATCGCGAACCAGAGAAACTGAGAAAGGGGGTTGGTTACAACCTGGGAAGGTATTAGCACCCAGATTGTCCGTCGTACTCGACGGGATCCACGCTTGGAAGTTTGTGCTTAAAGGGGTAGTGTCAGTGCTATTCTGTGTGCAACAGTTGGAAAAGAATGCAAGTGTCAGTTCAAAAGAAATGTGAAGTGAGATGAAAAAGTGTCAGTGCAGAGAAAGAATATGAAGCTCAAGACTATGAGGCTTAAAGAATAATGCTGGAAGAGGGGGGAATGAACAGAGACTTTTGTTCGATAACTGTTAAGTTATGCCTACGTATCCTCTCGTGCAATGAGGAAGTCAGAACACCGTAGTTCGACTCAAAGAGACTGAAAGATGAATTGACTTGTGAACTGCTTACTTGTTTATGCTCAAGTGTATGACCTGTCTGGCTCAGGTGCAAACTATCTTGCATTAGATGGAAGAAGCGAGTTCCCGTTTGTGAGTGAATGAGGTGAGAAAAGAATCCCGGAGGAGACGATTATTGTTTGTTTTTTGGGTTTCAATCTTTTATTGCTTTTTGATGTTTGTCATAAGAAAATGAGCTTAAGCCTAAACCAAGGGTTAGTAAACTCATCACATCCTCCCTCTGATTAGGGGTAGTGAGAATACCTTAAGTATGAAGTAAACACCTCACACTTAATCACCATGATGTAGGATTAAGATCATTAACCTACTTGTGATTATTTAGATGTTTTTGGAGTTTTTGTTTGGTGTTAAGTAATGAGTTTAAGCCATAATCAGGGATTTAATGGACCCATTACACTATCCTAATAGAAGGATAATAGATGAGAACACTTAAGCTGAGGAAGGCCCCTCAACTTAATCCATGATTAAGGATTAATCTCATGACAAAACAAAGCCTTTATTAAAGTGGATTTTAGTTAATGGTAAGATTAAGAAGTGGATTTTATGGTCTGTAAGACAACTTGAGGGGGACTTGTCCATTAACACTAGGGTTAATCCTTCTTAACCAATTAAGGGAGAATTAGAACCCTAATGCAAGGCCCAAGTTACAAGCTTGATATCTTAGTGATTATTAGATGAATTGATTAAAGGATTTAAACACATTAAGGGTTTATCACTTAGGATTGAAGTTATACACTCCATCCTAATAGAAGGATACAGGCATAACCTTAACCACAAAGCCTTAAAACCTTTAAGGTTTAGTCCTTGATTAAGAGATGAGAATAGAAGACTCAAAGGTAAAACTAATGGGGGGACTAATCAAACCCTAATTGTGATCATGCTTGGGTGTTCCTAGGGTTTGTGAAGCTTGCAATAAGACCTTCAAGAGAACCACCAAGGAAGAAGCAAGACAACTTACTTCACTTAAGAAGATAAGTTACTTGAGGAAAGAAAGAGGAGAAGGAGCATGAATGAGCAAGCTCACTCTAATTCACAAGTAAAAATGCAGCAATGATGCATAAAAGGGATGAGAAGAGATTATGAGAAGTGAAGGCAAATTCACTTCTCAAACACTTACCACCTGAAAGGTTAGCAACAAGAAATGAAATGAAATGAAAATGAGATGAAATGCAAAGATGAAAGCCAAGATAAGAAGCATATTCATGATGCAAATGATGCTATGGGATGATGCAAAATCATACCAAGATATGTGGATGATCATACAAGCAATGAAGATGCAAATGAGACATGAAAAGAAGCATGAAAGTTCATGAAAACCTATGAAATGCAATGAATGCATAACATGGCAAATGGATGATGCAATGATCAAACATGAGTCTAATGTGTCCTAAGATGTCTTATATGTCATGTGGATGCACAAAATGTCATGGCAAGTTCATGTATGCAAGCTTATGAAGGATGAATGTAGATGAAAGCAAAGATTAGGGTTTATGAACAAGATGCAATGCAAAATTCAAAACCAGAAGCAAATGACAAGATAAAAAATTGAAAATGGAATAAAAGGTACCCTAAACCTATACAAGTTCACTGCCCAAAGGGGAAGGTCAGAAGCTAAACCCTAAAGGACTTATGATTTTTCTAAGTTTGCTAGGGTTTTAAGGTACCTCACAAGGAAAAATGTAAAACAAATTAAAAATGAAAGATAAATTCATGCCAATTTTGTCCTAGAAACTATATGATATGTGGGATGCAATGCAAAAAGAATCATCATCAAACCCTTCATGGTTAGGCAGAAAAGATTTTTCTAAGTTAGGGTCAAAAATATTGATTTTCAAGAACCCTAAATCCAAAGAAAAATGTCAAAATGGATCAAGAACCAAAACGAAATTTGTATGAATGGTTTGATAATGTCTCTAAATGTGTCAAGATGCAATGTGATTTTTTTGGTGATTTTTAGAAACTTAAATGGTATTTTAATTAATTAATTTCCATTAATTAATTAAAATAAACATTTAAATATTTTAAAAATACAAATTTTATGCAAAAAATAAAATAAAAATTATTTTAGAATGAGAAAAATATTTAAAGTCATGATGCAAAAAATAAATTTTTTTGAAAGTCTCTAGCTATTTTAAAATAAATATGCAAAACAAATAAAGAAAATATGAATTAAAATGAAATAAAACAAAAGTAGGATGATCTGAAGGCCAGGATTTGAACTGGGGAAATTTGTGTTGACCAGCGCGCAAATGAATGGACATGATTCACTCTGGGTTAATTTTCATTAATTAATTAATTAAACTTAATTAAATCATAATTAGGGTTAATGAAAAGATCTCAGCCCTCTAAAACACGCGTCAAACACAAATCCAATGGCTGATATTTAAACTAGCCTAATTAATGAGGTTTTGCCCTAATCACTTTCAGGTGACCGGAGAAGACCTCCGGTCATCTTCTCCGGCCAGCTCCTCACCCTATCTCTCTCAATACGCAATGAAACCTCACCAAACTCTCCAGAAACACTCCTCTAACAACCTTAAACAAGATTCAGCCATCAAAATCCATTTCTTATCACTCAAAATCAAGAATCAAAGGCAAACGGAAAAATACGCAGAAATTTCAGACATTCAATACATGCTCAATACTTGATCATTTTCAAAACTAAATACATCAGGATCATCATCAAGGCATAAGGAATAATCTAAGAACTTAAAATTTCATTTCTGGAAATTTTTTTCTTGAGGTTACCTGAAGTGAAGCTTTCTCAGTTGGAAGCTCTTGGCCACTTCTCTTGTGCAAAACCACTCCCCTTGACCTCCTGATGAAGCTTTGATGCTTGGAAGAAGCTTGTAATGGCTGAAATGAGAGCTTGAACTCTTGCTGGTCAGAAATCGTGTTTTGGCTATGGGTGCTTTGAGGCTTGTTTGAAGGGTGGGAAATGGTCCTCTTGTGATGCTGAGTTGTTTTGTGAAAAAAGTTTGAAGTTTGGTTAAGTGTGCTGAGAGTTTCGAAGACTTTTGCAAAAGAGGTGATTTTTGAGAACTTGAGCAATCTGAGGTTTCAGGCTGGATTCTTGTGTGTTATGGCTTGGGTTTGATCCACATAACAAGTTGTGATAGGTCAGAGAAGTGGTTGTGGCCTATGGTGATTGGTATGGGCTTCTTGCAAAAAAGTCAAAAGTTTTGTACTTGAGGTATGGGCTCATGGCAGGCTGAGGACAAGGGGGTGTCTGGCGCAGCTTGATTCATGGGCAGCCATGGAATTCAGTTTGAGGCAAAACATCAAGTGGAATGAAGTTTGTGGGTGATTTTGCAATTTGTGAAGGTTTTGGCCCCTTTTGAAATACTTGATGATCAAGGCATGAAACTTGAGAATTCCTTGGGAAATTCTGAATTATAGGTCATGTATGATGTTTGTGTAATGGTTAGAAGTCACTTTGGGGTCACAAATTGGTTTGACATGAGTTTTTGTAGGTTTCCCTCTTTGGTACATAAGTGAAATTTTGTGATTTTTCCCAACTTTGCAAGGCCATAACTTGAGTTCTATGATGAATTAGATCAAGTTCTTGTACTTTTTGAAAAGGGAATGATCCAATCTACAACTTTCATGACCAAGAATTTTTCATTTGAAGCATTTTTGAATCAAAAAGAGGAGGTTGAAAAACTTTCCCAAAATGGCAAGTTTGCATTACAAGTTACTTTCCCAAAATGGCAACTTTGCAAATGGCTTGAAATTCTTCAATTTTGTGAACTTCTAACTTCTTCTAAGATAAAATAAAGATCATATACACCCAAAATGATGGAGAATACCCTTTGGTTGGATGATTGGGGGCCTTAGATGCCCTGATTTTGCACTGACTTGTTCAAGAAGTCATCTATTGATCAGATGCCTTCCCCATTGAATTTCTTCATGAAAATTGGTATGAATGATCCTTATATCATATAGAGACCAATAGAAACAAGAATTACCAAAATTTTTGGAGTTATGGCCTCTGAAACCAAAACCCTAATTTTAGGTCATCTGTGCAATTAAGCTTGGCTCTGCTTCCATGCCTTTCTCATTTCTTGTGATTTTCTGACTTTCTTGATCTTGGGAGGATATAATATGATGCTTGAACATACATGGACCCTCTTGAGATGATTGAAGCCCTTTGGAGTGGCTTAGATAGCTCAGGGATTGCTCAGATCACAAACCCTAGATGCAGATGACTTTGAACCAATGCAGTGAAGCAAAAATGCAATATGAGATGATATGATTGAACTTATGCAAATGAAAAGAATCACAAGCCATGGTGAAATGAGTGAGGGCAAATTTGGGGTGTTTACATGTACAAATTCAATATGTCAAGAAAGAAAAGTACATCCGAAGAGAGGGGATTCCCACAACAAGCCTGTGGGTAATCCAAGTCATATGTACCTACAACTAAAGCTTAGGAAAGTCTACATCCTGTAATCTCCAACTGAGACGCTTGACATTTTGCAACATCTGAGCTATATTTGGATGCATAGGCTCCTGTACGAGCTTCTGAATTAGGATATCCCTAAGGTCAAAGGAGGCATGCAATTCCTCTATTTGCTGTAGGAACACCTTTTCACTTTCTTGGCTTGTAATAGAATCGACCTTGACTCTCTTCACATCAACTTTCAATTTCAAGTCTTATATTTCTTTCTGAGCTTCCTTTACTTCTTGTTGGCTTTCTACTGGACTTTGGAGACGACTCTTCTCTTGATGACAGGCCTTCTGAAGGAGCTTTCTCTGTCCATCTAAATAATCTTGAAGACTCTTGATTTCCAGCTTATGCTTGACTTCCAGCTCTTTCTGCTTCCTCAAATTATCCTCCCACTTCTCTTGCCATAAGGTGACAGCTTCATTGGCTTCATTCAAATCCTTCCTCTCCTTCTGACGCTGGGCCGCCTTGTGAGTTTCAGCTAATCCCCTTTTCTTGATGTAAAGCTCTCTCTCTTGAAAATCTTGCTGCTTGAGCCTGACCATCTCTTCAGCTTTATGAGCTCTTTCCTCCAACTTTTGATTCTGCATCTTCAATTTCTGACACGAATTGTAGGCTTCTTGATTCTCCAATCTGAGCTGTTGAACCAAGGCTTCCAACTTTTGATAATCTTGAAGAGGCACTGAAGTTGTGGGTACTACCTCCTTGGGGTAGAGAGGTGTTTCTCTAGAAAATGGGAGCAACTGGGTCTTCACACGACCCTCCAACCAGCTGGAAAAAGGATTATAAGTGTTGGGATCCACTCTCCCAAAGTCTTTCTTCCCTTTTATCACTCTAACTTCCCAAGCTTGGGATAACAACATGCTCTTCTTGAGATTTCCTTCTGCTGGAAAGTACAAAGATTCATTTTCCCCTTCAATCAAAGGCATATCTCTTAATGGATAACCAAACTGCCTCCTGGATAAGATAGGATTATAACTGATCCCACCTTTCCTTCCTAACAGAGGCACACTTGGGAAGCTACCACAACTGACCAACAATTCTTTGCCCACAAGATCTCTGTTGCATCCCCATGCAATGTCAGCTGAGGTTAAGCCCATTAATCTTTTGGATCACTTCCAAGATTGTTTCAAATCCTGAAAAGGTCCTAATTTAGGGAGTTGCCTTACAAACCAATCAGCAAATAGGGGAGCACAACAATTTACATGTCCTTTCCTCTTTTCATTTCTATGGTGAACCCCGTAGTAAAAGTCACCTTGCAAAATGGGTATTTGATTTCTTATGGCAAATATAGTGATAGCTTCCATGTTAATTAAACCCTTTTCTCCTGGAAACAAACTAGTCCCATACACTATCAAAGCAAGCAAGGTGTTGAACTTAGCCCATTTGTTCTCAGAGGCTAGGTCCCGAGCTTCCTTGATAAGAAAATCTAAGGAAAGTCCTTTACCCTTGGTGGCATCCACTTCTCTGTTAACTTTGGATAAATCCAGAAGAAAAGACTCAGCTATATCTTTGGATGAAGGCATCTTCTCTAAGCCATAGTAGGAAGCACCATTTTTGATGGGGATTTTGAGGATGCTGGATATCTCTTCTAATGTGGGAGCTAAAATGTAGTCAGGGAAAACAAAAACCCTTAGCTGTGGATCATAGAACTGCAGTAAAGAATGCAAGCTATCCCTCTGATCAGTGGTTGGCTTATTCACATAGTCTAAGATCTTTCCAAACTCTTTTCTGAATTCATCAAGCACTTTGTCCCCCATCAAGCCAATTAACTTCTTAATACCATCTGTCTCTGGATGTGGGAACGTATAATGGACATTTCTCTTCCTTGGAATCTCCATGTTGAAGCAGCAAATATGACCAGAAATAGGAGGTAATGAACCCTGAGAATAAAAAGAATACAAAATGATTAATGATGTTATGATGCTATGCAAGGCAAGGCATGTGATCATTGATGTGTCTGTGTAGTGAATCAGGTAATCAAGTGTCTGTTCAAGGCCACAACATCATCACAAGTATCTCTGATCAGGAGTTCATGACTTCAGAATCCATAATTAACAGAACAAGATCATATCACTGAAGTGTGCTGGCATACAAGGGTATGTTGAAGTTTTGGGTTCCTGCAAACCTGCACACCCCTCCCAATCTCATAGGTGTGCTACTCGGGTCAACATCACGGACACTCAAAGCCGAATAGCAATAATACATTCACCATTTCCGAGAAATAGCTCATGACCAAATCAGGGAATCGGTTTGGCATTATGTACTACTCAGGGAGGTCTCAGCTGAGTCCAAGGAAACAAGCATCCCTCATAAGTCCTCAGCTTCAAGCACTAAATCGAGAAACAATAGTACATTCATCCCGAAGGGTACAATACTATCGTCATACGAACAATTTTCCTTAACTGGATTCCTATGAGAGAACCAGGCCATCCTATGCGAGTTCCCAGTGGACCCTCGGATGCGAGTGGGTTTGCCAACAAATTTGGTCTGCCACTATCATCACTGGAGAGGGATGTTTCCACAAAGATCCTCAATGATCGGTCCCTTGACTGCACATAACTATCAAGGTAGCGTATTAACCCAGAAAGATTCCGGTATCAATACATTCTCGAGAAGGTTGCAAGTCAAGGCGTGGAACTCACTAATACCAATATAGCAAGATGCCATGAAGCCAAAGTGGAACCACTCTAAGTCTTAGGGTGCACTCGAGCCCCGGTTACGAGCTCATCTCACAGTAACCGCATCCCACAGAAAAAATGAAAACCAGCACAGCCAGACGGTCCAGTATATGATGCATGTGAAAATAAATACTGAAAGCAGTAAATAAAGCTGTAAAATAAATTGTAAATGAAAACATTAAATAAACACAATAGCACACAACACACATATAAACACCCAGAGAAAGCAAAAACAAACAAGCGCTAGGAGTGACTCTACATAGGAAACCAGAGATTCTGGGTTCGATCCCCAGTAGAGTCGCCAGCTGTCGCTCCCGGGAAGTTCATCCTAGTACAAATGCAAAAGTGGCATGGAAAAGGTAGAGTCGCCAGCCAGGCATTTTTATCCTGAAAGAATGGGAAAGGTAATGCTGCACAAACCTAAGGAAGAAGGAAAAAGGACGAGGCCTTGCGAACCAAAGATCTGGGTTCGGGAGTCGGTTACGAACTGGGAAGGTATTAGCACCCCAATCCATCCACCAAACCCGACGGGATCCACGCTTCTTTGTTTGTTTCAAAGGGTGAGAAATAAAAGTGTTGTTGAACAAATAAACTGCTACTGGAACTGGAATGGAAATGAGAAAGGAGTTGAAAAAGAACAAAAAGAAAAAATGGGGAGATATAGGGAAAATAAAGAATGTGCTCGAATGGGCCCTATCCCACTGCCTACGTACCTCATCGGGAAAATAAGGATCAGAGTCGACGTAGTTTGCCTAACTAAGGCGGGAACTTTGTTTGTGTTTTTTTATGGCTGGAACTGCGTATGTCTATGCTCAGGTGTTGCAGGTTCGTTTGGTACGAGTGCGTTTACCGTCTTGCATGCGAGACAAGTCGGCGCAAGTTCGCGTTGAGAATGAATGAGATGAGAAGAGAAGTTCCCGCAGGAAAGTCGGTTATTGTTTGTTTTTGTCTTTTAAGAGTTTTGTATGAATTTGGCACAAGGAAGTGAATTCAAACTCTTTTCCATGGAATGTGTACTTGCTACTACATTCCAAGATGGAATAATAGAACAAGCACACCAAGCAAGGAGAATTTATCCAAGACTTGTTTCCTAGGATTAGGGTTTAAGTTCACTAGCTTGTTGAACTTATTTAAGTGTTTTTGTTGTTTTTGTGAAGAAGTGTCTTTTAAATTTTCTTTGTGAAGCAACCCCTTGATAAGACTTGTACATCATGCTAGACAAGCATACACCACTCCAAGATGGAATGAATGCAAGTGCCTCATTGAATAAGGCTATACACAAGAGATCCTTTCATGCATTTATTAAGTCTTTTTGGATTTTATTTGAAGATGGGGGGAAAAAGACTCAAATGGAAAAAAGGGGAAAAAAACTAAGGGAGTCTAAAACACAATCCTAAGTTATTTATTAAAATGGTGGTCCTAATGGTGAGTGGGGCTTTTATAATCCTAAAGAGCAAAAGTAAAAGAAAGAAGGAAAAGGATGCAACTTACTTCCTAAGGAAGATAAGTTGGTCCTAACAAAGGGGAATCCTACCAATCACAAATATGAAAGAAAAAATGAATTAAATGCATAAAGAAAATGCATAAAAAATAAAATGATAAGGTGTAAGGAAACATACCTTTCCCTCCCTACAAAACAAATGTTAGTGTGAATTTTTATTTAAAATAATAAAGCAAACATACACTAATTAAATCCTAATGACTCTAGGACTCAATCTAGATTCTATCTTAATTCTAGAAGACTAAAAATTATGCTAAGACAAAAATACAGTACCTACTACAGCCCCTAATACACAAACAGTTATGAAAACAATGCACAATACAATGCCATTTTTTACAGCCAGCATGCAACATGAAAAGGTAGGTGTAAAAGATCAAATACAGCATGCAAGCATAACAAACAACATGTATTTTACAGCACCTATATGCAAAAACAGCTATGAAATGCAAAATCCAGATTTGATTATTTTCACTTTTTAATGCACAAACTCAATGAAACATGCACCAACTTCATCATGAACATGCATTTGAACATGGATCAACCTACACAAATGAAAGAACATGAACATATTTTAGGATTATGCAAGAATGCATCGCACGGTTGACTATGCAACAAGTAATGCAAAATGTGGCACATGAATATGGCATATAAACATGATGATCATTGATTATGAACATGCATACATGATAGCTCAATAAAAATGCCAAATGTCGCTCCCGACAAATGAAACTGGGTCAGATGAAGGTACAGACGCGAACGGTCGGCGAAGGGAACAGTGAGAACACACAGCCGTGAACTCACTGGAGGTGAATAGAGTCGCCAGCTAGGCATTTTTATCCCGGAGGAAAGGCAATGCTGCATAGGCCTAGAAAAAGATGGATAAGACGGTTGCGAACCAGAGAGACTGAGAAAGGGGGTTGGTTACAACCTGGGAAGGTATTAGCACCCAGATTGTCCGTCGTACTCGACGGGATCCACGCTTAAAAGATTTGTGTTTTGAAGGGGTAGTGTCAGTGCAATCTGTGTGTAAAATAGCTGGAAAAGAATGTACAGGTGTCTGTGTAAAAGAAGTGTAAAGTGTAATATATACAGTGTCAGTGTAAGAACAAGAGTGAAATGCTCAGGAGTATGAGGCTTAAAGAATAAAGCTGGAAAGAGGGGGAATAAACAGAGACTTTTGTTCGATAACCGTTAAGTTATGCCTACGTATCCTCTCGTGCAATGAGGAAATCAGAACACCGTAGTTCGACCCAAAGAGACTGAAAGATGAATTGACCGGTGAACTGCTTGCTTGCCTATGCTCAAGTGTATGACCTGTCTGGCTCAGGTGCTTACTGTCTTGCATTAGACGGAAGAAGCAAGTTCTCGTTTGTGAGTGAAGATGATGAGAAAAGAATCCCGGAGGAGACGATTATTGTTTGTTTTTGTGTTTTCAGTCTTTTATTGTTTTTGGATTTTGTCATAAGTTAATGAGCTTAAGTCTAAACCAATGGGTTAGTAAACTCATCACATCTTCCCTCTGATTAGGGGTAATGAGAATACCTTAAGTGTGAAGTCAGATTCTCACACTTAATCACCTTTGATGTAGGGCTAAGATCATTAACCTACTTGTGATTATTTAAATGTTTTTGGTGATTTTTGTTTAGTGTTGAGTAATGAGGTTAAGCCATAATCAGGGATTAAACAGACTCATTACACCATCCTAAAAGAAGGATGATAGATGAGAATGTTTAAGCTGAGGAAAGCTCCTCAACTTAATCCATGATTAGGGATTAAACCCATGACAAAACAAGCCTTTGATTAAGTGGATTTTATTTAATGATATGATGATGAAGTGATTTTTATGATTTGTAAGACAACTTGAGGGGGACTTGTCCATTAACACTAGGGTTAGTCCTTCTTAACCACTTAAGGAAGAATTAGAACCCTAATGCAAGGCCCAAGTTACAAGTGATGTCTTGATGATTATTAAGTGAATTGATTAAGAGATTTAAACACACTAAGGGTTCAAGACTTAGGATTAAAGTTATACACTCCATCCTAAGAGAAGGATGCAGGCATAAGCTTAATCACAAAGTCTTAAAGCCTTTAGGGTTTAGTCTCTGATTATGAGATGAGAAGAGAGGACTCAAAGAGAGACACAAAGGTAAAACTATGAGGGGAGACTAATCAAAACCCTAATTCATTGTCATGCTTGGTTGTCCCTAAGGTTAGTGAGGTTTGACAAGAACAATCTTCAGAGGAACCAGGAAGCAGATGAATAAGATCAAGAGAAGCAAAGTGACTTGCTTCATTCAAGAAGTCAAGTCACTTGAAGAAAGAAAGTGGGAGGAAGAAGAATGAGAAAGCTCAAACTCAAACACATATAAGAATGCAGCAATGGATGCAAGAGAGATGAAAAGAAAAGTTATGAGAAGTGAAGGCAAATTCACTTCTCAAGTTTACTTACCACCTGAAATGTTAGAAAGAAATGCAATGCAATGCAAGATGAAATGAAATGACATGATGCTAGACCAAGCCAGAAGCATGTTGATGATGATTATGATGTTATGAGGTGCTGCAAACATGAGACAAGGCATGGAGATGTTCATACAAGATCATGAATGCAAATGATGCAAGCTAAGGAGCATGAACAAGCATGGAAAGTTATGAATCATACAAGACAAATGACATGGCAAATATGTAATGCAATGATCAAACATGCTTTCTATATGGCTCAAGATGTCAAATGAATCACAAGAATGCACAAAATGCAAAGACAAGTCATGTTATGCAAGAGAATGTAAGAAGGATGCAAAAGAAAGCCCAAATTAGGGTTCATGGATCAAACATCAAACCAAAATCCAAAACAGAAGCAAACCCTAAGATAAAAAATGGAAAATGCTACCCAAAGAAGCCCTAAACTTATAATGTACCACTGCCCAAAGGGGAACTCTCAACTCTCAACCAAACTCAAGATATGAATTTTCTAAGTTATTAGGGTTTTTTAGGGTTCTTAACAAAAGAAATGCCAAACAATTGGAAAATGCAAGATCAAATCATGGCCATTTTATCCTAGAAACTACATGCTAAACATAAAACAATGCAAGAAGAATCAATGTCTCAACCTTCTCCAATAGGCAGAAATGAATTTTTGAATCTATGATCAAAATAATGCATAAAAAATGATTTAATTCAATGAAAAATTCTTAAAATGCATCAAGATCAAAAAAGAAATTTGGTTTGAAGGTTGGACAATGTTTCTAAATGTCTTAGAACATTTCATGAATTTTTTTGTAATTTTTAAATACCTAAAAGTATTTTTAATAAATTAATTCCCATTAATCAATTAAAAATAATCTTTTAAATATTTAAAAATACTTTTTTTTATGATAAAAAATAAAATAAAAATGTTTTTGGGTCTTAAAAATTAATAAAACTTTTAGGAAAAAGTTTCATAATTTTTAAGAATTTTTAACTATTTTAAAACAATTGTGCAAATTAAATGAAAGAAAATGAAATAAAAAATGAATTAATCTGATTTAATGAGAAGTCAAACAATCCAACGCTTGAGGTTCAAACTGGCCAGCGCGCGCATTGACTTGGCGCCTCATCCAAGGGTCAGCATTCAAACTTGCTAATTACACTGATTAAGCCCTAATTGTGCCCTAATGACATTCAGGCGACCGGAACAGTGTTCCGGTCGTCTTCTCCGGCCGACCCCAAAATCAAACTCTCTCCCTAGGTCATTTTAAGAGCTCTAACTCTCCAGAATCCATCTACCAACTATCCTAAGCACGAATCCATCATCAAATCATGTTTAAACTCACACACAAACAAGAATCGAAGCAAATAAAATTCTAGGTCAAACTTTCAGAAGACCATTACATGCTCATTTCTGGCTTATTTTCAAAAGTAAAGAGATCCCAATGATCAGTGTAACATGCACAACAAGATTTTAACAAGAGAAATGAGTTCTGGGAAAAAAGTTCATGGTGTCACCTGAGATGGAGCTCTTGATTCAGGAGCTCTTTGGATGATTCTTTGGCTCAATCTGGTCCCAATGGTCCACTTTTGAAGCTTTGGATGCTTAGTTGGAGTTTAAACAACCTCCTGAGTGAGTTTGCAGCAGCTCTGACCAAGGGAGGATGAAAATCGTATTTGAGATATAGGGTGTTTCAGGCCAAAACAGAGGGTGGTTTCTGGTCAGTGAGGTGAGTGGAGATTGTTGGTGGAGTTTGTTCTTGTGTTTGAGGTTTGTGGAAGGAGATTCGAAGGAAAATGCAAGCTGAGGTGAAGAATGGCAATGGGGTATTCTTGCTCAGATCAAGCCTGGCTCTTGGTGCTTTCTACTCAAAGAGGCCAGGTGAGTTGAATGGTGGAGGTGGCTTTTGTGTTTGCAAGCTGTGGAGAGAAATTCGAAGCAACTTGCAACTTGGTAGGTTTTTGTGTATGTGTTGAATGAGGATGTTTCAGCCTTGCCTTGTACATGAAATGGCTTGCAAATTGTCCACAAAAACCTCTCTCATTGGTCAGAGGATGTGACTTGTGCTTTATGGATAGGTGTAGCCACTTTTGCAAATATGTCAACTTCTTGTAAGATAGGGCATGGGCAACTTCTATCCAAGTACAAAGGGCAGGGCTGGCGCAGCATGGTGTGGTGAGAGAGCCAGCAAGGTTCAAAGGCCAAGGCAGCAAGTTGAGGGAAGTGTCATGAGTGTTTTGCAACTTGGTTACTTTATGGATTTTCATGATAAAAATGCCTTGTTACATGAACTAAACACATGTGATCTTGGTTCAAATCTGATTTTTAGGACTTAGAGAATGTTTATGTGCTGGTTTGATACCAATTAGAAGTCACATAATGCATTGGTTTAAGATTTTGCAAAATTCTCACTTAGGGCATGCCTTGAAAATCAATGATTTTTGTCAACTTTGCATTGCCATAACTTTTGATTCAAGAAGAGTTTGACCATGTTCTTGTACTTTTTGAAAAGGGAAAGATGAGATCTACAACTTTCATGACCAAAGTTTTTCCATTTGAAGCCTTTTTGGATCAAGAATCAAGGCTTGAAAAATGACCTAAAATGATGCATTCTTGAAAAGTCAACTATGCCCAAAAAGTCAACATTTGCAAAAACCCTAAATTCTTGATTTTTATGAACTTCAACCTTCTTCCATGATCAAATAAAGATCATATACACTCAAAATGATGAAGATCACCCATTGGTTGGGTCATTGGGGGCCTCAGATGCCCTGATTTTGCACTGACTTGTCTGAAAAGTCAACTCTTGATCAGATGACTTCCCCATGGAATTTCTTCATGAAAATTGATATGCACACTCCCTATACCATATAGAGATCAGTGGAAACAAGAATGACCAAAAAATTTGGAGTTATGGCCTCTGAAACCAAAACCCTAATTTTCAGTCAACTGTGCAGTTCATCCTGGCTCTGCATCCACTCAAACCCTAGTTCTTGTGATCCCTCTGCAAATTTTGACTTTGAGGAGATGAAATATGATATAAGAACACACATGGACCTCTTTGAGTTGATTGGTGGCCTTTGGAATGGCTCAAGATGCCTTGAGGTTGCTCAGATCACAAACCCTAGGTGCAGATGCCTTATAAACTATGCAGTGAATCAAAAATGAGATGTGAGATGACATGTTTGTGTTTATGCATATGAGGATGATCACAAGCCATGGTGTGAATGGGTGAGGGCAAATTTGGGGTGTTTACAGCTGCCCCTATTCAAACATGAGTTAGCTGTGCAGGATGTAAGCGACGGCTTAACAGGCAAACAAGATAACTTGTGGTTGAATACCAAAGACAGTCCAAAATTTGCACTCACAGAATGAAGAAGAAAAGGGATATAGATTGTAACAGGAAAATAAAGTATATCGTAAAGTGTAGGCGACGGAGGACGACCGTCGAGCAGAGGACGACTGCTGGGTAAAGAGCAATGACGGGGACGGCCGACATGCTGGGAAAAGTGCAGGAAAATAAAGCAATGACGGGGACGGCCGACATGCTGGGAAAAGGTAGAGCTAAGACGGGGACGGCCGACTAGCTGGAAAAAGTAAGATATTATGATGGGGACGGCCATCAAGATAAAGTTGTAAAATTCTCTGGGGATTAATGAAACATGACGGGGACGGCCATCAAGCTCATAAAGGTAACCAATGATGGGGACGGCCATCGGGCTAAAAGGAAAAGGGACCACGACGGGGACGGCCATCGGGTTAAAGAATAAATGAAATAAACAGATGATGGGGTACGGCCATCAAAGGTGAAGGACGATCACCTAGCAGGGCACGGCTGCTCTGTTGGGGATAAAAGAAATATGATGGGGACGGCCATCAAAGGTGGAGGACGACCACCTGGCAGGGTACGGCTGCCGAAAATATCAACGATGGGGACGGCCATCGGATAGGAAAGGTCAACGATGGGGACGACCATCGGACGAGCATGATGGAGGACGACCATCAAGAAGTGGAGGACGACCACTTAGCAGGGGACGGCTGCTCTCAAGGTTTGTCATGACATAGGACGAATGTCAGATAACCAAAATCAACAATGGGGACGGCCATTGGATAAAGTTGATGAAGGACGATCATCAAAAGGTGGAGGACGACCACCTAGCAGGGGACGGCTGCTAAAATCAACGATGGGGACGGCCATCGGACGAGCATGATGGAGGACGACCATCAAGAAGTGGAGGACGACCACTCAGCAGGGTACGGCTGCTCTCAAAGGTATCATAACACAGGACGAGTGTTAGATAAAAAGAAAATTTGTTGGTGATCTACTAGGGATAATGTAAACACGGACGAGCATTTACATCCAAGAAACAAAAGGTATAAGTGTTTGGTATTGTGTATAGATTAAAGATGCGGACGAGCATCCTTAAGATTATGATACGGACGAGTATCATGTAGAAACAAACTGACACATGTTCAGAGATGATGATACGGACGAGTATCAACGGGTTAACAACGAACACGGACGAGTGTTGCACCTGAAAGGACTCTTCTGGGGAATAGCAGACACAGACGAGTATCTATATTCAAGGAGACAAGAGTGTTTGACACGGTGTATGGATTAAAGATGCGGCCGAGCATCCCTAAGACTATGATACGGACGAGTATCATGTAGAAACAAACACTAGACGCAATGTTCTAAGATGACGGTACGGACGAGTACCGACTGGTTAACAAAGAACAAGGACTACTGTCGAATCTGTGGGGATAGGAGTGATGGTGTATACAAGATACGGACGAGTATCTGTATAAGTGTACCATGAGTAGTGAGTATTGTAATGATGAGTGTTTATCTGCTGGGGAGAGTGACACGGACGAGTGTCAAAAGAGAAAAGTATAATATCAACAAGTGTATGGGTTGATGAAAGTGTAAGCGGCTGCGCTGGGAATATGACACGGACGGGTGTCGAGAAAGTGCATATATGAGTATATGTGAGTGCAAAGAGGACGTCTTTGGCTTTCTGCTGGTGATTTGACACGGAGGGGTGTCCAAAGGTATATGTATGGGTGTTTGATGATTGAGGAAAAGCAACTGCTTTTGCTGGGGACTCTGGTGGGGTTTTTGTATAATGATGATGAACGGTTTATTATTCACAAGTGTTCAATTCACAACATGACTTATGATTATGCTATGCATTTGATTTTTGCCGTAATGCTCCGTATTAGACGGAATGCTACGCTCTGAGGGGATAGTATGATGCAAATGCTATGATTATGCAAAGGGGCACAGATCCGGGATTCGGATCCCGTTGCTGCGAAGATCTCTGGTCGATCTGCTGAAGCGAACATCCCAGCTGGGGGATGAGATCACTGGTAGATCTAATGATGTATCTGTTTGGGGATATAGGTCACTAATTGACATATCCTTATAATACGGGACCTAGCTGGGGTTTGTAGAAGCTTTCTGTACTCTGTTGTGACTTCTTCATGCGTTGCTTCTCTGAATAGAGGCTGGGGATTCTGTGGGGAGATGATTCCCTGATTTCTGCATCTTGCTGAGGAATAGTGGTTGGTACTACAGCTGGGGAATGCTGTTGGTAACTCAGCTGGGGAGAGTAACGAGAGGCAACTCAGCTGGGGATAGCAATGAGAGGCAACTCGGCTGGGGAGAAAACATCCGGAGTGTTAAGCCTGTTTGTTGATTTGGCAACTTTGCTGGGGAAGTGAGCACTCTCCAGTGCCACGTGGAAGATAGACCGAGTTGATAATGATTCGCCAACTTGCTGAGACGTAACCTGCATGCCCCAGGTTGCGTTCTGGATACCTGCAATCCTGCAAAGGTAAGGAAACGTACAAAAGGTCCCGAGGTATCCCTTACTGTATTCCGTCATAGGAGTTAAGTACTTTCGAGAATAATCACATTCCCTGTAAGCATGTGTTTTTTATTTTTAGAGAAAGGCATCTGTACTTATGCAATTGTATTTTTAGAGATATCAGACAACTCTTTGCAAAACATAAATGTAAAAACGAAACATGACCGAAAATCTGATTTTATTAATTCCTGTGCCCTGAATTGGCAAGATACAGTCAAAGAAACATATCTCCTGAAATGAGGAGATTGTTACAAATTGAGAAATAAAGTGCTGGCGATGCTGACGACGCTTTCAAGGAGCTTCCTCTTCTGCTATGACTCGTATGACAATGACGTTCTTCTCGTCTTGCTTTCTGGAGAGAGTTGATTCTGATTGAAGCTTGATCCTTTGGAGCTTACCAAGTTGTATATAATACAGACGAATTCAGAATGCAGTTGTTCGCTTGTTCCCTTATTTTTCATGGATCGCCCTTTCGGGTTTTCAATCCATCGGGATACCCATTTTTGCCTGAGTTGTCCAATGTGGCTTTTCAACTCAGCGGGTGTACATTTTTTATTCATTTTCCCTTACTTTTGCCCGAGTCTTTTATTCTGTTTTTGACTCGCCGGGATGCCCTATTTTTGCCTGGACTTACATTCTGTTTTTATGTCCAGCGGGTCATTTTATGCGAAGTATTTTTTAACTGCATCTGAATTCACAGGGGATGGGAAGTCTTCACCATCCATGGTGCTGAGCATCAGTGCTCCACCAGAGAAAACTTTCTTTACAACGAATGGTCCTTCATAATTTGGAGTCCATTTGCCCATGTGGTCTGTATGAGGAGGGAGGATTCTTTTCAGCACAAGATCTCCCACTTGGTACTCTCGGTGCCTGACTTTCTGATCGAAGGCCTTCTTCATTCTCTTCTGATATAACTGCCCATGACAGATTGCAGCCAATCTTTTCTCTTCGATCAGACTCAGTTGCTCGAATCGGGACCGTACCCATTCTGCTTCACTCAGTTTAACATCCATTAATACCCGTAACGAGGGTAGTTCAACTTCAACAGGTAGGACTGCTTCCATGCCATATACAAGCTGATACGGTGTTGCCCCAGTGGACGTTCTGATTGATGTGCGGTACCCATGCAAGGCAAACGGTAGCATTTCGTGCCAATCTTTGTATGTGATTACCATCTTCTGCACAATCTTCTTAATATTCTTATTTGCTGCCTCAACAGCGCCGTTCATCTTTGGCCTGTAAGGAGAAGAATTGTGATGTTGGATCTTGAAGTCCCGGCACAGCTCTGCCATCATTTTGTTGTTTAAATTGGAACCATTATCAGTAATGATTCGCTCGGGCACTCCATACCGACAGATGATATCTCTCTTCAGAAATCTGGCTACCACTTGTCTAGTAACATTTGCATATGAGGCTGCTTCAACCCACTTGGTGAAATAGTCAATGGCGACCAGGATGAATCTGTGACCATTCGAAGCAGTTGGCTCAATCTTGCCAATCATATCAATGCCCCACATAGCAAAGGGCCATGGTGAAGACATGATGTTCAAAGGATTGGGAGGCACATGCACCTTATCTGCGTAGATCTGGCATTTGTGACACTTTCTGGCATAGGCACAACAGTCTGCATCCATTGTGATCCAGTAATAGCCTGATCTTAGCAATTTCTTGGCCATGGCATGCCCTCCTGCATGAGTACCAAAAGATCCTTCGTGCACTTCATGCATCAACAAATCTGCTTCCGTCTTGTCAACACATCTGAGGAGTACCATGTCAAAGTTCCTCTTGTATAAAGACCCATCAGTGTTCAGAAAGAAACTTCCAGCAAGCCTTCTTAAAGTCTTCTTATCATTGGAAGATGCCCCAGGTGGGTATGTCTGATCCTCCAAGAAGCACTTAATGTCATGGAACCAAGGCTTATCATCTTTTACAACATCCGCTGCAAATACATATGCTGGTCTGTCTAGTCTGGACACTGAAATCTGGGGTACAAAGTTAGCCGTTTGAACTTTGATCATGGATGAAATGGTAGCAAGAGCATCTGCAAACTGATTCTCGTCCCGAGGGATATACTCAAGTTTGACTGTTGTGAAGAAAGTCAATAACCTCCTTGTATAATCCCTGTAAGGTATCAGATGATCCTGGTGGGTGTACCATTTCCCGTTGGTCTGATTGACTACCAAAGCTGAATCTCCGAATACGGTCAATGTTTTGATCCTGAGGTCAATGGCTTCCTCAAGACCCATAATGCAAGCTTCGTATTCAGCTTCGTTGTTAGTGCAGTTGAAAGTGAGTTTTGCCGAGAAAGGCATGTGAACTCCTTTGGGTGTAATGAGTACTGCACCAACACCACGACCATTCATGTTAACAGCCCCATCAAACATCATAGTCCATTCTTCTTCTGGGTCAGGCCCTTCAGTGTGAATAGGCTCTTCGTGATCTTTTGCTTTAATGAACATGATGTCTTCATCAGGGAAGTCAAACCTCATAGGCTGGTAGTCCTCAATAGGTTGCTCAGCAAGATATTCAGATAGTACACTGCCCTTGATGGCTTTCTGAGATGTGTACTGTATGTCGTATTCTGTGAGAATCATCTGCCATCTTGCAACCCGTCCGGTAAGAGCTGGCTTCTCGAAAATGTACTTAACTGGATCCATTTTTGAGATTAATAAGGTAGTGTGGGTCAGCATATACTGTCTCAGTCGGCGAGCAGCCCACGCTAAAGCACAGCAAGTTTTCTCGAGCAGTGAATAACGCTGTTCACAGTCGGTAAACTTTTTGCTTAGGTAGTATATTGCATACTCTTTTCGACCAGACTCGTCATGCTGACCTAGTACACACCCCATTGACTCTTCTAATACTGTCAAGTACATAATCAGAGGTCTTCCTTCAACTGGAGGCATGAGGATTGGAGGTTCTTGCAGATATTCTTTGATCTTGTCAAAAGCCTTCTGGCAATCTTCGTTCCACCTGACCGTTTGTTCTTTTCTTAACAGCTTGAACAAAGGTTCACAGGTCGCTGTGAGGTGAGATATGAACCGTGAGATGTAGTTCAATCGACCTAAGAACCCACGAACTTCTTTCTCAGTTTTCGGTGCAGGCATTTCTTGAATAGCCTTGACTTTATCAGGGTCAACCTCAATCCCTTTCTCGCTTACAATAAAGCCCAGCAATTTACCGGATCGCACCCCGAATGTGCACTTGTTGGGGTTCAACTTCAGTTGGTATTTCCTCAGACGCTTGAACAACTTCAGCAGATTCACCAGGTGATCTTCCTCTGTAAGGGACTTGGCGATCATATCATCCACATAACATTCTATTTCCTTGTGGATCATATCATGGAATAATGTCACCATGGCCCGTTGATACGTTGCACCAGCATTCTTCAGTCCGAATGGCATTACTTTGTAACAGAACGTGCCCCAAGGTGTGATGAATGTAGTCTTCTCCATGTCTTCAGGTGACATCTTGATCTGATTATATCCCGAAAATCCGTCCATGAAGGAGAATACCGAGAACTGAGCCGTGTTATCCACCAATACATCGATGTGAGGTAATGGGAAATCATCTTTCGGGCTGGCTCTGTTCAGATCCCGGTAATCAACACACATTCTTACTTTGCCATCTTTCTTAGGCACAGGTACTATATTAGCAACCCACGGCGGATAGCTAGTCACAGCAAGGAACCCGGCGTCCCATTGCTTTTGTACCTCTTCTTTGATTTTCATAGCCATGTCTGGGCGAGTTCGGCGCAACTTCTGTTTGACCGGTGGGCATTCTTCCCTCAAAGGCAGCTTGTGCATAACAATGTCGGTATCCAACCCTGGCATATCTTGATACGACCAAGCAAACACATCAACATACTCTTGAAGCAGATCTATCAGTTGCCTCTTCACTGAGTCTTGCAGGCAGGCCCCGATTTTAACTTCTTTCACGTCTTCGTCAGTACCAAGATTAATCACTTCAATCTCCTCCTGATGAGGAGTAATAACCTTTTCCTCCTGTCTCAACAACCTGGCTAGCTCTTCAGGAAGCTCATATTCTTCATCAACCCCTTCATCAGCTTGATTGATTGGATTGTCAAAGTCATACGATGTCATAACCGTGCTGTTGTCGGTGCTGTCTGGAAGGCACTCTCTGCAAGGGTTAAGTTTGTTCATTTTAGTGATTGATTTTAATCTTGCTTTAGAAAAAAGTGAGATGAAGTTATCATTTTGAAAACACCGCCATTTATTTTTGTACAAAAAGAAAAATGGAAAAACAGTGAGCAGAAAAGAAAAAGACTTGTTTGCAAAAAGATGTCTGATATTTCATTAATTTAATCTTGTTTGCACAAAAGTACAGATGGCCCTGGTTACAAAATGAGTCTTGTCATCTTGGGCAAGATGCAAGACTTTGATGCATGCTATAAAAATACAGGAAATAATAATTACTCTGCATGAGTAACTCTTATAATTTCCTGGGAAGACCAGTTCGAGACACTGCTCCCCGGGATCTTTGGACGAATCCAATTCTCCAGATTGCGCTCCTCTTCCAGCTCGTCTTCCAGACAGTTGATAGCATCGGGAGTAAGCATTCCCCCACTGACAAAACCTGGCTCTGCAGCAGCCTTTGCTTGATGTTGAGTTGGTCTGTAACCTAACCCAAATTTGTCCTTCTTCTCCTCCACAGCTAAGACCTTGCCCCAGCCTAGGGCAGTTCCTTCTTCAACAACCTTCCGGGCTTGTTGGTAAGACGACATGGAGGTCCCTGACACAGCAGATGCTTCATTGACGTTCAAGGCTTCAAAACCTTGGCTCATTGTTTCATGGATCTCCCCATCCATCTCAATGTATTTGTAGGTAGCCAGATGGCTAACAAAAATATCCTCTTCCCCACAGATTGTGACAACTTGACCTTCCCACTCAAATTTTAACTTTTGGTGAAGGGTAGACGTTATTGCGCCGGCGGCGTGAATCTAGGGTCTACCCAACAAACAGCTGTAGGCGGGCTGAATGTCCATCACATAAAAGATAGTTTTAAAAGTCTGTGGGCCAATTGTCACGGGCAGCTCAATCTCTCCCAGAACCGATCTCTTCGAGCCATCAAAGGCTCTTACCACCAGGTTGCTGGGTCTCAATGCCAATCCATCATATTCTAACTTCACCAGAGCCTTCTTTGGTAAGACATTCAGGGATGAACCTGTGTCTACCAGCACATGAGAAAGGACAGCTCCTTTGCATTCCATGGTTATGTGCAAGGCTTTGTTGTGATTGCGGCCATCCGCTGTCAAGTCAGAATTGGTAAACCCTAGCCCATTGCTAGCAGTAACATTTCCAACCACGGTTTCCAATTGGTTGACAGTGATCTCCTCAGGCACGTAAGCTGCGTGCAAGACTTTAAGTAGTGCATTCCGATGGGCTTCGGAGCACATAAGCAGTGAGAGGATAGAGATTTTGGATGGCGTCTGGTGAAGCTGATCCACAATTTTATAATCACTCTTTTTGATGATTCGCATAAACTCATCAACTTCCTGATCAAATGGAGTTTTCAGGGCTTCTTTGGCAGCTGGGTCTTCCTGCACCGGGCCTTTTCCCTTTGCCTTGGCAGCAGCTTCTGCTTCGGCAGTAGGTCTTTGAACTTGTGAAGCAAAGAGACGTCCGCTTCGAGCGAAGCCTCCGCCTCCCCCCACATTATCTACTTGTGGTGCAGGTGTTGATGTTTCAAGAGTGATTCTTTTTCCTTCGCAATACAAGTCAGAGCCGTAGTGCCAAGGGATGGCCCTATTGCTTTCATATGGTACTGGTCCAGGCACTGTGACAGTGACCGGACTGATTGCTGCTGCTGAAGGGACTGTTATTGTTTGTGGATCATAAAAGATTGTAACTGGTGCTCTGGCGGGAGCAGCACCTTCTGAATGGTAGGCGGAATTATTTTCAGGATCGTAGAATATGGTAACAGTAGAGACATCTTCGTGATTGATTGCTGGTGTTGTAGGAGGTACTGTTGGAAGGACTGATGTTGTTGCTGACGGAGATTCGAAATGGAATGAAGCTGAAGTTGTAGTAGGAGAAACTGTTGAAAACTGATCATTTGGGAGGACAGGTGAAGTATTGGTTGATGTTGCTGATGAATTGTCGGGAACAATAGTTGCTGCATTTGTAGGAGGGTCTGAAACCGTTGTTGATGGGATTGTCGGATTTGTCGGAAATGATGTAGTGATCTGTAGCAGGCCACTCTGAATAAGGCTGTCAATGCCATTCCTCAGGTCCTCGCACCCATTCCATGAAATATTGCAATAGGGACACCCTAGTTCACACCCCGGAAATATTTGGTTTTCGCGGAGTTGAGCTTTGATTTCCACCAATGGTGTCCTGATCTGATCCACACTAGTTATCAAATAAGACGGTTGGTCTTCTTCAATAGCATTAATTCGGGGACCACCATGGTTTGGCATTGGGTTTTTATTGACATTGGGCGGAGGTGCAAAATTCAGAGCCTTGGAGTCTACCAAGTCTTGTACCTTCATATGCAGAGCTCTGCATTTTTCTGTACTGTGACCAGGTGCGTTCGAATGAAAAGCACACCTAGCATTGGAGTCATAGTTTCTTGGTAGACTGTTGGGATCCGGAGGTGCCAACGTTCTTAGCTCAACTAGGTTGACTTTCAGAAGTTGTGGCAGCAAGGCAGCATACGGCATTGGAATCGGGTCGATCACTCTGTTAGCTTGGGATGGCCTTTGTTGGAATGGCCTCTGTTGATTGTTGTTGTTGGAGTTGTTGTTGTTGTAGTTTCTTGGAGGATATTGATTCTGATGATATTGAGGTTGTTGTTGGAAGTTTTGTTGAGGAGGTTGATAGACTGGCTGTGGATGAGCTGGAGCAGGGATAGTGACTGCTGCTATTGACCTTTGAACATATTGGGGCCTACCCCTGTTGGTGTGAATGGCATTGGTCTCTCCAGTTCTTCTCGGGCCTGCAAAAGGCTTTCTTGTACTACTGGACGAGCTTGCACCGTTGTCTGAGATCTTACCCATTTTTAACAGGCTTTCAATTCTCTCCCCAGCTATGACAACATCTGCGAAGCTAGTGGAAGAGAAAGCAGCCAACCTGTCAATATACGTTCCCTGGAGGGTGTTCATAAACATGTCTGCCATTTCTCTCTCAGACATTGGTGGTTGAACGGCAGCAGCCAATTGCCTCCATCTCTGGGCATATTCTCGGAAACTTTCCCTTGACGACTGTGACATTCCCATTAGGAGAGTCCTGTTGGGAGCCATGTCTAAGTTGTATTGATACTGTCGGATGAAGGCTTCTGCCAGGTCCTTCCAGCATCTTACAGTTGCCCTTGTCAAATGGGAATACCATTCCCTTGATGCTCCAGTCAAGCTATCTTCGAAGTAGAACATCCAAAGTTTCTCATCCATTGTATAGGCCTTCAGCCTTCCCAGAAATGATTGCAAATGAGTCCGGGGGCATGAAGTCCCATTATACTTTTCGAAACAAGGAGGCTTGAACTTATGGGGGATCCTGACCCCGTCTACCAAACCCATGTCCATGACGTCGAAGCCCAAAGAGTTTTGAGATTCTAAGGACCTCAGCTTCTCAGCTATTTCCTCCAATCGCCTATCATATGTTTCCTCTCCAGCACCCATTACTGTAAATTGGTCCTCCTGAGGATCTTCTTGAAGTACTCTCCCTGCTGTGGCAGTCCCTTGTATATTGACTGGGATGTTGGCCTCTGGATGGAGATGGGGTCCAAAAACTGGGGGATTGACATGAGGTTGGACCCTCTCGTTGTTACTTGTGCCAGCAGTTCCCACATGGGGCTCCTCTTGATTCCTCCCTTCTACCAAAGCCCTGAGCCTCTCCTGGCTTTGAGCTAAGTTGTTCATCACTTCCATGAATTGTGTTATCTGAGTTCTCATCTCCAGCCTTTCGTTGGCCATCTGGTTTCTGACCTCTGTAAGGTCTTGCTGCATCTGATCCATCTGAATTCCCGGAAGGTTGTTTCTAGTTGGGTACCTGTGTGGCCTGTTGAGAGGAAATACCCGGCGGCGAGCAATAATTCCTGAGTATCACAACAGAGGTTAGCAACAAAACAAAACCTACAAAACAAACAAAAGGGTTAGCATGCAATGCAGTTATGCTTATTTGTTCTCAAGGTATCCGGCTTGGCATTCAGTTTTGACCCTTCCAGACCCTTGAAGATGCTGCTGTTGAAGTGGCTTTTGAAGTAACCCAGATGGAAACTGACACAAATATATTACAAAATGTGAAATAATACACCTTGTTCATTTTACAACACAAGCCCTCAAAGGGGTCAAAATACATCACAAAAAAGCAAAAGTACATGGAATAGGAATAACAACAAGCAAATGATCAAATTCCAAGGCCAAACTCATCCTCACGAACTTCCTTGAGAAGTGCTTCGGTCACAGGATCAGCCGGACGCTCCGTGAGACCTCTGATGAGAAGGTTTCTTGTTGCAACAGCTGCAGTCAACTTCTTATTCTGACTTTGGTCCTTAGACCTCTTCACTCCAGCTCTGATTTCTAGCTCTGATATTTCCTCCTGGGCTGCTGCCAGGGCTTTTTCCATCTGTTCCATCTTGTCCTGAACTCTCTTGTCTTCTAGAGTACGGGCCTCAGTGATCCGGACCCACCTGGCCTGACTCTCTTTCAAATACAAGTCTGTTCTTGCTCTCTGAAACTGGGCTTCTTTACAAGCGTTCTTCAGAATCTGTTCACCAGCTTTAGACTTGTTGATATAATCTCCAGACTTCTCAATTTTAGTCAAGTGTTCCACTTTTAATTTCTCCAGTCTCTCAATCTCCCTCACACCTTCACTTCTCTCCCGGAGGGTCTTCTGCAAAGCCTGGGTTAGCTTCTCATTTCTTTCCTTCAAGCTCTCAAACTCCTCCAAACTGATAGTGGCAGGGGGTGGTGCTGAAGATGACCCAGGCATGTCTTCTATGGTGAAGGGCATTCCAGAGAATTGGGCCCTGGCATGGGACCACTCATAATATTGGACTGATGCCACATTATTGCACTTCCCCAGAATGGTGACTCCCTTGGTTTGAACATGATCCCAGGCCCAAGCAGCCTGCCTAACAGTTGCCAGACTAACCTTGTTCTCACAGTAGAGGGTCTCAACCAAGTCTTGTTCCCTAGGAGTATGAACCAGTGCATAGCCCAATTGCCTCCTGAACAGCAGAGGGTTGTAATTGATACTTCCCTTAACTCCTATTAAGGGCACATTGGGAAAGTGCCCACAGCTGGTGATTATATCTCTGCCCTTGGTGCTCTGAGTACACCATCTGATGTCTGCTGAAGTGAGAGTAGTGAGCCTCTTAGCCCAGTTGCTTTGCTGATGAGGATTTAGAAATGCATCTGTCCTGGGTAGATGCCTGAGAAGCCAAGCATGAAATAATGGAGCACAACACCTCACTAGCCTTCCCCTCTGCTTCTCATTCTTCTGATGTACTGAGTAATAGAGATCACCCAGCAAAGTTGGCACTGGGTTCTTCAGGATGAACAAATGGATTGCATTCTTGCTAATGAATCGAGGCTCATCTGCAAACAACACAATTCCATATACACTTAAGGCCAACAGAGCACAAACAGCTTTCCACTCCCCCAAGGAGGCCTTCAGACTAGCTTGAGAAATTAAGAAGTCCAGATGAAAACCAGGGATCCCAGCTTTAGAGGTCATATGCTGCTCAATCAAAGCAGGTTCCAGGTGCAAAGCTTTTGCTATCTCTCCATTGCTGGGAGAGACCATTTCAGGGTTAAAAGGGATCTCCCTCTTGATAGGCAGACCAATCAATGATGAGTATTCTTCCAAAAGGGGACCCAACTGAAAGTCTTGAAAGGTGAAACATCTCAATGGGGGGTCATAGAACTGAATACAGGTATGGATCAGGCTTCTCTGAGATGGGTCCAGATCCATGACCAAGTCAAGTATATCCCCATAATGCTCCCTGAATAAAGGGATGTGATCTGGAGTGATCAGGGTTTGGATCCTCCTGATGTCTGATAAGTCTGGTTGGAAGAAATGATAGGTGATGTTGCTTTTCTTTGGAGCCATGATGCTGAGGCTGAGTAGAATAAGTGCTGATGAAGAGGTTGAGAAGTGGGCCACTGGCTGGCTTGTGCAAGTAACTGAAGTATATGGCTGACAGGCTGAAGCAAGTGCTGGTGGAGACAGGTCAAAACTGCAGATGGGGTCAAAACAAAAAACCAGATGAAGGTGGATACCCTGAAACACAAATAAGCAAATGTTAATATGATGCAATGAGTATGTATGCAAATGAAATGCAAGGGTTTATGACTGAGCTGGATCTGATTAACTGCCTTGGTATAGATCCATGTGTGTTCAAGAAATCCAGGTGGAGGTCTATAAATCCAGTAACCAGGGTGGGGGGACTCAAATAAAGAGCCACATGTCCAGGGTTTAGAATCACAAGAACTATCCAACATGGAGCATTCTTAACAAAGTCAAAGTAACAGGGTATTCTGAGGTCAAGGTACCTGCAAACCTGTAAACAGCCCAACCCCCTCACAGGTGATGATCTAGAACAAGGATCCTCAGACTTGGATCAGTTATGAGAAGTGTAAACACTTCTAACCCGGAGGTACAGTGTTTACAATAACCATAACAATTCCTCCTCTAATTCACCTCAGTTTCTGAAGGTCAGTACTAAAAGGTCATCCAGACTTAGCAGGCTTCCCAGATATCCCTAGCATTGCAGGAAATCTGCAACACAGAGTTCTCAAGAAGAAACCCATATCTGAACCGTGTTTCATATTCCCGCACCAGACCGAAATGGAATAGGAAAGAATATGATTCACTCTAGCCTAGGTGTCACTCAGGTCCCAGGTATAGGACCTTAACTCTCAATGAATCACCCACCCACCAAGGCAAACAACAGATCCAGCCAGCAACAATGACAGTATGATATAAATAAGTGCAATAAAGAAAGCAGTAAAGTAACTGTACATAAAGCAAAAAACAAAAATAAATACAAGCACAAACAAGCACATAACACCCCAGTAAACACAAATCAATCAAGCGCTAGGAGGAACCCACAAAAAGAACCAGAAGCCCTGGTTGCAGTATAAGGGTCCCCAGCAGAGTCGCCAAGCTGTCGCTCCCGACAAATGAAACTGGGTCAGATGAAGGTACAGACGCGAACGGTCGGCGAAGGGAACAGTGAGAACACACAGCCGTGAACTCACTGGAGGTGAATAGAGTCGCCAGCTAGGCATTTTTATCCCGGAGGAAAGGCAATGCTGCATAGGCCTAGAAAAAGATGGATAAGACGGTTGCGAACCAGAGAGACTGAGAAAGGGGGTTGGTTACAACCTGGGAAGGTATTAGCACCCAGATTGTCCGTCGTACTCGACGGGATCCACGCTTAAAAGATTTGTGTTTTAAAGGGGTAGTGTCAGTGCAATCTGTGTGTAAAATAGCTGGAAAAGAATGTACAGGTGTCTGTGTAAAAGAAGTGTAAAGTGTAATATATACAGTGTCAGTGTAAGAACAAGAGTGAAATGCTCAGGAGTATGAGGCTTAAAGAATAAAGCTGGAAAGAGGGGGAATAAACAGAGACTTTTGTTCGATAACCGTTAAGTTATGCCTACGTATCCTCTCGTGCAATGAGGAAATCAGAACACCGTAGTTCGACCCAAAGAGACTGAAAGATGAATTGACCGGTGAACTGCTTGCTTGCCTATGCTCAAGTGTATGACCTGTCTGGCTCAGGTGCTTACTGTCTTGCATTAGACGGAAGAAGCAAGTTCTCGTTTGTGAGTGAAGATGATGAGAAAAGAATCCCGGAGGAGACGATTATTGTTTGTTTTTGTGTTTTCAGTCTTTTATTGTTTTTGGATTTTGTCATAAGTTAATGAGCTTAAGTCTAAACCAATGGGTTAGTAAACTCATCACATCTTCCCTCTGATTAGGGGTAATGAGAATACCTTAAGTGTGAAGTCAGATTCTCACACTTAATCACCTTTGATGTAGGGCTAAGATCATTAACCTACTTGTGATTATTTAAATGTTTTTGGTGATTTTTGTTTAGTGTTGAGTAATGAGGTTAAGCCATAATCAGGGATTAAACAGACTCATTACACCATCCTAAAAGAAGGATGATAGATGAGAATGTTTAAGCTGAGGAAAGCTCCTCAACTTAATCCATGATTAGGGATTAAACCCATGACAAAACAAGCCTTTGATTAAGTGGATTTTATTTAATGATATGATGATGAAGTGATTTTTATGATTTGTAAGACAACTTGAGGGGGACTTGTCCATTAACACTAGGGTTAGTCCTTCTTAACCACTTAAGGAAGAATTAGAACCCTAATGCAAGGCCCAAGTTACAAGTGATGTCTTGATGATTATTAAGTGAATTGATTAAGAGATTTAAACACACTAAGGGTTCAAGACTTAGGATTAAAGTTATACACTCCATCCTAAGAGAAGGATGCAGGCATAAGCTTAATCACAAAGTCTTAAAGCCTTTAGGGTTTAGTCTCTGATTATGAGATGAGAAGAGAGGACTCAAAGAGAGACACAAAGGTAAAACTATGAGGGGAGACTAATCAAAACCCTAATTCATTGTCATGCTTGGTTGTCCCTAAGGTTAGTGAGGTTTGACAAGAACAATCTTCAGAGGAACCAGGAAGCAGATGAATAAGATCAAGAGAAGCAAAGTGACTTGCTTCATTCAAGAAGTCAAGTCACTTGAAGAAAGAAAGTGGGAGGAAGAAGAATGAGCAAGCTCAAACTCAAACACATATAAGAATGCAGCAATGGATGCAAGAGAGATGAAAAGAAAAGTTATGAGAAGTGAAGGCAAATTCACTTCTCAAGTTTACTTACCACCTGAAATGTTAGAAAGAAATGCAATGCAATGCAAGATGAAATGAAATGACATGATGCTAGACCAAGCCAGAAGCATGTTGATGATGATTATGATGTTATGAGGTGCTGCAAACATGAGACAAGGCATGGAGATGTTCATACAAGATCATGAATGCAAATGATGCAAGCTAAGGAGCATGAACAAGCATGGAAAGTTATGAATCATACAAGACAAATGACATGGCAAATATGTAATGCAATGATCAAACATGCTTTCTATATGGCTCAAGATGTCAAATGAATCACAAGAATGCACAAAATGCAAAGACAAGTCATGTTATGCAAGAGAATGTAAGAAGGATGCAAAAGAAAGCCCAAATTAGGGTTCATGGATCAAACATCAAACCAAAATCCAAAACAGAAGCAAACCCTAAGATAAAAAATGGAAAATGCTACCCAAAGAAGCCCTAAACTTATAATGTACCACTGCCCAAAGGGGAACTCTCAACTCTCAACCAAACTCAAGATATGAATTTTCTAAGTTATTAGGGTTTTTTAGGGTTCTTAACAAAAGAAATGCCAAACAATTGGAAAATGCAAGATCAAATCATGGCCATTTTATCCTAGAAACTACATGCTAAACATAAAACAATGCAAGAAGAATCAATGTCTCAACCTTCTCCAATAGGCAGAAATGAATTTTTGAATCTATGATCAAAATAATGCATAAAAAATGATTTAATTCAATGAAAAATTCTTAAAATGCATCAATATCAAAAAAGAAATTTGGTTTGAAGGTTGGACAATGTTTCTAAATGTCTTAGAACATTTCATGAATTTTTTTGTAATTTTTAAATACCTAAAAGTATTTTTAATAAATTAATTCCCATTAATCAATTAAAAATAATCTTTTAAATATTTAAAAATACTTTTTTTTATGATAAAAAATAAAATAAAAATGTTTTTGGGTCTTAAAAATTAATAAAACTTTTAGGAAAAAGTTTCATAATTTTTAAGAATTTTTAACTATTTTAAAACAATTGTGCAAATTAAATGAAAGAAAATGAAATAAAAAATGAATTAATCTGATTTAATGAGAAGTCAAACAATCCAACGCTTGAGGTTCAAACTGGCCAGCGCGCGCATTGACTTGGCGCCTCATCCAAGGGTCAGCATTCAAACTTGCTAATTACACTGATTAAGCCCTAATTGTGCCCTAATGACATTCAGGCGACCGGAACAGTGTTCCGGTCGTCTTCTCCGGCCGACCCCAAAATCAAACTCTCTCCCTAGGTCATTTTAAGAGCTCTAACTCTCCAGAATCCATCTACCAACTATCCTAAGCACGAATCCATCATCAAATCATGTTTAAACTCACACACAAACAAGAATCGAAGCAAATAAAATTCTAGGTCAAACTTTCAGAAGACCATTACATGCTCATTTCTGGCTTATTTTCAAAAGTAAAGAGATCCCAATGATCAGTGTAACATGCACAACAAGATTTTAACAAGAGAAATGAGTTCTGGGAAAAAAGTTCATGGTGTCACCTGAGATGGAGCTCTTGATTCAGGAGCTCTTTGGATGATTCTTTGGCTCAATCTGGTCCCAATGGTCCACTTTTGAAGCTTTGGATGCTTAGTTGGAGTTTAAACAACCTCCTGAGTGAGTTTGCAGCAGCTCTGACCAAGGGAGGATGAAAATCGTATTTGAGATATAGGGTGTTTCAGGCCAAAACAGAGGGTGGTTTCTGGTCAGTGAGGTGAGTGGAGATTGTTGGTGGAGTTTGTTCTTGTGTTTGAGGTTTGTGGAAGGAGATTCGAAGGAAAATGCAAGCTGAGGTGAAGAATGGCAATGGGGTATTCTTGCTCAGATCAAGCCTGGCTCTTGGTGCTTTCTACTCAAAGAGGCCAGGTGAGTTGAATGGTGGAGGTGGCTTTTGTGTTTGCAAGCTGTGGAGAGAAATTCGAAGCAACTTGCAACTTGGTAGGTTTTTGTGTATGTGTTGAATGAGGATGTTTCAGCCTTGCCTTGTACATGAAATGGCTTGCAAATTGTCCACAAAAACCTCTCTCATTGGTCAGAGGATGTGACTTGTGCTTTATGGATAGGTGTAGCCACTTTTGCAAATATGTCAACTTCTTGTAAGATAGGGCATGGGCAACTTCTATCCAAGTACAAAGGGCAGGGCTGGCGCAGCATGGTGTGGTGAGAGAGCCAGCAAGGTTCAAAGGCCAAGGCAGCAAGTTGAGGGAAGTGTCATGAGTGTTTTGCAACTTGGTTACTTTATGGATTTTCATGATAAAAATGCCTTGTTACATGAACTAAACACATGTGATCTTGGTTCAAATCTGATTTTTAGGACTTAGAGAATGTTTATGTGCTGGTTTGATACCAATTAGAAGTCACATAATGCATTGGTTTAAGATTTTGCAAAATTCTCACTTAGGGCATGCCTTGAAAATCAATGATTTTTGTCAACTTTGCATTGCCATAACTTTTGATTCAAGAAGAGTTTGACCATGTTCTTGTACTTTTTGAAAAGGGAAAGATGAGATCTACAACTTTCATGACCAAAGTTTTTCCATTTGAAGCCTTTTTGGATCAAGAATCAAGGCTTGAAAAATGACCTAAAATGATGCATTCTTGAAAAGTCAACTATGCCCAAAAAGTCAACATTTGCAAAAACCCTAAATTCTTGATTTTTATGAACTTCAACCTTCTTCCATGATCAAATAAAGATCATATACACTCAAAATGATGAAGATCACCCATTGGTTGGGTCATTGGGGGCCTCAGATGCCCTGATTTTGCACTGACTTGTCTGAAAAGTCAACTCTTGATCAGATGACTTCCCCATGGAATTTCTTCATGAAAATTGATATGCACACTCCCTATACCATATAGAGATCAGTGGAAACAAGAATGACCAAAAAATTTGGAGTTATGGCCTCTGAAACCAAAACCCTAATTTTCAGTCAACTGTGCAGTTCATCCTGGCTCTGCATCCACTCAAACCCTAGTTCTTGTGATCCCTCTGCAAATTTTGACTTTGAGGAGATGAAATATGATATAAGAACACACATGGACCTCTTTGAGTTGATTGGTGGCCTTTGGAATGGCTCAAGATGCCTTGAGGTTGCTCAGATCACAAACCCTAGGTGCAGATGCCTTAGAAACTATGCAGTGAATCAAAAATGAGATGTGAGATGACATGTTTGTGTTTATGCATATGAGGATGATCACAAGCCATGGTGTGAATGGGTGAGGGCAAATTTGGGGTGTTTACACCAAACTCAATGCAAAATTCAGAATTGAAATGGTGTGAATGATATGATCAAGCATGCAACCAAATGCACATACATACATTATTATGTGAAATGCAACATATCTTGATACAATGAAATGCAAAATGACTTAATGCAATGTGAAAGATGTAAAAACAGAATGCATCATGATTATTCACATGCCAAATGATGCATAAACATGGAAACAAAATGCAAGAAACCAAGCTATACACAAAGGAACACAAAAACACATAATACGCAACATAAACGGAAACGCGTCGAAACGACTCAAAATGGGGGGATGAGCTACTTGAAATGGACCCAAAAATTCCCTAAAATCAATACCTAAACATGTATGAACATTAGAGGCACAAAAGAAGCAAGAACAAGCAAGCATCTAAACTAAATTTCCAAAATTCAACAGCGTTAACCAGTTAACCAAATGGTTAACCGGTTAACGGACCTAAAAACTGCACTATTTGTGGCTAAAACGCACTCATTAACCGGTTAACCAAATGGTTAACCGGTTAACACTGAACCAGAATGTGAAAAAAGTTAAGAAATAAGTGTTTTTGGCCACACACTCACTTCTAATGATCCCTTACACACCTAGGAACATGTTAACACTAATTTCTACTTAATTGGGGCTTATTTACACGTGCTAGAACCTATCTACCTACACCTTAACTTTTAATCCGTCATAAATCATAAATCACAAGCAACACATGATGGAAACGAAAACGATCACAAGCAAAACGAAAAGCAATTAAAGAATGCCGAAATGGCGAGATGAAGAAAATAACTTAAAGGAGAAGTGATTTAGATCACCAACCTACGAAGCGGATAAGTGCTTCGATGGATGTTGCAAGAATCGGAGCTTGATCGAAGAGAAAACCACGAAAACCGCGAAACCGCAAAATAAATGCGTTCTTGATGTTTGAACCTTCGGGCACTTCCGATAAGCCGAAATCCTCACAAAATTCAGTAGCTTCTTCTTCTAAAATCCACAAAATCAATGGAGGTTGGAGACTAAGCTTCAAGATCTTCAAGTTTCAATGTGAAACTTGAAGAGCTTCTTCAAAACGCTTTAGTGAAAAAGGGAAAATGGAGGGAAAAGAGAGAGAGAAAAAGTGATTGTGTGAGAGTGAAAAATTTGGAAACTTGTGTCCTTTGGTTTGGATGAAAATGGATTAAACATGGTTTAGGTTTGGGGCCCAAAAATTAGGCCTGGGATCCAAAATTATGGTTTGGTAATGAGGTTAGGATTTAGCAATGGAGTTAGGTTAGGGTTGGAGAAGGAATAATATTCCTTGGAACACTCTAGAAGATGGTAGAAGTTTCCAAGGGAAATGGAGTGGAATTGAAATGGAAAAGCAAAAGGGAAAGAAATGAAAGGAAGTGTGGAAGGAAAGTGGAAGGAAAAGTGGAGGGAAATGTGAAATCAACCACTTTTCAAATGATTTTTCTTCTCTCTTGATTTTTTTTATGATTCCTCCATCATCTCTTGACCAAGTTTGAACCATAGGATCATTGTAACCCTAATTTCATGATCTCGATCTTAAGAGTCATAAGTCAACCCTTTTTTACCTAGCTCGGTTGCTTTTTCCCCGATACCTCGATTTTCAGTCATCTGGCCAGCCGAACCTCTTCCAAAATGAATTTGTGGATGAAATTTGAACCCTAGGCACTTGACATCGTATATAAGACAATGGAATCCTCTTTGAATCAAGACTTCATGCAGAAGCCCAGTAGAAGTAAAACCCTAATTTGGCCCTCTTCGTCAGGAAATATGGCACTGCTTGCCTCCTTTGATCAACTCAAATATTTCCACGGCTTGTGGATTCAAGTGAAGACTTGTGGGATGTTATGAACCCTTCGCACACGGTTGATAAGCTTTGTGGCCCTTTGATTGCCTTTGTAATGCCTTCAGTTGCTCCAATCATTGATCACATACCCATGCCTCATCTATGCTATACATGATGCAATGTTTTTGGTTATTTGATGAATCTTATGTATGCAAAATGCTATGCAAAATATTGAGGAAATGAGAGGGAAAATTTTTAGGTATTACATATATGACATAATAAAGTCCTTAAAATAATTAGTCTATTAATGAATAATTAAGTGTGACTTAATCGTGAGACCTCATTAAACATAAGGATATTATTCTTAAAGTATATGTGGTCAAACTTTACTGTCAAATAGGACAACAGTAAAACTTGATGATTGTATCTCACATGTCATAAATATGAGATATCAAGTCTTCATATAGGTATAAGTATTATGAGTAATATTTATATAGGATTAACCCACCATAAGAATCCTACATAGTTTGTTATGTAAGTGTCATAAGTTATTCTCATAGGATAGTGGTGTATACCACCTGAGGGACATGAGTGACCTAGATGTAGGGGCGTTCACATACACTATATTAATATAATATATAACATACACTATATTAAAAGTTAATATTACAAAATGATAGTGATCGATTTTGATTGAAATAAATGAAATAATAAAAATTAATAGATTAAATCAAACTAATAAATATGTTATACAAATAAAAAATAAATAAGTATAAAAATATATACACGCGGTTTGATTTGGTTCGGATCGATTTTGAAAAATCAATCCAAAATTCAATTCAAACTGATCGATTTTTAAAAAATGACATCAAAGCACATCCAATAATTTGGGGACACGATATATATATATATATATATATATATATATATATATATATATATAAGGGTAAAATGGTAATTGTACACATGATCATTATCATATAAAGATTATGTCAGGTCACACGATATTCTCATCACTTGGATAATAGTGATGTGTTGCTAGATATCACTCACTGTTTATAATATTAAATAAGTAATTTAATATTATTGTCAACGTTACGAAAACCTACAGGGTCACATGCAAAAAATAATGACAATAGAACAAATGATTAAATTAAATAAGATTTAATATAATTAGATGTTAATTGTATTATTTAATAAATTAACAAAAATATATTTTATTTGATTAATATAATATAATTAAATAAATGAGAATTGACAATTGATTAAATTAAATATAATTTAATTTAATTAATATTTAATTAAAAGAGTTTAGTTAAATATAAATAATATTTTATTTAATTAAAATAGTTTTAATTAAAATAAGATTAGACTTATATTGAAAAAGTCCAAAATAAGAGCATTAGGGTTTTAGAAGCTCTTTATAAAGGAACTTTTCCCCTACCAATCAAATTGTCAATTTTCTTAGAACAAGAGACGACACTGCGTTCTACTTTGTGCTCGCGTGGACTTCGTAGAGACGATGGTATTTTCCACATTCGTGATCAAAGTTAAAGCACACTTCCAGAGGTAATTCAGAATCGTTTTGTTGTGTTTCATTCATGATTAATGGTTTAATCAAGATCCGTTCATCGGGATTGTTCCGCTAAGAGGTTAAATTTTTGAAAAACCCCTCTTAAATCCATTCAGTGGTATCAGAGCTTCGGTTCTGATTAAATCATTAATTCGAATATAATTTATACATATTAATATTTATATTATGATATAAGTAAAATAATATGTGTTTGATTAAATATGTTTAATCTATTTGAATTTGATTATTTTTTTTACATTATGAATGTCTTATCTATTTTGTCGTGAATCAAGAGAGCCATGATAAAAGATATTTATTGAAATGCAATATTTGATGCACTATAGTGAAGGTTATATTGGATGGATTATACGAAATCCAATTATATGTGAATGCATTTTAGTAATAATACATCCATCTTGTCGCTCTCAGGATTTCCATCCTGGTACAGACGCGAAAGTGGCACGGGAAAGGAAGAGTTGTCAGTCATATATTTTTATCCCGAAGGAAGGATAATGTTGTACAAACCTGAAAGAAAGAAAAAGCGGGATCTTGCAAACCAAATAGAAATGGTAAGGGAGTCAGTTACGAAATGGAAAGGTATTAGCACCCCAGATCGTCCGTCGTACCCGACAGGATCCACACTTGCTAGCACCGTTTCAAAGGGTGAGGGTATCTGCTACTGCTACTGGAAAGGACTGAAAAATAAATAAGGAATAAGGAAATGAAAGGATAAGGAGACAAAATTCCACGAAGAACGAGGAAAGAGACTGAAGGATGGTGTTCGCCAAGCGTCGTCGCTTATGCCTACGTATTTCCTTTGTGCAATAGAAAAGTCAGAACACTGTAGTTCGACTCAATAAGACTGACACAACTTGCTTGTGTTTTGGGATTGAATTGCTTATGCCTACTCTCAAGTGTTGCAGGCTCGTCTAGAACGAGTACGTTTACCATCTTGAAAAATACAAATCGAAGTGAGTTCTTTCGTTTATAATGAGGGAGATGAGAAGTGAATTCCCGAAGGAAAGACGCTTATTGTTTGCTTGAAGTTTTTTTAGAAGCTTTTTATTTGAGAGTTTGCATAGGATAATGTATTCAAGTCTCATTCAATGGAGTGTGTACTTCTTACATCACTCCAAGATGGAATGAAGAAGAAGCACACCTAAGTATGGAGAAGATCCCCAAACTTAGTTCCAAGGATTGAGGCTCAAACACACTATCCTACTTTATTTATTAGATATTTTTATTGTTTTTGATGAATAAATGTTTTTTAGGTTTTCTTTGTGAAACAACTTCATGTTGAAGACTTGTGCATCATGGTAGACAAGCTTATATTACCCCCAAGATGGGATATATGCAAGTGTCCCGTGGAATAAGGCTATGGCACAAGAAATCATTTCAACCTTTATTTGGTGTTTTTTAGCTTTCTGTTTTGAGATGAGAAAAAGAAAGACTCAAAGGAGACTCAAAAGGTAAGAGTCTAAAGGGAAACTACAATCTTAAGAGTTGTCATGCTTGGATGTCCTAGGGTTAGTGTGGTATGAGATCTCTATCCTAAAAGAAAGGAAAATGAAGAAGAAAGAATAATAATAATAATAATAATAATAATAATAATAATAAGAAGAAGAAGAAGAAGAAAGGGATTAGAAGACAACTTACTTCCAAGATGGAAGTTAAGTTATTTCTAAGAGGGGATGAATGGGAATTGTACAAACCAAAGCATCTTAAATGCTTAAATAAAAACAAAATTTAAAATTAAAAGAGAGAGAGAGAGAGAGAGAGAGAGAGAGAGAGAGAGAGAGAGAAGAAATTGGAATGTGGATGCACATCCACACTCCTAGGACTTACCAAGGCCCCTGAAAAGTTAGCAAATGAACCACAAACATTCATAAGAAGTAAAAGAGAAGCCAAGTAAGCAAATAAAGCAAATGAAATAGATATTAAGGTTCAAGAACCTTACAAGACAGAATCAAAACACAAATGAGCTTTACGAAACTCAAATAACTCAAAGAGAACCCAACAAGTTCAAAGAAGCACCAAGGGAGCAAACAAAGTCACAAAAGGCAATTCTTAAGAAGAATGAACGCAAATGAGGTATGACATGAATGAAAACACACATGGATCATCAAAGTCATAATGGTATGACATATTAGGATGCCTAATATGATAATAAATGAATATACAAAGATGCATGGGTTAGTTCATGATGAGAAGAGATGAAGAAGAGAAAACAATTTGATGTTCACATGAGAAGAAAAGCAAACAAGTTAAAGATGAAAGTCAAACATGAAAATATGACATGAAATGATGAAATTCAGTGGCATATGAACAAGATGACATTATAATGATGCATATATTAACATACCAAATACACAAATCCAACAAGTCAAGACAATTCAAACAAACATGTAAAGGATGAACATATAAGGAAAGGATGGCATACATACTTGAGATGCAAGTTACAAATGCAACATGACATACAAAGATGGATGCATATGCATGAAGTTAGTATCATACATAAGATTTAATTCAAATAAGATGAATGTGTGAGCATACTTGAATGCACACAAACAACACAAGAAGAATATGAGAAGAAGACATGAGGAAATTAGGTCAAAGTTGAGCATGGATGCATAACACAAACCAAAAGGCAAACACAAACATAATGGAACTATAAATCATCAAAGAAGACCTATAAGGGTCTAAAAACGTCATATAAACTCACACAAGTGACCTCACACAATGGCATAAATGCCTCCAAGAAATTAGGTTTAAGGGATGAAAAGAAAGATCACAAAAGTTTACTTCAAACACAAGCAACCAAACACACCTCAAAAATAAATAAAAATGGGAAAATGTACCTCAAGTGACCTAGGTCAGAGGCTAATTACTTGTTAAAATCTCACATAAAAACTCAAAAGTAAACTAGTTCAAATAATGCCCTAAAGTTGCATAAAGAACAAAGAAGAAGAATGTATAAGATGATGACCAAAATGCAATGCAAAATAATTTAAAAAATGAGATAAATTTTTTTTTAGACATTTTAAGATGTTGATGAATTGATGCAAAAAGATTGGATTCAAAATGTTGTATATGCTATGCAAAAGAAATTCCCAAAGTTGAACTATCAAAATAGAAACAAATTTTAAAGAAAATAAAAGAAAATATCAAAAATATGATTAAAAATGCCAAAGTTAGAAATAAAAAATGACAAAAACTAGCTAAATGTGAAAATATGTTTCATGAATTTTCATATGATTTTTAGATGATTAAAAAGGATTTTAAAAATAAAAATGAGAAACCATGTAAAAAGAAAATAAAAAATGAAAACCAAAGCCAGGGGTGCATGGGAAGCAAAAACACGTTCAGAACAAGCAGGGGCTCAAGCATTGGGGTTTGAATAACAAGTCAAGTCCATAATCAGTCAGCGCAGGTCAACACAATCTTATAATAAACCTCTGTCATCTTTTGACTATCACCAGAACCACAAGATCAATCAAACGCGTCTAAAAAAGTTAAACAAAACAAAGGTAATCAAGATGAGAGGTCAAGATGCACGCGCACACAATAGATAGCCTAGGGAACCACATATCCTGATTAATTATTAAAAGAGAAAAGCGTGCAAGACACCATCTCATTTTAATGTGTTGTCAAAGTTATAACCATCAGATCAAACAAATGAAAGGCTATGATTGCGTCTTCAACCTTCAGACTCGCACTCATCTGAGAATAAACCAGGTGCCAGAGCCCTAGCTCCGGTCACCTTCTCCGGTGATCTCCACCATAAAAAATTCCAGAAATCCATAAAACCACCACAATTTCACTCTAAATTGCACGCTGATTACAAATATGGAGTTCAAATTCTCAAACAATGCACATATAATGCAGATTGAAGCAAACAAAGTATGAACAAAAAAATTCAGATCTTAAATTAATCCATAATGCATGTCCAAACCTCATGAAATCTATATCAGAATGATCACTAGCACACACATATCACAATCTACACATTAAATTCAAGGAATATGATGATGAATTTGGACCTACCTGAAAATTTACAGCTAGTGAAATACTCCTAGAAAACCATCAGCAAGTTGTAGATCAACTCCTCTTGACCTCTAATTGCAAAATAAATGCAATTAGAGCTTGGAAATAAGCTGGATCTTGAGCTTTGAAGTTGAATCCTCTTGAACTGAACTTGATAAATCCTTGCCCTCGACCTCAATCAATGGGTGATTTGTGTTTCATGAAGTATGTTGATCAAGAATATGAAGAAAAATCTCACTGAAACCCTAAGGATTGAGAGTTTCGAAGAGGGGAAAACTTGGTGCAATTTTTCAAAGCAGAGAAATTGCGAGAGTCTCTAGCCTAACCAGTGGAGTTAAGAGCTTATGTATGATGGATTTTGGGTCTAACCATGGTTAAAGATCCATTTGAGCCTTGGTTAAGAAGTTATGAATGAATTTGCATTTTGCAATTTGAAGTGGATGAAGTGATCCCCACATGCATGAGGCTTGTCATGTGCATGAATGGCTCACATTTTAACCCTTGATCATAATGTAATTGAGTTTGGGCTTTGGATGTGCATGATTCTTGAGTTTTGATTGGTTTTGCAATTTTGCACTTTATGAAATAAGTGAGAAATAATGCATCAAATGTCATGATTCAAAGACCAAACTTGTGTTAAATAAAGTGTACTTGGATATTATGAACTGAATTTGGCAAGTGGAATCATGCACAAACCATTTTGTGACTTTTTGCAAAAGGTGTAAAAATTGGATGCATGTGAAAATCCTAAAAACCACTTGAAGTCTTTTGGCCATAACTTTTGAACCACACATGCTATGAAGATGATATTGTACTTTTTAGAAAGGGGGAGAATGATATTCAACTTTCATGTTTGAAAAAAATTCATTTGAAGCACCTTTGATGATGAAAAGTCAAGTTGAATGTGACTTATAAAGCTTCTAAAAATAGAAACTTCAAATTACAAGTCATTTCCATTTTTAGTAACTTTTGCCCTAAGCCTTGATTCTTGATGAATGATGAAATTCTTGACATTTCATGACCATATGAAGGTATATGAACTTGAAGAACATGATTTAGACCTCAAAAAGCCCACAATTGACTTTTATTCTCCACAGTTGACTTTTGCTTGTTTCTCAAGTAACTGCCTGACTGAAAACCCCCCAAAAGGGATCCATGCATAAAACTTCATCCATGAACACTTGACATCATTTAAAATACCATGAGAATAAGTTGGAACCAAAATCCTATTAAGAAGCCACTTGAATTCAAAACCCTAGTTTGGGCCAGTTGTGTAGGAGATGAAACCCATTCCAATGTTACTGGACATAAAGCAGGACTCCAAATCTAACTAACAACGACAAACTCACTAACTCCGAGCTAAACGTGCACCGAGCTAACCTTGAGTATCTGCAGGATGGCATAATAGACCATCACCAAAAGTCAGGCAAGGTGAGTAAATTCACATTCAATAAAGTAATATAAAAATGAGAATTTATAATCATGGATTCACAAAGCATAATCAAATCATCATACGACTCATTTATTCACAACATTAAATACATCACATATTCACAACTTCAAATACATCACATCATTACACAACTCAATGCAATTCATGTTATGTCAGTTAGAATGAAAATGCAAACTCTTAATATGCCTGTTGTAAACACCCCAAATTTTCCCTCTCTCTTTTTTCTCACATCTTGGCTTGTGATCCTTCATATTGCATTGCATAAGCATACCATCTCACACTGCATAGTTATTTCACTACATAAGTTGCATAACTAGGGTTTGTGATCAAATGAATCTTAGAAGTGGTTTGAGCTATCTCAGAGGCCATGAAGCATGAAAATAGGGTCCATGAGTGTTATATGATCATATTATACCTCCAAGTTTGCTTTAAAGTCATAAAATCTCAGAGGATTGCCCAGCTACCCAGGCAGGCTTAGGGTTTCCTACACAGATGACCAGAAATTAGGGTTTTGGGTTTGAGGCCCTTACACTTAATTTTTTTGGCCATTCTTGATTATATTTGTCTATATATGTTATAAGGAGCATGTGTATCAAATTTGAAGCAAAAATTCATTGTGGAAGTCATCTGAACAAATGGTAACTTGTTGTGCAAGAAAAATCAGAATCAGGGCATCTGAGGCCTCCATCAAGGGTACCAAAGGTCATCTTCATCAATTTGAGGTCCTATGATCTTTATTTGATCTTGGGAATGGTTAGAAGTTCACAAGATTGGAGAATTTTGAGCCATTTGCAAAGTTGCCATTTTTGGACATGACTTGTAATGTAAACTTTCCATTTTGGGAAAGATTTTCAACCTCCTATTTCTTGATCAAAAAGGCTTCAAATGAAATTTTTTTCAAACATCAAAGTTGTAGATTGGATCTTCCCATTTTCAAGAAGTACAAGAATTCCTCTTGATTCATCCTAGAACTCAAGTAATGATGGATCAAAGTTGGCAAAAATCACATAATTTTCAAGTTCATGCCAAAGAGGGAAATGTGAATTTTTGCATTCCAAGCCTTCTCATGACCTATAATGCACTTCTACATATCATAAAAACATAATGCAACTTGCCTAGACCAGAATTATGCCAAGAACCAAGGGTTTTCATGACTTGTTCTTCAACAATTCACAAAGTTGGAAAAATGCAAAATGAATTCAAACTCTTGATCCAAGTGTTACAGCTCATGACAAATGATCCAAGGGTGCTCCATGAAGTTAGCTGATGCAGAACCACCCTTCAAAACATCTCTGTCCCAGCCCATGCTCTAGTTCACAAAATCTTGACTTTTTGTATTTCAAGTCATGCCAATCCCACAGTGCCACAACAACTCTTCTGACCAATAACATTGTTTGTACAAACCCTAAGAAGCATAAAACCTATAACATCAATCCTTGAAAACAGACCATATCATCAGAATGCAAAAAATCCTCTCAAACTTTTCTTCGAAACTCACTACACAGCCATCATTCTTGTGTTTGATGTTTGCTTCGATTCTCATGATTCTTGTGATATAAATGGTTTTTGTTGATTGATTCGTGTTGTATGATGTTAGAGGATCATTTATGGGCAAGATTTATGAGTTTTAGTGAGCTATAGAGGAAACTAGGGTTTGGGGTTCGCCGGAGAAGGTGACCAGAGCTTCCATCCGGCCACCTGAGAGTAATTAGGGTTAATTGTGTTTTATTTCCAAGATTTAACCACAACCCTAGGATCCTTTTTAATTAGTGGAACGAACGGCCCAGATTCCTCATTAAACCCTAATCTCATTTAATTATATAAATCTTAATTAATTTAATCAGAATGAATGAGGACCATTGGATAACGCGCGCAATGAATTTTTGTATCTAGACCCTTGGATCAGACTACCCCAAGTCATGCTGACTTTCATCCTGGCACGTTGATCATCTCAACTCTCAATCCTGGCCATCCATTGTGATTACTTTGCATTTCTTTTTATTTATTTTGCATTTGTTTTCTCATATTTATTTAAAATAGCAAATCATTTTCTAAAATCATGATCTTTTGCATTTTATCTTCAAATATTTTTCAGAAACCAAAAACATTTTTATTTTTAGTTTTTGCATTAAAAATATATTTTTAAATCATTTTATTGTATTATTTAATTAATTAATTCATTTTAATTAATTAAATATACTTTTAGGGATTTGAAAATCACAAAAACATTCATGAAGCATCCGTAAACATTTAGAACAATTTACAAACTCATCTTACAAATTTCTTTTAGGGTTTGATCATGTTTTGAAAATTAACCATGAATTAGGGTTTCCAAATTTCCTATTTTTCTAACCCTAACTTCAAAAATCCATTTCTGATCAACCAAGATGAGTTTGCACATGTTTTTTTTGCATTATTTCACAAATTGCATATAGTATCTAGGGTATTTAACACATATTTTTGCATTGCATTTTCCATTTGTTTGGCATTTTTCATGAAGAAGTACCCAAAACCCTAGCCTAACTTAGAAAAACCATAACTTGACTTTGGTATAGCTTCTGACCTCCATCTTTGGGAGTGATCTTATGTGTGTTTAGGGTTCATTTGGTTGCATTTTCAAATTTTTATCATGTGTTATCCTTCTATTGTGGACATGTGCATCTCATACTTTCTTAAAACCCTAATTTGCCATGTTCATTTGCATTCATCTTTGCATACCTTCATCATATGAACTTGTCATGATATCTCATGCATTTCTATGTCATCTTAGATACCTTAGGACATGTATGAACATTGGTTGATCATTTTTGCATCCATTCGGTATGTTTTGCATTCATTACTTCTTATGTGTATTTATGTGATTTCAAGCTTCTAACATGCCTTCCTTTGCATCCCATCTCTTATAGGATCATGCATAAACATTGTACATATATTTGCATCATTTCATAATAGATTTGCATTGTGTTTGAACTTCTGGTCTTGATCATTGCATCTTCATTTTCCTTATTTCCTTTTGTTTCATATCTTATGCATTCATACTAACTTTTCAGGGGCTTCAGGTAAGTTATTTAGGATGTGGATTTGCCTCCACATCCAACCTCTTCTTATCTCTTCATTTGCATCTTTATTTGTCTTTGAAGTGAGTTTGACTCACTTATGCTCTCTCTTTCTCCCTTTCTTTCTCTTAGGTTACTTAACTTCTTCAGGAAGTAAGTAACCTATTCTCCTTTCTCTTCTCTTTTCATCTGCTTCTTCTTCCTTGGTGGCCATCTGAAGATCTTTCTTTAAGCCTCACAAACCATAGGAATATCCAAGCATGATAACTTTAGGGTTGTACATAGTCTCCCCTAGTTTTTACCTTTGAGTCTCCTTGAGTCTCTGCTTCTCATCTCATAATCAAGGCTAAATAGTTAAAGTTTTAAGACTCTGAATTAGGGTTATGCCTGTATCCTTATCTTTGGATGGAGTGTACAACTTTAATACTTAGTGTTAAACCTTTAAGTTGTTTACACCTCCTAATCAAAGCACCTAATAATCATTAAGACTTAAGCTTGTAACTTGGGCCTTATATTAGGGTTACATCTCTGCCTGTTGGTTCAGAGGGACTAACCATAGTGTTCAATGGACAAGTCCCCATCGGGTTTAGTCTTACAAACATAAAATCCATTTCTTAATCCCACCTTTAATTAAAATACACTTTAATAAAAGCTTGTTATATAATGATTTTAATCCCTAACCATGGATTAAGTTGAGGAGTCTTCCTCATCTTAAGTGTTCTCATCTATTATCCTTCTCTTAGGATGGTGTAATGAGTTCACTAATCCCTGATTAGAGATTAAACTCATTACTTAACACAAAACAAAATACAAAAACACTTAATAATCACAAGTAGGTTAATGATCTCAATCCTGCATCATTAGGGTAATTAAGTTGAGATTATCATCTCATACTTAAGTAGACTCATTATCCCTAATCAGGGGTGATATAATGAGTTTACGACCCTTGATTAAGGCTTAAGCTCATTATCTTATGCAAAACAACAAAAACAATAAAAAAAATGAAAACACAAAAACAAACAATAAACGTATCCTCCGGGATTATTTTCTCATCACACTCGCTCTGAAAACGAGAACTCATTTCTTCCGTCTAATGCAAGACAGTTAGCACTCGAGCCAGACGAGTCATACACTTGAGCATAGACAAGCAAGCTGTTCACAACAAAAACACTAAGCCTCTTTGGGTCGAACTACGGTGTTCTGACTTCCTCATTTCACGAGAGGATTCGTAGGCATAACTTAACAGTTATCGAACAAAAGTCTCTTTGCCCCCCTCTCCTCTTCCTAGTTCTCTTTCCTCAGCCTCAGTTTTGAGCACTCACTTTCTTCTTGCACTAACACTCTGTACATCCATTCCTCCCTAGCCTTTTATACACAGTTTAGCACATACACTATCCCCTTTTAAACACAATTAGGTATGCGTGGATCCCGTCGAGTACGACAGACGATCTGAGTGCTAATACCTTCCCAGGTCGTAACCTACCCCCTTACTCAGTCTCTTTGGTTCGCAACCGTCTTATCCATCTCATTCTAGGTTTATGCAGCATTACCTTTCCTTCGGGATAAAAATGCCTAGCTGGAGACTCTATTCAACCTCACCCTAACCTTCTCTTCGCCTCGTCCGTTCGCGTTTGCACCGGGACGCAAGTCCGCGGGAGCGACACATGTGGTACCGAAACATACTCATGGATGGACACTGGGCCATCAAACCTCCACAAGGGAGCAACATCATAATATCATATCACTTCAATCCGCACAATGGGATTGAAGCTACCAACGAACCGAAGTCCCCTAATAAATTATGCCATGAATGCAAGATGCAATATAAACCCATCATCATCAAACATCATAAGCATTGCATCCGCATTCATCGTTAATCATCATATCACATACTCATTTAACATCTTACTCTTAATCATGTAATCATACTTCATAAACTCATAAAAATAATTCAAGTCATCATACATCTTTTTATCATTAAATCCTACTCATATAGCCTCCAAACACATCACACAACATCAATAAAACATAACAACAACTTAAAACAACAAGGCACATCAATTATCTAATTTTTCTGAATTAAATAATTTTTCAAAACATGCCAGGTCTCGCTAAGCGGGCTAGGCCCCTCGCTAAGCGACCAACTCACGCGTTTTTGATTTCTAAGATTCTTGTTTGCTCGCTAAGCAAGTTGTAGCTCGCTAAGCAAGCTTCGTGATTCCTCCAAAAATTCTGCGATTTCAGAATCGCCCTTCTGCAATAAAACTCATCAAAACCATTCTTTCAACAACATAGCAGAAAATCATGACCATACTCCATATTACTAATACTATCATCATACACATCACATAACATCATTATATTCATCAAAATTATCACAAAATCATCATCATAATGAAATTCATCAACAAAATCCCACAACCCTAAAACTATACCTCAAAATCCCCCAAATTATATCTCTACATTACAATACCAAACTGTCGCTCCCACTAAAAGACACCCGGGTAAAATAGGGTACAGACGCGAACGGTCGGCGAGAGGAGAAGATGAAGGTGAACTGAATAGAGTCGCCAGCTAGGCATTTTTATCCAGAAGGAAAGGTAATGCTGCATGAACCTGGAAAGATATGGATAAGACGGTCATGAACCAGAGAAACTGAGAAAGGGGGTTGGTTAGAACCTGGGAAGGTATTAGCACCCAGATTGTCCATCGTACTCGACGGGATCCACGCTTGAAAGATTGTGTTTAAAGGGGTAGTGTCTGTGCTATCCGTGTGCAAAAAGCTGGAAAAGTAAATACAAGCGTCAGTGCAAGAAAGTGAAGTGGAGTGCTCAGGAATGAGGCTTAAAAGAGAATGATGGAAGAGGGGGAAAGACAAAGAGACTTTTGTTCGATAACGGTTAAGTTATGCCTACATATCCTCTCGTGCAATGAGGAAGTCAGAACACCGTAGTTTGACTCAAAGAGACTGAAAGATAAATTGACTGTGAACTGCTTGCTTGTCTATGCTCAAGTGTATGACTTGTCTGGATCAAGTGCTAACTGTCTTGCATTAGACGGAAGAAGCAAGTTCGCGTTTGTGAGTGAAGATGATGAGAAAAGAATCCCGAAGGAGACGATTATTTTTATTTTTTTTTGTGTTTTCAATCTTTTATTGCTTTTTGTGTTTGTCATAATTTAATGAGCTTAAGTCTAAACCAAGGGTTAGTAAACTCATCATATCCTCCCTTTGATTAGGGATAATGAGAATACTTTAAATATGAGATAAACACCTCAAACTTAATTACCATGATGATGTGGGATTAAGATCATTAACCTACTTGTGATTATTTAGATGATTTTGAGTTTTTGTTTAGTGTTAAGTAATGAGTTTAAGCCATAATCAAGGATTAGTGAACCCATTACACCATCCTAATAGAAGGATAATAGATGAGCACACTTAAGCTGAGGAAGATACCTCAACTTAATCCATGATTAGGGATTAACCTCATGACAAAACAAGCCTTTATTAAAGTGGATTTTAGTTAAGGGTGAGATTAATAAGTGAGTTTTATGATTTGTAAGACAACTTGAGGGAGACTTGTCCATTAACACTAGGGTTAGTCCTTCTTAACCAATAAAGGAAGAATTAGAACCCTAATGCAAGGCCCAAGTTACAAGTTATTGTCTTAGTGATTATTAAGGTAGATTGATTAAGAGGTTTAAACAAATTAAGGGTTTAACACTTAGGATTAAAGTTATACACTCCATCCTAAGAGAAGGATGCAGGCATAACCTTAATCACAAAGCCTTAAAACCTTAACGGTTTAGTCTCTAATGATGAGGTGAGAAGAGAGACACAAAGAAGACACAAAGGTAAAAGCTAAAGGGGGACTAATCAAAACCCTAATTATTGTCATGCTTGGGTGTTCCTATGGTTTGTAAGGCTTAAGAGAGATCTTCAGAGAAGCCACCAATGGAAGAAACAGATGAAGAGAGGAGAAGCAGAAGAAACAAGTTACTTACTTCACTGAAGAAGATAAGTAACTTGGAGAAAGAAAGTGAGAGAGAACATGAATGAGCAAGCTCACTCTAAAGCAAATGAAAATGCAGCAAGGATGCATAAGAAAAATATGAAGAGAAGTGAGAAGTGAATGCAAATTCACTTCTCAAGTTAATATGAAGAGAAGTGAGAAGTGAATGCAAATTCACTTCTCAAGTTACTTACCACCTGAAATGGTTAGCATAAAGGAAAGAAATGAAATGAAGAATGAAACATATGCAAAGGTAAAACCAAAACCAGAAGAAAATACATGATGCAAATGATGCTATGAGATGGTGCAAGGGCAAATCAAGTGCTATGAATGTTCATACAAGAGATGGAATGCAAAGGATGCATGCTTTGAAGTTTGAAAGTTCATGAAAGTTCATGGAATGAAATGAATGCACATCATGGAAAATGAATGAAGAAATTATCAAGCATTATTCTAATATGTCCTAAGATGTCTTATATGTCATATGAATGCAAGAAATGTCATGGCAAGTTCATGTATGGATGCATATGCAAGATGAATGCAAATGAACATGTAAAATTAGGGTTTTATGAAAGGATGAGATGCAAAAGTCAAAAACAGAAGCAAATAATAAGATATAAAATTGCAAATGAACTCAAAGGAACCCTAACCCCATATGATATCACATCCCAAAGGAGGAGGTCTAACTCTTAACCTAAAGAAAGTTGTGATTTTTCTAAGTTACCTAGGGTTTTTGGGTACCTTAAGAGGGAAAATGCAAATCAAATGGAAAATGCAAGATAAATTTGTGACAAAAATATGCTAGATACTACATGCCATATGAAGATCAATGCAAAAAGAACCAATGTCAAACCCTTCATGGTTAGGTAGAAAAGAATTTTTGAAGTTAGGGTTCAAAAAAGGGATTTTTATGAACCCTAAATTCAAGGGAAATGTCAAAGTTGGATCAAAACCAAAAAGAAATTTGTGTGAATGGTTTGACAATTTTTCTAAATGTCCTAAGATGCAATGTGAATTTTTTGGGATTTTTAGAAACCTAAATGGTATTTTAATTAATTAATTTCCATTAACTAATTAAAATAAACATTTAAATATTTTAAAAATGATTTTAAAATGAAAAAAATAAAAATAAAAATATTTTTGGGTGAAGAAAAATATTTGAAATCAAAATGCAGAAGAAAAATATTTTTTGGGATTTTCTAAGTATTTTAAATTAATTGTACAAAATAAATGCAATAAAATGAATTAAAAATAAGAATAAAAGAAAGTAAGACAATCCAATGGACAAGATTTGAACTGGGGAGACCCTGGTTGACCAGCGCACAAATGAGTGGCTGAGATGCACTCTGGCTAATTAATCTAGATTAAATCAATTAATTAAAAATTAGGGTTAAGTGAACAGATCCCAGCCCTCCATACACGCGCGAAACTCACATCTAACGCTCCACATTCAAACTTGGCTAATCACCTGAGATTAGCCCTAATTATTTTCAGATGACCGAAATAGTGCTCCGGTCATCTTCTCCGGCAACTCAAAATGCTATCTCTCTCCCTAAGCCTCTAAAACCTAATCTCTCTGCCTAGAATCAAACCCCACACATCACATAACAAGAATCATCCATCAAAACAAATTTATTTCACACATTTAAGCTGAATCGAAGCAAATTATTTCTAGGTCAAAAAATTTCAGAGAGCTCATACATGCTTAATACTTGATCATTTTCAAAACTAAACACATCAGGATCATCAGTAAATCATGAAGAATCATTTAGGAACTTAAAAAAACATTTCTGTAAAAAATATTCTTGAGGTTACCTGAGCTTGAGCTTTCTCAGTTTGAAGCTTTTGGTCCTCTTCTCTTGTGCAAATCCACTCCTCTTGACCTCCTGATGATGTTAGAATGCTTTGATGGAGGTTAGAATGGCTGGAATGAGAGCTTGCACTCTTGCTGCACCAGAATCGTGTTTTGGTTTTGGGTGCTTTGAGGCTTGTTTGATGGTTAGTTTATGCTCTATGGATCATTTCTGAATGAATGGTGAAGTTTGTTTTGAGGTTTGATGGCTGGACAGAAAGTTTCGAAGGTTTTTGCTTTTGGGGTGATTTTGTGGAACTTAGTGATTCTAAGGTTTCAGCCTTGTGTGAGGTGTGTTATGAGTTGCATTTGGTCCACATAACAAGCTTTGATAGGTCAGAGGAGTTGTTGTGGACTGTGGTGATTGGTATGGGCAAGTTGCCAAAATGACAACATAATTTGTACTTGAGGTATGGGCTCATGTTGCAGCTGGCTTTTGGCATGTCCTGGCTCAGCAAAGATCAAGGAGAACCATGGAAAATGTTTTGTGGTGATTCAGCAAGTGTGTGAGAGGTTTTGTATCATTTTGCAATTTTGAAGAATTTTGGCCCCTTTGTGATTTCTTGTAGTTCAAGGCATGACATGAGATGGTTCTTTGGGCAATTCTTATTCTTAGGCAATACACTATGTTTGTATGATGCCTAGAAGTGTGTTAGAGGTCACAAAATGGCTTGGTATGTGAATTTTCACAAAATCCTCTTTGGTGTGAAAGTGAAAATTATGTGATTTTTGCCAACTTTGCCAAGCCATAACTTGAGTTCCATAATTAATTAGAACTTGTTCTTGTAATTTTTGAAAAGGGAATGATCCAATCTACAACTTTCATGACCAACAATTTTTCATTTGAAGCATATTTGGTTGAGAAAGAGGAGGTTGAAATACTTTCCCAAAATGGAAAGTTTCCATTACAAGTCATTTCCATTTTTGGCAACTTTTGGTTTAGCTCAATTTCCTTCAATTTTGTGAACTTCCAAGCACTTAAATGATCAAATAAAGATCATATAACTTCAATTTGATGCAAAATCCACTTTGGTTCCATTGTTGGGGGCCTCAGATGCCCTGATTTTGACTTAAGTTGCTCAAGAAGTTACCCAGTGAACAAATGACTTCCACAATGAATTTCTTCATCAAACTTGGTACATGTGATCCTTATAACACCTTAAGAACATTAGAAACAATAATGGCCCAAAAATTTGGAGTTAAGGCCTCTGAAACCAAAACCCTAATTTTGGTCATCTGTGTAGTGAAACTCCTAGCTCTACTTCCATGCCTTGCCAGTTCTTGTGATTTCTTGACTTCCATGAACTTTGAGGGACATAATATGATGATAGAGCACACATGGACCCTATTGGAAAGCTTTGAGGCCTTTGGGATGGCTCAGATGGAATCTTTGGATTGCTCAGATCACAAACCCTAGATGCATATGAACTTGAACTATGCAGATGAAACAAAAATGCAATATGAAATGATATGCTTAAACTGATGCAAATATGTAAGATAACAAGCCATGGTGTGAAATTAGTGAGGGAAAATTTGGGGTGTTTACAGCTGCCCCTATTCAAACATGAGTTAGCTGTGCAGGATGTAAGCGTCTGGCTTAACAGACAAATAAGATAACTTGTGGTTGAATACCAAAGACAGTCTGAAATTTGCACTCACTGGGGAGAAGAAGAAAAGGGATATAAATTGTAAAAGAAAGCAAATTATGATTATCAAGTGAAAGCGATATTGGACGACCATCGAGCAGAGGACGACTGCTAAGGATAAAGCAATGACGGGGACAGCCGACATGCTGGGGAAAAGAAGAGATCATGACGGGGACGGCCATCAAGTAAAGTAACAAAGTTCTCTGGGGATTAAAAATAAGGGCAATGATGGGGACGGCCATCAGTTTTGCAAAGTAAGGTAAACAACGATGGGGACGAACATCGGTTCAAAGAATAAATGAAATAATGATGAGGGACGGTCATCAAAGGTGAAGGACGATCACCTAGCAGGGTACGGTTGCTCTCGGGGTTTATCATGACATAGGACGAATGTCAGATAACAAGATCAACGATGGGGACGTCCATCGGATAAAATGATGAAGGACGATCATCAAGAGGTTAAGGACGATCACCTAGCAGGGTACGGCTGTTCTCGAGGTTTATCATGACATAGGACGAATGTCAGATAACAAGATCAATGATGGGGATGGCCATCGGATAAAATGATGAAGGATGATCATCAAAAAGGTGAAGGATGATCACCTAGCAGGGGACGGCTGCTCTTTACCACGACATAAGACGAATGCCGGGTATAAAGGGGTTCCAATAATGGAGACTCCGCTGGGGAAAGGATGAGGGACGGTCATCCAAAGGTGAAGGACGATCACCTGGCAGGGTACGGCTGACGAAAGTATCACGACATAAGACGAATGTCGGATAAGAGAAAGTTGTTCTACTGGGGAATGGTAAACACGAACGAGTGCTTACGCTTAAGAAATAAAAGGTATAAGTGTTTGACACTGTGTATAGATTAAAGATGCGAATGAGCATCCTTAAGACCATGATACAGACGAGTATCGGTAGAAACAACACTGACGCATGTTCAGAGATGATGGTACAGACGAGTACCAACTGGTTAACAAAGAGCACAGACGAGTGTGGAATCTGTGGGGAATGAGTATATATACAAGATACTGACGAGTATCTGTATAAGTATGAACAAGTATTATGAAGTATGAGCAAGACACGAACGAGTGTTCAACTTGCTGGGGAGAGGTGACACAGACGGGTGTCAGAAGAGAAAGCGTATAAGTTATGAACTTATGAGTGTAAAATGTATTTCGGCGGCCTACAGGGATAGTATGACACGAACGGGTGTCAACAAGAGTATATTATAACAAGTGTTTGGTTTGCGACAAGTGTTTGGGCAACCGTGCTGGGGAAGGGTGACATGGACGAGTGTCAAGAGTGTGTGTATAGGTTTCTGAATGCAAAGAGGATGTTTTGTGACTTATCTCTACAGGGGAATAGAATGACACGGACGAGTGTCGAAAGAGTACATATGAACATGTATCTGTCTGGAAAGTGCAAAGGGGATGCTTTGGCTTTCTGTGGGGAGATTGAGATGACACGGACGAGTGTCGAGAAGAACATGTTATGGACAAGTATTTGTACTTGAGAGTGCAAAGGGACGCTTTGGCTTTTATGTGCGAGGGATGTATTTTGTATATTGCTGATGAGATACTGTTGGTATTTACAAGTGACTGGTTCGAACCCGACTCGTGATCATGCAAATGTTTGATTTTTGCCGTAATGCTCCGTATTAGACGGAATGCTACGCTTTGTGGGGAAAGATGATGCGAATGCTCTGATTATGCAAAAGAAACCGATTTGGGATTCGGATCCCGCTGTTGTGGAGATCTCTGGCTGATCTGTTTGAAAGAGAATCCCAACTGGGGATGAGATCATTGGTAGATCTGATAAGATATAAGGTTCTGCTCGGGGAAATAGATCACTGATAGATCTATCCGGTAAGGAGAAAACCCAGCTGGGGATGAGGAAGCTTTTGTCACTTTGTTGTGTGATAGTTTCAGGCATCGCTCTTCTGGGTAGAGGCTGGAGCTCTGCGGGGAGATAGTTCTTTTAACTTTGCTGAGGATGAGATCTGGCACTCCGTTGGGGAAAGAAAAGATCACTGAACGATCTTCCTAGAGAACTCTGTGGGGATCCTGGCTAGGGATGAGGAGGATTTTGGCAACTCCGTTGGGAAAAACATTCCAGATACTGCTTGAAGGAGGTGTGCTTGGGGAAGTGATGTTTGGCATGCCCCATACTGCGTATTGAATACCTGCAATCCTGTTAAGACAAAGAAACGCACAAGTATCCCGAGGTATCCCTTATCGGATTCCGTCATAGGAGTTAGATATTCCTGGGAGTAAATACATTTCCCGCAAGCATTTAATTAGAAAGGCACATCTGTTTTATGCAAATATTATATCATGGATATTGGACATTTTGCAAACGAAACAAAAATGTACGAAACGAGGTATGACTGAAAATCCTGATTTTATTAATTTGGATGCCCTGAATTGGCAAATACAGTCAAAGAAACAAATCCCCTGGAATGAGGAGATTGTTACAAATTGAAAAAGTAAAAGTGTTGGCAATGCTGACGACGCTCCGGTGAGCTTTCCTTGTTATGACCTGTATGACCTTGACGTTCTTCTTATCTTGCTTTTTGAAGAAGGTTGATTCTGACCAATGCTTTATCCTTTTGAGGCTTGCCGTGTTGTAAGTGATACAGACGAATTCAGAATGCAGTTGTTCGCTCATTCCTTTATTTTGCGTGGATCGCCCTTTCGGGTTTTCAATCCACCAGGATACCCATTTTTACCTGAGCTGTCCAATGCGGCTTTTCAACTCAGCGGGTGTACAATTTTTTTATTTTTCCCTTATTTTTGCCCGAGTCTTTTATTCTGTTTTTGACTCGCCGGGATGCCCTATTTTTTCCTGGACTTACATTCTGTTTTTATGTCCAGCGGGTCATTTTATGCGAAGTATTTTTTAACTGCATCTGAATTCACAGGGGATAAGAAATCTTCACCATCCATAGTAGTGAGCATCAGCGCTCCACCAGAGGAAACCTTCTTTACTATGAATGGACCATCGTAATTTGGAGTCCATTTGCCCCTGTGGTCTGTATGACGAGGAAGAAGTCTTTTAAGCACAAGATCTCCCACTTGGTATTCCTGAAGCCTGACTTTCTGATCGAAGGCTTTCTTCATCCTTTTCTGATATAGCTGCCCATGACAAATTGCAGCTAATCTCTTTTCTTCGATCAGATTCAGTTGATTGTACCGAGAACGGACCCATTCTGCTTCATTTAGCTTGACATCCATCAGTACCCGTAAGGAGGGTAATTCAACTTCAACAGGTAGGACTGCCTCCATACCATACACAAGCTGATACGGTGTTGCCCTAGTGGACGTTCTGATTGAGGTTCGGTACCCATGCAAAGCGAATGGTAGCATTTCATGCCAATCTTTGTATGTAACCACCATCTTCTGCACAATCTTGTTAATATTTTTGTTAGCTGCCTCAACAACGCCATTCATCTTTGGCCTATAAGGAGAAGAGTTGTGATGTTGGATTTTGAAGTCCCGACACAGTTCTGCCATCATCTTGTTGTTCAAATTGGAACCATCGTCGGTAATGATTCGCTCTGGAACTCCATATCGACAGATGATGTCTCTCTTCAGGAATCTGGCTACCACTTGTTTGGTGACGTTTGCATACGAAGCTGCTTCAACCCACTTGGTGAAATAGTCAATGGCTACCAGGATGAATCTGTGGCCATTTGAAGCAGTCAGTTCAATATTTCCAATCATATCAATTCCCCACATGGCAAAGGGCCAAGGTGAAGACATCACGTTCAACGGATTTGGAGGCACATGCACTTTGTCTGCATAAATCTGGCATTTATGACACTTCCTGGCATAGGCACAACAATCTACATCCATTGTGATCCAGTAGTAACCTGATCTTAACAACTTTTTAGCCATTGCATGTCCTCCAGCATGGGTACCGAAAGTTCCTTTATGCACCTCGTGCATCAGCAAGTCTGCTTCTTTCCTATCAACACATCTGAGTAGTACCATATCAAAATTTCGCTTGTATAATGAACCATCAACATTCAGGAAGAAGCTACCAGTCAGCCTTCTCAATGTCTTCTTATCATTGGATGACGCCCCAGGTGGGTATGTTTGATCCTCTAAGAAGCATTTGATGTCATGGAACCAAGGCTTATCATCTTTAGCAATGTCCACGGATAATACGTATGTCGGTCGGTCAAGTCTGGATACCGAAATCCGAGGCACAAAATTGGCAGTCTGAAACTTGATCATGGAGGAAATGGTAGCTAAAGCATCTGCAAACTGGTTTTCGTCTCAAGGGATATACTCAAGTTTGACTGTTGTGAAGAAAGTCAATAATCTCCTCGTATAGTCACGATATGGAATCAGATGCTCTTGGTGGGTGTACCATTTGTCGTTGGTCTGATTGATTACCAAAGCTAAATCCCCGAATACAGTTAAAGTCTTGATCCTGAGGTCCATGGCTTCCTCAAGACCCATGATACAGGCTTCATATTCAGCTTCGTTGTTAGTGCATGCAAAAGCGAGTTTTGCCGAGAAAGGCATATGAACTCCTTTAGGTGTAATGAGCATTGCACCAACTCCACGACCATTCATATTGACAGCCCCATCAAACATCATTGTCCATTCTTCTTCTAGGTCAGGACCTTCAGTGTGAACAGGCTCTTCATGATCTTTTGCTTTTAGGAACATGATGTCTTCATCGGGGAAGTCAAATCTCATTGGTTGGTAATCATCAATGGGTTCTTCAACCAGATAATCAGACAGTACACTACCCTTGATGGCCTTTTGAGATGTATACTGAATGTCATATTCTGTCAGAATCATTTTCCATCTTGTAACCCTTCCGGTAAGTGCTGGCTTCTCAAATATGTACTTGAATGGATCCATCTTGGAGATCAACAAAGTAGTGTGGGTCAACATATACTGCCTTAGTCGGCGAGCAGCCTACGCTAAAGCACAACAAGTTTTCTCGAGCAGTGAATAACATTGTTCACAGTCGGTAAACTTTTTGCTTAGGTAGTATATTGCATACTCTTTTCGACTATACTCGTCATGCTGGCCCAACACACACCCCATTGATCCTTCTAATACTGTCAGGTACATTATTATAGGTATTCCTTCAATTGGTGGCATAAGAATTAGAGGTTCTTGTAAGTACTCCTTGATTTTGTCAAAAGCCTTCTGACAATCTTCGTTCCACCTGACCGTCTGTTCTTTTCTTAACAATTTGAACAGGGGCTCACAGGTTGCAGTGAGGTGAGATATGAACCTTGATATGTAGTTCAATCTACCTAAGAACCCCCAAACTTCCTTTTCAGTCCTAGGAGCAAGCATCTCCTGAATGGCTTTGACTTTGTCAGGATCAACTTCAATTCCCTTTTCACTTACAATGAATCCCAGCAGCTTACCGGACCGCACCCCGAATGTGCACTTGTTGGGGTTTAGCTTCAACTAATATTTTCTCAGACGCTTGAACAACTTTAGAAGATTTACCAGATGCTCTTCTTCAGTGAGGGACTTGGCAATCATGTCATCCACGTAGCATTCGATTTCTTTGTGGATCATGTCGTGGAATAATGTTACCATAGCCCGTTGATAGGTAGCACCGACATTCTTCAGTCCAAAAGGCATTACCTTATAACAAAATGTGCCCCAAGGTGTAATGAAGGTTATTTTCTCCATGTCTACGGGTGACATTCTGATCTGATTATACCCTGAAAAACCATCCATGAAAGAAAATACCGAGAACTGAGCTGTGTTGTCGACCAATACATCAATGTGAGGTAAAGGGAAGTCATCCTTTGGGCTAGCTCTGTTCAGATCCCGATAATCCACACACATCCTTACTTTGCCATCCTTCTTAGGCACTGGTACAATATTAGCAACCCACTAAGGGTAACTAGTTACAGCAAGGAAACCGGCGTCCCACTGCTTTTGTACCTCTTCTTTAATCTTCATGGCCATATCCGGACGAGTACGACGTAGCTTCTGTTTTACTGGAGTGCAATCCTCTTTCAAAGGCAGCTTGTGCATAACAATATCAGTATCCAGACCTAGCATGTCTTGATAGGACCAAGCAAAGAAGTCAACGTACTCTCGAAGCATGTCAGCAAGTTGTTCCTTCACTGAATCTTGCAGGCCGGCCCCAATCTTTACTTCTTTCAAGTCTTCTTCGGTACCAAGATTAACTGTCTCAACCTCCTCCTGATGAGGAGTGATCACCTTCTCTTCTTGCCTCAAAAATCTGGCTAACTCTTCAGGTAACTCATAGTCTTCTTCAACCCCTTCATCGGCTTGATTAATCGGATTGTCGAAGTCATACAAAGTCATAGCAGTGCTGTTGTCGGTGCAATCTGGAGGATAATCTCTGCAAGGGTTGAGATTGGTTCATTTTAGTGACCAGTTTTAATCTTGTTTAGAAAAAGTGAAAATGAAGTCATTTATTTTGAAAACATTGCCATTTTATTGTTTTGTACAAAAGTGAAAAATGAAAAGACAGTGACCGAAAAAGAGACTCGTTTGCAAAAGATGTCCGATATTCATTGATTAATCATTTGCACAAAATTACAATATGGCCCTATTACAAAATGAGTCTTGACACCTTGGGCAAGATGCAGGACTTGATGCATGCTAAAAAGACAGGAAATAATAATTACTCTGCATTAGTAACCCTTTCCTGGGAAGACCAGTTAAGGACTTGGTTCCCCAGAATCCTTGGACGTATCCAGCTCTCCAGGTTGCGGTCGCTTTCCGCCTCGTCTTCCAGATTGTTAACAGCATCTGGGGTGAGCATCCCCCCACTGATGAATTTGGGCTCCTTGGTAGCCTCTGATTGATCTTGTCGGAATGGTCTGTAACCCAAACCGAATCTATCTTCCTTCTTTTCCACTGGCAGCAGCTTGCCCCAGCCTTGAGCATTACCGTCTTCAACAACCTTTCGGGCTTGCGGATAAGAGATGATTGAAGTACCCATCATGTCTTCCTAGGATGCAACAAATACCTCAGTAGCCTCATTGACATTTAGGGCCTCAAACCCTTGGCTCATTGTCTCATGGATTTCACCATCCATCTCAATATACTTGTATGTAGCCAGATGGCTAACAAAGATGTCTTCCTCACCACAGATGGTGATAATCTGTCTTTCCCATTCATACTTCAGTTTTTGGTGAAGGGTCGACGTTACTGCGCCTGCGGCGTGAATCCAGGGTCGACCTAGCAAAAAACTGTATGCCGGCTGTATGTCCATCACATAGAAAATGGTTTTAAAGACTTGTGGACCGATTATCACTGGAAACTCCACCTCTCCCAGAACAGATCTTTTGGAGCCATCAAAAGCCCTGGCCACAAGATTACTTGGCCTGAGAGCTATCCCATAATACTCGAGCTTGACAAGGGCTTTCTTGGGTAAGACATTGAGTGAGGACCCAGTGTCTACAAGAACATGAGATAGTACAACTCCTTTGCACTCCAGGGTTATATGCAAGGCTTTGTTATGGAGACGTCCTTCTGTTGTCAAATCAGCATCAGTGAAACCTAGCCCATGGCTAGTATTGACATTTGACACTACTGTTTCTAGCTGATGCACAGTGATCTCTTCTGGCACGTAGGCAGTGTGCAGAACTTTGAGTAGTTCATCCCGATGTGCTTCGGAGCACAGCAGCAGAGATAAGATTGAGATCTTTGAAGGAGTCTGGTGGAGCTGGTCCACAACTTTATAGTCACTTCTTTTAATGATTCTCATAAACTCATCCACATCTTGATCGAATGATGATTTATGAGTTTCTTTGGGTGCAGATTCTTCCGGTATCACCCTCTTCCCCTTTTCTTTGGCGACAGCCTCTGCCTCAGTGTTGGTTCTAGAGACTTGTGAAGCAAAGAGACGTCCGCTTCGGGTGAAGCCTCCGCCTCCCCCAACATTATCCACTTGGGGAGTGAGAACTGGAGAATCAAGAAGGACTTTCTCTCCGTTGCAGTACAAATCAACACCATAATGCCATGGTATGACACTGTCTTTATCATATGGAATTGGCCCGGGCACCGTGATAGTGACTGGGCTCACTGCATCAGATGTTGGGACTGTAATAGTCTGTGGGTCATAAAAGATAGTAACAGGACCTCTGGCGGATGTTGGTAGAGGTGAATTGAAGCTTTGTTGAGACTGTTGTTGATGTTGTTGAAAGTTGCTTGGATTCGGGACCGTTGCTGGGTCATAATAGATTGTGACAGTGGAAACATCATTGTTGGTTGTTGAAGTTGTAGCTGAATTGGTTGGAACAATGGTTGTTGCAGTTGTAGAAGAAACACTTGGACATATGGTTGTTGCATTTGTAGAAGAAACACTTGGACAGATGGTTGTTGCATTTGTAGAAGATTCGTTTGTTGTTGTCAAAAGAGTTGTTGGCATTGTAGAAGTTGTGGTTTTAATTTGCATAATGCCTTCTTTAATCAAGTCATTGATGCCTTTCCTCAAGCTAGCACACCCATTCTCAGAAAGTTTGCATGATTCACAACAGGCCTCACAACCTGGAAACACTTGGCACTTTAAAAGTTGGGCTTTAACCTCTGCCAGAGGTGTCTGAATACATGCAATGTCCTCTATTAAACTCATGGGTGAGCCATCCTCTACAGCATTAATCCTTGGCCCACTGTGGCTTGGCATAGGATTTTTCATTACATTGGGAGGAGGTGCAAAGTTCAGGGCTTTTGAATCTACCAGATCCTGAACCTTCATATGTAGAGCTATGCATTTTTCCGTAGAGTGACCAGGTGCGTTAGAATGAAAAGCACACCTAGCATTGACATCGTAGTTTCTTGGAAGGTTTTGAGGATCAGGTGGAGCCAATGTCCTCAATTAAACAAGATTGAGCTTTAGGAGTTGTGGCAGTAGTGTAGCATATGGCATTGGAATGGGATCAATTACCCGGTTGACCTGAGATGGTCGTTGTTGAAACGGGCATTGTTGTTGATTGTTGTTGTTATTGTTGTATGATCTCTGTTGCGGAAACTGTTGTTGTTATGGAAAGTGTTGCGGTTGTTGAGCATACTGAGGAGGTGGAGCAGGGATAGTAATAGAAGCAACTGTTCTGGGCAGGTATTAGGGTCTCCCTCTTCCCATGTGCACAAAGTTTGTCTCACCAGATCTACGGGGCCCAGCAAATGGTTTCCTTGTACTGCTTGAACTAGCACCATTATCAGAGATCTTTCCCATCTTCAATAGGCTCTCTATTCCCCAGCTATCACCACATCTGCGAAGCTGGTAGAAGAAAATGCAGCCAATCTGTCAATGTAGGTTCCTTGAAGAGTATTCATGAACATGTCTGCCATTTCTCTTTCAGACATGGGGGGTTGAACTGCAGCAACAAGTTGCCTCCACCTTTAGGCATATTCCCTGAAGCTTTCACGGGAAGATTGAGACATTCCCATTAGGAGGGTCCTGTTTGGGGCCATGTCCAAGTTGTATTGATATTGCCGGATAAAAGCTTCAGCCAAGTCCTTATAATTCCTTACTGTGGCTCTAGTCAAGTGGGAATACCATTCTCGGGACGCCCCTGTTAGACTATCCTCGAAGTAAAACATCCACAGCTTCTCGTCCATGGTGTATGCTTTTAATCTTCCCAAGAATGATTGAAGGTGGGTGCGTGGGCAGGATGTGCCATTATACCTTTCAAAACACGGGGGTTTGAACTTGTGAGGAATTCTCACCCCTTCCACCAATCCCATGTCCATGACATCAAACCCTATGGAATTCTGGGATTCAAGAGACCTCAGCTTCTCTGCAATTTCATCCAGCCTACGGTCGTAAACTTCGTCCCCAGCTCCAACAACTGTAAACTGCTCTTCTTAAGGATCCTCTTGCAAGATCCTACCTCCAGCAGTGTTACCCTGAGTATTCCTTATGGCATTAACTTCTGGGTTTATATGAGGCCCAAACACTGGTGGATCAGTGCGAGGCTGCACGTGATCATTGTTACTGGTACCTCCTGTACCTGGATGGTCTTCTTCAGGAGTTTGTCTCTCAACCAACTCCCTTAGTCTTTCCTGGCTCTGAGCTAAGCCAGTCATTACAGTCATGAATTGGGTCATCTGATTCCTCATCTCTACCCTCTCATTTTCCATTTGGGTCCTTAATTCATTCAAGTCTTGCTGAACTTGATCCATCTGGAGTCCCGGAAGGTTGTTTCTTGTCGGGTACCGGTGTATTCTGTTGACAGGGAACACTCTTCTGCGAGCAATGTTTCCTGAAACCACAACAAAGTGAGAAACAACAATAAAACAAAAACCTACAAAACAAAGAAAATGTTAGTATGCAATGCAATATGCCTATTTGTCTTCCAAGGGTATCTGGTTTGGTTCTTTGGTTTTGACCTTTCCAGACCTCGAGGAATGCTGATGATGTTGAGAGATAGATAAAGCCCACAAAAAATAATACAAACTGATATATTACAAAGGATGAAAATACATAGTTTGATTACAATACATTCCCATGGCGGGTCAAAATACAACAACAAAAGGAAAAGTACAACAAAAGGAAAGTACAAGCAAAAAGTCAAACATCTAATCCAAAGTCATCCTCTCTGACTTCCTTCAGGAGGGCCTCAGTCACTGGACCCACTGGGTGCTCTGTAATAGTCCTGATGAGGAGGTTTCTGGTAGCAATGGCATTAGTTAACTTCTTATGCTTGTCCTGATCCTTTGACCTCTTCAACCCCGCCCGGAGCTTCAATTTAGATATCTCTTTCTGAGCTGCCAACAAAGCCTTCTGATGCTTCTTTCCACTAGCCTCCAACTGCTCTATCTTAGCCTGGGTCCTTTGATCTTATTGTACACGGGCTTCAGTGATCCTGATCCACCTAGCCTGGCTTTCCTCTAGATAATGCTCTGCCCTAGCCTTCTGAGTCTTTGCTTCCTTGCAAGCATTCTTCAGCACTAACTCCCCTGCTCTTGCCTTCCTGATGTAGTCATCCGTCTTCTCTATCTTGGTCAAGTGCTCAATCCTAAGCCTTTCCAATCTCTCATTATCTAGACGGCTGTCATTTCTCTCCCAAAGAGTCTTCTTCAAGGCTTTAGCTAGCTGAGTATTCCTCTCTTTCAGCTTTTCAAACTCTTCCAAACTGACAGTAGTTGCAGGTTGTATTGTGGAAGGTCCAGGCACATCTTCTAAGGTGAATGGCATCCGGGTGATCTGAGCTCTGGTACGGGACCAATCAAAATATTATGCTGAAGCAATGTTGTTGCACTTTCCAAGGATGGCTGTTCCCTTGGTCTGAATGTTCTCCCAAGCCCATGCAGCTTGTCTGACAACAGCAGAGTTAGGTTGGATTTCACAGTAGAGGGTCTCAGCCAAATCTTGTCCTCTTGGAGGATGAACCAAAGCATATCCTAATTGTCTCTTAAATAATAAAGGGTTGTAGTTGATGCAACCTTTCACTCCTATCAAAGGCACATTAGGATATTGCCCACACTAGTAATAATGTCCTTACCTTTGGTGCTCTGAGTGCACCATCTAATGTCTTCTGATGTCAAGGCAATGTACCTTTTAGCCCAATTCTTCTGCTGATGAGGGTTCAAGAAGGTATCTGACTTTGGCAAGTGTCTTAGCAGCCAAGAGTAATAAAGAGGAGCACAACATCTGACCAGCCTTCCTCTTTGCTTCTCATTCCTCTGATGTACTGAGTAGTAGAAGTCTCCAAGCAATGTAGGATCTGGGTTCCTTAGCAAGAACAGGTGAATGGCATTATTGCTCACAAACTTTGGCTCATCTGCAAACAAGATAACCCCATATATACTGAGGGCTAGAAGTGCACAGACAGCCTTCCATTCTCCTATTGCAGCATGCAGGGTAGCCTGGGAGATTAAGAAATCTAGGTGAAGGCCTGGAACCCCAGCCTTGGTTGCCATGTTCTGCTCAATAAGGGCAGGCTCCAAATGCAATGCCCTGGCTATGTCTTCATTTCTGGGAGCAACCATCTCAGGGTTGAAAGGAATCCCTCTCCTGATAGGAACTCCTAACAACATGGAGAACTCTTCTAGCAAAGGTCCCAACTGGAAATCAGGGAAAGTGAAACATCTGAGTGGAGGATCATAAAACTGCAAGCAAGTATGGATCATGCTCCTCTGAGATGCATCTAGATCCATGACCATGTCCAATATGCCCCCATAATGCTCTTTGAATAGTGGGACATGATCAGGGGTAATGAGGCACTGGATCTGCCTGATGCCAGTCAGGGTGGGCTCAAAGAAGTGGTAAGTGATGTTGCTCTTTCTTGAAGTGTCCATGGGTGCTGGTGAAGAAGTTGAGAGCAACTGCTAATGAAGATCAATGACTGAGATTATGGAGATGGGTCTCTGATGTAGATAGCTGGAGGAGAATCACTGATAAACTGATGAAGGTGCTGGAGAAGATAAATGAAGCAGTCTGAGCAGCAGAAGGGGTTAAAACCAAACCAAAGATAAAGATGGATACCCTGTAAAACAAATAGGCAAATGTTAAATGATGCAGAAATGATGTATGCAAATGATATGCAAAGGGTTTGTGATCAAGAGCTGGATCTGTTTATCTTCCTTGGTAAAAATCCATGTATGTTCATAAGTCCGGATGGAGGCTTAGAAATCCAGTAACCAGGTGGGGGACTCAAATAAAGAGTCACAAGCCCAGGTTAATCACACGAACTGTCCAAATAATACAACCTTAACAAATCTAGTAACAAGGTATGATGAGGCCAAAGGTTCCTGCAAACCTGCAAATATCCCAACCCCCTCACATGTAATGTTCTAGAACAAGGATCCTCAGACTTGGATCAGTTATGAGAAGTGTAAACACTTCTAACCTGAAGGTACAGTGTTTACAATAACCATAGCAGATCCTCCTCTAATTCACCACAGATGCTGAAGGTCATAAAAAGGTCATCCAGACTTAGCAGGCTTCCCAGATAGCCCTAGTACTACAGGAAATCTGTAGCACAAAGTTCTCAAGAAGAAACCCATGTCTGAACCGTGTTTCATATTCCCGCACCAGACCGAAATGGAATGGGAAAGAATATGAAGCCACTCTAGCCTATGTGTCACTCAGGTCCCCGGTATAGGACCTTAATCACTCAATGAAACCCCACCCACCAAAACAGATAAGAGATCCAGCACATGATAATGACAGTATGAAATGCATAAAACTGTAAAAGAAAGCAATAAATAAAGCTGTACATAAAGCAATAAAAAAATAAGCACAAGTATCACATAACACCCCATGAAACACAAATCAAACAAGCGCTATGAGGAACCCACAAAAAGAACCAGAAGCCCTGGTTGCAATAAAAGGTCCCCAGCAGAGTCGCCAAGCTGTCGCTCCCACTAAAAGACACCCAGGTCAGATAGGGTACAGACGAGAACGGTCGGCGAGAGGAGAAGATGAAGTTGAATTGAATAGAGTTGCCAGCTAGGCATTTTTATCCCGAAGGAAAGGTAATGCTGCATGAACCTGGAAAGATATGGATAAGATGGTCGCGAACTAGAGAAACTGAGAAAGGGGGTTGGTTACAACCTGGGAAGGTATTAGCACCCAGATTGTCCGTCGTACTCGACGGGATCCACGCTTGAAAGATTGTGTTTAAAGGGGTAGTGTTTGTGCTATCCATGTGCAAAAAGCTGGAAAAGAAAATACAAGTGTCAGTGCAAGAAAGTGAAGTGGAGTGCTCAGGAATGAGGCTTAGAAGAGAATGCTGGAAGAGGGGGAAAGACAAAGAGACTTTTTTTCGATAACAGTTAAGTTATGCCTACGTATCCTCTCGTGCAATGAGGAAGTCAGAACACCATAGTTCGACTCAAAGAGACTGAAAGATAAATTGACTATGAACTGCTTGCTTGTCTATGCTCAAGTGTATGACTTGTCTGGCTCAAGTGCTAAATGTCTTGCATTAGACGGAAGAAGCAAGTTCTCGTTTGTGAGTGAAGATGATGAGAAAAGAATCCCGAAGGAGACGATTATTGTTTTTTTTTGTGTTTTCAATCTTTTATTGCTTTTTGTGTTTGTCATAAGTTAATGAGCTTAAGTCTAAACCAAGGGTTAGTAAACTCATCATATCATCCCTTTGATTAGGGATAATGAGAATACTTTAAATATGAGATAAACACCTCAAACTTAATTACCATGATGATGTAGGATTAAGATCATTAACCTACTTGTGATTATTTAGATGTTTTTGAGTTTTTGTTTAGTGTTAAGTAATGAGTTTAAGCCATAATCAAGGATTAGTGAACCCATTACACCATCCTAATAGAAGGATAATAGATGAGCACACTTAAGCTGAAGAAGATACCTCAACTTAATCCATGATTAGGGATTAACCTCATGACAAAACAAGCCTTTATTAAAGTGGATTTTAGTTAAGGGTGAGATTAAGAAGTGAGTTTTATGATTTGTAAGACAACTTGAGGGGGACTTGTCCATTAACACTAGGGTTAGTCCTTCTTAACCAATAAAGGAAGAATTAGAACCCTAATGCAAGGCCCAAGTTACAAGCTATTGTCTTAGTGATTATTAAGGTGGATTGATTAATAGGTTTAAACAAATTAAGGGTTTAACACTTAGGATTAAAGTTATACACTCCATCCTAAGAGAAGGATGCAGGCATAACCTTAATCACAAAGCCTTAAAACCTTAAAGGTTTAGTCTCTAATGATGAGGTGAGAAGAGAGACACAAAGAAGACACAAAGGTAAAAGCTAAAGGGGGACTAATCAAAACCCTAATTATTGTCATGCTTGGGTGTTCCTATGGTTTGTAAGGCTTAAGAGAGATCTTCAGAGAAGCCACCAATGGAAGAAGAAGATGAAGGGAGGAGAAGCAGAAGAAACAAGTTACTTACTTCACTGAAGAAGATAAGTAACTTGGAGAAAGAAAGTGAGAGAGAACATGAATGATCAATCTCACTCTAAAGCAAATGAAAATGCAGCAAGGATGCATAAGAAAAAGATGAAGAGAAGTGAGAAGTGAAGGCAAATTCACTTCTCAAGTTACTTACCACCTGAAATGGTTAGCATAAAGGAAAGAAATGAAATGAAGAATGAAACATATGCAAAGGTAAAACCAAAACCATAAGCAAATACATGATGCAAATGATTCTATTAGATGATGCAAGGGCAAATCAAGTGCTATGAATGTTCATACAAGAGATGGAATGCAAAGGATGCATACTTTGAAGTTTGAAAGTTCATGAAAGCTCATGGAATAAAATGAATGCACATCATGGAAAATGAATGAAGAAATGATCAATCATGATTCTAATATGTCCTAAGATGTCTTAGATGCCATATAAATGCAAGAAATGTCATGGCAAGTTCATGTATGGATGCATATGCAAGATGAATGCAAATGAACATGTAAAATTAGGGTTTTATGAAAGGATGAGATGCAAAAGTAAAAAACAGAAGCAAATCATAAGATACAAAATTGTAAATGAACTCAAAGGAACCCTAACCCCATATGATATCACGTCCCAAAGGAGGAGTTCTAACTCTTAACCTAAAGAAAGTTGTGATTTTTCTAAGTTACCTAGGGTTTTTGGGTACCTTAAGAGGGAAAATGCAAATCAAATGGAAATTGCAAGATAAATTTGTGACAAAAATATGCTAGATACTTTATGCCATATAAAGATCAATGCAAAAAGAACCAATGTCAAACCCTTCATGGTTAGGCGGAAAAGAATTTTTGAAGTTAGGGTTCAAAAAAGGGATTTTTATGAACCCTAAATTCAAGGGAAATGTCAAAGTTGGATCAAAACCAAAAAGAAATTTGTGTGAATGGTTTGACAATGTTTCTAAATGTCCTAAGATGCAATGTGAATTTTTTTGGGATTTTTAGAAACCTAAATGGTATTTTAATTAATTAATTTCCATTAATTAATTAAAATAAACATTTAAATATTTTTAAAATGATTTTAAAATGCAAAAACTAAAAATAATAATGTTTTTGGGTGAAGAAAAATATTTGAAATCAAAATGTAGAAGAAAAATATTTTTTGGGATTTTCTAAGTATTTTAAATTAATTGTACAAAATAAATGCAATAAAATGAATTAAAAATAAGAATAAAAGAAAGTAAGACAATCCAATGGACAGGATTTGAACTGGGGAGACCCTGGTTGACCAGCGCGCAAATGATTGGTTGAGATGCACTCTGGCTAATTAATCCAGATTAAATCAATTAATTAAAAATTAGGGTTAAGTGAACAGATCCCAGCCCTCCATACACGCGCGAAACTCACATCTAACGCTCCATATTCAAACTTGGCTAATCACCTGAGATTAGCCCTAATTATTTTCAGATGACCGGAATAGTGCTCTAGTCATCTTCTCCGGTAGCTCAAAATGTTATCTCTCTCCCTAAGCCTCTAAAACCTAATCTCTCTGCCCAGAATCAAACCCCACACATCACATAACAAGAATCATCCATCATAACAAATTTATTTCAAATATTTAAGCTGAATCGAAGCAAATTAGTTCTAGGTCAAAAAATTTCAGAGAGCTCATACATGCTTAATACTTGATCATTTTCAAAACTAAACACATCAGGATCATCAGTAAATCATGAAGAATCATTTAGGAACTTAAAAACACATTTCTGGAAAAAATGTTCTTGAGGTTACCTGAGCTTGAGTTTTCTCAGTTTGAAGCTTTTGGTCCTCTTCTCTTGTGCAAATCCACTCCTCTTGACCTCCTGATGATGTTGGAATGTTTTGATGGAGCTTAGAATGGCTGGAATGAGAGCTTGCACTCTTGCTGCACCAGAATCGTGTTTTGGTTTTGGGTACTTTGAGGCTTGTTTGATGGTTGGTTTATGCTCTATGGATCATTTCTGAATGAATGGTGAAGTTTGTTTTGAGGTTTGATGGCTGGACAGAAAGTTTCGAAGGTTTTTGCTTTTGGGGTGATTTTCTGGAACTTAGTGATTCTGAGGTTTCAGCCTTGTGTGAGGTGTGTTATGAGTTACATTTGGTCCACATAACAAGCTTTGATAGGTCATAGGAGTTGTTGTGGACTGTGGTGATTGGTATGGGCAAGTTGCCAAAATGTCAACATAACTTGTACTTGAGGTATGGGCTCATGTTGCAGCTGGCTTTTGGCATGTCCTGGCTCAGCAAAGATCAAGGAGAACCATGGAAAATGTTTTGTGGTGATTCAGCAAGTGTGTGACAGGTTTTGTATCATTTTGCAATTTTGAGGAATTTTGGCCCCTTTGTGATTTCTTGTAGTTCAAGGCATGACATGAGATGGTTCTTTGGGAAATTCTGATTCTTAGGCAATACACTATGTTTGTATGATGCCTAGAAGTGTGTTAGAGGTCACAAAATGGCTTGGTATGTGAATTTGCACAAAATCCTCTTTGGTGTGAAAGTTAAAATTATGTGATTTTTGCCAACTTTGCCAAGCCATAACTTGAGTTCCATAATGAATTAGAACTTGTTCTTGTACTTTTTGAAAAGGGAATGATCCAATCCACAACTTTCATGACCAACAATTTTTCATTTGAAGCATTTTTGGTTGAGAAAGAGGAGGTTGAAATACTTTCCTAAAATGGAAAGTTTCCATTACAAGTCATTTCCATTTTTGGCAACTTTTGGTTTAGCTCAATTTCCTTCAATTTTGTGAACTTCCAAGCACTTAAATGATCAAATAAAGATCATATAACTTCAATTTGATGAAAAATCCACTTTGGTTCCATTGTTGGGGGCCTCAGATGCCCTGATTTTGACTTAACTTGCTCAAGAAGTTACCCAGTGAACAGATGACTTCCACAATGAATTTCTTCATCAAAATTGGTACATGTGATCCTTATAACATCTTAAGAACATTAGAAACAATAATGGCCCAAAAATTTGGAGTTAAGGCCTCTGAAACCAAAACCCTAATTTTGGTCATCTGTGTAGTGAAAATCCTAGCTCTGCTTCCATGCCTTGCCAGTTCTTGTGATTTTTTGACTTCCATGAACTTTGAGGGACATAATATGATGATAGAACACACATGGACCCTCTTGGAAAGCTTTGAGGCCTTTGGGATGGCTCAGATGGAATCTTTGGATTGCTTAGATCACAAACTCTAGATGCATATGAACTTGAACTATGCAGATGAAACAAAATTGCAATATGAAATGATATGCTTAAACTAATGCAAATATGTAAGATCATAAGCCATGGTGTGAAATTAGTGAGGGAAAATTTGGGGTGTTTACACAAACGAAAAATACTCCCCATACCTTAGGTTTCGTAATCCTTTCGATAACTTCTTGAAAATCTCTCCAACCTTCAAGTCCTAGCCTTTCTTCCTCATAACTCTTCTTCCTTCCTCTCCAAAAGTGTGATCGTTCCAAATGATTGTACAAAACCCAACTTTACTCTTTTGTCACTCTTTCCCCTAGGACCTCTTTTTTCTTTTCCCATCTTACCCTCATTAATCCTTTACCAGAAGACCTCAATACCCTTATTCTCTAATTTCTCCTTATTTAATTTATTTAATCTTGAATAGTTAAATAAACTCACTATACCTAATATTCTAGTATTATTAAAATATTAAGCCACACTCAAATTTCCACAAAACATCAAATCATCAATTAATTCATCAAAATACACAACAAACATATCAATTAAATCACAATCGACTTTGGGGTGTTACAACTCTCCCCCACTTAAGATTTTTTGTCCTTGAAAATGTACCTGAAGCAAACAACATCGGATACGATTCCTTCATATGATCTTCTCGTTCCCAAGTCCAACTATCACCAGCTGGTCCACCCCACAATACCTTCACTAAGGCAATCTCTTTACCTCTTAATTACTTCATCTCTCTACCATCTATTCGTACAGGAGAAACTTCCACAATTATATTATCTCTTACTCGAACATCATCCATCTGAATCACAAGTGACGAATCTGCAATATACTTCCTCAACTATGACACATGAAACACATCATGCAAATTCGCGAGTGACGGTGGTAATGCAATACGATATGCCACATCTCCGACTCTTTACAAAATCTGATGCGGTCCAATGAAACGCGAAGTGAGCTTTATTGACTTCAAAGCTCTCCCAACACCAGTCACTGGAGTAACCCTCAAGAACACATGATTTCCCTCTTGAAATTCAAGTGCTTTCCTCCTCTTATCATGATAACTCTTCTGACGACTTTAGGAAGTCTTCATCCTTTCTTGAATCATTTTAATGTTTTCATTTGTCTCCTGCACAATCTCAGGTCCAAGTACAACACTCTCGCTTAACTCATACCAACACAATGGAGTCCTACACCGCCTCCCATACAATGATTCATAGGATACATACCAATTATCTCATAAAAATTATTGTTATAAGTAAACTCAATCAAAGGAAAATGACTATCCCATGCACATTCATGATCCAACACATAAGCCCTTAGCAAGTCCTCTAAAGATTGGATAGTTCGTTTTGTCTGACCGTCCGTCTGTGGATGATAAGCAGAACTCATCCTCAACTTAGTTCCCAAAGTATCTTGTAAACTCTTCCAAAATCTTGATGTAAACCGCAGATCTTTATCCGACACAATACTCGAAGGTATCCCATGCAACTTCACAATGTCATCAATATACATCTCTGCTAGCTTCGACATGGAATGATTAATCTTCATCGATAAGAAATGCGCCGAGTTAGTTAATCGATCAACAATCACCCAAATGGAATCATTTCCCTTCACCGTCTTTGGAAAATCTGTCGCAAAATCCATAGAAATGATATCCCATTTCCATTCTGGAATACTCAACGATTGCATCATACCTAAAGGCTTTTGATGTTCAACCTTTGATTTTTGGCAAAACAACAAGCATACACAAATTCCGCAACATCTCTTTTCATACCCGGCCACCAAAACAATTTCTGCAAGTCATGATACATCTTATTAGAATCAGGATGAATACTCAACCAACTTTGATGTCCTTCTTCTAGAATACTCTTCTTCAACTCTGGATTATCAGGAACACATACGCGATCTTAGAACCTCATCATACCATTTTCATCAATTCAGAACTCTCCTCCGTTACCTTGGTTAATCAAAGTCATTTGATCAACCAACTTCAAATCTGATTGTTGTCCTAAACAAATCTCTTCCATAATATCATTAGCCAATTTCAGCATACCCAGCTTCACACTCTCAGATGTAGTTTCACACAACAAACTCATGTCTCTGAACTGCTCAATCATCTCAAGTTTTTTCACCATCAAAATCGACATATGCAAAGTCTTTCTACTTAAAGCATCTTGTAACACGGTGGGAGAACTGACTTGGTCGTTTTTATTTACAAAAACTATGTTGCGGATAGCAAGAGTCGCCATCGACTTTTATTTTATCCAATAAAGAAAGGAATAAAAGAACAGGAAAAATCTTTGAAAAAGATTTGAGTTCGGGGGGTAAGTTATACAAAGGGAAGGTGTTAGCACCCTTTGTATTCATGGTTATCCATGGGCTCTTAACTGGTTAGCTCATTTTACTTTTGTTTGAAAAATAGTGTAGTGTGTGATTAGAAAATATTTTCATAAAGACTTTAACTTTATAATGATCCTCGTATGGATGTATACAAAGTGTTTAGTTTGAAAGTATTTGAAAATGTGGGGGTGTAAAGAGTATTTTGAAAAAGGAGTGAGCAAGCACTTAAGAACTACTTACCCTAAGTTTGTAAGGTCTTTCTTGTTATTTCTTTCCTTTAAGGGTAAGACTGTCCTTACTATTAGTTAGTAAGTAGTCTTAACCTTGGATGTTTAAAGGGACGGGCATAGGGTCATCGTATGGTCATAGAAGGCAACCTTGTAGGGATATCTTAGTAATTCGAAGGAACTATCATCATTTTCGTAGTGTCATCAAGGGGCGAGATCATTTGTTCGTAGGCAACTCGAAGGGACAACGAGAGACTATGATCTTTTATCTGAAGGGACTTGATGATTTTTAATTAAGAAACCGTGCTAAGACACCTGTACGTTCGAGGGACATGGACATTATTCGAAAGGAAACAAGAGATATTACCCTAGAGGTGAAGTGTGCAAGTGTGTTCCATTCGGTTATTATTTTCTTAGTTGTTACGGTTATTCTAGCGTTTGTTTTTGTAAGTCTTGCCATACACGCCTAATTACTACATAGTTGAATATAAATATATATATATATATATATATATATATATATATATATATATATATATATATATATATATACAAACATAAGAATATAAGGTGTGAGGAAAATGAATCTACGCTATTATAGGACTTTGGGAGAGTTACATAATTAGAAAACCCTTGCAGAAAATAAAGTGCAGAAAGAATACAAATTCCTACACTATTACATCCCATAGGCAGTTACAATATTTAGGAAAATCGTGCGAGAAAAGTAAATCTAGCTATTACAAATTTCATGCACCTATACATTTGTTCTAAGAAATATAAATAATAAGGAAATTAAAATCGGAGAGATAAGGATGGAGAAGGAAGAAATATCGAGACTTCGTGTAAATTAGATTAATGGGATTTTTAGAAAAAAAATAAGTTTAATAATTGATTTTTTTTAAGAAAAATTGATTTTTAAGACAATAAATTTAATTTGGTTATTAGTTTAATTAGATAATAAAAAATTGTATTTTTTGGATTTAAAAAAAAGTTATTAATTTTATTAACATTTTAGAAAATAGTTTTATGGTTACTAATTTAATTAATATAAAATAAAAAGCTAAAAGAAAAAAAGTGAAAATAAGAAGAGGGAAAAAAAGGGTTAGGAAAAAAAACATCAAGAAAAACAACAATAAAAATTAGGGGGAGGGTCGCTGGGTATCGAACCCGGGGTCTTTGGTTTCATGCGGTACGTTTAACCTGTTCTATTAGATATCAGGAAGATAATGGGATTAGTAGTTTAAATCAAACACAATTAAAATACGAAATTCATGAACTTACTCTTTGATATAAACTTACTCTTTGATATCTCAGAGGTTGAATGGAAGGGTTGGTTAACTTTGAATCCGCCTAGAAAATGAAACACGAATTTGCACTATTCTTTTGAAAATTTGAGATTTTTTTGGTCAAGCTTTGGAGGCTACTCCCTGTCCTTATGCATGTGATGAGTATTTATAGAGGATGATTTTAGGTCAGAATTTTGGGCTTGGGTGAAGAAAGTTGAAGTTGCTTGAGGATGAAGTTTCTTCCTTTCTATTTTGGTCAAAATTTGGTATTAAGACATACTCTTTTGGTTTTGCACAAAATTGGATCCTTATAATGATCATAAATGTCAAATATTTGATCCTAAAATAGTCCTAAGATCAAATATTTGATTTTTCAATATTTATCTTAATTAAAATTGAATTTAAATGAATTAAATCCAATATGATGTAAAAAAAATATTAAAAAAAAATCAGATATTATGATCTATAGGTCGTGAATGATCTTATAATTGAGTTTGGGTTAGAAAAATATGGGCCCATTTGGAAGAAACTTGAGTTTTGGTCATTATTTGCTTCATACACCTCCTCAAAATTGTCCAACTTCAATAATGCATAACTCTCTAAATTTGTATCCCATGTATGTGTTCTAGGACTTTTTAGAAAGCTTCGAGTGTCTTCTAACTACTCCTTTTTCTCCCATGTCCATTTGATCTTCCATGTTCCAGTTATGAGCTTTTGAAAAAGTTGACTTTTAAAAGGACCTGTAATGTCTTGGCTCATACCTCTCAAATGAAGCATTTTTGGCCTTGGCTTGTGCGACACAAAGTTGTAGGGAACTGAATTTCCTTCAAAATAAGCTTGGGATAGGAAATTTTTGATGAAGCGTCTGAAAGTTATGGTTGGTCAAAGTACAGTTGATTTTTCCTGCACAAACTCTAATTTAGTAACTCCTGATTCTTGATGATTATGAGGTTTCCTTGATGAATCATGATAATCCCTTGATCAAATGATGAATTTCACCTCATAATATTTATGTTGACCAAAAATCTTAAAGTTTGATTATGTGTTGACCATAGTTGACTTTTTGACCAATTTAACTGATTTTTGATATTTTGAGCATCTGAGTGACCAAACTTGTAGGGAAAGCCTTGAAACTTGACATGAGGATTATCTAAAGTATGTGGGACAACATGAACTCCACTTGAGTCTTTGGAAATACAATTTACCTTGGTAAACTCAAAACCCTAATTTAAGATCCATTGCTTAGGAGGAGGCTTTGTCTGATGAAACCTTGAATCCCTTTGGGCAATTGAGGATCTTGTGACTATTAGGATACCTCTTGAGGTATATTATCTTGAAGATATGAGGGAAAATTTTGGGGTACAACACATCTGCAACCACGTTAGCCTTACCAGGGTGGTAACTCAAAAAAAATCAAAGTCTTTCAACATCTCTAACCATCTTCTCTGCCTCATATTTAGTTCTTTCTTATCAAACAAGTATTTTAAACTCTTATGATTGTTGAACACCTCAAATCTCGATCCAAACAGATAGTGTCTCCAAATCTTTAACACAAAAAACACGGCTGCCAACTCTAAGTCATGGGTAGGATAGTTCCTCTCATGAACACGTGGCTATCTAGAAGCATATGCAACTACTTGACCATTCTTCATCAACACACCACCAAGACCCATCTTCGAAGTATCATAATATACTACAAAAGATTCATTCAGATTAGGCAAAATCAATACTGGAGCAGTCATTAACCTCTTCTTCAATTCAACAAAACTCTTCTCGCATGAAATATCCCACACATAAGCCAACCCCTTTCAAGTCAACTGAGTCAAAGGCAATGCCAACTTAGAAAAACCCTCTATAAATTTTCGGTAATAACCGGCCAAACCAAGAAAACTTCTGACTTCAGTAGCAGACTTCGGAGTGTCCCACTTTAACACATCATCAATCTTCGAAGGATCTACTAAAATTCCACCAGTAGAAATCACGTGGCTAAGGAAACTCACTTCCTTCAACCAGAACTCATACTATCATCATACACATCACATAAAATCATTATATTCATCAAAATCATCACAAAATTATCATCATAAATCAACTCATCAACAAAACTCCACAACCCTAAAACTATACCTCAAAACCCCCAAAATTATATCTCTACATTACAATACCGAACGGAAAATACTCCTCATACCTTATGTTTCGTTATCCTTTCGATAACTTCTCGAAAATCTCTCCAACCTTCAAGTCCTAGCCTTTCTTCCTCAGAGTTCTTCTTCCTTCCTCTCCAAAAGTGCGATCATTCAAAATGATCGTATAAAACCCAAATTTACTCTTTTGTCACACTTGCCCCTAGGACCTCTTTAGTCTTTTCTCATCTTACCCTCACTAATCCTTTACCAAAAGACCTCAATACCCTTACTCTCTAATTTATCCTTATTTAATTTAATCTTGAATAATTAAATAAACCCACTATACCTAATATTATAATATTATTAAAATATTAAGCCACACTCAAATTTCCACAAAACATCAAATCATCAATTAATTCATCAAAATACACAACAAACACATCAATTAAATCACAATCGACTTTGGGGTGTTACATTTGGCTTTGAATGATCTCAACTTTGCAAATCACTGACCACATGCCCTATGCTTCAACTATGAATGTCATGATTCATTTTTCTTGGTTATGGATGCAATGCAAAGTATGAAATATTATGCCAGATGCTATGAAAATGAGAGGGCAAATTTTGGTGTGTTACACATCCTTTAGTGAAAGCATTACGGTGAATACTTACGTAACGCATAATCCATTCATTCAAATCACGTAAAAGCTTTAATAATTGTTGTAAATGTGCCCTAAAACCTTTATTGATGAAAAGAAGAAAAACATATTTTGGAGATTGCATTTACCGCAAAAATCAGAAGTTTTAGAAAGTCGGACGAAAAGTCGAAAAGAAAGAAAAAAACCGATCGGATGAATAGTGCCCATACAGATGAATAGTGACGTTTGTACGAATGAATAGTGATATTCGTACGGATGAATAGTGACGCTCTTACGGTGAATAACGATTTCAGATTTTTGGGTTTTTCGATAGTTTCTCGTTTGTCATGTTTCAGGCTATTGTGGTTTTTGGATTTGTTTGTTGGGTGTTTGATATTATAAATATGTATCTCTTATATATTTGGTGTGTGACAATCTTAGGGTTTACACCAACAAATGAGAGAAAGGGTTTAAAGGTATTAGGTTTCAGCACAAATAAAACCTTGGATTATACCTTGGATTTAAGTGATTCATATATTAAGAGTTGAAGAGGTTGGGAAACACTTGGGTAGAAAACAGGGTTATTCTTGGGAACCTGAAGGTGAATGCTATTTTCTTTTAACTCATCCATAATCTTTTGTAACAACTTTTTGAGTATAGTGAATTGGAAAGTTTCTCTTTTCCCCAGAGGAGATTGGTTTGATCGAACTGGGTAAACAAACCTTCACTTTCTTCTTGCCTTATCCTGTTATATTATCTGTGTACGAATTATTATTGTTGCAGACCATTTATTTTGGTTGCTATTGTTCTTTGTCCCACAAATTGATATTGAATTATGTTGTAATTCACAACAAGATTCACAACAAGTCGTGCAGTGAGCATGGAACAAAGTGAGTGTAACACCTCCTTTCTATACCCTCAAATAAACAATTAAATCATTTAGGCACATAATAAAAATTTCATCAGAGTATATTTGAAACATGGTATAAAAGGAGCATGCCACATTATACTTCAAATTAAAACATACAACACCTGCTCATACAAAGACATGCAACAAACGGGGTAACTTGCCACAGAAGGATTTCATCCTTCCATTCGTATACAAAGATTCAAATAACAGTGGAAACTATCATAACAACTTCAAACTTATATACTTATCATAAATATATCAACAAGTTTGATTCTCCAAATATTTCATGTTTACATAAAACATTCATCACCAAAATACATGTACAAAATGTATCACAAAAGGCATCAAGCCGACCCTAGCTACCCGGTGCTACATATCAGAGCCGACCGACCAAAAGAATGAAGACAAGCTTCACAAAAGAGCTCCAACAACCTACTCTGCAATGCCTCATAGAGCATCATAAAACAGCAGAAGGGTGAGAAACATGATCATAATAACATTGCAAATAATTATATATCTCAACATATAAATACACCGAAAACATGTTCTCACCACACATCATTTCTCATCACCCATATACATCACAATATATATATATATATATATATATATATATATATATATATATATATATATATATATATATTCGCACTAGCACATTCATTATGCACAATTCACATAAACATATATCCATTCATGTTTATTCACACATATACACTACAATGTAAATAAACACATATGTATATATATCCACACATCCATATATATATATATATATATATATATATATATATATATATATATAAACATGCATGTTTTCATCAATACATACTTTCATCTCCATATAAACACACACACACACACACACATATATATATTCATGTTTATTTCATCAATTCACAATTAGATGATTGATGCAAATCATAGAGACCGACTCACGACTCTATGCAAATGCAATGCGGTACCGACTTAATCATCATCAAGTTCACTCAGAAACTAATTGGAACCATCGCTCGTTACCTAAAGTGACTCCCCATCGGGCATACAATGTTCACCCATTACTCACACCCCACATGGGCAACAATGTTTATGGATTTTTCACACCCCACACGGGCACACAATCTGATTGCTCACACCCCACACGGGTACACAATCAATGTGAATGAATCACCCATTGCTCACAACCCACACGGGCACACATTATATGGATTGCTCACTCCCAACACAGGCACACAATCCGATCGCTCACACCCCATATAGGCACACGATCGTGTTGTAGTCATCACTCACACTCCACATGAGCACACGATGCTACAACAGATTCACAAAGAATCCCACAACACAAGAATGCATACATTATGCTTCACATGCAAAATGACACACAACATTCTTGAAAATGCATACATATTCACAATAATATCATGCATTCATCTCATTCAATTAGCATACATTTGCATTCAATTCAAGAAATGTATTCATTTTCTAAACGACCACAACATCACATCAAACCCACATTTCCATAATTAACTCAATTACGTTTTATCGGAGTTGGGTGAAAGTCGGCTAAAAATTACATTTCTTAGCATCATTAGTTTGTACACGTTTTTAGCTTCGAATCGATAAAAAGAATGCTTAAAATGGATAAACGAAACTAAAGTTATGAATTAAAACGTAAAACTCCCAAAACACCTCCAGGCTCGCAGAGCGCCCTTCTCGCTCGCTGAGCGAGAAAATCTCTGGATATCTTGCTGAGCGACAACAGCGATTCCAGAAATTCTCAGCTGCGCAACATTCCAACTAAACACTCCCAAAACTCCTAATAACTTCCATAAACATGATCATTAACATGTATTCAACAACATACTTCGATTATAACAACTTCTAACCGATTAATCTACCATTTTCTCACAATTTCATCAAAAACCTAACTTTTCATTCTCTCTAAACTTCACCAAAACAAAACCCCAATCATTTTCATACATACATAATCATATACAAGATTAAGATAACAATGTTTATCACCCTTACCCGATTATTCTGATTCCTAGGAGCAATCTTGATGATTTTCCAACTTTTTCCTCTTTTCTCTTCTTTTCTCTTCTCTTCCTTTTCTTTCTCCTTTTTTTTCTTTCTATCTCTCTTTTCTTTCTATCTCTCTTTTCTTTCTTTCTCACAACTTATATTTTTTTCTTTCTATCTTTCTATCTTACTAACTATTTCTACACTTAACTCATTTCCTTCTCTTTTCCACCAAATATCATTTCCTCACAAAATAATAATTCTACACAATTTCTAACTTATCATTAATTATCAAATGTCTAAAATACCCTTCAATTTAATTTTACCCGAAAATTCACAAAAAGGTAAAATCACATATCATATCAACATATCACATTAACATGTTAATTTCACAAATAAGACAATTATTACTCAAATAAAATAAAAGACTCAACAAAATTGGGAAATATCGAATTGGGGCGTTACAACTCTCCCCCACTTTTAGAAATTTCCGTCCTCGAAAATATTACCTGATTCAAACAACTCCGGATACGACTCCTGCAGCCCACTCTCTAATTCCCAAGTCATATTGCCTTCCGCAGCGCCTCCCCATGCTACTTTTACAAGCGCAATATCCTTGCCTCTTAGCTTCTTGATTTCACGGTCCAAAATCTTAACCGACAAAGCTTCCACCGTATGGTTATCTCTTACTTCAACCTCGTCCATAGGAATAATATGTGACGGATCCGAAACATACTTCCGAAGTTGCGAAACATGGAATACATCATGCAAATTCGAAAGATTCGGAGGCAACGTCACATGATAAGCCACAACACCAACTCATGCAGTAATCTGATACGGCCCAATAAAACGAGAAGTCAACTTCTTCGACTTCAAAGCACGACCCACACCCGTAACCGGTGTAACTCTCAAAAACACATTGTCGCCTTCCTGAAACTCAAGATCCTTCCTTCTTTTATCATGATAACTCTTTTGTCTACTTTGAGAAGCTCTCATCTTATCCCGAAAAAACTTCACCTTTTCCATCGTCTGTTGTACCATCTCCGGTCCAACTACCGTTCTCTCTCCAGTTTCATGCTAACACAAAGGTGTTCGACATCTCTGACCATACAAAGCCTCAAATGGTGTCATACCAATAATCAAATGGAAACTGTTATTGTAGGTGAACTCAATCAACGCTAAATAAATATCCCAAACACCACCTTGCACTAGCACACAAGCACGCAACAAATCCTCCAACGATTGAATTGTCATCTCGGTTTGACCGTCCGTTTGCGGATGGTAAGCCGAACTCAATCTTAGCTTAGAACCCAAAGCCTTTTGCAAACTTTCCCAAAACCTCGATGTAAATCTAGGATCTCTATCCGATACAATACTCTTAGGAACTCCATGTAACTTCACAACCATATAAACATAAATCTCGGCTAACTTCTCCAAAGGATAACTAATATCAATCGGAATAAAGTGAGCAGATTTAGTAAGCCTATCCACAATTACCCAAATAGAATTATGACCTCTTTGCGTACTCGGCAATCCCGTAACAAAATCCATCGATATACTATCCCATTTCCATTCCAGAACATCCAAAGGTTGCATCAAACCACTAGGCTTCTGATGTTCCACCTTAGACTTCTGATAAGTCAAACACGCATAAACAGAATGAGTTACATATCTCTTCAATCCAGACCACCACAAGATCTTCTTCAAATCTTGATACATCTTATTCGCTCCCGAATGAATACTTAAGTTACTTTGGTGTCCCTCTTCCAATATCATCTTTTTCAACTCTGCATCATCGGGAATACAAATACGACCACGGAATCTCAAAACTCCAAAATTATCAACCTTGAAATCCTCATTCTCATTCATCATCAAATCGACAAATTTCAAATCCAATTTTTTCTTTTCACACACGGTTGCAAGAAAATCATTCGTAACATGTAGCATACCAAGTCTCACACTTCTCGGCGTCATCTCACAAACTAAACTCAAGTCTCTAAAATTCTCCAAAAGTTCCCATTCTCTTATCATCAATGCGGACATATGTAACAACTTACGACTTAAGGCATCGGCCACCACATTCTCCTTACCCGGATGGTAATTCAAACCAAAATTATAATCCTTCAAAATCTCTAACCACCTTCTTTGTCTCATGTTCAATTCCTTTTGATCAAATAAATACTTCAAACTCTTGTGATCACTAAAAACTTCGAATCATGCACCATAAAGATAATGCCTCCAAATTTGTAGAGCATAACCACGGCCACTAATTCCAAGTCATGCGTAGGATAATTATTTTCATGCACTCTCAATTGTCTTGAAGAATAAGCTACAACTTTTCCATCTTGCAACAAAACACCACCTAACCCAAACAATGAAGCATCACAAAACACCAAAAATGGTTCCGTCGGATTTGGCAAAATCAAGATCGGAGCCGTTGTTAACCTTCTCTTAAGTTCCATGAAACTCTCTTCACAATGAATATCCCAAATGAAAGCCTTTCCTTTACAAGTCAACTGCGTTAACGGAAGTCCCAACTTTGAAAATCCTTCAATAAACCTCCGATAATAACCCGCCAAGCCTAAAAAGCTTCGAATCTCCGTAACCGATCTAGGAACTTCCCATTGCATTACCGCATCAATCTTGGATGGATCCACACTAATACCACCAACGGAAATAACATGTCCAACAAACCTTACCTTCGACAACCAAAACTCACACTTTGACAACTTAGCATACAATTGCTTTTCTTTCAAAATCTGTAACACAATCCTTAAATGCTCTTCATGCTCCTCTTGAGAATTTGAATAAATTAAAATGTCGTCGATGAACACAACCACGAAATGATCCAACTATTTATGAAAAATACGATTCATGTATTCCATAAACATACTCGGCACATTAGAAACCCCGAATGGCATCACGGAATACTCGTAATGACCATACCGTGTTCTAAAATCCGTCTATTGAATATCCTCTTCTTTCACACGAATCTGGTGATATCCTAATCTCAAATCAATCTTCCTGAAAAAACGTGCACCGACCAATTGGTCCATCAAATCATCGATCCTCGGAAGCGGATACTTGTTCTTAATTATCACCTTGTTCAAATGTCGATAATCAATGCATAACCACATATTCCCATCCTTCTTCTTTACCAATAATACCGGAGCACCCCAAGGAGAAACACTCGGCCTAACAAATCTCTTGTCCCACAAGTCATTCAATTGCTTCTTCAATTCTACCAACTCTGAAGCTGACATACGATACGGTGCCATTGAAATCGGTCTAATACCCGGAACTAGATCAATAGAAAACTCAGCCTCTCTTTTCGGCGGTACATCCTTAATATCCTCAGGAAACACTTCTGGAAAATCACACACCACTGGAAACCTACTAAGCTCCATTTCGCTCTCTACTAACAACGATGCAAACAAACCAAACAATTGAGCTTCATCCACTAAAAGTTTCTTCAACTCCTTCGTGGATAGGAAACTCTCTTCCTCAACATCGTCCAAAGTAGGAAACCTCACTAACTTATGATAGCAATCTATATGAACTCGATTCAATTGCAAGCAGTTCATACCCAAGATTACGTCCAAACCCTCCAACGGCAAACAAACTAAATCCATAACAAAGTCCTTACCATACATTGTCAAAGAACAACTTACACACACCAAAGAAGTAGTTACCGACCCTGAAGCAGGAGTCTCAATAACCATCTCACCACCCCAAGAAGACATAAACAAATTCAAACGCTTAGTGCACTCAAGAGAAATAAACGAATGAGTCTCTCCCATATCAATAATAGTAACTAAAGGCATACTATTAATAAAACATGTACCTTTAATCAAATAGTTTGCACTAGTAGTGTCCTTCCCTGCTAATGCAAACACCTTTCTGCCCGCCTGAGCTTGCTTCGGCTTAGTATACTTAGTACTAATGTGACCCGCTTCTCCATAATTGAAGCACTTCACAATATTCCTCCTACACTAGGTAGTAGCATGTCCAAGGCCTCCACAGTTTGAACATTTCACAATGTTCTTCCCACACTCAAAAGACTTATGACCCAAATCTCCACACTTGTAACACTTAACGGGACCAGAACTCCCTCCATCAGATCTTTTATCAAAGTTTCCCATATGCTTGCCCTTATCAGCGGATGTCACATAAGGTCTACTTCTAGCTTGTTGCTTTCCTTTCCTCTCATTCAAACTCTTGTAATATGTAGAACGAGCTTTGTTATCTTCCTCAAAAATTCTACAACATTTCGTCAAATCCGAAAACCTTCTAATTCTCTGATATCCCACAACTTGCTTAATCTCAGGACGTAAACCATTCTCATACTTGATACACTTCGAAAACTCAGCAGTCGCAGCAGCATAATGAGGATGAAACTTAACTAACTCCATAAACTTAGCAGTATAGTCCACCACTGACATACTAACTTGTTTCAGTTCAAGGAACTCCATCTCCTTCTTCCCCTTCACACTCTCAGGGTAATACTTCCCTAAGAACTGAATACGAAAAACTTCCCAAGTTATATCCTCATCATCCCCTTCAAGAGCTTGACTTCTACCGACCCACCAATCATCGGCTTCTTCCTTCAGCGTGTGAGAACCAAGCCTCACCTTACTCTCTTCAGCATAGTCCATGACTCTGAAGATTCTTTCAATCTCCTTCAACCAATTCTGAGCACCATCGGAATCATATCTTCCTTTGAAGATCGGCGGCTGATTCTTCCTGAACTCATCATTAGCGTTCACATTATACGCTCCCTGCACCGCCCTAGCCATTGCTTCCAAAGCAGCAACCATCGTATTGTCATTCGTACCAGCCATATTCTGATCATTCCCAAAACAACAACAATGGTAAACAACAGTTAAACCATCACAACAACAAGACAGACACAACTGACTCGAACACTGGCTCTGATACCACTTAATGTAACACCCCCTTTATATACCCAAAATAACCAATTAAATCATTTAGGCACATAATAATAATTTCATCAGAGTATATTTGAAACATGGTATAAAAGGATCATGCCACATTATATTTCAAATTAAAATATACAACACCTGCTCATACAAAGATATGCAACAAACGGGGTAACTTGCCACAGAAGGATTTCATCCATCTACCCGTATACAAAGATTAAAATAATAGCGGAAACTAACATAACAACTTCAAACTTATATACTTATCATAAATATATCAACAAGTTTGATTCTCCAAATATTTCATGTTTACATAAAACATTCATCACCAAAATACATGTACAAAATGTATCACAAAAGGCATCAAGCCGACCCTAGCTACCCGGTACTACATATCAGAGCCAACCGACCAAAAGAATGAAGACAAGCTTCACAAAAGACCTCCAGCAACCTACTCTGAAATGCCTCATAGAGCATCATAAAATAGCAGAAGGGTGAGAAACATGATCATAATAACATTGCATATAATTATATATCTCAACATATAAATACACCGAAAACATGTTCTCACCACACATCATTTCTCATCACCCATATACATCACAATATATATATATATATATATATATATATATATATATATATATATATATATATATATATATATATATATATATATATATATATATATATATATATATATATATATATTCGCACTAGCACATTCATTATGTACAATTCACATAAACATATATCCATTCATGTTTATTCACACATATACACTACAATGTATATAAACACATATGTATATATATCCACACATCCATATATATATATATATATATATATATATATATATATATATATATATATATATATATATATATATATATATATATATATATATATATAAACAAGCATGTTTTCATCAATACATACTTTCATCTCCATATAAACACACACACACACACACACACACACACACACACATATATATATATATATATATATATATATATATATATATATATATATTCATGTTTAATTCATCAATTCACAATTTAGATGATAGATGCAAATCATAGAGACCGACTCACGACTCTATGCAAATGCAATGCGGTACCGACTCAATCATCATCAAGTTCACTCAGGAACTAATTGGAACCATCACTAGTTACCTAAAGTAAATCCCCTTCGGGCATACGATGTTCACCCATTGCTCACACCCCAGATGGGTACACAATGTTTATGGATTGCTCACACCCCACACGGGCACACAATCCGATTGCTCACACCCCACACGGGCACACAATCAATGTGAATAAATCAACCATTACTCACACCCCACACGGGCACCCAATTTTTATGGATTTCTCACACCCCACACGGGCACACAATCTGATCGCTCACACCCCACATGGGCACACGATCATGCTGTAGTCATCACTCACACTCCACATGAGCACACGATGCTACAATGGATTCACAAAGAATCCCAAAACACAAGAATGCATGCATTATGATTCACATGCAAAATGACACACAACATTCTTGAAAATGCATACATATTCACAATAATATCATGCATTCATCTCATTCAATTAGCATACATTTGCATTCAATTCAAGCAATGTATTCATTTTCCAAACGGCCACAACATCACATCAAACCCACATTTCCATAATTAACTCAATTACGTTTTATCGGAAAAGTCGGGTGAAAGTCGGCTAAAAATTACATTTTTTAGCATCATTAGTTTCTACACGTTTTTAGCTTCGAATCGATAAAAAGAATGCCTAAAACGGATAACTGAAACTAAAGTTATGAATTAAAACGCAAAACTCCCAAAACACCTCTAGGCTCGCTGAGCACCCTTCTCGCTCGCTGAACGAGAAAATCTCTGGATATCTTGCTGAGCGAGGAAACTCTCGCTGAGCGACAACAGCGATTCCGGAAATTCTCAGTTGTGCAACAGTCCAACTAAACACTCCCAAAACTCCTAATAACTTCCATAAACATGATCATTAACGTGTATTTAACAACATACTTCGATTATAACAACTTCTAACCGATTAATCTACCATTTTCTCACAATTTCATCAAAACCCTAACTTTTCATTCTCTCTAAACTTCACCAAAACAAAACCCCAATCATTCTCATACATACATAATCATATACAAGATTAAGATAACAATGTTTATCATCCTTACCCGGTTATTCCGATTCCTAGGAGCAATCTTGATGATTTTCCAACTTTTTCCTCTTTTCTCTTCTTTTCTCTTCTCTTCCTTTTCTTTCTCCTCTTTTTCTTTCTATCTCTCTTTTCTTTCTATCTCTCTTTTATTTCTTTCTCACAACTTATATCTTTTTCTTTCTATCTTTCTATCTTACTAACTATTTCTACACTTAACTCATTTCCTTCTCTTTTCCACCAAATATCATTTTCTCATAAAATAATAATTCTACACAATTTCTAACTTATCATTAATTAGCAAATGTCTAAAATACCCTTCAATCTAATTTTACCCGAAAATTCACAAAACGGTAAAATCACATATCATATCAACATATCACATTAACATGTTAATTTCATAAATAAGACAATTATTACTCAAATAAAATAAAATAAAACTCAACAAAATTGGGAAATATCGAATCGGGACGTTATAGTGAGCATCATGGTTAGTTGATGATAGATTGAGAAATTTTCCAGTAACAACGACTACGGGTTATGGAAAAAGAAGATGCAAGCAATTTTAATTCAAGATAAGTGTATCGTTTCTTTGAAGAGTGAAGCATTTATACCTGCAAGGCTTACACAAGTACAAAAGACTGGGATGATGGATAAGGCCAAGAGTGCCATTATCTTGTGCCTCGGGGATAAATTTCTAAGAGAAGTCTCCAGGGAGAAAACTGCGGTTGCTATGTGGAAAAAACTTGAATCATTGTATATGACAAAGTTTTTGGCTCACAGGTTGTATCTGAAACAAAAACTCCATTCATTTCGAATGGTGGAGAACAAATCCATAGTTGAGAAGCTTATATAATTTCATAAGATTATCGATGATCTTGAGAATATTGAAGTGAAGATTGATAATGAGGATAAGGATTTTCTCTAATTGAATTCATTACCCAATTCCTTTGAGCACTTTAAGGATACCTTTTTTTATGGCAAGGAAGGTACTATTACTTTGGATGAAGTCCAGACAACGGTGAATGTAACTTCCCAATTTCAAATTTTAATTTATTAAGTAATTATTTATGAATAAGTGGAAGTAAGTGGTGTTTATGGAGAATACTGAATTATTTTATTTAAGATAATGATATAATAATATTGGGGATTATTTAATAAAATCATTATTAAGAAAATATAATAAAAGAGTTTGGAGGTCTAAGGGGCAAGATTTTCTTTTGAGTAGTTTATGAAATAGAGGTTACGATCAAAGAATTCTCACAATCGTGTTTTCTGGAAAAAGGTGAAAGTTGCTCAGAAGAACAAGGAAACTAAGAGGAATTGTGATCAAAGAGGAAGAGAAAGCTTCAATAATCAAGGTATGGGAAGAATTCTTGTTCAATAATCATAGTATAGGGACATATTATGAGAATGAAAGGTTTTAGGATGAAAACCTAAGTATTTGGGATGATGGATGGAGATTAGAGTTAATTAGTTGTTATATGTTGTTATTTATGATGGATTTATGATGATTATGTAGTATTTGAATGTTTATTGTTGTTCCTCTGATGTTTTGAGAGGTTTAGGGTTGTTCTGAGTGTGGTTGGATTCTGCATAAATCATAGGGTTTGCTTCTGTGAATTGTGTTTCTCTGTTAGCAAGCTGGAGCTCGCTTTGTGAGAAGAGTCAGGGAGTTCGCCGCTTAGCGAGCATTGTATTTCCAGAAAATAATGTTGTGCTCCCTTGTGGAGGGTAGATGGACAGTGTCCATCACATGTTGAAACCGGTACCACATGCATTTATGAGGTTGCATTTCATTCTATGTGGCATAGCATGATCGCATAGTTGTTTAATGATGTGTGTTTGTTGATGATTATATGTGGGTGAGTTTGTTGTAGTGATTTATGATTAATTGTTTCTTATGATTCAGCCTTGTACTATTTTTATTGAATTTTGATTACTCACCCTACCTTCCGTTTGTGATGGTCTATTATGCCATCATGCCGATCCTGAAGCTTAGTGGAAGATTTTCGGAGGTAGCTTGGAGTGGATCCCATGGTGTATAGAGTTTAGATGGTGTCCCGCGCTGAGTTATGTAACACTGGGAAACACTTGGGTTATATTAGTTGTTTCGGTTGTTTTAACAGTTGAGGATTATGTTGATTTATAATTGGATTCTTTTAGCTATGTTGATTAAGTTGTTTGAATAATGATTTGCTGCCCTGAATTAAGATTTTATTATGTTGTTATGAATTAAAGTTACAACCCGTGTTACGGGACATGACACATATTTTGTTGTTATCATGATGTTATGTTGAAAATGTGATGCCCTTTCATGTCTAACTCTGATTTTATTTAAAAAATATGACTAATTATGTTTGTGGGTAGAAAGGGTGTTACATTAGTGGTATCAGAGCAGGTCGGTCTATCAGGTCATGTGTCGTTGTTGTTAGCCTGTGTCGGTCGTTATTATTAACGATTATTCTTATCTTATGTGTGAGTGTTGTGTAGAATGGATAGAAACAACACACGTGCGCTTGCGGAAGATGTTACGGCTTTAGTGGACGCTATTGCTTAGAACAACGAACAAGATGAGTTTCGTGCTTTGGAGAAGTTTTAGAGTAACAATCCGCCGGTGTTTGAAGGTGATCATGAACTGCTTAATGCTCAGAAGTGGATCAAGGCTATTGAGAAGATATTTAGGGTGATGGCATGTACTGATGCACAAAAGGTGTAGTTTGGTACACATATGTTGTCTGAAGAGGCTGAAGACTGGTGGGATAATACCCGTCAGTGTTTAGAGGATGCTGGTACTGCAGTGACTTGGGCAATATTCAGAAAGGAGTTTCTGGGAAAGTATTTTCCAGAAGATGCTCGTGGCAAGGTGGAAGTAGAATTCCTTGAGCTGAAATAATGGAATATGATGGTAGCAGAGTATGCTGCCAAGTTTGGGAGGTTGGTGAAGTATTGTCCTCACTACAAACGTGCCAATGTTGAATTGTCGAAGTGTCTCAAGTTTGTGAATGAGTTGAGACCGGAGATCAAGCAAGGAATTGGATGTCAACAAATCCGAAGATATGTTGAATTAGTAGATAAAAGCATAATATATGATGAAGATAGACGAGCTCGATCTAATCACTACAAGAAGCTAAGTGATAAGAAAGAGAAATATCAGCTCAGAGGAAAGCCTTATGTAACTCCAACTAAGAAAGGGGAGCAGAAAGGTTCATAATGGAAGAAGCCAAGTATGGGAGCAGGTTCTAATCTTCCCAAGTGTTATAAGTGTGGTGAATTTGATCACAAATAAGATGTTTGCACTAATTCGGTGGTGCGATGCTATAGATGTGGTAAGAGAGGTCATAGGGTTGGTGATTGTCCAAATGAAGGTCCAACTTGCTTTAATTGTGGTGAACAAGGACATATCAGTATCCAATGCCAGAAGCCTAAGAAGACTGCTATTGCTGCTCAAACCAATGGCAAAGTGTTTGATTTGACTGGTTCCGAGACTCCTAAGAAGGACAATCTAATCCAGGGTACTTGTTTTATTAACAATGTCAAGTTGATTGCTATTATAGATACTAGCGCTACACATTATTTTATTTCTCTTGAATGTGCTAATAAGTTGGGTGAGTTGAAGAAGCAACTAGAAGAGTTGTTAGAGAAGAAGTTTGTTCAACCTAGTGTTTCTCTGTGGGGTGCTCCGATGCAGTTAGTTAAGAAGAAATATGGTAGTATAAGGTTGTGTGTTGATTATCGACAGTTGAACAAGGTTACTATCAAGAATAAGTATCCACTATCGAGAATTGAAGATTTTATTGATCAGTTAGTAGGAGCTTGTGTATTTAGCAAGATTGATTTACGATCTGGTTACCATCATATTTGTGTTAAGTCTGATGATATTCCGAAGACATCATTCAGAACGAGGTATGGTTATTATGAGTATACGGTGATGTCGTTCGGTGTATCCAATGCACCCGGTGTGTTCATGGAGTACATGAATAGAATCTTTCATGAGTACTTGAATAAATTTGTTGTAGTCTTTATCGATGATATTCTGATTTATTCTAGGACAGAGGAAGACCACGAAAAACATTTGAGGATTGTATTACAAGTGCTGCGAGAAAAGAAGCTTTTTGCTAAATTGTCAAAGTGTGTGTTCTGGTTACAAGAAGTGATTTTTCTGGGCATATTATTTCTAGTGGTGGGATTTATGTTGATCCGTCGAAAATTGATGCAGTGTTGCAGTGGGAGACTCCTAAGTCTGCTACCGAGATTAGAAGTTTTCCGGGTTTAGCAGGTTACTACAGGAAGTTTATCGAGGGTTTTTCCGAAGTTGGCGCTACCTTTAACTCAGTTGACTCAAAAGAGCCAAGCTTATGTGTGGGATGTTGCGTGTGAAAAGAATTTTATGGAGTTGAAAAAGAAGTTAACAACTTCTCAAGTGTCGATTTTTCCAAATCCGAATGAACCGTTCATAGTATATTGTGATGCGTCGAAGATGGGACTTGGAGGAGTTTTGATGCAAAACGGAAAGGTGGTTGCTTATGCTTCCAGGAAATTGAGAGTTCATGAAATAAATTTTCCTATGCATGACTTAGAGTTAGCAACTGTGGTGTTTGTGTTGAAGATCTGGAGATATTATCTCTTTGGTTCGAAATTTGAGGTGTTCAATGATCATAAGAGTTTGAAATATCTGTTTGACCATAAGGAACTAAATATGAGGCAGAGGAGATGGTTGGAATTGTTGAAAGACTTTGATTTTGATTTGACTTACCATCCTGGTAAGGCAAACGTGGTTGCAGATGCTTTGAGTAGGAAGACATTGCATATGTTGATGGTGAAGGAACTTGAAATGATTGAACAGTTCCGAGATATGAGCTTGTTATGTGAAGCTACGTCTGAAAGTGTAAAGTTGGGAATGTTGAAATTGACAAATGATATTGTGGAGGAGATCCATTTGGGACAATAATTAGACTTGAAGTTGGTTGATCAGATGACTTTGATTAACCAAGTTAATGGAGGTGAATTTCGAGTTGATGAAAATGGTATGATGCGATTCCGGGATAGAGTGTGTATTCTTGACGTTCTGGAAATTAAGAAGGGTATTTTAGAAGAAGGACATCGTAGTTGATTGAGTATTCATCCTGGTGCTACGAAGATGTACCATGATTTGCATAAATTATTTTGGTGGCCTGGTATGAAGAAGGATGTTGCTGAATTTGTGTATGCGTGTTTGATTTGTCAGAAGTCAAAGATTGAACACTAGAAACTATTAGGTATGATGCAGCCGTTGAATATTCCAGAGTGGAAGTGGGACAACATTTCCATGGATTTTGTAACAAGTTTTCCGAAGAATGCTAAGGGAAATGATTCTATTTGGGTAATCATAGATAGATTGACTAATTCGGCCCATTTCTTGCCGGTGAAGATTAATCATTCTATGCAGAAACTAGATGAGATGTATATTGAGGAAATTGTGAAGTTACATGGGATACTGTCGAGTATCGTATTAGACAGAGATTTGCGGTTTACTTTGAGATTTTGGAAGAGTTTACAAGATGCTTTGGGTACTAAGTTGAGGATGAGCCCTGCTTATCATCCACGGACAAATGGCCAGACTAAGAGGACTATCCAATATTTGGAGGATTTATTGAGGGCTTGTGTGTTGGATCAAGGAGGATCTTGGGATAATCATTTGTCATTGATCGAGTTTACCTATAATAATAGTTATCATGCTAGTATTGGAATGGCACCGTATGAAGCATTATATGGTAGAAGATGTTGGACTCTGTTGTGTTGGTATGAGTCAGGAGAAAGTGCAGTACTTGGACCTAAAATCGTGCAAGAGACGATTGAGAAGCGTAAGATGATATGTGAAAGAATAAAGAGTTCTCAAAGTCGACAAAAGAGTTACCATGACAAAAGAAGGAAAACACTTGAGTTTCAAGAGGGAGACCATGTATTCTTGAGGGTTACTATGATAACGGGTGTCGGAAGAGCCTTGAATTCTAGGAAGCTTACTCTGTGTTTTGTTGGACCATATCATAGTCCGCGTTGTCGTTGTCGCTTGTGAATTTGCATGATGTGTTCCATGTGTCGCAGTTAAGGAAGTATGCGTGCGATCCATCGCATATGATTCAGATGGATGATATTCAGGTAAGGGATAATCTGACTGTTGAAGTTTTACCATTGCGAATAGATGTCCGAGAAATGAAGCAGTTACGAGGAACAGAGATTGCCTTAGTAAAAGTATTGTGGGGTGGACCAACAGGTGAAAGTTGGACATGGGAACGTGAAGATCAGATGAAGGAGTCGTATCCGACTCTTTTTACTTCAGGTAAGATTTTCGAGGACTAAAATTCCTAAAGTGGGAGAGAGTTGTAACATCCCAATTTCATAATTTAATTTATTAAGTAATTATTTATGAATACGTGGAAGTAAGTGGTGTTTATGGAGAATAATGAATTATTTTATTTAAGATAATGATATAATAATATTGGGGATTATTTAATAAAATTATTATTAAGAAAATAAAATAAAAGAGTTTGGAGGTCTAAGGGTCAAGATTGTCTTTTGAGTAGTTTATGAAATAGAGGTTACGATCAAAGAGTTCTCACAATCGTGTTTTTTTGGAAAAAGGTGAAAGTTACTCTGAAGAACGAGGAGACTAAGATGAATTGTGATCAAAGAGGAAAAGAAAGCTTCAATAATCAAGGTACGGGGATAATTCTTGTTCAATAGTTATAGTATAGGGACGTATTATGAGAATTAGGGGTTTTAGGATGAAAACCTAAGTATTTGGGATGATGGATGTAGATTAAAGTTAATTAGTTGTTGTATGTTGTTATTTATGATGGATTTATGATGATTACCTGGTATTTGAATGTTTATTGTTGTTCCTCTGATGTTTTGAGAGGTTTAGGGTTGTTCTGAGTGTGGTTGGATTTTGCAGAAATCACAGGGTTTACTTCTGCGAACCGTGTTTCTCACTTAGCGAGAAGAGTCAGGGAGTTCACAGCTTAGCGAGTTGTTCCCCTCCCTTAGCGAGTTTTTCCCCTCGCTTAGCGAGCATTGTATTTCCAGAAAATAATGTTTGTTTGTTGCTGATGTCGATGTCTGATCTTTTGTGCCATTTTGCTATGTTTTTACTGGAAGAATTATTACATGTTTAAGTATGTTAGGCTTAATAGTAATAATGATGATATGAGATAATAATTATGAATAAGTAGTAGGAATGATAACATGATGAAACAATAGTATAGAGAAATTATGATGATGATGAATGATGAATGCCGATACACGTATTGATTGATGATGATGATGATGTTGTTTGTGTATCCTGCATTCATGGTATTCCCTATGTTGATTTGAGGCTCCAATCCCATTGTGCAGATTAAGGTGTTGTTGATTATGTTGTGCTCCCTTGTGGAGGGTAGATGGCCAGTGTCCATCACATGTTGAAACCGGTACCACATGCATTTATGAGGTTGCATTTCATTCTATGTGGCATAACATGATCGCATAATTGTTTGATGATGTGTATTTGTTGATGATTATATGTGGGTGAGTTTGTTGTAGTGGTTTATGATTAATTGTTTCTTATGATTCAGCCTTGTACTATTTTTATTGAATTTGGATTACTCACCCTGCCTGCCGTTTGTGATGGTCTATTATGCCATCCTGCAGATCCTGAAGCTTAGTGGAAGATTTTCGGAGGTAGCTTGGAGTGTGTTTTGTGGTGTATAGAGTTTTGGTGGTGTCCTACTCTGAGTCATGTAACACTGGGAAACTCTTGGGTTATATTAGTTGTTTCGGTTGTTTTAACGGTTGAGGATTATGTTGATTTATAATTGGATCCTTTTATCTATGTTGATTAAGTTGTTTGAATAATGATCCGCTGCCATGAATTGAGATTTTATTATGTTGTTATGAATTAAAGTTACAACCCATGTTACGTGACATGACACATATTTGGTTATTATCATGATGTTATGTTGAAAATGTGATGCCCTTTCATGTCGAACTCTGATTTTATTTAAACAATATGATTAATTGTGTTTGTGGGTAGAAAGGGTGTTACAGTGAAATCCAAAGAATTTCCAAAGTCGAAAGATTTAAAGATTGTAGATAGTGGTGAAAGCTTAAATGTGTTAAGAGGAGGAGGTGAGCGTAAAGGGATGTCCAAATCAATGAGGTCAAACAATGTCAAAGGTAAAATGTTTTAATTGTCATAAAATCGCTCACTTTAATAGGATTGTCCTGAAAGAAAGGTCAATGAAGATTCTACTCAAGATGTAGTTGCCTTGGGTGAGGAAATTCATGAGTATACCAAAGCACTAATAGTATCGATTTTAGAAACTGAAGATAGTTGGTTCATTGACTCTGGTTTCTCTTGTCACATGTGTCCAAAAATAGAATACTTTAAAACTTTGAAGATGGTGCAAGGTGGAGTAATTCGCCTTGGTAATAATAAGACATACAAGGTTCATAGTATTAGTACATTCATATTTAAAGTGTTTAATGATCATGAACTTCTTATTCACAATGTGAGGTATGATCCAGAACTCAAGCGAAGTTTGTTATCTATAAGTATGTTTGATAATCTAGGTTATTGTACTAGAGTTTAACATGGAGAGTTGAAGATTTCGCGTGACGAATTAATTATTGCTAAAGGATCTAAAATATGTGGTCTTTATATTTTAGAAGGTTCAAATGTTGTTATTCATTCATCATTAACTAGTGGAGGATTTCATGACAAGGAAGAGCTATAGGATTTAAGTTTAAGGCGTTATGAATGCCTTAAGAAAGTTTCAGAGGAATATAATGAATTTTGTAGTAATCAAGGGATAAAAATGGATATTACTGCTGAGTTGTTATTGAATTTTTGGGGAAGAGCTGAGGTTAAAACAACTTACTTGGTTGGTAGAGAATTTCTTCAAAAGAAGAATAGTAAAAACCAAGGGAGAAACCTGGTAAAAACTATAACGGAGAAAACTCAGTTTGAGATGAAGTTTCTTACTATGAATGCTAGCAGTAGTGGGGGAATGGTTACAAATATCTGTGATTATCATTTGACACATCATAAGGTAAGGAGGGTTATTGTAAGATCTCAAAGGGACGGTTATGCTAGACTTTTATATTATGGTTTTAATGTGGCTGAAGGACTACAAAATAAAAGAAAAGAACCTTCAGGGAGACATTTGAAAACAAGTGGAGTCAAGGGTGGTTGAAAAATCATACTTGTAGGCTTGTTAAATTACCTAGGCAGAAAAAGGTAATTGGAAACAAGTGGATGCAAGTGGAGAGATCAAGATTCAAAGGTTGCTTGAATTTGATCAAAGTGTAAACACCCCAAATTTGCCCTCAATTTTTCTCACACCGTGGCTTATGATCTTTCATATTGCATTGCATAAGCATATCATATCACATTGCATATTTTGTATCACTGCATAAGCTGCATAACTAGGGTTTGTGATCAGATGAATCCAAGAAGTGATCTGAGCTATCTCAATGGTCTTGAAGCATGCCAAGAGGGTCCATTAGTGTTATATGATCTTATTACTTTCCTAATAAGTCTTTGAAGTCACAAAGTCTCAGAGGATTGCACAGAGGTCCAGGCAGGCTAGGGTTTTCTACACAGATGACCTAAAATTAGGGTTTTGGTTTTGAGGCCCTTAATCTCAATTTTTTTGTTCATTATTGTTTATAATGGTCTCAATATGTTATAAGGAGCATGTGTACCAAATTTGATGAAGAAATTCATTGTGGAAGTCATCTGATCAACTTGTAACTTATTGTGCAAGAAAAGTCAGAATCATGGCATCTAAGGCCACACCAATGGTACCAAAGGGTCATCATCATCATTTTTGAAGTTCCATGATCTTTATTTGATCTTAGAAGTGGTTAGAAGTTCACAATATTGAAGAATTTCAACCCATTTGCAAACTTTTCATTTTTGGACATGGCTTGTAATGAAAACTTTCCATTTTGGGAAAGATTTTCAACCTCCTCTTTCTTGATTAAAAATGCTTCAAATGGAAAATCTTCAAACATGAAAGTTGTAGATTGGATCTTCCCATTTTCAAAAAGTACAAGAACTCGTCTTGATTCATCCTAGAACTCAAGATATGATGTTTCAAAGTTGGGAAAAATCTTATAATTTTCAAGTATGTGCCAAAGAGGGATTTTTGCAAAATCAAGTTTCAAGACTTCTAATGACCTCTAATTAACCTCTAAGCATCATAACAACATCACATAGCTTTCCTTGATCAGAATTGTACCAAGAATCACAAGTTTTCATGCCTTGCACTTCAAAAAATTTCAAAGAGGGAAATTTGCAAAATCCATGCTATCACATGAATCAAGCCATCCAGCTCACAAAATCTGATCCAAGGGCCATCCTTGAATGAAGCTGAGGCAGGACAAGCCTTGTGATCTCCTCTGACCCATGCGATACTCATAGTTTCCAAACATTGACTTTTTTGCAAATGGCCCATACCAATCACACTATGCCACCACCAACTTTCTGACCAATCACAACCTCTTATGCAAACATCAAGCAACTCATTTCATACAACACACAAGCCTGAAGCAAGCCACACATTCAGATTGCCCAAAATTTCCATAAACCTTCAAGTGTTCGAATCTCTCCACACAACCAACAAAACTCAAAACCCTTTGCACCAATCATCTCCACATAACCTAAGGATCACAAAACACCCTTTACCATGGCCTAAAAACCCCTCAAACACAAACACGATTCTGAGTTATCAGAACCAAACATCACAAACTAGCCATTCAAAACTTGTTCTGAGCCTTCCAGAAGCACAAGGGGATCAAGTGAGTGGATTAGCATCAAGGAGAGGGCCAGAAAGTACCAAACTGAAGAGCTTCATCTCAGGTAGTCACCAAGAACTTTTTTTCCAGAACTTGTTTTTCAAGTTACAATATCAATCTACATGCTTCATTGATCATTGTGATATGTTTAATTTTGAAAATGGTTGAGAAATGAGTGTGTAATGTGCTTCTGATTTTTTTTAACCTAAAGCTTGTTTGATTCGATTCAGCCTGTTGATGAAAAATAAATGTGTTTTGCTTGTTGATTCTTGTCCTATGTTGTTTGGGGATAAATTCTAGAGCTTTTGGGGTAGCCTAGGGAGAGAGTTAAGGTGAAGAGCATGCCGGAGAAGACGACCGGAACATTGTTCCGGTCGCCTGAAAAAAATTAGCCCTAATCCATAATTATTGGCCAGTTTGAATCTCCACCCTTAGCTCTTGTGTTTCCCGCGTGCATGAGTGGCCAGGATTCGTTCAATTAGTCCTAATCATAATTAATTAGGTTAATTAATTTAAATTAGTCAGATTCAATCCTAGCCTTAGGATCACACGCCAGGTCACCAGCTTTGAATCTGAGCCTTAGATTTTGCATACTTTCTATTTTATTCTATTTTCTTTACATTTCTTTCATATAATTATTAAAAATAGCAAAAAGACTTTTAAAAATCTCATTTTCTGCATTTTCACTTCAAATATTTTTCTAAACTCAAAAACATTTTTATTTTTAATTTTTGCATTAAAAATGTATTTTTAAATCATTTAAATCATTTAAATGTTTATTTAATTAATTAATTGATTTTAATTAATTAAAAATACATTTAGGTTTTTAAAAATCACAAAAAAATTCATGAAGCATTCTTAGGCATTTAAAACAATTTACAAACTCACCATACAAATTTATTTTTAGGTTTGATCTTGTTTTCACAATTTTCTTTGAATTAGGGTTTCCAAATTTCACATTTTTCTAACCCTAACTTGAAAAAATCATTTCTGATCAACCATGATGAGTTTGAACTTGATTCATTTTGCATTCTTTCACACATTGCATCTAGTATCTAGGTTATTTAACTCATAATTTTGCATTGAATTTTCAATTTTTTTTGCATTTTTCCTTTAGAACCACCCAAAAAACCCTAGTTAACTTAGGAAATTCATATCTTTCTCTAGGTTTAGCTTCTGACCTCCACCTTTGGGGAGTAATCTTGTATGTGTTTAGGTTTTGTTTGAGTTCATTTTCAAATTTTTATCATGATATATGCTTCTATTTTGGTCATATGCATCTCATACATTCATAAAACCCTAATTTCTCATGTTCATTTGCATTCATATTTGCATATCATCATCATATGAACTTGCCATAATATTTCATTCACTTGTATGCCATCTTAGACATCTTAAGACATGCTTGAACATTGCTTGATCATTTCTTCATCCATTTGGTATGCTTTGAATTCATTACATTTCATGAACATCCATGTGTTTTCAAGCTTCTTACATGCTTCTCTTTGCACCTCATCTCTTGTATGATCATTCATAAGCATCTCACATGTCTTTGCATCATTCCATAGCACATTTGCATAGAATATTAACTTATAGGTTTGGTCTTTACACCTTCATGCCTTATTTCCTTTTGCTTTGCATCTTATGCATTCACACTAACATTTCAGGGGCTTATGGTAAGTTGTTTGGGATGTGGATCTGCCTTCACATCCTACGTCTTCTCTTCTCCTCATTTGCATTATTTACTTGTATTTGAATTGAAATTGCTTCACATGTTCTCTCTTGCTCCTATCTCTTTCTTTTAGGTTACTTATATTCTTCAGGAAGTAAGTAACCTATTCTCCTTTCTCTTCCCTTTTCATCTGCTTCTCCTTCCTTGGTGGCCTTCTGAAGATCTTCTCTTTAAGCCTCACAAACCATAGGATATCCAAGCATGATAATTTTTAGGGTTGTACATAGTCTCCCCTAGTCTTTTACCTTTGAGTCTCCTTGAGTCTCTCTTCTCATCTCATAATCAGAGGCTAAACACTTAAAGCTTTAGGACTTTGAATTAGGGTTATGCCTGCATCCTTATCTTAGGATGGAATGTATAACTTTAATCCTTGGTGTTAAATATTTAATTTGTTTACACCTCTTAATCAAAACACCTAATAACTATTAAGACTTAAGCTTGTAACTTGGGTCTTATGTTAGGGTTCCATCTCTTCCTTTTAGTTAAGAGGGACTAACCCTAGTGTTCAATGGACAAGTCCCCCTCAAGCTAGTCTTACAAACTTAAAACTCACTTCTTAATCCCACCCTTTAATTAAAATCCATTTTTAATAAAGGCTTGTTATATAATGAATTTAGTCCCTAACCATGGATTAAGTTGAGGAGTTTTCCTCAGCTTAAGTGTTCTCATCTATCATCCTTCTCTTAGGATGGTGTAATGAGTTCACTAATCCCTGATTAGAGATTAAATTTATTACTTAACACTAAACAAAAATCCAAAAACACTTAATAATCACAAGTAGGTTAATGATCTTAATCCTATATCATCATGGTAATTAAGTTGAGATCTTCATCTCATGCTTAAGTAGGCTCACTATCCCTAATCAGGGAAGATATAATGAGTTTACAAACCCTTGATTTAGGCTTAAGCTCATTATCCTATGCAAAACACCAAAAAAATAAAAAACTGAAGAAAAAAAAACAAACAATAATTGTCTCCTCCAGGATTCTTTTCTCATCACACTCATTCTATAAACGAGAACTCGCTTCTTCCGTCTAATGCAAGACAGTTAGCACTTGAGCCAGACGAGTCATACACTTGAGCATAGGCAAGCAAGCAGTTCACAACAAAATCATTCAGTCTCTTTGAGTCGAACTACGGTGTTCTGACTTCCTCATTGCACGAGAGGATACGTAGGCATAACTTAACAATTATCGAACAAAAGTCTCTTTGTCTCCCCTCTCCTTTCAGCTTTCTTTCTAAGCCTCAGTCTTGAGCATTTCACTATTTCTTTTGCACTTACACACATTCTTTTCTCCCTAGCTTTTCATACACAGTCAGCACATACACTACCCCTTTTAAGCATAATCAAGTAAGCATGGATCCCGTCGAGTACGACAGACGATCTGGGTGCAAATACCTTCCCAGGTCGTAACCATCCCCCTTCTCAGTTTCTTTGGTTCACAACCGTCTTATCCACACCTATCCAGGTTTATGTAGCATTACCTTTCCTTCGGGATAAAAATGCCTAGCTGGCGACTCTATTCAACCTTCAACCTCCAACATCGCCGACCGTCCGCGTCTGCACCGGGACGAGAGTCCGGGGGAGCGACAGTTTGGCGACTTCTTTTTCATATATTGATTTGAACATCATAGTGTATGCACATATCACTTCCTCCGAATAATCAAAATAAAAAGTTTACTCATCCGCTTATTGGAAAAACTCCAATCTTAAAGTTCACCAAATCAATCTTTCTAATTGATCACGTCTCTTGGTCTTCACCCTTTACTCAGGTGAAACAACCACCCCTTGGTTGTAATATGATTCTACCCTACACATAGAATTGAAAGATGAAAATGAGACAATTTAAATGAGAAGAAAAGAGAAATTCTAGAGGAAGAGGAAGAGGAAAAGAAAGATTGTATTGTTGTGCAAACTGCACTCAAAGTGTTTGTTACAATGTGTGTTAATCACAACTGTGATTTCTGAAAACTACACAATGCTACTACAAAACTTCTTACTTAGCTTCTTACTAACTTGTTACAAATGAAAGAGTTACTTTTTATTTATATATGAGATTACTTGCACTCTAAGTAATCACAAAATAACTAACTCAGGTAATGGAACATCATTTCGATGTGTTTGCTTCTTCTGAGTGCTATCAAATTCTTTTCCAAGTTGATAGCCAACATGTTGTCGATCTTCATGGTCTTTGCTCCATGATTCTTCCTAGTAATTTCTTTGACTAGATTCATTATCCATGTTTCTTGGCACGAACATAACGAATCTGCTATGTATTCTGGCTTACATGATGATAAATCTACCACTAGTTTCTTTCTCGAACTCCATGCGACTGGGGCACCACCTAACATGAACACATATCTTGTCGATTTTTTATCTTCAACTTCACCATACAAACTAGAGTCAGTGTATCCCACAAGCTTGCATTCTTTTCCTTAATCAAGTGAGGGAAAGTAATAACATAGTCGAATGTTCCTTTTGAGATACCTTAGTATCCTCATGGTGGCTGCAAGATGGGATACCTTTAGCTTTTGCATGAATCTCCTAACCATTCCTACATAATAGGATATATTTGGCCTTATGTGCCAAAGATATCTAAGTAATCCAATGTGTCTTTTGTACAGTGTTGGGTCGACACCATCTTCATTTAAATCTTTTATCAGTTGCAATCTGGGCTCAACTGGAGTCAAAGTTTGGTTGCAATCTTGCATCTCAAATCTCTTGAGTATTTCACCTACATATCTTATCTGATTCATCATCAAGCCTCTACCAATCTTGTAGAATTAGATACCAAGGAAGTATGATAGATTTCCCAAGTTTGACATTTCAAACTCCTTACTTATGTCATGTTTGAAATCTTCAATCTCCTTCTTGCAACTACCTTTTATCAATAAGTCATCGACATAAAGACACAATGTAAGCATCTCACTCATGCTTCTCCTAGCATACACACCATGCTTTGTCGTGCACTTCTCAGACTATTTCTCTCTTAGAAATTCGTATATTTTCTTGTTCCAAGTTCTTGGAGCTTGTTTCATTCCATACATGGTTTTGTGCAACCTGTATACTTTCCTTTCTTGGTCGTGTTTCATAAACCCAGCTGGTTGTGTTACATACACCTCTTTATCTAGTGGGCCATTCAGGAATTCACATCCATCTGAAATATCAACCAGTTATGCATATTTTCTAGACCAGAACTCAACCTGATTGTTTCGATTCTAGCTACTGGTGCAAAGACTTCATCATAGTCGATTTCTTCTTTCAGAAAACGAGAAATTGAAATGAAAAGAAAAGAGAAATTTTGAGTTAGAAGAAAATTATATTGTTATGCAAACTGCACTCAAAGTGTTTATTACATTATATGTTAATCACAACTGTGATTTCTGAAAAATACACAATGCTACTACAAAACGTCTTACTTAGCTTCTAACTAACTTGCTACAAATGAAATAGAGTTTTCTCTAATTATAGATGAGATTACGGACACTCTAAATAATCACAAAATAACCAATTTAACTGAAATTAAATTAAATCAATTTATTTCTACTTTGTTGACTCCTTCAATAGCTACATGTTTCGATTATACATACTCTTCGACACCTGTCTACATGTTTCGATTATACATATTTTTCGACACCCGTCAAATACAGACACATTATTTCTAATCCGACATAAAAAAATTACATAATACCGAACGTCGTATCGAATAATCATTCATCTAAAACTAACTCAATATTTTGATCAATTTATCTATTAAATTGGAAATGAATAATTTAGTCCTTCACAACCACAATTGGCACGCAGAGAATAAGTTATGTGGTAGATGCGTTGAATAAATGTTTTACAAATAATGCATGATTGTTATGTTTATTTAATAATATATGAATCTCCAATCTTATTATGGTGACATAGAATCGGTTGTGGACCTCACTTGCTTCCACTTGGTCATATGTGTAATTTTATCAAGCATCAATTAGCTGAGCTGTTTCTGTCCAAAGACTCAATGAATTTATAGTCTATAGTATTATATAGTAAATCAACACTCCAAAACAACATGCTCAAACAATTAATTACCAATACAAAATGTATAAATACAGGATTCAAAAAACGACATAACTTTTGGTAGTACATAAATTCAAGTTCGATCGTCATGTCTAAAAACTAAAAGTTGCAAATAATTTTAAATAAAAACAAAGTGCAATGAAAGTGTGTGATGTGGTGGTGGAGAAGATTGTAAGTAGAAAATAGAAATAGTGGTATCATACTTTAATGTATTTTAAATAGGTAGAAAACACGAGTGTTCAATGTTTGGAGGGCGACTTCTCCTCTACCGACGGGCTGTTAATATGTCTATATTGATCTTTCCTTGCTTTATCTTTACTTTTATCTTCTCATCAATGTGAAGGATGAATCAATGAAGTTATCTCTTATTGATGGGGAAATCAACCCTAGGTTTATTAATCTTTATCTTTTGCATTTGTTGGAGTTTTAAAGATTATATTACTTGAATTTAAACTCGAGTTCTATTTTAAAATTATAAATTATTTAATTAATTGAGTTTAATAATTTATTCATATTTAAATTTTAATGGTATTTTTCATACACATTGCCGTATGATCTAATAATTTTTTCCTTTATAATAGTTGTGATAGAACTCATTTAATGTCTTCTTTTGAATTTTGTTTGAATTAATAAAATGTAATAAAATGAAGTGGTATACAATATAATAAAATAAATTTTAATTATTTAAAGGTTAAATATGTTTTTAATTTCTATAAATATCTCAATTTTAATTTTAGTTTTTATAAAAAATCGTTAAGTTTTAATTCCTATAAAATTATTTTTGCACGCAAATTTAGTCTCTAGAGAGGAACTAACACTACGTGCAAAAGTAATTTTATAAGGACTAAAATTCAACATTGTTTTTTAAGAACTAAAAATCAAAATTGAAATATTTATAGGGACTAAAAACATATTTAACACTTATTTAAAATAATTAAAATTGAATGAAACGAGAGAAAATAATATATTTTTTTTTGTATTTTATTTGTTGTCATATTTTTTTCACCGTGAATAGGTATCATAATTCTTTATATATATATATATATATATATATATATATATATATATATATATATATATATATATATATATATATATATATATATATATATATATATATATATATATATATATATATATATATATATATATATAAAGAATATTTTTTTGAGATTTGATCAAATAATCATCATTTTACTTCATGTTTATTATCAAAATTATTACTTCATGTTATATGCTTATGGCTAAAATTTCTCACACAAAATGAACAATATATTTATAATAGAATTAGCAATATTATGTTTTAAACATTATATATATATATATATATATATATATATATATATATATATATATATATATATATATATATATATATATATATATATATATATATATATATATATATATATATATATATATATATATATATATATATATATATATATATATATATATATATATATATATATATATATTATTGAATAAAATATATGTATTTGGATTGACGATAAACAAAGTTAATTTTGATATAATTGAATTTGTTAGAAATTATTTTAACAGAGAGTTTAATATAATTAATTTTATTTGGATACATTAATATAGAAATGAGTTAAATTATTTGGAACTCACATAAATTTGATCCAATAAAAATATAAATGTTAAAGATATATTTTCAAAAAATTTAGCTCACATAAAATTCATTTATCTAATAAAAATATAAATGTTAAAATAACTATTGAAATTTTTATGAAGAAAAAGCGAAAGTGAAGACATTGATCATAACAACGGATTTGTGGCGATGAGGTATTGTAGAAAAAAATGTAAAATCCGCTCAAAGTTACCGACGCATTTAATATCCATAATTGTTTCTCTTTCATTGATTATTGATGACTTCCTTCAATCAGGTTTATTATTAAGGTGATTATGTTTCTGTTATATATATATATATATATATATATATATATATATATATATATATATATATATATATATATATATATATATATATATATATATATATATATATATAAAATCAATTAATAGCTCGAACAATCATTCTTTCTGGTGTTTTAATCACCTATTATGAGAAGTTATTATACAAATTATAACAATCTTAAGGCAAATTGTTGTAGTGTTAGATGTTTCTTTTTCTATCTATTAGGCTACTTTTTTCTGTTGAAAGTGTTTGTAATGTTGTTGGTTTAGTTCCCCACTCGAATTCTCCTGGAAGGATGCTCGGCCAAAACAAGAAATATAATTCAAGCATCTATCAAATCTATTTACAACTATATATACTTTGATTGGAATTGGGAGTTCCAGAGTAGTCGACTGGTATACCACCATAATTAATTTTCCTTTTATTTTTTATTCGGATAAGATTTATGTTGGCTCCATCGGGAGGCTCACATAGCTTGTTATGTCAGCTTGAAAAGTGAGTCGTATGTAGCGAGAGTCGCACGTATAATAATGAGGGGGTTCACAACTCTACGTGTAGTGCGGTGGTTGGGCATACCCACCCAATTTGTTCAATGATCTATGAATTTATTGGATCGACCCCCTTATTCGCATTCTTGAGCTTTTCCCTTTCTATGTAGGATAAGATGAACAAAGTAGCGTGTGAGGAACGAAAATATCCTATTTTAATTTAAAGTTAAGCAATTAACTCCTTATTTGCGATTGTTTTAAAGAAAACCTATATTCAATACCAATAGCAGAATAATTAGACTAGTGTAAGCATGTGGCATGTAGTCTCTCCAAGCATAAACTTCTAGGATCTCTTAGACAAATCATTTGTGAATAGGAAATGACAGGTTGAATCGACATACTCACAATTAGTCTGGTTTGGCCTTGTCAGAAAGGTTTTTTTTGTGGCGTCTCACTAATCAATGCACTAGTAATTCAAGATTTAAGATGATTTTCGATAAGCACACATTCATAGGCTGTTAGTAGGATAATGTGATAAAGATATTGAATTAACATGGTTGACTTTGATTGATTAACTGCTAGAAGTAGTCAACTAGATATGTTACTCATACATAGACTATGTACAAGGTAATATCCTTATATATAATATCAGCACATGAACAAGCGCATGAACAATGTGAGTCACAAGAGTTATATGCGAAACATACATATTGAATTAATAGGAACATATTTTAATCCTAAAAATACCATAACTCTCTTTCTACTTGAAGTGATATGTATACAGACCACCTCTAATTAAGTCCTATACTCGTTAGTCCGAAATATATTTACATATATAGACCGATCACAATGTTGATAGGAATCAACAAAGACTACTTCAACCATTGGTAAGAGCTTCACCCCTTTAATATAAAATCTTTTTCTTCATATACTTATTTTTTATAATTGTATAAAAGTTAGTTTTCGAAGATAAAGTTACACCGACAATGATTCAAGAAAAATAATATTATTATGGTCATCATAATTAGTAGTTAGATATCCATAAATCTCATTAATTTGCAGTTAGATCCTCTAGAATTTGGAAGTACAAGACATAACAAGAATAGAATAGTAGGTCTACACCAGTAAGTATGAAAAATGGCATGTTATAAATGATAATGTAAAAGAAAGAGTTTGAAAATGGCATGGCATAATTACGTACATAAAAATGAAATGACTATAGAATTGACATGAAAAAGGACGAGTGGGACTTTTTAGGAATGTAATTCTATAATAATAAGAATTTGGTAGGACGGTAGAAGGATCCATTTTTGTATAATTAACAATAGTTTTGGTCATTCTATTAAATAAGTTTGGTTTGGTGTATCCCTCAAACACTAGTTAGGTACAAACAGGGAGGAGGCTTCCCAGAGGCAAAGTGTTAAGTCCTTTTAGACTACTTTTTTTATTTATTCTTATCAATGTTAATCAATCAATCAATTTCAATTATTAGAATATTGAATGAGACAATGATTTCTTTTATTTAAATAGATCAATAAAATAAAAATTAATTCAATTTTATTAAACACATAAATATGTTTTTGGAAACAATAATATCTACCATTCTAACAATTTTGACTCACGGTAAAAAAAATTGAGTTTGTGTTTATTTTGTGTAAATTGAGTATCTAAAAGTGAATTAAAAATAAAGTAATTTATAAGACATTAATTTTTAAGTTTGAGATTCATATTGACTTTTAATAAGAAAAAATTATATTAATTATTTAATTTTAATAAGTTATTTCATGCTTAGGTGGTTGTTGTGTCAGCAATATCCTTCTTGTTTTTACATTTTTTCGTGTCTTTTTGCTCCATTCAATTCATGTTCCAACATTTTGATTTTCAATTTGTTTCTAGCCATGGCAACTTAACCTATTCAAAATACTCTTTCTATTCCTCTATTCCACCTCTTTGTTATCCCTCTCAAGATGTAGAATTTGTGATCACTAATTTAACAATCACATATTACATATTAAACTTCGTCATTGTCACATGTATTTATGATTTTTAGTTTTATAATTATTAATTAAACTTTGTCATTGTCAATGACTCCGATGTCAGTGAACTCGTCAAGAACAGTCCCAAGAACAACGGTAGTGGCGACAAAGATACACCATATCCATTCTCAATCCACGAAATCCCTATTACCTCCACCCCGACACCACAATTGTTTCCCCGTCCGTTGATGACAACAATTACCACAATTGGAGCAAATCGATACGTCGCGCCTTGACCTCCGAGAACATGTTTTCTTTCATCAATGGTATACTTCTGAAACCCTCTTTATCTGATCCCAACTATGAATTATGTAACAACCCATTTTTATTTAATTATTATTTGTGAAGTAATTGCGAGTTGATATGATTTCTTGTGTGTTGTGGTGTGTTTTCGTTGTGTTTTATGTACCAGTCGTAAGGGATAGTAGCCTTAAGAATGAGCCCTTAGGGTAGTACGAGTGTATGACCAAAAACGTAAAGACTTGGGGGTGTGGGAAGTAAAGTCAATTAGGCTAATTAGTTGGTATATGTTAGACCATAATGTAAATGGATATTTCATGGAATTATATCTATTAGTGGGAATTATTGTTATTATATCACTAGTGGAATTTAATAATAATGATAATACAATAATAATATGATGAAAATAAAATAAATAGAATATAAGATGTGTAAAGAGTGGAAGGACAAGTTGATAATTGGGGAAAGGTAAGTGAGGGTAAATAAGGCAAATCATAGTTTGGGTCTATGAAAAGAGTTAGGGAGTGATAAGTTATTTTCATTCTACGCAAAAGTGAGAGCAATGGAGAAGAGGTGAAAAGAGGCTAGGACAAGAAGAATGAGATAATCCATTAGAGAAGAAGGAAGCTCATCAATATAAGGTAAGGGTGGGGTTCTTTAATATCTCAAGGGTTTGATGATGTATGCATTCGAGTAGAAATCATTAGGTTGAATCCATAGGAATGTAATTGTTGGTTGATTGGGATTTTGGAGATAACTCATGATTAAAAGGATTGAAATTGATGAAATTGTTGTATTTGATTCGTTATGTTGAAATGGGCATGTTAAGTTTGGACCATAAGGACATAATACATGGAAAAATTGTATTAAAATCAATTTAAGTGCAGAAAATCTCAGTAGGGGAGTGTTGTTATTGCAGGGTTTTGCTGCTAAAATTGCAAAAAACGCTTAGCACCGTCGAGCGTGTAACGCCTGTATTTAATTAAATATTTTAATTAAATATTATTGAGTATTTTTCTGAATATTTGTTGAATATGTTGAATAGGTTGTTTGAGCTGATAAGTTAATAATGGAGTAAATAGTCGATTTAGTCGGGAGAAATTAATAGTAGAAATAATATTAAATTTCGTAGAGTATTAATTAACTTGGTTGGGTTATTGTGCGTGAGAAATATCAAAGTTAAGGATATTGTGTAGTAGGATCATTAAGAGAATGAGTAGACCCATTATTTTATTAAGTGATTATAATAAGATAGTGGAGTTAGGATGCAAACAAAACAAAAGGCAATTAGGTCACATAGTTTATCAAGCAGTAGAAACAAGGGTTTGGAGGCACAAGAGTTGGAGAAGAGAGGATAAGAGGGTTTTCTGTCAAAAGCCAAAGTTTCAGATTCGTTCGGGAAATTTGAGCTACCTTCAATCCAAGGTAAGGGTGGGGTTCAAATTTTATAACCGGGAATACGATAATTGGTATATAGGATTGGAAATTATATAATTTTCTACTGTGTAGTGTTGATTTGTGTTGATGAATTGTATTATTCTGGAAAAACTTTGTGGTGTTGATTTTATGTTGATGAATCGTTTATGTGGTGATTGATTTTTGTGAGCTAGGAACTGGTATTGAATATGGAAGAAATATGTTGAAATTAGGTGTAATATGCAGTTGAAAAAAAATATTGAAAACGAAACAAAAAGGATACTGGAAACCATGAAATAGAAGAAAAACAAGAAATTTTGGTGTCGGGGCCACCCACACATGAGAAGTAGCGCAAGCCACTTGAAGATGCAGCGGAAGCCACATGGAACATGGAAGTGGCGCAAGCCACCATGCTTGGTGGTGAGAGCCACATTAGATGTGGCGCAAGCCACCTGATAAAGGGGGTGGGAACCACTTTACTTTTGTAACAATATATGTTATACATGTGTAGTTAGTTATTAAATTAAGTGTGGCATAAATGAATTAGTTAATTAATGGTTATACATGTGATTAGTTGAAGTAAATAAAAAGTAGTATTATGTAGATGAATCAAAATAATATAGTAACGTTTAGAAATAGAAGTAGTAGCTTTTAGAAGAAACGAGAAATTAGTAGATATTAGTATATTGTATCATAGTTGAATTTGATGACAGTAAGAAAATAGTAGCAGAAAAGTGTATGTATCAGTAAGTTAAAATTTAGCAGAATCAGTAAAATTTATTAGTAGTAATATTAGGGTGTAAAACAGTACCGATTTAGTAGAATAAGTGAAATTAAGCGTAAGAAATTAGATGTCCATAATTAGTTGATATTGGTCGAGGTAGTTGTATAAACTACTAGGTGAATTTGGTTGGTTTATTTTGTTGGAATCTAGTCGAATACGTGGATTTGCAGGTACTGCTGAATTAAGTTGATTTGTCTCGATTTATGGGCACATTTGAGTTGTAAGTTTGATGACAGTGTTGATTTAAGTTGTTGCAGTTGATGCATATTTTGTTGACGTTGTTGCATGCCATTCACAATAGTCGCATACAATGCATTTTCTAAGTTGGAGCTAATGCTCAACCACGTTGGTCTGGATTGACAAAGAAATATAAGTTTAAGTTAAAAGCTTATGCCTTGTTGTTGCCTTGATAAACTGGAACCTTCTAAGTTGGGAGTTCTTCTCCAATGGTACCACATGCATACACATAGTTAAGTCGCATTTGAGTTGCATATTATTCGTATTTAGTTGATTGTTGTTTTGTTGATGTTGGATAGTGGTGAAATTGTATGATTCTAGTCTAATGTATTGATGATCATACTTCTGTTTATATCTTTCGATATCTCACCCCTTCTGTTTGAATGCTGCCCTCTGTTGGTAACATGCAGGTAATCCAAAGTAGAGTGAAGTACCTTAGTAGATTTGAGCCGATGTTGTCACTCTGATACGTAGCACTCGGGGGAATAACAAATGGTTTCTTTTGATGTTGGATTTTAATATATTGCTGAATTTTAGTTGTTTTTGTTAAAGAATTTGATGCTTTAAGTTGTTTCTAGGTTGAAAAAAAGTTGTGATATTTTGAGTTGAATATTATGAATCCGTTGCGTAGTAATGAAGTATTTTCTTTTAAAGACTGATTGGGTGATTTCATGTTGTTATTTAAGTTGAAAACGTATCACTCTATTTGTATTTTTTGAAATTTTATACTTTGATTTCGTTATTAATTACTGGGTAGAAATGGGGTGTTACATTAGTAGTATCAGAGCAGGTCGGTTCGTCCGGCCAAGTTGTCTTACGTTGTTTATTCCTTAGTATGTGACATGTGTGTAAAACATTGTCGGTACTTACTTGTAGGTTTCTAACCATTTGTCTCCAAGAGTTGGTTTGAAACAAGTAGGGGAGAAGTTTACTTCGCAGAGATGTTGTGGTTTGTGAATTTGGTTCATGGTTGTGTTGATTACAAGAGTGTAAGTGTTGTCGGAACTGTGTTGTTGCGAATCGAAAAGAGTATGTACTTATGATTTTATCTGTCGGTTAAGTTGAGATGCTATTAAAGGGGTACAAGTCGGTATGGTTGATGTTTGCTTATCGAAAAAGAGAGGGCATTGTGACGAATAATGATATGCAAGTGGAGTATAACTCTTGAGGCCTCATGAATATGATTGCAACTTTCCTATTAATTATAAGTTGGAGTTGGAGTCGGTTGAGGAATGATATTTTATCCGCTAAGCAAGTAAGATCAATCGTAGAGGATGAAGCTAATATGAGTGCATGTATATGATGACGATTATATGAGATGTGCTCGGATTATTGACGATGGGTTAAGAAGGTGATTAGGAATAAGAATCTATCCCAAAAGAATTGTCGATTTGTTAGATCAACTGATAAACTTGTATGCCTTGAGTATAGTCGAATTAAAGTCGGAAGATATTCAGAGTTGGGTGAAAAGCAAGGATAGTTGGAAGAGTTTGGAAGTTCTATCACCAACCAAATGATGAGATGGTATTGTTGAGATTGTGATTGGAATGGGAGTCAAGTGTGAAGCTATGTGGATCATTGAAGTTATGATATTAAGAAGAAAGACGAAGGATTTGTTAGTGTTGTTAAAGCTCTTAACTTGGAATACAAGTTTTGATTGAAGTGGACCGGTTTGGATTGTACTTGATATGGTCGCAATTAAGGTATTAGACGGGTATTTAATGATTATGTTGTGAGACTAGCTGGTATAAGAGAATATGTGTTGGATTTTGGACGTTGTATGTCACTGACGAGGTTGGGAATAAAGAAACTAAGAAAATGTTTGTAAGCCTTAGAGGGATGATGAAGCAGTATGATTAGGTAACCTTGAGCACAAGGTAAATGACGCTATTATAGTCGGGTAATGATGATGATTTATGCTAGAATTATCGTTGCCGGCTGTATTTTGACAAATTGAGGAACTAATCACCCTTAATCTCTTGTTGATAGTAGACGAAATCCTATAGGATAGAATAAACGTGTCTTGCCAACTAGAATAGTATGCACAGTGAATTGTTTGGAGTTAAGCCAAGTGTTTATGAATTGTTTTGATTAGTCGATGCAAATTACTATATAGGGAAATGAGGTGGGACTCGAGGAAGTTAGTATGAGATTGTGAGTTGATCGGTGAGTAGTATGGGAACTCACAGTTGTGTTATGGATCATCTGAGTTTGATTTGTGATGGATTGATGATCTGATTAACATAAGACTTGAAGCACTGTAGAGATGATACAAGGAGGAAGTAGATGAAAATTTAAGACCTTGATTTGACTGAGGATGTCAGATAAAGAATGGTAGTGGCTAGTATGCCTTAAAGTGTATAGGAAATATGAATTGTATTTTATGTACTTGTTTGGATAAGTTATCACTGGTATTCGTTGTGGATGTTCTGATTTGTTATAAAATTATAACGAAAGTGTGCAGAGTATTTGAGAGTTGAGTTACAAGTAGTGAAAGAAGTGAAGTTATATGTTGAGTTAGCGAAGTGTGATTTTTGAGTTGTAAAGATGAGTTCGCGTGGTTGTGTTAATTCAGATGAGGGGTTTTGGAGAATTGTGCTAGTATGAGTAGAACTTGATGAATTGGTTGTTTGATTAGTTGGATAATATTCCCATGCTAAGTGTAGGTTATTGTAGCGGTAAAATCATGAGTGTAAGCTATTAGCTAACTTAACTCAAGGTAAACAGAGTCGCCACCGCGCTTTTATTTTCATTCCAAATGGAAAAGGGAAAAAGAGGGAATAAAACCTAATGAATCTAAAAGCTAAAAAGCTAAAAGAATCAAACAGAGAACGGGTAAGGGGATAGGTTACAAATTGGGAAGGTTTTACGCACCCAAAATGTCCGTGGTACTCCACGGGAGCCCTTTGAAATATTTACTGCCTTTTTTAGTCTGAAATTGGTTTGCTTGAAAAAAAGATTGAAGAGATGAGAAAAGGAATGTTTTTTAAGATTTTTGTGTTTGAAGAGACAAACGTCTCATGCCTACATACCCACAAAGTGCAATGCGAGATCAAAACCTCGTAGTTCGTGGTACAAAATTTGAAAAGAAACAATGAGTTGAATTGATTTTAAAATGTAAAGATAAGTCGTCATTCTTTAGCGAATAATTCCGCTAGAAAGAATGAATCATATCTAAACATGAAAATGGTTAAAAAGAAACGTGCACGAGGGCACAAAAACAATTGAATGAGTTTGAATGTTTTTAATGTTTTTGAGAAGAAAATTTTCGATATGCTTATGTAGTTTAGCATTTATTAAGAAAATGAAATGAAAAGGTAAAACCGCATGACCTAAGTCAAGGTTTGATTGCAAAAATGTTTGAAGTTTGAAAACAAAGAAGATTTTTGAAAATAGGAAGAAGATTTGAAAATTTAAGAAGTGGGAGGAGATGAAGTGACTATCCTAAGACTTGAAAGTAAAAGCTAAAGGAAGAACGATCAAACCGTGTGGTGAACATTCTTCGAGAACAATTGGATTTCCATCTTCATGAACAAAATGAACTTAATCGGGACCAAAGTCTTCAATCCATAACAACTTGAGCAAAGGGAGAGATCCTAAAATCTAAGTCCAAACTCCAAGTCCAATGCTAAGGATAGTAACCATAGTCCGAAATTAAAAGTCACCAATCTTTTAGACGTTTAATCCGTTATTAATGTTTTTGTGTCCAAATGGACAAATGAAAAATCACAAGCATAACAATATAAACATAAACAATATGATGGATGATATAGTATAATAAAAGCATAATAAAAGAGATAAGGAGCGAGAAATTGAAATAAAGAGGATAAGGTGCGAGAGATTGAATTAAAATGGTTAGTATATTAGTATTATTATAATATTTACATAGAAATGGTATGATGAACTTAATCAAACACAACCACAAAAAGATAACCAAAATCGAGGAAACCGGATCCAAATGGATCTTATTCCGAATTCGGGACAAGTTTAGGTCTATGTTAAGCAATCGCCGAGTAGTTTACGAAGTAATTACCCTACAAATGAGGCCGGCCACCACCAATTGAGGTGGAAAATATTCGTGCTAATACATGTTAGAGAAATGATATGATGGATCATTCTCCGAAAACATGTCGCACGAAAAGAATAGGTAACGGTCTTATCTTAATTGAGATTTCACATTGGATTATCGAAGGCAACCTATCACGATCCCAAAGTATGGAGAATGATCCAAATGATCATTCATCCATAGATTTGAAATAATGAAGATTAAACAACTTCGAAAACCAATAATCTACGAATCGGAGATCTCATCGACCAAAAAGAAAAAAAGATGAAATAAAGATAGATCTAAAATAGAATCCATAAAAAAAACCAAAAGAATTATAATCGAATTGAAAGAATAAAAAAAACAGTTCAAACACTAATATTCCCCTTTTTTTAATACTTTTCTTAAAAGAAACTTGTAATTGGAAATTAAGAGAAATTCATTAATCAAAAAATTATTTCTAAAAAGAACATATAACAAGAACTACTTAGAAAAGGATTTAGGTAAAAAAAAGAAAAAAAAAAGAATGAAGGGGAGGTGGCGCAGGGAAATGGATGTGAAGATAGAAACCAAGGTCCAAAACAGAGTTTCTTTTTTTTAACACAAAGTTTATTGAAATAAAAAAATAATAATAAAAATGAAAGAAAAAGAAAAGCAGCGAACAACTTCTTCTTCGTGAAACAGGGGAGTCGTGGTCCTGTAGCTCAAACACACCGCCGCAAAGAATCTTCACCTTTGAAACTCGCCGGAAGTTAATCACAACACCATTGCTGCCGAGCTTTCAAAAGTATCGTCCTTCATTCTTGTTGAAGAACAAAAACGCGATTCCGACAAGAGGATCATTGTAGATCTCACTCAATCTCGCTTGTGTTTCTCTCTCAATCCCGGATTCAACTTGCTTTAAACATTCGAACCTGAGATGTATTTGTTGAAGGTTAATGGATTGTTGAAAATTTCTGATGAAGGTCGAAGGAATTGAAATGGTTGAATCGAAGGAAATTTCAGTTGAAGCCTTGACTAATTTTTTTCAGGGATTTCGTGGGCTTTTCAAGCTTGAAGAATGAATGAAGAGAGTGTTGTATTTATAGCAGAATTTGAAGGAAATGTGAGATGTCGTTTGGATCGATTTTATGACGTTTTTGCAGTCATGGCATTCGCGTGTTCTTGTTGCATTTGGAGTGAGGTGATGCGTTTTGAAGTCACGAATTTTGCGTGTTCGCAGCTGACTTTCACCTTGCGTTTTGTGTTCGACTTGGCTGCGTTTTGATGTTGTTAGGCCCATGCGTTTTGCTGGTGAAGATACCGCGTGAGTATTGTTGTGAAGCTGCATTTTGTTCAGTTTCTTGCATTTTGGTTGTGTATAGGAAGTGTGTTCTAGCTGCTGCGGAAGGCGTGCATTTGGGGTCTGCGTTTTGATGTTGAGAATTTGTGTGCGTGAGCTGCGTGAAGGCTTGATGAAGCTGGGCTCACGTGTGATGCTTGTTGTTCGTGCGGCTGGATGAAGCTGGGTGTATTCACGTGTGTACGACTTGCATTTTGCAGGTGGTTTTAAGTGGCTTGAAGTGTAGGCATCAGCTTGGCTTTGTTGTTGTTATGATGTGCATACAGCGTGTGTTGATGGCTCTCAGCTGAAGTTTGTGAAGTTGTGTTGGCTTGGACTTGGAGAAGCTGCTGGATGATGTGAGATATGTGTGGAAACAGCGTGAAGGCTGCGGCTTGCGTGTTGCTGTGATGTTGTGCGTTGGGAAAGTAGCTTGAACTAGCTATTTTGCAGCATGTGTTTTACTTGTTGGTAGATTGGGCACGTGATGTTGTATTGTGTAGGACTGATTGGCTTTTGGGATAAAAAAACTTGGTTTGGATAGGCTTAAGAAAAAACAACTATGGGCCTAAGAAAAAAAACTGTACACGGGCTTTTTTTTTTAAAACTGATTGTTATAAAAAAATGGATATTGATAGAAATGATTTTGGATAGAAATATGAAAAAAAAATGATAGATATAGAAATTCCTAAAAAAAACAATAATGGAAATATATAAAAAAACGATGTGAGATTAAAATTGGAATATGGAATAAAAGTGGTTAATAATGGGATATATGGATACTCAGAAGAAAATGAATTTATTAATATTTTGGGAAAATTGATAAAAATCGAAAAGAATGGGGTATGTATATAATAGTTATTGGAAATGGATATGAAGAGAGGTAATGAGAATAATGCGGGAATTAGGAAGGGGGATTTTGAAAAATGATTTAGAACAGATAAATGGATATGAAATGATGATTTTTAAGCCCACAACCAACTTCTGGTTTTTTCTTGCACAAGCCACTTGAACACGAACCCTCCTGAACCACTGAATGTTTGAAAATTAAGCCACAACCATTTGAATCGTCTGAACACTGCCCTGATGATTTGAATTCATGCTGAGAAAAATAAATTCTCAGATGAATCACTGATAAACTGATGGACAAACTGAACTTCACACGCAACACTTCTCGATAAATTGATGAATCTTAACGCACGACAACTTGAACTTTGAATACACACTGCCTGAGAAATAAACCACTGGCACAAATAATTTGCTGTCGAAACAATTTATTTGATATTTTGACCAAATTTAAGTCAAATGTCCATCTAAATCGAATTGTGACTGAACAAACGCATCTGAATTGAAATCACTGCCTTATCTTCGCAAACCTGCAACACAGCGAGAAGAAGAAGCAAACTGCAATATATTTTGGTATTTTGGTTAGAAGTTAGTAAGTATAAACAGACAAAAGCAAGTAAAAACACGGTGATCCTCTGCGAAGCAAAGAACTGCAACTGAGAAGGATACATGAACCATTGCGTGATCTTGTTTGTATGCAAGATGCAGATGAGATGCGAAAAATCTTAGGGTCAAAAATTAGGGTATGACAGTTATTAATGCAGAATTTGTGGTTATTGGGTGTTAAGAACTGTTTGGAAGATGATTTTCTTGTTGAGATTAATTGGACATTGTATCCTTATGCTGTTGTAATTTTGTTATGCATTGAGATGAGTTTGGATGGTGTGTTAATATAAGATGTTAAAGTTGTATTTTATGTTTTCTGATGATTAGGGATTCAAGAAAGTATCTATCATATTCAGTATCTAGGATTGGATGCAGTTGTAGTTGTGTTGGATATTCAGAGGTATTATTTTATGGATTTAAGTTCGAAGTATTCAGTAATCACAAGAGTGTAGAATACTTGTTGGTTTGAAGTGATGTGAACTTGGTAGATTGATGGTTGTTAGTACTCAAAGTGCACAACGAAAGTATGGTGTAACGTCATTGTTCATAGGTTGGTAACCACGATGTCAGTAGTTTGGTTACGTTGATGTTGTGTTAATGCTTTTGTGTTCTTATCCTTGTTGTTGTCTCGTTACCTATGGTGATGGTTCGAGTGCGAGTAGCTAATTTATATTATGGAGTATTAAAGGAGTGTTTGTCGATGGTGATGGTAAAGATCGAGTTGTATTCTGGTCCGTGGTGAACCTGTGTGTTCTTAAATTAGTGATTCATGTGGTTTGAGTTAGTCGTCGAGTGTATTGCGTAAGCATTGTGTTTTGTTGTCGTTGTCGTTGATAAGGTGTATTGTTGTGTTATGTTGTTAGTAGTATTGATATTTGTAGCATGGAAGCTTATTGTTTAGTTGCGAGAAATGCAATTAGATTGGTTGCATCGGGTAATTTTTCGAGGACGAAAATATTCTAAGTGGGGGAGAGTTGTAACGCCTGTATTTAATTAAATATAATTGAGTTTTTTTTCTGAATATTTGTTGAATAGGTTGAATAGGTTGTTTGAGATAATAAGTTAATAATGGTGTAAATAGTCGATTTAGTTGGATGAAATTAATAGTAGAAATAATATTAAATTTAGTATAGTATTAATTAATTTGGTTGGGTTAAGTTGTGCGTGAGAAATATCAAAGTTGGGGGTATTGTGTAGTAGGCCCATTAAGAGAATTAGTAGATCCATTATTTTATTAAGTGATTAGAATGAGATAGAGGAGTTAGGATGCAAAACAAAAACAAAAGGCAATTAGGTCACATAGTTTATCAAGCAGTAGAAACAAGGGTTTGGAGGCACAAGAGTTGGATAAGAGAGGATACAGGGGTTTGCTATCAAAGGCCGAAGTTTCAGATTCGATCGGGAAATTTGAGCTACCTTCAATCCAAGGTAAGGGAGGAGTTCGGATTTTATAACCGGGAATACGTTAATTGGTATATACGATTGGGAATTATATAATTTTCTACTGTGTAGTGTTGATTTGTGTTGATGAATTGTATTGTTATGGAAAAATTGTGTGGTGTTGATTTTATGTTGATGAATCATTTATGTGGTGATTGATTTATGTGAACTAGGAACTAGTATTGAACGTGGAAGAAATGGGTTGAAATTAGGTGTAATATACAGTTGAAAACAATAGTGAAAATGAAAACGGAAAGGATACTGGAAACATGAAATAGAAAAAAAACTTGGATTTTTTATAAAGAAGCCATTGTTCACCCACATTGTATCAAAGCCATGAATGCTGAAATTCAGGCTTTGACAAATAACCACACATGGGTTTTTACTACTCTTCCTCAAGGTAAGAAAACTATAGGATGTAAGTGGGTCTTTAAGACCAAATTTCATTCTGATGGCACTATAGAAAGGTATAAAGCATGCTTAGTTGCTCAAGGATTCAAACAAATCCAAGGTATTGATTTCTTTAACACATTCTCTCCTGTTGCAAAACCCACTATTGTAAGAATAATTCTTGCTCTTGACTCTTCTTTAAATTTTCACCTTCACTAATTAGATGTGCACAATGCTTTCCTACATGATTATTTGGAGGAAGAAGTATACATTTCCTTACCTAAAGGCATTGTTCCTTCTTATCCAAATCAAGTATGTAGGCTTCTTAAATCCATTTATGGATTGAAGAAATCAAGCAGGCAATGGTTTGAGAACATATGGAACTCCTCTACAAGATCCTACGAAGTATCGTCGTCTTGTTGGACAACTGATCTATTTACTGAATACAAGACCAGAAATTTCATACTCTGTCTAGCAGCTGAGCCAACATATGGCTTCTCCCACTGATGTTCATTAAACAAAGCCCTTCATGTTCTTCGTTATCTCAAAGCTTCTCCCAGCCTAGGCTTGTTCTTCCATAGCAATTCTCCATTTCAACTCAAATCATTCTCTGACTGGGCCACTTGTCAAGTGACTCGTAAATTCATGACTGGTTTTTGTATCTACCCGGGCAATTCCCTCATATCCTTGAAATCCAAGAAGAAGCTAATTGTTTCACGTAGTTCTACTAAAGTTTAATATCGCTCAATGGACTCGACCGTTTGTGAACTTCAATGGCTCACCAACCTTCTTCGTGAACTCTCTATCACCTTCACACAACCTGCCATTCTCTACTGTGACAATGCTTCTGCCAGACACATTGCTAGCAACTCATCCTTCCATGATCGCACAAAACACATTGATTTAGATTTCCATCTTGTTCGTGATAAACTTCAACAACAACTCTTCCATCTCCTTCCTGTTTCTTCTTCTCAACAGTTCACATATGTCTTTATAAAGCTTTTGGTTCCAAGCCTTTCCATTCAAAGATTGTTAAGTTTGAGCTTTATTCTATCTACCCCGAGCTTATTGGGTTGGGTGTGTGTGTGTGGGGGGGGGGGGGGGGGTATTAGACTCCTAGTTCTATTGGGCCTTGATGTATTATTATTCTATTGGGCTTAGCCCTCTTTCTCATTAGTTTGATCAAAGATTGTATATACATTTGTAGTGTACAAGTTCAATAACATTTTTCATTCATTCATTACAAATTTTACTTTTTCACGTCAATGCTTGGATCATCTTCAACCTTTGTTCAAGCTATAATAGTTGTTATATTTGTGGTTGTTATGTTTTTTATTATTATTAAAGGATTTGATATTTTAAAATATATAAATAGAATCTACATTTGTAACTATGATGTCTCTGAACTCCTGGTTGTTATTATGTTTGTGTGTTAAGTCATTGTCTTTATTAATAGTACATTTATTGAAGTATCTATTATACTCCTACTACTCCTAATTCTGATTTTTTTTTTTAGAATAAGATAGTTTAATAAATTAATTCCCAAAATAACAATGTTTTCAAAAAATTTACGAAACTAACATACTTTGCATACATATTCAACAACTTGATTGGCGAACAAATGTTATTGGTAACCAATTCGCCAATTGGTTTGGCTAAGTGAAAAAAAAATTTCAACTAATTCATCATGTCAAATGGCGAATGAGTAAGAAATTCAAAACAAGTCTCCAAGTGATTTGGCGAATGAGTTCATACTAGCCATACCAATTGGCGAATGAGTATATATATATATATATATATATATATATATATATATATATATATATATATATATATATATATATATATATATATATATATGTATGTATATGTATATATATATATATATATATATATATATGTATGTATATGTATATATATATATATATATATGTATATATATATATATATATATATATATATATATATATATATATGGAAAAGAATTATGATTATTTAAGTTAATAATAATTATTTAATAAATTAAACTAAGAGAATCTGACAAAGAGAAATATAATATAAAAGAAAATTATTATTAATAATCCAACAACGACAGTACAAAGATTAATTTCTCGCCCGATCTAAATGTCCCCCAGTACCACATCCACGGGGATGACCCCGTCTTCGACCTCTACCACGAGGTGGTTGAGGTTCCGCTTGTATTTGTGTGTTTGGTGGAGGCGGTTGTTGTTGAGTCCATGATTTTGTTATATTTGCAACCGCCTGTCCCTAATAACGAGGATGGTTGCTGCCAAAGGCGCTGCCGTAACTCAGTTGTGTGCCCATGTTTTCAAAGTTGGGTCGGATAGGTTGGGCTGGAATGGATTGAGTTGGGTGAGGACGATAAGCTTGACCGAATGAGGATATAGCCTCGTTTTGAGAACGAAACAATAGTGGGGGGCTATAGGCTGGTGTGGATATGAAGGTGTTATCGGGGGTATATTGGTGTTGGTAAGGCTCTTTTTGTTGTGATTGAGTTTGTGGCATGAAGGGGTTATGTGTTTGGAAGAATGGTCTATGGGTGTTTGAAGTTGATGGCTGGAATTGGGTGGGTTAGTCATGTTGTGGGGTTGGTGGTTGGGCGTATGCTGCGGCCTACGAGCGCGGGTCAATAAAGTATGGGTTATCAGACACCCATTGTTGCGTAGTAACTGACCTAAACCAAACTAAATATTCTCTGGTTGGTTTGACATTTTGCAGCACTTGGTCAATTAGGACTTGTTGACGTCGATCCCTCCATTATTGACGTAATTCCCTTGTAAAGTCTCTCCAATCTTCCATATTCCACATGTCACTTACTCTTTTCAAATGTCATTCTCCCAAACATGTCGGAGGGCCCGGAATATCCTGTTGCATTCCGAACTGCATTTTCACCCTATCGGGTAGAACTTGATAACAATTGGTGCGACTGTGGAAAATTTCAAGCCTTTCGCATGCCTTGCTCCCATGTCATAGCGGCATGTTCGAAGGTTCGGCTGGACCCTTCAGGCTTACTATCCCCTGTTTACCAAGTGCACAATCTTTGCAACGTCTACAACAAAAGCTTTCCGGTAGTTGCAAATGAGGACTACTGGCCCACCTACAACGGGGAAATAGTCTGGCATAATGAGAACATGCGAAGAAAGAAAAAGGGGCGTCCTAACAGCACGCGTATTCGCACCGAAATGGATACGGCGAATAAGATGGTGAGACTATGCTGTTCATGTCGTCAGCCCGATCACAATCGTAAAAAATGTCCCAACGTTGGACCAAGCTCAACATCATAAATTAAACCATTATAACCGTATTTATTTAAAATAGAAGCCTAGTTCGTTTCATTCATATCAGTAAAATCATACAACCACAACCACGAACATACATAAATAAAACAAAGAAATACATAATTCAAAACATGACCGTACATAAATAAAACAAGAAAATACATAAATTCAAACATGATCATACATAAATAAAACAATTGGAACATTCAACATATCTAGCCTATCAGAACCATCAGGACAACTTCACCTCCACCTAACATCATCGAAAGAACACCTGCATCATTGACCACTTTTCTCCATTTCGTCACACCAGACTCCACAACCCACTTCTCAATTTTAATTATCTTTTCTTTGGGGCCGATCTCTCCTTCTAACTAGCAGTTTAATTCTCTATGCAAGTGTTCCAAAGTTTGCGGGTTCCATAACAACATCTTCAAAGGAGGCTTTGTTGCCGAGAAAAACACCAAAGCATTTTTCTTTAAAATATCAAATTTTGGAAGCGGTTCTTCTGATGTTGAGGAAGACGGTGTCGATGCAAAAGTATATGGACGAGGAAAAGCCATGTTGTAAGAGAGAGAGATTGAAAGGAATGAATGAGAGAGGGTTTGTAAGGAAGGAGTGAGAGGAATTTGATGTGAATGAGTGATAACCGGGCAGATGTATTTATAGAAAAAAAATTACAAACTAAACACTTACACCAATCCAAATGGCGAATACCTATCATCACATAACACAAATTCGCCAAACCACTTGGAGACTTGTTTTGAATTTCTTACTCATTCGCCATTTGACATGATGAATTAGTTGAAATTTTTTTTCACTTAGCCAAACCAATTGACGAATTGGTTACCAATAACATTAGTTCGCCAATCAAGTTGTTGAATATGTATGCAAAGTATGTTAGTTTGGTAAATTTTTTGAAAACATTGTTATTTTAGGAATTAATTTATTAAACTATGTTATTCTAAAAAAAAATTTCCTAATTTTATTATGTGGTCCTTTATTTATGCTTAATTTTTTTTATTTTTTTTAATGTGGAAAATGATCTAAAAATACTAAAGAGCTTTTACGGTAACTTACAAAATTAAAGGGTTTTCTGTACCAAGAAAACTAATGGAAGAAATTCAATAGTAACTATTAAAAGTTTTGACTTTTAAGACGTTTCTTTCTTATATTTTAGATGTTTTGGCAACATTAGATTTTCTATCAAATAACTTTAAAACAAATACACACATCACACGATATAAAATATAGTAATATATTTACTTTTTTATTTCCAATATATTTTCTAGTATTTAGTTACCATAACTTTAAAAATATTCAATAGTAACAAAATAGTCGATTTTCTAATTGTACTAGAGAAATATTCACACAAAAATACCTGAAAATAATTTTTCATACACAAAAACATCTGTACTGTACCATGGCGTATCGGTTGTTATTGATTTCTTGTCTTCTAGTCTTTTTTGGAATTTTGTCGGTGGTAGTAATAATTCTGTTGTTATTATTTTATTATTTTGGCATTTTTATTAATTTTGGTATTTATTTATAATCAACAACTTTGGCATATTCTTAAGTGGTTGGCAGGGAATAAAGTTCGAGGGAAGTGAATTTACCATTACACCCTTCTAACTAAAATACCAAAATCAAAACTTAGATTCCTGGAAGAAAAAGGTTATTGTGGTCCATTAATCAATTCGACATTATTGTCAAATAGATACATAGTCAAACAAGTGTGCCTGCTTTTGTTTATCGCACACAGACAAGAATACTGTACACAAATCAACTAGCTATTTTCTTTAAAATAAAATCTCAATATAATTATTGAAAAATAAGATTGTTTCTATTTCCAGCAAACTCTCGTTCCAATCATTAAATATACGAGGCGTTCATATTAAAATTGTTAAATACTCTACTTAAGTCTCAAATTATGAATTAATAATTAAGTCATAAAAATGCGTTAATTTGTATATAAACCCTCTTTTATATAAAACTCTTACAAAATTTAAGTAAACTCGGAGGTATGTTTGTCGTAAAAATAAATTTTTATAAAAATACAAAATAAAAAATATCTAATAAATTTAATATATTTGATAAATTTAAATATTTATAAATTAATTTTAAAAAATAATATTTATATAATAGTCGGGTAATTTTAGAGTTGGATGAAAAGAAAGGATTGTTGGTAGATCTTGGAAGCAAGAGAGAAAGATTCAGTTTACCCCCTGCCATATGAGCGAGATTCAGTTTACCCCCTTAAGAAGAAAAAAAATTGAACCCCCCTCAACTTACTCAGATTCCATTTTGCCTCACCTCTATTTGCACATGTGACTCACTTTTTGAATGATAGTAAAGATGAGCGTGCAACTGCAATGGTGGATGGTTTTGAAGAGATATATGTCATTGTTCCTATAAGACAGACACCTACTTTGAGTGGCTTTTTAAGAGGAGGAAAAAAGAAGGATTTGGAAGATGATGAGTATTTAAGTGATGAGCTTTTGAGCTCAGATCCTGATAATTAAGATGATGAGAAAGGGCCCAAATTTGAAAAGTATAGAAAAGAACATTTGAATAAGAATTTTAAGTTTGTGTGGGGTATGAAGTTCAATTCCCTAGATGACTTTAGGGAAGCAGTACATGAATGGTCTGTTTTGAATGGTAGGGAAATTAATTTTGTTAAAAATGAGTCTTATAGAGTAAGGTTGAATGTAGGGCCAAATGTGGGTTTTTAATGCTTTGCTCTAAAGTGGGCCACAAGCACACTTATGCTATAAAAAGCATACAAGACCAACACACATGCGCCAGGGTTTTGGATAATAAGTCTACAAACTCAAGATGGGTGGCTAAGATTGTATTGAAGAAGATGCAAACATCTCAGAATGTCAGGCTATGCGATATCATTCAGGATCTTAGGCAAAACTTTTCTGTGGGAAATAAGATATTGGAAGGAGATGCAGACAAACAATATTCAAATCTAAGGAGGTATGCAGCAGAATTACATAGAGTTAATCCTGGTAATACTTTGTCTATAATTGTTGATAGACCAACTCCTTCACTCCAACCTAGATTTGGTGTTTTTTACTTTTGCTTTGATGGTTGCAAGAAGGGGTTCATAAATGGTTGCAGACCATTTATTGGAGTAGATGGCTGTCATTTGAAAACAAAATATGGAGGTCAGTTATTAATTGATGTGGGGAGGGACCCTAATGATCAATACTTTCCATTAGCTTTTGGAGTGGTTGAGAATGAAACTAAAGAAAGTTGGAAGTGGTTTCTTGAGCTGTTGAGGAATGATATTGGACAAGACAAGAACTTTGTATTTATTTTTTATCAACAAAAGGTTTGTATTTTATTGTATTTTATCGTGGCAATATCTCATCTTCCAATAGAGTTTAATCTGTCTTAGTATATATGTTGCAGGGATTGGTAGTTGTTTTTGAAGAGATGTATGAAAGGATTGAACATAGGTTGTGTCTTAGACACCTATATGCAAATTTTAAGAAAAAGTTTGGAGGTGGCTCTTTGATTAAAGATCCGATGATGGGTGTTTCTAAAGCTACATACTATCAAGAAACTCAGGATTAGGGAGAGTGGTGAAGATGGTGCTAGGAGAAGACTACCTGGTGTGTCTTATAGGTCTACAAAGTGTGACAAGTTTGGTCACAATTCTCAAAATTGTAAAAGCACAAGACATGATCCTAATGGCTTGAAGAGAAAGGTATGATCTATTGTGCTTGACAGCTGTATTTGTTTGGTTTGCTCTATTGTGTTGACTACTGTATTTGTTTGGTTTGAACTAGCGTGCTTGACTGTTGTATTTGTTTGGTTTTCTCTATTGTGTTGACTGCTGTATTTGTTTGGTTTGAACTAGTGTGCTTGACTGCTATATTTGTTTGGTTTGTGACAGAAAAAGTTGAAACTCAATTCAACTATGCAAGCTGATGAAACAACACAAGCAACACAAGCAGAAGAAGAAGCAACACAAGGAGAAGAAGAAGCAACACAAGCAAGTCAATTTCTTCAACAAGAAGCAACATAAGCATAAGAACAAGCACAAGAAGAAGCAACACAAACAACTGATTACTTTGGAGACATTACTGATGAACTCATATCCATCCTGCCTGATGCTACTGCAACTAAAGCTGAAGTCAGGCCAGTTAAAAAGAGAAAAGATGCCAAGCCAGTCAAGAAGAGGTCAAATGAGAGAATCAAGCTGAAGTGGTTTCAAAAACCAATAATTGGGCCAGGTTCAAACACAAATCAACCAATACTTCTACCAGAAGAAGATGAAGGATGTTTAACACAACAAGGATCTACCTCAACTCATGCCAAGAAGAAAATGAAGAAATAGTTCAAGAGCCGTGATATCTATTTTGTGTTATGTATTAGTTTGGAAACTTTACTACTGAATTATGTCTTTATTCTAACTTAAGCCAATGTGCTAAGAATTATGTCTTTATGTTTTGTGGCTAATGCCATTGTCAATTATGTTTTGTGGTTAATGCCATTGTCAATTATGTTTGAACAAATTGGATTATGCTATGTAATTGATATTGTCAATTCTGATATAATATTGCCAACTGTGTTATGCTATGTAATTGATATTGCCAATTGTGTTATGATATATAATTGATGTCAGTTTCAACAAATTGGATCAAATGATATTTCATAAACCTTTAAAAGTTACATCACAATTTCATGTTCCAAGCACTAAAACAAACAAATATAACTTAAACCAAAAACATTAAACTTTAATTTAGACTTAGACAGGTTAGCTATACCAATTACATCCACTTATACACTAATGGAAACATAATACAATACAAGAAAAATAACATCTTCCATTGGATATTTTTCCTCTTCAACTCAACTATCTTCATCTTTGCCTTTCCAATCTTCTTTTCTGTGAGATCAATCTTCGCCATTACCACATCACAGTTTTTGCAAACAAATTCAGGCTTGGGCAACTCCACCTTGGACTGAGTAACTAAGTCATCCTAGATGAAAAGATCACAACTATTCTTTGTCTACAAAATCAAACGGTTGTTACAACGTAATCCGTAAACCCTAAAATAATCATAAAACGCTAAAATACATTTGGTTTCAAAGGATTACCCCAGATTTTCGACAGTTCCAGAATTTCTGGTTGCGATTTCATACGATTTTCGCAACCCACATCTTCGTAGGAAGACAACATCCACAATACGGAACAAATGAAGCTCCATACGAATTGTGGCTTTCGGAACTATGACATGTATCCATTTTGGGGGAAGAAAACGAAAGCTGAAGAACCCAGCAAGAAGAAGAACGAAGAACAATGAATTGAGAGGCGACGAAAGAAAATAAATTTCTGACTTAACCTAAAACAATCCTGCGTGGCATTACTTATGCCACAGTCAGCATGACAACTCACCAAAAGTGAGCCAAATGTGCAAATAGGGGTGAGGCAAAATGGAATCTGAGTAATTTGAGGAGGGGGGGGGGGGGGGGTTTCAATTTTTTCTTAAGGGGGGGTGGGGTGTTTAAACTGAACCTCGTTCGTATGGCAGGGGGTAAATAACATTTAACCCTTTTTTTTGTCTAGTATCTATTTACTTATAAATATTTGTCTCATTTATTTTTTTATTAATAACGTATTTGATTATAAATAAAATTTGATTAATTATAGATAATTTTTTGTCAATAAAATATTCTTTCCATTTTTATTATAAATAAAATTTATCTTTTTAAATTTATTTTTTTATATATATAATTTTTAATATCTCCCCACTTTGAAAATTTAATGTTTCTATAAAAAACGTATTTAATTATTATATTTAAAAGGATGAAAAACAAAATTAGTATGTTTAAAAGATTAAAAATGCATTTAATTCAATAATTAAATTTTATTAAATTTTAAATTTAGTTTAAAAATAAGTATTACATATAATTGATTAAAATTAGTTGAAATAGTTAAATAAAAAGAGTGATATATATGGTTCTATATGACTCTCTAGATAACCTTCTATATAGATTTATTGCATGTGATATCATCATTATAAAATAATAATATTTGTTTATTTAATTTCATATATCAATAATATATGTGATACAAATGATGAAAGATTCATTCATTAATTTTATTGGGAATGAAAACTTTCAATTAACTTTTACAAATACACGTTATCTAAGTTTTGATAAATTCTAAAATTATTTATTTGATTAAAAAATTATTGTTTTAAATAACATTTTAAAAATTCAATATAATTTTTTTTAATATTTATGGTTTTATACCAATTCTTTTAAAATCCGAAATAAAATCATGACTTTAGAAAAATTAAATTAAAAAAAATCAAAATCTTGATTGGTTGAAAGGTCCAAATTTTAACATTTTATTTGAGAGTGTTGTTTTTAATTTATTTTTTCAATATCTGATATTTAAAATATTTAATGTCTTGTCTATTCAATATATTTTTCAATGAATGACTATTCAATATCTTGTCTAATGATATTTTTAATATTTAATGTATTTATCCCCTCTTATTATTTATCATTTTATACATTTTCTCTAAATAATAGGATACTTATAATAATGATGATAAAAGACATTAAATTAAAATAAATAATAGAATATTTTTCAAAAATAAATATAACCACAGATTTCATATGATTCTCTCTAACTATTTTTTCTCTGAATTTGAATGTTTGTATATATAGGGGTTTGCAAACGTAGACCCACTTGTTTTTATGAAGGTCTATTTTCGAGTTCACTTTCGGCTTGATCTCAAACCTTATCGTAAGTCTACCTTCGGGTTAGTCTTATGTTTTCGAGTCCCTTGATCTCGTATCTTTGTTGTTTTTGAAAGCCATGTTCTTTTCCTACCCACAAAGTGCAAATTTTATGGTTTATTCAGGTATTCAATCCATCCATACCTTGAACGTCTGAAAGCAATTGTTGATCGCGACATTCTGAGTCTAACAGTTACTAACTGCAAATGCACGGTCTATCGTGTAGTAATAAAAGATATCGATCCCATAGAGACCAATGTCAACCTACTGTACTCTATCGTTACTTTGAAATCTAAGGCGAATGATGTTTGATTAATACGAAACTAAAATTAGAACTTAAAATAAAACTAAGAAAATAAGATAATAAAGAGAGACTGAAATATGGATTCCGCGTTCCTAAAGGACTTAGTATAATTTGGTTACTAATTAGATTATAACTTAGTTCCGTAGAATAAATTGGCTTAAAGACTCTGCCTCACGCTCTCACGGTATTAACTGAAGCCATACTTCCTAATCCCAAAATTTTGCTCTCGCTCGCCCGATAATTGAGAAATATATTTTGAAAGCTAATATTATCATACAATTATCTAAAGCGCTCTCGTTGTATTTAGATTTTTTTGTCTAATTTCCACTATCTGGTTCGATCCCCACGCTCTCGCTGTGCCGGTTCTAACCTTAATTAATTTCTCACTCTCATGACAAAACCGTGTTAAGTAACCTCTCACTCTCGTGACAAAGCTATTTAAATTAAACTTGGAAATTAAAACCAAAACAAAATTTTAATCATAAGCTCACACCTATTATTTTCTACCGAAGCCTGTCAACAACGACGATCCTCATACGCCGGACTCAAAACTATTTAGCTAGACATGGACATGAAAATAAATATGCAGGTACAATAATAAACTAAAGACGATAACATAATTCAAAAATTTAAATAAGAAGGCGATGAAAATATAAATAGGCGATTAAATAAGAAGGCGAGAAAGATAAATAATAATAAATAAACCTGCAATTAATTGATGCTTGAATCATATATTAAAATCTTGAATTCTTGAATGTGAATCGGAAAAATAAAATAAGGAAAAGAAAGAATCCTAAAACTAATATTCGTAATAGTCCTCCGATGTGGAGAACTATTACTTTTACATAAAATAAAGAAACTTAAAAACTAAATAAAGAAAAATGGTGCAAGAGATGGGTGAAAAAGGAGATGTTGATTCAAGTAGCAGGGCTGCTATTTATAGCCTCTAGACTTGGGTTTGTTGAGAACTTGAAGGAATGGATTTAGCTTGGCCCTTGACTGATGAAATTGGATTGAGGTTGATTAGGGTGGAGATAATTTCTCTATTGAATGATAAGAAAACACAAGAACGACTCTTTCTGCTTTGACTTCTGTTTTGTAAATAGGTTATTTGACTTGAGCTTGAGACGAGCGTTTGACAATTGAGACGGTCATCATGAAAATGAGACGACCAACTTGAAGTGAAGTTGGGCGTCTTGAAGCCCAGACGGGTGTCTCACTTATGAGACGGGCGTCTGACAGTGATTATGCATAAATGCATTTTTCTTGCTCTTTTCCTTTTGTTTTTCCATGTTTCTTGTCCAATAAGCTTCCTTTTATATTTTTGCCTCCAAATGTCAAGTTTAAATAAATACCTGCAAAACAAACACAAAACTCTCACAAAAATCGTTTGAAATAAATAAATTAATAACATAAATGATCAGAAATTATACTAAATAATCGATAAAATTTCGAGTGATCAAACTCCCCCACACTTAAACCTTTGATTGTCCTCAAGCAAACTATGGCTCATAAGAAAACTAGTTCAATAGAATACACGTCCTAGGCTACCAACTCTACATGGTTAAGTTTGTATCGATAGGTACTTGCTCACACACTAAGGATATCGTAACAGCACAATTCCGCTTTTGCGGTCATCAACCTCCCTCCTATACAAACCAATCCGAATTATGTCATTATACCTAAGTCTAACTCACTCATCCTTCTTCCGTCCCTTTTTATTCTGGCGCAATCACATTAAGCCCGTTATCCTTTCATACTCATGGTAGGATAGTCTGTTAGTGACTATGATCTCGTTTTCATCATTTTATTTTTTTTTTCTTTTGCAATAAAGAATTTATAACTGTTGGGCTAAATGATCGGTTAAGGACCATCTAACTTAGAGGGAGCATTTCTTTTCATTCATTCATTTTTCTCTTAATTTATTCTTTTAACTTTGAGATCATACACTTATTTGCATCAGCTTCCTACTTAGTGTGTGCTTAGGATGGTGCTGACTGCTAATATAAACTAATAAGGAACTACTAAAAGAGTGAGAACTTAAGGCTATGGCATAATAAGTACTCAAATCGATTTCCATAATTGGGAGGCTCACGGTGTTAAGACGATACCGATCTTGCGAAATTTTCTCAAGTCTTAGAATCTAACCTCAAGTTCGTCTGTAACCTAAGATTTTCAAAAGAAACTCTATTTTTAAAATATTTAGTGAGGCTTAAGGGGATAGGAAATCATTAAACACGAAAATCACATATAAGAACTTGACAACACATGCAAAGATGCAACGCAAATTGAAAAATTTAAAATCATGTTGGAAAATATTGAATCTAACTAGAAACGATAAAATAAAAGTGGTAACGTCCCCCCCCCCCACACACACACTTAAACCAAACATTGTCCTCAATGTTTTCATAAAAGGTGGAAAAGGAAAAATAGAACTTGTATGGATGCCATTTCGTGCCACCACGACCAAATTTACTCTGACTCTTCCCTAGTTGTCTCTGCCTTTGCTGACCACTTATGCTTCGGCGTCTTATACTACGAGATTTTTGGATTTGCAAGAACTTCACTTTTTAGGAAGGTTCTCTTCATACTGACTGTTTCCGAAGGAAGTACCTACAAAAATTGTAGAAATACAATGCAGTGTGTGCAAGTGGAACTAGACAGTGCGAAAAGACAAAGAGAATGAGATGATTTACAAATGGGACATACATGCCATCTCCTATCATACTCATCATTGGTGTCACCACCAGTAGCGACATTTGTAGGAATATCCATGGGCACCAACTCGTCTTAAGGGATTGTCATTTAGAGGTCTTTAGCCTAAATGTAGCTAAAATGTGGCAAGCGATACATTTATTTATTTTCTGTAGATAAAAACAATAAAAGAAAAACATTAAAATAAAAGCTGGTGGGTTGCCACCCACGCGGTGTTTTGTTTAATGCTGATAGCTCGACGGTTAGGAGTGTTAATTCTTCAGTTTTCATGGCCATTTATCAAGCCATATCACATATCCCTCACCTTTTATTTTCTTCCTTTTGTGGGGGTGGTTTACTCTTTTGAAGTGGTGGTGGTTCTGGATCTATGCTAAGTATTAGCTTTTCAAGTTTGGGCTTAGTTATTTCATCCAACACCTCAAAAGTTAACCTTACCCGCTTAAGATTAATAATTTCCCTAGTTTCAAGGTCCTCTGGTTTTCTCTTTTTATGCAAGACTTCAGACAAAGGTGCTTTGGTGTGGATATTTTCCAATTCCCCCTCATACATTTTGGGTTTGGAGTCTGCAAACTTATACGAGAAAGGATATGGTGGGGTATAAGGAGGGGTATCAATAATTGCTTCATCCTCTACCTTTATGACAACCTCCCATTCATATGATGTCAGTGGATTTTCCTCACCAGAACTCTCGTCATCCTCATAATCACTCTCCTCAACCTCATAATCACTCTCTTTAGGAATTTCAAGTTGATTTTCACTACTAGCTGCTATAACATACGCAATTTCCTTAGGGGAAGGTCCTATAGGTGTTAGTGCAAGTAGCAAGATTTGGGTCTCCAATGCCTCATTGTGAGTCACGAGGGACTCGACCATTGCGTTTATCTGCCTAAGAGTTTCATGAGTATCAAAATGTTGTCTTCTAAGCTCTTCATTCTGAAGAGTTTGTTCCTCCACAAAGCGCTCCATCATTGATCCTAGCCTAGCATTAGTTATTGTTTCAATGAAATCTTCTAATAACATTTTAAGGTTGGAATTAACAGATTCTTGTTATTCCTCAAAGTGTGGGGGAATGGTGATCATGGAGGGGATTCAGGGGTGGTTCCGAGAGATATTGAGCATGAGCCAACGTCGCATTGATATCCTTCATTAATATTTCTAGGTTGGAATTATGGTCTTCTTGCGGTTCCTTGAAATATTGGGGATATTAATCATAGGGAGAATTTGAGTGTGATTCCTCAAAATACTGGGAGTTGTCATCATATAAGAAGTTTGGGTGATACATAGTTATAAAGAGAAGAAATTAAATACCTTAGTCTATACGGTGCAACAACGGAATGACAATATTGACTTTTGCTCCCCGGCAACGGCGCCAAAAACTTGATCGTGACTTTCTGAGTCTAATGATTACTAACTACAAGTGCACAGTCTATCGCGTAGTAATAAAAGATATCAATCCCACAGAGACCAATGTCAACCTACTGTACTTTATCGTTACTTTGTAAAGTTAAGGCGAATGATGTTTGATTAATACAAAACTAAAACTAGAACTTAAAATAAAACTAAGAAAATAAGATAAATATTACTTTTAAATAAAATAAAGAAACTTAAAAACAAAATAAAGAAAAATGGTGCAAGAGATGGGTGAAAAAAGAGATGTCGATTCAAGTAGTAGGGCTGTTATTTATAGCCTCTAGACTTTGGTTTGTTGAGAACTTGAAGGAATGGATTTAGCTTGGGCCTTGACTGATGAAATTGGACTGTGGTTGATTATGATTGAGATAATTTCTCTGTTGAATGAGAAGAAAACGCAAGAACGACTCTTTCTGCTTTGACTTCTTTTTTCGTAAATAGGTTATTTGACTTGAGCTTGAGACGAGCGTTTGACAATTGAGACAATCATCATGAAAATGAGACGACAAACTTAAAGTGAATTTGGGCGTCTTGAAGCCCAGACGAGCGTCTCACTTATGAGATGGGCTTCTGCCAGTGATTATGCAGAAATGCATTTTTCTTGCTCTTTTCCTTATGTTTTTCCATGTTTCTTGTCCAATAAGCTTCCTTTTATATTTTTGCCTCCAAAAGTCAAGTTTAATTAAATATCTGCAAAACAAACATAAAACTCGCGTAATATCGTTTGAAATAAATAGATTAATAACATAAATGATCGAAAATTATACTAAAAATACAAATTCGAGTGATCAATTGCTACCATACATTCAGGTCTGCAGTTGATTGAATAGGGGAAGCTGTAACACCCAAAAATATTCCCTCTCATTTTCATAATATTTGGCATACCATTCTCATGCATTTCATTGCATTTAAATCAAGAGAAGAGAAAGCATAATATTCAAAGTTGAAGCATAAGGCACGTGATCAATTAATTTGCAAAGTTATGGTCATTCAAAGAAAAAAAGAAGAAGAGCCAAGGGTCTTCCAACAAGCCTCAAGGGTCTCTTATAGTCCACATAATCTTAAAATAATCCTTAAGTCATTGGAATGTGTGGATTGACCAAGAAGTTTTAGTAGTGCAACATCTCCTAACAACTGGCCCAAATTTGGGTTTTTGTTCCAAGGGGTCTTTTGTGGGTTTGTTGGATCTAACTTATTCTCATGGTCTTATATATGTTACCAAGTGTTCATGGATAAAATTTGGCGCATTGGTTCCGTGAGGATGATTTTCAATCAGACAGTTACTTGTGATCTAAGTAAAAGTTAATTGTGGAGAAAGAAAAGTCAATCGTGGATGCTTAAGGTCTAAACCATGATTTTCAAGGTCCTACACATTCCCATGGTCCTAAAATGTCAATATTTTCATAATTCATCAAGAATCAAAGCTCATGGAAAAAGTTATTAAATTTGGAAATGACTTGTAATTCAAAGTGTCAATTTTTGGAAGTTTTCTAAGCCACATTCAACTTGACTTTTCTTCATAAAAAATGATTCAAATGAATTTTTTCCAAACATGAAAGTTGAAGATCATTCTCCCCCTTTCTAAAAAGTACTAGATCATCTTCATATCATTTGTGGATCATAAGTTATGATCAAAAGACCTCAAGGGTGTTTTTAGGGTTTCTCACATGTACCAAATCTTTCACTTTTGCAAAAAGGCTTCTAAGGGACTTGTATTGATTTCAACTTGCAATTCAGTCCATAAAGTTCAAGTATACTTCATTTAATGCAAAATTGGGTTTTGAATCACTTCATTACATGGATTATTTCTCACTTATTTCATGAAGAGCAATTTTGCAAATTGATTCAAAACTTAAAAACCAAGCAACCAAAAGCCATACACTTAATCCAATTCTGATAAGGGGTTAATATGAAGGCAATGCATGTGCATGGTAAGGCTCATGCACTTGGGAACCATGGTATTCACTTCAACATGAAATTTTGCAAATTCACTCTAATCTAACTAACCATGGATCCAATGGATCTCTAACCATGGTTAGGCCCAAAAATAACCATATTAAAGCTCTTAACCCCACTGGTTAGAGCTAGAGTTCAGCCATTGTTGAGTTTTCAAGAAATTGCACAAAATCTTCATCTCTTCGAATATCTCTCCTCACAAGGTCTTTTTGCAATTTTCTTCCATATTCTTGATCAGTGAACTCCATAGATCAAGAATCAACCATTAATTGAAGCTCTAAGCAAGCATTTCACCAAGTCAAGTGCAAGAGGATTCTTCTCCAAATCTCAAGATCCAAGCCAAATCCATGCTCTAATTGCATTTATTTTGCAATTAGAGGTTCAAAGGAATTGATCTGCAACATTCAGATGGTTTTCACAAAGTATTTCCATAGTTGTTACTCTTCATATTAGTTCAATTTTCATGCTCATGGATCTTGATTTTATGGTGAGCATTATGTTCTCTGTGTGCTAGTGATGATGCTGATAGGATTTGATTTGAATTTGGACGTGTATTATGAGTTCAATGTTGATCTGAAAATTTTAGATCTAAACTTCTTTTCTTCGATTTGGTTGATATGTGCATTGTTTGATGAAACAACAAGACCAACCTCATAAGGACTTGAAAAATAATGCCATCCCCGAATGAAACTCAAAGGAACACAAAATTTCCACAGGGAACCAAGCAAGATGACTCAATTGGGAAAAGAAATGAGACACCATAAAGATCCACGGATCTTAACACTTGGGTATGATCGAAAAGAAACTGTTGAGGAATGAAGTGAACAAACTCTTGGGGATGTCACTGTCTTATTAAGGAATTATTCAAACTTCTGGTGTATGGAACCAAAACTGACTTATGCTTCACATGCATGTTTGAATTTTTTTATGGCGTAATGCTCCATATGAAATGGAAATGCTACACATTTTGAGGATGAAATGTAATGATGATTACTATATGCAATATGCAAAAAGAATCCCATACTGGAGAAGATAACAAATAACTCTTGTGGGGAAATAATCATTGAGATGATCTTCCAAATCTCTGTGGGGAGTAACACCTATACAAGGGAGAATGTTAACAGCATGTGGGCTTTGAAATGTCAAAAGAATGATGACCTTGCTGGGGAGGCCTCATCTGAACCAACTCTTCTTGGGAAGAATTATAACCATAGAAATTTGATGGGGAAATGACAACCTTCTGGCCTGGCTGAGGAAAGGACTTGTGATTACTCTGCCGAGGAGTAAACTCTGTTGGAGAATTTAGAGATCAAAATAAGCCTCCTTTTAGGGAAGACCTCTGATTCTCACACATGTTGATCAAATCGAAACAAAATTATACCCCATGTATAGCATGACAACTGTGTTGGGAAGATATGCCAATAAAAACTGGACTTTAACTGTGGAGAATAATCAACTCTTCAAGAAGAATCATTATCAGATGGAGAAAGATTCTTTGCTCGGGAAAGAATAAACATAAAATACCCTGCTGGGAAATAGGTATCATACATTCATCCTGAGGATTCCCTTGGTTCTTCAAGATCTTGAGCTCAACAATTTCCTACTGATTATCATGAGTGAACAACCATTCCTTTACTCCTCAAATTGTACACCAGACTTTATCATCTATGAAAAGATCATCTTGAGAGGATTTAACAGAAAACCTGGCATCTAAAGTTCCCTAGTGTCTTCAAACTCTTGGAGAGATTCAATGGACTTCGAAGTGATTACCCCATATTCATATCATAGAGAGATATAATACCTCAATATTCGGTCCCTTGGAGAGGTGCTTCCGATTAAACATCTTCTGGATATAGTGACTTCTTGGGATGGCCTGCCCCCATAATGAGTCTTGTAATGATTTTCCCCCACATTAGAAATGGAAATCCTATGAGTTACGAAGATTCAATGCAAATGATGCAAGATATAAATATATGCCCGGGCTGCTGAGGATATGAATATATGTGAGCCACGAGAGATGATTGTACCAAGTATGATTGGGCATTAGGGGCAAGTTGATAGTGATTGATTTTCTTCTTCTTTTGGTTTCCAAACAATTGGACTTTGAAGGTGAATTACCAAACGAGAACTATTTTATTCAAGGTAGACCACCAGATGAGAATTGGTGGGCAAAGAATAAGTTGTCAGACGAGAAATGACTCATTGTTTTGGTTCATTGTCAGATGAGAACTGACTCTGAAAAAGAATGACTACCAGACGAGAACTGGAGTCAAAAATAGGCTAAATGAAAAAGTGACCAGACGAGAACTGGTTAAAAGAGTCTCCTACCAGACGAGAACTGGTATTTGAAGTTGGTTTTCCAGACGAGAACTAGAATTTGCACTGGTTTTCCAGACGAGAACTGGACTTTGAACTGTCAAGTGAAGTGGGGTTACAAGGCCCTGATGTGAGATCGATGTTGTGGGGTTATGCCTGATGAATGACATGATGTGATTGGCTTCATGCTTGAGCGAAGCGACATGAATAATGCATGAAAATAATTTATGCAATGATTATGAAGGTTTCCAGAAATTCCCCTGAGATGGGTAAGAAGGTCTTTTGTGGCAAGGCTTCTTGTGTGAAAGGGTGACATGGAGAGGATGGGTTAATAGTATGATTTCCTGGTATAACACCCCAAAATTTGACCTCTCATTTTCATATCATATAACATAGCATAGTGCATACGTTTGAACATTTTTCATAATAAAAATGAGGCATAACATCCATGGTTGCTAGCATAGGGCATATGATCAGTTATCCAGCAATTTTGTCCGCAAAGTTAATAAAAGCCAAGTGATTCTGCAAGGATCTCAATGCCATCCACAAATCCCTAGAAGGGATTAAAATCAAATCAACTCAAAATGGACGGTGCAGATGTATTCCTGGAGTTTCCCACAAGAAAAGAGAAAATTCAAGATTTTTGGTCCGTTAACCGGTTAACCAATACCGTTAACCGGTTAACGAATGCAAATATTGGGTAAAATAACTTCAAAAATTAGTTGTTTTCACTTTTCCCTCCACTTTTTCCTATTTTTCCACTTTGTTTCACATTTTCCTTACACTCCTTACACACTCCATTTCACCTTGAATTCTTCCACCACATTCTAGATCTTTCCACACTCTTCCAAGGAATATTCCAAGGAATATTCCAAGGAATATTATAGAAACCCTAACTAACTCCAACCCTAGTTCCAAGCCTCATTTCCCAAGCCTAATACCTATGCTAGCTCCATGCCTAAGCTTCAATCCAAGCTTAACCTCTATATAATCTCAATTCACTCCAAACCTCAGAACTTAGTCCTCATTTCCATGGCTGTATTGGCTTGAAGTATCAAGAATTAGCTCTGCAACATCACTGCACCAGATCATTTTTCTTCCATATTCTACACCTATTGAGTGTTTATTTCACTCTGAATCATTCAAGATCAAGCATAGAGGACATTAGAACCACCTCTCTGGTCTTCCCTCAACATTTTGAATCAGTGCACTTCAGGTTAGAATATGCCATCCTTCACTGTTGAGACTTCATCCTCCTTCACAATTATGTCAAACTGGATACTGCCCTCGTCAATCATTCTTTGTATCCCCGATCTCAATCGATCTCAATTGTTCACAACCATCAACAGAATTCTCACAATCTGAACAACCTTCTTCACAGCCCAGAAACATATTCATCTTGGTGAAGTAACTCTTCATGGACAACAATGAACTTTTCAAAGCACTGTCATCATACACTTGATTAAATTCTTCCCCGCTAACAATAGCTCCTACGGTCCTTCCATGCAGAGGCATGGGGTTCTGTAACACATTCGGGGTTGTAGCGAAATTGATTTCCTTGGAGTCTATCAAATCCTACGCCTTGTGTTTAAGGGCTTTACAATTTTCATTTTTGTGGCCTGTGTCGCTCCCGGGATTTTCATCCTAGTACAAACGCGAAAGTGGATCGGAAAAGGTAGAGCCACCATGATTTTCAAAATGCCTATGATGTTTAAGGTCTAAACCATGATTTTCAAGGTCCCACACATTCCCATGGTCCTAAAATGTCAAGATTTTCATAATTCATCAAGAATCAAAGCTCATGGAAAAAGTTACTAAATTTGGAAATGACTTGTAATTCAAATTGTCAATTTTTGGAAGTTTTCTAAGCCACATTCAACTTGACTTTTCTTCATAAAAAATGATTCAAATGAATTTTTTCCAAACATGAAAGTTGAAGATCATTCTCCCCCCTTTCCAAAAAGTACTAGATCATCTTCATATCATTTGTGGATCACAAGTTATGATCAAAAGACCTCAAGGGTGTTTTTAGGGTTTCTCACATGTACCAAATCTTTCACTTTTGCAAAAAGGCTTCTAAGGGACTTGTATTGATTTCAACTTGCCAATTTAGTCCATAAAGTTCAAGTATTCTTCATTTAATGCAAAATTGGGTTTTGAATCACTTCATTACATGGATTATTTCTCACTTATTTCATGAAGAGCAATTTTGCAAATTGATTCAAAACTTAAAAACCAAGCAACCACAAGCCATACACTTAATCCAATTCTGATAAGGGGTTAATATGAAGGCAATGCATGTGCATGGTAAGGCTCATGCACTTGGGAACCATGGTATTCACTTCAACATGAAATTTTGCAAATTCACTCTAATCTAACTAACCATGGATCCAATGGATCTCTAACCATGGTTAGGCCCAAAAATAACCATATTAAAGCTCTTAACCCCACTGGTTAGAGCTAGAGTTCAGCCATTGTTGAGTTTTCAAGAAATTGCACAAAATCTTCATCTCTTAGAATCTCTCTCCTCACAAGGTCTTTTTGCAATTTTCTTCCATATTCTTGATCAGTGAACTCCATAGATCAAGAATCAACCATTAATTGAAGCTCTAAGCAAGCATTTCACCAAGTCAAGTGCAAGAGGATTCTTCTCCAAATCTCAAGATCCAAGCCAAATCCATGCTCTAATTGCATTTATTTTGCAATTAGAGGTTCAAAGGAATTGATCTGCAACATTTAGATGGTTTTCACAAAGTATTTCCATAGTTGTTACTCTTCAGATTAGTTCAATTTTCATGCTCATGGATCTTGATTTTATGGTGTGCATTATGTTCTCTGTGTGCTAGTGATGATGCTGATAGGATTTGATTTGAATTTGGACGTATTATGAGTTCAATGTTGATCTGAAAATTTTAGATCTAAACTTCTTTTCTTCGATTTGGTTGATATGTGCATTGTTTGATGAAACAACAAGACCAACCTCATAAGGACTTGAAAAATAATGCCATCCCCGAATGAAACTCAAAGGAACACAAAATTTCCACAGGGAACCAAGAAAGATGACTCAATTGGGAAAAGAAATGAGACACCATAAAGATCCACGGATCTTAACACTTGGGTATGATCGAAAAGAAACTGTTGAGGAATGAAGTGAACAAACTCTTGGGGATGTCACTGTCTTATTAAGGAATTATTCAAACTTCTGGTGTATGGAACCAAAACTGACTTATGCTTCACATGCATGTTTGAATTTTTTTATGGCGTAATGCTCCATATGAAATGGAAATGCTACACATTTTGAGGATGAAATGTAATGATGATTACTATATGCAATATGCAAAAAGAATCCCATACCGGAGAAGATAACAAATAACTCTTGTGGGGAAATAATCATTGAGATGATCTTCCAAATCTCTGTGGGGAGTAACACCTATACAAGGGAGAATGTTAACAGCATGTGGGATTTGAAATGTCAAAAGAATGATGACCTTGCTGGGGAGGCCTCATCTGAACCAACTCTTCTTGGGAATAATTATAACCATAGAAATTTGATGGGGAAATGATAACCTTCTGGCCTGGCTGAGGAAAGGACTTTTCAATACTCTGCCGAGGAGTAAACTCTGTTGGAGAATTTAGAGATCAAAATAAGCCTCTTTCTAGGGAAGACCTCTGATTCTCACACATGCTGATCAAATCGAAACAAAATTATACCCCATGTATAGCATGACAACTATGTTGGGAAGATATGCCAATGAAAATTGGACTTTAATTGTGGAGAATAATCAGCTCTTCAAGAAGAATCATTATCGGATGGAGAAAGATTCTTTGCTCGGGGAAGAATAAACTTACAATACCCTACTGGGAAATATGTATCATACATTCATCCTGAGGATTCCCTTGGTTCTTCAAGATCTTGAGCTCAACAATTTCCTACTGATTATCATGAGGGTAAAACCATTCCTTTACTCCTCAAATTGTACCCTAGACTGCATCGTGTATGAAAAGATCGTCTTAAGAGGATTTAACAGAAAACCTGGCATCCAAAGTTCCCTAGTGTCTTCAAACTCTTGGAGAGATTCAATGGACTTCGAAGTGATTTCCCAAGATTCATATCATAGAGAGATATACTACCCCAATATTCTGTCCCTTGGAGAGGTGCTTTCGATTAAACATCTTCTGGATATAGTGACTTCTTGGGATGGCCTTCCCCCATAATGAGTCTTGTAATGATTTTGACCCCACATTAGAAATGGAAATCCTATGTGTTATGAAGATGCAATGCAAATGATGCAAGATGTAAATGTATGCTCGGTCTGCTGAGGATATGAATATATATGAGCTACGAGAGATGATTGTACCAAGTATGATTGGGCGTTAGTGGCAAGTTGATAGTGATTGATTTTTTTTCTTTTTTTTGACAAACAATTGGACTTTGAAGGTGAATTACCAAACGAGAACTATTTTATTGAAGGTAGACGACCAAATGAGAACTAGTGAGCAAAGAATAAGTTGTTGTCGCTCCCACCAAATGACACCTGGTCAAATAAGGTACAGACGCGAACGGTCGGCGAAAGAGAAAGAGAACACACAAGGGTGAACTCAGAAGACAAGAGTCGCCAGCTAGGCATTTTTATCCTGAAGGAAAGGTAATGCTGCATAAACCTAGAAAGATATGGATAAGACGGTTGCGAACCAGAGAGACTGAGAAAGGGGGTTGGTTACAACCTGGGAAGGTATTAGCACCCAGATTGTCCGTCGTACTCGACGGGATCCACGCTTAAAAGATTTGTGTTTTAAAGGGGTAGTGTCTGTGCAATTTGTGTATCAAAGCTGGAAAGAATGCAAGTGTTAGTGTAGAAGAAGTGTGAAGTGTATAAGAGAGGTGTCAGTGTAAGAATAAAAATGAAATGCCCAAGATAATGAGGCTAAAAGGATAATGCTGGAAGAAGGGGGGATATACAGAGACTTTTGTTCGATAACTATTAAGTTATGCCTACGTATCCTCTCGTGCAATGAGGAAGTCAGAACACCGTAGTTTGACCCAAAGAGACTGAAAGATAAATTGACTTGTGAACTGCTTACTTGTCTATGCTCAAGTGTATGACCTGTCTGGCTCAGGTGCAAACTGTCTTGCATTAAACGGAAGAAACAAGTTCTCGTTTATGAGTGAATGAGATGAGAAAAGAATCCCGGAGGAGACGATTATTGTTTGTTTTTCTGTGTTTTCAGTCTTTTATTGCTTTTTGAAGTTTGTCATAAATTAATGAGCTTAAGCCTAAACCAAGGGTTAGTAAACTCATCACATCCTCCCTCTGATTAGGGGTAATGAGAATGCCTTAAGTGTGAAGTAAGCACCTCAAACTTAATCACCATGATGTAGGATTAAGATCATTAACCTACTTGTAATTATTTAGATGTTTTTGTTGTTTTTGTTTAGTGTTAAGTAATGAGTTTAAGCCATAATCAAGGATTTAATGGACCCATTACACCATCCTAATAGAAGGATAATAGATGAGAACATTTAAGCTGAGAAAGACTCCTCAACTTAATCTATGATTAGGGATTAACCTCATGACAAAACAAAGCCTTTATTAAAGTGGATTTTAGTTAATGATAAGATTAAGAAGTGAATTTTATGGTTTGTAAGACAACTTGAGGGGGACTTGTCCATTAAACACTAGGGTTAGTCCTTCTTAACCAATTAAGGAAGAATTAGAACCCTAATGCAAGGCCCAAGTTACAAGCTTGATGTCTTAGTGATTATTAGATGAATTGTTTAAAGGATTTAAACACATTATGGGTTTAACACTTAGGATTAAAGTTATACACTCCATCCTAATAGAAGGATGCAGGCATAAGCTTAATCACAAAGCTTTAGAGCCTTTAGGGTTTAGTCCTTGATTATGAGATGAGAAGAGAAGACTCAAAGATGACACAAAGGTAAAAGCTAAATGGGGGACTAATCAAACCCTAATTGTTATCATGCTTGGTTATTCCTAGGGTTAATGAGGTTTGCAAGAATATCTTCAGAGCAACCACCAGGAAAGAAGCAGATGAAAGGAGCAAGAAGCAAAGAGAAGCAAAACAACTTGCTTCACTTAAGAAGACAAGTTGCTTGAAGAAAGAAAGTAAGATGAACATGAATGAGCAAGCTCAATCCAATACATAAGATAAAATGCAGCAAAGATGCAAGAGAGATGAGAAGAGATTGTGAGAAGTGAAGGCAAATTCACTTCTCAAAACAACTTACCACCTGAAAAGTTAGCAAAAGAAATGAAATGTAATGCAAATGAGATGAAATGTCATGGTGCAACCCAAATTCAGAAGCCTTTACATGATATTAATGATGCTAAGAGATGATACAAACATGAGGCAGGACATGGGAATGATCATACAAGGCAATGGGTGCAGATGAAGCATGTTTTGAACCATGAAAGTACATGAAAAGTTATGAGATGTAATGGACATATAACATGGCAAATGAAAGATGCAATGATCAAACATGATTCTAATATGTCCTAAGATGTATCATGAATCATGGGGATGCACAAAATGTCATGGCAAGTCATTGGATGCAAGCAAATGAGAAATGGATGCAAAGGAAGGCACAAATTAGGGTTACATACATCATGCAAAGCAAAAATCCAAAACCAGAAGCATATGACTTGATAAAAATTTGAAAATGCAATCAAAGATACCCTAAACCTATACAAGCTCACTGCCCAAAGGAGAGGATCCAACTCTTAACCTAGTGAAAGTTATGAATTTCCTAAGATTACTAGGGTTTTGGGGTACCTTATCAAGAAAAATGCAAAACAAAATGAAAATGCAAGATCAAATCAGACCAAATTTATCCTATAAACTACATGCAATGAAGAGTGCAATACAATAAGAATCATCATCCAACTCTCAATGGTTAGGCAGAATGAAATTTTTAAAGATTGAACCAAAATATTTCCTTAAAATGAAATTAATTCCAATGAAAATGATCAAAAGGCATCAAGAACAAAAAAGAAATTTGGTTTGAGAGTTGGACAATGTTTCTAAATGTTTCTAAGTGCAATGTGAATTTTTTTTGTGATTTTTAAATACCTAAATGTATTTTTAATTAATTAATTTTCATTAACTAATTAAAAATAATCATTTAAATGATTTAAAAATAATTTTCAGTGCAAAAAATAAAAATAAAAATATTTTTGGGTTTTAAAAATTAATGAAATCTTTGACAAAAATTTTCATAATTTTTAAATGATTTTAGCTATTTTTAATAATTCGTATAAATAAAATGAAAAGAAAATGAAATTAAAATGAAAATAATGAAAAGTAAACATAATCCAAGGCTGAGATTCAAATGGTTTTGGAGGGATTTGACTGGCGCGTCATCCAACGGCTACAATTCAAACTGGCCAGATTAATTTAAAATCCTAATTAATTAAACTAATGACGTGGATTAGGGTTAAGTGAGACCATCCTGGCCATTCGTTTGCGCGGGAGTCAACAAAAGTCCACAAGATCTAAGGCCCAGATTCAAACCAAACCCTAAACGCAATTAATGATTTAATTACTTTCAGGTGGCCGGAAATGACCTCCGGTCATCTTCTCCGGCCACATCTCCCCTGAGAATTTCCCAAATCACTCCCCAGGCCATTTCTGGAGCTCTAAGGCTCCAGATCACTTCCTCTCACCTCCCTAAACTCATCCATGCCCTCAAATGGAATTTATTTCTCACCATTAACAAGATTCGAAGCTATGAACAAAAATGGCAGAAATTTCAGACAGACAATACACTCTCAATTCTCCATCATTTTCAAAAATAAAAAGTTCAATGAACTCAGGGGATCAAACTTAACAAGTTAAGAACTTAAAATAGAGCTTTTGGAAAAAATAAATTTCGAAACTAACTGAAGTGGAGCTTTCAGTTTGGAGCTTTCAGCCTGCCTCCTTGCTTCCAATCACCTTTACTGACCTCCCTCAAGTGTTTGCAAAGCTTGTTTGGAGTTTATTTTGGCTAGTTTGTGAGATGTTTAGAGTTCTGTTCAGAGAGGGGAGGAAATCGTGTTTTGGTTTCAGGGGGTTTCAAGGAAAGGTGAAGGGCCAGGGATGATCAGTGGAGTGTTTTGAGATGGATGGTGGAAGAAATTTGAGGAATAGGTGGCTGAGTCAAAGGATTCGATAGAAAATGCAAGTTGGAGGATTTTTGTGAACTATTTCTTCTGGGGTGTTTCAGGCTTGTGTGTCTGTTGTGTTGAGTCCCTTTTGGTTCACTTATCAAACTTGGATGGGTCAGAGAAGTTGGTGTGGCACTGTGGGATTGGTATGGGTGTTTTTGCATAAAGTCCAAGTTAGGTGTACTTGAGGTATGGGCAAGTGTGAGGTTGTGATAGGGGCATGGTTTGGCTCAGCTGAGATCATGGAGTTCTTGTGGACCAGATTTTGTAAGCTATAACAAGTAGGGGCATGGCTTCATGAGTTTTTGCAAGTTGGTACATCTTTGGCCCCTTTGGAAATTCATGAAGTTCAAGGCACCAAAATGCATAATTTTTGGGCCAATTATGATTTTTAGAAGTCACATGAGCATGTTGTGAAGAGTTTGTGCACATTTGAAATCTTTAGAATGCTTTATCATACCATTTTGCAAAATGCCTCTTTGGTGTAAAACATGAAATTATGTGATTTTTCCCAACTTTGACAAGCCATAACTTTTGATCCAAGATGAATTAGAATGAGTTCTTGTACTTTTTGAAAAGGGAATGATCCATTCTACAACTTTCATGACCAAAGTTTTCTCATTTGAGGCATTTTTGGATAAAAAAGAAAGGGTTGAAAAACTTTCCCAAAATGGCAAGTTTCCATTACAAGTCACTTTCCCAAAAAGGCAATTTTGCAAATGGCTTGAAATTATTCAATTTTGTGAACTTATAACATCTTCTATGATCAAATAAAGATCATAAACATTCAAAATGATGAAGAACACCCTTTGGTTGGGTCATTGGGGGCCTCAGATGCCCTGATTTTGCACTGCCTTGCCCAAGAAGTCAACTCTTGATCAGATGCCTTCCCCATGGAATGTCTTCATGAAAATTGATATGCATGATACCTATGACATATAGAGACCAATAGAAACAAGAATGACCAAAAAATTTGGAGTTATGGCCTTTGAAACCAAAACCCTAATTCTAGGTCATCTGTGCAGTTAAACTTGGCTCTGCTTCCATGCTCTTCTCAGTTCTTGTGATTCGTTGACTTCCTTGACTTGGTGAGGGTATAATATGATGCTAGAACATACATGGACCCCTTTGAAGTGATTGATGACCTTTGGAGTGGCTCAAGTGGCTCAGGGATGGCTCAAATCACAAACCCTAGATGCAGATGACTTTGAATCAAATGCAGTGAAGCAAATATGCAAATTGAGATGCTATGATTGAACTTATGCATATGAAAAGATCACAAGCCATGGTGTGGATGGGTGAGGGAAAATTTGGGGTGTTTACAGCTGCCCCTATTCAAACATGAGTTAGCTGTGCAGGATGTAAGCGACGACTTAACAGGCAAACAAGATAACTTGTCGTTGAATACCAAAGACAGTCCAAAATTTGCACTCACAGAATGAAGAAGAAAAGGGATATAGATTGTAAAAGAAAACAAAGTATAATTATAATGTGCGGGCGACGGAGGACGACCGTCGAGTAGAGGACGACTGCTGGGGATAAAGCAAATTACGGGGACGACCGACATGCTGGGGATATAAGAGATTACGATGGGGACGGCCATCGGGTAAAGCTATGAAACTCTCTGGGGATTATAAGTAAACGATGGGGACGACCATCAAGTTCGAGGCATAAATGAAATAAGTGATGAGGTCCGGTCATCAAGAGGTGAAGGACGATCACCTAGCAGGGGACGGCTGCTCTGTTGGGGATAAGATGAGGGACAGTCATCTAAGGTGAAGGACGATCACCTGGCAAGGTACGGCTGCCGAAAGTATCGCGACATAGGGCGAATGTCGGATAGAAAAGGTCGACGATGGGGACGGCCATCGGATGAAATGATGAAGGACGATCATCAAGAGGTGAAGGACGATCACCTAGTAGGGTACGGCTGCTCTGAAGGTATCATGACATAGGACGAATGTCAGATAACAAGATCAATGATGGGGACGGCCATCAGATAAAATGATGAAGGACGATCATCAAGAGGTGAAGGACGATCACCTAGCAGAGGACGACTGCTAAAAATGTCACGACATAGGACGAATGTCGGATGGAAAGGGGTTCTAATGAATAGAGACTCCACTGGGGGTGATGAAGGACGATCATCAAAAAGGTGAAGGACGATCATCTGGCAGGGTACGGCTGCCAAAGAAGTATCATGACATAGGACGAATGTCAGATAGAAAGGAAATAATTTAATGGGACTTGCTGGGACTCTTTTGGGGAATAGTAGACACAGACGAGTGTCTAAATCCAAGAAGACATAAGTGTTTGACACAGTGTATAGATTAAAGATGCGGACGAGCATCCTTAGGACTACGATACAGACGAGTATCAGTAGAAACAAACGCTTGACGCATGTTCAGAGATCATGATACGGACGAGTACCAACTGGTTAACAAAGAACACGGACGAGTGTCGAATCTGAGGGGATATAAGTGGTATATACAAGATACGGACGAGTATCTGTATGAGTAAAAAAGATGATGAGTGAGACACAGACGAGTGTTCAACTTGCTGGGGAGAGTGACACGGACGAGTGTCAAAAAGAGGGAAGTGTAATATAAACAAGTGTATGTGTACCAAGGAGGTTGTGTATAAGTATCTGTGAGTACAAAGGGGGCGCTTTGGCTTTCTGCTAGGGATACGACACGGACGAGTGTCAAGAAGTATCAGTAATGTATAAGTGCCTGTTTGTAAAGAAAGCTCGGGCAACTTTACTGGGGAGTGATGACACGGACGAGTGCCAAAAGGAGTGTGCATCTGTATTTGTGAGTGTAAGGCAAATGCTCTGGCTCTCTGCCGGGGAATTTTGGGAAGTCTTCTTTATACCCTTGATGGATTGTCAAAATTTACAAGTGTTTGAGTTTACACATGGCTTATGATTATGCAATATGTTTGATTTTTGCCGTAATGCTTCGTATTAAACAGAATGCTACGCTCTGTGGGGAAAATATGATGCGAATGCTATGATTATGCAAGGATACCAATCCGGGATTCGGATCCCGGTGCTGTGAAGATTTCTGGCTGATCTGCTTGCAGTGGACATCCCAGCCGGGGATGAGATCGTTGGTAGGTCCAACGTATGTATGACTCTGCTTGGGGAAGTAGGTTATTGATAAACCTATCTCGGTAATGAGGGACTCAGCTGGGGTTTGTAGAAGCTTTCGTCACTCTGTTGTGAGATCTTCAGGTATCGCTTTTCTGGATAGAGGCTGAAACTCTGTGGGGAGATGGTTCCCTGCCTAACACTCGCCTGGGGAAAAGATCACTGAAAGACCTTCCTAGAGATTTCTGTGGGAGATCCTGCTAAGGATGATACTTGACAACTCAGCTGGGGATATGATCACCCTCTGGTGCCGCTCTTTGAAGGAAACGCTGGAGAAGTGATGCCTGGCAACTCTGATGAGGAGAAGGCATCTCTGGTGCTGTGTGCTGAGGAAATAATGATTTGGCAGCTTACTGGGGAGAAGCTTTCATGCCCCATGTTGCACTTTGAATTACCTGCAATCCTGTAAAGACAAAGAAACGCACAAGTTCCCCGAGGTATCCCTTACTGGATTCCCTCATAGGAGTCTAGACACTCCCGGGAGTAAGCATATTTCCTGCAAGCATGTAGTTCAGGAAAGACGCATCTGTATTTATGCGATCAACAAATTAATGACATCAGACATTTTCGCAAATAAAAGAGTACGAGATGGTGTATGACTGAAAATCTGATTTTATTAATTTGTGTGCCCTGAATTGGCAAGAATACAGTCAAAGAAACAAATCCCCTGAAATGAGGAGATTGTTACAAATTGAGAAACAAAAGATGTTGGCAAAGTTGATGACGCTTCAACGAGCTTCCCTCTGGCTATGACTCGTATGACATTTGACATTCTTCTCGCCTTGCTTTCTGAAGAAGGCTGATTCTGACCGACGCTCGAACCTTTCGGAGCTTGCCATATTGCAAGTGATACAGATGAATTCAGAATGCAGTTGTTCGCTTATTCCCTTATTTTGCGTGGATCGCCCTTTCGGGTTTTCAATCCACTGGGATACCCATTTTTGCCTGAGTTGTCCAAGGCGGCTTTTCAACTCAGCGGGTGTACACATTTTTTATTTATTTTCCCCTTATTTTTGCCCGAGTCTTTTATTCTGTTTTTTGACTCGCCGGGATGCCCTATTTTTGCCTGGACTTACATTCTGTTTTTATGTCCAGCGGGTCATTTTTATGCGAAGTATTTTTTAACTGCATCTGAATTCACAGGGGACAAGAAGTCTTCACCATCCATAGTACTGAGCATTAGTGCTACACCAGAGAAAACCTTCTTTACTACGAATGGCCCTTCGTAATTCGGAGTCCACTTGCCCCTGTGGTCTGTATGAGGAGGGAGGAGTCTTTTCAGCACAAGATCTCCTACTTGGTACTCTCGGAGCCTGACTTTCTGATCGAAGGCTTTCTTCATTCTTTTCTGATATAGCTGCCCATGACAGATTGCAGCCAATCTCTTTTCTTCGATCAGACTCAGTTGTTCGTATCGGGATCGGACCCATTCTGCTTCATTTAGTTTAACATCCATCAATACCCGCAGAGAGGGTAGTTCAACTTCAACAGGTAGGACTGCCTCCATACCATAAACAAGCTGATACGGTGTTGCCCCAGTGGATGTCCTGATTGACGTTCGGTACCCATGCAAGGCAAATGGTAACATTTCATGCCAGTCTTTATAGGTGACCACCATCTTCTGCACAATCTTCTTGATATTCTTGTTAGCTGCCTCAACAACGCCATTCATCTTTGGCCTGTAAGGAGAAGAATTGTGGTGTTGGATCTTGAAGCCCCGGCACAGTTCTGCCATCATTTTGTTGTTCAAGTTGGAACCATTATCAGTAATGATTCGCTCGGGCACTCCATACCGACAAATGATGTCTCTCTTCAGGAATCGGGCTACCACCTGCCTCGTAACATTTGCATAAGAAGCCACTTCAACCCACTTGGTAAAATAGTCAATAGCAACCAGGATGAATCTGTGGCTGTTTGAAGCAGTTGGTTCAATCTTGCCAATCATATCAATGCCCCACATGGCAAAGGGCCAAGGTGAAGACATCACATTCAAAGGATTCGGAGGCACATGCACTTTATCCGCATAAATCTGGAATTTATGGCATTTTCTGGTATAGGCACAACAGTCTGCATCCATTGTGATCCAGTAATTGCCTGATCTTAGCAACTTTTTAGCCATAGCATGCCCTCCGGCATGAGTACCGAAGGATCCTTCGTGCACCTCGTGCATCAACAAGTCTGCCTCTGCCCTATCAACGCATCTGAGGAGTACCATATCAAAGTTTCTCTTGTACAGGGAACCATCAGCATTCAGGAAGAAACTGCCAGCTAGCCTTCTTAATGTCTTCTTATCATTGGAAGATGCCCCAGGTGGGTATGTTTGGTCCTCCAAGAAGCATTTAATGTCATGGAACCAAGGCTTATCATCTTTGACGATATCTGCTGAGAATACATATGCCGGCCTGTCAAGCCTGGACACTGAAATCCGGGGCACAAAATTGGCAGCTTGAACTTTGATCATGGATGAAATGGTAGCCAGAGCATCTGCAAACTGATTCTCATCTCGAGGGATGTACTCAAGCTTGACTGTTGTGAATAAAGTCAATAACCTCTTTGTATAATCCCGATAAGGTATCAGATGATCCTAGTGGGTGTACCATTTGCCGTTGGTTTGATTAATTACCAGAGCGGAATCTCCGAACACAATCAAAGTCTTGATCCTGAGGTCAATGGCTTCCTCAAGACCCATAATACAAGCTTCGTATTCAGCTTCGTTGTTAGTGCAGTTAAAGGTGAGTTTTGCCGAGAAAGGCATGTGAACTCCTTTAGGTGTAATGAGTACTGCACCAACACCACGACCATTCATATTAACAGCCCCATCAAACATCATAGTCCATTCCTCTTCTAAGTCAGGCCCTTCAGTGTGAACGGGCTCTTCGTGATCTTTTGCTTTTATGAACATGATATCTTCATCGGGGAAGTCAAATCTCATAGGCTGGTAATCATCAATGGGTTGCTCAGCAAGATAATCAGACAATACACTGCCTTTGATGGCCTTCTGAGAGGTGTACTGAATGTCATACTCTGTGAGGGTCATTTGCCATCTTGCAACCCGTCCGGTAAGTGCTGGCTTCTCAAAAATGTACTTAACTGGGTCCATCTTGGAGATCAATAAAGTGGTGTGGGTCAACATATACTGCCTTAGTCGGCGAGCAGCCCACGCTAAAGCACAACAAGTTTTCTCGAGCAGTGAATAACGTTGTTCACAGTCGGTAAACTTTTTGCTTAGGTAGTATATTGCATACTCTTTTCGACCAGACTCGTCATGCTGGCCCAGCACACACCCCATTGACTCTTCTAATACTGTTAAGTACATGATTAGAGGTCTTCCTTCAACTGGAGGCATAAGGATCGGAGGCTCTTGTAAGTATTCCTTGATTTTGTCAAAAGCCTTCTGGCAGTCTTCATTCCACCTGACCGTTTGTTCTTTTCTTAACAGCTTGAATAAAGGCTCAAATGTTGCTGTAAGGTGAGATATGAACTGTGAAATGTAGTTCAATCTACCTAAGAACCCCCAAACTTCTTTTTCAGTCTTCGGTGCAGGCATTTCTTGAATGGCTTTTACTTTATCAGGGTCAACTTCAATCCCTTTCTCACTTACAATAAATCCCAGCAGCTTACCGGATCGCACCCCGAATGTGCATTTGTTGGGGTTTAACTTCAACTGGTACTTCCTCAGACGCTTGAATAACTTCAACAGATTCACCAGGTGGTCTTCTTCTGTGAGGGACTTGGCAATCATGTCGTCCACATAACATTCAATTTCTTTGTGGATCATGTCGTGGAATAATGTCACCATAGCCCGTTGATAAGTGGCACCCGCATTCTTCAATCCGAATGGCATCACCTTATAACAGAATGTGCCCCAGGGTGTGATGAAAGTTGTCTTCTCCATGTCTTCAGGTGACATCTTGATCTGATTATATCCTGAAAATCCATCCATGAAGGAGAATACCGAGAACTGAGCCGTATTGTCGACCAATACATCAATGTGAGGTAAAGGGAAGTCATCTTTCGGGCTGGCTCTGTTCAGATCCCGGTAATTCACACACATCCTCACCTTGCCATCTTTCTTAGGCACAGGTACAATATTAGCAACCCACGGCGGGTAACTAGTTACAGCAAGGAAACCGGCGTCCCACTGTTTTTGTACCTCTTCTTTGATCTTCATTGCCATATCTGGGCGAGTACGACGCAGTTTCTGCTTTACCGATGGGCAATCTTCTTTTAAAGGCAGCTTGTGCATGACAATATCGGTGTCCAACCCTGGCATATCCTGATAAGACCAAGCAAAGACATCCACATATTCTCGAAGCATATCAATCAGCTGTTCCTTTACTGAATCTTGTAAGCAGGCTCCGATCTTAACCTCTTTCACATCTTCTTCCGTACCAAGATTAACTGCTTCGACCTCCTCCTGATGAGGAGTGATAACCTTCTCCTCTTGCCTTAAAAACCTGGATAGCTCTTCAGGTAGCTCATAATCTTCTTCAACCCCTTCATCGGCTTGATTGATTGGATTGTCAAAGTCATACGAAGCCATAACTGTGTTGTTGTCGGTGCAGTCTGAAAGGCACTCTCTGCAAGGGTTTAGATTGTTCATTTTAGTGATTTATTTTAATCTTGTTTAGAAAAAGTGAAATGAAGTTATTATTTTGGAAAACATTGCCATTTTATTTTTTGTACAAAAAGAAAAAATGAAAAACAGTGAGCGGAAAAAGGAAAAGACTCATTTGCAAAAGATGTCCGATATTCATTGATTGATCTGTTTGCACAAAAATTACAAGATGGCCCGATTACAAAATGAGTCTTGTCATCTTGGGCAAGATGCAAGACTTGATGCATGCTTAAAAATACAGGAAATAATAATTACTCTGCAGGAGTAACCCTTATAATTTCCTGGGAAGACCAGTTAAGGACTTGGCTCCCCGGGGTCCTTGGACGTATCCAGCTCTCCAGGTTGCGGTCGCTTTCTTCCTCGTCTTCCACATTGTTCACTGCATCCGGGGTGAGCATTCCCCCGCTGACAAAATTGGGCTTCTTGGCAGCCTCTGATTTGTCTTGTTGAGTTGGTTTGTAACCCAACCCAAATCTGTCTTCCTTCTTTTCCACGGGCAGCAGCTTGCCCCAGCCTTGGGCAGTACCCTCTTCAACAACCTTCCTGGCTTGCTGATAAGACGTCATGGAGGTTCCCAGTACAGCAGATGCCTCATTAATGTTCAGGGCCTCAAATCCCTGGCTCATAGTTTCATGGATTTCTCCATCCATTTCTATGTACTTGTACGTAGCCAGATGGCTAACAAAGATGTCTTCTTCCCCACAGATGGTGATGATCTGGCCTTCCCATTCGAATTTCAGCTTCTGGTGAAGGGTAGACGTAACAGCGCCCGTGACATGGATCCAGGGTCTACCCAACAAACAGTTGTAGGCCGGCTGAATGTCCATCACATAGAAGGTAATCTTAAAAGTCTGCGGGCCAATCATCACAGGCAGATCAATCTCCCCAAGCACTGATGTTTTAGAGCCATCAAAAGCTCTCACCACCAAATTACTCGGACGCAATGCTAAGCCATCATACTCCAGCTTCACCAAGGCTTTCTTTGGTAGAACATTGAGTGACGACCCAGTGTCCACCAGTACATGAGATAAAACAACACCCTTGCACTCTAGGGTGATGTGTAAAGCCTTGTTGTGGTTACGTCCCTCAGTTGTTAAGTCAGCATTGGTAAAGCCCAGTTCGTGACTGGTATTGACATTTGCTACCACAGTTTCTAGCTGATTAACAGTGATCTCCTCTAGCACGTATGCTGCGTGCAAGACTTTCAGTAATGCATTCCTGTGAGCTTCAGAACACATCAACAAGGATAATATGGAGATTTTTGAGGGAGTTTGGTGAAGCTGATCCACCACCTTGTAATCACTTCTCTTTATGATTCTCATAAACTCGTCTACATCTTGTTCAAAAGATGTCTTCTGAGTTTCTTTGACAGCCGGCTCTTCAAATACCGCACTTTTTCCCTTTGCTTTGGTAGCAGCTTCTGCTTCGGCATTAGGTCTCGGAGTTTGTGAGGCAAAAAGGCGTCCGCTTCTGGTGAAGCCCCCGCCTCCCCCAACATTGTCAATTTGTGGAGAAGAGGTTGAAGAATCCAAAGTGATTTTCTCCCCGTTGCAGTAGAGATCAGAGCCATAATGCCAAGGTATGGCATTACTGCTTTCATATGGAACTGGCCCAGGCACCGTAATGGTAACTGGACTGACTGCAGCAGAGGAGGGTCTTGAAATGGTGTGCGGATCGTAGTAAATGGTGACTGGTGATCTGGCAGGAGGTGCCACTGTTTGTTGTTGAAAGTTGTTGTTTGGAGGAACATTTGATGGATCATAGTAGATGGTGACTGCTGAAATGTCTTCATTAATTTCTGCTGGTGTTGTAGAAGATTCTGCTGAATAAATTGGTGCTGATGTTGTAGAAGGAAGAGTTGTTGACATTTGATTTGTTGAAGTAATGGGTGGAGCCATTGTTGATGATATTGATGAGTTGGTCGGAATGATTGTTGCTGCAGTTGTAGGAGAATCAGGGGTTGTTGTCAAGGGAATTGCTGGATTTGTAGGCGCCGTTGTTGTGATCTGGAGGATACCATCCTTGATAAGACTATCTATGCCGCTTCTCAAATTATCACACCCGTTGACTGCAATGTTGTAATACCCACAACCGAGCTCACACCCGGGGAACATCTGGCACTCTAGAAGCTGAGCTTTAATTTCAACCAGAGGTGTTCGAATCTGTCCAACACTGGTTATCAAGAAAGATGGCTTGTCTTCCTCAATGGAATTAATTCTTGGCCCTCCATGATTGGGCATGGTATTCTTGTTGACATTTGGAGGGGGTGAAAAGTTGAGGGCTTTGGAATCAACCAGATCTTGTACTTTCATTTGTAAAGCCCTGCATTTCTCCGTGTTGTGGCCAGGTGCATTAGAGTGGAAAGCACATCTGGCGTTGACATCATAATTCCTTGGGAGATTGGAGAGATCTGGTGGTGCCAGTGTCCTTAACTCAACCAAGTTGAGCTTCAGGAGTTGTGGCAATAAAGCAGCATAGGGCATAGGGATAAGATCAATCACCCTATTTGCCTGTGATGGTCTTTGCTGAAACGGTCTTTGTTGTTGATTGCTGTTATTATTGTTGTAGGCTCTCTGTGGCGGGTACTGAACTTGCTGTTGATAATGTGGTTGTTGTTGTGGTTGATATGCTGGTTGCTGAGGGATTGGAGTTGGAATAGTGACAGCTGCCACTGATCTGTGAACATACTGGGGTCTTCCCCTGTTGGCATGAATGGCATTTGACTCACCGGTTCTTCTAGGCCCCACAAAAGGCTTCCTGGGATTACTGGATGAACTTGCACCGTTATCAGAAATCTTACCCATCTTCAAAAGGCTCTCGATTCTTTCACCGGCTATAACTACGTCAGCAAAACTGGTGGAAGAAAAGGCAGCTAGCCTATCAATGTATGTCCCTTGTAGAGTATTCATGAACATGTCGACCATTTCTCTTTCCGACATGGGTGGCTGGACAGCAGCAGCAAGCTGTCTCCACCTTTGGGCATATTCCCTGAAGCTTTCTCTGGAGGATTGAGACATTCCCATCAGAAGGGTCCTGTTAGGAGCCATGTCTAGATTGTATTGGTACTGCTTGATGAAAGCTTCAGCTAAGTCCTTCCAGCATCTGATAGTAGCTCTAGTTAAGTGTGAGTACCACTCTCTTGAAGCCCCAGTCAAACTATCTTCAAAGTAAAACATCCACAGTTTTTCATCCATGGTGTATGCCTTAAGTCTCCCCAGAAAGGACTGTAAGTGAGTTCGTGGACATGAAGTTCCGTTGTACTTCTCGAAGCACGTGGGTTTAAACTTGTGGGGAATCCTTAACCCATCCACCAACCCCATGTCCATTACATCAAAACCCAAGGAGTTTTGAGACTCCAAAGATCTCAATTTCTCAGCAATTTCATCAAACCTCCTATCATAGACTTCATCTCCAACTCCCATTACAGTAAACTGCTCCTCTTGAGGATCTTCTTGCAAGATCCTGCCTGCAGCAGTATTGCCCTGTACATTCCTTGGGATGTTGGCCTCTGGATCTAGATGAGGTCCAAATACTGGTAGGTTAACATGAGGATGACCTCCTTCATTGTTGCTGGTCCCTCCAGTCCCAGGATGAGGTTCCTCGGGGTTTTGTCTTTCTACCAATGCCCTTAGCCTTTCCTGACTTTGGGCCAAGTTAGTCATTACAGTCATGAACTGGGCCATTTGGTTCCTCATCTCTACTCTTTCATTAGCCATTTGAGTTCTGACCTCTGTCAGGTCCTGCTGTACTTGATCCATTTGGATACCAGGAAGGTTGTTGCGAGTAGGATACCGGTGCAGACGATTGAGAGGAAACACCCGGCGGCGAGCAATAATTCCTGAACCACAACAGAGTTAGAAACAAACAAAATAATGACAAAACCTACAAAACAAAACAAAAGTTAGTATGCAATGCAGTATGCTTATTTGATTTCCAAGGTATCCGGCTTGGCTCTTGGTTTTGACCTTTCCAGACCCCAAGGAAGATGTTCTGATGTTGCTTAAGAAAAGAAACTCAATGAAACAAACTAACAAATACATTACAAATGGTGGATCATACATAGTTTGTTTTTTTACAACACATGCCCCTGAGGGGTCAAAATACAACATAAAATAAAAGTACATCAAATAGAAATAACAACAAGCAAAGAAGTCAAACATCTAATCCAAACTCATCCTCCTTGACCTCCTTCAAAAGTGCTTCAGTTACAGGACCAGCCGGATGCTCTGTGATGTTTCTGGTGGCAATAGCAGTGGTCAATCTCTTATGCCTATCTTGGTCCTTTGACCTCTTCAATCCAACCCTAAGCTTTAATTCTGAAATCTCTTTCTGGGCGGCCAACAAAGCTTCCCGTTATTTCTTTTCATTGGCCTCCAACTGTTCAATCCTGGCCTGAATTTTCTGATCTTCTTGTGTTCGGGCTTCAGTAATCCTGACCCACCTAGCCTGGCTTTCTTGTAGGTAGAGATCAGTCCTAGCCTTCTGAAACTGGGCCTCTTTGCAGGCATTCTTCAATATTTGCTCCCCAGCTCTTGCTTTCTTGATGTAGTCTTCTGTTTTCTCAATCTTGGCCAGATGTTCCATCTTAAGCTTTTCTAACCTCTCAATGTCTAGACGACCATCACTCCTCTCCCAGAGGGTCTTCTTCAGAGCCTGAGAAAAATTCTCATTCCTTTCCTTTAGCTTCTCAAATTCTTCCAGGCTGACAGTGGCTGGTGGCTGTACTGTGGATGGTCCAGGTATATCCTCAATGGTGAAAGGCATCCCAGAAATCTGAGCTCTAGCATGAGACCACTCACAGTACTGAGCTGAAGCAACATTATTGCACCTCCCAAGAATGGCCATCCCTTTGGTCTGGATGTTGTCCCAAGCCCAGGATGCTTGCCTGACAACAGCTAGGTTAGGCTTTATCTCACAATACAGAGCCTCAGCTAAGTCTTGCACTCTAGGAGGGTGGACCAAAGCATAGCCCAATTGTCTCTTAAACAGCAAAGGATTGTAGTTGATGCAACCCTTCACTCCTATCAGAGGTACATTGGGGTATTGTCCACAAAAAGTGATTATATCCTTGCCCTTGGTGCTCTGGGTGCACCATCTGATGTCATATGAAGTCAGAGCAATAAGCCTCTTAGCCCAATTCTTCTGCTGGTGAGGATTCAGAAAGGCATCAGTCCTGGGTAAATGTTTGAGCAGCCAGGTGTAAAATAGAGGAGCACAGCATCTCACCAACTTTCCTCTTTGATTCTCATTCCTCTGATGAATGGAATAATAGAAATCTCCCAGCAAGGTGGGTACTGGGTTCCTCAAAAGGTAAAGATGAATGGCATTCTTGCTGATAAACTTGGGCTCATCTGCAAATAGTATAACCCCATATATACTGAGGGCTAATAATGCACAAACTGCCCTCCATTCTCCCAAGGAGGCCTTCAGGATGGCCTGAGAAGTCAGAAAGTCTAAGTGCAAACCAGGGATCCCAGCCTTTGTTGTCATGTTCTGCTCGATCAATATAGGCTCTAGGTACAGTGCCTTTGCCACTTCTCCATTGCTGGGAGAAGTCATCTTTGGGTTGAAGGGGATCCCACCCCTGACAGGCACTCCAATTAATGATGAGAATTCCTCCAGCAGAGGTCCTAACTGAAAGTTCTGGAAGGTGAAGCATCTCAAAGGAGGGTCATAAAACTGTAGGCAGGTGTGGATCATACTCCTCTGAGAAGGGTCCAGGTCCATAATCATATCAAGGATACCTCCATAATGCTCTCTGAATAATGGGATGTGGTCAGGGGTGATAAGTGATTGCACCTGCCTGATACCAGTCAACACAGGCTCAAAGAAATGGTATGAAATGTTGCTCTTCCTGGGTGCCATGACTGCTGATGAAGAACTGAAGACAAGTGCTGATGAGGATCAAGACTGGTACTAGAGATGAGCCATTGATAGGCTGGTGCTGGTGATGAAGGAAACTGAAGCAGGAAGCTGATGGAGATAGCTGAAGCAGATAGCTGATGAACAGAGGTCTATGCAGATGAAGGGGTCAAAACCAAGCCAGATGTAATGTGGATACCCTGAAAACAAATAAACAAATGTTAAAATGATGCAAATGATGGGTATGCAAATGATATGCAAGGGTTTGTGATCAAACTGGATCTGATTAATTGTCTTGATATAAGTCCATGTATGTTCAAGAAGTCCAGACGGAGGTTCAGAAATCCAGTAACCAAGGTGGGGGACTCAAATAAAGAGTCACATGTCCAGGGTTAATCACAAGAACTGTCCCAAAATGGAGTACTCTTAATCAAAACATAGTATCAGGGTATGATGTGGCCAATGGTACCTGCAAACCTGTAAACAGCCTGACCCCCTCACAGGTAGTGTTCTAGAACAAGGATCCTCAGACTTGGATCAGTTATGAGAAGTGTAAACACTTCTAACCCGGAGGTACAGTGTTTACAATAACCATAAAAGATCCTCCTCTAATTCTTCTCAGTTTCTGAAGGTCATAATAAAGGTCATCCAGACTTAGCAGGCTTCCCAGATGGCCCTAGCACTACAGGAAATCTGTAGCACAGAGTTCTCAAGAAGAAACCCACATCTGAACCGTGTTTCATATTCCCGCACCAGACCGAAATGGAATGGGAAAGAACATGAACCACTCTAGCCTAGGTGTCACTCAGGTCCCAGGTATAGGACCTCAATTCTCAATAGAACCCCACCCACCAAAACAAAAACGAGATCCAGCCAGATAATGACAGTATGAAATATGAAAAACTGTAAAGGAAAGCAATAAATAAAGTTGTACATAAAGCAGTAAATAAAGCAAATAAATAAACACAATTAGCACATAACACCCTAGTAAACACAAATCAAACAAGCGCTAGGAGGAACCCACAAAAAGAACCAGAAGCCCTGGTTACAGTATAAGGTCCCCAGCAGAGTCGCCAAGCTGTCGCTCCCACCAAATGACACCTGGTCAAATAGGGTACAGACGCGAACGGTCGGCGAAAGAGAAAGAGAACACACAAGGGTGAACTCAGAAGACAAGAGTCGCCAGCTAGGTATTTTTATCCAGAAGGAAAGGTAATGCTGCATAAACCTAGAAAGATATGGATAAGACGGTTGCGAACCAGAGAGACTGAGAAAGGGGGTTGGTTACAACCTGGGAAGGTATTAGCACCCAGATTGTCCGTCGTACTCGACGGGATCCACGCTTAAAAGATTTGTGTTTTAAAGGGGTAGTGTCTGTGCAATTTGTGCATCAAAGCTGGAAAGAATGCAAGTGTCAGTGTAGAAGAAGTGTGAAGTGTATAAGAGAGGTGTCAGTGCAGAATAAAAATGAAATGCCCAAGATAATGAGGCTAAAAGGATAATGCTGGAAGAAGGGGGGATATACAGAGACTTTTGTTCGATAATTGTTAAGTTATGCCTACGTATCCTCTCGTGCAATGAGGAAGTCAGAACACCGTAGTTCGACCCAAAGAGACTGAAAGATAAATTGACTTGTGAACTACTTACTTGTCTATGCTCAAGTGTATGACCTGTCTGGCTCAGGTGCAAACTGTCTTGCATTAGACAGAAGAAACAAGTTCTCGTTTATGAGTGAATGAGATGAGAAAAGAATCCCGGAGGAGACAATTATTGTTTGTTTTTCTGTGTTTTCAGTCTTTTATTGCTTTTTGAAGTTTGTCATAAATTAATGAGCTTAAGCCTAACCCAAGGGTTAGTAAACTCATCACATCCTCCCTCTGATTAGGGGTAATGAGAATGCCTTAAGTGTGAAGTAAGCACCTCACACTTAATCACCATGATGTAGGATTAAGATCATTAACCTACTTGTAATTATTTAGATGTTTTTGTTGTTTTTGTTTAGTGTTAAGTAATGAGTTTAAGCCATAATCAAGGATTTAATGGACCCATTACACCATCCTAATAGAAGGATAATAGATGAGAACATTTAAGCTGAGAAAGACTCCTCAACTTAATCTATGATTAGGGATTAACCTCATGACAAAACAAAGCCTTTATTAAAGTGGATTTTAGTTAATGATAAGATTAAGAAGTGAATTTTATGGTTTGTAAGACAACTTGAGGGGGACTTGTCCATTAAACACTAGGGTTAGTCCTTCTTAACCAATTAAGGAAGAATTAGAACCCTAATGCAAGGCCCAAGTTACAAGCTTGGTGTCTTAGTGATTATTGTCATACCCCAAATTTGTCCTATCCGTATATTTATTCAGAAAAATCCGAAAAAGGTTATCTCAGTCTTCATTTGTTTGAGCCTCATCTCTTTTTGTTCATAGCGATACCCTTCTATCTATTTCCGATTTTTAGCCAATCCGCAATTATTGTCCATTTTTTTTTCTCTTTATTCTAATTCATAAATCCATTTACTTTTAGATTTTTTCATCTTTTATTATTAATTTCCAGTATTTTATTATAGATTAAAAGATAACTCAATTTTATTCTAATCATTTCTATCCATTTTTTTTATATTATTATTATTATTAATTTTATTATTATTACCATTTTATTATTCTCTTATTTTTATTATTATTATTATTTATTTTTTTTTTCATCATTATTATTATTAACATTAATATTATTTGTCATTACTATTTTCTATTATTGATATTATTTACCATGATTAATATTGTTTTCATAAAAAAAATCTGAGTCCATGTTATTAAAAAGGAAGAGGCGTGAGATTTATTTGCAGCTTTAGGTCCCACGTACCAAAACAATCGTGATACGTAACAGCTGGCCACTATCGTACGATTGCAAACCCAGCCTCAATAGAATTTGCTCTTCACATGATCACAAAAAGGGCGTCTCACATGTACGACAAAATACTCAACAATACGCACTGAAACCGTTTTTTGAGCACGCAGAAAATCCAACAAAACGGCGTAGCAAGTTTCCGTCTTAATCGTTATCATACTCCTATACATAATCTTCAAATCTTCACTCAAGAAAAAAAAGAAAGAAAAAACAAAAAATAGAATCTCTGCTTTTCCAAATCGTCACCTCCTCTCAACAAGCACCATCCTCAACCTTTCAAACCTTCATAAAACCTCATCCATCATTGATAACCTTTATTTTGTAATACCAACTCAGTGAAAATACAGAAACAGTTGAACCGAAACAAGCAGAAAAACAGAAACACTCGCAAAACACATTCACAAAACCTTTAAAATACTCACCGAAAAACACCAATCAGAACCAATCGCAATACAACTCTTCACCACCAAAAACCAAACTTTCCGCAAGACCAAACCTTTCACGGCAATAGGCCATTGCCTTTCAACATACTCACCGTCACTAACTAAACCACCAAACGGCCACCACAAAGGCCACCCTTTCCGAAACCTCTCACGCAACAAAACCAGAAACCAAAAAACCCTTTCCAAATCACAACTCACCTTCATCATCTTAAATCACTCAAACCTTCAAAATCTGGAAAAAACACAAAAAGAGAATCAAAACCCTTCAACAACCCTGTGAACAAACCACTCTTCACGAATCACGCATCTCAACACACAAACCTTCGTATTCTGTGCGAGTCATCCGAGTCAAACCATCACCTTCGAAACCGAAAAGTTTCAACCCTCACTGAACCGACAACCGTTCACCCGGCCGCGAACCACAAAGCTATCGCCGGATCCGCCGTCTTCAACCCGCGGAAATCCCTAACCAACCATCACCTCGCCGCGAAATCACCGCCGCCGGCCTACATCCACCGTCACCTTGACACTTCCGTCGGCAAAACCATAGTCTGAAGCCGCGAGCGAAGCAGGGAGAACGTGAAGCTGAGACAGAATCCGCGAATGAGAGAGATGAATTGTTGAGAGAGAGACTCGCGAGTGACGGTACGAAAGCGTGAAATCATTCGCCGTTGGAACTTTCTCCTGAGGGTAGGTTTGAAGCGTGAGCCTTTTTGATTTTGTTTTCCGTTTGTCCTCTTCGTCAATACAGGACCCTTTTTTTCTAAAAGTTAATTTGTTTAATTATTATTTATTTTATTTATTTCTTTTTCAGTATTGTTTATTCTTTTGTTTTATATAATTTGTTGTTCGTGGGTTGGCTTGGTTGCAGCCCAAGGGTCATCACATTTTACTGGTTAAGATTTTCACTTCCTTTTCCATTTTTTTTACTTATTTCTTATTTTATTTTAATTTCTTTTATTTTATGTCATTGCATATGAGCTAAGCCCAGTAATCTGTTATTACCATACACCATGTTTCGGCTCAGACCCCCATTTATTATTTCAATCTTTTTTATTTTTTTATTTTATTTCTTGTCTTGTTATTATCATCTAAAAAATGCTTAAAAAAATATATATAAGATATTTATAGATTTTTTTTTAGTATCTAGTCAGGATCCAGGGCCAATGATATATTAAAAGGCCGATTTTTTCGCCCGATCTAAATCGGTGATCTTCGGTCAATATGAGGCCCCCATTTGTATTTAATTTTCCATTTTATCATTCCGACAAAACAAACTTGTAATTTAATTTAATTCATTTTATTCTTAATATTATTTATTTCGTTTAATCATTTATATTCATTATTTTATTTTTCTAACAATTCAATTCATTTATTTATTCATTTATTTATTTATTTATTCATTTATTTATTCAATTATTTTTGCATTAAAAAATTACGATTCGACTCCTTATAGAATGGTTCCCATTTTGAACCGATTCTAAGGCAGTAAACGAACAAAATTTCGTCGCGTCCCAAAAGGTCCAACGCCTTCGAATAGTTGCGCTCGAAAAAGGTCCAATGCCTCCGAATAGTTGCGTCCCGAATAAACAGGCCGAACGCCTTCGAATAGTTCAAACACACTGCACACACGCTTTCTCTTGGGCTAATTACAACGAGACCTCTTTATTTCTCGCAATCCCCTGTATTTATTTTGTATCCCTCTCCCCATTACTTTGTACGCATTTTATTTTCCGCATCTTATTTTATTTCCGAATCCTTGGTCCAACGCCAAGCGATTACACTCGCACACTTGCACTTTATTTTCCAGTTTTCATTTCGTTTATTAGGATCCACTCCTTGCGAGCCGAGCGATTCGTGCCTCGCTAACAAACCACAAAAATAAACCTCCACTTGCATTTACCCCCTAAACCTCAAAAAACCAAAACGTTTCGATTAGATCCAAACCCTTGATCCAACGTCAAGCGGCTTTAGGAAATAAAAACACTTTAATAAATACGAGAAGATTTGTATGCCACGAGCCTTAAGCGGTAGAAAGGGGGATAACGAGCTTTCGTTACTCGCTCCGATTATTTCGACGCAGGACACTCGTCTTGTTGGGCGAGATAAACTATCCATAGTCTTTAGTGCATTTCAAACTCCTAAACCCTTTCATCGAAGAAAGGTAATAAAATCAACAACCATTACCCTTAGTAGGCCGAACTACGAGGCTCTGACTTTCCCATTGCACGCGGGAGTACGTAGGCACGAGGATCTGCATCCTTGCCGAGCACCTAGGTCCAATCTAACTTATAATTCAACTCATTTCCCTCTAGCAAGCAATTCGTTTAAGCATAGACATCCATTCTCGCGCGTTAACTTAGATGGTTCCCATCGAGTACGATGGATGTAGGGGGTGCTAATACCTTCCCCCTGCATAACCGACTCCCGAACCCAGGCAATGGTTCCGTTGACCTTTGTCCTCATCCTTTTCCTCCCGGGTTTTATCTATATCTCCCCTTTCCCTCTTCGGGAATAAATAGAATTAGGTGGCGACTCTTCAGTCCGTCCGGCGCGCGGCTCCGTCCATTCGGATCGCGTAAGGTCGTATTTTTCGGGGTACGACAATTATTAGATGAATTGATTAAAGTATTTAAACACATTAAGGGTTTAACACTTAGGATTAAAGTTATACACTCCATCCTAATAGAAGGATGCAGGCATAAGCTTAATCACAAAGCCTTAGAGCCTTTAGGGTTTAGTCCTTGATTATGAGATGAGAAGAGAAGACTCAAATATGACCCAAAGGTAAAAGCTAAATGGGGGACTAATCAAACCCTAATTGTTATCATGCTTGGTTATTACTAGGGTTAATGAGGTTTGCAAGAAGATCTTCAGAGAAACCACCAGGAAAGAAGCAGATGAAAGGAGAAGGAAGCAAAGAGAAGCAAAACAACTTGCTTCACTTAAGAAGACAAGTTGCTTGAAGAAAGAAAGTAAGATGAACATGAATGAGCAAGCTCAATCCAATACACAAGATAAAATGCAGCAAAGATGCAAGAGAGATGAGAAGAGATTGTGAGAAGTGAAGGCAAATTCACTTCTCAAAACAACTTACCACCTGAAAAGTTAGCAAAAGAAATGAAATGTAATGCAAATGAGATGAAATATCATGGTGCAACCCAAAGTCAGAAGCATTTACATGATATTAATGATGCTAAGATATGATACAAACATGAGGCAGGACATGGGAATGATCATACAAGGCAATGGGTGCAGATGAAGCATGTTTTGAACCATGAAAGTACATGAAAAGTTATGAGATGTAATGGACATATAACATGGCAAATGAAATATGCAATGATCAAACATGATTCTAATATGTCCTAAGATGTATCATGAATCATGGGGATGCACAAAATGTCATGGCAAGTCATTGGATGCAAGCAAATGAGAAATGGATGCAAAGGAAGGCACAAATTAGGGTTACATACATCATGCAAAGCAAAAATCCAAAACCAGAAGCAAATGACTTGATAAAAATTTGAAAATGCAATCAAAGATACCCTAAACCTATACAAGCTCACTGCCCAAAGGAGAGGATCCAACTCTTAACCTAGTGAAAGTTATGAATTTCCTAAGATTACTAGGGTTTTGGGGTACCTTATCAAGAAAAATGCAAAACAAAATGAAAATGCAAGATCAAATCATACCAAATTTATCCTATAAACTACATTCTATGAAGAGTGCAATGCAAGAAGAATCATCATCCAACTCTCAATGGTTAGGCAGAATGAAATTTTTAAAGATTGAACCAAAATATTGCCTTAAAATGAAATTAATTCCAATGAAAATGATCAAAAGGCATCAAGAACAAAAAAGAAATTTGGTTTGAGAGTTGGACAATGTTTCTAAATGTTTCTAAGTGCAATGTGAATTTTTTTTGTGATTTTTAAATACCTAAATGTATTTTTAATTAATTAATTTTCATTAACTAATTAAAAATAATCATTTAAATGATTTAAAAATAATTTTCAGTGCAAAAAATAAAAATAAAAATATTTTTGGGTTTTAAAAATTAATGAAATCTTTGACAAAAATTTTCATAATTTTTAAATGATTTTAGATATTTTTAATAATTCGTATAAATAAAATGAAATTAAAATGAAAATAATGAAAAGTAAACATAATCCAAGGCTGAGATTCAAATGGTTTTGGAGGGATTTGACTGGCGCGTCATCCAACGGCTACAATTCAAACTGGCCAGATTAATTTAAAATCCTAATTAATTAAACTAATGACGTGGATTAGGGTTAAGTGAGACCATCCTGGCCATTCGTTTGCGCGGGAGTCAACAAAAGTCCACAAGATCTAAGGCCCAGATTCAAACCAAACCCTAAACGCAATTAATGATTTAATTACTTTCAGGTGGTCGGAAATGACCTCCGGTCATCTTCTCCGGCCACATCTCCCCTGAGAATTTCCCAAATCACTCCCCAGGCCATTTCTGGAGCTCTAAAGCTCCAGATCACTTCCTCTCATCTCCCTAAACTCATCCCTGCCCTCAAATGGAATTTATTTCTCACCATTAACAAGATTCGAAGCTATGAACAAAAATGGCAGAAATTTCAGACAGACAATACACTCTCAATTCTCCATCATTTTCAAAAATAAAAAGTTCAATGAACTCAGGGGATCAAACTTAACAAGTTAAGAACTTAAAATAGAGCTTCTGGAAAAAATAAATTTCGAAACTACCTGAAGTGGAGCTTTCAGTTTGGAGCTTTCAGCCTGCCTCCTTGCTTCCAATCACCTCTACTGACCTCCCTCAAGTGTTTGCAAAGCTTGTTTGGAGTTTATTTTGGCTGGTTTGTGAGATGTTTGGAGTTCTTTTCAGAGAGGGGAGGAAATCGTGTTTTGGTTTCAGGGGGTTTCAAGGCAAGGTGAAGGGTCAGGGATGATCAGTGGAGTGTTTTGAGATGGATGGTGGAAGAAATTTGAGGAATAGGTGGATGAGTCAAAGGATTCGATAGAAAATGCAAGTTGGAGGATTTTTGTGAACTATTGCTTCTGGGGTGTTTCAGGCTTGTGTGTCTGTTGTGTTGAGTCCCTTTTGGTCCACTTATCAAACTTGGATGGGTCAGAGAAGTTGGTGTGGCACTGTGGGATTGGTATGGGTGTTTTTGCATAAAGTCCAAGTTAGGTGTACTTGAGGTATGGGCAAGTGTGAGGTTGTGATAGGGGCATGGTTTGGCTCAGCTGAGATCATGGAGTTCTTGTGGACCAGATTTTGTGAGCTGTAACAAGTAGGGGCATGGCTTCATGTGTTTTTGCAAGTTGGTACATCTTTGGCCCCTTTGGAAATTCATGAAGTTCAAGGCACCAAAATGCATAATTTTTGGGCCAATTCTGATTTTTAGAAGTCACATGAGCATGTTGTGAAGAGTTTGTGCACATTTGAAATCTTTAGAATGCTTTATCATACCATTTTTCAAAATGCCTCTTTGGTGTAAAACATGAAATTATGTGATTTTTCCCAACTTTGACAAGCCATAGCTTTTGATCCAAGATGAATTAGAATGAGTTCTTGTACTTTTTGAAAAGGGAATGATCCATTCTACAACTTTCATGACCAAAGTTTTCTCATTTGAGGCATTTTTGGATCAAAAAGAAAAGATTGAAAAACTTTCCCAAAATGGCAAGTTTCCATTACAAGTCACTTTCCCAAAAAGGCAATTTTGCAAATGGCTTGAAATTCTTCAATTTTGTGAACTTATAAAATCTTCTATGATCAAATAAAGATCATACACATTAAAAATGATGAAGAACACCCTTTGGTTGGGTCATTGGGGGCCTCAGATGCCCTGATTTTGCACTGCCTTGCCCAAGAAGTCAACTCTTGATCAGATGCCTTCCCCATGGAATTTCTTCATGTAAATTGATATGCATGATCCCTATGACATATAGAGACCAATAGAAACAAGAATTACCAAAAAATTTGGAGTTATGGCCTTTGAAACCAAAACCCTAATTCTAGGTCATCTGTGCAGTTAAACCTTGCTCTGCTTCCATGCTCTTCTCAGTTCTTATGATTCTTTGACTTCCTTGACTTGGTGAGGATATAATATGATTCTAGAACATACATGGACCCCTTTGAAGTGATTGATGACCTTTGGATTGGCTCAAGTGGCTCAGGGATGGCTCAGATCACAAACCCTAGATGCAGATGACTTTGAATCAATGCAGTGAAGCAAATATGCAAATTGAGATGCTATGATTGAACTTATGCATATGAAAAGATCACAAGCCATGGTGTGGATGGGTGAGGGCAAATTTAGGGTGTTTACAGTTGTCAGACGAGAACTGTCTCATTGTTTTGGTTAATAGTCAGATGAGAATTGACTATGAAAAAGAATGACTACCAGATGAGAACTGGAGTCCAAAATAGGCTAAATGAAAAAGTGACCAGACGGGAACTGGTTAAAAGATTCTCCTACCAGATGAGAAATGGTATTTGAAGTTGGTTTTTCAGACGAGAAATGGACTTTGCACTGGTTTTCCAGACGAGAACTGGACTTTGAACTATCAAGTGAAGTGGGGTTACAAGGCCCTGATGTGAGATCGATGTTGTGGGGTTATGCCTGATGAATGACATGATGTGATTGGCTTCATGCTTGAGCGAAGCGACATGAATAATGCATGAAAATGATTTATGCAATGATTATGAAGGTTTTCAGAAATGCCCCTGAGATGGGTAAAAAGGTCTTTTCTAGCAAGGCTTCTTGTGTGAAAGGGTGACATGGAGAGGGTGGGTTAATAGCATGATTTCCTAGTGTAACATCTCAAATTTTGACCTCTCATTTTCATATCATATAGCATAGCATAATGCATACATGTTTGAACATTTTGCATAAGAAAAATGAGGCATAACATCCATGGTTGCTAGCATATGGCATATGATCAGTTATCCAACAATTTTGTCCGCAAAGTTAATAAAAGCCAAGTGATTCTTCAAGGAGCTCAATGCCATCCACAAATCCCTAGAAAGGATTAAAATCAAAATCAAGTCAAAATGGACGGTGCAGATGTATTCCTGAAGTTTCCCACAAGAAAAGGGAAAATTCAAGATTTTTGGTCCGTTAACCGGTTAACCAATACCATTAACCGATTAACGCATGCGAAAATTGGGTAAAAAACTTCAAAAAAGAGTTTTTTTTCACTTTTCCCTCCACTTTTTTCCAATTTTTCCACTTTGCTTCACATTTTCCTTACACTCCTTACACACTCCATTTCACCTTGGATTCTTCCACCACATTCTAGATCTTTCCACACTCTTCCAAGGAATATTCTAGAAACCCTAACTAACTCCAACCCTAGTTCCAAGCCTCATTTCCCAATCCTAATGCATATGCTAGCTCCATACCTAAGCTTCAATCCAAGCCTAACCTCTATTTAATCTCAATTCACTCCAAACCTCAGAACTTAGTCCTCATTTTCACAAATTTCACTTCATCTCTCTCAGTTTCTCTCAACTTTTCTTCACTTTTCACCAAACTCACCAAAGCTTCTCCATAGAAGTTATTCAAGTTTTCCATTGAAACTTGAAGAACTTGAAGCTAAACCTTCATCAAATATCAATTTTGTGGCTTATTGAAGAAGTATTGCTATTCTTTGGATCGATTTTGGCTTTTCGGAAGTGATTTTGTAAGTGTTCATCGAGATCGTCTTCCATTGCATTTATTTTGAATTCGTGGATCAAAGGAATCTCCAGTTTTCTTCTTCATTCACATTTCGATCGACATAGCAACAAATACCAAAGCAAGCCTCTGCTTTGTAGGTTGGTGATCCGAAACATTCTCTGTTTTTAACTTATTTCACTTCATCTCGCCATATGGCATTCTTTATCGTTTCTTTGGAATGCTTACTTTTTTATCATTTGTAAGACTTGATTATTATTTGTTTACTTGATGATTATTTTGGTTGTTAGAAGCTAGAATTGTAGCTTATTCTAGGTCCTAATTGTAACACCCCCTTTCTATACCCCCAAATAATCAAATAATCATTTAGGTGTCGCTCCCACCAAATGACACCTCAGGTCAGAAGGGGTACAGACGCGAACGGTCGGCGAAAAGGGAAGGAATGAATAGAGTCGCCAGCTAGGCATTTTTATCCCGAAGGAAAGGTAATGCTGCATAAACCTAGAGAGACTGAGAAAGGGGGTTGGTTACAACCTGGGAAGGTATTAGCACCCAGATTGTCCGCCGTACTCGACGGGATCCATGCTTAAAAGATTTGTGTTTTAAAGGGGTAGTGTCAGTGCTATCTGTGTATCAAAGCTGGAAAAGAATGCAAGTGTCAGTGTAAAAGAAGTGTGAAGTGTATAAGAGAAGTGTCAGTGTAAGTAAAGAATGAAATGCTCAAGATAATGAGGCTTAAAGAATAATGCTGGAAGGAGGGGGAATATACAGAGACTTTTGTTCGATAACTGTTAAGTTATGCCTACGTATCCTCTCGTGCAATGAGGAAGTCAGAACACCATAGTTCGACTCAAAGAGACTGAAAGATAAATTGACTTGTGAACTGCTTATTTGCCTATGCTCAAGTGTATGACCTGTCTGGCTCAGGTGCAAACTGTCTTGCATTAGACGGAAGAAGCAAGTTCTCGTTTATGAGTGAATGAGATGAGAAAAGAATCCCGGAGGAGACGATTATTGTTTGTTTTTGAGTATTTTCAGTCTTTTATCGATTTTGAAAGTTTGTCATAAGTTAATGAGCTTAAGCCTAAACCAATGGGTTAGTAAACTCATCACATCCTCCCTCTGATTAGGGGTAATGAGAATACCTTAAGTGTGAAGTCAGCATCTCACACTTAATCACCCTGATGTAGGATTAAGATCATTAACCTACTTGTGATTATTTAGATGTTTTTGTCGTTTTTGTTTAGTGTTAAGTAATGAGTTTAAGCCATAATCAAGGATTTAATGGACTCATTACACCATCCTAATAAAAGGATAATAGATGAGAACATTTATGCTGAGAAAGACTCCTCAACTTAATCCATGATTAGGGATTAACCTCATGACAAAACAAAGCCTTTATTAAGTGGGTTTTAAGTTAATGATAGAATGAAGAAATGATTTTTAGGGTTTGTAAGACAACTTGAGGAGGACTTGTCCATTAACACTAGGGTTAGTCCTTCTTAACCAATTAAGGAAGAATTAGAACCCTAATGCAAGGCCCAAGTTACAAGCTTGATGTCTTGATGATTATTAAGTGGATTGATTAAAGGATTTAAACACATTAAGGGTTTAACACTTAGGATTAAAGTTATACACTCCATCCTAATAGAAGGATGCAGGCATAAGCTTAATCACAAAGCCTTAAAACCTTTAGGGTTTAGTCCTTGATTGTGAGGTGAGAAGAGAAGACTCAAAGATGACACAAAGGCAAAACTAAGTGTGGGACTAATCAAACCCTAATTATTATCATGCTTGGTTATTCCTAGGGTTAATGAGGTTTGCAAGAAGATTTTCAGAGAAACCACCAGGAAGGAAGCAGATGAAAGGAGGAAGAAGCAAAGAGAAGCAAGACAACTTGCTTCAATTAAGAAGACAAGTTGCTTGAAGAAAGAAAGTAAGGAGAGAGCATGAATGAGCAAGCCCACTCCAATACACAAGATAAAATTCAGCAAAGATGCAAGAGAGATGAGAAGAGATTGTGAGAAGTGAAGGCAAATTCACTTCTCAAAACAACTTACCACCTGAAAAGTTAGCCAAAAGAAATGAAATGCAATGCAAATGAGATGAAATGTCATGATGCAAACCAAAGTCAGAAGCATTTACAAGATGTTAATGATGCCAAGAGATGATGCAAACATGAGGCAAGACATGAGGATGATCAAACAAACACAAGGATGCAAATGAAGCATGCATTGATCCATGAATGTACATGAAAAGTTATGAAATGTAATGGGCATATAACATGGCAAAAGAATGATTCAATGATCAATCATGGTTCTAATATGTCCTAAGATGTATTATGAATCATGTGGATGCACAAAATGTCATGGCAAGTCATGGTATGCAAGCAGATGGGAGATGGATGCAAAGGAAGGCACAAATTAGGGTTACATGCATCATACAAAGCAAGAATTCAAAACCAGAAGCAAATGAAATGATAAAAATTTGAAAATGCAATCAAAGATACCCTAAACCTATACAAACTCACTGCCCAAAGGAGGGGATTCAACTCCTAACCTATTGAAAGTTATGAATTTCCTAAGATTGCTAGGGTTTTGGGGTACCTTATCAAGAAAAATCCTAAACAAATTGAAAATGCAAGATCAATTCAAACCAATTTTATCCTACAAACTACATGCTATGCAAGATGCAATGCCAAAAGAATCATCATCCAACTCTCAATGGTTAGGCAGAAAGGAATTTTTGAAGTTTGAAACAAAATATTGTCTTAAAATGAAATTAAATACAATGAAAATGATCAAAAGGCATTAAGAACAAAAAATAAATTTGGTTTGAGAGTTGGACAATGTTTCTAAATGTTTTTAAATGCAATGTGAATTTTTTGGTGATTTTTAAATACCTAAATGCATTTTTAATTAATTAATTTTCATTAACTAATTAAAAATAAACATTTAAATGATTTAAAAATAGTTTTTAATGCAAAAAATAAAAATAAAAATATTTTTGGAATGAGAAAAATATTCTAAGTCAGCATGCAAAAAATGAGATTTTTGTGATTTGTTTTACTAATTTTAATAAAATGAGAAAGAAAATGCAAGAAAAATGAAATTAAAATGAATTTTAATGAGAAGTCAACAGATCCAGTGGCTGAGATTTAAATGGGACGCGCGGGAGTTGACTGGCGCCAGATCTTGTGGCTGAAATTCAAACTGAGAGGATTAATTTAAAAACCCTAATTAATTAACTAATGACGTGGATTAGGGCTAAGTGAAGCCATCCTGGCCATTCAAACACGCGGGAGTCAACCAAAGTCAGCCTAATCTATGGTCCACATTCAAACTGAACCCTAAACGCATTTAAATCCCTAATGACTTTCAGGTGGCCGGAAAAGACCTCCGGTCGTCTTCTCCGGCCACACCTCCCCTGAGCAAAACCAAAACCTCACTTCTAGGTTATTTCTGGAGCTCTAAAGCTCCAGATCAACTCCCCTCATCCCCCTGAACCTGAATCCACCCTCAAAACTCATTTCTTTTCACTCAATCCCATGATTCGAAGAAGAACATAAATATGGAAAAAATTTCAGACAAGCAATACAGTCTCATTTCTCAACCATTTTCAATAATTCCAAGTTCAGTGTGATCAGTGAAGCATGCTTAATCATTTTGAAACAAAAAATAAGAGTTCTGGAAAAATGTTTCAAGGAGGTACCTGAGCTTGAGCTTTCTCAGTTCTGGACTTTCAGACCTCCTCTCTTTGTGCAAACCACTCCCCTTGAACTCCTGATGAAGTTTTGATGCTTGGAAGGAATTTCTTTTGGCTGATTTGGGAGATTGCAAGCCAACTGGTCAGAAATCGTGTTTGGTTTATGTGAGGTTTTTGGCTGTTTCAATGGTTGGTTTGTGGTTAGTGAGTCATTTTGAGATCAATGGTGAAGTTGGTTTGATGATTGGTTGAGTGAGCTGAGAGATTCGAAAGGTTTTGCAAGTTGGAGAGTTTTTAGATAACTATGGCAATCTGAGGTTTCAGCTTGTGTTGTTGTGTGTTATGGCTTGGGTTTGATCCACATATCAACTTGTGATAGGTCTGTGGAGTGGTTGTGCCCTATTGTGATTGGTATGGGTCTTTATGAAAAAAGTCAAGTTTTGTGTAAGAGAGGTATGGGTCAATGGTAGGCTAAGGACAATAGGGGTGTCCTGCGCAGCAAGGAATGAGGAGGGCCATGGGATCAGTTTTGAAGCCAATTCACAAGTGGATTAGGGTTTGTGTGATGTTTTGCATCTTTGTGACTTTTTGCCCCTTTTGTGATTTCTTGATCCACAAGTCATGAAAATGGACAAACTCTTGGTGCATTCTGAATTTTTGGCCTTGATTTATGTTTGTACAAAGATTAGAAGTTCATTTGAAAACACAATTTGTCTTGGCAAGTGGTTTTGCAACTTTGCCTCTTTGGTGCATAACTTGAAATTATGTGATTTTTCTTAACTTTGACAAGCCATAACTTTTGATCCAAAATGAATTAGAATGAGTTATTGTACTTTTTGAAAAGGGAATGATCCATTCTACAACTTTCATGACCAAAGTTTTCCCATTTGAGGCATTTTTGAATCAAAAAGAAAGGTTTGAAAAAGTTTCCCAAAATGGCAAGTTTCCATTACAAGTCATTTTCCCAAAAAGGCAACTTTGCAAATGGCTTGAAATTCTTCAATTTTGTGAAATTCCAACATCTTCTATGATCAAATAAATATCATACACAATCAAAATGATGAAGAACACCCCTTGGTTGGGTCATTGGGGGCCTCAGATGCCCTGATTTTACACTGACTTGCTCAAGAAGTCAACTCTTGATCAGATGCCTTCCCCATGGAAATTCTTCATGAAAATTGATATGCATGATCCCTATACCATATAGAGACCAATAGAAACAAGAATGGCCAGAAAATTTGGAGTTATGGCCTTTGAAACCAAAACCCTAATTCTAGGTCATCTGTGCAGTTAATCCTGGCTCTGCTTCCATGCCTTTCCTAGTTCTTGTGATTATTTGACTTCCCTGACTTTGTGAGGATACAATATGATGCTTGAACACACATGGACCCCTTTTAAGTGATTGATGACCTTTGGAGTGGCTCAAATGGCTCTTGAATTGTTCAGATCACAAACCCTAGATGCAGATGACTTTGAACCAATGCAGTGAATCAAAAATGCAATATGAGATGCTATGATTGAACTTATGCATATGAAGAGATCACAAGCCATGGTGTGAATGGGTGAGGGCAAATTTGGGGTGTTTACATTAGGTACATATTAAAATTCCATCAGAGTATAATTAGAAACATAGTATAAAAGAGGTATGTCACATTATACATGAAATTAAAACATCTAACACCTGCTCAACAATAGATATGCAACAGTGGAGTAGCTAAATACTTGCACCCACATCTTAATATTTAGAATAAAAGAGGAAAATCTAAATATTGAATAACATCAAACATACACACACACACACACACACACACACACATATATATATATATATATATATATATATATATATATATATATATATATATATATATAACACGGTGGGAGAACTGATATTTTAGTCATGTTGCAGATAGCAAGAGTCGCCACCGACTTTTATTTTATCCAAATGGAAAGGACATAAAAGAACAGGAAAGACCTATTTTAAAAGACTTGAGTTTGGGGGGTAGGTTATATAAAGGGAAGGTGTTAGCACCCTTTATATCTATGGTTATCCATGGGCTCTTAGTTACTTAGCTCATTTAAATTGTTTTTGAAGAGTGTAGTTTGTGATTAAATTTTTTTTCTAAGTACTTTGTAATGACCCACGTATGGGTGTATAGAAAGCCTTGTTTTGAAAAATGTTTAAGAAAGCGAGGTGTGAAAAGTATTGTGAAATGTGAGCAAGCAACTAAGAGGTACCTACCCTAAATTAAGTCTTTCATGTTCTTGTATGTTCTTTCAAGGGTAAGACTATCCCTATTATTAAGGAATAGGTAGTAATTACCTTGGATTTGTATAAGGGACGGGCATATGGTCATCTTATGGTCATAGAAGGCAACTTAAAGGGTGTCTTTAGCAATTCGTAGGGACTATCATCATTTATTCGAAGGGACAAGATCATTATTCCGTAGGCAACCTCAAAGGGACTTGATCTTTTAAACTGAAGGAACTATGATGATTTATACTTAAAAGGACTTTGCTTTAAGACACCCCTATTTTCGAGGGACTTGACCATTTTATTTTAAGGCAACCAAGAGGAATACCCTAGGAAGTGCAAGATGGCGATCAAAGATCGACTTACGTGTGTGAGTGTACATTTTCAAATATTTATCTTTTTAAAATTAATTATCTAAGTCAGATTAATCACAAATATGTTTTCACACCCTATTTACAACCACACAGTTAAATAATAATATTTAAAAAACGAAAAAGTAAATCTAAACTATTACAAGGCTTGGGCAGTTACAAAAATAATCGGATAAAAAAATATAATAATAGACATAATAAAATAAATAAATAAACAATAATAATATTAATAATAAATAAAGAAATGATAAAAATAAGGATTAGAATAAAAAAAGAAATAATTTAGGTTAATTATAATTTTTTAGAAATTAATTTAGTAATAACATAAATTTAAAATAATATAGTGATAATAATAATAAAGAATAATATGTTAAAATTTTATACAAATTAAAAAAAAAGTTATTAAAAAAAGTATTTTATTTAGGGTTAGAGAAAATTAGGTTAAACATTTTAAGATTAATGAAATATTAGGGTTAGTTAAAAAAATATGGTTTTAAAATAATTAGTTAAATTTAATAAATTATTTTTTATTTACAAAATATATAAATACATACAAGAATGGTAAAAATTTAGAAATTAAAGGAAAGATTAGAAAATTTTAATTGGAATAAAATTAATTATTTGGCTATTTATTTAGAAAATATTTTAATTATATTAATTAAATAAAATAAAACAAATTAGCAAAAAAAGAAGAAGAGAAAAGTAAGAAAAAGGATGGACCTGGGATTTGAACCTAGGCCCCTAACCTGGATGAAGAGGATGATAACCATCTAAGCTGCGCGATGGTGGTGATAAGGATCAGCAACATTCAATTATATATTAAACCTTCAAAATATAATTAAAATGGAAAAAAAATTTTGGACACCAGGATTTAATCCCATAACCTCACACATGCCAATCCAGTCTCCTTACCATTAAGCCACATGGGGCGCGTCTGGTAATGAATAACGAGATAATTATATAGTAAACAAGCTAAACATAAAAAAAAGGAATTCCCTCACCCAGATTCGAACCCTGGTCCTTGTATTCATACACGCACACCTTGACCACTAGGCTAGCAAGCTTTGCTGAAATAAAACTGAAATAAAAACATAAAATATTATATTAAAAATTTGAATTTCCAGATGGCGCCAAGTAACTTCATCTCCTTCCTTGTGACCTGCGAATTTTGTTATGAAAATTGATGCGAGGTTACCTGCGAATTAACATTCATAGGAAAACCTATGTTTCCTCAAACGTTACGAAAACTGTAAAATTTCATCAAATTGATCATAGCATTGTGATCCTCATACCATATACAATTCATTGATATTATTAGAATTTATTTATATTGGTTTAATCAAGAAACCCTAAACGGCCACTATAAACCCTAACAATGGCGTTTTCACGATTAGGCCATGAATCTCCACACAAACTGTACAGAAAGCAACTATAGGAACATACAAACATCATTAGTTAAATAAAAACAAACAAAACACAACGAATGGTCACAATCGAAAAACGAAAAAAATGCTATGAACATGCAATCGGTTCAACCATTACAACAAGAATTTGATGCTTATGAGTATTGAATCATGATCAGTGAGGACCAAGGAAGCTATTGCAACCTTTAGAATGACCTAAAATCCTCTCTAACTCCAAAACCGAATGTCACTTTTTGTAGAAATTGTTTGACTTTGTTCTTGTTCTTGGAGGCATAAATTCGTCCCCTTGTGTTTGTGTTAGGTTTGTCTACTTGTATGCAATCAATTTAGGTCAAAAACTTGTGGATTTATGGGCTTATGAAGTAACTTGAGTGTGAAGATTTCACACTTTCAAATATTCAAAAAATCTCATCCATCCTTTCTAATTTTGATCCAATCTGATTTTATTTGGTTTCCAATCTTCTTAAACATGACTTAAATGACTTTCAATCAAAGATTTCATGCTTTACTTGATTTTTCATATTTTATATATATATTTAAATTGAATTTTAATGAATAAAATCCAAATAAATATAAAATAAATTATAAAAATCTGAATAAATATGCATTGGGTCGTGTATGATGTCATTGTAAAGATTGGATTGCAAAATGTTAGGCCCATTTGGAAAACTTTGGTTTTAAGGCTTTATTTTTTTTCATACACCCCTCAAAAATCTCCCAACTTTGACAAGGCACAAATCCTTCAATTTTAAGGCTATGAAGGTGGTCTTGGAAATTTTGGAAAGCTTAAAGAGTCCTCTAGCCAATCTCTTTGGTCTCATATCGATATCTTTTACCATTTTCAAATTATGCCCTTTGGAAGATGTTGACCTTTTGTTGACTTTTGAAATGACCTGTAATGTTTTAGCTCATACCTTCCAAATGAAGCATTTTTAGGCTTGGCTTGTGAGTCACAAAGTTGTAGAGAATTAAATTTCCTTCAAAATCAGATTTGTATGGGAAATTTTTGATGAAGCATGTGAAAGTTATGGCTGGTCAAAGTTCAGTTGACGTTTCCTTAGAAAACCCTAATTTAGAAACTCCTGATTCTTGATGATCTGAAACTTCCTTGATGAATCATGATCAACCCTTGATCAAATGATGAATTTTACTTCATAAAATTGATGTTGGCAAAAAATCTTGAAGTTTGACTTTAATTTGACCACATTTGACCTCAGTTTGACTTTTTAACTACTTTGATTGATTTTTACATATCTGATCATCTGACTGGGCAAGTTCTTTGGGAAAGCTTTGAAACTTGACATGGGGATTCTTGAATACATGTGGGATGTTATGAAGCTCACTTAAGGCCTTGAAAATCATTTTAACCTAAGGAAGCTCAAAACCCTAGTTTTGGACACTTTGCTTAGGAGGAGGCCTTGCCTGGGGAAATTTCCACACTTCTTGATCAATTGGGAGTCTTTAGGACCTTATGATCATTTAGAAGTCTTGAGAGAGATTGTCTTGATTGTGGGAGGGCAAAGTTTAGGGTGCAACAGCTGCCCCTTGTTCAATTTTCTGGAATCTGAGGAGTTAGATTGACATGTACGCCATTTGTGACTTGAAGATTGAAGAGGATTGAACATAAAAGCCCAAAAATTTGCACTCACTGGTGTGTAGAATGATACTATTGGTTGATTGTGATGCTTGAATGGGCTTAAAGATGCCATTTGGATAAAGAGTATTCAGATATGTTTCTTAAATATGAAGATAACTTTTTGGGAAGAATAAATGACGGCCCGAGGTAACAAGATAACCATTGGGAAGAATAAACGACGGCCCAAAATGAGATAACCTTCGGGAAGAATAAACGACGGTCCGAGGTAACAAGATAACCATTGGGAAGAATAAACGATGGCCCAAGGTAAGTTGGCTTTTGGTAAGAATAAACGACGACCCAAAATGAGATAACCTTCGGGAAGAATAATCGACGGCCCGAGGTAACACGATAACCATTGGGAAGAATAAACGACGGCAAAAGGTAAGTTGGCTTTTGGGAAGAATAAATGAAGGCCCAAAATGAGACAACCTTCGGGAATAATAATCGACGGCCCGAGGTAACAAGATAACCATTGGGAAGAATAAGCGACGACCTAAGGTAAGTTGGATTTTGGGAAGAATAATCGACGACCCAAAATGAGATAACCTTCAGGAAGAATAATCGACGGCCCGAGGTAACAAGATAACCATTGGGAAGAATAAACGATGGCCCAAGGTAAGTTGACTTTTGGGAAGAATAATCGACGGCCCAAAATGAGATAACCTTCGGGAAGAATAATCGACGGCCCGAGGTAACAAGATAACCATTGGGAAGAATAAACGACGACCCAAGGTAAGTTGACTTTTGGGAAGAATAAACGACGGCCCAAAATGAGATAACCTTCAGGAAGAATAAACGACGGCCCGAGGTAACAAAATAACCATTGGGAAGAATAAACGACGACCCAAGGTAAGTTGTTGATGAAGTTTGTCTGCTGGAGAATTAACCTGAAAAACAAGGTTAGTTTGGTGCTAGTATAATGATATATAACAATCTGCAAGATAATATTTTATGAGAATGCATATGATATAATATGATGTATGTACGAATGAATTATGTCGGGAAGCTGGTCAGTAGCTTCATGTAACAACTGCTGGTTGGGGAAAATAAATCCCGATTTGTTGCTGAAGAGCATGAAAACTTCGTTCATGTCTTGTTTAAGAATATCGTACTTAGAAACTTCCCGTTTTCGTTCGCCGTACTTCTTATTGAAGGATTAAGTTCCTGAACATCCTGACTGAGGATAAAAGAGATGGACATAGATCCGGGAGCCATATGTAGTTAAGAATCAATTCTTCGGAGGATATGAAACTGCTTGGAGACTTCGTAGAGTTGGAAGTATAAGATATTACTTGAAGTATTCTGTAAGGATATCTGTAAAGATTACTCTGTGGGGATGAACCGACGAAGCTTCGTTGAATTCCTATCTCTCTTCGTTCTTAGTAAATGTTATTATTGTATTTTATGCATTTCTGGTAAACATCAATCATATTCAAAGTCATATATACATTCAACCATAATCAATGGACGTTTTTCGCTTTAGTAAAAAGGGGAAAAGTAAAGCTGAATAAAGAGGGAAAAGTAAAGCTGAATATAAAAATGGAGTTTTTCTTATTTTTAGAAATAGACCTATAAATAGGCATGTTTTAATACGGAGACGGAAATCCTAGTAAGAGGAATTCGTCAAAGAAATTTTTACAAGTCAAAATAGCTGTGTGTAAATAACCCTATTGAGTTTCAACTTTGCTATTGCCATTATCTTCAATTATCCAATCTTCAGCTATTGGAGAATAAACGATTAGACTGATCAGTATCTGTTGCACTTGACATAGATAACACAACTAGTAGAGGTTGCATGGGTGATCCAACGAGACATAGTCATACGCTTTAATCCCTAACTTTTTCTTGGATTGCCCTTTCAGGTTTTCAATCCACCGGGATACCCTTTTTTGCCAAAGCCGCCTTTTCTGGTTTTTGACTTGCCGGGTGTACATTTATTTTATATATATCCCTAATTTTTGCCCGAACCCTTTTTGTTCGCCGGGATGCCCTTATTTTTGCCTAGGACAGTCAACCTAGCAGGTCTCTTTTCTTGCGTAGTATTTTTTAACTATGTCTGCGTTCACATGCTGCGGGAAATCTTCACCATCCATAGTGGTAAGCATCATGGCACCTCCAGAAAATATTCTCTTAACAACAAATGGCCCTTCATAGGTGGGGGTCCATTTTCCCCTAGGATCACCCCGTGGTAATATAATACGCTTGATTACCAAATCACCAGCCTGATACACCTGCTGCCTAACTTTCTTATTGAAAGCTTTAATCATACGTTTTTGATACATCTGACCATGACAAACAGCTGCTAATCTTTTCTCGTCAATCAAGTTTATCTGGTCAAGTCGAGTCTGAATCCATTCATCTTTATCTAAGCCTGCATCCTTCATAATTCTCAAAGAAGGAATCTGAACTTCAATGGGTAAAACTGCTTCCATACCATAGACAAGGGAAAATGGGGTTGCCCCTGTTGAAGTACGTATGGTAGTATGATAACCATAAAGAGCAAATGGTAACATCTCATGCCAATCCTTATATGTAACTGTCATCTTTTTAAAGATCTTCTTAATATTCTTGTTGGCGGCTTCCACTGCGCCATTCATCTTTGGAAGATATGGAGAAAAATTGTGATGTTTAATCTTGAACTGCGTGCAGAGATCAGTAATCATAGTGTTGTTCAAATTAGTACCATTGTCTATGATAATCCTTTCAGGGATGCCATATCTGCATATAAGATTATACTTGATGAATCGAGCCATAACATTCTTGGTAACAAAAGCAAATGAAGTCGCCTCTACCCATTTGGTGAAATAATCAATAGCCACAAGGATGAAACGATGTCCATTGGAGGCAGTAGGTCTGATCTCACCAATCATATCAATGCCCCACATGGCAAAAGGCCATGGAGCAGTTAGAACATTCAACGAAACTGGAGGTACGTGAACCTTATCAGCATAAATCTGGCATTTGTGACAAGTATTGGAGTGTTGATAACAGTCAGCTTCCATGGTAGACCAATAATACCCTGCTCTCAGAATCCTCTTATCCATTGTATGCCTACTAGAATGAGTACCAAATATCCCATCATGCATGTCTTCCATAATCTCTAATGCTTCTTTCTTATCCACACAGCGAAGCAAAGTTGAATCGTGGTTGCGCTTGTACAAAATTCAATTACTCAGGAAGAATCTAGCAGAAAACCTGCTCAGAAACTTCTTATCATTGACAGATGCCCCTTCAGGGAATTCCTGAGCTTCAAGATACCTCTTCACTTCATGGAACCAAGGCTTTTCTTCTACTCCTTCAGTACCCACTTCATTGTAGTATGCAGGTTTATCAAATTGATCAATAGTAATTCTTGGAGCTTCATCATCCCAACTGATTTCAAACATAGATGCCATGGTAGCTAATGCATCTGCCAACTGATTCTCTTCTCGTGGAATATGTCCAAAGGTAATCTCTTCTTAGTATGGGATCAAAGACAACACATGCTCTCTGTAAGGGATAAGATTAGGATGCCTGGTGTCCCAATCTCCTTTAACTTGACTAACTACTAGGGCTGAATCTCCATACACATCCAAAATTTGGATCTTCATCTCAATAACAACTTTGATACCCATGATGCACGCTTCATACTCAGCCATATTATTGGTACATATAAAACAAAGATTTTCAGTAACTGGTGTATAACAACCTTTAGGAGAGATAATCACAACACCAACACCATTACCAAGCGCATTAGAAGCTCCATCAAAAACCATAGTCCATCGGGATCCTTGTCCAAGTCCTTCATATTGTCTAGGTTCTTTAGTAACAATCATAATATCCTCATCTGGAAATTCAAAATTCATAGATTGATAATCACCCACTGCTTGATGAGCCAAATGGTCAGCTACTACACTTCCTTTGATTGCTTTCTGAGTAGTATACTGTATGTCATATTCCGTCAAGATCATTTGCCATCTTTCTATTCGTCTGGAGAGAGAAGGTTTCTCAAATATATACTTGATTGGATCCATTTTTGAAATTAATAAGGTGGTATGAGTCAACATATACTGTCTTAGTCGGTGAGCAGTCCACGCCAAATCGCAACAAGTTTTCTCGAGCAGTGTGTATCTTGTTTTACAGTCAGTAAACTTTTTGCTAAGGTAGTACATTGCCTGCTCTTTTCGACCAGACTCGTCATGTTGCCCCAACACACACCCCATTGAGTTATCCAATACTGTCAAGTACATAATCAATGGTCTTCCTTCAACTGGTGGCATCAATATGGGAGGTTCCTATAGGTACCTTTTGATTTCATCAAAAGCTGTCTGGCATTCATCATTCCATTCCAATACTTGATCTTTCTTCAACAACTTGATGATTGGTTCACAAGTAGCAGTCAACTGGAAAATAAATCTTGCAATGTAATTCAGTCGTCCCAGGAAACCTCTAACTTCTTTCTCAGTACGAGGAGCAAGCATCTCTTGTATAGCTTTTACCTTTGCAAAATCTACTTCAATACCTTTACCACTGACAATAAAACCCAGAAGTTTACCAGATCTAACTCCGAAAGTACACTAGTTTGGATTCAACCTCAACTTGTATTTTTTCAACCTCTCAAACAACTTATGCAGGTTATCAAGATGCTCTTCTTCATTCTGAGATCTGGCTATCATATCATCCACATATACCTCTATCTCATGGTGAATCATATCATGGAACAAGGCTACCATATCACGCTGATATGTTGCCCCAACATTCTTCAAACCAAATGGCATCGCCTTATAACAAAAAGTGCCCCATTGTGTAACAAATGTAGTCTTCTCCATATCTTCAGGTGCCATATTAATCTGATTATACCCAGAGAAACCATCCATAAAAGATAATACCTTATGTTGAGCAGTGTTATTACCAGAACATCAATATGTGGAAGTGGAAAGTCATCTTTAGGGCTGGCTCTATTCAAATCCCTGTAATCTACACACATGCGTACTTTACCATCTATCTTAGGCACCGACACCACGTTTGCAACCCATTGTGGATAAGAAGTAACAGCTAAAAACCCTGCATTGAACTATTTCATCACCTCTGCCTTAATCTTTTCTGACATATCAGTACGCATACGACAACCTTTCTGTTTTATTGGACGAAAATCCTCTTTCACTGGTAGACGGTGAACCACAATATCTGTATCTAGCCCTGACATATCTTTATAAGACCAAGCAAAAATTTCCACGTAATCATGTAACATCTGAATCAACCTATTCTTGATACCATCCTCCAGTTTAGCACCTATCTTGATTTCTTTCTTGTTTTCCTCGGTTCCGAAGTTCACAACTTCGACTGGTTCCTCATGTGGTTGTATAGTTTTCTCTTCTTGTTGTAGTAATCTAGCCAACTTTATAGGTACTTCACAATATTCCTCCTTTCCATCCTCGGTTTGATAGATCGGATTCTCAAAGTCATAATTGGCAATAGCAGAATTGTTATCAATAGGATCCAGCGTGGATGAAGATCTGCATTTTAGTGACGTGGGTGTGTGTAAGAACACATAGCTTTTTTTTTATAAAAGGAAAAAAATAAAAGAAAGACAAAGAGCACAATATTTATGAAAGCGAGACACGTCCATTGATTTTATTGAATGAAAATATGTAAATGAAATGACAACCCTAACAAGCATACCATTATGCCCCAGGCAAGGCACAAGGCTTAAAAGTATTTAGTTGTTCAAAGTTACAAAAAATAAATTTAGAAAAATGAAATAGCATTTACTCCTGACTAAAGGAGATTGGAATAACGTCTTCAGCCTTCCAATTGTTGAGTCCATCCCCCATGGTAGGAAAAATCCAATCGTCCAGGTTGTAACCTTCATCATAATCGTCCAGGTTCTGAGATTCTTCTTCAACCACAGCTCTAGCATCTTTGAGGGAGGCCATTGTAGGAGGCACCCTGGTAATCACATGAACTCTTTTAACAACAGGGATAACTTCAGTAGTAGGAACGACTTGAGGAACCACTTCAAATATCTGGCAAGGAGTCTCAACAAATTCACCCTCCATCTAAACATATTTAAAAGTATTCACATGACTAACCATGTATTCTTCTTCACCATAAACAGTGACAATCTTTCCTTTCACCGAATATTTCAACTTCTGATGTAAAGTGGAAGTCACAGCACCTGCCCCATGAATCCAGGGGCGCCCAAGCAAACAGGAGTACGCAGGACAAATATCCATCACATAGAAAGTGTAATAAAAAACTTGAGAGCCTACTTTGACTGGAAGATCCACCTCCCCATACACCATTCTTCTTGAACCATCAAAGGCCCTCACCACCACATTACTTGGTCTTAAAACTACATCCTTCAAGTTGAGTTTGTCTAGAACCTCCTTAGGTAATACATTCAATGAAGAACCATTATCCACCAATACATGAGACAAAGTAGTGCCCCTACACTCAATGGAGACGTGCAAAGCTCTATTATGGTTTCTGCCAGCAGGAGTCTGATCAGCATTAGTAAAACCCAAGCAATTATCACTAGTTAGATGAGAAACACAATTTTCAAATTGGTCCACAGAGATTTCATGTGGCACATGAGCAGTCTTCAGGAATTTGATTAAATCCTTGGCGTGGGCTTCAGAACATAATAACAGAGATAACATGGAGATTTTGGAGGGAGTATGCCCCAACTGGTTAACAACATCATAATCACTCTTGCGGATGATCTTCAATAATTCTTCCATCTGCTTAGAGGGATCTTCACTAACTGGTGCCTCAGCTTGAATAGGTTCAATCAATGGTCCTTTTCCCCGAGCCTCAGTACTTGGCCCAGAGTTAGAGATATGAACTGGAGTAGCAGCAGCTTTTAAGGTGTCTTCTGGAGAGAAAATTCTTCCACTTCTGGTAACCTTACTGGATCCAACAATATTGTCCACATCAAGATTAACATCAATAACAGGTGCATCAGTCAAAGGTTCTTGTTTGACACCATGTATATAAACATCAAAACCATAATTCCAGGGTATAGCCTTATCAGAAGTGTATGGGATAGGACCAGGAGTAGTAATAATCATTGGAGCCACCTTCGGCTCAGCAGTAATCTTCATAGGACCCTTAGAAGTGATCCTCACTGGACCATTGGAAGTAATCTTCACAGGAATCTTGCTAACCATAGACACATCTTCAATTTTCAAATCTTGAGCCAAACCTCCACACAGTATAGTAATCTATCAGGCATTGAATACCTGACCTCAACCTCCAACAACTATCAGGTTTATAGGCACAGTAAAAACAATCTTCCCTGCAACCTGGAAATAAACCGGCTTGCACAAGTTTCTTCTTGACAATAGCTAGAGGAGTAGTTATTTCAGCCACAGTACGAACATAAATAACCTCATCAACAACATTAACAGTCTTCTCATGTTTAGGCATGGGAGCAGTAATCAAATTAGGAGTTTCCGGAGGGTCAAATTCAATTTCTCCATTCTCAATCATATCCTGGATTTTGTTCTTTAATGACCAACAACTGTTAGTATCATGGCCAGGGCTATTAGAATGGTATGCACACCTTGCATTGGTATTGTAACGAGAAGAGGAAGTATTGATATTTTGAGGTGGGTCCTTCAAAGTAATCAATTCTCCTTTCAACATATGCTGCAAAGCCTAAGCCAATGACATATTGAGCTTGTTAAATTGCCTCCTAGGCTTGGGATGACTACTCTGTTGCTGATCTTGTGGTGGAGGTGTAGGATTAGAAATCAAAACAACTCCCACAGATTGGTTACGATCATTACGACCATGCTGGCCATACACAACATTGGATTCCTTCTTCCCATGAGGGGGCTTCTTGGTGATACTTGAAGAAGAAACTATCTGAATCTTTCCACTTCGTATCCCACTTTCGACACGTTCTCCAATCATTATCAACTCAGTGAAGCCAAATGATGAGCATCCAATGAGATAACTATAGAAATGACCAGTCAATGTACTCATGAACATATCAACTAATTCTCTGTCAGTCAAAGGGGGTTGAACCCTACTTTCTAGATCTCTCCACTTCTGAGCATACTCCTTGAAACTTTCTTTGGCATCCATGAACATGCTTTGGAGTTGCATGCGAGTTGGGGCTAAATCAGAATTGTATTGGTACTGCTTATAGAAATCTTCAGCAAGATAATTCTAGTTGCAGATGTTGGTACTCTCCAGTTGATAATACCATTCCAGTTGGGATCCAGACAAACTCTCTTGAAAGAAATGTATCCATAACTTCTTATCAGGAGTATGGGGTTGAATTCTTCTGACATAAGACCTTAAATGAAGTTTTGGGTAAGACACACCATCATACACCACAAAAGTAGGAACCTTGAAACCCATAGGGATGGAGACTCCAGAAATCAAACTCAAATCTTCAAAGTCAAACCCAGAATTCTTTTGTAGTTCCATAGCATTCATTCTGTCTACCAGTATCTTATACTTCTCCTCACTAGCAGGATCATGATAATAGTTCTCCTCAGAATCAGAATCTTCTACAGTATCATGGAGACTGACTCCTTCTCTCAGAATTTCCAGACTCAAGATTCTCAACCTCTTCCTCTGTCTTGACAGGACCTCTGAATCTTCTACCCAGGTTGATGAGGCCCACTGATTTTCTAGTCTTCTTCTTTTTCTTGGTCAAAAGTGCCTTCAGCTCATCTTGTCCCCTGGACAAGTTCAGAATCATTTCTTGAAATTGCGCATTTTGGGTCTGAAGATCCCTTATAGTTTGTTCGATAGCTATTTCTGCTGAAATAAACAGTGAGAAGATAAGATACTTGTTCATAAGAAACCTGTGATGTAATGATATAGTATGTATATGCTTATGCAATGTTTTCAAGGACCGCAGGAATTAAATTTGTTTAAAATAAAACAAGAACAAAATTTTATTAGTAAATACTTAATATAAGTTTTGCCCCTTGGGCTTATAAAGAGATAACAATAAGATACAAAAGATAAATATATGGGGTTTTAAGTCTCCCATGGACGCTTCCTCTTTGCGTGGAGGTACTTGTTGAGGTTTTGTGTAGAAGCATACTTCAAGCTCTTTGTTTTGATGACGTCAACATTATCCAAGCTCATTCCAGATTGCAAAAAGTCGAGATGACAACAAACGATCAAGACCATGGCTATGCATCATCAACGGAATGTTTCCGATCGATTCAAGATTTTTTGCTACACTTTCAAGACTTGTCTCAAGGCTTAGGTATATCAATAATTAACTCTTAAATATGATATACAAGTGTTCAACATAATCTTCATAAGTTCATTGCATGTGCATATTTTTTGAAAATGAAATTGGAACTGGTTTAACACTTTTAACAGAAATATTTTTCTGAATTTTAACAGTGTTAACCGGTTAACCGTATGGGTTAACCGGTTAACGACATCAATTTTCAAATTCTGTGGTAACGTTCATAGGCGTTAACCGATTAACCTATTTGGTTAACCGGTTAACACTGAAGAAAGTTTGAAAAATTGTTTCTTTTTAAATTCAAATATTTTGTTAAAGTTATACCTCTTCATGATTTTCTTTCATAAATTTTTTTATACCTTTTCAAAAGAATTTGTTTTCAAATTTTCATACCTTTTTGAATAGGTGTTTCATCTATTATAAATTTTAACATTTTCAAATTCAAAAAACAACCTCCTAGAAAAATTTCAAATATTTTCATACAATCAAATTCACTTTATTCAAATTATCTTTATCTTTCAAAAGTGTTCATAAGTTCATAATTTTTCATATTTTGTCTTGAACACTTGTGTTGAATATTTATAGTGAATTCTTGATTATAGGAGAAGATCAATTTTATTGATATCATTTCATTGTACTCTCACTCAAACAATATTATAGAAAGTGTCTTTCTATTTTGTGACTTGTGTTCCAAGGATTGTTTGGACATAAGGGTAAGTGTGGTAAGAGGATTGTTCTTGCACACTTGTTTGTATAGTTTTGCTAGAAAGGAGGCCTTACCATTGAAGGTGTGATAGGTTGTACTGTTCTAAAGAAAACTAGTGGAAATCTCTTTCGGTTTGGAAAGGGGACTGGATGTACCTTCGGATTGTGAAGGGAACCAGGATAAACCTCCGTGTGTTCTTTACTTTTCTGCTTTACAATTTTTTGTTCTTTAACCATAAAAGCAAAATCCATCCATCTAAGAAAAAGAATCGAGAAAATTTTGATAACACCAAATTCACCCCCCTCTTAGGCGCATTCTGATTCTACAATTGGTATCAGAGCAGGTTTAGGTAACCTGTTCCTACAAGATCCTATGGCTTCCGCAAACTCGAATCCCGTTTTCAAAGATGGTGGAAGTAGCAACAAGCCTCCGCCCTTCTCCGACGAATACTTCGATTTCTGGAAAATCAGAATGAGGGAACATCTTGAAGCCCAAGGAGAAGGCATATGGGAAGCAATCGAAGAAGGTCCGCATAATCCCGTCAATGTAATCAACGGTGTTGGAACGACGAAGTTGAAAAATATGTATGATGAAGATGATAAAAGAAAGATCCTAAATAAGAAGAAAGCAATCAACATACTTCAAAGTGCTCTTAGTATGGACGAATTTTTTCGTGTATCACAATGCAAATCGGCGAAGGAGATTTGGGATACTTTGGTAGAAACACATGAAGGAACAACAAAAGTTAAAAGATTAGGGCTTAACACGTTAAGTCAAGAATACGAAATGTTCCGCATGCAGCCCGGAGAATCTATTGTGGCTTTACAAAAAAGATTTGTTCATCTAACCAACCATTTGATTGCACTCGGAAAGACCTTCACCAAAGACGATCTCAACTTGAAAGTTCTAAGGTCTTTGACAAGGGAATGACAACCGAAGGTGACCGCGATTTCGGAGAAGAAGAGTCTCTCAACAATGACATCCGCATCTCTATTCGGCAAACTTCAAGAGCACGAATTGGAACTTGGAAGGCTCGAGAAGCATGAAAGTCAAGAGAAAAAGTCCAAAGGAATTGCTTTGAAGATTGACACGAAGGATGACAAAGATGACGAGATCTCCGAAGATGAGAACTTCATGCTTCTTGTTAAGAAGATTGGTAATTTTTTTAACAAAAATAATAATTCTTCTTTTCCTAAAAAGAATAAACATTTCAGGAAGAAGGATGCATCCACATCGAATCAAGAAGTTACATGCTATGAATGTGGAAAGCAAGGTCACATAAAACCGGATTGTCCAAGACTTGCAAAGAAAGGAGGATTCAAAGGCAAGAAGGACTTCAAGAATAAAAAGGCTTATGTCGCGTGGGATGACAATGAAGTTAGTTCCTCATCGGAATCGGAAAGCGACGAATGTGCAAATATGGCGTTAATGGCGTCACATCACTCCGATGAAGAAAATGACGAGGTTAGTAGTAACTTTTCAATTTATGAAAATGATGCACAAGAAGTCATAGATGAACTTCTAAAGAAATGTAAGACTTTGTACAAAAATATTTCATCCCAAAAGAAGAAAATATTATCCTTAGAAGAACAAAATAAATCTTTTGAAAAATACGTTGAAGATGAAAAACAAAAGATAAAGGATGAAAAACAAAGCCTTACATGTAAAAATTGTGAGTCATTGTCCTTTCAAATTGTTCAACTCAAAAGAGTTTTAGAAAGATATGAAAAAGGTCAAATCGGCTTGGAGGAAATTCTTAGGCACCAAAGATATCCAAATGATAAAAGTGGCCTAGGATATTCTATGTTTTCCAAACCAAGCACAAGTGAAACCATTTTCGTAAAAGCTAGTGAACAAATTGTTAAGGAAAAGACTAACAATGTTAAAACTATGCATCAAAGTCATAAAAATAAAAGGATTATAAAGAAACAAAAATATGTTCCTAAATTCAAAAGTCAATTTCAACCTATTTGCTTTTATTGTGGAATCAAAGGCCATACACCTAATGCTTGCTATGTACGCAACATTGGTGTTGCTCAAGGGCATTATGTGTGGGTTGAAAAGGGTACTAACTATCAATGACCCAAAGCAATTTGGGTACCTAACAAAACTTGACTTTGTTTTGTAGGTATGCTTGAAAACAACTTCTACGCAATGGTATCTCGATAGCGGTTGTTCAAAGCATATGACGGGCGACATCAACAAATTTTCAAGTCTAACACTTAAGGCCAAAGGATACGTTACTTACGGTGATGATAACAAAGGAAGAATTCTTGGAGTTGGAACCATTGGCTAAAGAGCAATTTTACAAGATTCGACGAGAACTTGGTATTCTCAATGAAGGTGACATCTAACCTTTACTTTAAAAATTGCTTATTATATGTCTTTATTGCATTTTATGTATGTTTGTTCACTTTTTAGTCATAAAAGGCTAGCACTCTCATTTCGCCGTTTTTCATTTTTCTCACTTTCGTATACCCGAAAATAATCGGTTTCAAAAACCTTTTTGATCAAAAGTTGCGTTTTGATGAGTGCTAACACTTTATGAAATTTTTTGTGTGAAAAAGTTATTATTTTTAGGCTAAAACAGGCTACTGGATTTTTCAAAAAATTCAAATTTTTTAACCGTTAACCGGTAAACCTATTACGTTAACCGGTTAACACATCCAAAACTTGGATTTCCAGCGCAGGTTTCAGCTTCTGTCTGTTTAAATTATTTTTTGTTTTATTTGTTCATATATGCTTTCATACTAAGTTGCATCATGCTGAATTTTATACTGTATTTTTCATATTTATGCTTGATCCTCTCTTACTTTTTGCTAATGACAAAGGGGGAGAAGAGCTTTGGTTTCTAATATCTCTCTATGCAGAATTTTTGCCTCTGTTTTAGATAGGGGGAGCTGCTGATCATAGGGGGAGAAGCAAGTCTAGAACATGATTGATCGATCAAAGCTTGTACGCAAATTCGCTCGGTTGTCATCATCAAAAAGGGGGAGAATGTAGAAGCATACTTCAAGCTCTTTGTTTTGATGATGTCAACGTTATCCAAGCTCATTCCAGATTGCAAAAAGTCGAGATGACAACAAACGATCAAGACCATGGCTATGCATCATCAATGGAATGTTTCCGATCGATTCAAGATTTTGTGCTACACTTTCAAGACTTGTCTCAAGGCTTAGGTATATCAATAATTAACTCTTAAATATGATATACAAGTGTTCAACATAATCTTCATAAGTTCATTGCATGTGCATATTTTTTGAAAATGAAATTGGAACTGGTTTAACAATTTTAACAGAAATATTTTTCTGAATTTTAACAGTGTTAACCGGTTAACCGTATGGGTTAACCGGTTAACGGCAGCAATTTTCAAATTCTGTGGTAACGTTCATAGGCGTTAACCGATTAACCTATTTGGTTAACCGGTTAACACTGAAGAAAGTTTTAAAAATTGTTTCTTTTTAAATTCAAATATTTTGTTAAAGTTATACCTCTTCATGATTTTCTTTCATAAATTTTTTTATACCTTTTCAAAAGAATTTGTTTTCAAATTTTCATACGTTTTTGAATAGGTGTTTCATCTATTATAAATTCTAACATTTTCAAATTCAAAAAACAACCTCCTAGAAAAATTTCAAATATTTTCATACAATCAAATTCACTTTATTCAAATTATCTTCATCTTTCAAAAGTGTTCATAAGTTCATAATTTTTCATATTTTGTCTTGAACACTTGTGTTGAATATTTATAGTGAATTCTTGATTATAGGAGAAGATCAATTTTATTGATATCATTTCATTGTACTCTCACTCAAACAATATTATAGAAAGTGTCTTTCTATTTTGTGACTTGTGTTCCAAGGATTGTTTGGACATAAGGGTAAGTGTGGCAAGAGGATTGTTCTTGCACACTTGTTTGTATAGTTTTTCTAGAAAGAAGGCCTCACCATTGAAGGTGTGATAGGTTGTACTGTTCTAAAGAAAACTAGCGGAAATCTCTTTCGGTTTGGAAAGGGGACTGGATGTACCTTCGGATTGTGAAGGGAACCAGGATAAACCTCCGTGTGTTCTTTACTTTTCTGCTTTACAATTTTTTGTTCTTTAACCATAAAAGCAAAATCCATCCATCTAAGAAAAAGAATCGAGAAAATTTTGATAACACCTAATTCACCCCCCTCTTAGGCGCATTCTGATTCTACATTTTGCTCCTCGTGAAGTAGCCTTGTTAGCTCTAGAATTCTTTCTTGATCAGCTCTGAAATGAGTCTCAAAAGTATCCCTTTGCTCCTTCAACTGAATCCACGACTTCTGCAATTCTTCCAAATCAATAGGCATGTCTGGATGAAGGATGGTATAAGGAACATCTCCTTCAGCAATGGGCTCTATAGTGACTGGTAGAACAGCATGATATGGCATCATAGGAGTCTGAGCACGGAATCGAACCCATCTGAGATAAGGCTCCGTAGGAATATAATACTTTGGCTCCAAAGTGTTGCTGTCAATCCTGTTCACCTTGTTCCAAGCTCGTATAAACCTTTGATGGTAACCCTGAAGATCGTTGCCGTAGTCGAACATAATACCCTGAATAAGCATGTCGTGAGGACCATTACTCCGAGCATAACCAAACTGACGTAGTGCTAAAGAAGGATTATAGGTAATACCCCATCTTATGCCTAGAAGTGGCACATTAGGGAATTCCCCACAACGGTCAATGATAGTAATATTCTCCATAGATCGAGAGCACCAATGAATGTCTGAGTGAGAAAGTGACATGATCCCCTTAGACTACCTGAACCCTTGTTCATTCTTCATCACTGATCGAGGAAGGTGAGAAATAAACCACCTAGACAATAAAGGTATGCAGCACATCAGAGTCCCTCTTGCCTTTGTAGTACGAGTGTGAAGAGAATGTAAGATGTCTCCAAGTAATGTAGGCACTGGGTTATGAGTCAGAAACATGTTGATGGCATGTACGTCTATGAACTGGTCTGGATTAGGGAACAACACTAAGCCATAAATCAATAGGGCTAGGATCTCCTCAAAGGCATCATGACTCATAGCCTTCAAGAAAACTTGAGCTTTCTCCATCAATACTTTAGCAAGAATACCATTAACTCCGTTTCTCGTTTCTAGGACAATGTCTGATTTCTTCAGATGTAGGGCTGCAACAATGACTTCAGGTTTAAGCTCATTCTCTAAGCCTGTGAAGGGTCTCTGATCAAGGATAGGTATACCCAGTAGTTTGGAGAACTCTTTCATTGTAGGAACCAGTTGATAGTCGGGGAATGTGAAGCAATGATGTTTAGGATCAAAGAACTGAAATAGGAACTCATCATGTCTTTATTGAGCCCTGAAGTGACTAGATCTAGTAGGTGACCATGCCTCTTGATGAATTAGGAGTTTTCAGAAACTTGAGAGACCAATTCCTTAAGCTTAGAGGGTATCCCTACAAAGTTGATCCGGATAGTATTCCTACGAACAGAAGCCATGACCTGCAACAAAGAACAAAAATAAATCCTTTGGTCCTTGAAATGGTTAGTGAAAATGCTATGCTTATGATGTCATGATGATGTTATGGTGTTATGCTCAATCACAAATATGTGGCACACACAAACAAGTCACATGATAACCCTATGTTAAGAGGCTTACATGAGGTTTAAAGGTAAGTACCCTCCCCCAAAGTTTAGTTAGTTCATCATGTCCTACAAAAGTAACCAGGTTCTAAGGGATCTCAATATCACTGATCCTTCCCAAGGGTGGTTGTTCAGTAGGCAACTTACTTGCCAACTAAAACCCTCCAAGTTTAGGATCTCAATGAGCGTAGTATCGAGTATCAACCAACTTCAGTCTTCACCAAAGCCGGCTATCTCACTACTTTCTAAAGGCCAAGATGGGATAACTAGGGTTCTAAAAGTCAGTTAGTGTATTGACAACATATGGCAGCCCATATTATCCTTAACTTACTTAAGGAACATAAGCACCAACCAAGAAGTCACACTAACTATGGCCACCAGATCAACCATATCGGTATACGCCGTACAGTTTCCTTGGTCTATTGCCATTTACCTAGGGTACACTAGATCCGGGTTAGGATCTTTCACACATAAAGCCCAACAAGTAATATAAAGCAAAGAAAGCAAACAATTTAAGTGATCTCATTCCTAAGGGTACCCCTCTTTTACTTAGTAACTCCCCAGCAGAGTCGCCAGTTCTGTAACACGGTGGGAGAACTGACTTTTTAGTCATGTTGCGGATAGCAATAGTCGCCACCGACTTTTATTTTATCTAAATGGAAAGTACATAAAAGAACAAGAAAGACCTATTTTAAAAGACTTGAGTTCGGGGGGTAGGTTATATAAAGGGAAGGTGTTAGCACCCTTTATATCCAGGGTTATCCATTGGCTCTTAGTTACTTAACTCACTTAAATTATTTTTGAAGAGTGTAGTGTGTGATTAGAAAATTTTTCTAAGTACTTTGTAATGACCCTCGTATGGGTGTATACAAAGCCTTGTTTTGAAAAATGTTTAAGAAAGTGAGGTGTGAAAAGTATTTTGAAATGTGAGCAAGCAACTAAGAGGTACCTACCCTAAATTAAGTCTTTCATGTTCTTGTATGTTCTTTCAAGGGTAAGACTATCCCTATTATTAAGGAATAGGTAGTCATTACCTTGGATTTGTATAAGGGACGGGCATAGGGTCATCGTATGGTCATAGAAGGCAACTTAAGGGGTGTCTTTAGCAATTCGTAGGGACTATCATCATTTATTCGAAGGGACAAGATCATTATTCCGTAGGCAACCTCAAAGGGACTTGATCTTGTAAACTGAAGGGACTATGATGATTTATACTTGAAAGGACTTTGCTTTAAGACACCCCTATTTTCGAGGGACTTGACCATTTTATTTTAAGGCAACCAAGAGGAATACCCTAGGAAGTGCAAGATGGCGATCAAAGATCGACTTACGTGTGTGAGTGTACATTTTCAAATATTTATCTTTTTTAAATTAATTATCTAAGTCAGATTAATCACAAATATATTTCCACACCCTATTTACTACCACACAGTTAAATAATAATATTTAAAAAACGGAAAAGTAAATCTAAACTATTACAAGGCTTGGGCAGTTACAAAAATAATCGGATAAAAAATAATAATAATAATAGACATAATAAAATAAATAAATAAACAATAATAATAATAATAATAATAATAAATAAAGCAATGATAAAAATAAGGATTAAAATAAAAAAAGAAATAATTTAGGTTAATTATAATTTTTTAGAAATTAATTTAGTAATAGCATAAATTTAAAATAATATAGTGATAATAATAATAAAGAATAATATGTTAAAATTTTATACAAATTAAAAAAAATTATTAAAAAAAAGTATTTTATTTAGGGTTAGATAAAATTAGGTTAACCATTTTAGGATTAATAAAATATTAGGGTTAGTTAAAAAAAATATGGTTTTAAAATAATTAGTTAAATTTAATAAATTATTTTTTATTTACAAAATATATAAATACCTACAAGAATGGTAAAAATTTATAAATTAAAGGAAATATTAGAAAATTTTAATTTGAATAAAATTAATTATTTGGCTATTTATTTAGAAAATATTTTAATTATATTAATTAAATAAAATAAAACAAATTAGCAAAAAAAGAAGAAGAGAAAAGTAAGAAAAAGGATGGACCTGAGATTTGAACCCAGGCCCATAACCTGGATGAAGAGGATGATAACCATCTGAGCTGCGCACTGGTGGTGATAAGGATCAACAACATTCAATTATATATTAAACCTTCAAAATATAATTAAAATGGAAAAAAATTTGTTGGACACCAGGATTTGATCCCATGACCTCACACATGCCAAAAGCCAGTCTCCTTACCATTAAGCCACATGGGGCGCATCTGGTAATGAATAACAAGAGATAATTATATAGTAAACAAGCTAAACATAAAAAAAAAAAGAGAAAAAAGGAATGCCCTCACCCAGATTCGAACCCTGGTCCTTGTATTCATATGCGCACACCTTGACCACTAGGCTAGCAAGCTTTGCTGAAATAAAACAGAAAGAAAAACATAAATTATTATATTAAAATTTTGAATTTCCAGATGGCGCCAAGCAACTTCATCTCCTTCCTTGTGACCTGTGAATTTTGTTATGAAAATTGCTGCGAGGTTACCTGCGAGTTAACATTCATAGGAAAACCTATGTTTCCTCAAACGTTACGAAAATTGTAATATTTCATCAAATTGATCATAGCATTGTGATCCTCATATCATATACAATTCATTGATGTTATTAGAATTTATTTATATTGGTTTAATCAAAAAACCCTAAACGGCCACTATAAACCCTAACAATGGTGTTTTCACAATTAAGTCATGAATCTCCACACAAACTGTCCAGAAAGCATCTATAGGAACATACAAACATCATTAGTTAAACAAAAACAAACAAAACACCACGAATGGTCACAATCGAAAAACGAAAAAAATGCTATGAACATGCAATCGGTTCAACCATTACAACAATAATTTGATGCTTATGAGTATTGAATCATGATCAGTGAGTGTCGCTCTCGGGATTTTCATCCTAGTACAAACGCGAAAGTGGTGCGGAAAAGGTAGAGTCGCCAGCCAGGAAATTTTATCCCGAAGGAACGGGAAAGGTAATGCTGCACAAACCTAAGGAAGAAGGAAAGGACAAGGTCCTGCGAACCAAAAATAAGGGTTCGGGAGTCGATTACGACATGGGAAGGTATTAGCACCCCAGACCATCCGTCGTACCCGACGGGATCCACGCTTGCTCGCTTGTTTCAAAGGGTGAGAAATAAAAGATGCTGCTGAATAAAACTGCTACTGGAATTGGAAATGAAATGAGAAAGGGAACTGGAAAAAAAGAATGAGAATAAAAAGGGGGGAAATGTAGGGAAAATAAAGAATGTGCTCGAACGGGCCCTACCCCGCTGCCTACGTACCTCATCGGGAAAATGAGGATCAGAGTCGACGTAGTTCGCCTAACCAGGCGGGAACTTTATTTGTGTTTTTTATGCTGGAACTACGTATGTCTATGCTCAGGTGTTGCAGGCTCGTCTGGTATGAATGAAATTACCGACTTGCATGCGAGATAAGTCGTCGCAAGTTCGCGTTGAGAATGAATAAGATGAGAAGAGAAGTTCCCGTAGGACAGTCGCTTATTGTTTGTTGTTTGCTTTTTATGGGTTTTTATGAATTTGGCACAAGGAAGTGAATTCAAACTCTTTTCCATGGAATGTGTACTTGCTACTACATTCCAAGATGGAATAATAGAACAAGCACACCAAGCAAGGAGAATTTATCCAAGACTTGTTTCCACATATTAGGGTCTAAGTTCACTAGCTTGCTGAACTTTGTTAAGTGTTTTTGTAGCTTTTGTGAAGAAGTATCTTTTATGTTTTCTTTGTGAAATAACCCCTTAATAAGACTTGCACATCATGCTAGACAAGCCTACACCACTCCAATATGGAATGAATGTAAGTGCCCCATGGAATAAGGCTATACACAAGGGATCCTTTCATGCATTTATTAAGTGTTTTTTTTGGATTTTGTTTGAAGATGAGAAAGAAGGACTCAAATTGCAAAAGGTAAAAACTAAGGGACTAAGACTCAATCCTAATTTTCGTTATTTGTTCAAAAGTGGTCCTAATGGTTTATGTGGTTTTCTAAGCCTAATGAATAAAAGGGAACTAGAAACTACTAGAATTCAACTTACTTCCTAAGGAAGTTAAGTTGATTCTAAGAACAATGGGGAAGCCTATACAAGTGAGAAATTCAAATAATAGGGCAAAAGCATTAAAATTGGAATAAGAAACAAATTCTAAAATTGCATGTTAAGGCCTAAAACTACAAGTAAGCCTAAACTCCACCTAAACTTATTCATTAAAAATTCTAAGCCTAAATCCTAAAACTAAGGAAATTATCTAATATCATCATCCTAAACTCAGTAATTAAACTATACTAAATCATTTTAATATCCTAAGACTAAGCCTAATTAAGCAAATCCTTAATGGAGCATAAGATTCTAAGCTAAACTAGGTAGATTTATCATGTAAAAATGGCCTAAAGATTAATGCACTAAAAATATTAAAAGTTCTGGAAAAAATATTAAATTAATTCTCTAGGGTCCTAAACCTGACTATAGTATTGTGCTAAAAAATATCCTAAAAATTCAGAAGTTAACTATGCTTAAAAGTCACTTAAATCCACCTAAGAATTAACTACAATTTTACACGAATTAAGCTACCAAAACAGTGGATAAGATGGCTCAAAATCTACCAAAAAATATCCTAAGTTCTATTACCAGTCCTCTAATTATAGCAAAAAGAATAGGCTAAATATCCTACAGGAAGTGGAAAAAATAAAATGAACAAAATCATGTGCAACTAAAGAAATCCAATAAAATGCCAATTACATGAAAAATCGAAATTAAATCAAAAATAGCCAAAATTCAGAAAATAAAATTGTCACAAATTTCTAAAATGAATTAAGAACCTACTGGAATTTTTGTAGATTTTTATGATGAATTTTTCTATTTTTTATGGATTTAATTCTAACCTATATTAAAACTAAAATTAAATTAAAAGAAATAGAGGAAAGGGGTGCATTTAGTATCTTTTTCAATTGGGCTTGATAAGGGGGTGTTAAAAGTAGAATAACAAGGCCCAAAACGCAGGCTCTTGGAGGTGCATGTGGTGAACTTTCGGTCAACAATGTTAACTGAACTCTGGGCTGCACGATTCAAACCCTCTATTGGTATTCTCATCAAGCGGACGTGAGGTGAGGGTGCACAAGAATTATGGTACAGGGTCAAGCATGGAGTGCCAATTAAATTGTCCTACCGGACGGTGACACTTGTCACCGCCGGAATGGGCCAAAATCCCCTATCCTTATCTCTTCCGATTTGGGCGGTGGAATCAAGCGATTTCTTTCCACAAATTTCCAAGTCTTCGGTGGCATTAAACAAGATTTTTATCAGCTTTTATTGCTATTTAACATCTTTAATAACACCACCAATCAATTAAAATGAAAACTTCTTATAAAAAAACCTAGAATATGTTACAATAAAACAATTGAAACCCTAATCTCCCTCCTTCTTCTTCACCTGCGGCGCCGCTACGGCTCTCTTCGCCGCCACCATAAACAAGTTTCCTCATCAAACTCTCGCCATCACCATAGCCCTAACTGTTCTTCACCTACAACAACTAAGACTCCATCCTGATTATGAATCTAAGCCTAGCCTCACCGGTAACCCAAGGATTCGACGGACAACCATCAAATGTATTAGACAAGAAGCAATCAATGATGGAAGCAGATTCAAACCTGTAACGAAGAGTGATTTCAAGAGGCAAGGATTTCGTTCTTTTCTTTGATCCTATTTTCCGTTCTGGTTCGAGCTATAATTGCGTTGCTAAGAGGCGTTTTGCATTATTGATTATGCAAATAATTTGTTCTTGAAGTGCTCATCGTCGGTTGATGTTGATGTCGTGAAGATGACCTTAAAGATGAACGAAGCACCGTGACGATGACGATGGTGTTGAAAGATGCGATATGAGATGGCTACCGTAATCGTTGTATGGTCCATAATTAAAGATGGATTACGAATCTCCCGAATACAACTCAGGTATGAATCTTAGACTCACGATCCTTTCTCTTCTTTTTCGTTCTTTTTCATGTAATAGGATATGAAATATCCATAACTTGCAGAAATTGCAATGTTGTTGATGGGTTCGTGAATCACGATACTAATCCCTCATTCTTCTTTGCAGCTTGTTGTTGTAGCAAACATGATGAAATATCATTGATGATGGCTGCGTTTTTTCTTTTGGACTGGAATGAGAGATTAGGGAAGAAATTTGTAGAGGATTTGAGAAGAAGTTGAAGGTTGTGGTTGAAGTGTGAAAGATTGAGAGGGAGAAGTTGTGAGGTAATTGGAGAACGAAGAAAAAGAGGGTTGAATATGGATGATTGGAGAGGTTATGAGAAGAGGAAACAGAGAATGGTGAAGGAGAAGTTTGTGAAGAGAGATGAATAAAGTGAGGTCGTGTAGAAGAAGTTGTGAAGAAATTGTGTCGAAGAGAGCTTGAAGTTATGAAGAAGATCCTGATTTATAGAATATTGAATAGACTTTGATGAAGAAGTTCAGAGTTAGTTATGATTCAGTTAAAAGTCACTTAGAGTTAGTTATGATTCAGTTATTAGTTTTGATTTCGGTTAGAGCCATTGTAACTGACTTTACTTATTGAATCTTGCAGGATTTTTTTGTGAAGTTTGTTAAATTGATGTATTGAAGAACCTGAATCCTTGATAATAGCGAAATGACATGTTGTTGTGATTGCAGGTCGAAGATGCAAAGAAGTACGTTTGAGATATGGTTGAAGATGGATTTATCAGAGCTGCAGATGAAAGTTATCGAAATCATGAGAAGTGGATGAAGCTTCTGTTCTTCGGCGCTGATTATTGTTGAGGTCGATGAAGGTCTTTCGGTGGATGAAGAACATTGGAGTTTGAGGATACGAGAGTGAAGCCGGTGATTCCGAGATCAAAGAGGATTAAGATCAGGGATGACGAAGCTTGATGACATTAAATTACAGGTACCATCTTGAATTTCGATTTGGCAGATTTTTCTCATTATGTTGTGATTCTGCGATTTACCCTGCTTCTCTGAATTCTCCCTTGATTCCTCTTTCTTACGTTTTTTTGACATTGACGCGATTTGCCATTGATGTTGTTGAATATTGCTGATATGCGATATCGTTACTGAATGTTGTTCTTGGTTTTCAGGTTAATGGTGATGGAGGTTTTAATGCAGAGTTGAGAAAGGTTCATACTAAAAGGATGAAGATGGTGATGAAGAGTGGATGAGGTTCAAGAGACTTCAAGTTGATGAGTTGTGTAGATTGACTTAGAGGGATGTGTTTTCACCGTCATTCTGAATCCTCCCTCTACTTCTTTTTTCTGTTGTTTCCTCCTTCCTCTATCAGTTGTACAACTGATTCTGTTATATCATTTGAAGCTGAATTTTTTCCCCCAAATTGGAAATCATAAATATATTATGTACAAAAAAATGAACTGATATCAAATTTCTTGATAGGCCATCTATTGAATCTTTAATAACTATTTCTTGACTTTGATTTTTTGGAAGTATTTTTTGGATATTGATTAAAATGAAATCAACAAAAAAATAAGGATTTTGAACAAACATAAGATAATGTTCGTTTGGATTGTATATAATAATGAAAATTGATTATTGAAATCAAGAAAAAATAAAATGGATATTTTTTTACCAGATATGACTATGATTTGGGTATTTGGTTAGTGAAATGGGATATGGCCATAGTGAAATCAAATGATGAATTGAATGGTAAAAACGAATTTAAAAATGATTAAAAATGGTTTAATGCGAATTAAAGTGAATCGAAAAGTGGATACGGAAAATGGTAATGACTTGGAATATAAAAGGATGACTTTGGTAATTGGTAAACATGGTTTAACAAACATGACGGATAATATTTGATTTGTGAATAAGCCAAAGAATGGATCTAGATGACGTTGCATGACATTGGGCCAAAATTTAGGATAAACTTAGATAATGGATATGAATAAGTTTTGATGCACCAAACTTGTATCTCTGATTAAATTCCAACTTAAATCTCAAATCCATATCGCCAAGCAGTAAACAAATGAAAAGACCACTGATCTTTGCGACCTGAAACCCCGAGTCGCTCATATGGATGAACAATGATATTGAAGATTCTTGCATCAAAACACTAATTCCACATTTCACTATCGCAATCTGATGAAAAGAGCAGCCACCAATAATGAAAGGAAATGATCCATTAATCATATTGATAACATCCCGATTTAGCACTTTTTATGGATCCTTTGAATAGGAAGAATCTTAAAACTTGGTGATCTTCTGAATAGGAATATTCCCATGATGATATGAATTCAACCTTTGTATCAAACTTGAGTGCAATAACCAAATATATCACTTATGAATAGGAAAATCCATATCTCAAGGAAACGCTTCGATCACATGCCCTAGGAATCGATGAAATGCATGATTATGGATGTTATAGCCTAATGGGGATGCAGATGAATGTGAAGCGTAAGCCCATAAAGGGAATAAATATGAGGGCAAATTTTGAGGTATTATAGCTGCCCCTATTCAATCATCGGCAAGCCTGAACGAATAATTGCAACAGCTTTTAGACGTTCAAGATATGGAGTGATTGAATACTCGAATAAAACCTGAAAATTTACACACTATGGATAATAAAATATATTGGGAAGAATGTCATCCTTGAATGGCAACTCGGATCTTGTACGAAACCATCCTCAAATGGAGACGCAATGGTATACTGGCCTCAATCGATAACCAGAAACACAAAGACAGACCTCAGACATACTTTGCAAAAGAGACAAACTGACCTCGATCAATAAGCTCAAAATGGTATATCATCCTCGAATGATAGCCACAACAATAAGACCAACCTCAGAAGGACTTGAAGAAAAGAACGCCATCCTCGAATGACAATTCTCAAAAGATCCTCGGATCTAACACGAAACCATCCTCAAATAGAGACGCAATGGTATACCGACCTTAGTCGATAACCAGAAACACAAAGACTGACCTCAGACAGACTTTGCAAAAGAGACAAACTGACCTTGATCAATAAGCTCAAAATGGTCTATCATCCTTGAATGATAGCCACAACAACAAGACCAACCTCAGAAGGACTTGAAGAAAAGAACGCCATCCTCGAATGACAATTCTCAAAAGATCCTCGGATCTAACACGAAACCATTCTCAAATGGAGATGCACTGGTATACCGGCCTCGGTCGATAACCAGAAACACAAAGACTGACCTCAGACAGACTTTGCAAAAGAGACAAACTGACCTCGATCAATAAGCTCAAAATGGTCTATCATCCTCGAATGATAGCCACAACAACAAGACCAACCTTAGAAGGACTTGAAGAAAAGAACGCCATCCTCTAATGACAATTCTCAAAAGATCCTCAGATCTAACACGAAACCATCCTCGAATGGAGAGGCGATGGTATACCGGCCTCAGTCGATAACCAGAAACTGCAATGGAAATATGACAAGATGGAACGAGATCGTTGTACATACACGGGAGCCCAGGAAAACAGGACCGTTGTACAAAACGAGAACCTGCGATGCAACTGTTGTACCAAATAAGACGCAAAATAAGTGACAAACATTGACTTGAAAAGACAAGGATGTCTGAAAAATGATGTTGGTATCCTCTGTGTGGAGTACTTCAGGTTGAGAAGATGTTCTTAATATACCTCAAAACTGGCCCATGCTGGCATGCATATGTTTGAATTTATGGCGTAATGCTCCATGATGATGGAAATTCTACGCTTTGGAGAATGCAAATGCAATGATGATTATGCAAATGAAAAATGCAAAGGATCTTCCGGAAAGGAGACTGCAAATATCCCAAATGACTTGACTGGGAAGAAATGATGATCACTGCATTGATCTGATCCATCCTGATGAGGAGGAGACAACTCTGCGGGGAAAGCTGTCAATGATACACCGGCTCTGAACTGCCGCCATTGCCAAAAATAAATTGGACTTTGATATGGGAGAGCCAAGACCCTGCTGGAGATGGACCCTTTTTGCACTCTGGTGGGGAAGTGGAGACCTCCTGACTTGGCTGGAAACCAGAGGCATGACATTTCCGAGGAAGCAACTTACTGGGGAGGAAGAACACCCATATTCTTCTGCCTTGCTGGGAGAGATTTCAACTTCCAACTTTACCGGGGATGACTTGAGACACCTTGGAAGACACCTGTTCTTGCTCAAGCATAAAGAAATGTTCCTCCTGGGAATCTACTTTTAGCTCTGTTAGCAACACATGTATATGTACCTGCATAAACACAATCAATAGTGCCTGCAACATGGAGAGTTAGTTTGGGACCTGTATGTCCCAGGCTCTTAGCATGAATCATTATCTGGGCATCTTGACACTCTTTTAGAGTTGTATTAAATGTTTCTGTCCTCCTGCATGAGTTAGAAATCATTCAAATGTTCGCAACATAATATAAATCACAATTTGCTGGATGTTTTCGCAATCAATCAATGCTAGATGAAAAACAAAAACGAGAAGCAGATAGTCACAAGTTGACTGAAGTTGAATTTTTATTGATTCGGAAAAAATGGCCATGAATAGGCGATACAAAGGAAGCAGTTCCCTGGAAAGAGGAAACATCCAAAAAGGAAAACAAACTATCCTATTGGCAATGTAACGAGTGGATCTCATCAAGTTTCAACCCGGTTATGACTCGTATATATTCAAGACGATCCTCTTGCTTTTCCCCTTGAGAAAGGTAATCGAACTGATCTTTAACCCTTAGAATAACCTGCTTCATCCACCGCTGATACAACTGTCCATGGCATACAACTGCTAGACGTTTTTCTTCAATGAGGCTCAATTGATTATACCCTGACTGGAGCCACTCAGCTTCATCTAGCTTAATATCCATCATTAACCTCAACGAGGGGATTTCCACTTCAATTGGTAGGACTGCCTCCATACCATACACCAGTGAGAACGGGGTTGCCCCTATTGAAGTACACACTGACGTTCTGTACCCATGCAATGCAAATGGTAGCATCTCATGCCAGTCTTTGTATGTTACAACCATCTTCTGCACGATCTTCTTGATGTTCTTGTTGGCCGCCTCGGCGACGCCATTCATCTTTGGGCGATATGGAGAGGAGTTGTGATGTTCTATTTTGAAATCCTGACACAAGTCAGCCATCATCTTATTGTTGAGATTAGAACCATTATCAGTAATAATTCTTTCAGGAATTTCGTACCGGCAAATGATGTCTCTTTTAATAAACCGGGCTACCACTTGTTTAGTGACATTGGCATAAGATGCCGCTTCGACCCACTTCGTGAAGTAGTCTATAGCAACTAGGATGAAGCGATGACCGTTAGAAGCTGTCGGCTCGATCTTGCCAATCATATTAACGCCCCACATGGCGAACGGCCATGGTGAAGACATGAAACTCAATGGATTCGGAGGCACATGAACCTTATCGGCATAAATATGACACTTGTGACATTTACGGGAGTACGTATAGCAATCGGATTCCATGGTGATCCAATAATATCCCGATCTCAACAATTTCTTGGCCATAACATGTCCTCCAACATGGGTACCAAAGGAACCTTCATGAACCTCTTGCATCAACAGGTCTGCTTCGTGTCTATCCACGCACCTGAGCAGAACCATGTCAAAGTTTCGCTTATATAACACACCGTCTTGATTCAAGAAGAAACCACCTGCCAGTCTTATGAGGGTCTTCTTGTCCTTACTGGATGCCCCGGCCGGGTATTCTTGAGCCTTCAAGAAATTCTTGATATCATGATACCAAGGTTTGTTATCTTCACCACTATCAACTGCAAAGACATAAGCAGGTCTTTCAAGACGGGAGACCATGATTCGAGGAACGAAATTCTCTTGACAAACTTTAATCATATACGACAATGTTGCTAGAGCATCGGCGAACTGGTTTTCGTCTCGAGGAATATAATTCAACTTGACTTTGGTGAAGAAAGTTAACAGCCTCCTGACATAATCTCTGTAAGGACCCAAGTGAGGTTGATAAACTAACCATTTGTCATTGACTTGATTCACCACCAGAGCAGAATCTCCGAAGATCTCGAGGTCCTTAACTCGCAAGTTGATTGCCTCTTCGACCCCCATGATGCAAGCTTCATACTCTGCCTCATTGTTAGTGCATTCGAAAGTCAACCGAGCAGCTAAAGGTGTATGGACCCCTTCTGGTGAGATGATAACAGCACCTACTCCACTTCCATTCATGTTTACAACTCTGTCAAACATCAACTTCCATTTGGATTCAGGGTCTGGCCCCTCCTCCGTAAGTGGTTCTTCACACTTTTTCAAATTGAGGAACATGATGTCCTCATCTGGAAACTCGAATTTCATGGGTTGATAATCGTCGATTGGCTGCTGAGCCAAGTATTCTGACAATACACTTCCTTTGATTTCCTTTTGCAAAGTGTAATGTATATCCTACTCTGTTAGTATCATCTGCCATTGGGCTACCCTTCCCGTCAGATCCGGCTTCTCGAAAATGTATTTCACATGATCCATCTTGGAAATTAAGAGAATGGTGTGAGTCAGCATGTACTGTCTTAGTCGGAGAGCAGCCCATGCCAAAGCGCAACAAGTTTTCTCGAGTAGTGAGTAGCGTGTCTCACAATCGGTAAACTTTTTGCTAAGGTAATAAATGGTGTGCTCTTTTCGACCAGACTCGTCTTGCTGACCCAGCACACATCCCATCGATCCTTCAAGCACGGTAAGATACATGATCAAAGGTCTCCCTGGTACCGGAGGCATGAGAATTGGAGGTTCTAGCAGGTATTCTTTGATTCGGTCAAAGGCTTGCTGGCGGTCTTCATTCCATTTAATGGCCTGATTCTTCCTCAGAAGCTTAAAGATGGGCTCACACGTGGCCGTTAGGTGAGAGATAAACCGTGCAATGTAATTTAGCCTCCCTAAGAAACCACGCACTTGCTTTTCAGTCTTTGGCTCAGGCATCTCTTGGATGGCTTTCACTTTGGCTGGATCAACCTCAATTCCCCGCTCACTAACAATGAAGCCGAGTAGCTTGCCGAAATGGACCCCGAAGGTTCACTTATTCGGATTCAACCTCAATCTGAACTTCCGGAGTCTGTCAAACAACTTTGCTAGATTAACCAAGTGCTCTTCTTCTGTTTGGGATTTTGTTATCATATCATCCACATAAACTTCAATTTCGTGATGAATCATGTCGTGAAATAGCGTCACCATCGCCCGTTGGTAAGTGGCCCCTGCATTTTTCAAACCAAACGGCATAACCTTGTAACAGAAAGTTCCCCAAGGCGTGATGAAGGTTGTCTTTTCCATATCATCGGGAGACATCTTAATTTGGTTATAACCGGAAAATCCATCCATGAAAGAGAACACAGAAAACTGAGCAGTGTTATCAACAAGCACATCTATGTGAGGCAGAGGGATGTCATCCTTGGGGCTGGCCCTATTCAAATTCCTGTAGTATACACACATCCTGACCTTACCGTCTTTTTATGGACCGGCACAATATTGGCAACCCACTGAGGGTAACTGGTCACAACCAAGAAACCAGCATCAAATTGCTTTTGTACTTCTTCTTTTATTTTGATTGCCATATCAGGACGTGTGCGCCTCAACTTCTGCTTCACTGGAGGGCAGTCTTCTCTCAGAAGTAACTTGTGCACCACAATGTCAGTGTCTAAACCCGACATATCTTGGTAGGACCATGCAAAGACATCAACATACTCTCGAAGCATAGAAATTAAACGAGTCTTGACAGATTCTTCCAATGCGGCCCCAATTTTGACTTCTTTCTTCTCCTTTTCGATACCCAGGTTTATCACCTCGACAGCTTCTTTGTGCGACTGAATCATCTTCTCCTCCTGTTTAAGCAGTCTGGCCAATTCTTCAGGTAGTTCGCAATCCTCTTCACCTCCTCATCGGCTTGATAAATTGGATTGTCAAATTCATACTCAGCCATAACAGGGTCGTCATTGATAAGATCCGGTGACGAGCACCTGCATGAATGGTGATTCATGCAAGGCTTTAGCAAGAACTTGAGAAAATGAGAAACATTTCCATTTTAAAAATTTTCTTTCTTTTTTTTGAAAAAACAAAAGCAAAAAATGAAAGACAAAGAACAACAAGGATGAATGTGAAACTTCAACTTTATTTATGATTATGAGTTATGTTAAGAACAAAATAACCCTTACAAAAAGCTACTATGTCCCGAGCAAGACATAGTGCTTGAATACAGAAAAACAAAAACAAAAATTATTATTCTTCGAAAGAGGTGACTGAGATAAGCCTTTCTGATGTCCAATTGCTAAGTTGAGTCTCTGGAACAGCAGGCCTGATCCACTCATCTAAGTCACAGTCACTATCAACTACGTCATCCTGCACGACACTGATGTTTCCATAATCCACCACTCTCGCACTCGTGAAAGTAATCGGGCTTTGACGACCTTTAGCACTCGGTTCAGACAATGCCTGTCCAGGATGGTAACCAATTTCGAATATATCTTTCTTTTTTGGAACTTCTACTGGACTGCCATAGCCTTCTCCCACCCCTGACTCTACCAACTCAAGAGCTTGCTTATAAGAGGCCATGGAAACCCCCTTCTTTGGTTCTTCAGGAGAAGCTTCCACTGCATATGCTTGTTCAGTTTTCAGGGGCTCAAAAGCCTGACATGGAGTTTCAACTATTTCTCCATCCATCTCCAAATACTTGAATGAAGCCAGATGACTAACAAAAATGTCTTCTTCCCCACTGACAGTTACAATTTGACCCTCCCTGATGAACTTTAGCTTTTGATGAAGTGTGGATGATATTGCTCCTGCTGAATGTATCCAATGTCTTCCGAGCAAACAACTGTATGTAGGCTGTATATCCATTACGTAAAACGTGGTATTGAAGATTTGTGGACCTACTTTAATTGGTAACTCCACCTCTTCGAACACCGATCTCCTAGACCCATCAAATGCTCGAACTACCAGGTCTCTAGGCTTTAGAACTACTCCATCATAATCCAACTTCATCAATGCTTTCTTGGGCATAACATTCAATGACAATCCAGTATCTACCAACACGTGAGAGAGTACTGCACCTTTACATTCTAAAGAGATATGCAGTTCCCGATTATGAGCACGTCCTTCAGATGTTAGATCCATGTCTGTAAAGCCCAATCCGTGACTGGCATTGACACTAGATACCACCTCTTCCAACTGATTTACTGAAATATCCTGAGGCACATACGCCTTGTTCAGAATATTCAAGAGAGGCTTCCTGTGGGAATCAGAACACATGAGCAAGGACAAGATGGAAATCTTCGACGGAGTCTGCTGCAGATGGTCCACAATCTTGTAGTCGCTCTTTTTGATAATTCTCAGAAATTCTTCAGCTTCTTTATCAAAGGCAATGTCTGGATCAGTTACTGGTGCGGGCTCATTGACAACCACTGGCTGATTCCCTCTTGCTTTGGTTTGGGCTTCTGCGGTGTCTCTGGGTGGTATCACACTATTTCTTAGTGTTTCCGGCACAAATAACCTTCTACTTCTAGTAAAGCCCCATACTCCAACGTTTTCCACTTGAGTTGGGGTTGTACTAGACGTGGCCAACTCTTGCTTTTGGCCATTACAGTATACTTCACCACCATAATTCCAGGGAATGGCTCTATCGCTCTGATACATTACTGGTCCTGCAGTGGTGATGGTTACTTGTGCCTCTCTATCCCATGGAGGAACTTGAGATGGATCGTAGAAGATGGTTACTGTAGAGACTTCGCTTTCTTTTACGACCTTGTCAAACTGTAGAACCCCTTCATTAATCATACCTTGAATCTCTGTTTTCAACTGTTCACAACCATTTGGAGCTTCAACACACCCTGGACAATCATCTTCGCATCCCAGAAAAACACCCTTCTTTAACAAGCAGACTTTAACAACATTCAACGGAGTCTGCAAGTTGTTGACATCACACACCAAGTTTAGATCCTCCCCTTCATCAATTGCCCCAACCGTACCTCCGTGAGAAGGCATAGGGTTCTGTATTACATTAGGAGTAGGAGCAAAATTAATCACTTTAGAAACCAGTAGGTCTTGAACAACATGCTTCAGTGCTTTGCAGTTCTCTGTGGTATTCCCGGGAGCTCCGGAATGAAATTCGCATCTGGCGTTTGTATCATAACCCTCGGGGATTTGGCCTAACTTTGGGGGTTGTAGAGTTCGGAGTTGAATCATCTGGAGTTGTAGGAGATTCTTCAAAAGTTGTGAATAGGACATCGGCGGAGCTTTGGAATGCCTTTCTCTTGTCTTCTGGGGGTAATATGGACGAGGAGCTCTTTGTTGATACCCTTATTTGCATTGCGACTGCGGTGGTTGGACTTGCTGTTGAACAGGTAGAGTTGAGATAGTGACAGGGGTCACTTGATGATAAAAACCTTTGTTCCTTCCTCCCCTCTGCGCGTACACTGCCCTAGTTTCTCCTTCTCTTCTCTTCACAAAGGATTTCTTGATACCAGAATTTGAAGCGCCTCCGTTCTGAATCTTCCCTTGCTTGATCCAACTTTCTATCCTCTCGCCAGTCAAGATGATATCTGAGAATCCACTTGAAGAACATCCAGCTAGCCTTTCCATGAAATGCCCAGGGAGGTGTTGCTCCCCCGAAAAGACACCGGGTCAGATAGGGTACAGACGCGAATGGTCGGCGAAAGGAGAATATGAAAATGAACTGAATAGAGCCGCTAGCTAGGCATTTTTATCCCAAAGGAAAGGTAATGCTGCATAAACCTAGAAAAATATGGATAAGACGGTTGCGAACCAGAGAAACTGAGAAATGAGGTTGGTTACAACCTGGGAAGGTATTAGCACCCAGATTGTCCGTCGTACTCGACGGGATCCACGCTTAAAAGATTGTGTTTAAAGGGGTGGTGTATATGCTATCTGTGTGCAAAATCTAGGAATGAATGTACAAGTGTCAGTGAAAAAGGGTGAATTGCTCAGGAACTGAGGCTTAAAAGAGAATGCTGAAAGAGGGGGAAGACACAGAGACTTTTGTTCGATAACTGTTAAGTTATGCCTACGTATCCTCTCGTGCAATGAGGAAGTCAGAACACCGTAGTTCGACTTAAAGAGACTGAAATATAAATTGACTCTGAACTGCTTGCTTGTCTATGCTCAAGTGTTTGACTCATCTGGCTCGAGTGCTAATTGTCTTGCATTAGACGGAAGAAGCAAGTTCCCGTTTATGAATGAGTGTGATGAGAAAAGAATCTCGAAGGAGACGATTATTGTTTGTTTTTGTGTTTTCAGTTTTGTTATTGTTTTTGGTGTTTTGCATAAGTTAATGAGCTTAAGCCTAAATCAAGGGCTTGTAAACTCATTATATCCTCCCTGATTAGGGATAATGAGCCTACTTAAGTATGAGATAAACACCTCAACTTAATTACCATGATGACGTAGGATTAAGATCAATAACCTACTTGTGATTATTTAGATGTTTTTGGGTTTTTGTTTAGTGTTAAGTAATGAGTTTAATCTCTAATCAAGGATTAGTGAACTCATTACACCATCCTAATAGCAGGATAATAGATGAGAACACTTAAGCTGAGGAAGATACCGCAACTTAATCCATGGTTAGGAATTAAATTCATGACAAAACAAGGCCTTTATTAAGGTGGATTTTAATTAGGGGTGAGATTATGAAGTGAGTTTTATGATTTGTAAGACAACTTGAGGGGGACTTGTCCATTAAACACTAGGGTTAGTCCTTCTTAACCAATAAAGGAAGAATTAGAACCCTAATGTAAGGCCCAAGTTACAAGTTAATGTCTTAGTGATTATTAGATGGATTAATTAAGAGTTTTAAACAAATTAAGGGTTTAACACTTAGGATTAAAGTTATACACTCCATCCTAAGAGAAGGATGCAGGCATACCCCTAATTCCAAAGTCCTAAAGCCTTAAGGGTTTAGTCTCTAATGATGAGAAGAGAAGAGAGACACAAGGAAAACTCAAAGGTAAACACTAAGGGGGGACTAATCACAGCCCTAGTTATTATAATGCTTGGATGTTCCTATGGTTTGTAAGGCTTGAGAAAGATCTTCAAGGAAGCCACCAATGGAAGGAGGAAGAGGCAGAAGAAATAAGTTACTTACTTCATTGAAAAAGATAAGTAACTTAGAGAAAGAAGATGAGAGATGAACATGAGTGAGCCAGCCCACTCAAAGACAATTAATAATGCATCAAAGATACATATGAAGATGATGAAGAGAAAGGAGAAGTGAAGGCAATTTCACTTCTCAAATTAACTTACCACCTGAAAATGTTAGCACAAGATGCATAAGGAAAGAAATGAAATGGAATGAAGCATATGTAATGACAAAGATCAAAACCAGAGGCATACACATGATGAAAATAAGGCTATGACATGATGCAAAGGCATACAAAGTGCAATGAATGGTCATACAAGGATGAGATGCAAATGGGAGCATGCTTTGAAGTTTGAAAGTTCATGAAAGTTAATGAAAGAAAATGAATGCAAATCATGGCAAATGAATGAAGAAATGATCAAGCATGATTCTAACATGTCTTAGAATGTCTAAGATGACATATGAATTCAGGAAATGTCATGGCAAGTTCATGTATGGATGCATATGCAAGATGAATGCAAATGAAGATGCAAAATTAGGGTTTTAAGGCAACATGAGATGCATATGGTAAAGACAGAAGCAAATGACATGATAAAAATTTGAAATCACACTCAAACAAACCCTAACCCCATATGATATCACAACCCAAAGGAGAAGGTTTAACTCTTAACCTAAAGAAAGTTAAGATTTTCCTAAGTTTGCTAGGGTTTTTGGGTACTTCAAAAGGGAAAATGCAAATCAATTTGAAAATGCAAGATAAATTCATGACAAAAATATCCTAGCAACTACATGCTATGTGGAAAACAATTCAAAAAGAACCATCATCAAACCCTTCATGGTTAGGCAGAAAGGATTTTTCAAAGTTAGGGTTCTAAAAAAGGGATTTTATGAACCCTAAATTCAAAGAAATTGTCAAGTTATGATCAAACCTAAAAAGAAATTTGTATGAAGGGTTTGGAAATGTTTCTAAATGTGTTAGGATGCAACATGAATTTTTTGGTGATTTTTAGAAACCTAAATGGTATTTTAATTAATTAATTTCCATTAATTAATTAAAATAAATATTTAAATATTTTAAAAATGTTTTTTAAATGCAAAAAATAAAATAAAAAATGTTTTTGGATGAAGAAATATATTTGAATCAAAAATGAAAAGTTTGAAATTTTTTGGATGAGTTTTGATATTTTAAATTAAATATGAAAGAAAAATGCAAAGAAAATAAAATAAAAATGAATTAAAAGGGAAGCTTGCTGATCCTGTGGCCCAAATTCAAATTGGGGGTGGAGGGAATTGACCTGGCGCGTAAATGGAAGGTTGGGATGCGTTCTGGAAAATTCAAATATTAAACCTAATTAATTTAATTAATTAAGGCTTAGGGTTTAAGTGAAACAATCTGGACCGTGGAAACACGCGCTAAGCAAGATCCAAAGGCTGGTATTCAAACTGGACGCTAACATAATTAATTAACCCTAACAACTTTCAGGTGACCGGAGCAAGCTCCGGTCATCTTCTCTAGTCACTCTTCTTCCCTATCTCTCTCAAAATGCCATAAAAATGCCTCAAATTCTCCAGAAATGATCCTCACACCACTCTAAACATGAATCAACCAACAAAATCCATTTATTTCACATGAACAGCATGAATCAAAGCAAAACGGAAAAGCAATCAAAATTTCAGAAACTCGTGAAATGCTTAAAACTCAACCATTTTCAAAACAAATCATATCATGGTAATCAGGGGAGCATGTAGAATCATTCTATAACATAAAAGAGAGGTTCTAGAAAAATGTTTAAAGGTGACTACCTGAGATGAAGCTTCCTTAATCTGAGCTATCTGGCCTCCTCTTTGGTGCAAAATGCCTCCACTTGATCCCCTGATGATGTTGCAATGCTTGGAATGAGTTGAAATGAGTTGGTTTGAGAGCTTGCAACTCAACTGCACTGAAATTGTGTTTTGTGTAGAGAGGCTTTGAAGCTTGTTTAATGGTTGGGAAATGGTCTATGGACGATGGTGAGTTGAATGGTGAAGTTTATTTGAGGTTTGAGTGGCTGAGCAGAGAGAATCGAAAGTTTGAAGGTGGAGAGGATTTTTGTAAAACTTGGTGTATGGGATGATTCAGGCTCCAAGGTTATGTGAAATGGCTTGCTTTTGGTCCACATAACATGTCTCTATTGGCCAGAGAGTTGTTGTGGCTACAGCTGATTGGTATGGACCAAGTTGCAAAAAGTCAACATTATATGTACTTGAAGTATGGGCTCTTGCATGGGTGGTTCAATGGCATGTCTGGCCTCAGCTTAGATCAAGGAGAGCCATGGAATTGAAATTATGCAGCTGGATGGCTTGGAGGGAAAGATTTCATAGGTTTTGCAAGATTTTTCATTTTTGCCCCCTTTGAGTTATCTTGTGATGCAAGGCATGAAAACAAGTGATTCCTTGGACAATTATGACCCAAATGAGTTGCACTATGATGGTATGATGTTTAGAGATGCATTAGAGGACATGAAATGGCTTAGCAAGTGGTTTTGCAAAAAATCCTCTTTGGTGTATTCTTGAAAATTATAGGATTTTTGCCAACTTTGAAGGATCATAACTTGAGTTCCATAATGAATTAGAACATGTTATTGTACTTTTTGAAAAGGGAAAGACCTAATATACAACTTTCATGACCAACAATTTTTCATTTGAAGCATTTTTGATCAAGAAAGAGGAGGTTGAAGAACTTTCCCAAAATGAAAAGTTTCCATTACAAGTCATTTCCCTTTTTGGCAACTTTTGGTTTGGCTTAAATTTCTTCAATTTTGTGAACTTCCAAGCACTTCAATGATCAAATAAAGATCATATAACTTCAATTTGATGAAAATATCACTTTGGTTCCATTGTTGGGGGCCTCAGATACCCTGATTTTGCTCTGACTTGTTCAAGAAGTTACCCAGTGAACATATGACTTCCACAATGAATTTCTTCATAAAACTTGGTACACATGATCCTTATAACATCTTAAGAACATTAGAAACAAGAATGGCCCAAAATTTTGGAGTTAAGGCCTCTGAAACCAAAACCCTAATTTTGGTCATCTGTGTAGTGAAAACCCTAGCTCTGCTTCCATGCTTTCCAAGTTCTTGTGATTTCTTGACTTCCTTGATCTTTGAGGGATATAATATGATGATAGAACACACATGGACCCTATTGGAATGCTTGGAGACCTTTGGAGTGGCTCAGATGGATCCTTGGATTGCTCAGATCACAAACCCTAGATGCAGATGAACTTGAACTTATGCAGTGAAACAAATATGCAATATGAGATGGTATGTTTATGCTTATGAAAACATGAAAGATCACAAGCCATGGTGTGAAATGAGTGAGGGCAAATTTGGGGTGTTTACAACTGCCCCTATTCAAACATGAGTTAGTTGTGCAGGACGTAAGCGCTTGGCTTAACAGACAAACAAGATAACTTGTGGTTGAATACCAAAGACAGTCCAAAATTTGCACTCACTGGGGAGAAGAAGGAAAGGGATATAAATTGTAAAAGATAGTATAGTATGATTATCGAATGAAGGCGATAGAGGATGACCACCGAGCAGAGAACGACTTCTGAGGATAAAACGGTTCACTAAGCAATGACAGGGACGACCGACAAGCTGGGGATATAAAGAGACCACGACGGGGACGGCCATCGGGTAAATAAAAAAGATTCTCTGGGGATTAAAGATAAAGTCAATGATGGGGACGACCATCAGGTTTGCAAAGTAAAGTAAACAATGATGGGGACAGCCATCAGTTCAAATAATAAATGAAATAATGATGAGGGACGGCCATCAAAGGTGAAGGACGATCACCTAGCAGGGGACAACTGCTCTTTATCACGACATAGGACGAATGTCGAATAGAAAAGGTCGACGATGGGGACGGCCATCGGATAAGCATGATGAAAGACGATCATCAAGAGGTGAAGGACGATCACCTAGCAAGGTACGGCTGCTCTCGGGGTTGTATCATGACATAGGAAGAATGTCAGATAACAAGATCAACGATGGGGATGGCCATCAGATAAACTGATGAAGGACGATCATCAAAAGGTGAAGGACGATCACCTAACAGGGGACGACTGCTCTTTATCACGACATAGGACGAATGTCGGATAGAAAAGGGTTCCAATAATGGAGACTCCATTGGGGAAAGGATGAGGGACGATCATCCAAAGGTGAAGGACGATCACCTGGCAGGGTACGACTGTCGAAAGTATCACGACATAGGACGAATGTCGGATAGAAGAAAGTTGTTCGGTTGGGGAGATGGTAAACACGGACGCATGTTTACTCTTTCCGAAGTAAAAAGGTATAAGTGTTTGACGCTATGTATAGATTAAATATGTGGACAAGCATCCTTAAGACCATGATAAGGACGAGTATCGTTAGAAACAAACGCTGACGCGTGTTTAGAGATGATGGTACGGACGAGTACTAACTGGTTAAGAACGAACACGGACGGGTGTCGAATCTGTGGGGAATGAATATATAAACAAGATACGGACGCGTATCTGTATAAGTATTAGTATTGTTTTGTTAGTGAAGTATGAGCAAGACACGAACGAGTGTTTGACTTACTGGGGAAAGGTGACACAGACGAGTGTCAGAAGAGAAAGTGTATAAGTTATGAACAAACATTTGTATATGAGAGTGTAAAAGGTGTTTCGGCGACTTGTGGGGATAGGATGACACGGAAGGGTGTCGAAAAGAGTGTATTATGAAGAAGAGTTTGGTTTGCAACAAGTGATACGGCAACCGTGCTGGGAAAGGGTGACACGGACGGGTGTCAACAAGGGTATGTATAGGTTTCTAGATGCAAAGAGGATGTTTTTGCTCATATCTGCGGGGGATGATATGACACGAACGAGTGTCGAAAGAGTATATATGAACATGTATCTGTGTTGTAGAGTGCAGAGGGGACACTTTGGCTTTTATTTGCAGGGGATGTGAGCTTTATATACTGCTGATGAAACACTGATGGTAATTGCAGGTGACTGGCTCGAACCTGGCTCGTGATCATGCAAATGTTTCAATTTTGCCGTAATGCTCCGTATTAGACGGAATGCTACACTATGTGGGAAAAATGATGCGAATGCTATGATTATGCAAAAGAGAAAACCGATCCGAGATTCGGATCCCGCTGTTGTAAAGATCTTTGGCTGATCTGCTTGGAGGGATGTCCCAGCTGGGGAGATGGAAGCTTTCGTCACTTTGTTGTGTGAGAGTTCCAGGCATTGCTCTTCTGGGGAAAGGCTGGGACTTTGTGGGGAGATAGTTCTTTTATCTTTGAGACCTGACACTCTGTTTGGGGAAGAAAAGATCACTGAATGATTTTCCTAGAGGACTCTGTGGGGATCCCGACTGGGGAAGCCCCTGTTGAATAGACTTATGCTGGGGATGAGGAGGCTTTGACAACTCCGTTGGGGAAAAAGCATTTCAGATACTGCTTGGGGAGGTGGTAACTTCTGGAAATAGCATGCTGGGGATTCAGTGTTTGCCATGCCCCATGTTGCGTATTGAATACCTACAACCTGTTAAGACAAAGAAACGCACGAGTATCCCGAGGTATCCCTTACCGGATTCCGTCATAGGAATTAGATGTTCTTGATTGTAAATATATTTCCTGCAAGATTTTATTAAGAATGGATCATTTGTTTCATGCAAATATTATATCATGGACATTGGACATTTTTGCAAACAAAACAGAAATGTGCAAGAATAGGTGTGACTGAAAACTCTGGTTTTATTAATCTGGATGCCCTGAATTGACAAATACAGTCAAAGAAACAAATCCCCTGGAATGAGGAGATTTCTACAAATTGAAAAAGTAAAAGTGCTGGCAATGTTGACGACGCTCCAGTGAGCTTCCTTTGCTATGACCCGTATGACCTTGACGTTCTTCTTATCTTGCTTTCTGAAGAAGGTTGATTCTGACTAATGCTTTATCTTTTCAAAGCTTGCCATGCTGTAAGTGATACAGACGAATTCAGAATGAAGTTGTTCGCTTATTCCCTGATTTTGCGTGGATCGCCCTTTCAGGTTTTCAATCCACCGGGATACCCATTTTAGCCTGAGCTGTCCAATGCGGCTTTTCAACTCAGCGGGTGTACACATTTTTTTATATATTTTTCCCTTATTTTTGCCCGAGTCTTTTATTCTGTTTTTTGACTCGCCGGGATGCCCTATTTTTCCTGGACTTACATTCTGTTTTTATGTCCAGCGGGTCATTTTATGCGAAGTATTTTTTAACTGCATCTGAATTCACGGGGGATAAGAAATCTTCACCATCCATAGTAGTGAGCATCAGTGTTCCACCCAAGAAAACCTTCTTTACTATGAATGGGCCGTCGTAGTTTGGAGTCCACTTGCCCCTATGGTCTGTATGAGGAGGAAGAAGTCTTTTTAGCACAAGATCTCCCACTTGGTATTCCCGAAGTTTGACTTTCTGATCAAAGGCTTTCTTCATCCTTTTCTGATATAACTGCCCATGACATACTGCAGCTAATATCTTTTCTTCGATCAGATTCAGCTGATTGTACCGAGATCGGACCCATTGTGCTTCATTCAGCTTGACATCCATCAGTACCCGTAAGGAGGGTAATTCAACTTTAACAGGTAGGACAACTTCCATACCATACACAAGTTGATAAGGTGTTGCCCCGGTAGACGTTCTGATTGAGGTTCGATACCCATGCAAAGCAAATGGTAGCATTTCATGCCAGTCTTTGTAAGTAACCACCATCTTCTGCACAATCTTCTTGATATTTTTGTTAGCTGCCTCGACGGTGCCATTCATCTTTGGTCTGTAAGGAGAAGAGTTATGATGTTGGATTTTGAAGTCCCAGCATAGTTCTGCCATCATTTTGTTGTTCAAATTGGAACCATTACCAGTAATGATTCGCTCGGGTACTCCATATCGACAGATGATGTCTCTTTTCAGGAATCTGGCTACCACTTGTCTGGTGACGTTCACATATGAAGCTGCTTCAACCCATTTGGTGAAGTAATCAATGGCTACCAAGATGAATCTGTGGCCATTTGAAGCAGTCGGTTCAATCTTTCCAATCATGTCAATGCCCCACATGGCAAAAGGCCAAGGTTAAGACATCACGTTCAAAGGATTCGGAGGCACGTGCACTTTATCTGCATAAATCTGGCATTTATGACACTTCCTGGCATAGGCACAACAGTCTGCATCCGTTGTGATCCAGTAGTAACCTGATCTTAATAATTTCTTAGCCATTGCATGTCCTCCAGCATGGGTACCGAAAGATCCTTCATGCACCTCGTGCATCAGCAAGTATGCTTCTTTCTTATCAACACATCTGAGCAGAACCATATCAAAGTTTCGCTTGTATAATGAACCATCAGCATTAAGGAAGAAACTAGCGGCCAACCTTCTTAATGTCTTTTTATCATTGGATGATGCCCCAGGTGGGTATGTCTGGTCCTCCAAGAAGCTTTTGATATCATGGAACCAAGGCTTGTCATCTTTAGTAATGTCCACAGAGAATACGTATGCTGGTCGGTCTAGTCTGGATACCGAAATCCGAGGTACGTAATTGGCAGTTTGAACCTTGATCATGGAGGAAATGGTAGCTAAAGCATCTGCGAACTGATTCTCGTCTCGAGGGATGTACTCAAGTTTGACTTCCATGAAGAAAGTCAATAATCTTCTCGTGTAGTCACGGTATGGAATCATATGCTCTTGGTGGGTGTACCATTCTCCGTTGGTTTGATTGATTACCAAAGTCGAATCTCCGAATACATTCAATGTCTTGATCCGGAGGTCAATGGCTTCCTCAAGACCCATGATACAGGCTTCATATTCAGCTTCGTTGTTAGTGCATGCAAAGGTGAGTTTTGCCGAGAAAGGCATATGAACTCCTTTAGGTGTAATGAGCACTGCACCAACTCCACGACCATTCATATTGACAGCCCCATCAAACATTATTGTCCATTCTTCTTCTAGGTCAGGCCCTTCAGTGTGAACAGGCTCTTCATGATCTTTTGCTTTTAGGAACATGATATCTTCATCAGGGAAGTCAAATCTCATTGGTTGGTAATCATCAATGGGTTGCACAGCTAGATAGTCAGACAGTACACTGCCTTTGATGGCTTTTTGAGATGTGTACTGAATGACATACTCTGTCAGAATCATTTGCCATCTTGCAACCCTTCCGGTAAGTGCTGGCTGCTCAAATATGTACTTGACGGGGTCCATTTTTGAGATCAACAAAGTAGTGTGGGTCAACATATACTGCCTCAGTCGGCGAGCAGCCCACGCTAAAGCACAACAAGTTTTCTCGAGCAGTGAATAATGTTGTTCACAGTCGGTAAACTTTTTGCTTAGGTAGTATATTGCATACTCTTTTCGACCAGACTCGTCATGTTGGCCCAACACACACCCCATTGATCCTTCTAATACTGTCAGGTACATTATCAGAGGTCTTCCTTCAACTGGAGGCATAAGAATGGGAGGTTCTTGTAGGTACTCCTTGATTTTGTCAAAAGCCTTTTGACAATCTTCGTTCCACCTGACCGTTTGTTCCTTTCTTAACAATATGAACAGGGGCTCACAGGTTGCAGTGAGGTGAGATATGAACCTTGAAATGTAGTTAAATCTACCTAAGAACCCCTGAACTTCCTTTTCAGTCCTCGGTGTAGGCATCTCCTAAATGGCTTTGACTTTATCAAGATCAACTTCAATTCCTTTTTCACCTACGATGAATCCCAGCAGTTTACCGGACCGCACCCCGAATATGCATTTGTTGGGGTTTAGCTTCAACTGATACTCTCTCAGATGCTTGAACAACTTCAGCAGATTTACCAGATGGTCTTCTTCAGCGAGGGACTTGGAAACCATGTCATCCACGTAGCATTCAATTTCTTTGTGGATCATATCATGGAATAATGTTACCATAGCCCGTTGATAAGTCGCACCGGCATTCTTCAGTCCAAAAGGCATCACCTTGTAATAAAATGTGCCCCAAGGTGTGATGAAGGTTGTTTTATCCATGTCTTCGGGTGACATCCTGATCTGATTATACCCAGAAAAACCATCCATGAAGGAAAACACTGAGAACTGAGTTGTGTTGTCGACCAATGCATTAATGTGAGGTAATGGGAAATCGTCATTCGGGTTAGCTCTGTTCAGATCCCGGTAATCTACACACATCCGTACTTTTCCATGTTTCTTAGGCACTGGTATAATATTAGCGACCCACGGCGAGTAACTAGTTACAGCAAGGAAACCGGCATCCCACTGTTTTTGCACTTCTTCCTTAATCTTCATTGCCATATCTGGACGACTACGGCGTAGCTTCTGCTTTACTGGAGGACAATCTTCCTTCAAAGGCAGCTTGTGCATAACAATATCTGTATACATACCCGGCATCTCTAGATAGGACCAAGCAAAGACGTCGAAGTATTCTCGAAGCATGTCAATGAGCTATTCTTTTACTGAAGTTTGCAGACCGGCCCCAATCTTTACTTCTTTCAAATCCTCTTCGGTACCAAGATTCACTGTTTCAACCTCCTCCCGGTAAGGAGTGATCACTTTATCTTCTTGCCTCAACAACCTGGCTAACTCTTCAGGTAACTCATAGTCTTCTTCAACCCCTTCATCAGCTTGATTAATTGGATTGTCGAAGTGATACAAGGTCATAACAGTGCTGTTGTCGGTGCAATCTGGAGGATAATATCTGCAAGGGTTGAGATTTGTTCGATTTAGTGATCAATTTTAATCTTGTTTAGAAAAAGTGAAAATGAAGTTGTTTATTTTGAAAACATTGCCATTTTATTGTTTTGTACAAAAGTGAAAAATGAAAAGACAATGAGCGAAAAAAGAGACTCGTTTGCAAAAGATGTCTGATATTCATTGATTAATCCATTTGCACAAAAATACAATATGGCTCTATTACAAAATGAGTCTTGACATCTTGGGCAAGATGCAGGACTTGATGCATTCTAAAAAGACAGGAAATAATAATTACTCTGCAGGAGTAACCCTTATAATTTCCTGGGAAGACCAGTTAAGGACTTGGTGCCCCGAGTTCCTTGGATGTATCCAGCTCTCCAGGTTGCGGTCGCTTTCCGCCTCGTCTTCTAGGTTGTTAACATCATCTGGGGTGAGAATCCCCCCATTGATGAACTTGGGCTCTTTGGCAGCCTCTGATTGATCTTTTCGGAATGGTTTGTAACCCAAACCGAATCTATCCTCCTTCTTCTCCACCGACAGCAGCTTGCCCCAACCTTGGGCACTACCATCTTCAACAACCTTCCGGGCTTGCTGATAGGAGACAATTGAAGTACCCATCCTATCCACCTGGGATGCAGCAAATACTTCAGTCGTCGCCTCATTGATGTTCAGGGCCTCGAACCCTTGACTCATAGTTTCATGGATTTCACCATCCATATCAATATATTTGTACATAGCCAGATGGCTAACAAATATGTACTCTTCACCACAGATGGTGATAATCTATCCTTCCCACTCATATTTCAATTTCTGGTGAAGGGTCGACGTTACTGCGCCTGCGGCGTGAATCCATGGTCGACCCAGCAAACAACTGTAGGATGGCTGAATGTCCATCACATAGAAAGTGGTCTTGAAGACCTGCAGACCGATTATCACTGGTAGCTCCACCTCTCCTAGAATATATCTTTTGGAGCCATCAAAAGCCCTGATCACAAGGTTACTTGGACAGAGAGCTATCCCATTATATTCGAGCTCGACAAGAGCTTTCTTGGGTAAGACATTGAGTGAGGACCCAGTGTCTACAAGAGCATGAGATAGTACAACTCCTTTGCACTCCAGGGTTATATGCAAAGCTTTGTTGTGGTGATGTCCTTATGAGGTCAAATCAGCATCAGTGAAACCTAGCCCATGGCTAGTATTGACATTAGACACCACTGTTTCGAGCTGATTCACTGTGATCTCCTCTGGCACGTAGGCAGCGTGCAGAACTTTGAGTAGTGCATCCCGATGGGCTTCGGAACACAACAGCAGGGATAATATAGAGATCTTAGAAGGAGTATGGTGGAGCTGATCCACAACCTTGTAGTCACTTCTTTTAATTACCCTCATAAATTCATCCACATCCTGATCAAAGGATAATTTATGAGTCTCTTTTGATGCAGATTCTTTAGGTACCACACTTTTCCCTTTGGCTTTGGTGGCAGCCTCTGCCTCAATATTGGTTCTCGGAGTTTGTGACGCGAAGAGGCGTCCGCTTCGGGTGAAGCCTCCGCCTCCCCTGAGATTATCCACTTGGGGAGTATGAATAGAAGAATCAAGAAGGACCTTTTCTCCGTTGCAGTAAAGGTCAGCGCCATAATGCCATGGTACAACACTGTCTTTATCATATGGGATTGGCCCGGGCATCGTGATGGTGACTGGGCTCACTGCAGTAGAGGTTGGAATTGTTATTGTCTGCGGATCATAGAAAATGGTGACAGGACTTCTTGTGGATGTTGGAGGTGATGAATTGAAGCTTGTTTGTTGCTGAGATTGTTGTTGGAAGTTGCTGGAGTTTGGGACCGTTGTAGGGTCATAATAGTTAGTAACTGAAATTCTGTGATCAGGTATGAGATGTCCTAAGAGATGTCCCAACACTTGATAGGACACTTAACAAATTTAACCAAAACTTAAATAGCAAGAAAAGTAAACAACACAGAAGTTTGTTAACCCAGTTCAGTGTATAACCACACCTACATCTGGAGGCTACCAAGCCAGGAGGAAATCCACTATTAGTAATATTAATTCTAGACTTAAACCACCCTGTTTAATCTATCACTTAATAACTACCCAATGCAATTTCTACCTAAGACACACCTTAGATATGAGTACCCTACTCACTCCCCCTCAATCACACAGTGATCAAGTTTACAAGTTTACAGAAATTGAAGACATCCTTCAAACAATACAGCTTGATCTTACTTCACAGTTTCAATCAAGTCACAAATGCACTTTTGCTTAAAAGCTCATAAAGTGGTACATACAACAACCTGCTATTAAAAACACTAGACACCCTATTTGGTCTTCTGAAATTCGTACTCAATTCTATGAGTTTATGTTGCTTAAATAGGTATCTGAATTTTGGGCTTTCTGTAGAATGGTCCAGCCCTAATGTGCAGCAGCTTCCACCTTGAATTTAGGGTTTGTTACTTCCTAGATTCTAGGTGCATTAGGTCTTCTGTTTTAATCTGAATCTTCAATATAAAACTCCCTACAGATGCGCCTTGTTATGTTTTTATCCATCATTAATTTATTCCAGATAACTCTCCTTAAATATCTCTGATCTGTTAATCAATAATTAATTTTGGAAGTAGGTCTGAGATGTCTCACCATCTGTTGGGACATCCTGAAAAACTGAACTTAAGTTATTTACATAATGTCCCAACATCTGGTAGGACATCCTGAAATAAGTTCATATACTCTGTTTGCTAATGTCCCAACATCTGATAGGACATTCTGAACTGAATTTAACATTTCTTGTTTGGTCAAAAATTCTGCCAATTCTTAAACATCTACAAACTCCCCCTTTGGCTAATTTTTGGCTAACATCTTTTCTGGTTTTCAGAGTGCAGCAGAAGTTCTTTTTATCAGAGTATAGCATTACTTTTCTGTTGATTCTTATTTGAGATTACTCCCCCTCAAACATATATGTGTCCAGTTTTGTTGCAACAGAAATATTCATCAAAACACACTTATTTAGTTCAGGCAGAAACAAACAGATTTTTCATTTATAATTAAACAGCAGTACAATTTGTTGTTGTTCTCCCCCTTGTTAGTCACAAAATTTGGGGCCAAAGACACTATTATCCAGAAATACAAGGCAGTGCTGTCATTACAATTTCCTCACCTACATAGATCACTCAGATTCATCACTCTCAGCTTCTTCCTCATCTTCTGTTTCAGCTTCACTTGCTTCATCACTGTCTTCATCAGAGGCAACTTTCTGGTCTTCTTCACTCTCCAACCTTTGAATGATTTCTTCAAGTTTCAACTTCCTTGCTTCAAGCTCCTTGCATGTGCACTTTAGCTCAGCAATTAACTCTTTCTTGGAGATTGAAGTCTTAGCAGTTGAGGGACCAGCAGATGTCCCAGAAGGTGCTTCAACATCTGCAGCATGGTGACTGAGGAATAATTTGTAGTGAAAAGCCAGGGGGCTTTCTCTCTTGCAGATTGTGTCTTTCTCAGTTAAAATTCCAGGGTATTGACTTAGAACAATCCCACACAGCAATGATGGAAAAGCTATTGGTAGCTTTGTTGCAGAAGAGATGGCATGCTTCATAGTCTGATCAAAAATATAAGCTCCATAATCCATCTTGGTTTGAGTTCCCACAGCATAGATGAATCTGGCCAAACTAGTTGAGATGGAAGAAGTGTGATTGGTAGGCACCCAGTTAGCAGTTCCAATCCTGTTCAGCATGGCATACTTTCTGGTAAGCATGCTCACTGAGAGCTTTCCCTTCACAGGCCAAGCCTTGACCTGATTTGCAGTGATCACCTTACAGATTTGATTATCTGTCTTGCCTAGCTCATTTGGTCCATCTGTTTCTCTTCCTAGGTATTGATTTATGATTTGAGGAGAGACCTCAACACACTTACCTCTCACAAACACTTTTCTGAACTCAGATGACTTACCATTTGAGCAATCCTCCTGAAGATTTACAATGAACTCTTTGACAAGAAGTTCATAGCAGGGAGAGAACTCTGAGACTGTCTTGAATAGTCCTGCAGCAGAGATGAGGTCAATAAGTTCTGTGCACTCAAGTGCATTGCTGCTCAGTTCTCTTTCCAGGGCAACCCTTCTTTGGTACACATACTTCCATCTGTTAACACTAGAGACAATATGGAATGATATGTTGTCCAAGGGAGCTTCTGGTACAACAGTTGAAGCTCTAGATGGTGCTGGTCTCTTCTTGGGAGGAGATGTTGGGACATCTGATTCAACATCTGAATCTGATGGTGTTGCAGCTTTTCTCTTCTAGGATTGAACTTTGCTCCATGGTTTTGTTGGCCCAAAAGTGACTTTAGCTTTCCCTTTCTTTGGAGATGCTTTCTTCTTTTCAGGAATTTCTGCTTCAGCTTGCCCTTCCTGGACCTGAGTCTTTTGGCAATGCTGGGTTTAACAGATGCTATGATTTCTGCATCAGAGTCCTGCTCCAGGTTGACCACTGGAGGAGATTGAGCAGTTTCCTCTTCATCTTGTTGATCAACAGGGGTTTGATCTTCATTTGAGTCTTTAGCCTGTTTCACAGAGACTTCTTTATCACTTTCACTTGAGGCCTTTTTCTGATCCTCAGTCTGTTCAATATCAGCATTAGATGAATTTTCTTTCTCATCTGCAGATGTTCCAACATTCATTGGGACATCTTGTTCTGCAGGAGTGTCTTCTGCAGTCTGAGCTGGTTCTTCTTGAGGTGCAGGCATCGTATTCAAGGGAACAGAGATTCCACTCACCTTCCTTTGTTCAAACAGAATTTGAGTGACAATTTCCTTGATTGAATCATCCACGTATTGTGAAGATTTAGGGGGCATGTTAGCAGGAGAGGGAGTGCCTTTAGCTTTGCTTCTGATTTGATCTTTACCTCTCTTTGGAGTTCTTGCCTTTTTGGTGTGAGAAACGCTTCCCCTGAGTTCGTCCAATGGGGTTGAATGCATTGGCACAACAGAGATTGGAGTGGCATGAACCACGTCTTCTTTGTTGAGAATTTCTTCAGTTGAGTTAGGGTTTTGAGACATTGTTGAGAAGGATGAAAGAAAAACTTTAGGGTTTATGATTTCTGGAGAATAACTGGTGAATGTGATTCGCTTGTGATAGTATGATGAGAATCTTGATAGCTGATTATAAACAGTTACTAAGTAAGTAGCCGTTACTGTCCAAATGATGAGAGATGGACTTCCCAAGGATCTTGTCCAGACTGGTTTTGCCATCTGGAACTTATGCCATGCAATGTCATATGACATGTTGGCACATCTCATTAACTGCTAAATATCACATAAACAGATTCCAAGTTTGCCCCTTAAGTTCTCAAATTGTGTAGCATCCAATGCTTTGGTAAAGATATCAGCTAACTGCAGATTTGTAGCTACATGCTCCAATGAAATCACCTTTTCTTCTACAAGATCTCTGATGAAATGATGTCTGATATCAATATGCTTTGTCCTGCTATGTTGGATAGGATTCTTTGATATGTTGATTGCACTTAAGTTGTCACAGTACAATGTCATGACATCCTGTGGGACATTGTACTCAGTGAGCATTTGCTTCATCCAAACCAGCTGAGAACAACTGCTACCTGCTGCTATGTACTCAGCTTCAGCTGTAGATAAGGATACACAATTCTGTTTCTTACTAAACCAAGAAATCAAATTGTTTCCTAGAAAGAAGCATCCTCCTGAAGTGCTTTTTCTGTCATCAGCACTTCCTGCCCAATCAGCATCACAGAAGCCAGTGAGAATTGGTTTGCACCCATGAAAGTACATTATGCCATAGTCACAAGTAACATTAACATATTTAAGGATTCTCTTGACTTGATTGAGATGACTGACTTTTGGATCAGCTTGATATCTTGCACAAACTCCTACTGCAAATGCAATGTCTGGTCTGCTAGCAGTCAAGTATAACAAGCTTCCAATCATGCTCCTGTATAAGCTTTGATCTACATTCTCACCCTTTTCATCTTTAGTAAGCTTTAAATGTGTGGGGGCAGGAGTTCTCTTGTGAGCAGCATTTTCCATTCCAAATTTCTTGACTATGTTCTTGGAATACTTGCTTTGTGAGATGAACATTGAGTCTTCCATTTGCTTTACTTGCAGACCAAGAAAGTAGGTTAACTCACCTACTAGACTCATTTCAAATTCAGATTCCATCTGCTTGACAAAATGTTTGACCATCTTATCAGACATCCCACCAAAGACAATGTCATCAACATATATTTGAGCAATCATGACATTTCCTTCTTCATCTTTAACAAACAGGGTTTTATCAATCCCACCTTTTCTGTATCCTTGCTTGATAAGAAATGTGGTTAGTCTCTCATACCATGCCCTTGGAGCTTGCTTCAAACCATAGAGTGCTTTCTTTAGTTTGTATACATGATTTGGACAGCTTGGATCAACAAATCCTTTAGGCTGTTCTACATATACTTCTTCATTAAGATAACCATTAAGAAAGGCACTTTTCACATCCATTTGAAATAGCTTGAACTTTAAGATACAAGCAATTCCCAACAGTAGTCTTATTGATTCAAGCCTTGCTACTGGAGCAAAGGTTTCATCAAAGTCTACCCCTTCAATTTGAGTGTATCCTTGAGCCACAAGTCTAGCTTTGTTCTTTGTAACAATTCCTTGTTCATTTGACTTGTTCTTATACACCCATTTTGTACCAATCACATTTATGTCATCAGGTCTAGGTACAAGATTCCACACTTCATTCCTTGTGAATTGACCTAATTCCTCTTGCATAGCACAAATCCAGTATTCATCAGTGAGAGCTTCCTTGACATTTTTAGGTTCTATTTTGGAAACAAAACAAGAACCTGAAATCACTTCTCTTGATCTAGTGCTTACACCTCTGTTGGGATCACCAATTATTAAATCTTTGGGATGATCCTTTTGTATTCTGATGGAAGGAGGTTTGCTTGATTCTTCTGTCCTTGTATCAGTTTGAGTGAAGTTATATTGATCATTCTTTTCTTCAGCTTCAATCTTGATATCAGCAGATGTTCCAACATCTTCTGGGACATCTGTAGGAGCATCATCAATTATCACATTTATGGATTCCATGATAACCTTGGTTCTGGAATTAAATACTCTATATGCTCTGCTGTTTATGGAGTATCCAAGGAAAATCCCTTCATCACTTTTAGGATCCATTTTTCTTCTTTGCTCCCTATCTGCCAGAATATAACAGATACTTCCAAAAACATGGAAGTACTTAACTGTGGGTTTTCTGCCCTTCCAGACTTCATATATTATGGACAAAGTTCCTTTCCTTAAAGTAACTCTGTTATGGATGTAACAGGCAGTGTTCATAGCTTCAGCCCAAAAGTATAGAGGTAACTTTTTAGCATGGATCATAGCTCTTGCTGATTCTTGAATGGTTCTATTCTTCCTTTCAACAATCCCATTCTGTTGAGGAGTGATAGGTGAAGAATACTCATGATTGATTCCTTCTGAAGAGCAGAAATCTAAGAACTTTTGATTCTCAAATTCTTTTCCATGATCACTTCTTATTCTGATCACACAGCTGGATTTTTCCCTTTGTAATCTTTGACATAATTCTTTGAATACATCAAATACATCTGACTTTTCTTTGATGAAGTTTATCCATGTATATCTTGAAAAATCATCAACCACAACATAGGCATACCTCTTACCACCAAGACTTTCAACCTGCATAGGTCCCATAAGATCCATATGTAGAAGTTCCAAAACTTTGGAAGTTGTCAGATGTTGGAGCTTTGGATGGGACATCTTGGTTTGCTTGCCTATTTGACATTCACCACATATTTTGCCATCATCAATCTTCAGTTTAGGAATACCTCTTACAGCATCCATAGATATGATCTTCTTTATGCCTCTGAAATGAAGATGACCTAGTCTTTGATGCCACAGTTTCACTTCTTCTTCTTTAGCTAGAGAGCAGGTTGAAGTGAGACTGAGATTTTGGGATTCCCACATGTAACAGTTGTCTTTAGATCTGGCTCCTTTCATGACAACCTCTTGTTCTTTGTTAGTCACTATACAATCAGATTTGGTAAAGTTTACACTGTATCCTTGATCACATAGTTGACTTATACTGATCAGGTTAGCAGTTAAACCTTTAACTAGCAGTACATCATCTAGTCTTGGAACATCTTGACAATCCAAGGTTCCAACTCCCTTGATTTCTCCTTTAGCTCCATCTCCAAAGGTAACATATCTGGATGAATGTGATTTTAAGTTTACTAGCAAATTCTTCAATCCAGTCATGTGTCTTGAGCATCCACTGTCAAAGTACCAGTCTTCTTTAGCTGATACTCTCAGAGATGTATGTGCTATGTATGCAGTACTTTTCTTTGACCAGATGAGTTGAGATTTCTTTTGATGTCTCTGCCCTGTGTGTTGTTCAGCTGATCTCCAAGCTTGATTGTTGATCTGGTTCTTGGGTATGTGGCTTTGATCAGTCTGAATGTCAGCTTTTGGTCTCCAAACCTTCTTGATGACCTCTGTCTTCTGCTTAGGAGGTTGCTGATTTCTTTGATGTCTATGCAGCACTTTCTTAGTACCTTCTACTTTCTGATTGGAAGGTTGCTGATACATCTGATTTGGATATCCATGTAGCTTATAACAGTGAGGTTTGATATGCCCAAATCTTCCACAGTGATGGCATCTCCATCTTTGATATTTCTTCTTCATTTTGTTCTTTCCAGAATGTTGAGACATCTGTTGGAACATTATGTTTGTCTTTGTGTTCTGATGTTGGAGCATCTGTTGGGACATCTTGTTTGACTGTGTAGTTTTTGAAGTAGTTTTGCTAGAGCTGGCTTCATCTCTGTTATATCCCAGTCCACTTTTGTCCCCTGAATGTTTATTATTGCTGAGAATAACATCCAGTGTATTTGAGCTGCTGTTCAACATTTTAACAGATTTGGACATATGTTCCAACTTAGAGTTGAGAAGAGTTACTTCACTTTTCAAGGTATCAATGATTACTTGATCACTTGCTTTTTCATCTTCTAATACCTCATTCTGCTTCTTTAGCTTTATAACCTCACTGCATATTTCAGTGCTTCTCTTGTATAGATCTTTGAAAGCTTGCTCAAGATCTGCATAAGTAAGCTCTCCACAACTGGAATCACTATCATATTCACACAGTCCAGCTAAAGCAGTAAAATGCTTAGCTGATTCTTCTTCTGAATCTCCTCTTGAGTCTTCACCAGACCAGGTTACAGATAGTCCCTTCTTTTGTCTTTTTAAGAAGGTAGGACATTCCTTCTTGATGTGTCCATATCCTTCACATCCATGGCACTTGATTCCTTCTTGACTGGTCTTTTCAGCATAATTTGACTTTTTATTAGCATCATAAGGTCTCCTGTTCTCAGAAGAGTTTGTGTATTTTCCATTGGATTTGGATTTGCCATCCATTCCTCTGAGAATCTGTTTGACTTGTCTTCCAAGCAAGGCAAGGTTTTCTGATAAGCTTTTATCATTTGCTGATTCATCATCTTCATCTTCATCTGTATTTGACACCAAGGCTATGCTTTTGTTCTTTTTGACATTTGTGTCATTCATTCCCATCTCAAAAGTTTGAAGGGAACCAATGAGTTCTTCAACTTTCATGGAGCATATGTCTTGAGCTTCTTCTATTGCAGTGACTTTCATGTCAAATCTTTTTGGCAAAGATCTGAGAATCTTTTTTACAAGCTTTTCATCAGTCATCTTTTCTCCCAAAGCTCCAGAAGTATTGGCTATATCCAAGATGTTCATATAGAACTCATGAATTGATTCATCTTCCTTCATTCTCAAGTTTTCAAACTTGGTGGTGAGAAGTTGAAGTCTTGACATTTTTACTTTTGATGTTCCTTCATGAGTTGTTTTGAGAGTATCCCAAACATCTTTGGCCAGCTCACAATGATGCACAAGTCTGAAAATGTTCCTATCAATGCCATTGAATAAAGCATTTAAGGCTTTTGAGTTGCCTAGTGCTGAGTCTTCTTCCTCCTTACTCCATTCTTCTTCAGGTTTCAGCACTTTTGATCCATCTTTGGTGTCTTGGACAGGATGATCCCATCCAACATTGACTGCTCTCCATGCCCTGTTGTCAAGTGACCTTAAAAATGCAATCATTCTTGGCTTCCAGTAGTCATAATTAGATCCATCCAGTATAGGTGGTCTATTTACTGACCCTAAATCTCTGTCCATGTTACAGAATTTGTATTCCCTAGATCTCACCCAGTATAAACAGGCAGGGTGCCTGCTCTGATGCCAATTGAAATTCTGTGATCAGGTATGAGATGTCCTAAGAGATGTCCCAACACTTGATAGGACACTTGACAAATTTAACCAAAACTTAAATAGCAAGAAAAGTAAACAACACAGAAGTTTGTTAACCCAGTTCAGTGTATAACCACACCTACATCTGGAGGCTACCAAGCCAGGAGGAAATCCACTATTAGTAATATTAATTCTAGACTTAAACCACCCTGTTTAATCTATCACTTAATAACTACCCAATGCAATTTCTACCTAAGACACACCTTAGATATGAGTACCCTACTCACTCCCCCTCAATCACACAGTGATCAAGTTTACAAGTTTACAGAAATTGAAGACATCCTTCAAACAATACAGCTTGATCTTACTTCACAGTTTCAATCAAGTCACAAATGCACTTTTGCTTAAAAGCTCATAAAGTGGTACATACAACAACCTGCTATTAAAAACACTAGACACCCTATTTGGTCTTCTGAAATTCGTACTCAATTCTATAAGTTTATGTTGCTTAAATAGGTATCTGAATTTTGGGTTTTCTGTAGAATGGTCCAGCCCTAATGTGCAGCAGCTTCCACCTTGAATTTAGGGTTTGTTACTTCCTAGATTCTAGGTGCATTAGGTCTTCTGTTTTAATCTGAATCTTCAATATAAAACTCCCTACAGATGCGCCTTGTTCTGTTTTTATCCATCATTAATTTATTCCAGATAACTCTCCTTAAATATCTCTGATCTGTTAATCAATAATTAATTCTGGAAGCAGGTCTGAGATGTCTCACCATCTGTTGGGACATCCTGAAAAACTGAACTTAAGTTATTTACATAATGTCCCAACATCTGGTAGGACATCCTGAAATAAGTTCATATACTCTGTTTGCTAATGTCCCAACATCTGATAGGACATTCTGAACTGAATTTAACATTTCTTGTTTGGTCAAAAATTCTGCCAATTCTTAAACATCTACAGTAACTGTGGAGACGTCATTGTTGGTGGTTGCTGAAGTTGTAGAAGGAGGTGCAAATGAATTGTTGTTTGTTGAAGTGATGGAAGAAATGGTTGCTGATTTTGTAGACGAGTCTGAAGGAACAATTGTTGTTGCAGTTGTAGCAGAATCACTTGTTGTTGACAAAAGAGTTGCTGGTGTTGTAGAAGCTGTTGTGGTAATTTTCAGAATGCCTTCTTTGATCAAGCCATTAATTCCACTCCTCAAGCTTGCACACCCATTCTCAGAAAGTTTGCATGATTCACAACAGGCCTCGCAACCTGGAAACACTTGGAATTTCAAAAGCTGGGCTTTAACCTCTGCCAGAGGTGTCTGAATACTTGCAATATCTTCTACTAAACTTATGGGTGAGACTTCCTCTATAGCATTAATCCTTGGCCCACTGTGGCTTGGCATAGGATTTTTCATTACATTGGGAGGAGGTGCAAAGTTCAAGGCTTTTGAATCTACCAGATCTTGGACCTTCATATGCAGAGCCCTGCATTTTTCCATGGAGTGACCAGGTGCATTAGAATGAAAAGCACACCTAGTGTTGACATCATAGTTTCTTGGAAGGTTCTGAGGATCAGGTGGAGCCAATGTCCTCAACTCAACAAGATTGAGATTTAGGAGTTGTGAGAGTAATGTGGCATATGGCGTTGGAATAGGGTCAATCACCCTGTTGATCTGAGATGGTCGCTGTTGAAAAAGGTGTGGTTGTTGATTGTTGTTATTGTTGTTATAAGATCTCTATTGAGGAAATTGTTGTTGTTGCGGAAAGTGTTGCGGTTGTTGAGTATACTGAGGAGGTGGAGCAGGGATAGTAACAACAACAACTGTTCTGGGCAGGTATTGGGGTCTCCCTCTTCCCATGTGTACATAGTTTGTCTCACCAGATCTACGGGGCCCAGAAAATGGCTTCCTTGCACTGCTTGAACTGGCACCATTGTCGGAGATCTTTTCCATCTTTAATAGGCTCTCTATTCTTTCCCCAGCTATCACCACATCTGCAAAGCTGGTGGAAGAAAATGCAGCCAGTCTGTCAATATAGGTACCCTGGAGAGTATTCATGAACATGTCTGCCATCTCCCTCTCTGACATAGGGGGTTGAACTGCAGCAGCTAGTTGCCTCCACCTTTGGCCATACTCTCTAATGCTTTCACGGGAAGACTGAGACATTCCCATCAGAAGGATCCTGTTTGGGGCCATGTCCAAATTATACTGATACTGACGGATAAAAGCTTTAGCCAAGTCTTTCCAGTTTCTTATTGTGGCTCTGGTTAAGTGGGAATACCATTCTCGGGATGCCCCTGTCAAGCTATCCTCGAAGTAAAACATCCACAGTTTCTCGTCCATGGTGTATGATTTTAATCTTCCCAAGAAAGACTAAAGGTGGGTGCGTGGGCAGGATGTGCCATTATATCTTTCAAAACACGGGGGTTTGAACCTGTGAGGAATTATCACCCCTTCCACGAATCCCATGTCCATGACATCAAAACCTAGAGAGTTTTGGGATTCAAGAGACCTCAGTTTCTCTGCAATTTCATCCAACCGACGGTCGTACACTTCGTCTCCAGCCCCAACCACAGTAAACTCATCTTCTTGAGGATCTTCCTGCAAGACCCTTCCTCCAACAGTGTTACCCTGAGTATTTCTTATTGCATTGATATCTGGGTTTAGATGAGGTCCAAACTCTGGTGGATCAGTGCGAGGCTGCACGTGATCGTTGTTACTGGTACCTCCTATACTTGGATGGTGTTCCTCAGGAGTTTGTCGCTCAACCAACTCCCTCAGTCTTTCCTGGCTCTGAGCTAGACCAGTCATCACTGTCATAAATTGAGTCATTTGATTCCACATATCAACCCTTTCATTGACCATCTGGGCCCTCACTTCATTCAGGTCTTGTTGGACTTGATCCATCTGTAGTCCCGGAAGGTTGTTTCTTGTCGGGTACCGGTGTATTTTGTTGACGGGGAACACTCTTCTGCGAGCAATGTTTCCTAAAACCATAACAAAGTGAGGAACAACAACAAAACAAATTGTCGCTCCCACCAAAATGACACCTCAGGTCAGAAGGGGTACAGACGCGAACGGTCGGCGAAAGAGGAAGAGAACACACAGGGGTGAACTCAGGAGAAAAGAAAAGAGTCGCCAGCTAGGCATTTTTATCCCGAAGGAAAGGTAATGCTGCATAGACCTAGAAAAGATATGGATAAGACGGTTGCGAACCAGAGAGACTGAGAAAGGGGGTTGGTTACAACCTGGGAAGGTATTAGCACCCAGATTGTCCGCCGTACTCGACGGGATCCACGCTTAAAAGATTTGTGTTTTAAAGGGGTAGTGTTAGTGCTATTTGTGTATCAAAGCTGGAAAGAATGCAAGTGTCAGTGTAAAAGAAGTGTGAAGTGTATGAATGAAGTGTCAGTGTAAGAACAAGAATGAAATGCTCAAGACCATGAGGCTTAAAGAATGAGGCTGGAAAGAAGGGGAATATACAGAGACTTTTGTTCGATAAATGTTAAGTCATGCCTACGTATCCTCTCGTGCAATGAGGAAGTCAGAACACCGTAGTTCGACTCAAATAGACTGAAAGATAAATTGACTTAGGAACTGCTAGCTTGTCTATGCTCAAGTGTATGACCTGTCTGGCTCAGGTGCAAACTGTCTTGCATTAGACGGAAGAAGCAAGTTCTCGTTTGTGAGTGAATGAGATGAGAAAAGAATCCCGGAGGAGACGATTATTGTTTGTTTTTGTGTTTTCAGTCTTTTATTGCTTTTGAAAGTTTTTCATAAGTTAATGAGCTTAAGCCTAAACCAGTGGGTTAGTAAACTCATCACATCTTCCCTCTGATTAGGGGTAATGAGAATACCTTAAGTGTGAAGTCAGCATCTCACACTTAATCACCATGATGTAGGATTAAGGTCATTAACCTATTTGTGATTAATTAGATATTTTTGTTGTTTTTCTTTAGTGTTAAGTAATGAGTTTAAGCCATAATCAGGGATTAAACAGACTCATTACACCATCCTAATAGAAGGATAATAGATGAGAATGTTTAAGCTGAGGAAGACTCCTCAACTTAATCCATGATTAGGGATTAACCTCATGAAAAAACAATGCCTTTATTAAATAGATTTTAGTTAATGATAAGATGAAGAAGTGAGTTTTATGGTTTGTAAGACAACTTGAGGGGGACTTGTCCATTAACACTAGGGTTAGTCCTTCTTAACCAATTAAGGAAGAATTAGAACCCTAATGCAAGGCCCAAGTTACAAGTTTGATGTCTTAGTGATTATTAGGTGAATTGATTAAAGGATTTAAACACATTAAGGGTTTAACACTTAGGATTAAAGTTATACACTCCATCCTAATAGAAGGATACAGGTATAACCCTAATCACAAAGCCTTAAAGCCTTTAGGGTTTAGTCCTTGATTATGAGATGGGAAGGGAAGACTCAAAGATGACACAAAGGTAAAACTAAATGGGGGACTAATCAAACCCTAGTCATTGTCATGCTTGGTCATTCCTAGGGTTAATGAGGCTTAAGAGAGAAAGAAATCTTCAAAGGCCACCAAGGAGGAATCAGATGAAAGGATCCAGAAGCAAAGAGAAGGAAAACAACTTGCTTCACTTAAGAAGTTAAGTTGCTTGAAGAAAGAAGGTGAGATGAACAAGAATGAGCAAGCTCAATCCAATACACAAGATAAAATGCAGCAAAAGATGCAAGAGAGATGAGAAGAGATTGTGAGAAGTGAAGGCAAATTCACTTCTCAAACAACTTACCACCTGAAATGTTAGCAAAAGAAATGAAATGTAATGCAAATGAGATGAGATGTGATGATGCAAACCAAGATCAGAAGCATGAGTGTGATGTTAATGATGCTAAAAGATGATGCAAACATGAGGCAAGGCATGAGAATGATCAAACAAACATATGGATGCAAATGAGGCATGCAATGAACCATGAATGTTCATGAAAAGTTATGGAATGCAAAAGACATATAACATGGAAAATGAAATATGCAATGATCAAACATGATTCTAATATGTCCTAAGATGTATTATGGATCAAATGAAAGCATAAACTGTCATGGCAAGTTATGGTATGCAAGCAAATGGAAGATGGATGCAAAGGAAGGCATAAATTAGGGTTTATGATCAACACACAAAGCAAAATCCAAAACCAGAAGCAAATGACATGATAAAAATTTGAAAATGCAATCAAAGGAACCCTAAACCTATACAAACTCACTGCCCAAAGGAGGGGATCTAACTCTTAACCTATTGAAAGTTGTGAATTTCCTAAGATTGCTAGGGTTTTAAGGTACCTTGTCAAGAAAAATGCAAAACAAATTGAAAATGCAAGATCAATTGAAGCCAATTTTATCCTATAAACTACATGCCATACAAGATGCAATGCAAAAAGAATCATGATCCAACTCTCAAAGGTTAGACAGAAATGAATTTTTGAAGTTTGACACAAAATATTGTCTTAAAATGAATTTAATTCCATTGAAAATGATCAAAAGGCATCAAGAACAAAAAATAAATTTGGTTTGAGAGTTGGACAATGTTTCTAAATGTTCCTAAATGCAACATGAATTTTTTTGTGATTTTTAAATACCTAAAAGTATTTTTAATTAATTAATTTTCACTAATTAATTAAAAATAAACTTTTAAATGATTTAAAATTAAATTTTAATGCAAAAAATAAAAATAAAAATATTTTTGTGTTCTGAAAAATAATGAAAATCTTGACAAAAATTTTCATAATTTTTAAACATTTTTTGCTATTTTTAATAATTCGTGCAAAATAAATCAAAACAAATGAAAATAAAATGAATTTTAAATGAAAAATGAGAAAGTCAGCCAATCTGATGGCTGAGATTCAAATAAAAAGGGAGGGAATTGACCAGCGCGCGCATCTGGACGGCTCACATTCGTACTACGCTAATTAAGTCATTAACCCTAATCTGAGCCCTAATCACTTTCAGATGACCGGAACAGTGCTCCGGTCATCTTCTCCAGCCAACCATTCATGCTATCTCTCTTAATACGCATCCCTAAGCCCTAAAACTCTCCAGAAAAGATCCTCTCCCTAACCCCAACAAGAATCAGTCATCAAAATCCATTTATTCATCATCAAATCCATGAATCAAAGCAAAACGGAAAAGAACTCAGAAATTTCAGAAACTCATGAAATGCTTATTTCTCAACTATTTTTAAAACTAAACACATCATGGCAATCAGTGAAACATGTAGAATCATCCTATAACATAAAATGAAAGTTCTGGAAAAATAAATGCCATGGCTACCTGAGCTTGAGCTTTCGAATCAGGGACTTTCTGGCCAGTTCTTTGCTTCAAATCCACTCCAATGATTCCCTCCAAGTGTTTGTGATGCTTAGCTGGAGTTTAAATGGCCTCTAGAGAGAGTTTGCAGAATCTCAGTTCATGAAATGTGAAAATCGTGTTTTTGATTGTGGAGGTTTTAGGGCAAGATGGAGGGTGGGAAATGATCAGTGAGGTTTATGGAGTTGAATGGTGGAACAAGTTTGAAGGTTTGATGGCTGAATCAAGGGATTCGAAAGCTTTTGTAAATGTGAGGATTTTTGAGTATGTTGTGTTCTTGGAGCTTCAGGCTTAGTTGTTATGTGCTTTTGCTTGTATTTGATCCACATAGAGAAGTGTGATAGGTCTGTGGAGTTGGTGTGCCCTATTGTGATTGGTATGGGTCTTTTGCAAAAAAGTCAAGCTTTGTGTAAGAGAGGTATGGGCTCATGGCTAGCCAAGGACAAGAGGGGTGTCCTGTGCAGCAAGAAGTGAGGAGAACCATAGGATCAATTTTGAAATCAGCCAGCACATGGATTAGGGTTGGAGTGAGGTTTTGCAACTTTGTTCATCTTTGGCCCTTTTGACATTTCTTGATCCACATGCCATGAAAATGAGTAAACTTTTGATGCAATATGATCCTTAGGCCTTGGTTTATGTTTGTATGAATATTAGAAGTCCATTTGATAGCACAATTTGCCTTGGCAAGTGGTTTTGCAACTTTGCCTCTTTGGTAGAAAGCTTGAAATTATGTGATTTTTCCCAACTTTGCAAGGCCATAACTTTTGATCCAAAATGAATTAGAATGAGTTATTGTACTTTTTGAAAAGGGAATGATCCATTATACAACTTTCATGACCAAAGTTTTCTCTTTTGAGGCATTTTTGAATCAAAAAGCAAGGGTTGAAAAAGTTTCCCAAAATGGCAAGTTTCCATTACAAGTCATTTTCCCAAAAAGTCAACTTTGCAAATGGCTTGAAATTCTTCAATTTTGTGAACTTATAACATCTTCTATGATCAAATAAAGATCATACACCATAAAAATGATTAAGAAAACCTTTGGTTGGGTCATTGAGGGCCTCAGATGCCCTGATTTTGCACTGACTTGCTCAAAAAGTCAACTCTTGATCAGATGCCTTCCCCATGGAATTTCTTCATAAAAATTGATATGCATGATACCTATACCATATAGAGACCAATAGAAACAAGAATTACCAAAAAATTTGGAGTTATGGCCTCTGAAACTAAAACCCTAATTTCAGGTCATCTGTGCAGTCAAACTTGGCTCTGCTTCCATGCCCATCTCAGTTCTTGTGATTCTTTGACTTTCTTGACTTTGTGGGGATATAATATGATGCTTAAACATACATGGACCCCTTTGAAATGATTGAAGACCTTTGGAGTGGCTCAAATGGCTCAGGGATTGCTCAGATCACAAACCCTAGATGCAGATGACTTAGAAGCAATGCAGTGAATAAAAAATGTGGTATGAGATGCTATGGTTGAGTTTATGCATATGAAAAGATCACAAGACATGGTGTGAATGGGTGAGGGCAAATTTGGGGTGTTTACAGCTGCCCCTTTTCAAACATGAGTTAGTTGTGCAGGATGTAAGCAACGACTTAACAGGCAAACAAGATAACTTGTGGTTGAATACCAAAGACAGTCCAAAATTTGCGCTCACAGAATGAAGAAGAAAAGGAATATAGATTGTAAAAGAAAATAAAGTGTATTATAAAGTGCGGGCGACGGAAGACGACCGTCGAGCAGAGGATGACTGCTGGGGAAAGAGCAATGGCGGGGACGGCCGACATGCTGGGGATATAAGAGATTATGATGGGGACAGCCATCAAGATAAAGTGACAAAGATTCTCCGGGGATTATAGGTAAAAATAAATGATGAGGTACGATCATCAAAGGTGAAGGACGATCACCTAGCAGGGGACGATTGCTCTGTTGGGGGATAAGATGAGGAACGGTCATCTAAGGTGAAGGACGATCACCTGGCAAGGTACGGTTGCCGAAAATATCGCGACATAGGAAGAACGCCGGATAAAAGGTTGACGATGGGGACGGCCATCGGATAAGTATGATGAAGGACGATCATCAAGAGGTGAAGGACGATCACCTAGCAGGGTACGGCTGCTCTCGGGGTTTATCGTGACATAAGACGAATGTCAGATAACAAGATCAACAATGGGGACGGCCATCGGATAAAAATGATGAGGGACGGTCATCAAAGGGTGAAGGACGATCACCTAGCAGGGGACAACTGCTAAATATCACGACATAGGATGAATGCCGGATAGAAAAGGGTTCCAATAATGGAGACTCTGCTTGGGAGAAAGATGAGGGACGGTCATCCAAAGGTGAAGGACAATCACCTGGCAGGGTACGGCTGCCGAAAGGGTATCATGACATAGGACGAATGTCAGATAGAATAGAAGTTTTGCTGGGAACTTTGCTAGGGAAAAAAAATAGACACGGACGGATGTCTAATCTCGTGAAGACAATAAGTGTTTGACACGGTGTATAGATTAAAGATGCGGACGAGCATCCTTAAGACTACGATACGGATGAGTATCGGGTAGAAACAAATGCTGACGCGTGTTCTGAGATGATGATACGGACGAGTACCAATTGGTTAACAACGAACACGGACGAGTGTTGAATCTGTGGGGACTCCTCTGGGGAATAGTAGATACAGACGAGTGTCTAAATTCAAGAAGACATAAGTGTTTGACACGGTGTATAGATTAAAGATGCGGACGAGCATCCTTATGATACGGACGAGTATCAGTAGAAACAAACGCTGACGCATGTTCAGAGATGATGATACGGACGAGTACCAACTAGTTAACAAAGAACACGGACGTGTGTCAAATCTGAAGGGATTTGAGAGATATATACAAGACGCGGACGAGCATCTGTATGAGTGGAACAGGAGTAATAAGTATGAGTGGTGTACAGATGAGTGTTTAACTTGCTGGGGGGAGTATGACACAGACGAGTGTCGGCAAAGGGTATATTATATAAACAAGTGTATGGTTTACAAAGTGTTTCAGGTATTTATGTTGGGGAAGGTGACACGGACGGGTGTCAGGGAATTTGTATATATATGTATCTGTGAGTGCAAAGAGGACGCTTTGGCTTCCTACTGGGGATATGACACGGACAGGTGTCAAGAAGTATCTGTAATATATGAGTGTCTGTTTGTAAAGAATGCCTGGGCGACTTTACTGGGGAATAATGACACGGACGAATGCCAAAAGGAGTATGCATTTGTATTTATGAGCGTAAGGCAAATGCCTTGGCTTTCTGCCGGGGAATCTGGAGAGTTTTCTGTATATCTTTGATGAATTGTCAAAATTCACAAGTGTTTGATTCAGAACATGGCTCATGATTATGCAATATGTTTGATTTTTTCCGTAATGCTCCATATTAGACGGAATGCTACGCTCTGCGGGGAGAATATGATGTGAATGCTATGATTATGGAAAGGTACTGATCCGGGACTCGGATTCCGTTGCTGAGGAGATCTCTGGCTGATCTGCTTGGAGTGGACATCCCATCTGGGGATGAGATCATTGGTAGATCTGACATATGGGACTCTGCTTGGGGATACAGGTCAATGATAGACCTTTCTTGGTAATAAGGGACCCAACTGGGGTTTGTAGAAGCTTTCACCACTCTGTTGTGAGATCTTCAGGCATTGCTCCGCTGGATAGAGGTTGAGACTTTGTGGGGAGATGGTTCCCTGGCTTTTGTACTCGGCTGAGGAGGAAATAAACGGCAACTCAGCTGGGGAGAAAGCACCTCTGGTGCTAGGACTGAGTAGATGATGATTTGCCAGCTTGCTGGGGTGAAGCTTTCATGCCCCATGTTGTGCTTTGAATACCTGCAATCCTGAAAAGTCAGAGAAACGCACAAGTAATCCTGAGGTATCCCTTACCGGATTCCATCGTAAGAGTTTAGGTACTCCTGGGAGTGAGTATATTTCCTGCAAGCATGTATTTTCTAGAAAAGAAACATCTGTATTTATGCAATCAGTATCTTTAGAGACATCGGACATTCTTGCAAATGAAAATAAAATGTACGAGACGAAACATGACTGAAAATCTGATTTTATTAATTCATGTGCCCTGAATCGGCAAGATACAGTCAAGGAAACAAATCCCCTAAAATGAGGAGATTGTTACAAATTGAGAAATAAAAGGTATTGGCAATGTTGATGACGCTTCAAGGAGCTTCCCTTTGCTATGACTCGTATGACATTTGACGCTCTTCTCGTCTTGCTTTCTGAAGAAGGCTGATTCTGAAAGAAGCTTGATCCTTTCGAGGCTTACCAAGTTGTAAGTGATACAGACGAATTCAGAATGCAATTGTTCGCTTATTCCCTTGTTTTGCATGGATCGCCCTTTCGGGTTTTCAATCCATCGGGATACCCATTTTTGCCTGAGTCGTCCAATGCGGCTTTTCAACTCAGCGGGTGTACATTTTTTTTGTTTATTTCCCTTATTTTTGCCCGAGTCCTTATTCTGTTTTTGACTCGCCGGGATGCCCTATTTTTGCTTGGACTTACATTCTGTTTTTATGTCCAGCGGGTCATTTTTATGCGAAGTATTTTTTAACTGCATCTGAATTCACAGGGGACGGGAAGTCTTCACCATCCATAGTACTGAGCATGAGTGCCCCACCGGAGAAAACTTTCTTTACTACGAATGGTCCTTCATAATTCGAAGTCCATTTGCCCCTGTGATCTATATGAGGAGGAAGGAGTCTTTTCAGCACAAGATCTCCTACTTGGTATTCTCGGAGCCTGACTTTCTGATTGAAGGCCTTATTCATTCTTTTCTGATACAGCTGCCCATGACAAATTGCAGCCAATCTCTTCTCTTCAATCAGACTCAGTTGTTCGTATCGGGACCGAACCCATTCTGCTTCATTCAGCTTAACATCCATTAGTACCCGCGGGGAGGGTAATTCAACTTCAACAGGTAGGACTGCCTCCATACCATACACAAGCTGAAACGGTGTTGCCCCAGTAGATGTTCTGATTGACGTACGGTACCCATGCAAGGCAAACGGTAGCATTTCATGCCAGTCTTTGTAGGTAACTACCATCTTTTGCACAATCTTCTTGATATTCTTGTTAGCTGCCTCAACAGCGCCATTCATCTTTGGCCTGTAAGGAGAAGAATTGTGGTGTTGGATCTTGAAGTCCCGGCACAACTCTGCCATCATTTTGTTGTTCAAGTTGGAACCATTATCAGTAATGATTCGCTCGGGCACTCCATACCGACAGATGATGTCTCTTTTCAGGAATCGGGCTACCACTTGTCTTGTAACATTTGCATAGGAAGCTGCTTCAACCCACTTGGTAAAATAGTCAATAGCAACCAGGATGAACTTGTGGCCGTTTGAAGCAGTCGGTTCAATCTTGCCAATCATATCAATGCCCCACATGGCAAAAGGCCAGGGTGAAGACATCACATTCAAAGGATTGGGAGGTACATGCACTTTATCCGCATAAATCTGACATTTATGACATCTTCTGGCATAGGCACAACAGTCGGCATCCATGGTGATCCAGTAATAACCTGATCTTAGCAACTTCTTGGCCAAGGCATGCCCTCCCGCATGGGTACCAAAGGATCCTTCGTGCACTTTGTGCATCAACAAGTCTGCTTCTGTCCTATCAATGTATCTGAGGAGTACCATATCAAAGTTTCTCTTGTACAGGGAACCGTCAGTATTCAGGAAGAAACTACCAACAAGCCTTCTTAATGTCTTCTTATCATTGGAAGATGCCCCAGGGGGGTAAGTTTGATCCTACAAGAAGCACTTAATTTCATGGAACCAAGGCTTATCATCCTTAACAACATCTGCTGAGAACACGTATGCTGGTCTGTCAGGTTTGGATACTGAAATTCGAGGTACAAAGTTGGCAGCTTGAACCTTGATCATGGATGAAATGGTAGCTAGGGCATCTGCAAACTGATTCTCATCCCGAGGGATATACTCGAGCTTGACTGTTGTGAAGAAAGTCAATAACCTCCTTGTATAATCCCTGTAAGGTATCAGATGATCCTGGTGTGTGTACCATTTGCCGTTAGTTTGATTGATTACCAAAGCTGAATCTACGAACACAGTCAAAGTCTTGATCCTAAGGTCAATGGCTTCCTCAAGACCCATAATACAAGCTTCGTATTCAGCTTCGTTGTTAGTGCAGTTGAAGGTGAGTTTTACCGAGAAAGGCATGTGAACTCCTTTAGGTGTAATGAGTACCGCACTAACACCACGACCATTCATATTAACAGCCCCATCAAACATCATAGTCCATTCTTCTTCTGGGTCAGGCCCTTCAGTGTGAACAGGCTCTTCATGATCTTTTGCTTTTATGAACATGATATCTTCATCAGGGAAGTCAAATCTCATAGGCTGGTAATCATCAATGGGTTGCTCAGCAAGATAATCAGACAATACACTACCCTTGATGGCTTTCTGAGATGTGTACTGAATGTCGTATTCTGTGAGGATCATTTGCCATCTTGCAACCCGTCCAGTAAGTGTTGGCTTCTCAAATATGTACTTAACGGGGTCCATCTTTGAGATCAATAAGGTAGTGTGAGTCAACATATACTGCCTTAGTCGGCGAGCATCCCACGCTAAAGCACAACAAGTTTTCTCGAGCAGTGAATAACGTTGTTCACAATCGGTAAACGTTTTGCTTAGGTAGTATATTGCATACTCTTTTCGACCAGACTCGTCATGCTGGCCCAACACACACCCCATTGACTCTTCTAATACTGTCAAGTACATGATCAGAGGTCTTCCTTCAACTGGAGGCATGAGGATTGGAGGCTCTTGTAAGTATTCCTTGATCTTGTCAAAAGCCCTCTGGCAGTCTTCGTTCCACCTGACCGTTTGTTCTTTTCTTAACAACTTGAATAAGGGTTCACAGGTTGCAGTAAGGTGAGATATGAACCGTGAAATGTAGTTCAATCTACCTAGAAAACCCCGAACTTCTTTTTCTGTCTTCGGTGCAGGCATTTCTTGAATGGCTTTGACTTTATCAGGGTCAACTTCAATCCCTTTCTCACTTACAATAAATCCCAGCAGCTTACCAGATCGCACCCCGAATGTGCACTTGTTGGGGTTCAACTTCAATTGGTACTTCCTCAGACGCTTGAATAACTTCAACAGATTTACGAGATGGTCTTCTTCTGTGAGGGACTTGGCAATCATATCATCCACATAACATTCTATTTCTTTATGGATCATGTCATGGAATAATGTTACCATAGCCCGTTGATAAGTTGCACCAGCATTCTTCAGTCCGAATGGCATCACCTTGTAACAGAACGTGCCCCAGGGTGTGATGAAAGTTGTCTTCTCCATGTCTTCAGGTGACATCTTGATCTGATTGTATCCTGAAAATCCGTCCATGAAGGAGAATACCAAGAACTGAGCCGTATTATCAACCAATACATCAATGTGAGGTAAAGGGAAATCATCTTTCGAACTGGCTCTGTTCAGGTCCCGGTAGTCCACACACATCCTCACCTTTCCATCTTTCTTTGGCACAGGTACAATATTAGCAACCCACAGCGGATAGCTAGTCACAGCAAGGAAACCGGCGTCCCACTGCTTTTGCACCTCTTCTTTAATCTTCATTGCCATATCTGGGCGAGTACGGCGTAGTTTCTGTTTTACTGGTGGGCAGTCTTCTCTTAAAGGCAGCTTGTGCATGACAATATCGGTGTCCAACCCTGGCATATCCTGATAAGACCAAGCAAAGACATCCGCATATTCACGAAGCAAGTCAATCAATTGTCCCTTTACTGAATCTTGTAGGCAAGCCCCGATCTTGACTTCTTTCACATCTTCTTCTGTACCAAGATTAACCGTTTCGACCTCCTCCTGGTGAGGAGTGATAACCTTCTCCTCTTTCCTTAACAACCTGGCTAGCTCTTCAGGAAGCTCATAATCTTCTTCAACCCCTTCATCAGCTTGATTGATTGGATTGTCAAAGTCATATAAAGTCATAGTTGTGATGTTGTCGGTGCAGTCTGAAAGGCACTCTCTGCAAAGGTTTAGATTGTTCATTTTAGTGATTGATTTTAATCTTGTTTAGAAAAGTGAAATAAAGTTGTCATTTTGGAAAACATTGCCATTTTATTTTTGTACAAAAAGAAAAATGAAAAACAGTGAGCGGAAAAGAAAAGACTCATTTGCAAAAGATGTCCGATATTCATTGATTGATCTGTTTGCACAAAATTACAAGATGGCCCGATTACAAAATGAGTCTTGACATCTTGGGCAAGATGCAAGACTTGATGCATGCTTAAAATATACAGGAATAATAATTACTCTGCAGGAGTAACCCTTATAATTTCCTGGGAAGACCAGTTTGAGATATGGCTCCCCGGGATCCTTGGACGTATCCAGCTCTCCAGGTTGCGCTCATCTTCCGACTCATCTTCCAAGTTGTTCACTGCATCCGGGGTGAGCATCCCCCCGCTGACAAAATTGGGCTTCTTAGCAGCCTCTGATTGATCTTGTTGAGTTGGTTTGTAACCCAACCGAAATCTGTCCTCCTTCTTCTCCACAGGTAGCAGCTTGCCCCAGCCTTGGGAAGTACCCTCTTCAACAACCTTCCTGGCTTGCTGATAAGATGTCATGGAGGTTCCCAGTACATCAGATGCTTCATTAATGTTCAGGGCCTCAAACCCCTGGCTCATGGTTTCATGGATTTCTCCATCCATTTCAATGTATTTGTATGTAGCCAGATGGATAACAAAGATGTCCTCTTCACCACAGATGGTGATGATTTGGCCTTCCCACTCGAATTTCAGCTTCTGGTGAAGGGTAGACGTAACTGCGCCAGCGGCATGGATCCAAGGTCTACCCAACAAACAGCTGTAGGCCGGCTGAATGTCCATCACATAGAAGGTAATCTTAAAGGTCTGCGGGCCAATCATCACAGGCAGATCATTCTCCCCAAGCACTGATCTTTTAGAGCCATCAAAAGCTCTTACCACCAAATTACTTGGACGCAGTGCCAAGCCATCATACTCCAGCTTCACCAAGGCTTTCTTTGGTAGAACATTGAGTGAAGACCCAGTGTCCACCAGTACATGAGATAGAACAACACCCTTGCATTCTAGAGTGATGTGTAAGGCCTTGTTGTGGTTACGTCCCTCAATTGTTAAGTCAGCATTGGTAAAGCCCAGTCCATGACTGGTGTTGACATTTCCCACCACGGTTTTAGCTGATTAACAGTGATCTCCTCCGGCACGTAGGCTGCGTGCAAGACTTTCAGTAATGCATTCCTGTGAGCTTCAGAACACATCAGCAGGGATAATATGGAGATCTTTGAGGGAGTTTGGTGAAGCTGATCCACCACCTTGTAATCACTTCTTTTTATGATTCTCATAAACTCGTCTACATCTTGCTCAAAAGATGTCTTCTGAGTTTCTTTGACAGTCGGCTCTTCAAATACCACACTCTTTCCCTTTGCCTTGGCAGCAGCTTCTGCTTCGGCATTAGGTCTTTGCATTTGTGAGGCAAACAGGCGTCCGCTTCTGGTGAAGCCTCCGCCTCCCCCAACATTATCAATCTGTGGAGAAGAGGTTGAAGAATCCAAAGTGATTTTCTCCCCGTTGCAGTAAAGATCAGAGCCATAATGCCAGGGTATGGCATTACTGCTTTCATATGGAACTGGTCACGGCACCGTAATAGTAACTGGACTGACGGCAGCAGAGGAGGGTACTGAAATGGTGTGCGGATCGTAGTAAATGGTGACTGGTGACCTGGCAGGAGATGCCACTGCTTGTTGTTGAAAGTTGTTGTTTGGAGGAACAAATGATGGATCATAGTAGATGGTGACTGCTGAGATATCTTCATTAATTTCTGTTGGCGTTGTAGAAGATCCTGCTGAATAAATGGGTGCTGATGTTGTAGAAGAAATGGTTGTTGATATCTGATTTGTTGAAGTGATGGATGGAGCCATTGTTGATGATATTGACGAATTGGTCGGAATGATTGTTGTTGCAGTTGTAGAAAAGTCAGGAATTGTTGTCAAAGGGATTACTAGATTTGTAGGCGTTGATGTTGTGATCTGAAGGATACCACTTTTGATAAGACCGTCTATGCCTCTTCTCAAGTTATCACACCCATTGACCGAAATGTTGCAATAACCACAACCGAGCTCACACCCGGGGAACATCTGGCATTCTAGGAGCTGAGCTTTAATTTCTACCAGAGGTGTCCGAATCTGCCCAACACTGGTGATTAAGAAAGATGGTTTGTCTTCCTCAATGGCATTAATTCTTGGTCCTCCATGATTGGGCATGGGATTCTTGTTGACATTTGGCGGGGGTGCAAAGTTGAGGGCTTTAGAATCCACCAGATCTTGTACCTTCATTTGTAAAGCCATGCATTTCTCAGTATTGTGGCCAGGTGCGTTGGAGTGAAAAGCACGCCGGGCATTGACATCATAATTTCTTGGAAGATTGGAAGGGTCTGGAGGTGCCAATGTCCTTAACTCAACCAGGTTGAGCTTCAGGAGTTGTGGCAACAAGGTAGCATATGGCATAGGAATAGGGTCAATCACCCTATTTGCATGTGATGGTCTTTGCTGAAAGGGTCTTTGCTGTTGATTGTTGTTGTTGTTGTTGTTGTTGTAGTTTCTCTGTGGCGGATACTGAACTTGCTGCTGATAATGTGGTTGTTGTTGTGGTTGATATGCTGGTTGCTGAGGAATTGGAGCTGGAATTGTGACAGCTGCTACTGATCTGTGGACATGCTGAGGTCTGCCCCTGTTGGCATAAATGGCATTTGTCTCACCAGTTCTTCTAGGTCCCACAAAAGGCTTCCTGGGATTGCTTGACGAACTTGCACCATTATCAGAAATTTTACCCATCTTCAGAAGGCTTTCAATTCTTTCTCCAGCTATGACTACGTCAGCGAAGCTGGTGGAAGAAAAGGCAGCTAGCCTATCAATATATGTTCCTTGCAGAGTGTTCATAAACATGTCAGCCATTTCTCTTTCCGACATGGGTGGCTGGACAGCAGCAGCAAGCTATCTCCACCTCTGGGCATATTCCCTGAAGCTTTCTCTGGAGGATTGAGACATTCCCATCAGAAAGGTTCTGTTAGGAGCCATGTCTAGATTGTATTGGTATTGTCTGATGAAAGCCTCAGCTAGGTCCTTCCAGCATCTGATAGTAGCTCTGGTCAAGTGAGAGTACCACTCCCTTGAAGCCCCAGTCAAACTGTCTTCAAAATAGAACATCCACAGTTTCTCATCCATGGTGTATGCCTTAAGTCTTCCCAGAAAAGACTGCAAGTGAGTTCGTGGACAGGAAGTTCCATTGTACTTCTCGAAGCACGGGGGTTTAAACTTGTGGGGAATTCTTACCCCATCCACTAACCCCATATCCATGACATCAAACCCTAAAGAGTTTTGAGACTCCAGAGATCTCAATTTCTCAGCAATTTCATCAAACCTCCTATCATAAACTTCATCCCCAGCCCCCATCACAGTGAATTGTTCTTCTTGGGGGTCTTCCTGTAAGATCCTTCCTCCAGTAGTATTTCCTTGCACATTACCCGGGATGTTGACTTCCGGATGTAGATGAGGCCCATATACTGGTGGATTAACATGAGGCTGACCTCTTTCATTGTTACTTGTTCCTCCAGTTCCCAGAGGAGGCTCTTCTGGGGTTTGTCTTTCTACCAATGCCCTCAGCCTTTCTTGACTTTGAGCCAAGCCATTCATTACTTCCATGAATTGGGTCATTTGGTTTCTCATCTCCAGCCTTTCGTTAGCCATCTGAGTTCTGACCTCTGTCAGATCTTGCTGTACTTGATCCATTTGGATACCAGGAAGGTTGTTGCGAGTAGGATATCTGTGCGGACGGTTGAGAGGGAACACCCGACGGCGAGCAATAATTCCTGAATCACAACAGAGTTAGAAACAAAATAAAGTAATGACAAAACCTACAAAACAAAACAAAAGTTAGTATGCAATGCAGTATGCTTATTTGCTTCCAAGGTATCCGGCTTTGCACTTGGTTTTGACCTTTCCAGACCCTGAGGAAGATGCTTTGATGTTGCTTGAGAGAAAGAAAGCTTAATGAAACAAACTGACAAATACATTACAAACGGTGAATAATACATAGTCTGTTTTTACAACATATTCCCCTGAAGGGTCAAAAATACAGCATAAAAGAAAAGTACATCAAATGGAAATAACAACAAGCAAAGTGGTCAAACATCTAAACCAAACTCATCCTCCTTAACCTCCTTCAAAAGTGCTTCAGTTACAGGAACAGCCGGATGCTCTGTGATGTTTCTGATGAGGAGGTTTCTGATGGCAATAGCAGTGGTCAGCTTCTTGTGCCTATCTTGGTCCTTTAACCTCTTCACACCAGCCCTAATCTTCAATTCTGAAATCTCCTTCTGGGCTGCCAATAAAGCCTCATGTTGTTTCTTCTCATTAGCCTCCAACTGTTCGATCCTAGTCCGAGTTCTCTTATCTTCTTGAGTGCGAGCTTCGGTGATCCTGACCCACCTAGCTTGACTTTCCTCTAGATAGAGATCAGTCCTAGCCTTCTGAAACTGGTCCTCTTTACAGGCATTTTTTAATATTTGCTCTCCAGCTCTTGATTTCTTGATGTAGTCTTCTGCTTTCTCAATCTTGGCCAGATGTTCCACTCTGAGCTTCTCCAACCTCTCAATGTCTATACGACCATCACTCCTCTCCCAGAGGGTCTTCTTCAGAGCTTGAGACAGGTTCTCATTCCTTTCCTTCAGCTTCTCAAATTCTTCCAAGCTGACAGTGGCTGGAGGTGGCACTGTGGAAGGTCCAGATGTATCCTCAATGGTGAAAGGCATCCCAGAAATCTGAGCCCTAGCATGAGACCACTCATAATAATGAGCTGAAGCCACATTGTTGCATCTCCCAAGAATGGCCATCCCTTTGGTCTGGATGTTGTCCCAAGCCCAGGATGCTTGCCTGACAACGACTAGATTAGGTTTTATCTCACAATACAGGGTTTCAGCCAAGTCTTGCACTCTAGGAGGGTGTACCAAAGCATAGCCCAACTGTCTCTTAAACAACAAATGATTGTAGTTGATGCAACCCTTCACTCCTATTAGAGGTACATTGGGGTACTGCCCACAGCTAGTAATTATGTCCCTGCCTTTGGTGCTCTGGGTGCACCACCTGATGTCATCTGAGGTCAAAGCAATAAGCCTCCTGGCCCAATTCTTCTGTTGGTGAGGGTTCAGGAAGGCATCAGTTTTGGGTAAGTGTTTAAGCAGCCAAGTGTGAAATAGAGGAGCACAGCATCTCACTAATCTCCCTCTCTGCTTCTCATTCCTCTGATGAACAGAATAATAGAAATCTCCCAGCAATGTGGGCACTGGGTTCCTCAGAAGGAAGAGATGAATGGCATTCTTGCTAATAAACTTGGGCTCATCTGCAAAGAGTATAACCCCATATATACTGAGGGCTAACAATGCACAAACTGCCTTCCATTCTCCCAAAGAGGCCTTCAGGATAGCCTGAGAAATCAGAAAGTCTAGGTGCAATCCAGGGATCCCAGCCTTTGTTGTCATGTTCTGCTCAATCAAAACAGGCTCTAAATACAGTGCTTTTGCCACTTCTCCATTGCTGGGAGAAGCCATCTCAGGGTTGAAGGGGACACCACCCCTGACAGGTACTCCAATCAAAGATGAGAACTCCTCCAGCAGAGGTCCCAACTGAAAGTTCTGGAAAGTGAAGCACCTCAAAGGAGGGTCATAAAACTGTAGGTAGGTGTGGATCAAACTCCTCTGAGAAGGGTCCAGGTCCATAACCATATCAAGGATGCCTCTATAATGCTCTCTGAATAATGGGATGTGGTCTGGAGTGATAAGTGCCTGAACCTGCCTGATGCCAGCTAGCACAGGCTCAAAGAAATGGTATGAAATGTTGCTCTTCTTGGGTGCCATGACTGCTGATGAAGAGCTGAAAACAGATGCTGATGATGAAGACTGATACTGGAGATGAGCCACTGATAGGCTGAGGAAGATGATGGAAGATAACTGAAGCAGACAACTGATGAACAAGGGTCTAAGCAGATGAAAGGGTCAAAACCAAGCCAGATGTAATATGGATACCCTGAAAAACAAATAAACAAATGTTAAATGATGCAAATAATGAGTATGCAAATGATATGCAAGGGTTTGTGATCAAGCTGGATCTGACTATTTGTCTTGATATAAAAGACCCATGTATGTTTAAGAAGTCCAGATGGAGGTTCAGAAGTCCAGTAACCAAGGTGGGGGACTCAAATAAAGAGTCACATGTCCAGGGTTAAATCACAAGAACTGTCCAAAGTGAAGCATTCTTAAACAAAACAAGTATCTAGGTATGATGTGGCCAAGGGTTCCTGCAAACCTGTAAACAGCCCAACCCCCTCACAGGTGGTGCTCTAGAACAAGGATCCTCAGACTTGGATCAGTTATGAGAAGTGTAAACACTTCTAACCCAGAGGTACAGTGTTTACAATAACCATAAAAGATCCTCCTCTAATTCACCTCAGCTTCTGAAGGTCATAATAAAGGTCATCCAGACTTAGCAGGCTTCCCAGATAGCCCTAGCACTACAGGAAATCTGTAGCATAGAGTTCTCAAGAAGAAACCCACATCTGAACCGTGTTTCATATTCCCGCACCAGACCGAAATGGAATGGGAAAGAACATGAACCACTCTAGCCTAGGTGTCACTCAGGTCCCAGGTATAGGACCTTATCTCTCAATGAAACCCCACCCACCAAAACAGAAAACCAGATCCAGCCAGATAACAGTATGACAATATGATGTATATAAAGCTGTAAAGGAAGCAACAAAATAACTTTTCATAAAGCAGTAAATAAAGCAAATATATAAACACAATTAGCACATAACACCCCAATAAACACAAATCAAACAAGCGCTAGGAGGAACCCACAAAAAGAACCAGAAGCCCTGGTTACAGTATAAGGATCCCCAGCAGAGTCGCCAAGCTGTCGCTCCCACCAAAATGACACCTCAGGTCAGAAGGGGTACAGACGCGAATGGTCGGCGAAAGAGGAAGAGAACACACAGGGGTGAACTCAGGAGAAAAGAAAAGAGTCTCCAGCTAGGCATTTTTATCCCGAAGGAAAGGTAATGCTGCATAGACCTAGAAAAGATATGGATAAGACGGTTGTGAACCAGAGAGACTGAGAAAGGGGGTTGGTTACAACCTGGGAAGGTATTAGCACCCAGATTGTCCGCCGTACTCGACGGGATCCACGCTTAAAAGATTTGTGTTTTAAAGGGGTAGTGTCAGTGCTATTTGTGTATCAAAGCTGGAAAGAATGCAAGTGTCAGTGTAAAAGAAGTGTGAAGTGTATGAATGAAGTGTCAGTGTAAGAACAAGAATGAAATGCTCAAGACCATGAGGCTTAAAGAATGAGGCTGGAAAGAGGGGGAATATACAGATACTTTTGTTCGATAACTGTTAAGTCATGCCTACGTATCCTCTCGTGCAATGAGGAAGTCAGAACACCGTAGTTCGACTCAAAGAGACTGAAAGATAAATTGACTTAGGAACTGCTTGCTTGTCTATGCTCAAGTGTATGACCTGTCTGGCTCAGGTGCAAACTGTCTTGCATTAGACGGAAGAAGCAAGTTCTCGTTTGTGAGTGAATGAGATGAGAAAAGAATCCCGGAGGAGACGATTATTGTTTGTTTTTGTGTTTTCAGTATTTTATTGCTTTTGAAAGTTTGTCATAAGTTAATGAGCTTAAGCCTAAACCAGTGGGTTAGTAAACTCATCACATCTTCCCTCTGATTAGGGGTAATGAGAATACCTTAAGTGTGAAGTCAGCATCTCACACTTAATCACCATGATGTAGGATTAAGGTCATTAACCTATTTGTGATTAATTAGATATTTTTGTTGTTTTTGTTTAGTGTTAAGTAATGAGTTTAAGCCATAATCAGGGATTAAACAGACTCATTACACCATCCTAATAGAAGGATAATAGATGAGAATTTTTAAGCTGAGGAAGACTCCTCAATTTAATCCATGATTAGGGATTAACTTCATGAAAAAACAATGCCTTTATTAAATAGATTTTAGTTAATGATAAGATGAAGAAGTGAGTTTTATGGTTTGTAAGACAACTTGAGGGGGACTTGTCCATTAACACTAGGGTTAGTCCTTCTTAACCAATTAAGGAAGAATTAGAACCCTAATGCAAGGCCCAAGTTACAAGTTTGATGTCTTAGTGATTATTAGGTGAATTGATTAAAGGATTTAAACACATTAAGGGTTTAACACTTAGGATTAAAGTTATACACTCCATCCTAATAGAAGGATACAGGTATAACCCTAATCACAAAGCCTTAAAGCCTTTAGGGTTTAGTCCTTGATTATGAGATGGGAAGGGAAGACTCAAAGATGACACAAAGGTAAAACTAAATGGGGGACTAATCAAACCCTAATCATTGTCATGCTTGGTCATTCCTAGGGTTAATGAGGCTTAAGAGAGAAAGAAATCTTCAAAGGCCACCAAGGAGGAATCAGATGAAAGGATCCAGAAGCAAAGAGAAGCAAAACAACTTGCTTCACTTAAGAAGTTAAGTTGCTTGAAGAAAGAAGGTGAGATGAACAAGAATGAGAAAGCTCAATCCAATACACAAGATAAAATGCATCAAAAGATGCAAGAGAGATGAGAAGAGATTGTGAGAAGTGAAGGCAAATTCACTTCTCAAACAACTTACCACCTGAAATGTTAGCAAAAGAAATGAAATGTAATGCAAATGAGATGAGATGTGATGATGCAAACCAAGATCAGAAGCATGAGTGTGATGTTAATGATGCTAAAAGATGATGCAAACATGAGGCAAGGCATGAGAATGATCAAACAAACATATGGATGCAAATGAGGCATGCAATGAACCATGAATGTTCATGAAAAGTTATGGAATGCAAAAGACATATAACATGGAAAATGAAAGATGCAATGATCAAACATGATTCTAATATGTCCTAAGATGTATTATGGATCAAATGAAAGCATAAACTGTCATGGCAAGTCATGGTATGCAAGCAAATGGAAGATGGATGCAAAGGAAGGCATAAATTAGGGTTTATGATCAACACACAAAGCAAAATCCAAAACCAGAAGCAAATGACATGATAAAAATTTGAAAATGCAATCAAAGGAACCCTAAACCTATACAAACTCACTGCCCAAAGGAGGGGATCTAACTCTTAACCTATTGAAAGTTGTGAATTTCCTAAGATTGCTAGGGTTTTAAGGTACCTTGTCAAGAAAAATGCAAAACAAATTGAAAATGCAAGATCAATTCAAGCCAATTTTATCCTATAAACTACATGCCATACAAGATGCAATGCAAAAAGAATCATGATCCAACTCTCAAAGGTTAGACAGAAATGAATTTTTGAAGTTTGACACAAAATATTGCCTTAAAATGAATTTAATTCCATTGAAAATGATCAAAAGGCATCAAGAACAAAAAATAAATTTGGTTTGAGAGTTGGACAATGTTTCTAAATGTTCCTAAATGCAACATGAATTTTTTGTGATTTTTAAATACCTAAAAGTATTTTTAATTAATTAATTTTCACTAATTAATTAAAAATAAACTTTTAAATGATTTAAAATTAAATTTTAATGCAAAAAATAAAAATAAAAATATTTTTGTGTTCTGAAAAATAATGAAAATCTTGACAAAAATTTTCATAATTTTTAAACATTTTTTGCTATTTTTAATAATTCGTGCAAAATAAATCAAAACAAATGAAAATAAAATGAATTTTAAATGAAAAATGAGAAAGTCAGCCAATCTGATGGCTGAGATTCAAATAAAAAGGGAGGGAATTGACCAGCGCGCGCATCTGGACGGCTCACATTCAAACTACGCTAATTAAGTCATTAACCCTAATCTGAGCCCTAATCACTTTCAGATGACCGGAACAGTGTTCCGGTCATCTTCTCCGGCCAACCATTCATGCTATCTCTCTTAATACGCATCCCTAAGCCCTAAAACTCTCCAGAAATGATCCTCTCCCCAACCCCAACAAGAATCAGTCATCAAAATCCATTTATTCATCATCAAATCCATGAATCAAAGCAAAACGGAAAAGAACTCAGAAATTTCAGAAACTCATGAAATGCTTATTTCTCAACTATTTTCAAAACTAAACACATCATGGCAATCAGTGAAACATGTAGAATCATCCTATAACATAAAATGAGATTTCTGGAAAAATAAATGCCATGGCTACCTGAGCTTGAGCTTTCGAATCAGGGACTTTCTGGCCAGTTCTTTGCTTCAAATCCACTCCAATGATTTCCTCCAAGTGTTTGTGATGCTTAGCTGGAGTTTAAATGGCCTCTAGAGAGAGTTTGCAGAATCTCAGTTCATGAAATGTGAAAATCGTGTTTTTGATTGTGGAGGTTTTAGGGCAAGATGGAGGGTGGGAAATGATCAGTGAGGTTTATGGAGTTGAATGGTGGAAAAAGTTTGAAGGTTTGATGGCTGAATCAAGGGATTCGAAAGCTTTTGCAAATGTGAGGATTTTTGAGTATGATGTGTTCTTGGAGCTTCAGGCTTAGTTGTTATGTTCTTTTGCTTGTATTTGATCCACATAGAGAAGTGTGATAGGTCTGTGGAGTTGGTGTGCCCTATTGTGATTGGTATGGGTCTTTTGCAAAAAAGTCAAGCTTTGTGTAAGAGAGGTATGGGCTCATAGCTAGCCAAGGACAAGAGGGGTGTCCTGCGCAGCAAGAAGTGAGGAGAACCATAGGATCAATTTTGAAATCAGCCAGCACATGGATTAGGGTTGGAGTGAGGTTTTGCAACTTTGTTCATCTTTGGCCCTTTTGACATTTCTTGATCCACAAGCCATGAAAATGAGTAAACTTTTGATGCAATCTGATCCTTAGGCCTTGGTTTATGTTTGTATGAAGATTAGAAGTCCATTTGATAGCACAATTTGCCTTGGCAAGTGGTTTTGCAACTTTGCCTCTTTGGTAGAAAGCTTGAAATTATGTGATTTTTCCCAACTTTGCAAGGCCATAACTTTTGATCCAAAATGAATTAGAATGAGTTCTTGTACTTTTTGAAAAGGGAATGATCCATTCTACAACTTTCATGACCAAAGTTTTCTCATTTGAGGCATTTTTGAATCAAAAAGCAAGGGTTGAAAAAGTTTCCCAAAATGGCAAGTTTCCATTACAAGTCATTTTCCCAAAAAGTCAACTTTGCAAATGGCTTGAAATTCTTCAATTTTGTGAACTTATAACATCTTCTATGATCAAATAAAGATCATACACCATAAAAATGATGGAGAAAACCCTTTGGTTGGGTCATTGAGGGCCTCAGATGCCCTGATTTTGCACTGACTTGCTCAAAAAGTCAACTCTTGATCAGATGCCTTCCCCATGGAATTTCTTCATGAAAATTGATATGCATGATCCCTATACAATATAGAGACCAATAGAAACAATAATGACCAAAAAATTTGGAGTTATGGCCTCTGAAACCAAAACCCTAATTTCAGGTCATCTGTGTAGTCAAACCTGACTCTGCTTCCATGCCCATCTCAGTTCTTGTGATTCTTTGACTTTATTGACTTTGTGGGGATATAATATGATGCTTAAACATACATGGACCCCTTTGAAATGATTGAAGACCTTTGGAGTGGCTCAAATGGCTCAGGGATTGCTCAGATCACAAACCCTAGATGCAGATGACTTAGAAGCAATGCAGTGAATAAAAAATGTGGTATGAGATGCTATGGTTGAGTTTATGCATATGAAAAGATCACAAGCCATGGTGTGAATGGGTGAGGGCAAATTTGGGGTGTTTACACAAATACCTACAAAACAAATAAAATGTTAGTATGCAATGCAGAATGCCTATTTGTCTTCCAAGGGTATCCGGTTTGGTTCTTTGGTTTTGACCTTTCCAGACCTCGAGGAAATGCTGCTGATGTTGCAGAGAGAGATAAAGCCCACAAAAATGATACAAACCAAATATATTACAAAGAGTGAAGATACATGGTTTGATTACAATAACATTCCCATGGTGGGTCAAAATACAACAACAAAATAAAAAATACATCAAAAGGAAAGTACAAGTACAAGGAGATCAAACATCCAATCCAAAGTCATCCTCCCTGACTTCCTTCAAGAGGGCCTCAGTCACTGGACCTACTGGGTGCTCTGTGATAGTCCTGATGAGGAGGTTCCTGGTAGCAATGGCATTGGTCAACTTCTTGTGCTTATCCTGATCCTTTGACCTCTTTAACCCCGCCCAGAGTTTCAATTCAGATATCTACTTCTGTGCTGCTATCAAGGCTGCCTGATTCTTCTTCTCACTAGCCTCTAGTTGCTCTATCTTAGCTTGAATTCTCTAATATTCTTATGCACGGGCTTCAGTAATCCTGATCCACCTAGCTTGGCTCTCCTCTAGATAATGCTTCGCCCTAGCCTTCTGAGTCTTTGCTTCCTTGCAAGCATTCTTCAGTTCTAACTCCCCTGCTCTAGCCTTTCTGATGTAGTCGTCCGTCTTCTCAATCTTGGTTAAGTGCTCAATCCAGAGCTTCTCTAACCTCTCATTATCCAGACATTTGTCAAGTTATGATCAAACCTAAAAATAAATTTGTATGAAGGGTTTGGAAATGTTTCTAAATGTGTTAGGATGGAACATGAATTTTTTGGTGATTTTTAGAAACCTAAATGTCATTTTAATTAATTAATTTCCATTAATTAATTAAAATAAACATTTAAATATTTTAAAAATGCTTTTTAAATGCAAAAAATAAAATAAAAAATGTTTTTAGATGAAGAAAAATATTTGAATCAGAAATGCAAAGTTTGAAATTTTTTGGATGAGTTTTGATATTTTAAATTAAATATGCAAGAAAAATGCAAAGAAAATAAAATAAAAATGAATTAAAAGGGAAGTATGCTGATCCTGTGGCCCAGATTCAAATTGGGGGTGGAGGGAATTGACCTGGCGCGTAAATGGAAGGTTGGGATGCGTTCTGGAAAATTCAAATACTAAACCTAATTAATTTAATTAATTAAGGCTTAGGGTTTAAGTGAAACAATCTGGACCGTGGAAACACGCGCTAAGCAAGATCCAAAGGCTGGTATTCAAACTGGACGCTAACCCTAATTAATTAACCCTAACAACTTTCAGGTGACCAGAGCAAGCTCCGGTCATCTTCTCCGGTCACTCTTCTTCCCTATCTCTCTCAAAACACCATAAAAATGCCTCAAACTCTCCATAAATGATCCTCACACCACTCTAAACATGAATAAACCACCAAAATTCATTATTTCACATGAACAACATGAATCAAAGCAAAACGAAAAAGCAATCAAAATTTCAGAAGCTCGTGAAATGCTTAAAACTCAACCATTTTCAAAACAAATCATATCATGGTAATCAGGGGAGCATGTAGAATCATTCTATAACATAAAAGAGAGGTTCTGGAAAAAAATTTGAAGGTGACTACCTTAGATGGAGCTTCCTTAATATGATCTATCTGGCTTCCTCTTTGGTGCAAAATACATCCACTTGATCCCCTGATGATGTTGCAATGCTTGGAATGAGTTGAAATGAGTTGGTTTGAGAGCTTGCAACTCAACTGCACTGAAATTGTGTTTTGTGTAGAGAGGCTTTGAAGCATGTTTAATGGTTGGGAAATGGTCTATGGACGATGGTGAGTTGAATGGTGAAGTTTGTTTGAGTTTTGAGTGGTTGAGCAGAGAGAATCGAAAGTTTGAGTTTTGAGTTTTGAGTTTTGCTTTTGGTCCACATAACATGTCTTTATTGGCCAGAGAGTTATTGTCGCTGCAGCTTATTGGTATGGACCAAGTTGCAAAAAGTCAACATTATGTGTACTTGAGGTATGGGCTTATGCAGGGATGGTTCATAGGCTTTGCAAGATTTTGCATTTTTGCCCCCTTTGAGTTATCTTGTGATGCAAGGCATGAAAACAATTGATTCCTTAGGCAATTCTGACCCAAATGAGTTGCAGTATGATGGTATGATGTTTAGATATGCATTAGAGGTTATGAAATGGCTTGGCAAGTGGTTTTGCAAAAAATCCTCTTTGGTGTATTTTTGAAAATTATAGGATTTTTGCCAACTCTGAAGGATCATAACTTGAGTTCCATAATGAATTAGAACATGTTCTTGTACTTTTTGAAAAGGGAAAGACCTAATCTACAACTTTCATGACCAACAATTTTTCATTTGAAGCATTTTTTATCAAGAAAGAGGAGGTTGAAGAACTTTCCCAAAATGGAAAGTTTCCATTACAAGTCATTTCCATTTTTGGCAACTTTTGGTTTGGCTCAAATTTCTTCAATTTTGTGAACTTCCAAGCACTTCAATGATCAAATAAAGATCATATAACTTCAATTTGATGAAAATATCACTTTGGTTCCATTGTTGGGGGCCTCAGATGCCCTGATTTTGCTCTGACTTGTTCAAGAAGTTACCCAGTGAACAGATGACTTCCACAATGAATTTCTTCATTAAAATTGGTACACATGATCCTTATAACATCTTAAGAACATTAGAAACAAGAATGGCCCAAAAATTTGGAGTTAAGGCCTCTGAAACCAAAACACTAATTTTGGTCATCTGTGTAGTGAAAACCCTAGCTCTGCTTCCATGCTTTCCAAGTTCTTGTGATTTCTTGACTTCCTTGATCTTTGAGGGATATAATATGATGATAGAACACACATGGACCCTCTTGGAATGCTTGGAGACCTTTGGAGTGGCTCAGATGGATCCTTGGATTGCTCAGATCACAAACCCTAGATGTAGATGAACTTGAACATATGCAGTGAAACAAATATGCAATATGAGATGGTATGTTTATGCTTATACAAACATGAAAGATCACAAGCCATAGTGTGAAATGAGTGAGGGAAAATTTGGGGTGTTTACAGGAGGGTATCTAGAAACAGGTCTACCATTTCTCTCTCCAACAAAGGCGGTTGCACTCTAGCGGCCACCTCACGCCACCTTTGTGCGTAATCTTTGAAGCTCTTAGAGATCTTCTGTGCCAGACTCTGAAGTTGAGTGTGACTGGGCACCATGTGTCGCTCCCGATAAATGAAGCTAGGGTCAAATAAAGGTACAGACGCGAACGGTCGGCGAGAGGGACAATGAGAACACACAGCCGTGAACTCACTGGAGAATGAATAGAGTCGCCAGCTAGGCATTTTTATCCCGAAGGAAAGGTAATGCTGCATAGACCTAGAAAAAGATGGATAAGACGGTTTGCGAACCAGAGAGACTGAGAAAGGGGGTTGGTTACAACCTGGGAAGGTATTAGCACCCAGATTGTCCGCCGTACTCGACGGGATCCACGCTTAAAAGATTTGTGTTTTAAGGGGGTAGTGTCAGTGCAATCTGTGTGTAAAATAGCTGAAAAAGGGATGTACAGGTGTCAGTGCAAAGTATATAAGTGATGTGAAGTGTATAAGATAAGTGTCAGTGTAAGAACAGAGTGAAAAGCTCAAGATCATGAGGCTGAGAAAATAAGGCTGGAAAGAGGGGGAATATACAGAGACTTTTGTTCGATAACTGTTAAGTTATGCCTACGTATCCTCTCGTGCAATGAGGAAGTCAGAACACCGTAGTTCGACCCAAAGAGACTGAAAGGTGAATTGACTTGTGAACTGCTTATTTGCCTATGCTCAAGTGTATGACCTGTCTGGCTCAGGTGCAAACTGTCTTGCATTAGACGGAAGAAGCAAATTCTCGTTTGTGAGTGAGTGAGGTGAGAAAAGAATCCCGGAGGAGACGATTATTGTTTGTTTTGAGTTTTCAGTCTTTTATTGCTTTTAAAAGTTTGTCATAAGTTAATGAGCTTAAGTCTAAACCAATGGGTTAGTAGACTCATCACATCTTCCCTCTGATTAGGGGTAATGAGCATACCTTAAGTGTGAAGTCAGCTTCTCACACTTAATCACCTTGATGTAGGATTAGGATCATTAACCTACTTGTGATTATTTAGATGTTTTTGTTGTTTTTGTTTAGTGTTAAGTAATGAGATTAAGCCATAATCAGGGATTAAACAGACTCATTACACCATCCTAATAGAAGGATAATAGATGAGAATGTTTAAGCTGAGGAAAACTCCTCAACTTAATCCATGATTAGGGATTAAACTCATGACAAAACAAGCCTTTATTAGATGGATTTTATTTAATGATATGATGATGAAGTGGACTTTATGATTTGTAAGACAACTTGAGGGGGACTTGTCCATTAACACTAGGGTTAGTCCTTCTTAACCAATTAAGGAAGAATTAGAACCCTAATGCAAGGCCCAAGTTACAAGTGTGATGTCTTGATGATTATTAGATGGATTGATTAAAGGAGTTAAACACATTAAGGGTTTAACACTTAGGATTAAAGTTATACACTCCATCCTAAGAGAAGGATGCAGACATAAGCTTAATCACAAAGCCTTAAAGCCTTTAGGGTTTAGTCCCTGACTATGAGATGAGAAGAGAAGACTCAAAAGAGACACAAAGGTAAAACTAAGAGGGGAGACTAATCAAAACCCTAATAATTGTCATGCTTGGTTGTTCCTAAGGTTTGTGAGGTTTTCAAGAGAAGTCTTCAATGGAACCACCAGGAAGCAGATGAAAGGATCAAGAGAAGCAAGGTAACTTGCTTCATTCAAGAAGTCAAGTCACTTGAAGAAAGAAAGTGGGAAGGAGAAGAATGAGCAAGCTCAATCCCAAACACATATAGAAATGCAGCAATGGATGCAAGAGAGATGAAAAGAAAAGTTATGAGAAGTGAAGGCAAATTCACTTCTCAAAGTTACTTACCACCTGAAAGGTTAGAAGAAAAATGCAATGCAATGCAAAATGGGATGAGATGACATGATGAGAAACAAAACCAGAAGCATACACATGATGCAAATGATGTTATGATATGCTACAAACATGAGGCAGCACATGGGAATGGTCATACAAGTTCATGGATGCAAATGGTGCAAGTTAAGAAGCATGAACATACATGAAAAGTTATGAAGTGCACATGGCATACAACATGGCAAATACATGATGCAATGATCAAACATGCTTTCAATATGTCTTATGATGTCAAATGAAACAAATGGATGCTTGAAATGTCATGAAAAGTCATGTTATGCAAGAGAATGCAAGAGGTATGCAAATGAAAGCCCAAATTAGGGTTTATGAACCAAACATCAAACAAAAACCAAAAACAGAAGCAAACCCTAGGATAAAAAATGGAAAATGCCACTCAAAAGTCCCCTAATCTTATACTAAACCAATGTCCAAAGGGGAGGTCTCAACTCTTAACCAACCTCAAGTTATGATTTTTACAAGTTATTAGGGTTTTTAAGGTACCTAAACAAAAGAAATGCCAAACAAATTGAAAATGAAGAATCAAATCATGGCCATTTAATCCTAGAAACTACATGCTAAACAAAATGCAATGCAAGAAGAATCAATGTCCAACTCTTCATAGATAGGCAGAAATGATTTTTTGAACTTAGGGTCAAAATAATGCACAAAAATGATTTTAATTCAATGAAAAATTCTCAAAATGCATCAAGATCAAAAAAGAAATTTGGTTTGAAGGTTGGACAATGTTCCTAAATGTCTTAGAACATTTCATGAATTTTTTGGTGATTTTTAAATACCTAAAAGTATTTTTAATAAATTAATTTCCATTAATCAATTAAAAATAATCTTTTAAATATTTAAAAATACTTTTTTAATGATAAAAATAAAAATGAAAATATTTTTGTGTCTTAAAAATTAATAAAACTCATGAGAAAAAGTTTCATAATTTTTAAACATTTTTTACTATTTTAAAAAAAATATGCAAGTTAAATGAAAAAGAAATGAAAATAAATTAAAATAAAGGAAAGTAATCAGAATGGAGGGTTGAGATTGAGACTGGGTTTGAATGCATTCACCAGCGCGCATCTGGACGGTTGTGATTCATTCTGAGTTAATTAACCTAATTGTGAATTAATTAATCTAATTAATTGAATTAGGGCTAATCAAAGTGATCTGGGCTCTCTATCCACGCGGGAAGTCCACTAAGTCAACTAATCTAACGCTCTACATTCAAACGCCCATAATGACCTGAGATTAGGGCAAATCACTTTCAGGTGACCGGAGGGAAGCTCCGGTCATCTTCTCCGGTGGTATCCAAACCCTAAAACATGATTCAAGCATCTATTCCACAAATTAAACACACCTAAGTGATCCTCTAACAACCTAGGACACGAATCTATGCTCAAACATCATTTAAACATCATGAATCAAACGAATCGAAAGAAACAAAATCCACGGGCAAAATTTCAGAAGGATCATACAAACTCATTTCTCACTCATTTTTTATTCTGAAACCATCCCCATGACCAGCAAGACATGAGCAATCATATTATAACTTAAAATGCAAGCTTTGGGAGAAAGTGTTCATATTCATACCTGAGCTGGAAAGCTTCAAAACTGAGCTTCCAGAGCTTCCTTCGCGTGCAAATGGACTCCCTTGATTCCCCTGATGCTAATGGAAGGCTTGAAATGAGCTTAGACAAGCTGCCTTGAGCAATCCATTTCTGGTGTAGAAGAAAATGCAGTTTGTGTATAGGCTATTTCAGGTCAATGTGAAGGGTGGTTTTGACTCCTTGTGATGTGCTTGACTTGTTGGTGAAGGAAAATGATGTGTTTGATGGCTGGATAAAGGGATTCGAAGAGTTCTGGTTTTGAGGATGAGAAATGGTGAAGCTCAATTCATGAGGGTTTCAGGCTTGAATCTTGTTGACCTTAGACAGCGCTTTTTTTGGCCTTAGACAGCGCTTAAAAGCGCTGTCTAAACCTCCGCTGCTAAAGGTTTAGACAGCGCTTTTTAAAATGTGAAAAGCGCTGTCTAATCCCCCACCCTTAGACAGCGCTTTGGCCAAAAGCGCTTTAAAAGACCCTCTTAATTTAAATTTTTTAGGTACACCTTAGACAGCGCTTTTCAAAAACGCTGTCTAAGCCCCTTACCTTAGACAGCGCTTTTGGCCAAAGCGCTGTCTAAGCCCCTCCTATTTTAATTTTTTTAGGTATACCTTAGACAGCGCTTTTGGCCAAAGCGCTGTCTAAGCCCCTCCTATTTTAATTTATTTAGGTATACCTTAGACAGCGCTTTTGGCCAAAGTGCTGTCTAAGCCCCTCATATTTTAATTTTTTAGGTATACCTTAGACAGCGCTTTGGACAAAAGCGCTGTCTAAGCCCCCCCCTTAGACAGCGCTTTTGCCTAAAGCGCTTTCTAATCCCCCCCTTAGACAGCGCTTTTGGCAAAAGCGCTGTCTAAGGTATACGAAAATTTTTGTAGGATTTGTTTGTAACCACATTTTTTCCAGGTTTATAAACCAGAATTGGTACCTGTTTTCAACCAGATTTTTGCAGTCAATTATCACATTTTATATATGCCATTTTGGCCTTTTTTTACCAAAATTTGGCTAACCAATTCAAACCAATTCAAACCAAATTTGCCATAAATGTATCAAAATATATACAAATTTATGTTTACATTTATAAGTCATTACATATACTACTACAAATGTACACATTAATTACACACTTTGAGCTCTATCATGTATTGACACCACTCCTCTTTGATTTCGTCCACTTGATCCTTTGTATAAGATGCACACTTGAATTCATCAAAGTACTACATAATAATATAACATATTTTGAATTAATTCCAACTATTTAATTATATAAGATATGTGTAAATATAAAAATAACTCATAAGTTAGAAATACATACATCGGTGGGAATCTCTAATCGGCCCAACATGAGAGTATCTCGCATAAACCTCAACATGAAATACCCGCAATCTATTTCATTACGTTGACGAGGACACTACATATGAAAAAAAAATATGAATTATAAATCCTAAGTTTTATCAAGTGTAGTCATCACTAATATAATAAAAAACGCGGTAATTAAAAATATACCGCCACTTTAATCCATGAAATGGAGTTGGCGCCCCTCCTTGAGGTCTGGATAACTCGTTGGGCACGAAAAGCTTGTAGGACGCTAATAAAATAAAAATGAAGCAATTAGAACAATTCACATAAACTAAGAAAATTTTTGAACATTCTCACTTACGTGTCAATTAGGTCCTTCATAACCGGGTATGTTGTCCAATCATTTCCTAACGAGTCAAGATAATACACAATTTCTCGGATAGGATTGATTGCGAGCAACAACCAATGTCCACTGTAATGATTAGGCAAATGTTAGATGGTAACTTGGAAAATAATTATAATAGATGAATTTAGAATGAAATGCTAACCCGGTATTAAACGGTACAAAAAACAACTTCTCCGCATCTTTATTCTCCACGAGGATCCGAAGAACGTACTCCGTCACGGTATCCGGTCTACTTATCATTAAACTATAGCTGACGGTCGCGGGTGCTAAGAATCCGAATGACACGTCCAAACCATTGGGGCGCATCAATTTGTCATACAAAAACCTAATATAAAAACATCATTAACATAAAGTAAACATCATTAAAATAAGTTGTTTAATTAATAAAACAAAGTAGTCCGAATTTACCTAACATATGTATTGACAACGGTGACGCCGATTTCTTCACGACCAAAAACTTGCATGAAGTCCTCATTACCAATCATTTGTTCGTAATCAAAGCCGAAAATCCCTACCTCCATAGGTATAATCCGAGCACCTCCGGTCGGTATATCGGTCATCTCTAGAAATGTCCTGAGGCACGACCTATACTTGGTGGTAGGTTTTTTCCTAGCTACGGACTTCTTAGCACCAGAACTTTGTACCCGTGCGGAGGCGTTGCTAACCTCCTTTTTTTGTTGTGCGGAGGCATTGCTAGCCTCATTTTCTTGAACCTACATGTCATATAAATAGTTAGATCAAATTAAGAATGTAACAACTTCCATGAATATATGTCATATAATTGTATATTACCTCTTTTCTTGAAACCGTGGACTCGGTATGTCGTGGAATCGCAGTGTCTTTTGATTTGGATTGTGTGGGAGTCTATTTAACATAGGAAAATATGAAAGTACAATTTTAAGCATAAATTTTAAACTTTGAATAAACCAAGGAAAGTTAACATAAGTTTTAATCATACCTCATATCCTACGCATATGAGGTTTGTCGGCCATGCAACAAACGAACCTACTGCTTCGTGCACCGTTGTTGCATCCGAATCATCGCTAGGATATGGTAATGCTGCATTCGGCTCAACTGCAATATCAACTGATACCTTCAAACATCCAGCAGGGAGCTCTCTAGTGTGGAGTAATACTCCGCTAACGTTATGCACTTTTCCCTTGCCAACCATCCGATAGTATGGTGACGACAAATACAGCTGACAATGGGAAATGCCCTAAAACCAATAATAACAAGAAATCGTTAATGTGTATATTAGTCAAATACATAATTTAAGAAAATAGTTCAATTTAAGACAATTATATGTAATTACCTCTGGAATGTTCGGCTGAAAGGTACAGTTGATACTGTCTTTGTCCGAAGCATCTCTGTATACTGTTGAGGCGCTAGCCTCTCTTTCTCTCCTCAATGCATCAAGCTCAGCTTGCATGGCTTCCATTCTTGCATGAAGCTCCCGATTACTAGGAGCCTTTCCTTTTTTAATACTCATGGAGGTCGGAGTGACTCCAAATCCCTTACCCCTCACCCGACCAGAGTACTCAGGGACATCTAATGCCCGACCAAGTATGCTCCTAGTATCATCGGGAGATAAAGACTGAGATAGCTCCTCCTGAAAAATCAGATGAATATCGTACACTTATCAAATATTTGTGTATAAAAATGTTATTCAATTAATGAAAAAATGTTATACTTACACATTTCTGGTATACTTGTAAAACTTCTTCTTGAGGAACTCCAGATTTGCCCACACGGGCTTCCTTCCACAAAACATGTGCAGGAAGAGATGATTCTGAACTTTCCTCCTTCTGCAGCTACACATTAAGTCATACAATTTTATCAGATAAAACTAATATATGATGAACAAATTTGTTATCGCAATTTAAAAATACTTACCATGGATTGTTCTAAACGTCCATATCCGACACGTCCTTTTCGGTACGGATATGCGGGACTTGATGCTCTTTCCCGATTTGTAGCACTTATTCTTTGAAAAACCGGGTCTTGTCTTTTGGATTTGAACGCTTCCCATTCTTCAGCCGATATCAAACTTTCATATTTTTTGGGAAGCTCCGCATCCACAAAATTACCATCCGCATCCTTAAGGAACTTGGATGATAAAAATGTCCGAAACCCTCTTAGAAGCTTTCCGGCCAATTTCATACAAAAGCCTCTTCTTTCGTCTTCGATGTTAAAACATCGCTAAGAAAAACATACAGATTGATAGTTAGTATCGGTAATTGAAAAAACATAATTGAAAAAACATGATTGTACCTTTATCTCACTCCAAATTTTATCTTTGGACTCTTTCAGCTCTTTGTTTCTCCAATCATCACATGTAATGGGAATTTCATTCCTTACTAGTGCACCGATAAAACTAGTTAAGGTATGCCCATTAGGTTCTATAAGCTGTCCCTGGGTGCTCCAATAGACATCTAGTATGATGCCTCGAGATCTTCCTTGGACCACCCTTCTCATTACTGTGATGCCTCTTCGAATTTCTTCTTCCGCGGATACTTTTTTAGGAACTTCCTCAGGTTGGTCATCAGCCATGTCTAACCTGTAATAAACCAAGGAAACCATCAAATATCAAATATAACTTATAATCAAAGCAATTGAAAACAAAAAAATAAAGAAATCATGCATTATCATATATAACTTATAATCAAAGTAATTGAAAACAAAAAAATAAGGAAATCATGCATTATCACATATAACTTATAATCAAAACAATCGAAAAAATAAAATAAAGAAACCATGGATAATTTACCTAAGTCACTAACATCTCTTTCTTTTCTTTGTTGGAATATTAATCACTTGTTTCTTAGCAATGCGTACGGATGAATTGATCCAAATTCCCTCATTATGATCGTTTCTTATATATGACTCATCCGGTATAAGATCCTCAACTTCATCATTTCTATTCAACTCATTCCGTCTAATGCATGACTCATTCTCAACATCAATATCACATTGATCGACACCGCTATCATCAGTCACTTTGTTAGAGAAAAGCACTATAGACCATTTTGTACTCTTCGGGTCATTCACATAGAACACTTGTTTAGCCTGAGATGCTAGAATAAAAGGTTCATCTTTGTACCCCACCCTAGTAAGATCAACTTGCAAAAATCCAGACTTATCCATTCGTATGCCACTACTATTCACCCACTTGCAACCAAAGATGGGAATCTGAAACTTCTCGTAATCAAACACCCAAATGTGCTCAATAACTCCAAAATATGACAAATTTGCATATTTGGGGTTTAAGTCCTTCATACTTGATATATGCATTGCTTCAGCTAGCACGGTGACACCACTATTTTGCATAGTACTCTTATCATCTTGTTCTTTGGTATAAAATGTGTATCCATTAATTGAATATGCGCTATGAGAAAACACATGCAAACCTGGACCATATGCCAAACATCTCAACCTTTCTGTTACCGAAGAAGGATCTGAAGAGCGCTTCAAATAAATATGATCCTTCAACCATTGTATGAAACTTTGATTGTGCTCTATAACTATCCAATTTTCATTTCTGTTCGGATTTAACCTTCGGAGTACATCCTTGTGCATTTCAACATATGGCTCAACCTCATTATTATTGTGCAGAACATACAAATGAACTTGATCCCGTTCATCCCTTGATATTGTCACAATTTTATTCCCAATTAATTTTTTACCTTCCATTTTGTCGAAAATCTGAGCTCTGGGGAGTCCAATCGATTGAACGTTAGACAAATATTCAGTACAAAACTCAACAGCTTCTTCAACAATGTATCGTTCAACAATACAACCCTCTGGTCGACTTCGGGATTTCACGTACCCTTTTAATATTTTCATATACCGTTCAGCAGGGTACATCCATCTCATATAAGCTGGTCCACACAACTGTGTCTCTTTCACAAGATGAACAACTAAATGAACCATTATGTCAAAAAAAGACGGAGGAAAATACATTTCAAGCTCACACAAGGTAATTACAATCTCTTTTTGTAGTGTTGGTAACATCTCGGGATCGATCACCTTACCACAAATTGACCTAAAGAAAAAACACAATTTAGTTATGGAACTTCTTACTTTTTCTGGAAAAATAGAACGTATACCGATCGGTAGAAAATGTTCCATTATAACATGACAATCATGTGTCTTCAAATTCTTCAACTTGAGGTCTTTCATAGAAACAAGTCTTCTGATATCAGATGAGTATCCTTCTGGAACCTTAACTTCACTCAGAGACTTACACAAAATTTTTTTCTCCTTTCTAGATAAAGTAAAAGCAGCAGGTGGTAGATATGTTCGTCTTCCTTTCTTCACGGGTGCTAATTCAGTTCTCATTCCCATTTTTAACATGTCCTCCCTTGCTTTAAGGCCATCCTTAGACTTGCCTTTTATATTGAGTAATGTACCTATAACACTTTCAAATACGTTTTTTTCAATATGCATAACATCGAGAAAATGTCTCACGTACAAAGACTTCCAATATGGCAATTCAAAAAATATCGACCTTTTCTTCCACCCACCTTTCACAATCTTATGTGCAAAAGGCTTGCCAAACTCAGTACGCACATCTTTCACCTTTTCAAAAACTTGTTCACCTGACAATGCGGGTGGAGCTCTACGATGTTCGGTGTCTCCATTGAATGCTTTTCTCCACCCACAGTAATGATGTTTAGAATGTAAGAATCTACGATGACCGAGAAACACATTCTTCTGGCAAAGTTCCAATCGGATCGTATCGGTTCCGTCTTCACAAACAGGACACGCACGTTGACCTTTAATGCTATACCCAGATAGATTCCCGTATGCTGGAAAATCATTAATTGTGCCAAACAACATCGCCCTCAAATTGAAACTTTCTTTCCTATATCCATCATAAACCTCCACACCGTTCTCCCACAAAATCTTTAAATCTTCGATCAGAGGTGTCAAGTATACGTCTATGTCATTACCTGGTTGTTTAGGCCCAGAGATTAACATAGATAACATCATGTACTTACGCTTCATACATAGCCACGGAGGTAGGTTATAAATCATAAGAATCACAGGCCATGTGGTATGTGAAATACTTTGAAGACCATGTGGGTTCATTCCATCAGTAGATAATGCCAATCGAAGGTTTCTTGCTTCTGATCCAAACTCAGGATAATCATTATCAATCTTCGACCACTGTGGTGAATCAGCCGGATGCCGATTCTTTCCATCGGTGATTCTTTCATCTGCATGCCAAGTAAGATGTCTTGCATCGGTTTCACTACGAAACATGCGCCTAAATCTCGGAATTATCGGAAAATACCATAAGACTTTTGCGGGAGATAATCTTTTCTTATATCGAGACAAACCGCATTTGGGGCACTCAGTTAACGTTGCATATTCGTTACGAAACAAAATGCAATCGTTAGGACAAACATGTATCTTATCATAGCTCATGCCAATAGAGCACAACATTTTTTTTGCCTCATAGGTTCGATTAGGAAGAACATTATCATCCGGTAGCATTTCTCTCATAAGGGCCAACAACTCTGTGAAACTTTTATCCGACCATCCATTGCCCGCCTTTAAGTTGTACAACTTTAATACCGCAGAAAGTCTTGAGAATTTAGTGCAACCTTTGTACAACGGTTTCTCTGCATCGCTTACCATCCTCTCAAACATTTCAGGACAATCATGAAGATCTTCTTCCAGTGCTTCTACAATCTCTTCAACTCGATCACAATCATATGTTTCCGTGTCTTTGTCGTATGAAGCATAGGTCGTATTACTTTTTCCACTCGATTCAACATTCCCGTTAATTTTCTCACCATGAAATATCCAACACTGATAACTTTGATCAATTCCATGCCTCAGCAAATGCGATTTCAATCCATGTGCGTCAACCTTACCAATATAACAACAACGCAAGCAAGGACAATGCATTCGTCTGGGGTTTTCAGCGTGTTGAACAGCATACTTAACGAATTCCGCAACCCCACTCTCGTACTCTTTGGTCATTCGATCGGCACAGATCCATGTTTTATCCATGGTTTTCCTACTTAAAAAACATATACATAACCAATGTTAATATAAACTTCAATGACGTATCCGATACGCCAATATACCAACTTTAATTACCTCATCACTTTCATTTTTTATATTACAAGAATCAAACTTTTTCTATTACAATATACCTATAACTATACCTATAACTATATAAGAGTTCGTTCAATCATTTTATGGGAGAAATCTAAAGGAAACTTAAAAGAATAATCGAAATTAAATTCAAAGCAATAAGTGATTTGAAAGTAAAGACTTATTTATAAAATGGAGCACATATACGTACATTATGACTCTTTTCTAACAAACACACAGATACTTTGAGACAAATTTATGTATGATTGCGAACCTTTAAAACTATTAGTGAACACTACTTATATATTAATTGCCCCAAAATGCTATATTTCAACTATCCTTTTAATAAGAAAGGAGAAAAGTGTCATTTTTGAAATTATTTTTGACACTGTTCTAACTCTTTTGCCGACATCAGTGTCATCGTTACAACTTTAATGCAAATTTTCATTTTCCAAAAGATCTTTTTAGAAATTCATCATTAATCTCACTTTCTAGGAAATCATGGGTTTGCACGACTTCACTAATTCCTTAACTACTATGAACTTTCCCCCTCCATGAGAAATGAAACATTTCACTTCAAATATGTGTCTACCATGTGTCAGTCATTGAAAAGATAAATATCTATATAAATACTTCATTTGCATCCTCTTTCAATCTTCCTCACTTTTGCTTCAACATTTTACACACACAAAGAACACTCTCTCAGAACAAGCTTTTCCAACTATGATAAGTGGTAACAAAAAGCATGCTAAATCAACCACAACCAGAACCAGAACCAGAACAAAAAGCATGCTAAAACAGGGAAATGAACAATTCCTAATAAAATCAAAACTGAAACACATACCGTAATGAGATTCTTCAACAACTTTTAGAAATGACCGATTAAACTATTGCAATGCCTGAAATCCAGACTGAAATCCGAAAACAGAAATGACTTCAATGACGTGAACGAAGAACATGAGTGAATGAATGAAAACGTGAATGAATGAATGAAAACGTGAAATACATACCGCGATGAAGACAGGAGAACGATTCAAACAAGTTTCAGTGACTTCAATGACGACAAAGTTCTTCTGGAAACGTTCGATGTTAGGGTTCGTCTGGAAACGTTCGCAGGAGGGAAAACGAAAAGAACAGAGAATGAAAATAGAAGTATGAAATTTAATTTTAATTAGACCTTAGACAGCGCTTTTGGTTAAAGCGCTTTCTAAGGTATCCCTTAGACAGCGCTTTCCAAAAGCGCTTTCTAAACCCCCCCCTTAGACAGCGCTTTTGGTTTTATTTTTTTTTTAATTTAAAAACTTTAAACAGCGCTTTATCAAAAGCGCTGACTAAGGTAAATATATAAAAGCGCTTTCTAGAAGCGCTGTCTAAGGGGGGGTCTTAGACAGCGCTTTTTGAAAGCGCTGTCTAAGACCCCCCCTTAGACAGCGTTTTCATTATTTTTTTGGACCATTTTCCATGTTTAATTTTAATTTTAACCTTAGACAGCGCTTTCTCTTAAAAGCGCTGTCTAAGATGCGCTGTTAAAAAGCATTTTTGGCGTAGTGAACATCATTTAAACATCATGAATCAAACGAATCGAAAGAAACAAAATCCACGGGCAAAATTTCAGAAGGATCATACAAACTCATTTCTCACTCATTTTTGATTCTGAAACCATCCCCATGACCAGCAAGACATGAGCAATCATATTATAACTTAAAATGCAAGCTTTGGGAGAAAGTGTTCATATTCATACCTGAGCTGGAAAGCTTCAAAACTGAGCTTCCAGAGCTTCCTTCGCGTGCAAATGGACTCCCTTGATTCCCCTGATGCTAATGGAAGGCTTGAAATGAGCTTAGACAAGCTGCCTTGAGCAATCCATTTCTGGTGTAGCAGAAAATGCAGTTTGTGTATAGGCTATTTCAGGTCAATGTGAAGGGTGGTTTTGACTCCTTGTGATGTGCTTGACTTGTTGGTGAAGGAAAATGATGTGTTTGATGGCTGGATAAAGGGATTCGAAGAGTTCTGGTTTTGAGGATGAGAAATGGTGAAGCTCAATTCATGAGGGTTTCAGGCTTGAATCTTGTTGGTTTCTACTCAATGAAACATGGTGAGATGGTTGGTGAAGATGGTTTGGATGTTTGAAGTTTGTGGAGGCAGATTCCAAGAGTTTTGCAAAATGAGGTGTTTTTGTGTATGTGATCTTGTATGTTGTTTCAGCCTTGCCTCTTAAGTGTTATGGCCAGCATTTTCCTTGCATAAAGAACTCCCATTGGCCAGGTGATGTGACCTGGCCTGCTGTGATTGGGATGTCCACTTTTGCAAAATGTCAACTTGTTTGTAAGAGAGGCATGGGCTTGGTTCTAGCTTGGTACAAAGGCTAGGGCTGGCGCAACACGGTGTGGTGAGAGACTATGGCTGGTTCAAAGGCCAATGCAGCAAGTGGTGAGAAGCATAATGATGGTTTTGCAAGTTGGCACACTTTTGAAACTTCATGGAAAAGTCTTGTTACACAAACCATAACCATGTGAAACCTTGGTCCAATTCTGATTTTTAAGGCTCATAGAATGTTTGTGTAATGGTTTGAAGTGAATTAGAAGTTACAAATGGCATTGGTCCATGATTTTGCAAAAATTCACATTTGAAGCATGCCTTGAAAATCAATGATTTTAGCCAACTTTGTCACACCATAACTTTTGATACAAGAAGAATTTGATCATGTTCTTGTACTTTTTGAAAAGGGAAAAATGTGTTCTACAACTTTCATGACCAAAGTTTTTCCATTTGAAGTATTTTTGGATCAAGAATCAAGGCTTAAAAAATGACCTAAAATGGAGCATTCTTGAAAAGTCAACTATGCCCAAAAAGTCAACATTTGCAAAAACTCCAAATTCTTGATTTTTGTGGACTTAAACTTTCTTCCATGATCAAATAAAGATCATATACACTCAAAATAATGAAGATCACCCATTGGTTGGGTCATTGGGGGCCTCAGATGCCTTGATTTTGCACTGACTTGTCTGAAAAGTCAACTCTTGATCAGATGACTTCCCCATGGAATTTCTTCATGAAAATTGATATGCATACTCCCTATACCATATAGAGATCAAGGGAAACAAGAATGACCAAAAAAATTGGAGTTATGGCCTCTGAAACCAAAACCCTAATTTTGGGTCAACTGTGCAGTCAAACTTGGCTCTGCATCCATACCAAACCCAGTTCTTGTGATTCTTTGGAATTTTTGACTTTGAGAGGATGTAATATGATATAAGAACACACATGGATCCCTTTGAAGTGATTGGTGGCCTTTGGAATGGCTCAAAAGGTTCTTGGATTGCTCAGATCACAAACCCTAGGTGCAGATGACTTAGAAATTATGCAGTGAATTAAAAATGAGATATGAGATGATATGATTGTGTTTATGCATATGAAATGACCACAAGCCATGGTGAAATGAGTGAGGGCAAATTTGGGGTGTTTACAGCTGCCCCTATTCAAACATGAGTTAGCTGTGCAGGATGTAAGCAACGGCTTAACAGGCAAGCGAGATAACTTGTGGTTGAATACCAAAGACAGTCCAAAATTTGCACTCACAGAATAAAGTATATTGTAAAGTGTGGGAAACAAAGCAATGACGGGGACGGCCGACATGATGGGGATAAAAGGTAAAGCCAAGACGGGGACGGCCGACTAGCTGGGGAAAGTAAGATTATGATGGGGACGGCCATCAAGATAAAGTTGTAAAATTCTCTGGGGGATCGATGAAACATGACGGGGACGGCCATCAAGTTTACAAAGCAAAGTAACCAACGATGGGGTCGGCCATCGGGCTAAAAAGGAAAAGGGACCACGATGGGGACGGCCATCGGGTTAAATAATAAATGAAATAAACAGATGATGGGGTACGGCCATCAAAGGTGAAGGACGATCACCTAGCAGGGGACGGCTGCTCTGTTGGGGAGTAAAGGAAATATGATGGGGACGGCCATCAAAGGTGGAGGACGACCACCTGGCAGGGTACGGCTGCCGAAAATATCAACGATGGGGACGGCCATCGGATAAAAGGTCAACGATGGGGACGGCCATCGGACGAGCATGATGGAGGACGACCATCAAGAGGTGGAGGACGACCACCTAGCAGGGGACGACTGCTCTCAGGGTCTATCATGACATAGGACGAATGCCAGATTACCAAAATCAACAATGGGGACGGCCATCGGATAAAATGATGAAGGACGATCATCAAGAGGTGGAGGACGACCACCTAGCAGGGGACGCTGCTAAAATATCAACGATGGGGACGGCCATCGGATGAGCATGATGGAGGACGACCATCAAGAGGTGGAGGACGACCACCTAGCAGGGTACGGCTGCTCTCAAGGCTTATCACAACACAGGACGAGTGTTAGATAAGAAGAAAAGAAACGCTTTGTTGGCGATCTACTGGGGAGTAGTAAACACGGACGAGCGTTTACACCCAAGAAACAAAAGGTATAAATGTTTGGTATTGTGTATAGATTAAAGATGCGGACGAGCATCCCTAAGACTACGATACGGACGAGTATCGGGTAGAAACAAATACTGACGCGTGTTCAAAGATGATGATACGGACGAGTATCAACTGGTTAACAGAGAACACGGACGAGTGTTGAATCTGAGGGGACTCTTCTGGAGATTAGTAGACACAGGCAAGTATCTATATTCAAGAGGACATAAGTGTTTGACACGGTGTATGGATTAAAGATGCGGACGAACATCCTTAAGACTATGATACGGACGAGTATCATGTAGAAACAAACACTAGACGCAACGTTCTGGGATGATGGTACGGACGAGTACCAACTGGTTAACAGAGAACGTGGACCAATGCTGAATCTGTGGGGATATAAACGGTGTATATGAGATACGGACGAGTATCTGTACAAGTAAAATAAGTATGAGTGGTGTACAGATGGGTGTTTATCTGCTGGGGATGGTGACACGGACGAGTGTCGAAAGGAGAGGAGTATAGTATTAACAAGTATATTGGTTGTAAATGTGTAAGCGACTACGCTGGGGATGTGACACGGACGGGTGTCGAGAAGGTGTATATACTGGTGTTTGTGATTTGCGAGGCAACTGCTTTTGCTGGGGATTCTGGGGGATTTTGGGGAAAGTATTCCGTATTCTGATGAATGGTTATTATTCACAAGTGTTTGATTCATACCATGGCTTATGATTATGCTATATGTTTGATTTTTGCCGTAATGCTCCGTATTAAACGGAATGCTACGCTTTGTGGGTGAATATGATGCAAATGCCATGCTTATGCAAAGATACCAAACCGGGACTTGGATCCCGTTGCCGCGAAGATCTCTGGCTGATCTGTTTGAAATGGACATCCCAGCTGGGGATGAGATCATTGATAGACCTGGAGAGATGTATCTGCTCGGGGATATAGGTCACTGATTGACATATCCTTGTAATATGGGACCCAGCTGGGGTCTGTAGAAGTCTTCTGTACTCTGTCGTGACTCCTTCGTGCGTTGCTCTTCTGAATAGAGGCTGAGGATTCTGTGGGGAGATGATTCCCTGACTTTTGTACTCCGGCTGAGGACGAGATGGCAACTCGGCTGGGGAGGAAGAGAGATCATTGAGAGACCTCCTTAGGGATTCTGTTGAAGAGGATCCTTGACTCAGCCGGGGATATAGGTGCCTTCTGTGATGCCTGGCAACTCCGATGGGGATAAGCAACAAGTGGCAACTCAGCTGGGGGAAGTCATGGGAGGCAACTCAGCTGGGGAGAGAGAGCACTTCGGGTGCTAAAATTGAGTGTTGATTTGTCAGTTTGCTGGGATGAAGCTTATATGCCCCAAGTTGCGTTCTGGATACCTGCAATCCTGAAAAAGATAGAGAAACGCACAAGATAATCCCGAGGTATCCTTTACTGGATTCCGTCATAGGAGTTTAGATACTTTCGAGAGTAAGTATATTCCCTGCAAGCATGTGTTTATTTGAAGATAAACATCTGTATCCTTATGCAATCAGTGTTTCTTTAAGATATCAGACCTTTTTGCAAAATGAAAATGTACAAAACGAGACATGACTGAAAATCTGATTTTATTAATTCATATGCCCTGAATCGGCGAAATACAGTCAAAGAAACAAATCCCCTGAAATGAGGAGATTGTTACAAATGGAGAAACAAAACGCTGACAATGTTGACGACGCTTTCAAGGAGCTTCCTCTTCTGCTATGACTCGTATGACAATGACGTTCTTCTCGCCCTGCTTTCTGAAGAAGGCTGATTCTGATTGAAGCTCGATCCTTTCGAAGCTTACCAAGTTGTAAGTGATACAGACGAATTCAGAATGCAGTTGTTCGCTTATTCCCTTATTTTGCATGGATCGCCCTTTCGGGTTTTCAATCCATCGGGATACCCATTTTTTCCTGAGCTGTCCAATGCGGCTTTTCAGCTCAGCGGGTGTACATTTTTTTGTCTATTTTCCCTTATTTTTGCCCGAGTCTTTTATTCTGTTTTTGACTCGCCGGGATGCCCTATTTTTGCCTGGACTTTCATTCTGTTTTTGTGTCCAGCGGGTCTTTTTATGCGAAGTATTTTTTAACTGCATCTGAATTCACAGGGGACGGAAAATCTTCACCATCCATGGTGCTGAGCATCAGTGCTCCACCAGAGAAAACTTTCTTTACCACAAATGGTCCTTCATAATTTGGGGTCCATTTGCCCCTGTGGTCTGTATGAGGAGGGAGGATCCTTTTCAACACAAGATCTCCCACTTGGTACTCTCGGTGCCTGACTTTCTGATCGAAGGCCTTCTTCATTCTTTTCTGATACAACTGCCCATGACAGATTGCAGCCAATCTCTTCTCTTCAATCAGACTCAGTTGCTCGTATCGGGACCTAACCCATTCTGCTTCGTTCAGCTTAACATCCATCAATACTCGTAAAGAGGTTAGTTCAACTTCAACAGGTAGGACTGCCTCCATACCATACACAAGTTGATACGGTGTTGCCCCAGTGGATGTTCTCATTGACGTGTGGTACCCATGCAAGGCAAACGGTAGCATCTCATGCCAGTCTTTATAGGTGACTACCATCTTCTGCACAATCTTCTTGATATTCTTATTTGCTGCCTCAACAGCGCCATTCATCTTTGGCCTGTAAGGAGAAGAATTGTGATGTTGAATCTTGAAGTCCCGGCATAGCTCTGCCATCATCTTGTTGTTTAGATTGGAACCATTATCAGTAATGATTCGCTCGGGAATTCCGTACCGACAGATGATATCCCTTTTCAGAAATCTGGCTACCACTTGTCTTGTAACGTTGGCATAGGAAGCTGCTTCAACCCACTTGGTGAAATAGTCAATGGCGACCAGGATGAATCTGTGGCCATTTGAAGCAGTTGGCTCAATCTTGCCGATCATATCAATGCCCCACATGGCAAAGGGCCATGGTGAAGACATGATGTTCAAAGGATTGGGAGGTACATGCACTTTATCTGCATAGATCTGGCATTTGTGGCATTTTCTGGCATAAGCACAACAGTCTGCATCCATTGTGATCCAGTAATAACCTGACCTTAGCAACTTCTTAGCCATGGCATGCCCTCCTGCATGGGTACCAAAAGATCCTTCGTGCACTTCATGCATTAACAACTCTGCTTCTGACTTATCAACACATCTGAGGAGTACCATATCAAAGTTCCTTTTGTATAAAGACCCATCAGTGTTCAGAAAGAAACTACCAGCAAGCCTTCTCAAAGTCTTCTTATCATTGGAAGATGCCCCGGGTGGGTATGTTTGATCCTCCAAGAAGCATTTAATGACATGGAACCAAGGCTTATCATCTTTGACACCTTCTGCTGCGAATACATATGCTGGTCTATCAAGTCTGGACACTGAAATCTGAGGTACAAAGTTAGTAGCTTGAACTTTGATCATGGATGAAATGGTAGCAAGAGCATCTGCGAACTGATTCTCGTCCCGAGGGATATACTCCAGCTTGACTGTTGTGAAGAAAGTCAATAACATCCTTGTATAATCCCTGTAAGGTATCAAATGATCTTGGTGGGTGTACCATTTTCCGTTGGTTTGATTAACTACCAGAGCTGAATCTCCGAATACAGTCAATGTCTTGATCCTGAGGTCGATGGCTTCCTCAAGACCCATAATGCAAGCTTCGTATTCAGCTTCGTTGTTAGTGCAGTTGAAAGTGAGTTTCGCCGAGAATGGCATGTGAACTCCTTTGGGTGTAATGAGTACTGCACCAACACCACGACCATTCATGTTAACAGCCCCATCAAACATCATAGTCCATTCTTCTTCTGGGTCGGGCCCTTCAGTGTGAACAGGCTCTTCATGATCTTTTGCCTTTATGAACATGATGTCTTCATCAGGGAAGTCAAATCTCATAGGCTGGTAATCATCAACGGGTTGCTCAGCAAGATATTCAGACAATACACTGCCCTTGATGGCTTTCTGAGACGTGTACTGGATGTCATATTCTGTGAGAATCATTTGCCATCTTGCAACCCGTCCGGTAAGTGCTGGCTTCTCGAAAATGTACTTAACTGGGTCCATCTTTGAGATCAATAGAGTAGTGTGGGTCAACATATACTGCCTCAGTCGGCGAGCAGCCCACGCTAAAGCACAGCAAGTTTTCTCGAGCAGTGAATAACGCTGTTCACAGTCGGTAAACTTTTTGCTTAGGTAGTATATTGCATACTCTTTTCGACCAGACTCGTCATGCTGGCCCAGCACACACCCCATTGATTCTTCTAATACTGTCAAGTACATGATCAGAGGTCTTCCTTCAACTGGAGGCATGAGGATTGGAGGTTCTTGTAAGTACTCCTTGATCTTGTCAAAAGCCCTTTGGCAGTCTTCATTCCACCTGACCGTCTGTTCTTTCCTTAACAATTTGAACAAGGGTTCACAAGTAGCCGTAAGGTGAGATATGAACCTTGAAATGTAGTTCAATCTACCTAGGAACCCTCGAACTTCTTTCTCTGTCTTCGGTGCAGGCATTTCTTGAATAGCTTTGACTTTATCAGGGTCAACTTCAATCCCCTTCTCGCTTACAATAAAGCCCAGCAGCTTACCAGATCGCACCCCGAATGTGCATTTGTTGGGGTTCAGCTTTAATTGGTACTTCCTCAGACGCTTGAATAACTTCAGCAGATTCACCAGGTGGTCTTCTTCGGTAAGGGACTTGGCAATCATGTCATCCACGTAACATTCTATCTCTTTATGGATCATATCGTGGAATAATGTCACCATAGCCCGTTGATATGTTGCACCAACATTCTTGAGCCCAAATGGCATTACCTTGTAGCAGAACGTGCCCCAGGGTGTGATGAATGTTGTCTTCTCCATGTCTTCAGGTGACATCTTAATCTGATTGTATCCTGAAAATCCGTCCATGAAGGAGAATACCGAGAACTGAGCCGTATTATCAACCAATACATCAATGTGAGGTAAAGGGAAATCATCTTTCGGGCTGGCTCTGTTCAGATCCCGGTAATCAACACACATTCTTACTTTGCCGTCCTTTTTAGGCACAGGTACTATATTAGCCACCCACGGCGGATAGCTAGTCACGGCAAGGAACCCGGCGTCCCATTGCTTTTGTACCTCTTCTTTGATCTTCATTGCCATGTCTGGACGAGTACGGCGCAGTTTCTGTTTAACCGGTGGGCACTCTTCTCTCAAAGGCAGCTTGTGTACAACAATGTCGGTATCCAACCCTGGCATATCTTGGTAAGACCAAGCAAACACATCTACATACTCTTGAAGCAGGTCAACCAGTTGTCTCTTCACTGAGTCTTGCAGGCAGGCCCCGATTTTAACTTCCTTCACGTCTTCATCTGTACCAAGATTGATCACTTCAACCTCCTCCTGGTGAGGAGTAATAACCTTTTCCTCTTGTCTCAACAACCTGGCTAGCTCTTCAGGAAGCTCATACTCTTCTTCAACCCCTTCATCAGCTTGATTGATTGGATTGTCAAAGCCATACGGAGTCATAGCCGTGCTGTTGTCGGTGCTGTCAGGAAGGCATTCTCTGCAAGGGTTCAGTTGGTTCATTTTAGTGATTTGATTTTAATCTTGTTTTAAAAGTGAAATAAAAATTGTCATTTTGAAAACACTGCCATTTATTTTTTGTACAAAAAGAAAAATGGAAAAACAGTGAGCGGAAAAAGAAAAAGACTCATTTGCAAAAAGATGTCTGATATTTCATTGATTAATCTTGTTTGCACAAAAAGTACAGATGGCCCGATTACAAAATGAGTCTTGTCATCTTGGGCAAGATGCAAGACTTTGATGCATGCTATAAAAATACAGGAAATAATAATTACTCTGCATGAGTAACTCTTATAATTTCCTGGGAAGACCAGTTCGAGATACTGCTCCCCGGGATCTTTGGACAAATCCAATTCTCCAGATTGCGCTCCTCTTCCAGCTCGTCTTCCAGACAGTTGATAGCATCAGGGGCGAGCATCCCCCCACTCACAAAATTGGGCTCTTTCGCAGCCGCCGCTTGACCTTGTTGAGTTGGTTTGTAACCCAACCCAAATCTGTCTTCCTTCTTCTCCACCGATAGCAATTTGCCCCAGCCTTGGGCAGTTCCTCCCTCAACAACCTTCCGGGCTTGTTGGTATGATGATATTGACGTACCAGGCACAGCAGATGTTTCATTCACATTCAAAGCTTCAAACCCCTGGCTCATTGTTTCATGGATCTCCCCATCCATCTCAATGTACTTATACGTAGCCAGGTGGCTGACAAAAATGTCCTCCTCTCCGCAGATTGTAACGATTTGACCTTCCCACTCATATTTTAACTTCTGGTGAAGGGTAGAGGTCACGGCGCCAGCGGCGTGAATCCATGGCCTACCCAACAAACAGCTGTAGGCAGGCTGAATGTCCATCACATAGAAGATAGTTTTAAAGGTCTGCGGGCCAACCGTTACGGGCAACTCAATCTCTCCCAGAACCGATCTCTTTGAACCATCAAAGGCTCTTACCACTAGGTTGCTGGGTCTCAACGCTAATCCGTCATATTCTAGCTTCACCAGAGCCTTTTTAGGTAGGACATTAAGGGATGACCCCGTGTCTACCAGCACATGGGAAAGGACAGCACCTTTGCATTCCATGGTTATGTGCAAGGCTTTGTTATGGTTGCGGCCTTCCGTTGTCAAATCAGTATTGGTGAACCCTAGTCCGTGACTAGCATTAACATTTCCAACTACAGCTTCCAGCTGATTGACGGTGATCTCTTCAGGCACGTAAGCTGCGTGCAGAACTTTGAGTAGTGCATTCCTATGGGCTTCGGAGCACATAAGCAATGATAGGATTGAGATCTTGGAAGGCGTCTGATGAAGCTGATCCACTACTTTATAATCACTCTTTTTGATGATTCGCATGAACTCATCAACCTCTTGATCGAATGGTGTCTTCAAAGCTTCCTTAACAGCTTGATCTTCCTGCACCGGGCTCTTTCCTTTTGCTTTGGCAGCAGCTTCTGCTTCGGCAGTGGGTCTCTGAATTTGTGGAGCGAAAAGACGTCCACTTCGAGTGAAGCCTCCGCCTCCGCCCACATTGTCTATTTGTGGTGCAGGGGTTGATGATTCAAAAGTGATTCTTTGTCCCTCACAGTACAAGTCAGAGCCGTAATGCCAGGGGATGGCATTACTGCTTTCATAAGGTACTGGTCCCGGCACCGTGATGGTGACTGGACTGATTGCAGCTGTTGAAGGAACTGTGATAGTCTGCGGATCATAATAAATTGTAACTGGTGCTCTAATGGGAGCAGCACCCTCTGAATTGTAGGCAGAGTTGCTTTCAGGATCATAGAATATGGTGACAGTTGAGACATCTTCATGATTTGTTGCTGGTGTTGTAGGAGATATTGTCGGAAGAAAGGATGTTGTTGTTGTAGGAGTCTCAAAATGGAGTGAAGCTGAAGTTGTAGAAGAAAAACTTGCTGATAACTGATCAGTTGAGACGATAGATGGAGTACTTGTTGATGAAACCGAAGAACTGTCAGGAACAATGGTTGCTGCAGTTGTAGGAGGTTCTGAAACCGTTGCTGGTGAGATTGCTGGATTTGTTGGAAATGATATGGTGATCTGAAGTTGGCCACTCTGAATAAGACCGTCTATGCCATTCCTCAAATTATCGCACCCGTTTACTGAAATATTACAGTAAGCACAACCCAACTCACACCCCGGGAACATTTGACATTCCAAGAGCTGAGCTTTGATTTCTACCAACGGTGTCCTGATCTGGCCCACACTGGTTATTAAATAAGACGGCTTGTCTTCTTCAATAGCGTTAATTCTGGGACCACCGTGGTTTGGCATCGGGTTCTTATTGACATTGGGTGGTGGTGCGAAATTCAAAGCCTTTGAGTCTACCAGGTCTTGTACCTTCATATGCAGAGCTCTGCACTTTTCTGTACTGTGGCCAGGTGCATTTGAATGGAAGGCACACCTAGCGTTGGAGTCATAATTCCTGGGTAGACTGTTGGGATCTAGAGGTGCCAGCGTCCTTAGCTCAACTAGGTTGAGTTTCAGGAGTTGTGGCAGCAATGTAGCATATGGCATGGGGATCGGGTCGATCACTCTGTTGGCTTGAGATGGCCTCTGTTGGAATGGCCTTTGTTGACTGTTGTTGTTGGTATTGCCGTTGTTGTAATTCCTTGGAGGATACTGAGATTGCTGGTGGTACTGAGGTTGTTGCTGGTAGTTTTGCTGCGGAGGTTGATAAACCGGCTGAGGATGTGCTGGAGCAGGAATGGTGACTGCTGCCACTGACCTGTGAACATATTGGGGCCTGGCCCTGTTGGTGTGGATGGCATTGGTTTCGCCAGTTCTCCTTGGGCCTGCAAAAGTTTTTCTTGTACTACTGGACGAGCTTGCACCGTTGTCGGAAATCTTACCCATTTTTAACAGGCTTTCAATTCTCTCCCCAGCTATGACAACATCGGCAAAGCTAGTGGAAGAGAAAGCAGCCAACCTGTCAATATATGTTCCCTGAAGGGTGTTCATGAACATATCTGCCATTTCCCGTTCAGACATAGGTGGCTGAACAGCAGCAGCCAATTGCCTCCATCTCTGGGTATATTCTCGGAAACTTTCCCTTGACGACTGTGACATTCCCATTAGGAGGGTCCTGTTGGGTGCCATGTCTAAGTTATACTGATACTGTCTGATGAAGGCCTCTGCCAGGTCCTTCCAGCACCTAATAGTTGCCCTTGTCAAGTGAGAGTACCATTCTCTTGACGCTCCAGTTAAGCTGTCTTCGAAATAGAACATCCAGAGCTTCTCATCCATAGTATAGGCCTTCAGCCTTCCCAGAAATGACTGTAAATGAGTCCGGGGGCATGAAGTCCCGTTGTATTTTTCAAAACAAGGAGGTTTGAACTTATGGGGGATCCTGACCCCGTCTACCAAGCCCATGTCCATGACGTCGAAGCCCAAAGAATTTTGAGACTCTAAGGACCTCAACTTCTCAGCTATCTCATCCAACCTTCTATCATAAGCTTCTTCCCCAGCACCCATTACTGTGAACTGGTCCTCTTGGGGGTCTTCTTGAAGTACCCTGGCTGCGGTGGCAGTCCCTTGAACATTTGCAGGAATATTGACCTCAGGATGGAGGTGTGGTCCAAATACAGGGGGATTTACATGAGGTTGGACCCTTTCATTGTTGCTGGTGCCGGCAGTCCCTATATGCGGATCTTCTTGATTCTGCCTTTCCACCATGGCCCTCAATCTTTCCTGGCTCTGAGCCATGTTGTTCATCACTTCCATAAACTGAGTCATTTGATTCCTCATCTCTAGCCTTTCATTTGCCATTTGATTTCTAACCTCTGCAAGGTCCTGCTGTACCTGATCCATTTGAATTCCCGGAAGGTTGTTTTGGGTTGGATAACGGTGCAGACGGTTGAGGGGAAATACCCGGCGCCTAGAAATAGTTCCTGAGATTCACAACAGAGTTAGTGGCAATAAAACAAAAACCTACAAAACAAACAAAGGGTTAGCATGCAATGCAATATGCTTATTTGCTCTCAAGGCATCCGGCTTGGCATTCAGTTTTGACCCTTCCAGACCCTTGAAGATGCTGTTGAAGTTGCTTGAAGAAAACTCAGATGAAGCAAACCAGCACAAACATATATTACAAAAAGCAATGGTACATAGTTTGTTTACAAATACAAGCCCTCAGAGGGGTCAAAATACATTACAAGAAAATAAAAGTACATGGAAAGAAAGCAACAACAATCAAATGGTCAAACACCAAGGCCAAACTCATCCTCACGAACTTCCTTGAGAAGTGCTTCGGTCACAGGATCAGCCGGACGCTCCGTGAGATTCCTGATGAGGAGATTCCGGGTTGTAACAGCTGCTGTTAGCTTCTTGTGCTGAGCTTGGTCCTTTGACCTCTTCACTCCTGCTTTGATCTTCAGCTCTGATATCTCCCCCTGGGCTGCTGCCAGGGCTTCTTGCTGTTCTTTTGCACTAGCTTCCAGTTGCTCCATCTTGTCTTGAACTCTCTTGTCTTCCAAAGTACGAGCCTCGGTGATCCTGACCCACCGAGCCTGACTCTCCTTCAGATACAAGTCTGTCCTTGCTCTCTGGAACTGGGCTTCTTTGCAAGCATTCTTCAGAATTTGTTCTCCAGCTTTAGACTTTTTGATATAATCTCCGGACCTCTCAATCTTAACCAGATGCTCCACTCTCAACTTCTCCAATCTCTCAATCTCCCTCATACCCTCACTCCTCTCCCGGAGGGTCTTCTGCAAAGCCTGGGTTAACTTCTCATTTCTTTCCTTCAAGCCCTCAAACTCCTCCAAACTGATAGTGGCAGGGGGTGGTGCTGAAGATGACTCAGGCATGTCTTCTATGGTAAAGGGCATCCCAGAGAATTGGGCCCTGGCACGGGACCACTCATAATATTGTGCTGATGCCACATTGTTGCACTTCCCTAGGATGGTCACTCCCTTGGTTTGAACATTATCCCAGGCCCAGGCAGCCTGCCTAACAACAGCCAGATTAAGCTTGTTCTCACAATAGAGAGTCTCAACCAAGTCCTGTGCTTTAGGAGTATGGACTAGTGCATAGCCCAGTTGCCTTCTGAACAGCAGAGGATTGTAATTAATGCTACCCTTAACTCCTATTAGGGGTACATTGGGAAAATGCCCACAGCTGGTGATGATATCCCTACCCTTGGTGCTTTGAGTGCACCATCTGATATCAGCTGAAGTTAGAGCAGTGAGTCTCTTGGCCCAGTTACTCTGCTGATGAGGGTTTAGAAATGCATCTATCCTGGGTAGATGCCTGAGAAGCCAAGTATGGAATAATGGAGCACAACACCTCACTAATCTTCCCCTCTGCTTTTCATTCCTCTGATGCACTGAATAAAAAAGATCCCCCAATAAAGTGGGTGTTGGGTTCTTCAGGATGAAGAGATGGATTGCATTCTTGCTAATGAATCGAGGCTCATCTGCAAACAACACAATTCCATATATGCTCAAAGCCAGCAAGGCACAAACAGCTTTCCACTCTCCTAAAGAAGCTTTCAAAGTAGCTTGAGAGATCAGGAAATCCAGATGGAAGCCAGGGATTCCAGCTTTAGAAGTCATATGCTGCTCAATCAAAATAGGTTCCAGATGCAAAGCCTTTGCTACTTCTCCATTACCAGGAAAGACCATCTCAGGGTTGAAAGGGATTCCACCCTTGATAGGCATACCAACCAATGAGGAGTACTCTTCCAATAGAGGGCCCAACTGAAAGTCTTGAAAAGTGAAACACCTCAGTGGGGGATCATAGAACTGAATGCAAGTGTGGATCAGACTTCTTTGTGAAGGGTCCAGATCCATAACCATATCAAGTATATCTCCATAGTTTTCCCTGAACAAGGATATGTGATCTGGAGTGATCAGGGTCTGAATCCTCCTGATGTCAGATAGTTCTGGCTGGAAAAAGTGATAGGTGATGTTGCTCTTTTTAGGAGCCATGATGCTGAAGATGAGCAGATGCTGATGATAATACTGAAGAACTGGCCACTGGTTGGTTGGTGCGGGTGATAACTGAAGCAGATGCTGATAACTGATGCAGGTGTTGATGAAGATAGGTCAATACTGAAGATGGGGCCAAAACCAAAACCAAATGAAGATGGATACCCTGAAACACAAATAAGCAAATGTCAATATGATGCAATGGTTTATGTATGCACATGATATGCAAGGGTTTGTGACTGAGCTGGATCTGATCAAATGCCCTGATATAGGTCCAAGTGTGTTCAAGAATTCCAGTTGGAGGTCTATAAATCCAGTAACCAAGGTGGGGGACTCAAATAAAGAGCCACATGTCCAGGGTTTTAGAATCACAAGAACCGTTCCAACATGGAGTATTCTTAATAAAGTTAAAGTAACAGGGTATTCTGGGGTCAAGGTACCTGCAAACCTGTAAACAGCCCAACCCCCTCACAGGTAGTGTTCTAAAACAAGGATCCTCAGACTTGGATCAGTTATGAGAAGTGTAAACACTTCTAACCCGGAGGTACTGTGTTTACAATAACCATAAAAGTTCCTCCTCTAATTCACCTCAGTTTCTGAAGGTCAATACTAAAAGGTCATCCAGACTTAGCATGCTTCCCAGATAGCCCTAGTATTGCAGGAAATCTGCAACACAGAGTTCTCAAGAAGAAACCCATATCTGAACCGTGTTTCATATTCCCGCACCAGACCGAGATGGAATGGGAAAGAATATGATTCACTCTAGCCTAGGTGTCACTCAGGTCCCAGGTATAGGACCTTAACTCTCAATAGAACCCCGCCCACCAAAGCAAAACCAGATCCAGCCAGACAGCATGACAGTATGATATATGTAAAGCAGTAAAGAAAGCAGATAAACAACTGTACATAAAGCAAAAATAAAACATGCATAAACACAAATAAGCACATAACACCCCAGTAAACACAAATCAAACAAGCGCTAGGAGGAACCCACAAAAAGAACCAGAAGCCCTGGTTGCAGTATAAGGGTCCCCAGCAGAGTCGCCAAGCTGTCGCTCCCGATAAATGAAGCTAGGGTCAAATAAAGGTACAGACGCGAACGGTCGGCGAGAGGGACAATGAGAACACACAGCCGTGAACTCACTGGAGAATGAATAGAGTCGCCAGCTAGGCATTTTTATCCCGAAGGAAAGGTAATGCTGCATAGACCTAGAAAAAGATGGATAAGACGGTTTGCGAACCAGAGAGACTCAGAAAGGGGGTTGGTTACAACCTGGGAAGGTATTAGCACCCAGATTGTCCGCCGTACTCGACGGGATCCACGCTTAAAAGATTTGTGTTTTAAGGGGGTAGTGTCAGTGCAATCTGTGTGTAAAATAGCTGAAAAAGGGATGTACAGGTGTCAGTGCAAAGTATATAAGTGATGTGAAGTGTATAAGAGAAGTGTCAGTGTAAGAACAGAGTGAAAAGCTCAAGATCATGAGGCTGAGAAAATAAGGCTGGAAAGAGGGGGAATATACAGAGACTTTTGTTCGATAACTGTTAAGTTATGCCTACGTATCCTCTCGTGCAATGAGGAAGTCAGAACACCGTAGTTCGACCCAAAGAGACTGAAAGGTGAATTGACTTGTGAACTGCTTATTTGCCTATGCTCAAGTGTATGACCTGTCTGGCTCAGGTGCAAACTGTCTTGCATTAGACGGAAGAAGCAAATTCTCGTTTGTGAGTGAGTGAGGTGAGAAAAGAATCCCGGAGGAGACGATTATTGTTTGTTTTGAGTTTTCAGTCTTTTATTGCTTTTAAAAGTTTGTCATAAGTTAATGAGCTTAAGTCTAAACCAATGGGTTAGTAGACTCATCACATCTTCCCTCTGATTAGGGGTAATGAGCATACCTTAAGTGTGAAGTCAGCTTCTCACACTTAATCACCTTGATGTAGGATTAGGATCATTAACCTACTTGTGATTATTTAGATGTTTTTGTTGTTTTTGTTTAGTGTTAAGTAATGAGATTAAGCCATAATCAGGGATTAAACAGACTCATTACACCATCCTAATAGAAGGATAATAGATGAGAATGTTTAAGCTGAGGAAAACTCCTCAACTTAATCCATGATTAGGGATTAAACTCATGACAAAACAAGCCTTTATTAGATGGATTTTATTTAATGATATGATGATGAAGTGGACTTTATGATTTGTAAGACAACTTGAGGGGGACTTTTCCATTAACACTAGGGTTAGTCCTTCTTAACCAATTAAGGAAGAATTAGAACCCTAATGCAAGGCCCAAGTTACAAGTGTGATGTCTTGATGATTATTAGATGGATTGATTAAAGGAGTTAAACACATTAAGGGTTTAACACTTAGGATTAAAGTTATACACTCCATCCTAAGAGAAGGATGCAGACATAAGCTTAATCACAAAGCCTTAAAGCCTTTAGGGTTTAGTCCCTGACTATGAGATGAGAAGAGAAGACTCAAAAGAGACACAAAGGTAAAACTAAGAGGGGAGACTAATCAAAACCCTAATCATTGTCATGCTTGGTTGTTCCTAAGGTTTGTGAGGTTTTCAAGAGAAGTCTTCAATGGAACCACCAGGAAGCAGATGAAAGGATCAAGAGAAGCAAGGTAACTTGCTTCATTCAAGAAGTCAAGTCACTTGAAGAAAGAAAGTGGGAAGGAGAAGAATGAGCAAGCTCAATCCCAAACACATATAGAAATGCAGCAATGGATGCAAGAGATATGAAAAGAAAAGTTATGAGAAGTGAAGGCAAATTCACTTCTCAAAGTTACTTACCACCTGAAAGGTTAGAAGAAAAATGCAATGCAATGCAAAATGGGATGAGATGACATGATGAGAAACAAAACCAGAAGCATACACATGATGCAAATGATGTTATGAGATGCTACAAACATGAGGCAGCACATGGGAATGGTCATACAAGTTCATGGATGCAAATGGTGCAAGTTAAGAAGCATGAACATACATGAAAAGTTATGAAGTGCACATGGCATACAACATGGCAAATACATGATGCAATGATCAAACATGCTTTCAATATGTCTTATGATGTCAAATGAAACAAATGGATGCTTGAAATGTCATGACAAGTCATGTTATGCAAGAGAATGCAAGAGGTATGCAAATGAAAGCCCAAATTAGGGTTTATGAACCAAACATCAAACAAAAACCAAAAACAGAAGCAAACCCTAGGATAAAAAATGGAAAATGCCACTCAAAAGGCCCCTAATCTTATACTAAACCAATGTCCAAAGGGGAGGTCTCAACTCTTAACCAACCTCAAGTTATGATTTTTACAAGTTATTAGGGTTTTTAAGGTACCTAAACAAAAGAAATGCCAAACAAATTGAAAATGAAGAATCAAATCATGGCCATTTAATCCTAGAAACTACATGCTAAACACAATGCAATGCAAGAAGAATCAATATCCAACTCTTCATAGATAGGCAGAAATGATTTTTTGAACTTAGGGTCAAAATAATGCACAAAAATGATTTTAATTCAATGAAAAATTCTCAAAATGCATCAAGATCAAAAAAGAAATTTGGTTTGAAGGTTGGACAATGTTCCTAAATGTCTTAGAACATTTCATGAATTTTTTGGTGATTTTTAAATACCTAAAAGTATTTTTAATAAATTAATTTCCATTAATCAATTAAACATCATGAATTAAACGAATCGAAAGAAACAAAATCCACGGGCAAAATTTCAGAAGGATCATACAAACTCATTTCTCACTCATTTTTGATTCTGAAACCATCCCCATGACCAGCAAGACATGAGCAATCATATTATAACTTAAAATGCAAGCTTTGGGAGAAAGTGTTCATATTCATACCTGAGCTGGAAAGCTTCAAAACTGAGCTTCCAGAGCTTCCTTCGCGTGCAAATGGACTCCCTTGATTCCCCTGATGCTAATGGAAGGCTTGAAATGAGCTTAGACAAGCTGCCTTGAGCAATCCATTTCTGGTGTAGCAGAAAATGCAGTTTGTGTATAGGCTATTTCAGGTCAATGTGAAGGGTGGTTTTGACTCCTTGTGATGTGCTTGACTTGTTGGTGAAGGAAAATGATGTGTTTGATGGCTGGATAAAGGGATTCGAAGAGTTCTGGTTTTGAGGATGAGAAATGGTGAAGCTCAATTCATGAGGGTTTTAGGCTTGAATCTTGTTGGTTTCTACTCAATGAAACATGGTGAGATGGTTGGTGAAGATGGTTTGGATGTTTGAAGTTTGTGGAGGAAGATTCCAAGAGTTTTGCAAAATGAGGTGTTTTTGTGTATGTGATCTTGTATGTTGTTTCAGCCTTGCCTCTTAAGTGTTATGGCCAGCATTTTCCTTGCATAAAGAACTCCCATTGGCCAGGTGATGTGACCTGGCCTGCTGTGATTGGGATGTCCACTTTTGCAAAATGTCAACTTGTTTGTAAGAGAGGCATGGGCTTGGTTCTAGCTTGGTACAAAGGCTAGGGCTAGCGCAGCATGGTGTGGTGAGAGTCTATGGCTGGTTCAAAGGCCAATGCAGCAAGTGGTGAGAAGCATAATGATGGTTTTGCAAGTTGGCACACTTTTGAAACTTCATGGAAAAGTCTTGTTACACAAACCATAACCATGTGAAACCTTGGTCCAATTCTGATTTTTAAGGCTCATAGAATGTTTGTGTAATGGTTTGAAGTGAATTAGAAGTTACAAATGGCATTGGTCCATGATTTTGCAAAAATTCACATTTGAAGCATGCCTTGAAAATCAATGATTTTAGCCAACTTTGTCACACCATAACTTTTGATCCAAGAAGAATTTGATCATGTTCTTGTACTTTTTGAAAAGGGAAAAATGTGTTCTACAACTTTCATGACCAAAGTTTTTCCATTTGAAGTATTTTTGGATCAAGAATCAAGGCTTAAAAAATGACCTAAAATGGAGCATTCTTGAAAAGTCAACTATGCCCAAAAAGTCAACATTTGCAAAAACTCCAAATTCTTGATTTTTGTGGACTTCAACTTTCTTCCATGATCAAATAAAGATCATATACACTCAAAATAATGAAGATCACCCATTGGTTGGGTCATTGGGGGCCTCAGATGCCCTGATTTTGCACTGACTTGTTTGAAAAGTCAACTCTTGATCAGATGACTTCCCCATGGAATTTCTTCATGAAAATTGATATGCATACTCCCTATACCATATAGAGATCAAGGGAAACAAGAATGACCAAAAAAATTGGAGTTATGGCCTCTGAAACCAAAACCCTAATTTTGGGTCAACTGTGCAGTCAAACTTGGCTCTGCATCCATACCAAACCCAGTTCTTGTGATTCTTTGGAATTTTTGACTTTGAGAGGATGTAATATGATATAAGAACACACATGGATCCCTTTTAAGTGATTGGTGGCCTTTGGAATGGCTCAAAAGGTTCTTGGATTGCTCAGATCACAAACCCTAGGTGCAGATGACTTAGAAATTATGCAGTGAATTAAAAATGAGATATGAGATGATATGATTGTGTTTATGCATATTAAATGACCACAAGCCATGGTGAAATGAGTTAGGGCAAATTTGGGGTGTTTACTCCATGTCGATATTATACTGATATTGCTTGAGGAATGCTTCTCCCAATTCCTTCCAGTTTCTTACAGAGCTTCTCTCTAGCTTCATATACCATTCCAAGGACCCTCCGGAGAGATTATCCTGGAAGTAGTACATCCATAGCTTTTCATCCCTAGTATGGGAAGTGATCTTCCGGTAGAATGCCTGCAAGTGAGTCTTAGGGCAGGAGCTACCGTTATACTTGTCAAAAGTAGGCGGCCTGAATTTGTGAGGAAAAACCACCCCGGGGACTAGGCCCATGTCAGACACATCTATCCCCAAAGTGTCTCTACACTCGAGGGCTTTGACTTTCTTATCAAGCATAAAAAAGTCTTGAAGATTTCCTTCTCCACCGAACCCCATGTCGTTGTTGAAAGGCGAGAACTGATCCTCCTGCCTGTCTTGTACCGGAATAAAAGTTGTTGTGACCTGTTCTGGAACTTGAGGTCCACCTGGGCCATTGTTAGTGTTGGGAGGAGTCACTCGCACGTAAGGAGTGGTTACAGGTGGATTAGTCTGAGGAGGGTTGAGCCCTTGAATTGCATTCCTTAACTCTTGTTGTCCCTGAGCCATCCCTTTCATCATGACCATGAATTCTCCCATTCTGGTGCGAAACTCATTAAGCTCTATTTGCATAGCGTCCATGACTGTCCTCTGGTTGTTGCGAGTTGCGTAGCGATGTGGAATATCTTGTCGGAGATGCTGGGTCTTGGCAGCTCTCGCAATCTTTGCCTGAAACACAAATAAGTTAAGCATCCGGTAGAAAACCTGCTAAAACAAAGAAGAACATGCAAATGATGTGTATGCAATGCAATGTGTTCCTTTTATCCTCAAGGTTTTTCCGTTTTCCGGTCCTGGTATTAGGAGAATTATAATTGGGAAGAAGACCCATATGATGTTCAAATAACGTGACGGCCGTGGAGAATTGGTGCTCATTACCCCGTGTCGGTGCAACAGATAACAAACAGGAGATTCAAAACAAGTCAATCACATAAACTGAAGTTTGAAACAACAAAGTCCCCGAAGGGTGTCAATCAAAAGAACAACAAAGTATATAAATAAAAGGAATCCCACAATAGGCATGTGGGTAATCCAAGTACAATAGCATGAAACTAAACTCTAGGGAGCTCTAAGTCTTGCAACCTCCAACTAAGACGCTTGACATTCTGGAACAACTGAGTTATATCCGGATGATCGGGATCCTGGATGAGTCTCTGAATGAGGAGATCCCTTAGATCAAAGGAAGCATGTAACTTTTCAATCTGTTGCAGGAAAGCCATCTCATTCTTTTTGCTCGGACCCGGCTCGGCTTTTGACTTCTTCATATCAGCTTTCAATTTCAAGTCTTCTATTTCTTTCTGAGCTTCCTTTACTGCTTGTTGGCTTTCTGCTAGACTTTGGAGACGACTCTTCTCTTGATGATAAGCCTTCTGAAGGAGCTCTCTCTGTCCATCCAAAGAATCTTGAAGACCCTTGATGTCCAGCTTATGCTTGAATTCCAACTCTTTCTGCTTCCTCAAATTATCTTCCCATTTTTCTTGCCATAAGGTGACAACTTCATTGGCTTCATTCAGGTCCTTCCTCTCCTTCCGGCGCTGGGCCACCTTGTGAGTTTCAGATAATCCCCTTTTCTTGAAGTAAAGCTCTCTCTCTCTTGAAAATCTTGCTGCTTGAGCCTAACCATCTCTTCAACTTTGTGAGCTCTTTCCTCCAACTTTTGATTCTGCATCTTTAGCTTTTGACATGAATTGTAAGCTTCTTGATTCTCTAACCTGAGCTGTTGAACCAAGGCTTCCAACTTTTGATAAGTGTTAGGATCCACTCTCCCGAAGTATTTCTTCCCTTTTATCACTCTAACTTCCCAAGCGTGGGATAACAGCATGCTCTTCTTGAGATTTCCTTCTGCTGGAAAGTACAAAGATTCCTTGCCTTTTCAATCAAAGGCACATCTCTTAATGGATAACCAAACTGCTTCCTGGACAAGATAGGATTGTAACTGATCCCACCTTTCCTTCCTAACAAAGGCACACTTGGGAAGCTACCACAACTGACCAACAATTCTTTGCCCACAAGATCTCTGTTGCATCCCCATGCAATGTCAACTGAGGTTAAGCCCATTAATCTTTTGGAGCACTTCCAAGATTGTTTCAAATCCTGAAAAGGTCCTTATTTAGGGAGTTGCCTTACAAACCAATTAGCAAATAGGGGAGCACAACAATTTACATGTCCTTTCCTCTTTTCATTTCTATGGTGAACCCCATAGTAAAAGTCACCTAGCAAAGTGGGTATTGGATTTCTTCTGGCAAATATAGTGATAGCTTCCATGTTAATTAAACTCTTCTCTCCTGGAAACAAACTAGTCCCATACACTATCAAAGCAAGCAAGGTGCTGAACTTAGCCAATTTGTTCTCAAAGGCCAGGTCCTTAGCTTCCTTGATAAGAAAATCTAAGAAAAGTCCTTTACCCTTGGTGGCATCCACTTCTTTGCTAACTTTGGATAAATCTAGAAGAAAAGACTCAGCTATATCTTTGGATGAAGGCATCTTCCCTAAGCCATAGTAAAGAGCACCATTTTTTATGGGGATTTTGAGGATACTGGATATCTCTTCTAATGTGGGAGCCAAGATATAGTCAGGGAAAACAAAAACCCTCAGTTGTGGATCATAGAACTGCAGTAGAGAATGCAAGCTATCCCTCTGATCAGTGGTTGGCTTATTCACATAGTCTAGGATCTTTCCAAAATCCTTTCTGAAATCATCAAGCGCTTTTTTCCCCATCAAGCCAATTAACTTCTGAATACCATCTGTCTCTGGATGTGGGAACGTATAATGGACATTTCTCTTCCTTGGAATCTCCATGTTGAAGCAGCAAATATGACCAGGAATAGGAGGTAATGAACCCTGAGAATAAAAAGAACACAAAATGATTAATGATGTTATGATGCTATGCAAGGTAAGGCATGTGATCAGTGATGTGTCTGTGTAGTGAATCAGGTAATCAAGTGTCTGTGCAAGGCCACAACATCATCACAAGTATCTCTGATCAGGAGTTCATGACTTCAGAATCCATAATTAATAGAACAAGATCATATCACTGAAGTGTGCTGGCATACCAGGGTATGTTGAAGTTTTGGGTTCCTGCAAACCTGTAAACCCCTCCCAATCTCACAGGTGTGCTACTCGGGTCAAACATCACGGAATCTCTAGGCCGAATAGCAATAATACATTCACCATTTCCGAGAAATGGCTCATGACCAAATTAGGGAATCGGTTTGGCATTATGTACTACTTAGGGAGGTCTCAGCTGAGTCCAAGGAAACAAGCATCTCTCATAAGTCCCCAGCTTCAAGCACTGAATCGAGAAACAATAGTACATTCATCCTGAAGGGTACAATACTATCGTCATACAAACAGTCTGCCTTAACTGGATTCCTATGAGAGAACCTGGCCATCCTATGCGAGTTCCCAGTGGGCCCTCGAATGCGAGCGGGTTTGCCAACAAATGTGGTCTGCCACTATCATCACTGGAAAGGGATTTTTCCACAAAGGTTCTCAATGATTGGTCCCTTGACTTCACATAACTATCAAGGTAGCGTATTAACCCAGAAAGATTCCGGTATCAATACATTCCCGAGAAGGTCGCAAGTCAAGGCGTGGAACTCACTAATACCAACATAGCAAGATGCCATGATGCCAAAGTGGAACCACTCTAAGTCCTAGGGTGCACTCGAGCCCCGGTTACGAGCTCATCTAATAGTAACCCCATCCCACAAAAAAATGAAAACCAGCACAGCCAAACAGTCCAGTATAATATGATGCATGGAAAATAAATATTGAAAGCAATAAAATAATGCGGTAAAGTAAACTGTAAACGAAAATAGTAAATAAACACAACAACACACACATATAAACACCCATGGAAATAAAAACAAACATGCGCTAGGATTGACTCTACAAGGGAAACCAGAGATTCTGGGTTCGATCCCCAGCAGAGTCTCCAGCTGTCGCTCCCGGGATTTTCATCCTAGTTCAAACGCGAAAGTGGCGCGAAAAAGGTAGAGTCGCCAGCCAGGAATTTTTATCCCGAAGGAACAGGAAAGGTAATACTGCACAAACCTAAGTAAGAAGGAAAGGACAAGGTCATGCGAACCAAAGATCTGGGTTCGGGAGTCGGTTATGACCTAGGAAGGTCTTAGCACCCTAAACCGTCCGCCGTACCCGACGGGATCCACGCTTGGTTGCTTGTTTCAAAGGGTGAGAAATAAAAGATGTTGCTGAATAAAACTGCTACTAGAATTGGAAATGAAATGAGAAAGGGAACTGAAAAAAGAGAATGAGAATAAAAAGGGGGGAAATGTAGGGAAAATAAAGAATGTACTCGAACGGGCCCTACCCCGCTGCCTACGTACCTCATCGGGAAAATGAGGATCAAAGTCGACGTAGTTCGCCTAACCAAGCAGGAACTTTGTTTGTGTTTTTTATGCTGGAACTGCGTATGTCTATGCTCAAGTGTTGCAGGCTCGTCTGGTACGAGTTCATTTACCGTCTTGCATGCGAGACAAGTCATTGCAAGTTCGCGTTGAGAATGAATGAGATTAGAAGAGAAGTTCCCGCAGGACAGTCGCTTATTGTTTGTTGTTTGCTTTTTAAGGTTTTTTATGAATTTGGCACAAGGAAGTGAATTCAAACTCTTTTCCATGGAATGTGTACTTTCTACTACATTCCAAGATGGAATAATAGAACAAGCACACCAAGCAAGGAGAATTTATCCAAGACTTGTTTCCACAGATTAGGGTCTAAGTTCACTAGCTTGCTAAACTTTGTTAAGTGTTTTTGTAGCTGTTGTTAAGAAGTATCTTTTATGTTTTCTTTGTGAAATAACCCCTTGATAAGACTTGTACATCATGCTAGACAATCCTACACCACTCCAAGATGGAATGAATGTAAGTGCCCCATGGAATAAGGCTATACACAAGGGATCCTTTCATGCATTTATTAAGTGTTTTTTTGGATTTTGTTTGAAGATGAGAAAGAAGGACTAAATCACAAAAGGTAAAAACTAAGGGACTAAGACTCAATCCTAATTTTTGTTATTTGTTCAAAAGTGGTCCTAATGGTTTATGTGGTTTTCTAAGCCTAATGAATAAAAGGGAACTAGAAACTACTAGAATTCAACTTACTTCCTAAGAAAGTTAAGTTGATTCTAAGAACAATGGGGAAGCCTATACAAGTGAGAAATTCAAATAATAGGGCAAAAGCATTAAAATTGGAATAAGAAATAAATTCTAAAATTGCATGTTAAGGCCTAAAACTACAAGTAAGCCTAAACTCAACCTAAACTTATTCATTAAAAATTCTAAGCCTAAATCCTAAAACTAAGGAAATTATCTAATATCATCATCCTAAACTCAGTAATTAAACTATACTAAATCATTTTAATATCCTAAGACTAAGCCTAATTAAGCTAATCCTTAATGGAGCATAAGATTCTAAGCTAAACTAGGTAGATTTATCATGTAAAAATGGCCTAAAGATTAATGCACTAAAAATATTAAAAGTCCTAGAAAAATATATGAAATTAATTCCCTAGGGTCCTAAACCTGACTATAGTATTGTGCTAAAAAATATCCTAAAAATTCAGAAGTTAACTATGCTTAAAAGTCACTTAAATCCACCTAAGAATTAACTACAATTTTACACGAATTAAGCTACCAAGACAATGGATAAAATGGCCTAAAAATCTACCAAAAAATATCCTAAGTTCTATTACCAGTCCTCTAATTATAGCAAAAAGAATGGGCTAAAAATCCTACAGGAAGTGGAAAAATAAAATGAACAAAATCATGTGCAACTAAAGAAATCCAATAAAATGCCAATTACATGAAAAATCGAAATTAAATCAAAAATAGCCAAAATGTAGAAAATAAAATTGTCACAAATGTCTAAAATGAATTAAGAACCTACTGGAATTTTTGTAGAATTTTATGATGAATTTTACTATTTTTTATGGATTTAATTCTAACCTATATTAAAACTAAAATTAAATTAAAAGAAATAGAGGAAAGGGGTGTATTTAGTATCTTTTTCAGTTGGGCTTGATAAGGAGGTGTGAAAAGCAGAATAACAAGGCCCAAAATGCAGGCTCTTGGAGGTGCATGTGGTGGACTTTCGGTCAACAATGTTGACTGAACTCTGGGCCGCACGATTCAATCCCTTTATTGGTATTCTCATCAAGCGGACGTGAGGTGAGGGTGCACAAGAATTATGGTACAGGGTCAAGCATGGAGTGCCAATTAGACTGTCCTACCGAACGGTGAGACTTGTCACCGCCGGAATAGGCCAAAATCCCCTATCCTTATCTCTTCCTATTTGGGCGGTGGAATCAAGCGATTTCTTTCCACAAATTTCCAAGGCTTCGGTGGCATTAAACAAGATTTTTATCAGCTTTTATTGTTATTTAACATCTTTAATAACACCACCATTCAATTAAAATGAAAACTTCTTATAAAAAACCTAGAATAAGTTACAATAAAACAATTGAAACCCTAATCTCCCTCCTTCTTCTTCACCTGTGGCACCGCTACGACTCTCTTCGCCGCCACCATAAACAAGTTTCCTCATCAAACTCTCGCCGTCACCATAGCCCTAACTGTTCTTCACCTACAACAACTAAGACTCCATCCTGATTATGAATCTAAGCCTAGCCTCACCGGTAACCCAAGGATTCAACGGACAACCATCAATTGTATTAGACAAGAAGCAAGCAATGATGGAAGCAGATTCAAACCTGTAACGAAGAGTGATTTCAAGAGGCAAGGATTTCGTTCTTTTCTTCGATCCTATTTTTCGTTCTGGTTAGAGCTATAATTGCGTTGCTAAGAGGCGTTTTGCATTATTGATGATGCAGATGATTTGTTCTTGAAGCGCTCATCGCCGGTTGATGTTGATGTCGTGAAGACGACCATGAAGATGAACGAAGCACCGTGACAATGACGATGGTGTTGAATGACGCGAAGCACAGAAGATTATCGACGCTGTGGCAATTTCGATGGCTACTGTAATCGTTGTATGGTCCAAGATTAAAGATGGATTACGAATCTCCCGAATACAACTCAGGTATGAATCATAGACTCGCGATCCTTTCTCTTCTTTTTCGTTCTTTTTCATGTAATAAGATATGAAATATCCATAACTTGCAGAAATTGCAATGTTGTTGATGGATTCGTGAATCACGATACTAATCCCTCATTCTTCTTTGTAGCTTGTTTTTGTAGCAAACATGATGAAACCTCATTGATGATGGCTGCATTTTTTCTTTTTGACTGGAATGAGAGATTAGGGAAGAAATTTGCAGAGGATTTGAGAAGACGTTGAAGGTTGTGGTTGAAGTGTGAAAGATTGAGAGGGTGAAGTTGTGAGGTAATTGGAGAACGAAGAAAAAGAGGGTTGAATATGGATGATTGGAGAGGTTATGAGAAGAGGAAACAGAGAATGGTGAAGGAGAAGTTTGTGAAGAGAGATGAATGAAGTGAGGTCGTGTAGAAGAAGTTGTTAAGAAATTGTGTCGAAGGGAGCTTGAAGTTGTGAAGAAGATCCTGATTTATAGAATATTGAAGAGACTTTGATGAAGAAGTTCAGAGTTAGTTATGATTCAGTTAAAAGTCGCTTAGAGTTAGTTATGATTCAGTTATCAGTTTTGATTTCGGTTAGAGCCATTGTAACTGACTTTACTTATTGAATCTTGCAGGATTTTTTTGTGAAGTTTGTTAAATTGATGTATTGAAGAAGCTGAATCCTTGATGATAGCGAAAGGATATGTTGTTGTGATTGCAGGTCAAAGATGCGAAGAAGTACGTTTGAGATATGGTTGAAGATGGATTTATCAGAGCTGCAGATGAAAGTTATCGAAATCGCGAGAAGTGGATGAAGCTTCTGTTCTTCGGCGCTGATTATTGTTGAAGTCGATGAAGGTCTTTCGGTGGATGAAGAACATTGAAGGTTGAGGATACGAGAGTGAAGTCGGTGATTCCGAGATCAAAGAGGATTAAGATCAGGGATGACGAAGCTTGATGACATTAAATTACAGGTACCATCTTGAATTTCGATTTGGCAGATTTTTCTCATTATGCTGTGATTCTGCGATTTACCCTGCTTCTCTGAATTCTCCCTTGATTCCTCTTTCTCACGTTTTTTCGACATTGATGCGATTCGCTATTGATGTTGTTGAATATTGCTGATATGTGATATCGTTACTGAATGTTGTTCTTGGTTTTCAGGTTAATGGTGATGGAGGTTTTAATGCAGAGTTGAGAAAGGTTCATACTAAAAGGATGAAGATGGTGATGAAGAGTGGATGAGGTTCAATAGACTTCAAGTTGATGAGTTGTGTAGATTGACTTAGAGGGATGTGTTTTCACCGTCATTCTGAATCCTCCCTCTACTTCTTTTTTCTGTTGTTTCCTCCTTCCTCTATCAGTTGTAAAACTGATTTTGTTATATCATTTGAAGCTGAATTTTTTCCCCATATTGGAAATCGTAAATATATTATGTACAAAAAAATGAACTGATATCAAATATCTTGATATTCCCTCTGTTGAATCTTTAATAACTATTTCTTGACTTTGATTTTTTGGAAGTATTTTTTGGATATTGATTAAAATGAAATCAACAAAAAAATAAGGATTTTGAACAAACATAAGATAATGTTCGTTTGGATTGTATATAATAATGAAAATTGATTATTGAAATCAAGAAAAAATAAAATGGATATTTTTTACCAGATATGACTATGATTTGGGTATTTGGTTAGTGAAATGGGATATGGCCATAGTGAAATCAAATGATGAATTGAATGGTAAAAACGAATTTAAAAATGATTAAAAATGGTTTAATGCGAATTAAAGTGAATCGAAAAGTGGATACGGAAAATGGTAATGACTTGGAATGTAAAAGGATGACTTTGGTAATTGGTAAACATGGTTTAACAAACATGACGAATAATATTTTAATTTGTGAATAAGCCAAAGAATGGATCTAGATGACGCTGCATGACATTGGGCCAAAATTTAGGATAAACTTAGATAATGGATATGAATAAGTTTTGATGCACCAAACTTGTATCTCGGATTAAATTCCAACTTAAATCTCAAATCCATATCGCCAAGAAGTAAACAAAGTAAAAGACCACTGATCTTTGCGACCTGAAACCCCGAGTCGTTCATATGGATGAACAGTGATATTGAAGATTCTTGCATCAAAACACTAATTCCACATTTCACTATCGCAATCTGATGAAAAGAGCAACCACCAATAATGAAAGGAAATGAACCTTCAATCATATTGATAACATCCCGATTTAGCATTTTTTATGGATCCTCTGAATAGGAAGAATCTTAGAACTTGGTGATCTTCTGAATAGGAATATTCCCATGATGATATGAATTCAACCCTTGTCTCAAACTTGAGTGCAATAACCAAATATATCACTTATGAATAGGAAAATCCATATCACAAGGAAACGCTTCGATCACATGCCCTAGGAATCGATGAAATGCATAATTATGGATGTTATAGCCTAATAGGGATGCAGATGAATGTGAGGCGTAAGCCCGTAAAGGGAATAAATATGAGGGAAAATTTTGAGGTATTACAGTGAGGACCAAGGAAGTTATTGCAACCTTTAGAATGACCTAAAATCCTCTCTAACTCCAAAACCGAATGTCATTTTTTGTTGAAATTTTTTGACTTTGTTCTTGTTCTTGGAGGAAGAAATTCGTCCCCTTGTGTTTGTGTTAGGTTTGTCTACTTGTATGCAATCAATTTAGGTAAAAAACTTGTGGATTTATGGGCTTATGAAGTAACTTGAGTGTGAAGATTTCTCACTTTCAAATATTCAAAAAATATCATCAATCCTTTCCAATTTTGATCCAATATGATTTTATTTGGTTTCCAATCTTCTTAAACATGACTTAAATGACTTTCAATCAAAGATTTCATGCTTTACTTGATTTTTCATATTTTATATATATTTAAATTGAATTTTAATGAATAAAATCCAAATAAATATAAAATAAATTATAAAAATCTGAATAAATAAGCATTGGGTCGTGTAGGATGTCATTGTAAAGATTGGATTGCAAAATGATAGGCCCATTTGGAAAAATTTGGTTTTAAGGCTTTATTTTCTTCATACACCCCTCAAAAATCTCCCAACATTGACAAGACACAAATCCTTCAATTTTAAGGCTATTAAGGTTTTCTTGGACATTTTGGAAAGCTTAAAGAGTCCTATAACCAACCTCTTTGGTCTCATATCCATATCTTTTACCATTTTCAAATTATGCCCTTTGGAAGATGTTCACTTTTTGTTGACTTTTGAAATGACCTGTAATGTTTTAGCTCATTACTTCCAAATGAAGCATTTTTAGGCTTGGCTTGTGAGACACAAAGTTGTAGAGAATTAAATTTCCTTCAAAATGAGCTTTGGATGGGAATTTTTTGATGAAGCATGTGAAAGTTATGGCTGGTCAAAGTTCAGTTGACTTTTCCTTAGAAAACCCTAATTTAGAAACTCCTGATTCTTGATGATCTGAAACTTCCTAGATGAATCATGATCAACCCTTGATCAAATGATGAATTTTACTTCATAAAATTTATGTTGGCAAAAAATCTTGAAGTTTGACTTTAATTTGACCACAGTTGACCTCAGTTTGACTTTTTAACTACTTTGACTGATTTTTACATATCTGATCATCTGACTGGGCAAGCTCTTTGGGAAAGCTTTGAAACTTGACATGGGGATTCTTGAATGCATGTGGGATGTTATGAAGCTCATTTGACGCCTTGAAAATCATTTTAACCTGAGGACGCTCAAAACCCTAGTTTTGAACCCTTAGCTTAGGAAGAGGCCTTGCCTGGGGAAATTTCCACACTTCTTGATCAATTGGGAGTCTTGAGGACCTTATGATCATTTAGAAGTCTTGAGAGAGATTGTATTGATTGTGGGAGGGAAAATTTTTGGGTTCAACAATATATATATATATATATATATATATATATATATATATATATATCATCAAGTTTGATTCACCAACATAATTCATGTTTACATAAACATCCATCACCAAGATACATACACAAATGCACCACAAAAGGCATCACAACAAAAATCCCCAGCTACCCGGTGCTACATATCAGAGCCGACCGACAAAAGAATGAAGACACGCTTCACAAAAAGACCTCTAGCATACCGACTCTGCAATGCCTCATAGAGCATCATAAAACAGCAGAAGGGTGAGAAATATTATCATAATAATAATACATATAATTATATATCTTAGCATATAAATACACATTTAATACATTCTCACCATAATTCATCTCCAATCGCACATATACATCACAATGTATAAATATCCATATATATATATATATATATATATATATATATATATATATATCAAGCATATTCATCATGCATACTTCCACCATTTCCATCACTCCACATAAAAATACATATTCATGTTTACTCATTAATGCACAAATACAAAGATGACAAAAATTCAAATCCTAGAGACCAACTCACGAATCTATGAAAATGCAATGCGGTACCGACTCAATCTTCTCAAGTTCACTCAGGAACTTATTGGAACCATCACTCGTTACCAATGTAACTCCCCGTCGGGCCTACGATGTTCACCCATTGCTCACACCCCACATGGACACACAATGTTTATGGACTGCTCACACCTCCCACGAGAACACAATACGATTGCTCATACCCCACATGGGCACACAATCATTCATGATCATTTCACCCATTGCTCTCACCTCACATAGGGACACAATGTTTATGGATTGTTCACACCCCACACGGGCACACAATCCGATTGCTCACACCCTACATATGCACACAATCATGTTGAAATCATCGCTCACACCTCACACAGGCACACAATGTTACAACAGATTCACATTAGAATCCCACAACACAAGAATGTACATCATTATGCTTCACATACAAAATGAGTCAAACACTCTTGAAATGCATACATATTCACAATATAATCATGCATTCATCTCATACAATCGCATACAATCTACATTCATTCGCATCAATTACGTCAAACGGCAAACGAATCTTTCACAATCAACGTGCATTCACGTTTAGTTAGTACAACACATTTATGTTGCCAAACGGCCACAACACACAATCAATTCCACAATTCCTTAATTCACATAATTACGATTAATCGAAAAGTCGGGTAAAAATCAGTTAAAATAATATTTTTCGACATCATGAGAAAATACATAATTTTAGCTTCAAAACGAAATATGAAACATTAAAAATGGATAACCGGCTCTGAAGTTACGAAATAAAAATACAAAATAGAACTCCCAGGTCTCACTGAGCGAGGGTTAGCTTGTTGATCGAGGAACTTCCTGCATTTCTCGTTGAGCGATTTTCCTGCTCGCTGAGCGAGCTATACAAGATCAACAGTTCTTCTGCAGAATTTCATACACTTGCTGAGCGAGCCTATCTCCCTTAGAGAGCTCTGCGATTCCAGAATTTCAAGGCTTACGGGAAACATTATTTCTATGCCCAAATCAACTCAAACTCCAACAACACAGAAGAATCAAGTACTAAACATGAACCCTAACATATATTAGTCATTATACTTCCATTTAATCGAGTTTCAACCGTTTAAATCACCGATTTTTAGGATTTCTCACAAAATACCCTAAAAAATCACAACCTCTAAACTCAACCACAACAAGAACACATTCAAACAATCACATACATAATGATACACATTGATAAGATAATAAGATTTCACACCCTTACCCGATTAATTTGATTCCTAGGAGCTATCTTGAAGATTTCCTAGTTTTTCCTCTTTTCCTCCTCTTCCTCTTTCTTTCTTCTTTCTATCTCTCTTTTCTTTCTCTTTCTACTATTATATCTTTCTTTTTATTTCTTTTCTTTCCACCCAAATATTCATTTTCTCACAATTTCTAATTCTACTTAAATTTCTAACTTATCATCAATTAGGAAAGGTCTAAAATACCCTCCATTCTAATTTTCCCGAAAACTCTAAAAAACGGCAAAATAACATAACATGTCAACATATTATATTAACATACCAATTTCACAAATAAAATAATTATCACTCAATTTAAATAAAAGAATCAATAATAAAATGGAATAATCGGAAATCGAGGCGTTACAACTCTCTCATACTTTAGAAATTTTCGTCCTAAAAAATATTACCTGATTCAAACAACTCTAGATACGACTCTCGCATCCAACTCTCTAATTCCTAAGTCATATTGCCTTCCGAAACGCCTCCCCACGCTACTTTCACAAGCACAATATCCTTGCCTCTTAGCTTCTTAACTTCACGGTCCTAAATCTTAATCGGTAAAACCTCAACCGTAAGGTTATCTGTCACTTCAAAAGATTTGAAGGCAACGCCACACGGTAAGCCACACTCAAAAGACTTATGACCTATTTCACCACACTTGTAACACTTAACATAACCATAACCTCCTCCTCCATATCTCTTATCAAAGTTTCCCCTATTCTTGCCCTTATCAACGGGTGTCACATAAGGTCCACTTCTAGCTTGTTATTTTCCCTTCCTCTCATTCAAACTCTTATAATGTGTAGAAAGAGCCTTGCTATCTTCCTCAGAGATCCTACAACATTCCGTCAAATCCGAAAACCTTCTTATCCTTTAATATCCCACAACGTGCTTAATCTCGGGATGCAAACCATTCTCATACTTAATACACTTCGAGAACTCAGCAGTAGTAGCAGAATAATGAGGATGAAATTGAACCAACTCCACAAACTTAGCAGTAAAGTCCACTACGGACATACTACCTTGTTTCAGTTCAAGAAACTCCATCTCCTTCTTCCCTTTCACACTCTCAGGGTAATACTTCCCCAAGAACTCAGTACGAAACAACTCCCAAGTTATCTCTTCATCTTCCACCTCAAGAGTTAGACGCCTACCGGTCCACCAATCATCGGCTTCTTCCTTCAGGATGTGAGATCCAAGCATTACCTTACTCTCCTCCGTGCAATCCATGACTCTGAAGATCCTTTCAACCTCCTTCAACCAAATTTGAGCACCATCAAGATTAAATATTCCTTTGAAGACAGGTGGTTGATTCTTCCTGAACTCATCATTAACATTCACATTCGAAGAACCCTGCACCGCCCTAGCCATTGCTTCCAAAGTAGCCATATTCTTATTATTCCCAAAGACAACAACAAGATTAAACAAAAGTTCAATCATCACAACAACAAGACATACACAACTGACTCGACACTGGCTCTGATACCACTTAATGTAACACCCCCTTTCTATACCCCTAAATAATCAAATAATCATTTAGGCACATATTAAAATTCCATCAGAGTATAATTAGAAACATCGTATAAAAGAGGTATGTCACATTATACATGAAATTAAAACATCCAATACCTGCTCAACAATAGATATGCAACAGTGGAGTAGCTAAATACTTGCACCCACATCTCAATATTTAGAATAAAAGCGGAAAATCTAAACATTGAATAACATCAAACATATATACATACATACATATATATATATATATATATATATATATATATATATATATATATATATATATATATATATATATATATATATATATATATATATATATATATCATCAAGTTTGATTCACCAACATAATTCATGTTTACATAAACATCCATCACCAAGATACATATACAAATGCACTACAAAAGGCATCACAACCAAAACCCCTAGCAACCCGGTGCTACATATTAGAGCCGACCGACAAAAGAATGAAGACACGCTTCACAAAAATACCTCCAACACACCTACTATGCAATGCCTCATAGAGCATCATAAAACATCAGAAGGGTGAGAAATATTGCCATAATAACAATGTATATAATTATATATCTTAGCATATAAATACACATTTATACATTCTCACCACAATTCATCTCCAATCAAACATATACATCACAATGTATAAATATCCATATACATATATATATATATATATATATATATATATATATATATATATATATATATATATATATATATATAAAATCAAGCATATTCATCATGCATACTTCCACCATTTCCATCACTCCACATAAACATACATATTCATGTTTACTCATCAATGCACAAATACAAGGATGACAAAAATGTAAATCATAGAGACCGACTCAGAACTCTATGCAAATGCAATAAGGTACCGACTCAATCATCTCAAGTTCACTCAAGAACTTATTGGAACCATTGCTCGTTACCAATGTAACTCCCCGTCGGACCTACGATGTTCACCCATTGCTCACACCCCACATGGACACACAATGTTTATGGATTGCTCACACCCCACATGGGCACACAATCCGATTGCTCACACCCCAGATAGGCACACAATCATGTTAAAATCATCACTCACACCTCACATACGCACACGATGTTACAATGGATTCACATTAGAATCCCACAACACAAGAATGTACATCATTATGCTTCACATACAAAATGACTAAAACACTCATGAAATGCATACATATTCACGATATAATCATGCATTCATCGTATACAATCGCACACAATCTATATTCATTCTTTTCAATTACGCCAAACGGCAAACGAATCTTTCACACTCAACGTGTATTCACGTTTAGTTCGAACACCGAATCTATGTTGCAAAACGTCCATAACACACAATCATGAGAAAACACATAATTAAAATTAATCAAAATGTCGGTTAAAAATCGGCTAAAAATAATATTTTTCGACATCATGAGAAAACACATAATTTTAGCTTCAAAACGATATGTGGAACGCTAAAAACGGATAACCGGCTCTAAAGTTACAAAATAAAAATACAAAACAGAACTCCCAGGTCTTGCTGAGCGAGGAACTTCCTGCATTTCTCGCTGAGCGAGTTTCCTGCTCGCTGAGCGAGCTATACCAGATCAACAGTTCTTCTGTAAAATTTCATACGCTCGCTGAGTGAGTCTATCTCGCTGAGCGAGCTCTGCGATTCCAGAATTTCCAGGCTTACAGGAATCATTATTTCTATGTCCAAATCAACTCAAACTCCAACAACACAAAAGAATCAAGTACTAAACATGAAACCTAACATATATTACTCATTATACTTCCATTTAATCGAGTTTCAACCGTTTAAATCACCGATTTTTAGGATTTCTCACAAAATACCCTAAAAACTCACAACCTCTAAACTCAACCACAACAAGAACACATTCAAACAATCACATACATAATGATACACATTGATAAGATAATAAGATTTCACACCCTTACCCGATTGATTCGATTCCTAGGAGCTATCTTGAAGATTTCCTAGTTTTTCCTCTTTTCCTTCTCTTCCTCTTTCTTTCTTCTTTCTATCTCTCTTTTCTTTCTCTTTCTACTATTATATCTTTCTTTCTATTTCTTTTCTTTCCACCCAACTATTCATTTTCTCACAATTTCTAATTCTACTAAAATTTTAACTTATCATCAATTAGGAAATGTCTAAAATACCCTTCATTCTAATTTTCCCGAAAACTCTCAAAAATGGCAAAATAACATAACATGTCAACATATTATATTAACATACCAATTTCACAAATAAAATAATTATCAATCAATTTAAATAAGACTCAACAATAAAATGGAATAATCGGAAATCGAGGCGTTACAACTCTCCCATACTTTAGAAATTTTCGTCCTAAAAAATATTACCTGATTCAAACAACTCTGGATACGACTCTCGCATCCCACTCTCTAATTCCCAAGTCATATTGCCTTCCGAAACGCCTCCCCACGCTACTTTCACAAGCACAATATCCTTGCCTCTTAGCTTCTTAACTTCACGGTCCTAAATTTTAATCGGTAAAACCTCAATTGTAAGGTTATCTGTCACTTCAACCTCGTCCATAAGAATAACATGTCACGAATCTGGAACATACTTATGAAGTTGCAAATTATGGAACAATCATGCAAATTCGAAAGATTTAGAGGCAACGCCACACGGTAAGCCACACTCAAAAGACTTATGACCTATTTCACCACACTTGTAACACTTAAAATAACCATAACCTCCTCCTCCAGATCTCTTATCAAAGTTTCCCCTATTCTTGCCCTTATCAACAGGTGTCACATAAGGTCCACTTCTAGCTTGTTGCTTTCCCTTTATCTCATTCAAACTCTTATAATGTGTAGAACGAGCCCTTCTATCTTCCTCAATGATCCTACAACATTCTGTCAAATCCAAAAACCTTCTTATCCTTTGATATCCCACAACTTGCTTAATCTCGGGATGCAAACCATTCTCATACTTAATACACTTCGAGAACTCAGTAGTAGTAGCATAATGAGGATGAAATTGAACCAAATCCACAAACATAGCAGTATAGTCCACTACAGACATACTACCTTGTTTCGGTTTAAGAAAATCCATTTCCTTCTTCCCTTTCACACTCTCAGGGTAATACTTCCCCAAGAACTCAGTACGAAATAACTCCAAATTTATCTCTTCATCTTCCACCTCAAGAGTTAGACACCTACCGACCCACCAATCATCGGCTTCTTCCTTCAGCATGTGAGATCCAAGTCTCACCTTACTCTCCTCCATGCAATCCATGATTCTGAAGATCCTTTCAATCTCCTTCAACCAAATTTGAGCACCATCGGGATCAAATCTTCCTTTGAAGATAGGTGGTTGATTCTTCCTGAACTCATCATTAACATTCACATTCAGAGCACCCTGCACCGCCCTAGCCATTGTTTCCAAAGCAGCAGCCATCGCATTGTCGTTTCTACCAGCCATATTCTTATTATTCCCAAAGACAACAACAAGATTAAACAAAAGTTCAATCATCACAACAACAAGACATAAACAACTGACTCGACACTGGCTCTGATACCACTTAACATAACACCCCCTTTCTATACCCCTAAATAATCAAATAATCATTTAGGCACATATTAAAATTCCATTAGAGTATAATTAGAAACATATTATAAAAGAGGTATGTCACATTATACATGAAATTAAAACATCCAACACCTGCTCAACAATAGATATGCAACAATGGAGTAGTTAAATACTTGCAGCCACATCTAAATATTTAGAATAAAAGCAGAAAATCTAAACATTGAATAACATCAAACATACATACATACACACACACACACACACACACACATATATATATATATATATATATATATATATATATATATATTTATATATATATATATATATATATATATATATATATCATAAAGTTTGATTCACCTATATAATTCATGTTTACATAAACATCCATCACCAAGATACATATACAAATGTACCACAAAAGGCATCACAACCAAAACCACTAGCTACCCGATGCTACATATCAGAGCCGACCGACAAAAGAATGAAGACACGCTTCACAAAAAGACCTCCAGCATACCTACTGTGCAATGCCTCGTAGAGCATCATAAAACTGCAGAAGGGTGAGAAATATTACCATGATAACAATGCATATAATTATATATCTTAGCATTTAAATACACATTTAATACATTCTCACCTCAATTCATCACCAATCACACATATACATAAATATATATATATATATATATATATATATATATATATATATATATATATATATATATATATATATATATAATCAAGCATATTAATCATGCATACTTCCACCATTTCCATCACTCCACATAAACATACATATTCATGTTTACTCTTCAATGCACAAATACAAAGATGACAAAAATGAAAATCATAGAGACCGACTCACGACTCTATGCAAATGCTATGCGGTACCTACTCAATCATCTCAAGTTCACTCAGGAACTTATTGGAACCATCGCTCGTTACCAATGTAACTCCCCGTCGGGCCTACGATGTTCACCCATTGCTCACACCCCACATGGGCACACAATGTATATTGATTGCTCACACCCCACAAGGGCACAAAATCCGATTGCTCACACCCCACATGGGCACACAATCATATTGAAATCATCGCTTACACCTTACATAAGCACATGATGTTAGAACAAATTCACATTAGGATCCCACAACACAAGAATGTACATCATTATGCTTCACATACAAAATGACTAAAACACTCTTGAAATGGATACATATTCACGATATAATCATGCATTCATCTCATACAATCACACACAATCTACATTCATTCGCATCAATTACGCCAAACGGCAAACGAATCTTTCACAATCAACGTGTCTTCACGTTTAGTTCGAACACCGCATTTATGTTGCCAAATGGCCACAACACATATCAATTCTACAATTCCTTAATTCACATAATTACAATTAATCGAAATGTCGGGTAAAAATCGATTAAAAATAATATTTTTAGACATCATGAGAAAATACATAATTTTAGCTTCAAACGATATGTGGAACGCTAAAAACGGATAACCGGCTCTAAAGTTACGAAATAAAAATACAAAACAGAACTCCCAGGTCTCGCTGAGTGAGAAACTTCCTGCATTTCTTGCTGAGTGAGTTTCCTGCTCGCTGAGCAAACTATACCAGATCAGCAGTTCTTCTGCAGAATTTTATACGCTCGTTGAGCGAGCTCTGCGATTCCAAAATTTCCAGGCTTACGGGAAACATTATTTCTATACTCAAACTCCAACAACACAGAAGAATCAAGTTTCAACCATTTAAATCAACGATTTTTAGGATTTCTCACAAAATACCCTAAAAACTCACAACCTCTAAACTCAACCACAACAAGAACACATTCAAAAAATCACATACATAATGATACACATTGATAAGATAATACGATTTCACACCCTTACCCGATTGATTTGATTCCTAGGAGCTATCTTGAAGATTTCCTAGTTTTTCCTCTTTTCCATTTTTCCTCCTCTTCCTCTTTCTTTCTTCTTTCTATCTCTCTTTTCTATCTCTTTCTACTATTATATATGTTGCTCCCAAAGATTTGCATCCCGGTGTAGACGCAAACGGTCGGCGAAAAGAGAAAATGAAAGTGAACTGAATAGAGTCGCCAGCTAGGCATTTTTATCCCGAAGGAAAGGTAATGCTGCATAAACCTGGAAAGAGATGGATAAGAATGTTGCGAACCAGAGAAACTGAGAAAGGGGATTGGTTACAACCTGGGAAGGTATTAGCACCCAGATTTTCCGTCGTACTCGACGGGATCCACGCTTACAAGATTGTGTTTAGAGGGGTAGTGTATGTGCTATCTGTGTGCAAAAGCTAGGAATGAATGTACAGGTGTCAGTGCAAAAGGGTGAATGCTCAAGAACTGAGGCTTAGAAAAGAATACTGAGAGAGGGGAATGACAAAGAGACTTTTGTTCGATAACTGTTAAGTTATGCCTGCGTATCCTCTCGTTCAATGAGGAAGTCAGAACACCGTAGTTTGACTCAAAGAGACTGGAAATAAATTGACTGTGAACTGCTTGCTTGTCTATGCTCAAGTGTATGACTCGTTTGACTCGAGTGTGTAAACACCCCAAATTTGCCCTCACCCATTCACACCATGGCTTGTGATCATTTCATATGCATAAACACAATCATACCACCTCATATCTCATTCTTGATTCACTGCATAGATTCTAAGTCATCTGCACCTAGGATTTGAGATCTAAGCAATCCAAGAGCTTCTTGAGTCAATCCAAAGGCCACCAATCACTTCAAAGGGGTCCATGTGTGTTCTTGTATCATATCACATCCACTCAAAGTCAAAAATGCAAAAGAATCACAAGAACTGGAAATGGTGTGGATGTAGAGCCAGGTTTAACTGCACAGATGACCTAAAATTAGGGTTTTGGTTTCAGAGGCCATAACTCCAAATTTTTTGGTCATTCTTGTTTCTATTGGTCTCTATATGGTATAGGGAGTATGCATATCAATTTTCATGAAGAAATTCCATGGGGAAGTCATCTGATCAAGAGTTGACTTTTCAAGCAAGTCAGTGCAAAATCAGGGCATCTGAGGCCCCCAATGACCCAACCAATGGGCATTCTTCATCAATTTTAGTGTATATGATCTTTATTTGATCATGGAAGAAGGTTGAAGTTCACAAAAATCAAGAATTTGAAGTTTTTGCAAAGTTGACTTTTTAGGGCATGTTTGACTTTTCAAGAATATGTCATTTTGTGCCATTTTTCAAGCCTTGATTCTTGATCCAAAAATGCTTCAAATGAGAAAACCTTGGTCATGAAAGTTGTGGAATGCATTTTTCCCTTTTCAAAAAGTACAAGAACATGATCTAATTCATTTTGGATCAAAAGTTATGGTGTGACAAAGTTGGCAAAAATCACTAATTTTCAAGACATGCCTCAAATGAGAAATTTGCAAAATCATGAACCAAGGCCATTTGTAACTTCTAGTTCACTTCAAACCAATGTACAAACATCACATGAGTTCTAAAAATCAGAATTGGACCAAAGTTTCTCATGATCATGGTTTGTATAACAAGACTTTTTCATGAAGTTCCAAAAGTAACCAAGTTGCAAAACCATCATGATGCTTCTTACCACTTGTTGCATTGGCCTTTGAACCACTCTAGCCTCCCATACACACCATGCTGCGCCAGCCCTAGCCATTGTACCAAGCTAGAACTCAAGCCATACCTCTCTTACAAAAAGTTGACTTTTGGCAAAAGCAAACATCCCAATCACAGCAGGCCATGTCACATCCTCTGGCCACTTGGAATTGTTTATACTTTCCATTTGCAAGCAAAACATAACACCAAGCCCAACTGAAACACACCACAACATTACATTCACAAAAACACTCCATCAAGCAAAGCTCTTCGAATCTGCCTCCACAAACCTCAAACACTAAAACAAGTTCCACTACTCAACTCACCATGCCTCATTAAGCCCAAACCAACAAAGAACCAAGCCTGAATCAAGCAAGAACACCACTTCTCCATTTTCACTCCAACTTGCAGTTTCTTTCGAAACCCATTCCACAGGCCATAAACATCCAAACAAACTCCACAAACCTTCTTAAAACATCACCCTGATCACAAAGAACCACTCACATTGGCCTGAAACTGCCTGCATCACCATTGCCATTTTCAACTGAGCTTGAGCAGAAGCTGTTCAAACTCTTCATCTAGCCAGCATAAACTTCTCCAAAGCATTCAAGCATCATCCAGAGGTCATAAGGGGTGGATTTCACAAGGATGGGAGGTCTGAAAGTTGCTGGAGTGAAAGCTTCGAATCTCAGGTAGCTCAAGAAATATTTTTCCAGAAATCATTTTTTATGTTCTAAACTTGTTCTCTATGCTTCACTGATTATCCTGGTGCTTTTAGTTTTGAAAATGGTGATGAAATGAGAATTTAATTGATCTCTGAAACTTTTTTGCCCTAGTTCTTGTTTGCTTCGATTCAGCCTTTCCTGGAAAAATAAATTTGTTTTGAGTGAGGGTTATGATTCGTGAGTGAGTGGGAAACATTTCTGTTCAATTAGATTTCATTTTCATAACGTATGGAGTGAGTTTGAGGTTTGGGGTGAACGGAGAAGATGACCGGAACACTGTTCCGGTCATCTGAAAGTGTTTAACGGCGCAATTAGGGTTTAAGCATTAATTAGTCATTTTTGAATTTGAGCCGTAGGATGTGGCGCGCAGTCAACTCCCGCGCGTGTGACTTTGAATTCAAGCCCTTGGATCAGCTGACTTCTCTTTAATTCATTTATTTTCATTTTATTTTCATATTTTTCTCATTTGTTTTGCTTAATTTATTTAAAATAGCAAAAATATCTTAAAAATTATGAAACTTTTTCTCAAGAGTTTTATTAATTTTTATGACACAAAATTATTTTTATTTTCATTTTTAGCATTTGAAATGTATTTTTAAATAATTAAAATATTATTTTTAATTGATTAATGAGAATTAATTTATTAAAAATACTTTTAAGTATCTAAAAATCACCAAAAAATTCATGAAATGTTCTAAGACATTTAGAAACATTGTCCAACCTTCAAACCAAATTTCTTTTTGGATCTTGATGTATTTTGATAATTTTTCATTGAATTAAAATCATTTTTGTGCATCAATTTGATCCATAGTTCAAAAAAATCACTTCTGTCTATCCATGAAGAGTTGGACATTGATTCTTCTTGCATTGCATTATGTTTAGCATGTAGTTTTTGAGATTAAATTGCCATGATTTGATCTTGCATTTTCAAATTGTTTGACATTTTTCTTGTTTAGGAACCCTAAAAACCCTAGAAACTTGTAAAAATCATAACTGAAGATTGGTTAAGAGTTGAGACTTCTCCTTTGGGCAGTGGTTTAGTATGGGATTAGGGGTCCTTTGTGTGGCATTTTCCATTTTTTATATTAGGGTTTGCTTCTGGTTTTGGTTTGTGTTTGATGTTTGATTCATAAACCCTAATTTGGGCTTCCATATGCATCCATCTTGCATTCTCTTGCATAACATGACTTGCCATGACATTCCATGCTTCCATGTGATTCATTTGACATCATAAGACATATAGAAAACATGTTTGATCATTGCATCATGTATTTGCCATGTTGTATGTCATGTGCACTTCATAACTTTTCATGTGTTTTCATGGTTCCTAACTTGCTTCATTTGCATTCATAAGCTTGATGATCATCCACATGTGTTGTTTCTGGTTTGTAGCATCTCATAGCATCATTAGCATCATGCATATGCTTCTGGTTTTGCTCCTCATCATGTCATCTCATCCCATTTTTGCATTGCATTGCATTCCTTTTCTAACATTTCAGGTGGTAAGTGAACTTGAGAAGTGAATTTGCCTTCACTTCTCATAACCTTTCTTTCCATCTCTCTTGCATCCATTGCTGCATTTGTGTTTGTGTTTGAATTTGAGCTTTCTCATTCTTCTTCTTCCCACTTTCTTTCTTCAAGTGACTTGACTTCTTGAATGAAGCAAGTTGCTTTGCTTCTCTTGATCCTTTCATCTGCTTCCTGGTGGTTCCATTGAAGATTGTTCTTGCAAACCTCACAAACCTTAGGAACAACCAAGCATGACAATGATTAGGGTTTTGATTAGTCTCCCCTCTTAGTTTTACCTTTGTGTCTCTTTTGAGTCCTCTTTTCTCATCTCAAAATCAGGGACTAAACCCTAAAGGCTTTAAGGCTTTGTGATTAAGTTTATGCCTGCATCCTTCTCTTAGGATGGAGTGTATAACTTTAATCCTAAGTGTTGAACCCTTAATGTGTTTAAATCCCTTAATCAATTCACTTAATAAATATCAAGACATCATACTTGTAACTTGGGCCTTGCATTAGGGTTCTAATTCTTCCTTAATTGGTTAAGAAGGACTGACCCTAGTGTTAATGGACAAGTCCCCCTCAAGTTGTCTTACAAATCATAAAACTCACTTCATCATCATATCACTAAATAAAATCCACTTAATCAAAGGCTTGTTTTGTCATGAGTTTAATCCCTAATCATGGATTAAGTTGAGGAATTTTCCTCAGCTTAAACATTCTCATCTATTATCCTTCTATTAGGATGGTGTAATGAGTCTGTTTAATCCTTGATTATGGCTTAATCTCATTACTTAACACTAAACAAAAACCACCAAAAACATCTAAATAATCACAAGTAGGTTAATGATCTTAATCCTACACCAAAGGTGATTAAGTGTGAGAAGCTGACTTCACACTTAAGGTATTCTCATTACCCCTAATCAGAGGGAAGATGTGATGAGTTTACTAAATCCATTGGTTTAGGCTTAAGCTCATTAACTTATGACAAACTTTCAAAAGCAATAAAAGACTGAAAACACAAAAACAAACAATAATCGTCTCCTCCGGGACTCTTTTCTCATCTCACTCATTCATAAACGAGAACTCGCTTCTTCCGTCTAATGCAAGACAGTTTGCATCTGTGCCAGACAGATCATACACTTGAGCATTGACAAGCAAGCAGTTCACAAGTCAATTCATCTTTCAGTCTCTTTGGGTCGAACTACGGTGTTCTGACTTCCTCATTGCACGAGAGGATACGTAGGCATAACTTAACAGTTATCGAACAAAAGTCTCTGTATATTCCCCCTCTTTCCAGCTTCATTCTTTAGCCTGATGATCTTGAGCATTTTATTCTTGTTCTTACACTGACACATCATTTATACACTTCACATTTCTTTTACACTGACACCTGTACATCCTTTTCCAGCTATTTTACACACAAATTGCACTGACACTACCCCTGTAAAACACAAATCTTTCAAGCGTGGATCCCGTCGAGTACGGCGGACAATCTGGGTGCTAATACCTTCCCAGGTTGTAACCAACCCCCTTTCTCAGTCTCTCTGGTTCGCAACCGTCTTATCCATTCTTTTTCTAGGTCTATGCAGCATTGCCTTTCCTCCGGGATAAAAATGCCTAGCTGGCGACTCTATTCATCTCCAGTGAGTTCACGGCTGTGTGTTCTCATTGTTCTTTTCGCCGACCGTTCGCGTCTGTACCCCATTTGACTTAGCCTCATTTGGTGGGAGCGACAGCTTGGCGACTCTGCTGGGGACCCTTATATTGCAACCAGGGCTTGTGGTTCTTTTTGTGGGTTCCTCCTAGCGCTTGTTTGATTTGTTGTTTACTGGGGTGTTATGTGCTTATTTGTGTTTGTATATTTGTATTTATTTTTGCCTTATGTACAGTTTTGTTTACTGCTTTCTTTATAGCTTTATGCATATATATTCATATTGCCATACTGTGCTGCTGGCTGGATCTGTTGTTTGCTTTGGTGGGTGGGTGATTCATTGAGAGTTAAGGTCCTATACCTGGGACCTGAGTGACACCTAGGCTAGAGTGGATCATATTCTTTCCCATTCCATCTCGGTCTGGTGCGGGAATATGAAACACGGTTCAGATATGGGTTTCTTTTTGAGAACTCTGTGTTGCAGATTTCCTGCAATGCTAGGGCTATCTGGGAAGCCTGCTAAGTCTGGATGACCTTTAGTATTGACCTTCAGAAACTGAGGTGAATTAGAGGAGGAACTTTTATGGTTATTGTAAACACTGTGCCTCCGGGTTAGAAGTGTTTACACTTCTCATAACTGATCCAAGTCTGAGGATCCTTGTTTTAGAACACCACCTGTGAGGGGGTTGGGCTGTTTACAGGTTTGCAGGTACCTTGACCTCAGAATACCCTGTTACTTTGTTTGTTTAAGAGTACTCCATTTTGGGACAGTTCTTGTGATTCTACAACCCTGGACATGTGGCTCTTTATTTGAGCCCCCTACCCTGGTTACTGGATTTATAGACCTCCATCTGGATTTCTTGGATATACTTGGACCCATATCAGGGCATTTTGATCAGATCCAGCTCAGTCACAAACCCTTGCATCTCATTTGCATACATAAACATTGCATCATATTGACATTTGCTTATTTGTGTTTCAGGGTATCCACTTTCATCTTTGGTTTTGGTTTTGACCCCACCTTCAGCACTGACCTATCTTCATCAGCATTTGCTTCAGCTATCTACTTCAGTTATCTGCACCAGCCAACCAGTGGCTCATTCTTCAGTGTTATCATCAGCACCTGTCACCACTCATCTTCAGCATCATGGCTCCTAAAAAGAGCAACATCACCTATCACTTATTCCAGCCAGAGTTATCTGACATCAGGAGGATTCAGACCCTGATCACTCCAGATCACATACCATTGTTCAGGGAACACTATGGGGATATACTTGATATGGTTATGGATCTGGACCCTTCACAGAGAAGCCTGATCCACACTTGCATTCAGTTTTATGATCCTCCACTAAGATGTTTCACTTTCCAAGACTTTCAGTTGGGCCCTCTATTAGAAGAATACTCATCATTGGTTGGTTTGCCTATCAGGGGTGGAATCCCTTTCAACCCTGAGATGGTCTTCCCTGGTAATGGAGAAGTAGCAAAGGCTCTGCATCTGGAACCTGTCCTGATTGAGCAGCATATGACTTCTAAAGCTGGAATCCCTGGCTTCCATCTGGACTTCTTGATCTCTCAAGCTACCCTGAAAGCCTCTTTAGGGGAGTGGAAAGTTGTCTGTGCCTTATTGGCTTTGAGCATATATGGAATTGTATTGTTTGCAGATGAGCCTCGATTCATTAGCAAGAATGCAATCCATCTGTTCATCTTGAAGAACCCAGTGCCCACTTTATTGGGGGATCTCTACTATTCAGTGCATCAGAGGAATGAAAAGCAGAGGGGAAGATTAGTGAGGTGTTGTGCTCCGTTGTTCCACACTTGGCTTCTCAGGCATCTGCCCAGGACAGATGCATTTTTGAATCCTCATCAGCAGAGCAACTGGGCTAAGAGACTCACTGCTCTAACTTCAGCCGATATCAGATGGTGCACTCAAAGCACCAAGGGTAGGGATATCATCACCAGCTGTGGGCATTTTCCCAATGTGCCCCTAATCGGAGTTAAGGGCAGTATTAATTACAACCCTCTGCTGTTTAGAAGACAACTGGGCTATGCCCTGGTCCACACTCCTAAGGCACAGGACTTGGTTGAAACTCTTTATTGTGAGAACAAGATTAATCTGGCTATTGTTAGGCAGGCAGCCTGGGCCTGGGATAATGTTCAAACCAAGGGAATAACCATTTTGGGGAAGTGCAACAATGTGGCATCAACACAATATTATGAATGGTCCCGTGCCAGGGCCCATTTCTCTGGGATGCCCTTTACTATAGAAGATATGCCTGAATCATCTTCAGCACCACCTGTCACTGTCAGTTTGGAGGAGTTTGAGAGTTTGAAAGAAAGAAATGAGAAATTAACTCAAGCTTTGCAGAAGACCCTCCGGGAGAGGAGTGATGGTATGAGGGAGGTTGAGAGATTGGAGAAGTTGAGAGTGGAGCATCTGGTTAAGATTGAGAAGTCTGGGGATTATATCAAAAAGTCTAAAGCTGGAGAACAAATTCTGAAGAATGCTTGCAAAGAAGCCCAGTTCCAGAGGGCAAGGACATACTTGTATCTGAAGGAGAGCCAGGCCCGGTGGGTCAAGATCACCGAGGCTCGTACTCTGGAGGACAAGAGAGTTCAAGACAAGATGGAGCAACTGGAAGCTAGTGCAAAAGTGCAGCAAGAAGCCCTGGCAGCAGCCCAGAGGGAGATATCAGAGCTGAAGATCAAAGCTGGAGTGAAGAGGTCAAAGGACCAAAGCCAGCACAGGAAGCTAACAGCAGCTGTTACGACCCGGAATCTCCTCATCAGGAATCTCACGGAGCGTCCGGTTGATCCTGTGACCGAAGCACTTCTCAAGGAAGTTCGTGAGGATGAGTTTGGTCTTGGTGTTTGACCATTTGTTTGTTGTTGCTTTCATTCCATGTACTTTTATTTTCCTGTAATGTATTTTGACCCCTCAGAGGGCTTGTATTTGTAAACAAACTATGTACCATTTTGCTTTTGTAATATATGTATTAGTCCGAGTTTCACTTCAAAAGCAACATCAACAGCATCTTCAAGGGTTTGGAAGGGTCAAAACTGAATGCCAAGCCGGATACCTTGAAAACAAATAGGCATACTGCATTGCATGCTAACCCTTTGTTTGTTTTGTAGGTTTTTATTTCATTGCCACTAACTCTGTTGTGATGTTCAGGAACTATTGCTCGACGCCGAGTATTTCCCCTCAACCGTCTGCACCGTTATCCGACCCGTAACAACCTTCCGGGCATTCAAATGGATCAGATGCAGCAGGACCTTACTGAGGTCAGAAATCAAATGGCGAACGAAAGGCTAGAGATGAGGAATCAAATGACTCAGTTTATGGAAGTGATGAACAACATGGCTCAGAGCCAGGAAAGATTGAGGGCCATGGTGGAAAGGCAAAATCAAGAAGATCCACATATAGGGACTGCCGGCACCAGCAACAATGAAAGGGTCCAACCCCATGTTAACCCTCCTGTATTTGGCCCCCACCTCCATCCTGAGGTCAACATCCCTGCAAATGTTCAAGGGACTGCCACTGCAGCCAGGGTACTTCAAGAAGACCCCCAAGAGGATCAGTTTACAGTAATGGGTGCTGGGGAAGAAGCTTATGATAGAAGGTTGGATGAGATAGCTGAGAAATTGAGGTCCTTAGAGTCTCAAAACTCTCTGGGTTTCGACGTCATGGACATGGGCTTGGTAGACGGGGTCAGGATCCCCCATAAGTTTAAGCCTCCTTGTTTTGAAAAATACAACGGGACTTCATGCCCCCGGACTCATTTACAGTCATTTCTGGGAAGGCTGGAGGCCTATACAATGGATGAGAAGCTCTGGATGTTCTATTTCGAGGATAGCTTGACTGGAGCGTCAAGAGAATGGTACTCTCACTTGACAAGGGCAACTATCAGATGCTGGAAGGACCTGGCAGAGGCCTTCATCAGACAATATCAGTACAACTTAGACATGGCACCCAACAGGACTCTCCTAATGGGAATGTCACAGTCGTCAAGGTAAAGTTTCCGAGAATATGCCCAGAGATGGAGGCAATTGGCTGCTGCTGTTCAGCCACCTATGTCTGAAAGGGAAATGGCAGATATGTTCATGAACACCCTTCAGGGGACTTATATTGACAGGCTGGCTGCTTTCTCTTCCACTAGCTTTGCAGATGTTGTCATAGCGGGAGAGAGAATTGAAAGCCTATTGAAGATGGGTAAGATTTCTGACAATGGTGCAAGCTCGTCCAGTAGTACAAGAAAGCCTTTTGCAGGCCCAAGAAGAACTGGCGAGACCAATGCCATCCACACCAACAGGGGCAGGCCCCAATATGTTCACAGATCAGTGGCAGCAGTCACCATTCCTGCTCCAGCTCATCCTCAACCGGTTTATCAACCTCCGCAACAAAACTATCAGCCACAACCTCAGTACCATCAACGGAATCAGTATCCTCCGAGAAATTACAACAACAGCAACACCAACAACAATAACCAGCAAAGGCCTTTCCAACAGAGGCCTTCTCAAGCCAACAGGGTAATCGATCCGATCCCTATGCCATATGCTACATTGCTGCCACAACTCCTGAAACTCAACCTAGTTGAGCTAAGGACGTTGGCACCTCCAGATCCCAACAATCTACCCAGGAATTATGACTCCAACGCTAGGTGTGCCTTCCATTCAAATGCACCTGGCCACAGTACAGAAAAGTGCAGAGCCCTGCACATGAAGGTACAAGACCTGGTAGACTCGAAAGCTCTGAATTTCGCACCACCACCCAATGTCAATAAGAACCCCATGCCAAACCATGGTGGTCCCAGAATTAACGCTATTGAAGAAGACAAGCCGTCTTATTTAATAACCAGTGTGGGTCAGATCCGGACACCTTTGGTAGAAATCAAGGCCCAACTCCTCGAATGTCAAACGTTCCCGGGGTGTGAGTTGGGGTGTGCTTACTGCAATATCTCAGTCAATGGGTGCGACAACCTGAGGAATGGCATAGATGGTCTCATTCAGAGTGGCCAGCTTCAGATCACTACATCATTTCCTACAAATCCAGCAATCTCATCAGCAACAACTCCAGAACCTCCTACAACTGCAACAACCATTGTTCCTGACAATTCTTCGGCTTCATCAACAAGTACTTCATCTATTATCTCAACTGATCAGTTATCAACAAATTTTTCTTCTACAACTCCAGCACCACTCCATTTTGAAACTCCTACAACAACAACATCCATCCTTCCACCAATGTCTCCTACAACACCAGCAACAAATCATGAAGATGTCTCAACTGTCACAATATTTTATGATCCTGAAAACAACTCTGCCTACAACTCAGAAAGTGCTGCTCCCATCAGAGCACCAGTTACAATTTATTACGATCCACAGACTATCACAGTTCCTTCCGCAGCTGCAATCAGTCCAGTCACTATCACGGTGCCTGGACCAGTACCTTATGAAAGCAGTAATGCTATCCCCTGGCATTACGGCTCTGACCTGTACTGCGAAGGACAAAGAATCACTTTTGAATCACCAACACCTGCACCACAAATTGACAATGTGGGAGGAGGCGGAGGCTTCACCCGAAGCGGACGTCTTTTCGCTCCACAAATTCAGAGACCCACTGCCGAAGCAGAAGCTGCTGCTAAGGCAAAAGGAAAAAGCTTGGTGCAAGATGAGCAAGTTGTTAAAGGAGCCTTGAAAACACCCTTTGACCAAGAGGTTGATGAGTTCATGCGAATCATCAAAAAGAGTGATTATAAAGTAGTGGATCAGCTTTATCAGACGCCTTCCAAGATCTCAATCCTATCATTGCTTATGTGCTCCGAAGCCCATCGGAATGCACTACTCAAAGTCCTGCACGCAGCTTACGTGCCTGAAGAGATCACTGTCAATCAGCTGGAAGCGGTAGTTGGAAATGTCAATGCTAGTCACGGACTAGGGTTCACCAATACTGATTTGACAACGGAAGGCCGCAACCATAACAAAGCCTTGCACATAACCATGGAATGTAAAGGTGCTGTCCTTTCCCATGTGCTGGTAGACACGGGGTCATCCCTTAATGTCTTACCCAAGAAGGCCCATGTGAAGCTAGAATATGATGGATTGGCGTTGAGACCCAGCAACCTGGTGGTGAGAGCCTTTGATGGTTCAAAAAGGTCGGTTCTGGGAGAGATTGAGTTGCCCATAACGATTGGCCCGCAGACCTTCAAAACGACCTTCTACGTGATGGATATACAGCCTGCCTACAGCTGTCTATTGGGTAGGCCATGGATTCACGCCGCTGGCGCCGTGACCTCTACCCTTCACCAGAAGTTAAAATATGAGTGGGAGGGTCAAATCGTTACAATCTGCGGAGAAGAGGATATTTTTGTCAGCCACCTGGCTACCTATAAGTATATTGAGATGGATGGGGAGATCCACGAAACAATGAGCCAAGGATTCGAAGCCTTGAATGTGAATGAAACATCTGCTGTGCCTGGTACTTCAATATCATCATACCAACAAGCCCGGAAGGTTGTTGAGGGAGGAAACGCCCAAGGCTGGGGCAAACTGCTATCGGTGGAGAAGAAAGAGGACAGATTTGGGTTTGGTTACAAACCAACTCAACAAGATCAAGCAGCGGCTGCGAAAGAGCCCAATTTTGTGAGTGGGGGGATGCTTACCCCTGATGCTATCAACTGTCTGGAAGACGAGCTGGAAGAAGAACGCAACCTGGAAAGATGGATTCGTCCAAAGATCCCGGGGAGCAGTATCTCAAACTGGTCTTCCCAGGAAATTATAAGAGTTACTCATGCAGAGTAATTATTATTTCCTGTATTTTTATAAGCATGCATCAAAGTCTTGCATCTTGCCCAAGATGACAAGACTCATTTTGTAATCGGGCCATCTGTACTTTTTGTGCAAACAAGATTAATCAATGAAATATCAGACATCTTTTTGCAAATGAGATTTTTCTTTTCCGCTCACTGTTTTTCCATTTTTCTTTTTGTACAAAAAAATAAATGGCAGTGTTTTCAAAATGACAACTTTATTTCACTTTTCTATAACAAGATTAAAATCAAATCACTAAAATGAACAAACTGAACCCTTGCAGAGTGTGCCTTCCAGACAGCACCGACAACAGCACGGCTATGACTTCGTATGACTTTGACAATCCGATCAATCAAGCTGATGAAGGGGTTGAAGAAGAATATGAGCTTCCTGAAGAGCTAGCCAGGTTGTTAAGACAAGAGGAAAAGGTTATTACTCCTCACCAGGAGGAAGTTGAAGTGATCAATCTTGGTACAGATGAAGACGTGAAAGAGGTTAAAATCGGGGCCTGCTTACAAGACTCAGTGAAGAGACAACTGATTGACCTGCTTCAAGAGTATGTGGACGTGTTTGCTTGGTCTTACCAAGATATGCCAGGGTTGGATACCGACATCGTCGTGCACAAGCTGCCTTTAAGAGAAGAATGCCCGCCAGTTAAGCAGAAACTGCGCCGTACTCGTCCAGACATGGCAATGAAAATCAAGGAAGAGGTACAAAAGCAATGGGACGCCGGGTTCCTTGCTGTAACTAGCTATCCACCGTGGGTTGCTAACATAGTACCTGTGCCTAAGAAAGACGGAAAAGTAAGAATGTGTGTTGACTACCGGGATCTGAACAGAGCCAGCCCAAAAGATGACTTCCCATTACCTCACATTGACGTATTGGTGGATAACACAGCTCAGTTCTCGGTATTCTCCTTCATGGACGGATTTTCAGGATACAATCAGATTAAAATGTCACCTGAAGACATGGAGAAGACAACCTTCATCACACCCTAGGGCACGTTCTGCTACAAGGTAATGCCATTTGGGCTCAAGAATGCCGGCGCAACATATCAACGGGCTATGGTGACATTATTCCACGATATGATCCATAAAGAAATCGAGTGTTATGTGGATGACATGATCGCCAAGTCCCTTACTGAAGAAGATCATCTGGTAAATCTGCTGAAACTGTTCAAGCGTCTGAGGAAGTACCTACTGAAGTTAAACCCCAACAAATGCACATTCGGGGTGAGATCTGGTAAGCTGCTGGGCTTTATTGTAAGCGAGAAGGGGATTGAAGTTGACCCTGACAAAGTCAAAGCCATCCAAGAGATGCCTGCACCGAAAACTGAGAAAGAAGTTCGAGGGTTCTTAGGTCGATTAAACTACATCTCGCGGTTCATATCTCACCTTACAGCAACTTGTGAACCCTTGTTCAAACTACTGAGAAAAGAACAGACGGTCAGGTGGAACAAAGACTGCCAAAGGGCTTTTGACAAGATCAAAGAATACTTACAAGAACCTCCAATCCTTATGCCTCCAGTTGAAGGAAGACCTCTGATAATGTACCTGACAGTATTAGAAGAGTCGATGGGGTGTGTGTTGGGCCAGCATGACGAGTCTGGTCGAAAAGAGTATGCAATATACTACCTAAGCAAAAAGTTTACCGACTGTGAACAACGTTATTCACTGCTCGAGAAAACTTGCTGTGCTTTAGCGTGGGCTGCTCGCCGACTGAGACAGTATATGTTGACCCATACTACTTTGTTGATATCAAAAATGGACCCAGTCAAGTACATTTTCGAGAAGCCAGCACTTACCGGACGGGTTGCAAGATGGCAGATGATTCTCACAGAATACGATATCCAGTACACCTCTCAGAAAGCCATCAAGGGCAGTGTACTATCTGAATATCTGGCTGAGCAACCCATTGATGATTACCAGCCTATGAGGTTTGACTTCCCTGATGAAGACATCATGTTCATAAAAGCAAAAGGTCATGAAGAGCCTGTTCACACTGAAGGGCCTGACCCGGAAGAAGAATGGACTATGATGTTTGATGGGGCTGTTAATATGAATGGCCGTGGTGTTGGTGCAGTACTCATTACACCTAAGGGAGTTCACATGCCTTTCTCAGCGAAACTCACTTTCAACTGCACTAACAACGAAGCTGAATATGAAGCTTGCATTATGGGTCTTGAGGAAGCCATTGACCTCAGGATCAAGACATTGACTGTATTCGGAGATTCAGCTTTGGTAATCAATCAAACCAACGGCAAATGGTATACACACCAGGATCATCTAATACCTTACAGGGATTATACAAGGAGGTTACTGACTTTCTTCACAACAGTCAAGCTTGAGTATATCCCTCGGGACGAGAATCAGTTTGCAGATGCTCTGGCTACCATTTCATCCATGATCAAAGTCCAGACTGCCAATTTCGTACCTCAGATCTCAGTGTCCAGACTTGACAGACCAGCATATGTGTTCGCAGCAGATGTTGTTAAAGATGATAAGCCTTGGTTTCATGACATTAAATGCTTCTTGGAGGATCAAACATACCCACCTGGGGCATCTTCCAATGATAAGAAGACTTTAAGAAGGCTTGCTGGTAGTTTCTTTCTGAATACTGATGGGTCTTTATACAAAAGGAACTTTGATATGGTACTCCTCAGATGTGTTGATAAGACAGAAGCAGACTTGTTGATGCATGAAGTGCACGAGGGATCCTTTGGTACCCATGCTGGAGGACATGCAATGGCTAAGAAATTGCTACGATCTGGTTATTATTGGATCACAATGGATGCCGACTGTTGTACCTATGCCAGGAAATGCCATAAATGCCAGATTTATGCAGATAAGGTGCATGTGCCTCCAAATCCTTTGAACATAATGTCTTCACCCTGGCCCTTTGCTATGTGGGGCATTGATATGATTGGCAAGATTGAACCAACTGCTTCAAACGGCCACAGATTCATCCTGGTCGCCATTGACTATTTCACCAAGTGGGTTGAAGCAGCCTCATATGCAAACGTCACAAGACAAGTGGTAGCCAGATTTCTGAAAAGGGATATCATCTGTCGGTACGGAGTTCCCGAGCGAATCATTACTGACAATGGTTCTAATTTAAACAACAAAATGATGGCTGAGTTATGCCGGGACTTCAAAATCCAACACCACAATTCTTCTCCTTACAGGCCAAAGATGAATGGCGCTGTTGAGGCGGCTAACAAGAATATTAAGAAGATTGTGCAGAAGATGGTAGTCACCTACAAAGACTGGCATGAAATGCTACCATTTGCCTTGCATGGGTACCGAACGTCGATCAAGACATCCACTGGGGCAACGCCATATCAGCTTGTGTATGGTATGGAAGCAGTCCTACCGGTTGAAGTTGAATTACCCTCCCTACGGGTACTGATGGATGTTAAGCTGAACGAAGCAGAGTGGGTCTGATCCCGATTCGAACAACTGAGTCTGATTGAAGAGAAAAGATTGGCTGCAATCTGTCATGGGCAGTTGTATCAGAAAAGAATGAAGAAAGCTTTCAATCAGAAAGTCAGGCACCGAGAGTACCGAGTGGGAGATCTTGTGCTGAAGAGAATCCTCCCTCCTCATACAGACCACAGGGGCAAATGGACTCCAAATTATGAAGGACCATTTGTGGTAAAGAAAGTTTTTTCCGGTGGAGCACTGATGCTCAGCACTATGGATGGTGAAGATTTCCCGTCCCCTGTGAATTCAGATGCAGTTAAAAAATACTTCGCATAAGAATGACCCGCTGGACACAAAAACAGAATGTAAGTCCAAGCAAAAATAGGGCATCCCGGCGAGTCAAGAACAGAATAAAAGACTCGGGCAAAAATAAGGGAAAATGAATAAAAAATGTACACCCGCTGAGTTGAAAAGCCGCATTGGACAGCTCAGGCAAAAATGGGTATCCCGATGGATTGAAAACCCGAAAGGGCGATCCATACAAAATAAGGGAATAAGCGAACAACTGCACTCTGAATTCGTCTGTATCACTTACAACTTGGTAAGCTTCGAAAGGATCAAGCTTCAATCAGAATCAACATTCTTCAAAAAGCAAGATGAGAAGAACGTCAAAAGTCATACGAATCATAGTGAAGAGGAAGCTCCTTAAAGCGTCATCAACACTGCCAACATTTTGTTTCTCAATTTGTAACGATCTCCTCATTTCAGGGGATATGTTCCTTTGATTGTATCTCGCCAATTCAGGGCAAATGAATTAATAAAATCAGATTTTCAGTCATGTCTCGTTTTGTACATTTTTATTTGCAAAAAAAATGTCCGATGTCTTAAAAGAAAAAACTGATTGCATAAGAATACAGATGCTTATCTTCAAATAAAAAAATGCTTGCAGGGAGTATGCTTACTCTCAGAAGTATCTAAACTCCTATGACGGAATCCAGTAAGGGATACCTTGGGATTATCTTGTACGTTTCTCTATCTTTTTCAGGATTGCAGGTATCCAGAACGCAACTTGGGGCATGTAAGCTTCATTCCAGCAAGCTGGCAAATCAACGCTCAACTTTAGCATCCAAAGTGCTCTTTCCCCAGCTGAGTTGCCTTTCATGACTCCTCCCAGCTGAGTTGGCCACTTATTGCTTATCCCCATCAGAGCTGCCACGCATCACAGAAGGCACCTATATCCCCGGCTGAGTCAAGAATCTACGTCAGCAGAATCCCTAGGGAGGTCTTTCATTGATTCCTCCCTTCCTCCCCAGCCGAGTTGCCATCTCGCCCTCAGCCGAGCATAAAAGGCCAGAGAGTCATCTCCCCCACAGAGCTCCAGCCTCTATCCAGCGGAGCAACGATTGAAGAACTCACAACAGAGTGAAGAAAGCTTCCACAAACCCCAGCTGGGTCACCCCATTACTGAGATGGGACTATCAGTGATCTGTATCCCCAAGCAGATATTATCTCATAAGATCCACCAGTGATCTCACCCCCAGCTGGGATGTCCATTTCAAGCAGATCGATCAAAGATCTTCGCGACAGCGGGACCCGGATCCCGGTTTGGTATCTTTGCACAATCATAGCATTCGCATCATATTCACCCACAAAGCGTAGCATTCCGTTTTAACACAGAGCATTACGGCAAAAATCAAGCATATAGCATAATCATAAGCCATGTTGGATCAAACACTTGTGAATGATGACAGTTCGTCAATGTACAGAAAAATCCCCACCGGAGTCCCCAGCAAAAGCAGCTGCCTCACAATCCACAAACACCAGTATATACTCATTTTGCCACCCGTCCGTGCCACATTTCCCCAATAAAGTCGCCTGAACACTCTTTGCAAACAAGACCACCCGTATTACAGATACGTCCTGACACCCGTCCGTGTCGTATCCCCAGCGCAGTCACCTACACTTTGTATATCAGATATTTGTTCATATTATACTTTTCTCTCTTGACACTCGTCCGTGTCACCCTCCCCAGCAGATAAACACTCATCTATACAATACTCATACTCATTACTCATGATACACTCATACAGATACTCGTCCGTATTTTGTATATACATTCATATCCCCACAGATTCGACTCTAGTCCGTGTTCTTTGTTAACCGGATGGTACTCGTCCGTACCATCATCTCTGAACATGTGTCAAGCGTTTGTTTCTATCATGATACTCGTCCGTATCATAGTCTTAAGGATGCTCGTCCGCATCTTTAATCCATACACCGTGTCAAACATTCATGTCTTCTTGAATTTAGACACTCGCCTGTGTCTACTTTTCCCCAGAAGAGTCCCTTCAGATTCAACACTCGTCAGTGTTCTTTGTTAACCAGTTGATACTCGTCCGTATCATCATCTCTGAACACGTGTCGGTACTTGTTTCTACCCCGATACTCGTCCGTATCGTAGTCTTAAGGATGCTCGTCCGCATCTTTAATCTATACAATATCTAAACACTTATACCTCTTGTTTCTTGGATGTGAACACTCGTCCGTGTTTACCATTCCCCAGTAGATCACCAACAGACAAATTTCTTTTATCCGACACTCGTCCTGTTTTGTGGTAAACCCTGAGAGCAGCCGTCCCCTGCTAGGTGGTCGTCCTCCACCTCTTGATGGTCGTCCTCCATCATGTTCATCCGATGGCCGTCCCCATCGTTGATTTTAGCAGCCGTCCCCTGCTAGGTGGTCGTCCTCCACCCTTTTGATGATCGTCCTTCATCAATTTTATCCAATGGCCGTCCCCATTGTTGATTTTGGTTATCTGGCATTCGTCCTATGTCATGATAAACCCTGAAAGCAGCCGTCCCCTGCTAGGTGGTCGTCCTCCATCGTTCTCATCTGATGGCCGTCCCCATCGTTGATATTTTCGGCAGCCGTACCCTGCCAGATGGTCGTCCTCCACCTTTGATGGCCGTCCCCATCATATTTCCTTTATTCCCCGACAGAGCAGCCGTCCCCTGCTAGGTGGTCGTCCTCCACCTTTGATGGCCGTCCCCATCCTCTGTTTATTTCATTTATTCTTTAACCCGATGGCCGTCCCCGTCGTGGTCCCTTTTCCTTTTTAGCCCGATGGCCGTCCCCATCGTTGGTTACTTTGCTTTATGAACTTGATGGCCGTCCCCGTCATGTTTCATTAATTCCCAGAGAATCTTACTTTATCTTGATGGCCGTCCCCATCATAATTTGATTTTCCCCAGCTAGTCGGCCGTCCCCGTCTTGGCTTTACCTTTTATCCCCAGCATGTCGGCCGTCCCCGTCATTGCTTTGTTTCCCGCACCTTACAATATACTTTATTTTCCTTTACAATCTATATCCCTTTTCTTCTTCATTCTGTGAGTGCAAATTTTGGATTGTCTTTGGTATTCAACCACAAGTTATCTTGTTTGCCTGTTAAGCCATTGCTTACAACCTGCACAGCTAACTCATGTTTGAATAGGGGCAGCTGTAAACACCCCAAATTTGCCCTCACCCATTCACACCATGGCTTGTGATCATTTCATATGCATAAACACAATCATACCACCTCATATCTCATTCTTGATTCACTGCATAGATTCTAAGTCATCTGCACCTAGGATTTGTGATCTGAGCAATCCAAGAGCTTCTTGAGCCACTCCAAAGGCCACCAATCACTTCAAAGGGGTCCATGTGTGTTCTTGTATCATATCACATCCACTCAAAGTCAAAAATGCAAAAGAATCACAAGAACTGGAAATGGTGTGGATGTAGAGCCAGGTTTAACTGCACAGATGACCTAAAATTAGGGTTTTGGTTTCAGAGGCCATAACTCCAAATTTTTTGGTCATTATTGTTTCTATTGGTCTCTATATGGTATAGGGAGTATGCATATCAATTTTCATGAAGAAATTCCATGGGGAAGTCATCTGATCAAGAGTTGACTTTTCAAGCAAGTCAGTGCAAAATCAGGGCATCTGAGGCCCCCAATGACCCAACCAATGGACATTCTTCATCAATTTGAGTGTATATGATCTTTATTTGATCATGGAAGAAGGTTGAAGTTCACAAAAATCAAGAATTTGAAGTTTTTGCAAAGTTGACTTTTTAGGGCATGTTTGACTTTTCAAGAATATGTCATTTTGTGCCATTTTTCAAGCCTTGATTCTTGATCCAAAAATGCTTCAAATGAGAAAACCTTGGTCATGAAAGTTGTGGAATGCATTTTTCCCTTTTCAAAAAGTACAAGAACATGATCTAATTCATTTTGGATCAAAAGTTATGGTGTGACAAAGTTGGCAAAAATCACTAATTTTCAAGACATGCCTCAAATGAGAAATTTGCAAAATCATGAACCAAGGCCATTTGTAACTTCTAGTTCACTTCAAACCAATGTACAAACATCACATGAGTTCTAAAAATCAGAATTGGACCAAAGTTTCTCATGATCATGGTTTGTATAACAAGACTTTTTCATGAAGTTCCAAAAGTAACCAAGTTGCAAAACCATCATGATGCTTCTTACCACTTGCTGCATTGGCCTTTGAACCACTCTAGCCTCCCATACACACCATGCTGCGCCAGCCCTAGCCATTGTACCAAGCTAGAACTCAAGCCATACCTCTCTTACAAAAAGTTGACTTTTGGCAAAAGCAAACATCCCAATCACAGCAGGCCATGTCACATCCTCTGGCCACTTGGAATTGTTTATACTTTCCATTTGCAAGCAAAACATAACACCAAGCCCAGCTGAAACACACCACAACATTACATTCACAAAAACACTCCATCAAGCAAAGCTCTTCGAATCTGCCTCCACAAACCTCAAACACTAAAACAAGTTCCACTACTCAACTCACCATGCCTCATTAAGCCCAAACCAACAAAGAACCAAGCCTGAATCAAGCAAGAACACCACTTCTCCATTTTCACTCCAACTTGCAGTTTCTTTCGAAACCCATTCCACAGGCCATAAACATCCAAACAAACTCCACAAACCTTCTTAAAACATCACCCTGATCACAAAGAACCACTCACATTGGCCTGAAACTGCCTGCATCACCATTGCCATTTTCAACTGAGCTTGAGCAGAAGCTGTTAAAACTCTTCATCTAGCCAGCATAAACTTCTCCAAAGCATTCAAGCATCATCCAGAGGTCATAAGGGGTGGATTTCACAAGGAGGGGAGGTCTGAAAGTTGCTGGAGTGAAAGCTTCGAATCTCAGGTAGCTCAAGAAATATTTTTCCAGAAATCATTTTTTATGTTCTAAACTTGTTCTCTATGCTTCACTGATTATCCTGGTGCTTTTAGTTTTGAAAATGGTGATGAAATGAGAATTTAATTGATCTCTGAAACTTTTTTGCCCTAGTTCTTGTTTGCTTCGATTCAGCCTTTCCTGGAAAAATAAATTTGTTTTGAGTGAGGGTTATGATTCGTGAGTGAGTGGGAAACATTTCTGTTCAATTAGATTTCATTTTCATAACGTATGGAGTGAGTTTGAGGTTTGGGGTGAACGGAGAAGATGACCGGAACACTGTTCCGGTCATCTGAAAGTGTTTAACGGCGCAATTAGGGTTTAAGCATTAATTAGTCATTTTTGAATTTGAGCCGTAGGATGTGGCGCGCAGTCAACTCCCACGCGTGTGACTTTGAATTCAAGCCCTTGGATCAGCTGACTTCTCTTTAATTCATTTATTTTCATTTTATTTTCATATTTTTCTCATTTGTTTTGCTTAATTTATTTAAAATAGCAAAAATATCTTAAAAATTATGAAACTTTTTCTCAAGAGTTTTATTAATTTTTATGACACAAAATTATTTTTATTTTCATTTTTAGCATTTGAAATGTATTTTTAAATAATTAAAATATTATTTTTAATTGATTAATGAGAATTAATTTATTAAAAATACTTTTAAGTATCTAAAAATCACCAAAAAATTCATGAAATGTTCTAAGACATTTAGAAACATTGTCCAACCTTCAAACCAAATTTCTTTTTGGATCTTGATGCATTTTGATAATTTTTCATTGAATTAAAATCATTTTTGTGCATCAATTTGATCCATAGTTCAAAAAAATCACTTCTGCCTATCCATGAAGAGTTGGACATTGATTCTTCTTGCATTGCATTATGTTTAGCATGTAGTTTTTGAGATTAAATTGCCATGATTTGATCTTGCATTTTCAAATTGTTTGACATTTTTCTTGTTTAGGAACCCTAAAAACCCTAGAAACTTGTAAAAATCATAACTGAAGATTGGTTAAGAGTTGAGACTTCTCCTTTGGGCAGTGGTTTAGTATGGGATTAGGGGTCCTTTGTGTGGCATTTTCCATTTTTTATCTTAGGGTTTGCTTCTGGTTTTGGTTTGTGTTTGATGTTTGATTCATAAACCCTAATTTGGGCTTCCATATGCATCCATCTTGCATTCTCTTGCATAACATGACTTGCCATGATATTCCATGCTTCCATGTGATTCATTTGACATCATAAGACATATAGAAAACATGTTTGATCATTGCATCATGTATTTGCCATGTTGTATGTCATGTGCACTTCATAACTTTTCATGTGTTTTCATGGTTCCTAACTTGCTTCATTTGCATTCATAAGCTTGTATGATCATCCACATGTGTTGTTTCTGGTTTGTAGCATCTCATAGCATCATTAGCATCATGCATATGCTTCTGGTTTTGCTCCTCATCATGTCATCTCATCCCATTTTTGCATTGCATTGCATTCCTTTTCTAACATTTCAGGTGGTAAGTGAACTTGAGAAGTGAATTTGCCTTCACTTCTCATAACCTTTCTTTCCATCTCTCTTGCATCCATTGCTGCATTTGTGTTTGTGTTTGAATTTGAGCTTGCTCATTCTTCTTCTTCCCACTTTCTTTCTTCAAGTGACTTGACTTCTTGAATGAAGCAAGTTGCTTTGCTTCTCTTGATCCTTTCATCTGCTTCCTGGTGGTTCCATTGAAGATTGTTCTTGCAAACCTCACAAACCTTAGGAACAACCAAGCATGACAATGATTAGGGTTTTGATTAGTCTCCCCTCTTAGTTTTACCTTTGTGTCTCTTTTGAGTCCTCTTTTCTCATCTCATAATCAGGGACTAAACCCTAAAGGCTTTAAGGCTTTGTGATTAAGTTTATGCCTGCATCCTTCTCTTAGGATGGAGTGTATAACTTTAATCCTAAGTGTTGAACCCTTAATGTGTTTAAATCCCTTAATCAATTCACTTAATAAATATCAAGACATCATACTTGTAACTTGGGCCTTGCATTAGGGTTCTAATTCTTCCTTAATTGGTTAAGAAGGACTGACCCTAGTGTTAATGGACAAGTCCCCCTCAAGTTGTCTTACAAATCATAAAACTCACTTCATCATCATATCACTAAATAAAATCCACTTAATCAAAGGCTTGTTTTGTCATGAGTTTAATCCCTAATCATGGATTAAGTTGAGGAATTTTCCTCAGCTTAAACATTCTCATCTATTATCCTTCTATTAGGATGGTGTAATGAGTCTGTTTAATCCTTGATTATGGCTTAATCTCATTACTTAACACTAAACAAAAACCACCAAAAACATCTAAATAATCACAAGTAGGTTAATGATCTTAATCCTACACCAAAGGTGATTAAGTGTGAGAAGCTGACTTCACACTTAAGGTATTCTCATTACCCCTAATCAGAGGGAAGATGTGATGAGTTTACTAAATCCATTGGTTTAGGCTTAAGCTCATTAACTTATGACAAACTTTCAAAAGCAATAAAAGACTGAAAACACAAAAACAAACAATAATCGTCTCCTCCGGGACTCTTTTCTCATCTCACTCATTCATAAACGAGAACTCGCTTCTTCCGTCTAATGCAAGACAGTTTGCATCTGTGCCAGACAGATCATACACTTGAGCATTGACAAGCAAGCAGTTCACAAGTCAATTCATCTTTCAGTCTCTTTGGGTCGAACTACGGTGTTCTGACTTCCTCATTGCACGAGAGGATACGTAGGCATAACTTAACAGTTATCGAACAAAAGTCTCTGTATATTCCCCCTCTTTCCAGCTTCATTCTTTAGCCTCATGATCTTGAGCATTTTATTCTTGTTCTTACACTGACACATCATTTATACACTTCATATTTCTTTTACACTGACACCTGTACATCCTTTTCCAGCTATTTTACACACAAATTGCACTGACACTACCCCTGTAAAACACAAATCTTTCAAGCGTGGATCCCGTCGAGTACGGTGGACAATCTGAGTGCTAATACCTTCCCAGGTTGTAACCAATCCCCTTTCTCAGTCTCTCTGGTTCGCAACCGTCTTATCCATTCTTTTTCTAGGTCTATGCAGCATTGCCTTTCCTCCGGGATAAAAATGCCTAGCTGGCGACTCTATTCATCTCCAGTGAGTTCACGGCTGTGTGTTCTCATTGTTCTTTTCGCCGACCGTTCGCGTCTGTACCCCATTTGACTTAGCCTCATTTGGTGGGAGCGACACAGTGCTAACTGTCTTACATTAGATGGAAGAAGCAAATTCTCGTTTGTGAATGAGTGTGATGAGAAAAGAATCCCGAAGGAGACGATTATTGTTTGTTTTTTATGTTTTCAGTTTTGTTATTGTTTTTGGTGTTTTGCATAAGTTAATGAGCTTAAGCCTAAATCAAAGGCTTGCAAACTCATTATATCCTCCCTGATTTGGGATAATGAGCCTACTTAAGTATGAGATAAGCATCTCAACTTAATTTCCATGATGATGTAGGATTAAGATCATTAACCTACTTATGATTAATTAGATATTTTTTGGGTTTTTGTTCAGTGTTAAGTAATGAGTTTAATCTCTAATCACAGATTAGTGAACTTATTACACCATCCTAATAGAAGGATAATAGATGAGAACACTTAAGCTGAGGAAGATACCTCAACTTAATCCATGGTTAGGGATTAAATTCATTAGATAACAAGCCTTTATTAAATGGATTTTAATTAAGGGATGAGATTAAGACGTGTATTTTATGGTTTGTAAGACAACTTGAGGGGGACTTGTCCATTAAACACTAGGGTTAGTCCCTCTTAACCATAAGGAAGAGTTAGAACCCTAATGTAAGGCCCAAGTTACAAGATGAAGTCTTGGTGATTATTAAGGTGATTTGATTAAAAGGTTTAAACAAATTAAAGTTTTAACACTTAGTATTAAAGTTATACACTCCATCCTAAGAGAAGGATGCATGCATAACCCTAATTCCAAAGTCCTAAAACTTTAAGAGTTTAGTCTCTGATTATTGAGATGAGAAGAGAGACTCAAGGAGACTCAAAGGTAAAAAAGCTAAGGGGGACTAAACACAACCCTAAATATTATCATGCTTGGATATCCTATAGTTTTTTAGGCTTAAGAGAGAAGATCTTCTAGGAAGCCACCAATGGAAGAAGCAGATGAAAGGAGGAGGAAGCAGAAGAATAAGTTACTTACTTCCTAAGAAGATAAGTAACCTAAAGGAAGAAAGTGAGAGAGATGGAACACAAGTGAATTTGATTCACTTCAAAGACATATAAGATGCATATGAATGAGATAAGAAGAAGTGAGAGATGAAGGCAAATCCACCTCCCAAATAACTTACCAAAAATACCTGAAAGTGTTAGTATGCATGCATAAGGTATAAGGCATGAAGAAATGAATTTAAATGAGATGAAATGGGATGCAAAGACCAAAGTCAGAAGTGTTTTGTGCAATTAAAATGGCATATGAGATGATGCAAATTCATACAATGTGCATATGAATGATCATACAAAGATGGGAGGTCATGGAAGCATGCTTAGAAGTTTGAAAACACATGGATGTTTATGAAATGAAATGAATGCAAAACATGGCAAATGAATGAAGAAATGATCAAGCAAGGTTCTAACATGTCCTAAGATGTCTAAGACGACATATGAATGCATGAAATGTCATGGAAAGTTCATGTGATGATGAATGTGCAAGATGAATGCAAATGAACATGAGAAATTAGGGTTTTAAAGACATGTGAGATGCAAATGAACAAAACAGAAGCATGCAACATGATAAAAAATTTAAATCAAGATCAAACAAACCCTAATCCCATACTAAGTCACACCCCAAAGGAGAAGGTCAGAAACCTAACCTATTGAAAGTTATGATTTTCCTAAGTTTCCTACCGTTTTTGGGTGGTTCAAAAGGAAAAAATGCAAATCAAATTGAAAATGCAAGATAAATTTATGAGAAAAATATCCTAGAAACTACATGCAATATTTGAAACAATTCAAAAAGAATCAAGTTCAAACTCTTCTTGGTTAGGTAGAAATGATTTTCCAAAGCTAGGGTTAAAAAATGTGATTTTAAAGACCCTTAATTCAAAGAAAATTGGTAAACTATGATCAAACCTAAAAAGAAATTTGTATGAAGAGTTTGAAAATGTTTCTAAATGCATTGGAATGGTTCATGATTTTATTTTTTGTGATTTTTAGAAACCTAAATTCATTTTTAATTAATTAAAATACTTTAATTAATTAAAAATAACATTTAAATATTTTAAAAATATTTTTTATATGCAAAAAATAACATAAAATTTATTTTTAGGTTAAGAAAAATATTTAAAGTCGGAATGCAAAGGGAAATATTTTTGTGATGATTTTTGGTATTTTAAATTAATTATGCAAAAGAAATGAGAATAAAATGAAATTAAATGAACTACAATGAGAAGTATGCAGATCCTATGGCTAAGATTCAAACTGGGGAAAGAAAGGTTGATTAGCGCGTAATCTAAAGGCTGAGATTCAATATGAGATTTTTTATTTAATTAATTCTAATTAAGTTAATTAAATGAAAATTAGGGTTAATGAAGTAATCCTGGCCACACATGCACGCGGGAAAATCCAATCCAAGGGTCTACATTCAAACTGGAATTTAATACAAGATTAGGGCTTAATGAATTTCAGGTGACCGGAACAGTGTTCTGGTCATCTTCTCCGGCGAGACCAAAACTTAAATCTCTCCCCAGGCCATGAAAACCTCCACAACTCTCCAGAATTACTCCCCAAGCATCAACAAACAAGTTTCAGAACAACAATACATGCTCATTTCTCAACCATTTTCGAAAATAAACATATCATGGTGATCAGCTAAACATGTAGAATCATTTAGAAACTTTAAACAAGAGTTCTGTAAAAATTGTTCTTCACGACTACCTGAGTTGAAGCTTTGCAAACTTGAGCTTTATGACCTCCTCCTTTATGCAAAATGCCTCCAATGATCACTTTGATGCTATTGAGAAGCTTGAATGGAGTTTAAGTGGCTTGGTTTGTGTGTTTCAGTTCTGATAACTCAGAAGTCGTGTTTGTGTTGTGGGGTGTTTCAGGCCATTGTAATGGTTGGGAAATGATACTTGGGTGTTTTTGAGTTGATTGGTGGAAGAGTTTGTGGTTTTTGCTGGCTGTGTTATGAAATTCGAAGAGAGGAAGGTGTGAAGTGATTTTTTGCAATTTGAGCTTGTTGGAGGTTTTAGCCTTGTGTGTTATGTCCTTTGTGATCCTTGAGGTATGAATAAACAAATGCAATGAGTCGGAAAGACTGCATAACACTGTGGGAATGGTATGGAGTAATTGGCCAAAAAGTCAATAGTTGGTGTCCTTGAGTATGGGCCATGGAAGAATGTTTTTTAGGGTTGCTCTGAGTTCAGTTGGCTTCAAGGATGGCCATGGGATGATTTAGAGTGATCAGAAGTAAATGAATGGTGAGATTGTACATGTTTTGCATTTTTACAACTTTGTGTATTTTGAGACATTTGGTCATGGTAATCGCTTGCTCAATGCTGAATCTTGGTCATGGTATGTTGCATAATGTTGCTATGATGCATTGAAGTGGATTAGAGGTCACACAAAGTCCTAAAAATCAGTTTTGCAAAAAAATCCCCTTTTTTGAGATTTTTTATGAAAAATGGCTTATGGAGACTTGTGATCCATGGCATGATTTTGGTCTTGTAAGGTTGCATCATGTTTGCATGATGTTTAGAAGTCAATTAAAGGCCATTTGAATGCTTGAAACTTGATTTTGCAAGAATCCCTCTTTGGCACATACTTGAAAATTATAGGATTTTTGCCAACTTTGAAAGGCCATATCTTGAGTTCTAGGATGAATTAAGACATGTTCTTGTACTTTTTGAAAAGGGAAATATCTAATCTATAACTTTAATGCCCAAGATTTTTTCATTTGAAGCATTTTTGGTCATGAAAGAGGAGGTTGAAAATCTTTCCCAAAATGGAAAGTTTGCATTTCAAGTCATTTCCAAAAATGGCAAGTTTGCAATTGGCTAAAAATTCTTCAATATTGTGAACTTCCAACCACTTCTAAGATCAAATAAAGATCATTGAACTTCAATTTGATGAAAATGGCCTTTTGGTTCCATTGTTGGGGGCCTCAGATGCCCTGATTTTGACTTAACTTGCTCAGGAAGTTACCCAGTGAACAAATGACTTCCACAATGAGTTTCTTCATCAAACTTGGTACACATGACCCTTATAACATATTAAGAACATTAGAAACAAGAATGACCCAAAAATTGGGAGTTAAGGCCTCTGAAACCAAAACCCTAATTTTAGTCATCTGTGCAGTGAAAAACCCTAGCTCTGCTTCCATGCCTTTGCCAATTCTTGTGATCCCTTGACTTTCATGAACTTTGAGGAGCATAATATGATCATAGAACACACATGGACTTTCTTGGAAAGCTTTAAGACCTTTGGGGTGGCTCAGATTGATCCTTGGATTGCTCAGATCACAAACCCTAGATGTAGATGAACTTGAACTATGTAGTGAAGCAAATATGCAATATGAGATGTAATGCTAATGTTAAAACAAAAATGAAAGATCACAAGCCATAGTGTGATAAAGAGTGAGGGCAAATTTGGGGTGTTTACAATATCTTTCTTTCTATTTATTTTCTTTCCACCCAACTATTCATTTTCTCACAATTTATAATTCTACTTAAATTTCTAACTTATCATCAATTAGGAAATGTCTAAAATACCCTCCATTCTAATTTTCCCGAAAACTCTCAAAAACGGAAAAATAGCATAACATGTCAACATATTATATTAACATACCAATTTCACAGATAAAATAATTATCACTCAATTTAAATAAAAGACTCAACAATAAAATGGAATAATCGAAAATCGGGGCGTTACACTAATAGGTGTTAGAATACCATCTTTAAGTAGAAAATTCGTGCTAGCATGTTCATGTATGTGTTAGGGTTTTTTAGAAGTAGGTTCATGACCAAAAGTGCTTATTTCTTGGCTTTCTCATCATTTTGTTCAATGTTAACCGGTTAACGCATATGGTTAACCGGTTAACACGTGATTTTCAAAACTGGATGTTGTTGTTTTAGGACCGTTAACCGATTAACCTATAGCGCTAACCGGTTAACGCTGTTTGAATTTGGAAAATTTGTCTGTTTTCATTGCATGTTTGCATTACATTATTCCTTTTAGCTTCATATTTGATTAGATAATGATTTTAGGGTATTTCTAGGATCATTTTAGGTGCATGATTCCATCGTTTCGAGTTGTTTCGACATGCGTTTCGTTACTTTTTCATATTTTGTGCTTATTTGTTCATTAATGCATAAAGTGCTTTGTACATGTTGTTGCTAGGTTCAAATGCATTAATTAGCATGTAAATGAATGTTTCATATTCAATTTTGCATCATTTTTGCGATACATACAAATTCTTAATTGTTTGAGTGTTTTAATGCCATGCCATGATTCACTTGAAAATGAATGATCATATATGCATATTCATTCTTGCATTTTGTTTGTATCTTTGATTACACCTCCATGTGACCCGATTCTGATTTTTGTATCAATTCATTTTTAATTCTTAATCCTTAGGTGATGCATGTTCACACTTTCATCCTTTTTTTGCTTATGTGCTCAAAACTTGAAAATGCATACTTGTTGCATATTTGTTTTTGTGCATTCTTTAACAAGCAAGGCATTGTAAATAATCATGTCCATAATTCATGTTACTCTTTCATGTTGATGTTGCATTTGATCATGTTATGTGGTGTTTGTGCATTTTTGTCATTCATTGTGTGCATAAATAAAAACATCCAAATTTGTCTTGCATTCCATAGCTATATTTTGATGCAGTAGCTGTAAAATGTATGTTGATTGTTGCATTTTCACACTTTTTACACCTGTTTGGCATGTTGAGTGTTAGCTATAGAAAGCTGCTTGTATTTTGTATTGCATTTCATAGCTATTTGTGCTTTAGGAGTTGTAATAAGCTGCTGGATTTTTGCTTTGCATAACTTTTAGATCTCTTAGACTTAGGATTGAGTCTAGATTAGGTCCCAGATGATTAGGATTTTTTTGGTACTTGTTTACCTCATTTCTTTTATCATGTTTATCTTAATAACCTTTTGTTTTGTAGGGAGGTAAAGGTAAGTTCACATAACGTCATCCTTTTAATTCCTTTGTGCTTTCAAGTTCACATAATTTCATGCTAATCCCCTTTAGAATTAACTTACCTTCATTAGGAAGTAAGTTGTATTTTACTTCCCTTTTCTTTTCCTTTTCGCATTAGGAATAGAAACCGCACCAACCTAGGTTCATCCATGTATGATAACACTTAGGATAATTAGTCTTCCCTTAGACTTTTCCCTTTGGTCCATTTTGCTTTCTTTCTCATCTTAAAGAAAAATAATAAAAGCACCTAATAAAGGTTGAGCTTTTCATACGACATGGGACTTTGCCATGGGTTACTTATACGCGTTCCATTTCAGGGAAAGGTGTAAGGCATCTACCACGATGAACAAGTCTTAGTATGAGAATGTTTCACAAACAATAAACAAAAAACACTTCTCTAAAAAATAGTAAACTAAGAAGAATCGTCTTTTCCTTAGGGAATTATTTTCTCACCTCAATCACTCTAAACGCGAACTTGCGACGACTTGTCTCATTTGCAAGACGGTAACACACTCGTACCAGACGAGCCTGCAACACCTGAGCATAGACTACTCAGTTCAACTCTAAAAAATACATAAATAGTTTCTGCCTTAGTTAGGCGAACTACGTTGACTATGATCCTCATTTTCCCGATGAGGTACGTAGGCAGTGGGGTAGGGCCCGTTCAAACACATTCTTTATTTTCCCTACATTTTCCCATTTCGTTCTCTTTTCAAGTTCCCACTTTCCATTCCAGCTAGCAGTTCTTTTATTCAGCAGCATCTTATTCTTTTACCCTTTGAAACAAACAAACAAGTGTGGATCCCGTCGGGTACGGTGGACGATCTGGGGTGCTAATACCTTCCCAGGTCGTAACTGATTCCCGAACCCAGATGTTTGGTTCGCAGGACCTTGTCCTTTCCTTCTTCCTTAGGTTTATGCAACATTAAATTTCCCGTTCCACCGGGATAAAAATGCCTGGCTAGCGACTCTACCTTTTCCGCGCCACTTTTGCGTTTGTACTAGGATGAAAATCCCAGGAGCGACACCTGGTGACTCTGCTGGGGATCGAACCCAGAATCTCTGGTTTCCCCTTTGAGAGTCAATCCTAGCGCATGTTTGTTCTTGTTTCGTTGGGTATTTATGTGTGTGCTGATGTATGTTTAGTTATTGTTTTATTTATAGTTTTACTTTACAGCGTTTATTTACTGCTTTCAGTATTTATTTTCCATGCATCATATATACTGGACTGTCTGGACTGTGCTGGTTTCCATTTTTCTGTGGGATGGGAGTTACTATGAGATAAGCTAACTACCCGATTTGAGTGCACCTTAGGATTAGCGTGAACACGTTGTACTCGCATGTGGCATGATGAATGGTGATGTGTTTAACACCCAGACTGCGACCGTCTCAGAAATAACTTGTGTGGGGATTTCCTCAACTTCGGGATAGGACCTTGATAGTTATGTGCATCTGGGGACCAATCATTGAGGACCTTTATGGAAACAATCCTCTCTAGTGATGACAGTGGCAGACCACATTTGTTGGCAAACCCACTCGTATCCGAGGGCCCACTGGGAACTCACATAGGATGGCCTGGTTCTCTCGTAAGAATCCAGTTAAATAAAATTATTTGTATGACAATAATACTGTATCATATAGGCTGAATGTACTATTGTTTCTCGATTCAGTGCTTGAAGCTGGGGACTTATGAGGAATGTTTTTTTCCTTGGACTCAGCTGAAACCTCCTTGTGAAGTACATAATGCCAAACCAATTCCCTGATTTGGTCACAAACCATTTCTCGGAGATGGTGAACGTATTATTGCTAATTGGCTTTGAGAGTCCGTGATGTTGACCCGAGTAGTACATCCGTGAGTTTGGGAGGGGTTTACAAGTTTGTAGGAACCCTTGTCCTCATCATACCCTCATTACCAACACGGTTTTATGTTATGATTTCGTTATTTTGATCTTGGAGCCCTTGAGTGAAGCTAGTTCTGGTCCTTGATCTGGATTTATTTATGACCAACTGAGTTGAGATATAGGTTGTTAATTAGAGGATTTTGGGGGTTTCTGATCACTTGGCTTTAATATCAAATTGCCAGACAGTCCGGATTGATCATATGTCCTTGCATTTGCATTTGCATTGCATCATTCCATCATTGACCATGTTGTGCTTTCGTTCTTAGGTTTAGCTTACTGTCTCCGGTTCCAGTATACTGTGCAGAGATGGAAGACCCTCACAAGCAGAACATTCATTTCAAGTTCTTCGACACTAAGGTTGGCCTGTTAAAGAAAATGGTGGATTTGGTTACACCCAATCATGTGGGAGAGTTCAGGAAAGCTTATGGGAATATTCTGGATGTGGTAGTAGAGTTAGATCCCTCTAAGAGAAGTGCCATCCACACTCTGCTCCAGTACTATGATCCGTAGCTTCGATGCTTTACATTTCCCAATTTTCAGATAGGTCCTTTGCGGGAAGAGTATGCTTTGATCTTGGGAATTCCTATTCAAGACCAAATCCCATTTAATGCTGAAATAGTTAGACCTGCACCTGAAGCGATTGCTAAGGCTCTTTATTTGAGCCCTTCTGTGGTAAATTCTCTGACTATCACTAAAGGGGGTATGCCTGGTTTCTCTTTCAAAGCTCTAGTGAAGAAGACTGAAGAGCTTGATGTTGAAGCACAATGGGATGTTGTGTATGCTATTCTGGCCCTTTCTATTTATGGAACCATTCTGTTCGCATATATGGAGAAGTTCATAGACATGAATGCCATACATCTGTTCTTGTTGAAGAACATGGTGCCTAAATTGATGGGAGATTTGTATTACTCAGTGCATTATAAGACTAAAAGGAAGCGAGGAGGTTTAGTTCGATGATGCGCTTCTTTGCTCTACATGTGGTTCATGAGGCACTTTCCTAGTACCAGGGTGTTTAGTGATCATACTTTGGTTTGGGCCCAAAAGCTGGAGAAGTTTTTTGCCAGAGATGTCAGATGGATTACTCAGAGGCTTCAGGGTACATGTTTTATCACCAGTTGTGGGAGTTACCTCAGTGTACCTTTGTTAGGAGTGACTAGGGGAATCAACTACAACCCAATCTTATTGAGGAGACAATTGGGGTATGCTTTAAGAGACGTCCCAAAAGTATTACAATTGACTCCTACATTTTACTTTCCGGTGAAGGACAACATGCCTTTAGTGAGAAAATCTGTTGGAGCTTGGAAATGCATCAGACGAGAGGGGATGGCTAGCTTTGGAAAATGTAACAATCAGTCTTTCTCGGAATATAAGTCTTAGCTGAAGAGTAGAGATCGAGAAGTATTATTGCCATTCTCCCCTCCAATTCTTCCAGTGACTGAGCTTAAGGCCAATATTCCCTTAGAAGAGTACAAGAAGTTGGAAGTCCAACTACAATAATTGAGGGTGGAAAATGCAAAGATGACAGGCTTGTACCATCGTGCGATCTATTCCAAGGAGGAAGTAGAAGAAAATATGCATAAAATGCAAGTTGCTCAGGAGATTAAGGAGAAGGAATTGGCTTGCAGATAAGCTTACTTCCAAAGAAGAGGTCTGATGGATACTAAAAGAGAGGAAGAGTATAAGAAGACCGAGAAGACTCTCAGTGAAGCCAGACGATCCATCACCTGGTTGTAAGGAATGAAGGAAAAATACCGGGAAATGTATGAGTCACATATTGCTTCCTAGAAAGAGGAGTTGGAAAGAGCTCACCAGATCCGTCAGGAGAAGATCCACCAGTTGGAGCAACGCCAGAAGGCGCTGAAAGAAGCACTCTAGGAGATAGAAGATCTCAAATTGATAGCAGGAATCAAGAAGGCCAGAGTCGGGACCTAACAAGGAGGGATCTGAGTCCTCAAGCAGTAGCTTTGGTTTCTCTATATTAGGATTACCTACAAACATGTTGTAGGAGTCTTGGTTTTATTCTTCCACTTCCTTATGTAAGAATTGTACCCTACGGGGAATGTTGTTATTCTCGCCTTATGGGCTAATATATGATGCGGCTTTTTAGTCCACTCTCTCTATTTTCCGTAAGCACTGACACTTGGGCCATTACAGTTATACGAATCTGATTTTTATGTAAAGGCTTTTCAAAGTCGGGGGACAAACGCCATATGGATTTCTTTGTTAAAATACCAGAACTGGGGCATGAATGACCTTGAGATCGAAAGCATAAACAATTGCATTACATGCATATCACATTGTTTATTTGTTTTGCAGGTACATTCCCAGATTGCTAATGTCTCTTCTGTCTCAGGCACTATTTCTACGAAGAAGGTTCACTGGTATCCTACTAAACAAAACAGAGTCAGAATCATGGATAAAATGCAAGCTGAGTTAACAGAGCTGCGTAATCGTATGGACCAATTCATGACTTTAGTAACTGGCATCAATCAGAACCAAGAGCGTCTGCGAGAGATGGTAGATGGCAACGACAACAATGTTGGAGGCCCTAGAGGTACTGGTACTCTGGGAGGAGGATGCCATTAACCTCAACCTCAAACTGAGGTTATTATCAAGGTTGGCGGTGGCCCTCATCCCCAAGTGGATAATCAAGATGAATAACTCACCATCCTGGAAGACATGGAAGGACAAGGTTCAGAGGTCAATCGCTGTTTTGAGGAAATGACTGAGCAAACTCGTTCCATTCAATCTCAGAACTCTTTGGGATTCGATATCACTGACTTGGGTTTTGTGTCTAGGGTGAGAATTCCCAGCAATGGTACTTCTTGCCCAAGGACTCACCTCCAGTCCTTTTTCGGTAGGATTGCTGCTCATACCGATGATGAAAAGCTATGGATGTACTATTTCCAGGATAGTCTCATCGGAGATTTCCAAGAATGGTACATGAAGCTGAGTAGAACCTCTATCAGGAGCTGGAAAGAATTGGCCGAAGCCTTTGTCAAGCATTATCAGTACAATCTGGACATGGCTCCAAATCGTACACAGCTTCAGAGCATGTCGCTGAATGCTAAAGAGAGTTTAAAAGAATACGCCAAGAGATGGCGTCAACTAGCTGCAAGAGTGCGACCTCCGTTGTTAGAGAATGAAATGGCGGATATGTTCATGAGTACTCTACAAGGGGTGTTTATCGACCGTCTGGCTTCCTGTTCAGCCACCAAATTTACTGATCTCGTCATTGCTGGTGAAAGAGTAGAAAATTTGTTAAAGATGGGGAAGATCCAAGATACAGGTACCAGTAGTTCAACTGGGGGAAGAAAGCCCTAGGCTGGTCCCCAGAGGAAGGGAGAAGGCGAAACTAATGATGTCTACGGTAGAAGTCATGGTCGGGGTCGTCAGAATCACTATGGTCAGGTGACTGCAATTACCATTCCATCAAGGCCTACTCAACAACAACCACATTAACATAATCGGCGTCAACAAAGGCCTTACCAACAATGTTCACGTCAATCTGATCGTGTCATTGGGCCCATTCCAATGACATATACTACACTCAGAGGCTACTGAATATGAACATGATTCATTTAAGGACACTGCAACCCATCAATAGGCACTCTCTACCAGCGGGATACAATGCCAATGCCAGATGTGCTTTTCATTCGGGTGCCCCTGGGGCACACAACTGAGAAGTGTAGGGCTTTACAGCTGAAAGTCTAGGATTTGATTGACACGAAAACTATCAACTTTTCACCACCGCCAAATGTCAATACCAATCTGATGCCCAATCATGGGAGGGCAAGGATCAATGCTATCAAGGAAGGAAAAGTCATGAATCTGATTGTGAATGTCAATAAGGTGAAGACTCCTTTGTGTGTTGTCAAAGAAAGATTGTTGAAAGGCCAGGTGTTTCCTGGATGTAGCAAAGATTGTGAAGGTTGTAAGACTTCCGAGAACGGGTGTGATAAGTTGAAAATAGGCATCCAAGCTTTGATTAATGAAGGATCTCTATAGTTTGATAAGGTAAAAAATCAAAGTGACGATGTGTCTACTATTACCATACATTTCAGTCTAGAGGAAATGCCTTCTCCACCAACACCAGTTACCATCTACATACCGCAAGAGGCAAGGCCTATTACAACAAACCCTGTAACCATCACGGTTCCTGGACCGGTCCCCTACGAGAGTGAAAAAGCAGTTCCTTGGCATTATGGATCAGATGTGTACGTTCAGGGGCAAAAGATTGAAGACAAGTATCCAGCTGTTATTGATCCAAGTATTGTAAACGTTGGTGGTATAGGTGGATTCACCAGAAGTGGCCGTCTGTTCACCCCACAGACTCTTTGAACGAATAACGAAGCTGAAGCTACAACACAGGCTAAAGGTAAGCAAGTAGCTACTGAGGAAGTGGTGATTCCGTCAAAGGAGCAAAGTACCTTTGAGAAAGAGGTCGAAGAATTCATGCGGATCATCAAAAAGAGCAATTACAAAGTGGTTGACCAACTAAACCAAACACCCTTAAAGATCTCAATATTGTCACTGCTTGTGTTCTCTCTAGCACACCGTGAGGCATTGTTCAAGGTTCTACATATGGCTTACGTGCCGCAAGAGATAATTGTGAAACAACTTGAAGCTGTGATCGCAAGTGTCAATGCCAGTCATGGACTGGGGTATACAGACAAAGACTTGACATCGGAAGGGAGAAATCATAACAAGGCCTTGCACATCACCATGGAGTGCAAGGGTTCTTTGTTATCCCACGTTCTAGTCGACACTGGCTCTTCTTTGAACTTGCTTCCGAAAAAGGCTTCGATGAAGTTGGAAATAGACGGGATAATTCTGAGGCCAAGTGACCTGGTGATAAGAGCCTTTGATGGTTCTAGAAGATCGGTCTTTGGTGAAGTCGAGTTGCCAGTGAAGATAGGATCGTAAGTCTTCAAAAGCATATTCCATGTCATGGATATCCATCCAGCTTACAACTGTCTCCTAGGACGTCCATGGATCCACGCCGCATGCGCAATAACTTCAACCTTGCATCAAAAGTTGAAACATGTTATTGACGGTCAAGTGGTCACTGTGTGCAGAGAAAATGATATCTTCGTCAGCCATTTGTTGACATTCAAGTACGTTGAAATGGATGGGGAGATCCATGAAACGTTATGCCAAGCCTTCGAAGTCGTAAACGTCAGTGTCATTATTCCCAACTGTGCAACCAGGAGCAATGAGAGAGTAGGAACTTCTATATCCTCCTATAAACAGGCCAGTGAGGTGGTTGAAGCTGGAAACACCCAAGGCTAGGGCAAGCTGGTCCAGGTTGACAAGAAAGAAGATAAGTTTGGGATAAGCTATGTCCCGGGTCAGGCAACAGGATCCTAAAGCAGAATGGTCAGTTTCTCAAGCGGGGGAGTAATCGACCAAAATCAAATTTGTGTCGTTGAAGATGTCATTGATGATGGTAATAATCTCGACAACTGGGTACGCCCGTGCAGCCCAGGGGAAGAGTTAAAAAACTAGTTCGCCGAGGATTTCATCCAAGTCACTGGCCTGCCAAAGTAATTTTCTTTATTTTCTCATCAGCATACGCATGTCAAATCCTACACTATGCCCAAGGTGTATGGATTCATTGTAGGGCCACCTTGCATATTATGCAATTTATTTTACCATAAATAAAGGACATTCTTTTCAAATTGTGTTCCCTTTCTTTCTTTTTGAAATCTTTCACAAAAAATAAATAAAATGGCAATGTTTTTCTTTTGTTTTGTCTTGTGGTTTTCATAAAAAATGGATTCTGAAATAAGCACATCACTTGTGCAGAACCAATCCTTCTGATTCCCTTGATAACTCTTATGTTATGGCTAAGTATGAATTCGATAATCCAATCCACCAAGAAGACGAAGAGGTCGAGGAAGACTGTGAATTACCCGATGAGTTAGCTAGAATTCTCAATCAAGAGGAGAGGGTTATTCAACCACATGAAGAAGCCGTTGAGGTGATCAACCTGGGTACAACAGAGGATAAAATAAGGTCAAGATCAGGGCCGCATTGGAAGGAGCTGTCAAGAGCCATTTTATTTCCATGCTCCGAGAGTATGTTGACGTCTTTGCATGGTCTTACCAGGACATGCCTGGGTTGGACATCGAAATTGTAGTGCACAAGCTACCTCTCAGAGAAGACTTCCCGCCGATAAAGCATAAATTGAGAAGAACTAGACCCGACATGGCCATCAAAATCAAAGAAGAGGTTCAAAAGAAATTTGATGCCGAATTCTTGGCTGTGACGAGCTATCCTCCGTGGGTTGCGAACATTGTGCTGGTTCCTAAAAAGGATGGTAAAGTCAGAATGTGCATGGACTATCGGGACCTGAATCGGGCCAGCCCCAAAGATGACTTCCCATTGCCGCATATTGACGTGCTAGTTGACAAACTACCCAATTCTCTATGTTTTCCTTCATGGATGGATTTTCAAGTTATAATCAAATCAATATGTCGCTAGATGACATGGAGAAAACAACTTTTATCACCCCATGGGGCACCTTCTGTTACAAAGTCATGCCATTTGGTTTGAAAAATGATGGAGCTACATACCAATGTGTAATGGTGATCCTATTCCATGACATGATTAATCACGAGATTGAGGTCTACGTCGATGACATGATTGCGAAGTCACAAACGGAAGAGGAACATTTGGTTAACTTAGCCAAGCTATTTGATAGGCTTCGGAAGCTTAAACTAAAACTGAACCCGAATAAGTGCACATTTGGGGCGCGTTCCAGAAAGCTGCTGGGGTTTATTGTCAGTGAAAGGGGGATTAAGGTCGTACCTGCAAAAGTAAAAGTAATTCAGGAGATGCCTGAACCAAGAACAGAGAAGGAAGTACGTGGTTTCTTAGGGAGGTTAAACTACATTGCACGGTTCATATCTCACCTAACGGCCACGTGTGAGCCCATCTTCAGACTTCTGAGGAAGAATTAGGCTATCGAATGGAACGATGACTGCCAACAAGCTTTCGATAGAATCAAGTAGTATTTGCAAGAACCTCCGATTCTCATGCCTCTAGTGTCAAGGAGACCTCTAATCATGTACCTCATAGTGCTCAAGGGATCAATGGGTTGTGTGATGGGTCAGCATGACGAGTCTGGTTGAAAAGAGCACGCAATCTATTACCTTAACAAAATGTTTACCGACTGTGAGACCCGCTACTCACTGCTCGAGAAAACTTGCTGCGCTTTGGCATGGGCTGCTTGCCGACTAAGACAGTAAATGTTGACTCATACCACTCTATTGATTTCCAAGATGGACCCCATAAAATACATATTTGAAAAGCCAGCTCTAATCGGAGGAGTGGCCCGATAGCAAATGATTCTGACAGAATATGATATCCAGTATACTTCACAAAAAGCAATCAAAGGAAGTGTATTGTTGGATTATTTGGCCCAACAACCAATTGATGATTACCAGCCCATGAGGTTCGAGTTTCTGGATGAGGACATCATATTCCTCAATTCGGAAGACTGTGAAGAACCACTCCCGAAGGAGGGGATAAACCCTGAATCCAAATGGAGTCTGGTGTTTGACGGAGCCGTTAACATGAACGGAAGCAGAGTTGGTGTCGTTATTATCTCGCCGGAAGGGATTCATATGACTTTCACTACTCAGCTGACATTCTAATGCACTAACAATGAAGTAAAGTATGAAGCCTGCATAATAGGGATTGAGGAAGCAATTGGTTTGAGAATCAAGAACCTCGAGATGTCCGGTTTAGCTTTGGTTATCAACGAAGTTAACGGCAAATGGCTGGTTCATCAACCTCATATGATCCCTTACAAGGACTATACCAGAAGGTTGTTAACTTTCTTCACAAAGCTCAAGCTTCAATACATACCCCGAGACGAGAATCAATTTGCTGATTCCTTGGCACCCTTATCTTCCATGATCAAGGTTCATCAAGAGAACTATGTACCTAGAATCGACGTGTCTCGTCTCGAAAGGCTGACATATGTGTTTGCAGTGGATGATGTTAATGATGACAAACCCTGGTATCATGACATCAAACAATTTATGAAGTCTCAAGCAATTTAGCAGGCTTCCCAGATAGCCCTAGTACTACAGGAAATCCGTAGCACAAAGTTCTCAAGAAGAAACCCATGTCTGAACCGTGTTTCATATTCCCGCACCATACCGAAATGGAATGGGAAAGAATATGAAGCCACTCTATGTGTCACTCAGGTCCCCGGTATGGAACCTTAATCACTCAATAATCCCTCCCACCAGAACAGACAGAAGATCCAGCACAAATGATATGATGATAACAGTATGAAATGCATATATAAACAGTAAAGGAAAGCAATAAATAAATTTGTACAGAAAGCGATAAATAAAGCAATAAACAACAAGCACAAGTAGAACATAACACCCCCGTAAATACAAATCAATCAAGCGCTAGTAGAAACCTACAAAAAGAACCAGAAGCCCTGGTTGCAAGAGTAGTGTTCCCAGCAGAGTCGCCAAGCTGTCGCTCCCCCGAAAAGACACCTGGTCAAAACAAGGTACAGACGCGAACGTTCGGCGAAGAGAGAAAATGAAAATGAAGTGAATATAGTCGTCGGTTAGGCATTTTTATCCCGAAGGAAAGGTAATGCTGCATAAACCTAGAAGAAGATGAATAAGACGGTTGCGAACCAGAGAAACTGAGAAAGGGGGTTGGTTACAACCTGGAAGGTATTAACACCCAGATTGTCCGTCGTACTCGACGAGATCCATGCTTAAAATATTGTGTTTAAAGGGGTAGGTGAATGTGCTATATGTGTGCAAACGAAGGAAAAGAATATACAAGTGTCAGTGCAAAAGGTGAATGATCAGGAACTGAGGCTTTTAAAGAATACTGAAAGAGGGGGATGACAAAGAGACTTTTGTTCGATAACAGTTAAGTTATGCCTATGTATCCTCTCATGCAATGAGGAAGTCAGAACACCGTAGTTCGACTCAAAGAGACTGAAATATGAATTGATTGTGAACTTCTTGCTTGCCCATGCTCAAGTGTATGACTCGTCTGGCTCGAGTGCTAACTGGCTTGCATTAGACAGAAGAAGTAAGTTCTCGTTTGTGAATGAGTGTGATTAGAAAAGAATCCCGGAGGAGACGATTATTTTTTGTTTTTGTGTTTTCAGTTTTGTTATTGTTTTTGGTGTTTTGCATAAGTTAATGAGCTTAAGCCTAAATCAAGGGTTGTAAACTCATTATATCCTCCCTGATTAGGGATAATGAGCCTACTTAAGTATGAGATAAGCATCTCAACTTAATTATCATGATGATGTAGGATTAAGATCATTAACCTACTTGTGATTATTTAGATGTTTTTGGGTTTTTTTTACTGTTAAGTAATGAGTTTAATCTCTAATCACATATTAGTGAACTCATTACACCATCCTAATAGAAGGATAATAGATGAGAACACTTAAGCTGAGGAAGATACCTCAAATTAATCCATGGTTAGGGATTAAATTCATTATATAACAAAGCATTTATTAAGTAGATTTTAATTAAAGGATGAGATTAAGAAATGGATTTTATGATTTGTAAGACAACTTGAGGGGGACTTGTCTATTAAATACTAGGGTTATCCTTCTTAACCATAAGGAAGAATTAGAACCCTAATGTAAGGCCCAAGTTACAAGATAAAGTCTTGATGATTATTAAGTGATTTGATTAAGAGGTTTAAACAAATTAAAGGTTTAACACTTAGGATTAAAGTTATACACTCCATCCTAAGAGAAGGATGCAGGCATAACCCCAATTCCAAAGTCCTAAAACTTTAAGGGTTTAGCCTCTGATTATTGAGATGAGAAGAGAGACTCAAGGAGACTCAAAGGTAAAAAGTCTAAGGGGGACTAAACATAACCCTAAGATTATCATGCTTGGATGTTCCAATGGTTTTTGAGGCTTAGAGAAATATCTTCAGGGAAGCCACCAATGGAAGAAGCAGATGAAAGAAGGAGGAAGCAAGAGAATAAGTTACTTACTTCATTGAAGAAGATAAGTAACTTAAAGAAAGAAAGTGAGAGGATGGAACATAAGTGAATCAAATTCACTTCAAAGACAAGTAAAAATTCAAATGCAAGAGATAAGAAGAAGTGAGAGGTGAATGCAAATTCACCTCGCAAAATGACTTACCAAACCTGAAAAGTTAGCATGGATGCATAAAGTATAAAGCATAAAGAAATGAAGTGAAATGAAATGAAATGAGATGAAATGACCAAAGTCAGAAGTGTTTATGCAATGTAAATGTCATGTAAGATGATGCAAAGTCATACAAAATGCACATATATGATCATACAAAGATGAGATGCAAAAGAAGCATGCTTTGAAGTTTGAAAACACATGAAAGTTAATGAAATGAAATGAATTCTAATCATGTCAAATGAATGAAGAAATGATTGAGCAAGGTTCTAACATGTATTAAGATGTCTAAGATGATATATGAATGCAAGAAATGTCATGGCAAGTTCATGTATTCATGCAAATGAAAGGTGAATGCAAATGAACATGAGAAATTAGGGTTACATGGACATGTGAGATGCAAATGGATAAAACAGAAGCAAATGACATGATAAAAATTTGCAATTAAGCTCAAACAAACCCTAATCCAATATTAGGTCACACCTGAAAGGAGAAGGTCAGAAGCCTAACCTATCAAAAGTTATGATTTTCCTAAGTTTTCTAGGGTTTTTGGGTGGTTCAAAGGGAAAAATGCAAGTCAAATTGAAAATGCAAGATAAGTTCATGAGGAAAAAGACCTATAAACTACATGCCATATGTAACATAATGCAAAAAGAATCATCTTCAAACTCTTTTTTGTTAGGCAGAAATGATTTTTCAAAGTTAGGGTTTAAAAATATGGTTTTCATGACCCTTAATTCAAAGAAAATTGACAAACTATGATCAAACCTAAAAAGAAATTTGTGTGAAGAGTTTGAAAATGTCTAAATGCATTGGGATGATTCATGATTTTTTTGGTGATTTTTAGAAACCTAAATGTATTTTTAATTAATTAAAATACTTTAATTAATTAAAAATAACATTTAAATATTTTAAAAATGCTTTTTTAATGCAAAAAATAAAATAAAATTTTTTTTTGGAATGAGAAAAATATTTAAAGTCAGAATGCAAAAGAAAATATTTTTTGAATGTTTTTTGCTATTTTAAATAAATTGTGCAAAAGAAATGAAATTTAAATGAAATAAAAATGATTTAAATGAGAAGTATACTGATCCTAAGGCTGAGATTCAAATCTGGGGGGATGTGTTGACTGCGCGCGTGAATTAGTGGTCTAGATCACTCCTGACTAATTAATCTTAATTAATTTAATTAATTATATTTAGGGTTTAATGACTTAATCCTAGCCATCCACGCACGCGGGCAAAACAGATCCAAGGGCCACCATTCAACCTGGAAACTAAACCCTAATTAGAACCCTAATTATTTTCAGGTGACCGGAGCTTGGCAGGCCAATCACCCTAACTTCTTCCCTAGGTCAAATCAAGCCCTCTAACTCTCCAGAAATGATCCCCTAACCCCTCTAAGCAAGAATCCATCATCAAACAACATTTATCATTCACGAAAATCATGATTCGAAGCAAAACGGAAAAACATTCAAAACTTTCAGAAGTTCAATACATGCTTGTTTCTCAACCATTTTTCGAATATAAACATATCAGGGTGATCATCTAAACATGTAGAATCATTTAGAAACTTAAAAGAGAAGTTCTGGAAAAAAAGTTCATCATAGCTACCTGAGTTGAAGCTTTGTGTTCTTGAGCTTTCTGGCCCCCTCTTGGTTCAAATCCAACCCAATGAACTCCCTGATGATGATGAGGAGCTTAGAGCAAGCATGTGATTGCTATTTTGAAGTGTTTGGTTCTGAGTATGCAGAAATCACATTTCTGATTGAGGGTGTTTTAGGCTATGGTGAAGGGTGGGAAATGATCCTGAGGTGTTTTTGAGTTGATTGGTGAAGAAAGTTTGAGGTTTTAGTGGCTTGTTTTTTAGATTCGAAGAGAGGAAAGTTTTGAAGGATTTTGTGAATTCTGGCTTGTGGTATGATTCAGGCTCTTGTGTGTTATGAAATGGCTTGCATAATGTTTGTTTAAGCCAATGGGATTGCTCAGATAGTTGTTGTGGCACAGGCTGATTGGTATGGGGTGTTTTTGTAAATAGTCAAGATTGTGTACTATGAGGTATGGGCACGGGTCAGAGGAGATTTCATGGGGTTTCTGGCCTCAGCTGGGTTCAAGGATTGCCATGGGATTGGTTTTGATGTGCTGGAAGGCTTGGATGAAGAGTTATCACATGTTTTGCAAATTTTGAGAGTTTTGGCCCTTTTGTGATTTCTTGAAGTTCAAGTCATGGAAACCCTAGGTTTAATACACAATTATGATGTTTAGAGGTTGTCTTGATATGTTGTGAAGTGTTTGTGCACATTAGAAGTCATTAGAATGCTTGAACATGCCAAAAAGCAAAATCCCTCTTTGACATGAAACTTGAAATTATAGGATTTTTGCCAACTTTGAAAGGCCATATCTTGAGTTCTATGATGAATCAAGACATGTTATTATACTTTTTGAAAAGGGAAAGACCTAATCTAAAACTTTCATGACCAAGAAGTTTTCATTTGAGGCATTTTTGGTTATCAAAGAGGAGGTTGAAAAACTTTCCCAAAAGGGAAAGTTTGCATTTCAAGTCATTTCCAAAAATGGAAAGTTTGCCATTGGCTCAAAATTATTCAATCTTGTCAAATTATAACCTCTCCTAAGATCAAATAAATATCATAGAACTTCCATTTGATGAAAATACCCCTTTGGTTCCATTGTTGGGGGCCTCAGATGCCCTGATTTTGACTTAACTTGCTTAGGTAGTTACCTAGTGAACATATGACTTCCACAATGAATTTCTTCATCAAACTTGGTACACATGATCCTTATGACATATTAAGAATATTAGAAACAAGAATGGCCCAAAAAGTTTGAGTTAAGGCCTCTAAAACCAAACCCCTAATTTTGGTCATCTGTTTTAGTGAAAACCCTAGCTCTGCTTCCATACCCTTGCCAGTTCTTGTGATCTCTTGACTTTCATGAACTTTGAGGAGCATAATATGATGATAGAACACACATGTACCCTCTTGGAAAGCTTTGAGGCCTTTGGGATGGCTCAGATGGATTCTTGGATTGCTCAGATCACAAACCCTAGATGCAGATGAATTTGAACTATGCAGTGAAACAAAATATGCTAAATGATGTGTGATGCTTATGTTAAAACAAAAAATTAAAGATCACAAGCCATGGTGTGATATGAGTGAGGGATAATTTGGGGTGTTTACAGCTTCCCCTATTCAAGCATGAGTTAGCTGTGCAGGATGTAAGCGCCTGGCTTAACAGACAAACAAGATAACTTGTGGTTGAATACCAAAGACAGTCCAAAATTTGCACTCGCTGGATAGATGAAGAAAAGCGATATAAATTGTAAAAGATAGTATAGTATGATTATCAAATGAAGGCGATGGAGAACAACCATCGAGCAGAGGACGACTGCTGGGGATGAAGCGGTAAGTAAAGCAATGACGGGGACGACCGACAAGCTGGGGAAGTAGAGAGATCATGATGGGGACGGCCATCGGGTAAGAAAATAAAACTCTCTGGAGATTTAAACAAACATAGATGGGGACGGCCATAGGGCTTGAAAAGTAAATTAAACAACGACGGGGACGACCATCGGGTTAAAGAATAAATGAAATAATGACGAGGGATGGTCATAAAAGGTGAAGGACGATCACCTAGCAGGGGACGGCTGCTCTTTATCACGACATAGGATGAATGTCGGATAGAAAAGGTCGACGATAGGGACGACCATCGGATAAATATGATGAAGGACGATCATCAAAAGGTGAAGGACGATCACCTACCAGGGTACGGCTGCTCTCGGGGTTTATCACGACATAGGACGAATGTCAGATAACAAGATCAACAATGGGGACGACCATCGGAAGAAATGATGAGGGACAGTCATCAAAAGGTGAAGGACGATCACCTAGCAGGGGACGACTGCTCTTTATCACGACATAGGACGAATGTCGGATAGAAAGGTTCCACTAATGGGGACTCCACTGGGGAAAGGGATGAGGGACGATCATCCAAAGGTGAAGGACGATCACCTGGCAGGGGACGGCTGCCGAAAATATCACGACATAGGACGAATGTTGGATAGAAAGTTGTTTTGTTGGTGACTTACTCGGGAACGGTAAACACGGACGAGTGCTTACGCTTAAGAATAAAAGGTATAAGTGTTTGACGATGTGTATAGATTAAAGACGTGGACGAGCATCCTTAGGACCATGATACGGACGATTATCGGTAGAAACAAACACTGACGCGTGTTCAGAGATGATTATACGGACGAGTACCAACTGGTTAACAAAGAACACGGACGAGTGTCGGATCTGTTGAGGAGTGATATAAACAAAATACAGACGAGTATCAAAGACTTCTGTATAAGTATGTATAGGTATCGATTTATTGGTGAAGTAAGAGCAAGACACGAACGAGTGTTTGATATGCTGGGGAATGCATGGTACAGACGAGTTTCAAATAAGTACTATAATAAACAGGCATCTGTTTTGAGAATGCAAAGGAGATGCTTTGGCTTTCTATGGGGATAGGATGACACGGACGGGTGTCGAAAAGAAAATATTATGAACAATTATTTGCTTGCAAAAGGTGTTCTGGCGACCTTGCTGGGGAAGGATGACACGGACGAGTGTCAAAAAGAGCATGTATAGGTATATGTATTTGAGAGTGAAAAGGGGACGCTTTGGCTTTTATATGCAAGGGAGGTATTTTGTATATTGCTGATGAAATATTGATGGTAATTACAGGTGACTAGCTCGAACCTGGCTTGTGATCATGCAAATGTTTGATTTTTTTCCGTAATGCTCCGTATTAGACGGAATGCTACGCTCATTTGGTTAATATGATGCAAATGCTATGATTATGCAAAAGCGAAACCGATCCGGGATTCGGATCCCGCTGGGATAAAGATCTTTGGCTGATCTGCTCGGAGGGATGTCCCGGCTGGGGAAGAGATCATTGGTAGATCTAACTGCAAGGAGAACTCAGATTGGGGAAATAGATCGTTGGTAGATCTATTAGTGAGGAGAACTCACCTGGGGAGAAGGAAGCTTCAGCAACTCCGCTGGGAAAGTATGCATGTATTGTTCTCCTGGGGAGATAATAGAAACCCTATGGGGAAACAGTTTCCATTAACTTTGCTGAGGATGAGAGATCTGACACTCTAGGGGGGAATAGGTAACTCCTTGCTCATCTTGATGTGGAAGAGTTGTCAGGTACTGCTTGGGAAGGTGATAACTTCTGGGAAGTAACATGCTGGGAACTTGATGCTCGATATGCCCTATGCTGCGAAAGATTATCTGTTTTGATTGCCTGAAACCTATTAAGACAAGAGAAACGCACAAGTATCCCGAGGTATCCTTAACCGGATTCCGTCATAGGAGTTAGACTTTCCTGAAAGTAAATATATTTCCTGCAAGCATTTATTAAAAATGGCTCATTTGTTTTATGCAAGTACTGTATCATGAATATTGGACATTTTGCAAACGAAACAAAAATGTACAAAACAAGGTGTAACTGAAAACTCTGATTTTATTAATTTGGGTGTCCTGAATCGGCAAATACAGTTAAGGAAACAAATCCCCTGAAACGAGGAGATTGTTATAAATTGAGAAAATAAAAGTGTTGGCAATGCTGATGACGACGTTCTAGTGATCTTCCTTTGCTATGACCTGTATGACCTTGACGTTCTTCTCATCTTGCTTTTTGAAGAAGGTTGATTTTGACTGATGCTTTATCCTTTCGAAGTTTGCCGTGTTACGAATGATACAGATGAATTTAGAATGCAGTTGTTCGCTTATTCCCTGATTTTGCGTGGATCGCCCTTTCGGGTTTTCAATCCACTGGGATACCCATTTTTGCCTGAGCTTTCCAATGCGGCTTTTCAACTCAGCAGGTGTACATTTGTTTCCCTTTATTTTTGCCTGAGTCTTTTATTCTGTTTATGACTCGCCGGGATGCCCTATTTTTTGCCTGGACGTACATTCTGTTTTTATGTCCAGCGAGTCATTTTATGCGGAGTATTTTTTAACTGCATCTGAATTCACAGGGGATAAGAAATCCTCGCCATCCATAGTAGTGAGCATCAGTGCTCCACCAGAGAAAACCTTCTTTACTATGAATGGACCATCGTTGTTTGGAGTTCATTTTCCCATGTGATCTGTATGGGGAGGAAGGAGTCTTTTCATCACAAGATCTCCCACTTGGTATTCCCGAAGCCTGACTTTCTGATCGAAGGCTTTCTTCATCCTTTTCTGATACAATTGCCCATGACAGACGACAACTAATCTCTTTTCTTCGATCAGATTCAGTTGATTGTATCGAGACCGGACCCACTCTACTTCGTCCAGTTTTACATCCATCATTACCCGTAAGGAGGGTAGCTCAACTTCAACAGGTTGGACAGCTTTCATACCATACACAAGCTGATAAGGTGTTGCCCCAGTAGACGTTCTGATTGAGGTTCGATACCCATGCAAGGCAGATGGTAGCATTTCATGCCAGTCTTTGTAAGTAACCAACATCTTTTGTACAATCTTCTTGATGTTTTTGTTAGCTGCCTCAACAGCGCCATTCATCTTTGGCCTGTAAGGAGAAGAGTTGTGATGTTGGATTTTGAAGTCCCGGCACAGTTCTGCCATCATTTTGTTATTCAAATTGGAACCATTATCAGTAATGATTCACTCGGGAGCTCCATATCGACAGATGATGTCTCTTTTCAGAAATTTGGCTACCACTTGTCTGGTGACGTTTCCTTACAAAGCTGCTTCAACCCATTTGGTGAAGTAGTCAATGGCTACCAGGATGAATCTGGGGCCATTTGAAGATGTCGATTCGATCTTTCCAATCATGTCAATGCCCCACATGGCAAAGGGCCAAGGTGAAGACATCACGTTCAAAGGATTCAGAGGCACATGCACTTTGTCTGCGTAGATCTGGCATTTGTGGCATTTCCTAGCATATGCACAACAGTCTGCATCCATTGTGATCCAGTAGTAACCTCATCTTAATAACTTCTTATCCATTGCATGTCCTCCCGCATGGGTACCGAAAGATCCTTCATGCACCTCGTGCATCAAGAAGTCTGCTTCTTTCTTGTCAACACATCTGAGTAGCACCATGTCGAAGTTTCGCTTGTATAATGAACCATCAACATTAAGGAAGAAACTACCGGCCAACCTTCTTAATGTCTTCTTATCATTAGATGATGCCCCAGGTGGGTATGTTTGATCCTCTAAGAAGATTTTGATGTCATGGAACCACGGCTTGTCATCTTTAGCAATGTCCACAAAGAAAACGTATGTTGGTCGGTCTAGTCTGGATATTGAAATCTGAGGCACGTAATTGGCAGTTTGAACCTTGATCATGGAGGAAATGGTAGCTAAAGCATCTGTGAAATGATTTTCGTCCCGAGGGATGTACTCAAGTTTGACTGTTGTGAAAAAAGTCAATAACCTCCTTGTGTAGTCACGGTATGGAATCAGATGCTCTTGGTGAGTGTACCATTTGTCGTTGGTCTGATTGATTACTAAAGTTGAATCTCCGAATACATTCAAAGTCTTGATCCTGAGGTCAATGGTTTCCTCAAGACCCATGATACAGGCTTCATATTCAGCTTCATTGTTAGTGCAGGCAAAGGTGAGTTTTGTCGAGAAAGGCATGTGAACTCCTTTAGGTGTAATGAGCACTGCACCAACTCCACGACCATTCATATTAACAGCCCCGTCAAACATCATTGTCCACTCTTCTTCTGGGTCAGGCCCTTCAGTGTGAACAAGCTCTTCATAATCTTTTGCTTTTAAGTACATGATGTCTTCATCAGGGAAGTCAAACCTCATGGGCTGATAATCATCAATGGGTTGCTCAGCCAGATAGTCAGACAGTACACTGCCTTTGATGGCCTTTTAAGATGTGTACTAAATGTCATACTCTGTCAGAATCATTTGCCATCTTGCAACCCTTCTGGTAAGTGCTGGCTTCTCAAATATGTACTTGACGGGGTCCATTTTTGAGATCAACAAGGTAGTGTGAGTCAACATATATTGTCTTAGTCGGCGAGCAGCCCATGCTAAAGCACAACAAGTTTTCTCGAGCAGTGAATAACGTTGTTCACAGTCGGTAAACTTTTTGCTTAGGTAGTATATTGCATACTCTTTTCGACCAGACTCGTCATGCTGGCCCAACACACACCCCATTGTCCCTTCTAATACTGTCAGGTACATTATTAGAGGTCTTCCTTCAATTGGAGGCATAAGAATCGGAGGTTCTGGCAAGTACTCCTTGATCTTGTCAAAAGCCTTCTGACAATCTTTGTTCCACCTGACCGTTTGTTCCTTTCTTAACAATTGAAACAAGGGTTCACAGGTTGCAGTGAGATGAGATATGTACCTTGATATGTAGTTCAATCTACCTAAGAACCCACGAACTTCCTTTTCAGTCCTAGGTGCAGGCATCTCTTGAATGGCTTTGACTTTGTCAGGATCAACTTCAATTCCCTTTTCACTTACGATAAATCCCAGCAACTTACCGGAACGTACCCCGAATGTGCATTTGTTGGGGTTTAGCTTCAGCTGATACTTTCTCAGACGCTTGAACAACTTCAGCAAGTTTACCAGATGGTCTTCTTCAGTTAGGGATTTGGCAATCATGTCATCCACGTAGCATTCAATTTCTTTATGGATCATATCGTGGAATAATGTTACCATACCCCGTTGATAAGTTGCACCGGCATTCTTCAGTCCAAATGGCATTACTTTGTAACAAAATGTGCCCCAAGGTGTGATGAAGGTTGTTTTCTCCATGTCTTCGGGTGACATTTTGATCCGATTATACCTAGAAAATCCATCCATAAAAGAAAATATCGAGAACTGAGTTGTTCTGTTCAGGTCCCGGTAATCCACCAATATGAGATAATGGGAAATCATCCTTCGGGCTGGCTCTGTTCAGGTCCCGATAATCCACACACATACGTACTTTGCCATCCTTCTTAGGCACTGGTACAATGTTAGCGACCCATGGCGGGTAAATAGTTACAGCAAGGAAACCGGCGTCCCACTGTTTTTGTACTTCTTCCTTAATCTTCATGGCCATATCTAGGCGAGTACGGCGTAGCTTTTGCTTCACTGGAGGGTAATCTTCTTTTAATGGCAGCTTGTGCATAACAATATCCGTATCTAGACCTGGCATGTCTTGATAGGACCAAGCAAAGACATCGACGTATTCTCGAAGCATGTTGATGAGCTGTTCTTTTACTGAAGCTTGCAGACTGGCCCCAATCTTCACTTCTTTCAAATCCTCCTCGGTACCAAGATTAACTGTTTCAACCACCTCCTGATGAGGAGTGATCACTTTCTCTTCTTGCCTCAACAATTTGGCTAATTCTTCAAGTAACTCATAGTCTTCTTCAACCCCTTCATCGGCTTGATTAATTGGATTGTCGAAGTCATACAAGGTCATAGCAGTGTTGTTATCGGTGCAATCTGGAGGATTATCTCTACAAGGGTTGAGATTTGTTCGTTTTAGTGATCAATTTTAATCTTGTTTAGAAAAAGTGTAAAATGAAGTGATTATTTTGAAAACATTTCCATTTTATTGTTTTGTACAAAAGTAAAAAAATGAAAAGACAGTGAGCGAAAGAGAGAATTGTTTGCAAAAGATGTCCGATATTCATTGATATTCCATTTGCACAAAATTACAAATATGTCCCTATTACAAAATGAGTCCTGACACCTTGGGCAAGATGCAGGACTTGATGCATGCTGAAAAAAGGCAGGAAATAATAATTATTCTGCAGGAGTAACCCTTATAATTTCCTGGGAAGACCAGTTAAGGACTTGGTGACCCGGGATCCTTGGACGTATCCAGCTCTCCAGGTTGAGGTCGCTTTCTGCCTCGTCTTTCAGGTTATTAACAGCATCTGGGGTGAGCATCCCTCCACTGATGAACTTGGGCTCTTTAGCAGCCTCTGCTTGATCTTGTCGGAATGGTTTGTAACCCAAACCGAATATGTCCTCCTTCTTCTCCACCGGTAGCAGCTTGCCCCAGCCTTGGGCATTTCCATCTTCAACAACCTTCCGGACTTGCTGATAGGAGACAATTGAAGTACCCATCCTATCCTCCTAGGATGCAGCAAATACTTCAGTCGTCGCCTCATTGATGTTCAGTGCTTCGAAACCTTGGCTCATGGTTTCATGGATTTCACCATCCATCTCAATGTATTTGTATGTAGCCAGATGGCTAACAAAGATATCCTCTTCACCATAGATGGTGATAATCTGTCCTTCCCACTCATATTTCAATTTTTGGTGAAAGGTCGACGTAACTACGCCAGCGGCGTGAATCCATGGTCGACCCAACAAACAACTGTAGGTCGGCTGAATGTCCATCACATAGAAAGTAGTCTGAAAGACCTGCGGACCGATTATCACAGGCAGTTCCAACTCTCCAAGAAAACACCTCTTGGAGCCATCCAAAGCTCTGACCACCAGATTGCTTGGTCGGAGAGCAATACCATCGTACTCAAGCTTGACAAGGGCTTTCTTCGGCAAGACATTGAGTGAAGACCCAGTGTCAACAAGAACATGCGAAAGCACAACCCCTTTACACTCCAAAGTGATGTGTAAAGCTTTGTTGTGGTGACGTCCTTCCATTGTTAAGTCGGCATTGGTGAAACCTAGCCCATGGCTAGTATTAACATTAGACACCACTGTCTCAAGATGATTCACTGTGATCTCCTCCGGCACGTAGGCAACGTGCAAGACTTTAAGTAGTGCATCCCGATGAGCTTCGGAACACAATAGCAGGGATAAGATGGAGATCTTTGAAGGAGTTTGGTGGAGCTGATCCACAACCTTGTAGTCACTTCTTTTGATTATTCTCATAAATTCATCCACATCTTGATCAAAGGATGATTTATGGTGCCACACTTTTCCCTTTGGCTTTGGCAGCAGCCTCTGCCTCAGTATTAGTTATTGGAGCTTGTGACGCGAAGAGGCGTCCGCTTCGGGTGAAGCCTCCGCCTCCCCCGACATTATCCACTTGGGGTGTATGAACTGAAGAATCAAGAAGGACTTTTTTCCGTTGCAGTATAGGTCTGAACCATAGTGCCATGGTACAACATTGTCTTTATCATATGGAATAGGCCCTGGCACCGTGATGGTGGCTGGACTAACTGCAGTAGAGGTAGGAACCATTATTGTTCGTGGATCATAAAAGATGGTGACACGACTTCTTGTTGATGTTGGTGGTGATTGACTGAAGCTTGGTTGCAGAAACTGTTGTTGAGGTTGTTGTTAATAATTGTTGGAAACAGGGACCGTTGCAGGGTCGTAATAAATGGTGACTGTGGAGACGTTGTTATGGGTGGTTGTTGTAGTTGTAGAAGTGGATGCAATTGAGATGTTGTTTTTTGAAGTGATGGAAGAGGTGGTTGCTGATTTTGTAGACGAGTCTGTGGGAACAATTGTCTTTGTAGTTGTAGGAGAAACATTTGATGTTGAAAAAGGAGTTGCTGGTGTTATAGAAGCGGTTGTTGTTATTTCAGAATACCCTCTCTGATCAAGCCTTTAATGCCATTCCTCGAGCTTCTACACCCATTCACAGAAACCTTGCAAGATTCACAACAGGCCTCACAACCTGGAAACACCTGGCATTTTAAAAGCTGAGCTTTAACCTCTGCCAGAGGTGTTTGAATACTTGCAGTATCTTCAATTAAATTCATGGGTGAGCCCTCCTCTATTGCATTTATCCTTGGCCCACCATGGCTGGGCATAGGATTCTTCGTGACATTAGGAGGTGGTGCAAAATTTAGGGCTTTTGAATCTACCAGATCCTGGACCTTCATTTGCAAAGCCCTTCACTTTTCTGTGGTGTGACCAGGTGCATTAGAATGAAAAGCACACCTGACGTTGACGTCGTAATTTCTCGAAAGGTTCTGAGGATCTGGTGGAGCCAAAGTCCTTAGTTCAACAAGATTAAGCTTTAGGAGTTGTGGCAACAATGTGGCATATGGCATTGGTATAGGCTCAATCACCCTGTTAACTTGAGATTGTCGTTGCTGAAAAAGGGCGTTGTTGTTGGTTGTTGTAGGATCTTTGTTGAGGAAACTGTGGTTGTTGAGGAAAATGATGTGGCTGTTGAGTGTATTGAGGAGGTGGAGTAGGAATAGTGACAGCGGTAATTGATCTTGGCAGATATTGTGGTCTTCCTCTTCCCATATGTACAACATTTGTTTCACCGGATCTGCGGGGCCCTGCTAATGGTTTCCTTGCACTGCTTGAACTGGCGCCGCTGTCAGAAATCTTTCCCATTTTCAATAAGCTCTCAATTCTTTCTCCAACTATAACCACGTCTGCAAAGCTGGTGGAAGAAAAAGCAGTCAGTCTATCAATATAAGTCCCCTGGAGGGTGTTCATGAACATATTTGCCATTTCCCTTTCTGACATCGGGGGTTGAACGGCAGCAGCTAATTGCCTCCATCTTTGGGAGTACTCTCTAAAGCTTTCCCGGGAAGACTGTGACATTCCCATTAGAAGGGTTCTGTTTGGAGCCATGTCCAGATTATATTGATATTGACGGATGAAAGCTTCGACCAAGTCTTTCCAATTCCTAACTGTGGCCCTGGTTAAATGAGAGTACCACTCCCGGGATGCCCCTGTCAAGCTATCCTCGAAATAAAACATCCATAGTTTTTCATCCATGGTGTAGGCTTTTAATCTTCCCAGGAAAGACTTAAGATGGGTACGAGGGTAGGTAGTACCATTATATCTTTCAAAACAGGGAGGTTTGAATTTGTGAGGAATTCTAACCCCCTCCACTAGTCCCATATCCATGACATCAAAACCCAGAGAGTTTTGAGACTCTAGAGACCTTAGCTTTTCTGCTATCTCATCTAGACGACGATCATAGACTTCGTCTCCTGCCTCGACCACAGTAAATTGTTCTTCCTGAGGGTCCTCCTGCAAGGCCCTCCCTCTAGTGTTACCCTGGGTGTTTCTTATAGCATTAATGTCTGGGTTAAGATGAGGTCCAAACTCTAGGGATCAGTATGAGGCTGTATGTGATCGTTGTTGCTGGTACCCCCTGTACCTGGGTGGTTTTCTTCTGGAGTTTGCCGCTCGACCAACTCTCTCAGTCTTTCTTGGCTTTGAGCCAATCCAGTCATCACTGCCATAAACTGGTTCATTTGGGCCCTCATCTCAGTCCTTTCATTGGCCATTTGGGTTCTTACGTCAGTTAGGTCTTGCTGAACCTGATCCATTTGTAAGCCCGAAAGGTTGTTTCTTGTCGGATACCGGTGCACTCTATTGACGGGGAACACTCTTCTACGAGCAATGTTTCCTCAAACTATAACAAAGTGAGAAATAACAAAAACCAAAAACCTACAAAACAAAGAAAGGAGGTTAGTATGCAATACAGGATACCTATTTGTCTTCCAAGGGTATCCGGTTTGCTTCTTTGGTATTGACCTTCCAGACCTCGATGAATGATGATGTTGAAGAGAAATGAAGCCCGAAGGATAACACAAACCATATATTACAAAATGTAAAAAATATATAGTTTGATTACAATCAATTTCCCATGGTGGGTCAAAATATAACAACAAAAATACAATCGAAATGAAGTACAAACAAAGGAATCAAACATCCAATCCATAATCATCCTCTCTGACTTCTTTCAGGAGAGCCTCAGTCACTGGGCCAACTGGGTGCTCTGTGATGGTCCTGATAAGAAGGTTTCTGGTGGCAATGGCACTGGTCAACTTCTCATGCTTATCCTAGTCCTTTGATCTCTTCAACTCCGCCCAGAGCTTCAACTCGAAGATCTCCTTCTGTGCAGCTAACAAAGCTTCTCGACTCTTCTTTTCATTGGCTTCCAGCTGCTCTATCCTAGCCCGGGTCCTCTGATCTTCTTGTGCACGAGCCTCAGTGATCCTGATCCACCTAGCCTGACTCTCCTCTAAGTAATGTTCAGCTCTGGCCTTATGAATCTTGGCTTCCTTGCAAACATTATTTAATACCAACTCTCCTGCTCTAGCCCTTTTGATGTAATCATTCGTCTTCTCAATCTTGGTGAAGTGCTCAATCCGGAGCTTCTCTAACCTTTCATTATCTAGACAACTATCATTCCTTTCCCAGAGGGTCTTCTTCAAAGCTTCAGAGAGCTGAGCATTCCTTTCCTTCAATTTCTCAAACTACTCTAAACTGACAGTAGCTGCAGGCTCCACTGCTGATGGTCCAGGTACATCCTCTATGGTGAATGGCATACGGGTGATCCGTCCCCTGACACGAGACCAGTCAAGATACTGAGATGAAGCTATGTTGTTGCACTTGCCAAGAATAGCTGTCCCCTTAGTCTGAATATTGTCCCAAGCCCAGGCTGCCTGTCTGACAATGGCAAGGTTGTGCTGGATGTCACAATAGAGGGTTTCTGTCAAGTCTTGCTACCTAGGTGGATGCACCAAGGCATACCCTAATTGACTTTTGAAAAGAAAAGGATTGTAGTTGATGCAACCCTTTACTCCAATCAGGGGTACATTGGGATATTGCCCATAGCTGGTGATGATATCTTTGCCCTTGGTGCTCTGAGTGCACCATCTGATGTCTTATGATGTAAGGGCAATCATTATCTTAGCCCAATTCCTTGGCTGAAGAGGATTCAAGAAAGTGTCTGACTTTGGAAAGTGCCTTCATAGCCAACAGTAGAAGAGAGGTGCACAACATCTGACTAACCTTCCCCTCTGCTTCTCATTCCTTTGATGCATTGAGTAGTAAAAGTCTCCAAGCAAGGTAGGGACTGGATTCTTCAATAGGAAAAGGTGGATAACATTCTTGCTTACAAACTTAGGCTCGTCTGCAAACAAGATGACTCCATATATGCTAAGGGCCAGGAGAGCACAAACAGTGTCCCACTTCCCTGCTGTAGCATGAAGGGTGGCCTGAGTAACCAAGAAATCCAAATGAAGGCCTGGGATCCCAGCCTTGGTGGTCATATTCTGGTCAATGAGAGGGGACTCCAAGTGCAAAGCTCGAGCTATATCTTCATTCTTGGGAGCAGCAATCTTAGGGTTGAAAGGAATTCCCCTCCTGATGGGGACACCCAACAATATGGAGAACTCTTCCATCAATGGTCCCAACTGAAAATATGGGAAAGTGAAACATCTGAGAGGAGGGTCATAGAATTGAATACATGTGTGGACCATGCTCCTCTATGATGCATCTAGGTCCATGATCATGTCCATAATGCCACCATAACATTCCCTGAATAAAGGGACATGATCAGGAGTGATGAGAGACTGAATCTGTCTGATGCCTGTCAAAGTGGGCTCAAAGAAATGATAGGTGATGTTGCTCTTCCTGGAGGGGTCCATGCTGACAATGGATGTTGATGAAGAAGACTGAGGATAGCTGCTGATAAAGGCAACTGAAGAAGATGCTGAAAAAGAGTCTTTGATGAAGACAACTGGTGAAGAGAGCTGAAAAGAATCTCTGGTGTAGCTGATGCAGATAGCTGAAGGAATTTGAGCAGTAGAACAGGTCAAAACCAAACCAAAGATAAGATGTGGATACCCCTGTAAAACAAATAGACAAATGTTAAATGATGCAAAATGATGTATGCAGAATGATATGCAAAGGGTTTGTGATTAAGTGTTGGATCTGTTATCTTCCTTGATAGGGTCCATGTGTGTTCATAAGCCCAGATGAAGGCTTAGAAAACCAGTAACCAAGTAGGGGACTCAAATAAAGAGTCACAAGTCCAGGGTTTCACAAGAACAGTCCAAAATGATACAACCTTATAACAATATTATTAACAAGGGTATGATGAGACCAAGGGTTCCTGCAAACCTGTAAACATCCCAACCCCCTCACATGTATTATTCTAGAACAAGGATCCTCAGACTTAGATTAGTTATGAGAAGTGTAAACACTTCTAACCCGGAGGTACAGTGTTTACAATAACCATAAAAGATCCTCCTCTAATTCACCTCAGATGCTGAAGGTCATAAAAGGGTCATCCAGACTTAGCAGGCTTTCCAGATAGCCCTAGTACTACAGGAAATCCGTAGCACAAAGTTCTCAAGAAGAAACCCATGTCTGAACCGTGTTTCATATTCCCGCACCAGACCGAAATGGAATGGGAAAGAATATGAAGCCACTCTATCCTATGTGTCACTCAGGTCCCCGGTATGGAACCTTAATCACTCAATAATCCCTCCCACCAGAACAAACAGAAGATCCAGCACAAATGATATGATGATAACAATATGAAATGCATATATAAACAGTAAAGGAAAGCAATAAATAAAGTTGTACAGAAAGCGATAAATAAATCAATAAACAACAAGCACAAGTAGCACATAACACCCCCGTAAACACAAATCAATCAAGTGCTAGGTGAAACCCACAAAAAGAACCAGAAGCCCTGGTTGCAAGAGTAGTGTCCCCAGCAGAGTCACCAAGTTGTCGCTCCCCTGAAAAGACACCTGGTAAAAACAAGGTATAGACGCGAACGGTCGGCGAAGAGAGAAAATGAAAATGAAGTGAATATAGTCGCCAGCTAGGCATTTTTATCCCGAAGGAAAGGTAATGCTGCATAAACCTAGAAGAAGATGGATAAGACGGTTGCGAACCAGAGAAACTGAGAGAGGGGGTTGGTTACAACCTGGGAAGGTATTAGCACCCAGATTGTCCGTCGTACTCGACGGGATCCATGCTTAAAATATTGTGTTTAAAGGGGTAGGTGAATGTGCTATCTATGTGCACAAGCTGGAAAAGAATATACAAGTGTCAGGGCAAAAGGTGAATGCTCAGGAACTGAGGCTTTTAAAGAATACTGAAAGAGGGGGATGACAAAGAGACTTTTGTTCGATAACAGTTAAGTTATGCCTACGTATCCTCTCGTGCAATGAGGAAGTCAGAACACCGTAGTTCGACTCAAAGAGACTGAAAGATGAATTGGCTATGAACTGCTTGCTTGCCCATGCTCAAGTGTATGACTCGTCTGGTTCGAGTGCTAACTGTCTTGCATTAGACGGAAGAAGCAAGTTCTCGTTTGTGAATGAGTGTGATGAGAAAAGAATCCCGGAGGAGACGAGTATTGTTTGTTTTTGTGTTTTCAGTTTTGTTATTGTTTTTGGTGTTTTTCATAAGTTAATGAGCTTAGGCCTAAATCAAGGGTTGTAAACTCATTATATCCTCCCTGATTAGGGATAATGAGCCTACTTAAGTATGAGATAAGCATCTCAACTTAATTACCATGATGATGTAGGATTAAGATCATTAACCTACTTGTGATTATTTAGATTTTTTTGGGTTTTTTTTTTAGTGTTAAGTAATGATTTTAATCTCTAATCACAGATTAGTGAACTCATTACACCATCCTAATAGAAGGATAATAGATGAGAACACTTAAGCTGAGGAAGATACCTCAACTTAATCCATAGTTAGGGATTTAATTCATTATATAACAAAGCCTTTATTAAGTAGATTTTAATTAAAGTATGAGATTAAGTAATGGATTTTCTGATTTGTAAGACAACTTGAGGGGGACTTGTCCATTAAACACTAGGGTTAGTCCTTCTTAACCATAAGGAAGAATTAGAACCCTAATGTAAGGCCCAAGTTACAAGATAAAGTCTTGATGATTATTAAGTAATTTGATTAAGATTTTTAAACAAATTAAAGGTTTAACACTTAGGATTAAAGTTATACACTCCATCCTAAGAGAAGGATGCAGGCATAACCCTAATTCCAAAGTCCTAAAACTTTAAGGGTTTAGCCTCTGATTATTTAGATTAGAAGAGAGTCTCAAGGAGACTTAAAGGTAAAAAGTCTAAGGGGTACTAAACACAACCCTAAGATTATCATGCTTGGATGTTCCTATGGTTTGTGAGGCTTAGAGAAAGATCTTCAAGGAAGCCACCAATGGAAGAAGCAGATGAAAGGAGGAGGAAGCAAGAGAATAATTAACTTACTTCATTGAAGAAGATAAGTAACTTAAAGAAAGAAAGTGAGAGGGATGGAACATAAGTGAATCAAATTCACTTCAAAGACAAGTAAAAATGCAAATGCAAGAGATAAGAAGAAGTGAGAGGTGAAGGCAAATTCACCTCCCAAAATGACTTACCAAACCTGAAAAGTTAGCATGGATGCATAAAGTATAAAGCATAAAGAAATGAAGTGAAATGAAATGAAATGAGATGAAATGACCAAAGTCAGAAGTGTTTATGCAATTTAAATGTCATGTAAGATGATGCAAAGTCATACAAAATGCACATGTATGATCATACAAAGATGAGATGCAAAAGAAGCATGCTTTGAAGTTTGAAAACACATGAAAGTTAATGAAATGAAATGAATGCTAATCTTGGAAAATGAATGAAGAAATGATTGAGCAAGGTTCTAACATGTCTTAATATGTCTAAGATGACATATGAATGCAAGAAATGTCATGGCAAGTTCATGTATTCATGCATATGCATGGTGAATGCAAATGAACATGAGAAATTAGGGTTACATGGACATGTGAGATGCAAATGGATAAAACAGAACCAAATGACATGATAAAAATTTGCAATTAAGCGCAAACAAACCCTAAACCCATATTAGGTCACACCCCAAAGGAGAAGGTCAGAAGCCTAACCTATCAGACGTTATGATTTTCCTAAGTTTTCTAGGGTTTTTGGGTGGTTCAAAGGGAAAAATGCAAATAAAATTGAAAATGCAAGAAAAATTCATGAGGAAAAAGACCTATAAACTACATTCCATATTTAACACAATGCAAAAAGAATCATATTCAAACTCTTCTTTGTTAGGCATAAATTATTTTTCAAAGTTAGGGTTTAAAAATATAGTTTTTATGACCCTTAATTCAAAGAAGATTGACAAACTATGATCAAACCTAAAAAGAAATTTGTGTGAAGAGTTTGAAAATGTTTCTAAATGCATTGGGATGATTTGTGATTTTTTTGGTGATTTTTAGAAACCTAAATGTATTTTTAATTAATTAAAATACTTTAATTAATTAAAAATAACATTTAAATATCTTAAAAATGCTTTTTTAATGCAAAAAATAAAATAAAAATTATTTTTGGAATGAGAAAAATATTTAAAGTCAGAATGCAAAAGAAAATATTTTTTGAATGCTTTTTGCTATTTTAAATAAATTGTGCAAAAGAAATGAAATTTAATTGAAATAAAAATTATTTAAATGAGAAGTATGTTGATCCTAAGGCTGAGATTCAAATCTGGGGGGATATGTTGACTGCGCGCGTGAATCAGTGGTCCAGATCACTCCTGACTAATTAATCTTAATTAATTTAATTAATTATATTTAGGGTTTAATGACTTAATCCTAGTCATCCACGCACGCGGGTAAAACAGATCCAAGGGCCACCATTCAAACTGGAAACTAAACCCTAATTAGAACCCTACTTACTTTCAGGTGACCGGAGCAAGCTCCAGTCATCTTCTCCGGCAGGCCAATCACCCTAACTTCTTCCTTAGGTCAAATCAAGCCCTCTAACTCTCCAGAAATGATCCCCTAAGCCCTCTAAGCAAGAATCCATCATCAAACAACATTTATCATTCACGAAAATCATGATTCGAAGCAAAACGGAAAAACATTCAAAACTTTCAGAAGTTCAATACATATTTGTTTCTCAACCAGTTTTCGAAAATAAACATATCAGGGTGATCAGCTAAACATGTAGAATCATTTAGAAACTTAAAATAGAAGTTTTGGAAAAAAAGTTCATCATAGCTACCTGAGTTGAAGCTTTGTGTTCTTGAGCTTTCTGGCCACCCTCTTGGTTCAAATCCACCCCAATTAACTCCCTGATGATGATGAGGAGCTTAGAGTAAGCTTGTGATGGCTATTTTGAAGTGTTTGGTTCTGAGTATGCATAAATTTCATTTATGATTGAGGGTGTTTTAGGCTATGGTGAAGGGTGGGAAATGATCCTGAGGTGTTTTTGAGTTGATTGGTGGAGAAAGTTTGAGGTTTTAGTGGATGGTTTTTGAGATTAAAAGAGAGGAAAGTTTTGAAGGATTTTGTGAATTCTGGCTTGTGGTATGATTCAGGCTCTTGTGTGTTATGAAATGGCTTGCATAATGTTTGTTTAAGCCAATGGGATTGCTCAGATAGTTGTTGTGGCACAGGCTGATTGGTATGGGGTGTTTTTGCAAAAAGTCAAGATTGTGTACTATGAGGTATGGGCACGGGTCAGAGGAGATTTCATGGGGTTTCTGGCCTTAGCTGGGTTCAAGGATGGCCATGAGATAGGTTTTGATGTGCTGGAATGCTTGGATGAAGAGTTATCACATGTTTTGCAAATTTTGAGAGTTTTGGCCCTTTTGTAATTTCTTGAAGTTCAAGTCATGGAAACCCTAGGTTTAATGCACAATTCTGACGTTTAGAGGTTTTCTTGACATGTTGTGAAGTGTTTGTGCACATTAGAAGTCATTAGAATGCTTGAACATGCCAAAATGCAAAATCCCTCTTTGACTTGAAACTTGAAATTATAGGATTTTTGCCAACTTTGAAAGGCCATATCTTGAGTTCTATGATGATTCAAGACATGTTCTTGTACTTTTTGAAAAGGAAAAGACCCAATCTACACCTTTCATGACCAAGAATTTTTCATTTGAAGCATTTTTGGTTATGAAAGAGGAGGTTGAAAAACTTTCCCAAAATGGAAAGTTTGCATTTCAAGTCATTTCCAAATATGGCAAGTTTTCCATTGGCTCAAAATTATTCAATCTTGTGAACTTCTAACCTCTCCTAAGATCAAATAAAGATCATAGAACTTCCATTTGATTAAAATACCCCTTTGGTTCCATTGTTGGGGCCTCAGATGCCCTTATTTTGACTTAACTTGCTCAGGAAGTTACCTAGTGAACAGATAACTTCCACAATGAATTTATTCATAAAACTTGGTACACATGATCCTTATGACATATTAAGAACATTAGAAACAAGAATGTCCCAAAAATTTGGAGTTAAGGCCTCTGAAACCAAAACCCTAATTTTGGTCATCTGTGTAGTGAAAACCATAACTCAGCTTCCATGCCCTTTCCAGTTCTTGTGATCTCTTGACTTTCATGAATTTTGAAGAGCATAATATGATGATAGAATACACATGGACCCTATTGGAAAGCTTTGATGCCTTTGGGATGGCTCAGATGGATTCTTGGATTGCTCATATCACAAACCCTAGATGCAGATGAATTTGTACTATGTAGTGAAACAAAATATGCTAAATGATGTGTGATGCTTATGTTAAAACAAAAAATGAAAGATCACAAGACATGGTGTGATATGAGTGAGGTAAAATTTGGGTTGTTTACAGCCCTTCTCCATGTGGGGCATTGATATGATCGACAAGATCGAGCCAACCGCCTCCAACAATCACCGCTTCATCCTGGTTGCAATAGATTACTTCACGAAGTGGGTCGAAGCGGCATCTTATGCCAATGTCACGAGGCAAGTGGTAGCCCTCTTCATTAAGAGGTATATCATATGCCAGTATGGAATTCCTGAAAGAATCATTACTAAAAATGGTTCTAATCTCAACAATAAGATGATGGAAGACTTGTGTCGGGATTTCAAGATCGAGAATCACAATTCTTTGCCATATCGACCAAAGATGAATGGCGTTGTCGAGGCGGCCAACAAGAACATTAAAAAGATCGTGCAGTAGATGGTTGTGACATACAAAGACTGGCACGAAATGCTACCATTTGCACTGATGGGTATCAGACATTTGTGCGTACTTCAACAAGGGCAACCCCATTCTCGCTTATGTACGGTATGGAAGTAGTCCTACCGGTTGAGGTCGATATCCCCTTGTTAAGATTAATGATGGATGTCAAAATTGATGAAGTTGAGTGGCTACGCTTCAAAATTTCACACAAATTTCAAAAGAATCCTTGAAGCATATTCATGTTTGAAGGTTGCAAACGAATCCTTGAAGCATCTTGAACATATCTCAATCATCTTCATCATCAAATTCATGCCATAATGCCCAATCCGAATCGTTTTTTTTCATGCTTTTCGATTTCATATATATACTCAATATAAATTGCATTTAACCATTGATTTGTGTTTGTTGTGAGGTATGGATGACTTTTGGACAATTACTTTGAAGTTTCATTGCGGATTCAAGAAGGTCACGAGGAAGAAGACGATGGATTTGGCGCGCTGAAATTTTTTTCAAATATTTTGTTTTATATTTTATTTCATTGTTTGATTATGTCAACAGTTTCTATCACAAGCCCGCGCTTGTCCCAGTGGCAAAAGGACTCAATGAAGGGCAAGGGCATGGGTTCAAACCTAGCTTATGGCATTTTTTTATTATTATTCTTATTTTATTATTATTTATTTATTTACATTTTATATAAATTTCTTATTATATAATATGTATTTCCTATGTTATTTCCCAGGAGTGCCCACAACCTTGTGGCAAGAAACTGAGGTTTGGAGCCACAACATTTTGAGGAAGAAACATGGGTTCTTCATAATTTTCTTTTTTTTTTTTTAAATTTCCTTAATTACCTTAATTTATCTTTTAAACATGGTTAACCTTTTTTTTTAATTAACTTTTTTTTTCAACAAATCTTTTTTTTATATTAAATTTAGGTTAACATTTTTATTAGTATCATTACTTTTATATTTAGGTTTATAATTAAACCCTAATTATTTTTATAATTAAAACCTCAATATTTTTTAAAACCCTAATCAATCTTTAAAGTTTTTTAATTTAATTAATTTTCATAATTAATTTTTTAAAAATTTATTTAAGTGTTAGGTTATTTTAATATAAACTGATTATATATTTTCTTTTGTAAAACCCAGCCTTGGGACATTTTTTTTACTAACATATTTTTTTTTCTCATTTTTATTATATATTAGGTATTTGTTATACTTATTCAAACATAAGCGTGCGCTTGTCCTAGTGGAAAAGGACTCAACGGCAAGACAAAGGACTATGGCATTTTTTGCCAAATTGGTTATTTCTCTCCCTTTTCTTTAATTACCAAATTATATATTTTCTTTTAAATTAAAATCTTAATATTTTTTAATTAATTTGAAACTTAACTTTTTTTTTATAAACCTTAATTTTTTTCCATAAACCTTAATTTTTTTCATAAACCTTAATTTTTTCCATAAACCTTAATTTTAAACCTAAGTCTTAATTTTTTTTCATAAACTTTAAACCCTAAAAATTTAGCCCTAATCTTTATCTTAAAACCCAGATTTCGCCCTAAATTTTATTCTAAAATTTTTCCTAAACCTTAAATTTTTTTAAACCTTAAAATTTTTCTCAAACCCTAACCCTAATTGTTTTCTTAACCTAGTTTGCAAACTTTTTTTTCTAATTTATTCACTCATTTTTATGTTATTCATTCACTGTTTGCCTGATTATGTAACTGCTTCGCCTTTGTAATAATTAGTTTTTATTATTTTCCGCCATTATTATTATTATGTAACTGCCCCTAAGCCATGTAATAGTGTAGGAATTTTATTTTCTGCCATTTATTTTTCATATTAACTGCGTGGTTAGTAACATAGGGAGTGCCAAGAAATAAATGAACCATGGACTTAGAAAATTAATAATCAAGATAAATATCTGAAAACAACACTCACACACGTAAGTCGATCGTTCTACGATCGTCATCTGCATTTCCTAGGGTTACCCCTCTTGGTTGCCTTTAATATGGTCAAGTCTCTCAAACGTGGGGGTGTCTTAAGCAAATGTCCCTACAAAATAAATCATCAAGTCCCTTCAAAGTTCATAAGATCATAGTCCCTTCGAAGTTGCCTATGAATAAATGATCTCGTTCCTCGATGACCCTACGGAATAAATGATGATAGTCCCTACGAATTGCTAACGACACCCCTACAAGTTGCCTTCATTGACCATACGATGACCTTACGCATGTCCCTTAACAAATCCAAGGTAATGACTACCTATTCCTTAATAATATGGATAATCTTACCCTCGAAAGGACATATAAGAACATGAATGACTTAGTCTAGGGTAGGTACCTCATAGTTACTTGCTCACTCTTCAAAAATACTTTTCACACCTCACAATATTTTCAAATATTTTCAAACAAGGCTTTGTATACATCCATACGAGGATCATTACAAAGTACTTAGAAAATTTCTAATCACACACTACACTTTTCAAAAACATTTAAGTGAGCTAAGTAACTAAGAGCCCATGGATAACCATGGATATAAAGGGTTCTAACACCTTCCCATTATATAACCTACCCCCCGAACCCATGTTTTTTCAAAACGGTATTTCCTGTTCTTTTATGTCCCTTCCTTATGCATAAAATAAAAGTCGGTGGCGACTCTTGCTATCCGCAACTTGACTAAAAGTCAATTCTCCCACCGTGTTACACTATGCCCTAGGGCAGGAAATAGGGTCTCAGAGCAGAGCAATCAGTTTCTCCAGTGGGGGTGTGATTGATCCTAATCAAGTCTGTGTTGTTGAAGATGATGCTGATAGTGATTGTGATCTCGACAACTGGGTTCGTCCGTGTGTCCCAGGGGAAGAGCTAAAGAATTGGTTTGTAGAAGACTTCGTCCAAGTCACTTGCCAACCAGAGTAATTTTCTTTGTTTTCTCATTATCCTACGCATGTTAAATCCTACACTATGCCCAAGGTGTATGGATCCATTATAGGGCCTCCTTGCGTTTTATGAAGTTTATTTTATCATAAATAAAGGACATTTTTCATTCAAAATTGTGTTCCCTTTCTTTCTTTTTAAACCTTTTCACAAAAAAACAGTAAAAATGGCAATGTTTTTCTTTATGTTTTTCTTTCTTTTTCATAAAACAGATTCTGAAATAAGCACATCACTTGTGCAGAACCAATCATTAGAATTTCTTTGATAACTCTTCTTCTATGACCGAATATGACTTTAATAATCCAATCTACCAAGCTGATAAAGGGGTTGAGGAAGACCGTGAAGTCCCTAAAGAATTGGCCAGGTTATTGAGACAAGAGGAAAGGGTGATTCAGCCTCACCAAGAAGAGATTGACGTTATCAACATCGGAACGAAAGATGCAAAGAAGGAAATTAAGTTTTGGGCCAGTCTGCAAGTCAGGGTAAAAGAAGAGTTGATTGGCATGCTTCGAGAATATGTGGACATCTTTGCTTGGTCATATCAAGATATGCCCGGTTTAGATACAGACACTATGATGCATAAGCTTCCACTGAGGGAAGACTGCCCTCCTGTTAAACAAAAGCTTCGAAGAACTCGTCCTGACATGGCGATGAAAATTAAAGAAGAAGTTCAGAAGCAGTGGGACGTTGTGTTCCTTATCGTGACTACTTATCCACCCTAGGTAGCTAACATTGTGCCAGTACCGAAGAAGGACAACAAGGTCCGGATGTGCGTTGACTACCGAAAATTAAATTGGGCGATCCCGAAAGATGATTTCCCATTACCTCACATCAATGTATTGGTTGATAATACGGCTCAGTTCTCGGTATTCTCCTTCATGGATGGCTTCTCCAGTTATAATCAGATTAAAATGGTGCTGGAAGACATGGAGAAGACAATGTTCATTACCCCTTATGGTATGTTTTACTACAAGGTCATGCCTTTTGGTTTAAAGAACGCCGAGGCAACCTATTAGCGGGAAATGGTGACACTGTTTCATGATTTGATCCATAAAGAGATTGAATGTTATGTGGACGACATGATCGCCAAGTCCCGAGACAAAGAAGAGCATCTAGTTAACCTCAAAAAGCTGTTTGAATGACTAAGAAAGTTTCGTCTGAGGTTAAATCCTAACAAGTGCACTTTCGGGTGCGTTCTGGAAAATTCTTGGGTTTCATTGTGAGCCAGAGAGGGATTCAGGTAGATCCTGCAAAATTCAAAGCCATACAAGATATGCATGCACCGCGAACAGAAAAAGAAGTGTGTGGCTTCCTAGGTAGATTGACCTAGATTGCACAGTTCATATCTCACCTCACAGCTACATGTGAGCCAATATTCAAATTTCTAAGAAAATATCAGTTGGAACGAAGATTGTTAAAGGGCTTTTGAAAGGATTAAAGAATACTTGCATGAACCTCCAATTCGGATGCCTCTGGTTCTGGGGAGGCCACTCATCATGTACTTGACTGTGCTTGAAAGATCAATGGGGTGTGTTCTAGGCCAACATGACAAGTTTGGTCGAAAAGAGCATGCAATATATTACCTTAGCAAAACGTTTACTGACTGTGAATTAAGATACTCACTGCTCGAGAAAACTTGCTGCGCTTTGGCATGGGCTGCTCGCCGACAGAGACAATATATCTTGACCCACACTACCCTGTTAATTTCAAAGATGGATCTTGTCAAGTACATTTTTGAGAAACCAGCATTAACTGGAAGGGTTGCACGTTGGCAGATGGTGCTGACTAAGTACGATATTCAATACACTTCGCTCAGACTATCTTGCACAACAACCTCTTGAGGATGATTATCAACCCATGAAATTTGACTTTCCTGATGAGGACATCATGTACCTCAAAGCTAAAGACTGCAAGGAACCACTCCTAGAGGAGGGGCCAGACCCTGAATCCAAATGGAGATTGATGTTTGATGGGGCTGTCAATATCAATGGGCGCGAAGTTGGTGTTGTTCTAATTACTCCTGAAGGTGTTCATTTTCCCTTCGCCTCCATAATCACATTTGGTTGCACCAACAATGAAGCAGAGTACGAGGCTTGCATTATGGGAATAGAGGAGGCTATTAATATCAGGATTAAGACCCTCGATATTTTCGGAGATTTAACTCTCATGATTAATCAGATTACCGGCAAGTGGTATACTCATCAATAACACTTAATTCCTTACAGGGATTATGCCAGAAGGTTGTTGACGTTCTTCACAACAGTAAAGCTTCGGTATATACCATGCGATGAAAATCAGTTTGCCGATGCGCTGGCTACGCTCTCTTCGTCTATCAAAGTGATATGTTGGAATTATGTCCCCAGGATTGACATCTCCAGGCTTGATGTACCTGCTTATATGTTCTCTATTGATGTAGTGTCTGATGATAAGCCTTGGTATCGTGATATTAAACACTTTCTGGAAAGTAAAGAATACCCAGCTGGGGCATCTTCCAACGACAAGAAGACCTTATGGCGACTTGCTACTAGTTTCTTCTTAAATGCTGATAGTGTTCTGTACAAAAGAAACTTTGACATGGTCTTGCTCAGATGCATGGATAGACACGAAGCAGACATGTCAATGCAAGAAGTCTACAAGGGATCATTTGGTACTCATGCAGAAGGACATGCAATGGCTAAGAAGTTATTGAGGTCGGGGTATTACTGGTTAACAATGGATAGAGATTGTTGTTCTTATGCCCGGAAATGTCATAAGTGCAAGATTTATGCAGACAAAGTGCATGTTCCTCCAAGCCCGCTCAATATCATGTCATCTCCTTGTCCCTTTTCTATATGGAGCATTGACATGATCGGAAAGATAGAGTCTACTTCTTCAAATGGCCATCGTTTCATACTGGTCGCAATCGATTACTTCACCAAGTGGGTCGAAGCAGCATCTTATGCCCATGTGAGTTGAAAAAGGGCATCCCGGCGAGCCAAAAACATAAAAAAAAGGCTCGTGAAAAAGTTAGGGATATAATCAATACTGTACACCTGGTGAGTTGAAAATCCGCATTGGACAACTCAGGTAAAAAGGGTATCCCGGTGGATTCAAAACCCGAAAGGGAGGTCCATGCAAAATAAGGGAATAAGCGAATGACTGTGATCTGGGTAATCTGTACAATGGCATCGTCTCATTTAACCTAGAAATCTCATAAGGGTAGGAATCAGTCTGATCGTCTTCTTCAGAAAGCAAGAGCAGAAACAGAGAAATTTGGAATACATACTGGTCATAGCAGAATGGAAACGCATTAGAATGTCGTGCACATTGCTAATAGGATAGTTTCTTTTTCTCAATTTATAGTGATCACCTCTTCCCAGGTGGTTGCTTCCTGATGTAATTTTTCTCCTATTCACAGGCTCATCAATAAAAGAATATTCAGTCAAAAAGCTTTATCCTTATTATTTTACCTATTTTGTTTGCAAAAATGTCCTGAATGTTTTATAAAAGAGCATTGCATTTAAACGAGTTGGCTTTATGAATGACATGTGAAAAGAAAAACATTTAAAATCACTTTGAATGGCAAGTGGCATTGGATGATTGATTCATACCATGTAATTCCCCAAAGCATATGTACATATTTTGTTGTTGCAGGTTTGTAGTCAAGAAGAGGATGTTATCAGACAACATTCCCAAGCTGATTTTTCTCCCCAGCAAGAGATACCTTACAGATCTCATGCCCAGCAAAAAGGTGATGCTAAGGATCCCCAATGAAATCTAAGATGGAGCCTTTCCCCAGCTGAGTCAGTAGGGTGGTATCCCCAGCAAAACTTCAAGTCAGTTGAATAGCTCTTACCTCTGAGCGGAGTCGTTAAATCAGAGTGGGCTATTTCCACCAGGTAGCTGAATGCCTAAGTCCCCACAGAGTTGGAATTGTCAGAATTCTCTCCCAACAGGAGTATTTTACCAAGTATTTCCCCAGTCAAGTCTGAAGATCGTCATTTCCCCACAGAGTTTCATGATTGGGACACAACCAACATTGAAATATTCCCCAAAAAGGTTGCCAATTTATTTTTGTCCATGTGACAAAGTAATGCAGACGTTTGTTCACATCATTTCCTCAGCATAATGTTATTCATAACATTCTTATTACCAACGAAGTTACAGAGGGTATTCTCCCTTGCAGAGTTATTACTCTCCTCTCAAATCAGCTAATCTTGTATTGATCGCTTTGTCCCGTGTCAACTATTGTACCCCAAAATTTTCTCTCCCATATTCAAGATAATGTATCTCAAGAGGTCTCCTAATAGTCAAAGGATTCACAATTGCTCAAAAGGATTCAAGGTTTCATCAGACAAAGCCTCCTCCTAAGCAATGGATCTAAAACTAGGGTTTTGAGTTTCTCAAGTCAAAGTGGATTTTCAAAGCCTCAAGTGGACCTCATGATATCCCATATACCTCAAAGAATCCTCATCTCAAGTTTCAAGACTTTCCCCAGGATTTGGTCAGTCAGATGCTCAGATACTCAAAAATTAGTTAACTTGATCAAAAAGTCAACTATGGTCAACATAAAGTCAAACTTCAAGATTTTTGGTCAACATCAAGATTATGAGGTTAAATTCATCATTTGATCAAGGGTTGAGCATGATTCATCAAGGAAACCTCAGAATCATCAAGAATTAAGAGATACTAAATTAGGGTTTTATGTAGGAAAATTCAACTGTATTTTGACTAGCCTTAACTTTCACATGCTTCATCAAATATTTCCCATCCAAAGCTCATTTTGAAGGAAATTCAATTCTATACAACTTTGTATCTCACAAGCCAAGGCCAAAAATGCTTCATTTGAGAGTTATGAGCCAATACATTACTGGTCCTTTTAAAAGTCAACAAAATGTCAACTTCTTCCAAAGCTCATAACTTAAAAATGGAGAATCAAATGGACTTGGGACCAAAAGGAGAAGTTATAGGACACTCTAAGATTTATAAAAAGTCCTATAACACCTTCATGGTATAAAAATTGAGAAAGTTATGTAGTGTTGAAGTTGGACAATTTTGAGGAGGTGTATGAAGCAAACAAAGCCAAAACTCAAGTTTTCTTCAAATAGGCCCATAATATTTCAACCCAAACTCAAACATGAGACCAACCACGACCCATTGATCATATTTTATGATTTTTATAATTTATTTTACATTATATTGAATTTTAATCATTTAAATTCAATTTTAATTGAAATAAATCATAAAAAATCAAATATTTGATTACAAAATTATTTTGGGATCAAATATTTGATGATTATGTTGATTGATCACATCCAATTTCTTGCAAGTCTAAAAAAGGATGATTTTATATGATTTTTGAAAAAATTGGAAACATGGTTTCTTCACATCCAAGCAACCCAATAAAACTTCATCAAGGCCCAAAATTTTAACCTAAATTACACCATTATATATACATAAGATGATCCTAAGACCATGGAACGCAAAAAATCAGAGCAAGAGAACCCTATCAAACTTCAAAAATTCAAGAGAAAATTCAAATTCGATTTCATCCTTTGAGTCACTTTAAAGAAGTTTTGAAGGTTGAAATAGTTTCATTGAGGTGTTTAGAACATGTCTCCATTATCATCATCCTTAAAAACCTCATGAATTGATCAAACTGAATTCATGTTTATGTCATATTTTCACTTTTTCGATTTCATTATTTGTTCGTATAACATTGATTTTGTGTTTACCTCATAAATTTTTAATTGATTTTGATCGTCTAACATTGTTTGTTTCATTGCATAGAAGCTTTTTGGACAATTGGTTTCAAGTTTTGATGTTGGGAACGTAAATCACCATGGCTAGAGTTTAGAGCTTGATATTAGGGATTCTTGATTGAGAGAATTTAAAGACCATTGGATGACATGATTGGACTGTAGAGCTTATGGGCAATTGATTGATGTGCTTAGATTGGATTAATTGTACATGATTCTAACAATTTGAAAAAACGCAGGTGTTTTAGCTATGGAAATTTCGTAGCTAAATCCTATCAAAACCGTAGCTAAAAGTCAGAAAGCTGGAGGAGGAAGTAGACCGTCTTTGCGCGCGTTTTCTATATTTGAAATATTTTTTTTATTTTATAATATATTATTGTTGTTTATTTGATGCAGGAACACAAGTGTCCTAGTGGCTGCGCGTTGAGGCTGTGAAGGGGAGGTCTTGCGAATCCAGGTCTCCCCCTTTCTTTTTAGACGTTATTTTCTTCTTCTTTATCTATCTTTTTTAATTATTATTATTATTATTATTATTATTATTATATTAATTAAATAACTAATCCAAATTAACAATTAACCATTAAAATAATCACCTCTAATATTTTTATTAAAAAACAATTTTATAAATAATGTTTAATAGTTTTCTCACATAATTTGTTTTTATATATTATTTTAGTTAATTATGTTTTAATTAAAATTGTAAATAAAATTAATTAATTAGGTTAATTCAATCAAACCCTAATTTTTTTACTAACCCTAATCAAACCCTAAATTTTTTTCTAACCCTAATTAATCAACCCTGTTTTTTTTTCTAAACCCTGATTTTTCTCAAAACCCTAATTCTTCATAAAACAATTAATTATTTTTCTTAACCTAATTTTTAAGACTTATTTTATTTTCTTATTATTCTTTTTAGAGAATTTGTATAGGACGCACGATCATGTAAATTTACTTTCCTCGCTTCTTTTTCCAATTATGTAACTGCTTCTCTTATGTAATAGTTAAGGTTTAATTTTCCGTATTTCTGAAATCCCCCCTAAAAGATAAATGTACCCCTTCCCCTAATGTAATAGCGTAGGAATTTAATTTCTAATTTTAATTTCTACAAATATAACTGTGTGGTTAGTAGTTTAGGGAGTGCAAAGATTGTATTCTTAAATAAATTGGACTTAGCCCACTAATTACAAGATAAATAACTGAAACTGATATTCAAACACGTAAGTCGATCATTCTATGATCGCCATCTGCACCTCCTAGGGTTTCCCCTCTTGGTTGCCTTCAAACATGGTTAAGTCCCTCGAACATGGAGGTGTCTTAGTAAATGTCCCTTCAGATAAAAAAATCACCATAGTCCCTCCAAGATTAAAATATCATAGTCCCTTCGAAGTTGCCTACGAATAAATGATCTTGTCCCTCGATGATCCTACGAAAATGATGATAGTCCATTCAAATCACTAAGACACCCCTACAGGTTTCCTTCTATGACCATACGATGACCCTACGCCCGTCCCTTATAACATCCAAGGTAACGACTACTTACTCACTAATAGTAAGGACAGTCTTACCCTTTAAGGACATAAATAAAAAGAAAGACCAACTTAGGGTAGGTAGCTCTTAAATACTTACTCACTCTTTCAAAAAAACAATCTTTACACCCTATTTTTCTCAAATACTTTCAAATTAAACGGTTTGTATGCATCCATACAAGGATCCATTACAAAGTTAAAGACTTTTGAAATATTTTTTCTAAATACACCTCCACCATTTTCAAACAAAAGTAAAGTGAGCTAAGTAATTAAGAGCTCATGGATAACCATGGATATAAAGGGTGCTAACACCTTCCCTTTCTATAACCTACCCCCCGAACTCAAATTTTTTTTAAAGGTATTTCCTGTTCTTTTATTCCTTTTCATGTTGGATAAAATAAAAGTCAATGGCGACTCTTGCTATCCGCACATGGTTTTTGTTAAACAAAAACACCCAAGTCAGTTCTCCCACCGTATTATAAAACCGGGGACTCTACTGGGGAGTACTAAGTAAAAGAGGGGTTACCTTAGGATTAGTTCACAATACTTGTTTGAATTGTTTGCTTTATCTTTAAGGGCTTGTTGTGGGGTTACTGTGAGAAAGATCCTAACCTGGATCTAGTGTACCTTAGGTAAGTAGCAATAGACCAAGGAAACTGTACATCGTATACCGATATGGTTGATCTGGTGGCTACAGTTAGTGTGACTTCTTGGTTGGTTCTTATGTTCCTTAAGTAAGTTGAGGATAACACGAGGATTTTATTTGTTGTCATTAACACTAACTACCCTTTAGAACCCTAATTGACCCATCTTGGCCATTAGAAAGTAGTGATATAACCGGCTTTGTAGGACAGGATGAACCAACTAAACTTCAAGGGAGGGTACTTACCTTTAAACCTCATGCAAGCCTTCAAACCTAGGGCTATTGTGTGACTTGTTTGTGTGTGCCACATGTTTGTGATTGAGCATAACATCATGACATCATGCATCATAAGCATAGCATTTTCACTAACCATTTCAAGGACCAAAGGATTTATCTTTGTTCTTTGTTGCAGGTTATGGCTTCTACTCGTAGGAATACTATCCGAATCAACTTTGTAGGGATACTCTCCAAGCTTAAATAATTGGTCTCCAAAATTCCTAAGAGCTCTCAATTCATCAAGAAGCATGGTTATCTACTTGACTTGGTTACCTCAGGGTTTGATGAAGATATGATGAGTGTTTTGTTCCAGTTCTTTGATCTTAAACATCACTGCTTCACATTTCCCAATTATTAGCCGGTGCCCACAATGGAATAATTCTCCAAACTACTTAGCATACCTATTCTTAATCAGAAACCTTTCACAGGCTTAGAGAGGGAGCCTAAACCTGAAGTTATTGCAGCTACCTTGCATCTGAAGAAATCAGACATTGTCCTAGAAACCAGAAGTGGAACTAAGGGTATTTTTGCTAAAGTATTGATAGAGAAAGCTCAGGTGTTCTTTGATGCTATGAGTTACGATGCTTTTGAGGAGATCTTAGCCTTGTTGGTTTATGGTTTGGTACTACTCCCTAATCCATACGAATTCAAAGATGTACATGCCATCAACATATTTATGACTCACAACCCTGTACCTACCTTGCTTGGAGATATCTTGTACTCTCTTCACACTCGTACAACGAAGGTGCGAGGAACTCTGATGTGTTGCATACCTCTACTATCAAGGTGGTTTATTTCACACCTTCCTCGATCTGTGATGAAGAATGAACAAGGTTTAAGGTGGTCTAGATGGATAATGTCACTCTCTCATTCAAACATTCATTGGTGTTCCCGATCTATGGATAATATTACTATCATCGACCATTGTGGAGAGTTCCCTAATGTGCCATTCATTGGCATCAGAGGAGGCATTACCTACAATCCTTCTTTAGCACTACGTCAGTTTGGTTATGCTCGGAGTAATGGTCCTCATGATATGATTATTCAAGGTATTATGTTCGATTATGACAACGATCTTCAAGGTTACTGTCATAGGTTTATATGAGCTTGGAGCATGGTGAACAAGATCAACAATAATACTTTGGAACCAAAACACTCCATCCCTATGGAACCTTACCTCATATGGTTGTGTTCTCATGCTCAGACTCTTATGATGCCATATCTTGCTGTCCTACCAGTAACTGTTGAGCCAATTGTTGAAGGAGATGTTCCTTATACCATTCTTCATCCTGACATGCCTACGGATCTGGAAGAGCTGCATAAATCTTGGATTCAAATGAAAGAGGAAAGAGATACTTTTGAGGCTCAGTTCCATGCTCATAAAGAGAAGGTGTTGGAGCTAACGAAACAACTTCATGAGGAGTGGAATCTCAATACATATCTCAACCCAAAGAGAAAGCGTCCATGGGATACTTAAGTATCATATGTTTATTTTCTTTGTATCTTCTTCTTATTTTTTTTCATAGTAAGCCCAAGGGGCAATTATATTTTTAAAACTACTAATAAAAGTTTTTAATTTTTTTGTCCTTTATACAAATTTAAATCCTATGTGGTCCCTGAAAACATTGCATATGCATCTACATACCATATAATTACATAACAGGTTTCCACCACAGGTTTCTTATCTTCTCGCTATTTATTTCAGCAGAAATGGATCTCGAACAATCTGTCAAGGATCTTCAAGCTCAGAACGCCCAATTCTAAGAGATGATCCTGAACTTGTCCAAGGGATAAGAAGAGATGAAGGAACTCCTGGCCAAGAAGAAGAAAAATATCAGAAAACCAGTTGGCTTCATCAACCTGGGTAGAAGGTTCAAAGCTCCAATCAAGACAGATGATGAGGTTGAAAGCCCTAGAGATGAAGATTCTACGAAAGAAGAAGAAAGTCTACGTGGTATTGTTGGGAATTCTGATTGTGAGGAGAATTATTACCATGATTCAATTGGTGATGAGAAATATAAGTTACTGGAGGACTGTGTGAATGCCATGGAATTGCAGAAGACTTATGGGTTAGATTTTGAAGATCTGAGTTTTATTTCTGGAGTTGTCATCCCTATTGGTTTCAAGGTTCCTACTTTTATGGAATATGACGGTGTTTCATGTCCAAAGTTGCATTTGAGATCTTATGTCCGAAGGATCCAGCCATATATTGCTGATAGGAAGTTGTGGATTCATTTCTTCCAGGAGAGTTTACCTGGAGCTCAATTGGAATGGTACTACCAACTTGAGAGTACCAACATTCGAACTTGGAATGATCTTGCTGAGGCCTTCTATAAGCAATATCAATATAACTCTAATTTAGCACCGACTCACATGCAACTCCAAAGCATGTCTTTGGGCTCTAAAGAAAGCTTCAAGGAGTATGCCTAGAAGTGGAGAGATCTTGAAAGAAAAGTTTAACCTCCTTTGACTGACAGGAAATTTGTTAATATGTTCATGAGTACACTGACTGGTCCTTTCTACAGTCATCTCATTGGAAGTTCATCATCTGGTTTCATAGAGCTGATAATGACTGGAGAACGTGTGGAGAGTGGAATACGAAGTGGTAAAATAAAATTGGTTGCCTCTTCAAGTACCACCAAGAAGCCTTCTAATGGGAAGAAGGAATCCAATGATGTGTATGGCCAACAGGGTCGTAATAAGAACAACCGATCTGTGGGAGCAGTCCTAATCTCTAATCTTGCACTTGTGCAACAAAATCAGCAACAAAATAATCAGCCTAAGAAAGGTACACCTAGGAGACAATTTACAAATATCAATATTTTGTTGGCTTAGGATATACAACACATGTTAAAGGGAGAGCTGATTACTTTGAGGGACCCTCCTCAGAATCCCAATACTACCTCTCCTTGTTATAATCCCAACACAAGGTGTGTGTATCACTCCAATTGCCCTGTACATGATACTAATAGTTTTGGGGCATTGAAGAATAAGATTCAGGTTATGATTGATGCTGGAGAAATTGAGTTTGATCCTCCTGAGACTCTTAATGTGATTACTGCTCCTATGCCCAAACATGAGAAGACTATTAATGTTGTTGATGATGGTTCTTATGTTTCTACTGTGACTGATTTGACTATTCCTCTTTCCATTGTTAAGAAGAAGTTGTTGCAAGCCATTTTATTTCCAGGTTGCAATGAAGACTACTTTTATTGTGCCTCTTAATCCAATGGTTGTTGGAATCTGAAAGAAGGTGTTCAGCGTTTGATGGACAACCGTACTATATTATTTGAGAAGAACCCCTCTGTAGAGAGTTGTAAACACCCCAAATTTGCCCTCACTAATTTCACCATGGCTTGTGATTCTTTTCATTTACATAAGTTAAATCATATCATCTCATATTACATTTTTGCTTAACTGCATTGGTTCAAAGTCATCTGCATCTAGGGTTTGTGATATGAGCAATCCCTGAGCTATTTGAGCCACTCCAAAGGTATTCAGTCATCTCAAGAGGGTCCATGTATGTTCAAGCATCATATTATATCCTCCCAAGATCAAGAAAGTCAGAAAATCACAAGAGCTGAGAAAGGCATGGAAGTAGAGCCAAGTTTAACTACACAGATGAACTAAAATTAGGGTTTTGGTTTCAGAGGCCATAACTCCAAATTTTTTGGTCATTCTTGTTTCTATTGGTCTCTATGTGTTATAAGGATCCTACACACCAATTTTCATGAAGAAATTCAATGGGGAAGGCATCTGATCAATAGATGACTTCTTGAACAAGTAAGTGCAAAATTAGGGCATCTGAGGCCCCCAATCATCCAACCAAAGGGTCTTCTCCATCATTTTGGGTGTATATGATCTTTATTTGATCTTAGAAGAAGTTAGGAGTTCACAAAATTGAAGAATTTCAAGTCATTTGCAAAGTTGCCATTTTGGGAAAGTGACTTATAATGCAAACTTGCCATTTTGGGAAAGTTTTTCAACCTCCTCTTTTTGATTCAAAAATGCTTCAAATGAAAAATTCTTGGTCATGAAAGTTGTAGATTGGATCATTCCCTTTTCAAAAAGTACAAGAACTTGATCTAATTCATCATAGAACTCAAGATATGGCCTTGCAAAGTTGGGAAAAATCACAAAATTTCACTTATGTACCAAAGAGGGAAACTTGCAAAACCTCTTGTCAAACCAATTTGTGACTTCAAAATGACTTCTAGCCATTACACAAACATCACACATGACCTATAATTCAGAATTGCCCAAGGAATTCTCAAGTTTCATGCCTTGATCATCAAGTATTTCAAAAGGGGCCAAAACTTCATGAAATTGCAAAATGATACACAACCTTTCATACACTTGCTGAATTGCCTCAAAACCAATTCCATGGACATCCTTGATCCTTGCTGAACCAGACACCCCATTGTACCACCTCTGAACTAGCCCATACCTCAAGGACAAAAACTTTTGACTTTTTGGCAAGAAGCCCATACCAATCAGTTGCAGCCACCACCCACTTTATGGCCTATCACTACTTGTTATGTGGATCAAACCCAAGCCATAACACACAACATTGCATCCTAACACTTCAGATTTCTCAGCATACACAAAATCACTCCAACTTTCAAGAGTTTTCGAAACTCATAGCTCAGCCAACAAATCTCCAAAGTTTTTCCACCATTCAACTCCACATTCATCACTGATCATTTCCCACCCTTCATTTTGCTTTGAAACACCCCATATCAAAAACACGATTTTTACATTCCTTGACCTGAGCTTCAGCCAACTGCACATAGAGGCCACATAAACAACAACCAAGCATTGCAAACTCTTGAGGGAGATCATTGGAGGGGTTTTGAAGCAGAGAAGCAGCCAGACAGTGCCATTTTCGAAAGCTTCAGTTCAGGTAACCTCAAGAACAAATTTTCCAAAAATGATTTCTTAAGTTCTTAGATTGTTCTCCATGCTTCACTGATCACACTGCACCTTTTGGTTTTGAAAATGATTAAGTTTTAAGCATGTATGAAGTTTCTGAAATTTCTGATAGATTTTCCGTTTTGCTTCGAATCTCATTGTTCATGTTAAATAAATGTTGTTTGATGGCTGAATCTTGTTTAGAATGGGGTGGGGATCATTTCTGGAGAGTTTGGTGGTTTGATTTTACGGATTGAGTGAGATAGCAAGAGTGGATGGCCGGAGAAGATGACCGGAACACTGTTCCGGTCACCTGAAAGTCATTAGGGTTCAGATTAGGGCTTTAATCATAATTAGCGTAGTTTGAATGTCAGTCATCCAGATGCGCGCGGAGTCAATTCCCTCCAATTTGACTTTAAACCTCAGCCCTAGGATTAGCTGACTTTCCCCTTTTTCTCATTTATTTAATATTTATTTCATTTGTTTCTATTTTATTTGCACGAATTTTTAAAAATAGTAAAACACTTTCAAAAAATTTTATTTTTTGCATCATAACTTTAAATGTTTTTCTCATTCTGAAAATATTTTTATTTTTATTTTTTGCATTAAAAAATATTTTTAAATCATTTAAATGATTATTTTTAATTAGTTAATGAGAATTAATTAATTAAAAATACATTTAGGTATTTAAAAATCACAAAAAAATTCAGAGGACATTTTCAAACATTTACAAACACTTACAAACTCACCACACAAATTTCATTTTGTTTTTTATCATACTTTGACAATTTTCATTTGAATTAGGGTTCTTTAATTTGAATATTTTTAACCCTAACTTCAAAAATTCATAACTTTTGATCCAAGTTGAGTTTGTGAATGGTTCTTTTTGCATTGTGTTATACATTCTTTCAAGCATCAAAAAACATTTTTGTTTCATTTTTATCTTTCATTTTCCATTTGTTTGGCATTTTCCCTTTTGGATCACCCTTAAAACCCTAGCAAACTTAGAAAAATCATAAGTCCTTTAGGGTTTAGCTTCTGACCTTCCCCTTTGGGTAGTGAACTTGTATAGGTTTAGGGTACCTTTGATCCCATTTTCAATTTTTTATCTCATGTTTTGCTTCTGATTTTGAATTTTGCATTGCATCTTGTACATAAACCCTAATCTTTGCCCTCACTTGCATCCATCTTACACATGCTTGCATCCATGAACTTGCCATTACATTTTGTGCATCCACATGACATATAAGACATCCTAGGACACATAGAATCATGTTTGATCATTGCATCATCCATTTTCCATGTTATGCATCCATTTCATTTCATAAGTTTTCATGAACTTTCATACTTCCTTTCATGTCTCATTTGCATCTTCATTACTTGTATGATCATCCACATCTCTTGGTATGCTTTTGTATCATCCCATAGCATCATTAGCATCATGAATATGCTTCTGATTTTGGTTTGCATCCTTGCATCTCATCTCATTCTCATTTCATTCCATTTCCTTTCACTAACTTTTCAGGTGGTAAGTTACTTTGAGAAGTGAATTTGCCTTCACTTCTCATAATCTCTTCTCATCTCTCATGCATTCATTGCTGCATTTTGTATTTGTATTAGAGTGAGATTGCTCATTCATGCTCCTTCTCCTCTTTCTTTCTTCAAGCAACTTATCTTCTTAAGTGAAGTAAGTTGTCTTGCTTCTTGCTGCTTCTTTTCCTTCCATCCTGCTTCTTCCTTGGTGGCTCTCTTGAAGATCTTCTTGCAAGCTTCATAAACCCTAGGAACACCCAAGCATGATCACAATTAGGGTTTGATTAGTTCCCCCCATTAGTTTTACCTTTTGTGTCATCTTTGAGTCTTCTCTTCTTATCTCTTAATCAAGGACTAAACCCTTAAGGTTTTAAGACTTTGTGATTAGGGTTATGCCTGTATCCTTCTATTAGGATGGAGTGTATAACTTTAATCCTAAGTGTTAAACCCTTAATGTGTTTAAATCCTTTAATCAATCCATCTAATAATCACTAAGACATCAAGCTTGTAACTTGGGCCTTGCATTAGGGTTCTAATTCTTCCTTAAGTGGTTAAGAAGGACTAACCCTAGTGTTAATGGACAAGTCCCCCTCAAGTTGTCTTACAAACCATAACATTCACTTCTTAATCTTACCATTAACTAAAATCCACTTTAATAAAGGCTTGTTTTGTCATGAGGTTAATCCCTAATCATGGATTAAGTTGAGGAGCCTTTCTCAGCTTAAATGTTCTCATCTATTATCCTTCTATTAGGATAGTGTAATGGGCCCATTAAATCCTTGATTATGGCTTAAACTCATTACTTAACACAAAACAAAAACTCCAAAAACATCTAAATAAATGCAAGTAGGATAATGATCTTAATCCTACATCATGGTGACTAAGTGTGAGGTGTTTACTTCATACTTAAGGTATTCTCATTACCCCTAATCAGAGGGAGGATGTGATGAGTTTACTAACCCTCGGTTTAGGCTTAAGCTCATTTTCTTATGACAAACACAAAAGGTAATAAAAGACTGAAAACACCAAAAACAAACAATAATCGTATCCTCTGGGATTCCTTTCTCGCCTCATTCATTCACAAACGATAACTTGCTTCTTCCGTCTAATGCAAGACAGTTAGCACCTGGCCAGACAGGTCATACACTTGAGCATAGACAAGTAAGCAGTTCATAAGTGAATTTATCTTTCAATCTCTTTGAGTCGAACTACGGTGTTCTGACTTCCTCATTGCACGAGAGGATACGTAGGCATAACTTAACAGTTATCGAACAAAAGTCTCTGTATATCCTCCCTCTTCCAGCTGTGTTCTTTAAGCCTCATAGTCTTGAGCTTCATACTCTTTTCTTACACTGACACTCTTTCACTTCACTTCACATTTCTCTTACACTAACACTTGCACTCTTTTCCAGCTTTTGTACACAAAATAGCACTGACACTACCCCTTCAAGCACAAACTTTCAAGCATGGATCCCGTCGAGTACGGCGGACAATCTGGGTGCTAATACCTTCCCAGGCTGTAACCAACCCCCTTTCTCAGTTTCTCTGGTTCGCAACCGTCTTATCCATATCTTTCTAGGTTTATGCAGCATTACCTTTCCTTCGGGATAAAAATTCCTAGCTGGCGACTCTTTTGATTTTCTCCTTTCGCCGACAGTTCGCGCTTGTACCGGGATGCAAATCTTTGGGAGCGACAGCTTGGCGACTCTGCTGGGGACCTTTATACTGCAATCAGGGCTTCTGGTTCTTTTTGTGGGTTCCTCCTAGCGCTTGTTTGATTTGTGTTTACTGGGGGGTTATGTGTTATGTGTGTTTATTTATGTTGCTTTATTTATTGCTTTATGTATACCTTTATTTATTGCTTTCTTTACAGTCTTATGCATATTTCATACTATCATTGCTGGATCTGGTTTGCTGTTTTGATGGGTGGGGTTCCATTGAGAGTTTAAGGTCCTATACCTGGGACTTGAGTGACACCTAGGCTAGAGTGGTTCATGTTCTTTCCCATTCCATTTCGGTCTGGTGCGGGAATATGAAACACGGTTCAGATGTGGGTTTCTTCTTGAGAACTCTGTGCTACAGATTTCCTGTAGTACTAGGGCTATCTGGGAAGCCTGCTAGGTCTGGATGACCTTTATTATGACCTTCAGAAACTGAGGTGAATTAGAGGAGGATCTTTTATGGTTATTGTAAACACTGTACCTCCGGGTTAGAAGTGTTTACACTTCTCATAACTGATCCAAGTCTGAGGATCCTTGTTCTAGAACACTACCTATGAGGGGGTTGGGCTATTTACAGGTTTGCAGGAACCCTTGGCCACATCATACCCTATTACTGTATTGTTTAAGAATACTTCACTTTGGACAGTTCTTGTGATTAACCCTGGACATGTGACTCTTTATTTGAGTCCCCCACCCTGGTTACTGGATTTCTGAGCCTTCATCTGGACTTTTGGACATACATGGGACCTATATCAAGACATATAATCAGATCCAGCTTGATCACAAACCCTTGCATATCATTTGCATATATCATCATTGCATCATTTAACATTTGTTTATTTGCTTTTCAGGGTATCCACTTCATTATATCTTGGTTTTGGTTTTTACCCCTTCTTCTGCATAGACCTCTACTTCAGATGTCTTCATTAGTCATCTGCTTCAGTTATCTCCATCCTCACCAGCACCAGTCTGTCAGTGGTCCACCTTCAGCATCTCAGTCTGTGATCTTCATCAGCATTTGTCTTCAGCTTCTTCAGCAGCACTCATGGCTACTCCCAGGAAGAGCAACATATCCTACCACTTTTTTGAGCCTGTGTTGACTGGTATCAGACAGGTCCAGTCACTTATCAAACCTGACCATATGCCACTGTTTAGAGAGCACTATGGAGGTATCTTGGATATGGTTATGGACCTTGACCCTTCTCATAGGAGCATGATCCACACATGCTTGCAGTTTTATGACCCACCACTGAGATGCTTCACATTTCCAGACTTGCAATTAGGGCCTCTGCTGGAAGAGTTTTCTTTATTGATTGGAGTACCTATCAGAGGTGGGATCCCCTTCAACCCAGAGATGACTGCTCCCAGAAATGAAGAGATAGCAAGAGCACTGTGCTTGGAGCCTGCCCTGATTGAGCAAAGTAAGACAACCAAAATTGGGATTCCTGGTTTGCATTTGGACTTCTTGATTTCTCAGGCCATCCTGAAGGCTTCATTGGGAGAGTGGAGGGCAGTCTGTGCACTGTTAGCCCTCAGCATATACTGTTTGCAGATGAACCAAAATTTGTCAGCAAGAATGCCATCCATCTGTTTCTTCTAAAGAACCCAGTACCTACACTACTAGGAGACTTTTACTACTCCATTCATCAGAGGAATGAGAAACAAAGGGGGAAGTTGGTAAGACGTTGTGCTCCTTTGTTCCACACCTGGCTGCTCAGACACCTGTCCAAGTCAGATACTTTCTTGAATCCCCACCAGCAGAAGAATTGGGCCAAGAGGTTCATTGCCTTGACTTCAGATGATATCAGATGGTGCACCCAGAGCACCAAGGGCAAGGACATTATCACCAGCTGTGGACAATACCCAAATGTGCCTCTGATAGGAGTGAAGGGTTGCATCAACTACAATCCTTTAATGTTTAAGAGACAATTGGGATATGCCTTGGTCCACCCTCCTAGAGGACAGGATTTGGATGAAACCCTATATTGTGAAGTGCAACCTAACTCAGCTGTTGTCAGACAAGCATCTTGGGCTTGGGACAACATCCAGACAAAGGGGACAACAATTCTTGGAAGATGTAACAATGTTGCTTCAGCTCAGTACTCAGATTGGTCCCATTCTAGAGCTCAGATTACCAGAATGCCTTTCACCTTGGAAGACATACCTGGGTCATCCACAGTACAGCCTGCAGCAACAGTTAGCTTAGAGGAATTTGAGAAGTTGAGGGAAAGGAATGAGCAGTTATCTCAGGCCTTAAAGAAGACCCTTCGGGAAAGAAGTGATGGTCGTCTGGACATTGAGAGATTGGGAAAGCTCAGGGTGGAGCATCTTGCCAAAATTGAGAAGACAGAAGACTACATAAGGAAAGCAAGAGCTGGGGAACAAATATTGAAGAATGCCTGCAAGGAGGCCAAGATTCAGAAAGCTAAGGCTGAGCACTATCTGCAAGAGAGTCAGGCTAGGTGGGTCCGGATCACCGAAGCCCGTACACAAGAAGACCAGAAGACTCAAGCCAAGATTGAGCAGCTAGAGGCTAATGAGAAGAAATAGCAGGAAGCTCTGTTGGCTGCACAGAAAGAGAGATCAGAGTTAAAGCTTAGAGCAGTATTGAAGAGATCAAAGGACCAGGACAGGCATAAGAAGTTGACTACTGCCATTGCTACCAGGAACCTCCTCATTATGACGATTACAGAGCACCCAGCTGGTCCAGTGACTGAGGCACTCCTGAAGGAGGTCAGAGAAGATGAGTTTGGACTGGATGTCTGATTCTTTGCTTGTTGTTTGTTTCCATTTGATGTACTTTTCCTCTTTTGTTGTATTTTGACCCTCCATGGGCATGTATTGTAAAACAAACTATGTATTGTTCATCATGTGTAATATATTTTTAGTTTGTTTTCATTTGGGTTTTCTCTCAACAACATCAAGCATCTTCCTCGAGATCTGAAAAGGTCAAAACCAAGAACCAAACCGGATACCTTGGAAAACAAATAAGCATATTGCATTGCATACTAACTTTGTCTTTGTTTTGTAGGTTTTGTTGTTTTTTTTTGTTTCTAAATTTGTTGTGATTTCAGGAAACATTGCTCGTCGCCGAGTGTTCCCTGTCAACCGCACGCACCGGTACCCGACTCGTAACAATCTTCCCGGCATTCAAATGGAACAAGTATAGCAGGATCTGACTGAGGTCAGAAATCAGATGGCCAATGAGAGAGTAGAGATGAGAAATCAGATGTCTCAGTTCATGGCAGTGATGATTGGTTTAGCCCAGAGTCAAGAAAGGTTAAGAGAGCTGGTGGAAAGACAAACTCCTGAAGAGCCTCATCTTGGAACAGGAGGAACTAGCAACAATGAACGGGGCCAGCCTCGTATTAACCCACCGGAGTATGGACCTCATCTGAATCCAGAAGTTAACATCCCGAGGAATGGTCAAGGTAATGCTACTGGGGGCCAAATCCTACAGGAGGATCCCCAGGGAGAATAGTTTACTGTCATAGGGGCTGGAGATAAGATATACGACAGGAGATTGGACGAGATTGCTGAAAAGTTAAGATCTTTGGAATCTCAGAATTCTTTGGGCTTCGATGTGATGGATATGGGACTAGTGGATGGGGTGAGAATTCCCCACAAATTTAAACCCCCATGCTTCCGGGATTATGCTCAAAGATGGAGACAGCTTGCTGCTGCTGTCCAACCACCCATGTCAGAAAGGGAAATGGCTGACATGTTCATGAACACATTGCAAGGGACCTATATTGATAGATTGGCTGCTTTCTCCTCTACCGGTTTTGATGATGCGGTCATAGCTAGTGAGAGGATTGAAAGTCTCTTGAAGATGGTCAAAATCTCCGACAGTGGTGCAAGTTCCTCCAGCAATCCCAGAAAACCTTTTGCGGGACCCCGAAGGGCAGGTGAAACAAATTCCATTCATACAAGCAGGGGCATGCCTCAATATGCTCACCGGTCAGTAGCAGCTGTTACCATCCCAGCCCCGATTCCACAACCATCATCATATCCTCAACAACAATAACCATAGTATCAACAACAAGCTCATTATCTGCAACAAAGGTCATACAACAACAACAATAGCAACCAACAGCAGCGCCCCTTCCAACAGAGGCCATCACAAGCAAACAGGGTAATTGACCCAATCCCAATGCCGTATGCTGCACTCTTGCCACAACTCCTAAAGCTCAACCTAGTTGAGTTGAGGACGTTGGCACCTCCAGATCCTCTTAATATGCCAAAGAACTATGATGCAAATTCCAGGTGTGCATTCCACTCAAACGCACCGGGGCATAATACTGAAAAGTGCAGGGCCCTACAGATGAAAGTCCAGGATTTGGTGGACTCAAAAGCTCTCAATTTTGCACCTCCTCCGAATGTTACAAGAAATCCAATGCCTAGTCACAACGGGCCTAGGATCAATGCTATTGAGGAGGGAAAACCATCCACATTAATTAACAGTGTTGCACAAATCCGAACACCCTTGGTTGAAATCAAAGCTCAGCTGTTAGAATGCCAAGTGTTCCCCGGATGTGAGGTCGGCTGCGGATATTGCAACATTGCCGTTAATGGATGTGAAAGACTGAGAAACGGCATAGATGGCCTCATTAGAGATGGCATTCTTCAGATTACAACAACAGTGACTACAACTCCAACAATTCCTTCGTCAATAATCACAGATACTCCTACAACGTCAGCAACCATTGTTCCAACAGATTCTGCTACAACTCCAACAATTATTCAATCAATCACTTCAACGGATACAAGTTCAGTCATAATTCCTTCTACAAAGACAACAACCATTACTCCATCAGTTCCTGCTACAACTTCGACACCCATCCAATCAACTTCGTCTACAACATCAGCAACAGTTAATGAAAGTGTCTCAACGGTTATGATATACTACGATCCTGCAAATGTTCCTTCCAATAACTCACAACAAAATGCTACTCCTATCAGAGCTCCAGTTACCATATATTTTGATCCACACACTATTGTGGTCCCCTCTGCAGCTACTATCAGTCCGGTCACTATCACAGTGCCTGGGCCAGTTCCTTATGAAAGCAATAATGCCATCCCTTGGCATTACAGCTCAGATCTGTACCGCGAGGGGCAGAAAATCACTTTAGAATCATCAACTTCTTCACCTCAGATAGACAATGTGGGGGGAGGCGGAGGCTTCACTAGAAGCGGACGTCTCTTTGCCTCGCAAATACCAAGACCCATTGCTGAAGCAGAAGCTGCTGCTAAGGCAAAAGGGAAGAACATGGTGCAAGAAGAACCAGTTGCTAAAGAAACTTTGAAGACTCCTTTTGATCAAGAAGTTGATGAATTCATGCGGATAATCAAAAAGAGTGATTATAAGGTGGTGGACCAGCTTCACCAAACACCTTCTAAAATATCCATACTATCTTTGCTAATGTCCTCTGAGGCTCATCGGAACGCACTATTAAAAGTCTTGCACATAGCTTATGTGCCGGAGGAGATTGCTGTCAATCAGTTAGAGGCTGTGGTTGGAAATGTCAACGCTAGTCATGGACTAGGATTTACCAATGCTGATTTGACAACGGAAGGTCACAATCACAACAAGGCTTTGCACATTACCTTGGAGTGTAAGGGTGCAGTTCTTTCCCACGTATTGGTGGGCACAGGGTCATCACTCAATGTCCTACCCAAGAAAGCCCTTGTGAAGCTGGAGTATGATGGATTGGCAGTACGCCCAAGCAACTTGGTAGTGAGAGCCTTTGACGGTTCTAAAAGATCAGTTTTGGGAGAGATAGAGTTGCCAATAATGATAGGCCCACAGGTTTTCAAAACGACCTTCTTTGTGATGGATATACAGCCTGCCTACAGCTGTCTATTGGGTAGACCATGGATACACGCCGCTGGCGCCGTGTGTAACACGGTGGGAAAACTGACTTTAGTTAAATGTTACGGATAGCAAGAGTCGCCACTGACTTTTATTTTATCCAAAGGAAAGGATATAAAAGAACAGGAAAGACCTTAAAATATTTTTGGGTTCGGGGGGTAGGTTATGTAAAGGGAAGGTGTTAGCACCCTTTACATCCATGGTTATCCATGGGCTCTTAGTTACTTAGCTCACTTTAAATTTTTTTGAGAAGTGTAGTGTGATTAAAAATTTTCTTAAGTACTTTATAATGATCCTTGTACGGATATATATAAAGACTTTGTTTTGAAAATTGTTTGAAAATGTGAAGTGTTTATGAAATGTTTTTGAAGGAGTGAGCAAGTACTTAAGAGGAACCAACCCTAAATTGAATCTTTTCTGTTCTTATATGTTCTTTCAATGGTAAGACTATCCCTATTATTAAGGAATAGGTAGTCATTACCTTGATTGTTGTATGGGACATGTGAAGGGTCATCTGTGTTTAGGCAACTGTAAGGTGTCTTTAGCAATTCGTAGGGACTTATCATCTTTTATTCGAAAGGGACAAGATCATTCACGAAGGCAACATCGAAGGGACTTGATCTTATAATCGCAAAGGGACAAGATGTTATTAATGGAGAAGGGACTTTGCTTTTTAGACACCTTACTTGACCTTTTATTTAGGCAACATGAGGGATATCCTTAAGAAAGTGAGATGGCGATCCAAGATTGACTTACGTGTGTGCGTGTACAAGTTCAAATATTTTTATCTTATAATTAGTGATCTAAATTAATTTTACAATACAAACATGTTATCACTCCCTATTTTACTAACCATAACAATATATCTATAAATAAATAAACAGTAAAAATACTACGAGTATTACATAGCTTGTACAGTTACATTATAATAAGAACAATTTAAATAATAATAATAAAATAAAACAACAAATATAAGCAATAAATAAAAGGGTTAGTAATAAAATAATGACAAAAAATAGGTTAGCACAAAATATAAATATATACAAGCTAATTAAAATTAAATAAACATTTTTTAGAATTTTTGGATATGAAAATAGAATAATAAAGATAATAATAATAAATCATATATTAATTTATTTACAAAATAAACATAATTAATGATTTAATTATATATATATATATATATATATATATATATATATATATATATATATATATATATATATATATATATATATATATATATATATATATATATATATATATATTAGAAAAAAATTATTAAGTACCAAAAATAATTAAAGTGAGAAATTAAAGTTTTAAAAGAAATTAGTTTTTTTTAGAAATTAGAAAATAAATTAGGGTTTATAATTTCATTTACAATATTAATTTGATAATTGAATAAATATATACATATTAATAAATATATTTAAAAAAACATATAATGAAATAAACATATTAATTTAGGTTTTAAGAAAATAATATAAATTTTAAAAGAAAATAAAGTTTAATTAGAAAATGATTTAGATATTTTTTTTTAAAATTATTTTAATTAGTTAAAGAATAAAATGAAAGAATATCAAAAATAATTGAAAAACACAAGAAAACCTATAAAAAAAACAGGACCTGGGATTTGAACCCAGGTCCTTTACCTGGCTGAAGGTCTCCCAAAACCAGCTGAGCCACTGCGCGCGTGTGATATAGAATGAGAAGCTGATCATTATATTATAAAACCATTGGATAAATAATCTTGAAGCAAAAAATTTGCTGGAGACCAGATTCGATCCCCTGCCCATCACTTCATATGCGCGCGTCCTTGCCAACTTGTTTTTCTGAAATATATATATATAACAATAATAACATAAAATATAATACTAGAATTTGAAATAGGAATTTGGCGCGCAGGACTTCATCTTCTTCCTCTGACCCTGCGCATTTAACTGCGAAAATTTCTACCATATTTCCTGCGAATTTATCCACGTATTAAACCTGCCAACCTCCTATCATCATGAATATGCAATCATTTGACAAATTAAACACATGGTTATGATCACCACACCTCACACAGTTCATTTTTGGTCTTAAAATCAATTTATATATTCTAAATTGAAGAACCCTAAATATGGCTCAAGAACCCTAATAATGGTCGTTTTCGGTTTAGGCACTCATTCTTCAATTTCTTCTTCCAGAAAGCATCTAAACATCATCATTAACACAAATATACAGTTAGATTTCATTATCATTGCATAAATAATTCAAATCGAAAAAAATAAAAGTATGAACAATATGCATTCGGGTTGATCATATGAGCATGAATTGAATGCGTTTGAGGGTTGGGATAGACTCAGTGATGTCCAAAGAACATGTAGCAACCTTTAAATTGCCTTGAAAGTGGCTCTAGCTGGAAATCCGAATTTGATATTTTGGATGAAATTTGAAGTTTTGAAACTGGTCTTGGAGGCTATCAATCCGTGGCTCTTGCATTGCTATGTGTTGTTTATATACCATATAACAAAATTAGGTCAAGAATTTCATCAAACTTGTGGATTTTTGGACCTTTTAAGATTGAAAAAGATGTGATATAAAAATTTGATTTTCCTTGATCTTGCCTTGCTATTTTGGTACAATCCTCATTACTCTTGTATCAATCAAGTCCAAATATAATTTAAGACTTTCTAGAAACCAAATCAATTTAAATCTCCATTATTTTATATTTTATTTGAATTTAAAATGATTTTTAATATAAAATATCATAACAAATAAAAATAAAATGAATAAAATTATGAATTAATTAATTTAATTTCGTGCATGATATCATGTAACTAATTGGATCACAAAAAAAACAAGCCCATTTGGTGAATTATGGTTTTAAGACCCCATTTACTTCATAAACCTCTCAAAAACTTCCCAACTTTGCAAGGGCACAAATCCTTAAATTTTAATTCTATGAAGGTGTTCTTGGGCATTTTGGAAAGCTTAAAGAGTCCTCTAACCAACCTCTTTGGTCTCATGTCCATATCTTTTACCATTCTCAAGTTATGCTCTTTGGAAGTTGTTGACTTTTTGTTGACTTTTTAAAAGGACCTATAATGTCTTAGCTCATACCTTCCAAATGAAGCATTTTTGGGCTTGGCTTGTGAGACAAAAAGTTGTAGAGAATTCAATTTCCTTCAAAATGAGCTTTGGATGGAAAAATTTTGATGAAGCATGTGAAAGTTATGGCTGGTCAAAGTTCAGTTGACTTTTCCTATTAAAACCCTAATTTAGAAACTCCTGATTCTTGATGATCTGAAATCTCCTTGATGAATCATGATCAACCCTTGATCAAATGATGAATTTTACTTCATATACTTGATGTTGGCAAAAAATCATGAAGTTTGACCTTGGTATGACCACAGTTGACCTCAGTTTGACTTTTTAACTGCTTTGACTGATTTTAACCCTTCTGATCATCTGACTGAGCAAATCTTTTGGGAAAGTCTTGAAAATTGACATGGTGATTCTTGAACACATATAGGATGCTATGAAGCTCATTTGAAGTCTTAGAAGTCCATTTAGCCTGATAAAAGTCAAAACCCTGGTTTATGATGCATTGCTTAGGAGGATGCATTATCTGAGGGAATTGTCAAACTTTCTGACTGATTGTGAACCTTGTGAACCTCATGAGATGTCTTGTGAGCCTTGTTAACCTTGTGAACCTCTTAGTACACAAAGTCTTGCCTTGTGGAGGGCAAATTTTGGGGTGCAACAGCTGCCCCTGTTCAATTTTCTGAAACCTGAGGGGTTAGATTGGTATATGTGCCCTTCGTGACCTGGAAGGTTGAAGGGGATTGAACACAAAAGCCCAAAATTTTGCACTCGCCGGTGCGTAAAGTATCCTTGATGATTATTTGTATATGCTGGAGTGGGCTTGAAGATGCCACTTTGAAGAATTGGAGATGGGCTTAGAGATGCCATTTAAAGTATCAGGATGTGATGATAGCTTTATGTTGATACTGGATATCAGTACTAGGTCTTCATATAGGCCGTCTCTGAATCGTCTATGCAACATAGGTCTTCATTAGAAAAAAATTATTAAGTACCAAAAATAATTAAAGTGAGAAATTAAAGTTTTAAAAGAAATTAGGTTTTTTTAGAAATTAGAAAATAAATTAGGGTTTATAATTTCATTTACAATATTAATTTGATAATTGAATAAATATATACATATTAATAAATATATTTAACAAAACATATAATGAAATAAACATATTAATTTAGGTTTTAAGAAAATAATATAAATTTTAAAAGAAAATAAAGTTTAATTAGAAAATGATTTAGATATTTTTTTTTTAAATTATTTTAATTAGTTAAAGAATAAAATGAAAGAATATCAAAAATAATTGAAAAAAACAAGAAAACCTATAAAAAAAAACAGGACCTGGGATTTGAACCCAGGTCCTTTACCTGGCTGAAGGTCTCCCAAAACCAGCTGAGCCACTGCGCGCGTGTGATATAGAATGAGAAGCTGATCATTATATTATAAAACCATTGGATAAATAATCTTGAAGCAAAAAATTTGCTGGAGACCAGATTCGATCCCCTTCCCATCACTTCATATGCGCGCGTCCTTGCCAACTTGTTTTTCTGAAATATATATATAACAATAATAACATAAAATATAATACTAGAATTTGAAATAGGAATTTGGCGCGCAGGACTTCATCTTCTTCCTCTGACCCTGCGCATTTAACTGCGAAAATTTCTACCATATTTCCTGCGAATTTATCCACGTATTAAACCTGCCAACCTCCTATCATCATGAATATGCAATCATTTGACAAATTAAACACATGGTTATGATCACCACACCTCACACAGTTCATTTTTGGTCTTAAAATCAATTTATATATTCTAAATTGAAGAACCCTAAATATGGCTCAAGAACCCTAATAATGGCCGTTTTCGGTTTAGGCACTCATTCTTCAATTTCTTCTTCCAGAAAGCATCTAAACATCATCATTAACACAAATATACAGTTAGATTTCATTATCATTGCATAAATAATTCAAATCGAAAAAAATAAAAGTATGAACAATATGCATTCGGGTTGATCATATGAGCATGAATTGAATGCGTTTGAGGGTTGGGATAGACTCAGTGATGTCCAAAGAACATGTAGCAACCTTTAAATTGCCTTGAAAGTGGCTCTAGCTGGAAATCCGAATTTGATATTTTGGATGAAATTTGAAGTTTTGAAACTGGTCTTGGAGGCTATCAATCTGTGGCTCTTGCATTGCTATGTGTTGTTTATATACCATATAACAAAATTAGGTCAAGAATTTCATCAAACTTGTGGATTTTTGGACCTTTTAAGATTGAAAAAGATGTGATATAAAAATTTGATTTTCCTTGATCTTGCCTTGCTATTTTGGTACAATCCTCATTACTCTTGTATCAATCAAGTCCAAATATAATTTAAGACTTTCTAGAAACCAAATCAATTTAAATCTCCATTATTTTATATTTTATTTGAATTTAAAATGATTTTTAATATAAAAAATCATAACAAATAAAAATAAAATGAATAAAATTATGAATTAATTAATTTAATTTCGTGCATGATATCATGTAACTAATTGGATCACAAAAAAAACAAGCCCATTTGGTGAATTATGGTTTTAAGACCCCATTTACTTCATAAACCTCTCAAAAACTTCCCAACTTTGCAAGGGCACAAATCCTTAAATTTAATGCTATGAAGGTGTTCTTGGGCATTTTGGAAAGCTTAAAGAGTCCTCTAACCAACCTCTTTGGTCTCATATCCATATCTTTTACCATTCTCAAGTTATGCTCTTTGGAAGTTGTTGACTTTTTGTTGACTTTTTAAAAGGACCTATAATGTCTTAGCTCATACCTTCCAAATGAAGCATTTTTGGGCTTGGCTTGTGAGACACAAAGTTGTAGAGAATTCAATTTCCTTCAAAATGAGCTTTGGATGGAAAAAATTTGATGAAGCATGTGAAAGTTATGGCTGGTCAAAGTTCAGTTGACTTTTCCTATTAAAACCCTAATTTAGAAACTCCTGATTCTTGATGATCTGAAATCTCCTTGATGAATCATGATCAACCCTTGATCAAATGATGAATTTTACTTCATATACTTGATGTTGGCAAAAAATCATGAAGTTTGACCTTGGTATGACCACAGTTGACCTCAGTTTGACTTTTTAACTGCTTTGACTGATTTTAACCCTTCTGATCATCTGACTGAGCAAATCTTTTGGGAAAGTCTTGAAAATTGACATGGTGATTATTGAACACATATAGGATGCTATGAAGCTCATTTGAAGTCTTAGAAGTCCATTTAGCCTGATAAAAGTCAAAACCCTGGTTTATGATGCATTGCTTAGGAGGATGCATTATCTGAGGGAATTGTCAAACTTTCTGACTGATTGTGAACCTTGTGAACCTCATGAGATGTCTTGTGAGCCTTGTTAACCTTGTGAACCTCTTAGTACACAAAGTCTTGCCTTGTGGAGGGCAAATTTTGGGGTGCAACAGCTGCCCCTGTTCAATTTTCTGAAAACTGAGGGGTTAGATTGGTATATGTGCCCTTCGTGACCTGGAAGGTTGAAGGGGATTGAACACAAAAGCCCAAAATTTTGCACTCGCCGGTGCGTAAAGTATCCTTGATGATTATTTGTATATGCTGGAGTGGGCTTGAAGATGCCACTTGGAAGAATTGGAGATGGGCTTAGAGATGCCATCTAAAGTATCAGGATGTGATGATAGCTTTATGTTGATACTGGATATCAGTACTAGGTCTTCATATAGGCCGTCTCTGAATCGTCTATGCAACATAGGTCTTCATTAGAAAAAAATTATTAAGTACCAAAAATAATTAAAGTGAGAAATTAATGTTTTAAAAGAAATTAGGTTTTTTTAGAAATTAGAAAATAAATTAGGGTTTATAATTTCATTTACAATATTAATTTGATAATTGAATAAATATATACATATTAATAAATATATTTAAAAAAACATATAATGAAATAAACATATTAATTTAGGTTTTAAGAAAATAATATAAATTTTAAAAGAAAATAAAGTTTAATTAGAAAATGATTTAGATATTTTTTTTTAAAAATTATTTTAATTAGTTAAAGAATAAAATGAAAGAATATCAAAAATAATTGAAAAAAACAAGAAAACCTATAAAAAAACAGGACCTGGGATTTAAACCCAGGTCCTTTACTTGGCTGAAGGTCTCCCAAAACCAGCTGAGCCACTGCGCGCGTGTGATATAGAATGAGAAGCTGATCATTATATTATAAAACCATTGGATAAATAATCTTGAAGCAAAAAATTTGCTGGAGACCAGATTCGATCCCCTGCCCATCACTTCATATGCGCGCGTCCTTGCCAACTTGTTTTTCTGAAATATATATATAACAATAATAACATAAAATATAATACTAGAATTTGAAATAGGAATTTGGCGCGCAGGACTTCATCTTCTTCCTCTGACCCTGCGCATTTAACTGCGAAAATTTCTACCATATTTCCTGCGAATTTATCCACGTATTAAACCTGCTAACCTCCTATCATCATGAATATGCAATCATTTGACAAATTAAACACATGGTTATGATCACCACACCTCACACAGTTCATTTTTGGTCTTAAAATCAATTTATATATTCTAAATTGAAGAACCCTAAATATGGCTCAAGAACCCTAATAATGGTCGTTTTCGGTTTAGGCACTCATTCTTCAATTTCTTCTTCCAGAAAGCATCTAAACATCATCATTAACACAAATATACAGTTAGATTTCATTATCATTGCATAAATAATTCAAATCGAAAAAAATAAAAGTATGAACAATATGCATTCGGGTTGATCATATGAGCATGAATTGAATGCGTTTGAGGGTTGGGATAGACTCAGTGATGTCCAAAGAACATGTAGCAACCTTTAAATTGCCTTGAAAGTGGCTCTAGCTGGAAATCCGAATTTGATATTTTGGATGAAATTTGAAGTTTTGAAACTGGTCTTGGAGGCTATCAATCCGTGGCTCTTGCATTGCTATGTGTTGTTTATATACCATATAACAAAATTAGGTCAAGAATTTCATCAAACTTGTGGATTTTTGGACCTTTTAAGATTGAAAAAGATGTGATATAAAAATTTGATTTTCCTTGATATTGCCTTGCTATTTTGGTACAATCCTCATTACTCTTGTATCAATCAAGTCCAAATATAATTTAAGACTTTCTAGAAACCAAATCAATTTAAATCTCCATTATTTTATATTTTATTTGAATTTAAAATGATTTTTAATATAAAAAATCATAACAAATAAAAATAAAATGAATAAAATTATGAATTAATTAATTTAATTTCGTGCATGATATCATGTAACTAATTGGATCACAAAAAAAACAAGCCCATTTGGTGAATTATGGTTTTAAGTCCCATTTACTTCATAAACCTCTCAAAAAATTCCCAACTTTGCAAGGGCACAAATCCTTAAATTTTAATGCTATGAAGGTGTTCTTGGGCATTTTGGAAAGCTTAAAGAGTCCTCTAACCAACCTCTTTGGTCTCATGTCCATATCTTTTACCATTCTCAAGTTATGCTCTTTGGAAGTTGTTGACTTTTTGTTGACTTTTTAAAAGGACCTATAATGTCTTAGCTCATACCTTCCAAATGAAGCATTTTTGGGATTGGCTTGTGAGACACAAAGTTGTAGAGAATTCAATTTCCTTCAAAATGAGCTTTGGATGGAAAATTTTTAATGAAGCATGTGAAAGTTATGGCTGGTCAAAGTTCAGTTGACTTTTCCTATTAAAACCCTAATTTAGAAACTCCTGATTCTTGATGATCTGAAATCTCCTTGATGAATCATGATCAACCCTTGATCAAATGATGAATTTTACTTCATATACTTGATGTTGGCAAAAAATCATGAAGTTTGACCTTGGTATGACCACAGTTGACCTCAGTTTGACTTTTTAACTGCTTTGACTGATTTTAACCCTTCTGATCATCTGACTGAGCAAATCTTTTGGGAAAGTCTTGAAAATTGACATGGTGATTCTTGAACACATATAGGATGCTATGAAGCTCATTTGAAGTCTTAGAAGTCCATTTAGCCTGATAAAAGTCAAAACCCTGGTTTATGATGCATTGCTTAGGAGGATGCATTATTTGAGGGAATTGTCAAAGTTTCTGACTGATTGTGAACCTTGTGAACCTCATGAGATGTCTTGTGAGCCTTGTTAACCTTGTGAACCTCTTAGTACACAAAGTCTTGCCTTGTGGAGGGAAAATTTTGGGGTGCAACAGCTGCCCCTGTTCAATTTTCTGAAAACTGAGGGGTTAGATTGGTATATGTGCCCTTCGTGACCTGGAAGGTTGAAGGGGATTGAACACAAAAGCCCAAAATTTTGCACTCGCCGGTGCGTAAAGTATCCTTGATGATTATTTGTATATGCTGGAGTGGGCTTGAAGATGCCACTTGGAAGAATTGGAGATGGGCTTAGAGATGCCATCTAAAGTATCAGGATGTGATGATAGCTTTATGTTGATACTGGATATCAGTACTAGGTCTTCATATAGGCCGTCTCCGAATCGTCTATGCAACACAGGTCTTCATTAGAAAAAAATTATTAAGTACCAAAAATAATTAAAGTGAGAAATTAAAGTTTTAAAAGAAATTAGGTTTTTTTAGAAATTAGAAAATAAATTAGGGTTTATAATTTCATTTACAATATTAATTTGATAATTGAATAAATATATACATATTAATAAATATATTTAAAAAAACATATAATGAAATAAACATATTAATTTAGGTTTTAAGAAAATAATATAAATTTTAAAAGAAAATAAAGTTTAATTAGAAAATGATTTAGATATTTTTTTTTTTAAAAATTATTTTAATTAGTTAAAGAATAAAATGAAAGAATATCAAAAATAATTGAAAAAAACAAGAAAACCTATAAAAAAAACAGGACCTGGGATTTGAACCCAGGTCCTTTACCTGGCTGAAGGTCTCCCAAAACCAGCTGAGCCACTGTGCGCGTGTGATATAGAATGAGAAGCTGATCATTATATTATAAAACCATTGGATAAATAATCTTGAAGCAAAAAATTTGCTGGAGACCAGATTCGATCCCCTGCCCATCACTTCATATGCGCGCGTCCTTGCCAACTTGTTTTTCTGAAATATATATATAACAATAATAACATAAAATATAATACTAGAATTTGAAATAGGAATTTGGCGCGCAGGACTTCATCTTCTTCCTCTGACCCTGCGCATTTAACTACGAAAATTTCTACCATATTTCCTGCGAATTTATCCACGTATTAAACCTGCCAACCTCCTATCATCATGAATATGCAATCATTTGACAAATTAAACACATGGTTATGATCACCACACCTCACACAGTTCATTTTTGGTCTTAAAATCAATTTATATATTCTAAATTGAAGAACCCTAAATATGGCTCAAGAACCCTAATAATGGCCGTTTTCGGTTTAGGCACTCATTCTTCAATTTCTTCTTCCAGAAAGCATCTAAACATCATCATTAACACAAATATACAGTTAGATTTCATTATCATTGCATAAATAATTCAAATCGAAAAAAATAAAAGTATGAACAATATGCATTCGGGTTGATCATATGAGCATGAATTGAATGCATTTGAGGGTTGGGATAAACTCAGTGATGTCCAAAGAACATGTAGCAACCTTTAAATTGCCTTGAAAGTGGCTCTAGCTGGAAATCCGAATTTGATATTTTGGATGAAATTTGAAGTTTTGAAACTGGTCTTGGAGGCTATCAATCCGTGGCTCTTGCATTGCTATGTGTTGTTTATATACCATATAACAAAATTAGGTCAAGAATTTCATCAAACTTGTGGATTTTTGGACCTTTTAAGATTGAAAAAGATGTGATATAAAAATTTGATTTTCCTTGATCTTGCCTTGCTATTTTGGTACAATCCTCATTACTCTTGTATCAATCAAGTCCAAATATAATTTAAGACTTTCTAGAAACCAAATCAATTTAAATCTCCATTATTTTATATTTTATTTGAATTTAAAATGATTTTTAATATAAAAAATCATAACAAATAAAAATAAAATGAATAAAATTATGAATTAATTAATTTAATTTCGTGCATGATATCATGTAACTAATTGGATCACAAAAAAAACAAGCCCATTTGGTGAATTATGGTTTTAAGACCCCATTTACTTCATAAACCTCTCAAAAACTTCCCAACTTTGCAAGGGAACAAGTCCTTAAATTTTAATGCTATGAAGGTGTTCTTGGGCATTTTGGAAAGCTTAAAGAGTCCTCTAACCAACCTCTTTGGTCTCATGTCCATATCTTTTACCATTCTCAAGTTATGCTCTTTGGAAGTTGTTGACTTTTTGTTGACTTTTTAAAAGGACCTATAATGTCTTAGCTCATACCTTCCAAATGAAGCATTTTTGGGCTTGGCTTGTGAGACACAAAGTTGTAGAGAATTCAATTTCCTTCAAAATGAGCTTTGGATGGAAAATTTTTGATGAAGCATGTGAAAGTTATGGCTGGTCAAAGTTCAGTTGACTTTTCCTATTAAAACCCTAATTTAGAAACTCCTGATTCTTGATGATCTGAAATCTCCTTGATGAATCATGATCAAACCTTGATCAAATGATGAATTTTACTTCATATACTTGATGTTGGCAAAAAATCATGAAGTTTGACCTTGGTATGACCACAGTTGACCTCAGTTTGACTTTTTAACTGCTTTGACTGATTTTAACCCTTCTGATCATCTGATTGAGCAAATCTTTTGGGAAAGTCTTGAAAACTGACATGGTGATTCTTGAACACATATAGGATGCTATGAAGCTCATTTGAAGTCTTAGAAGTCCATTTAGCCTGATAAAAGTCAAAACCCTGGTTTATGATGCATTGCTTAGGAGGATGCATTATTTGAGGGAATTGTCAAAGTTTCTGACTGATTGTGAACCTTGTGAACCTCATGAGATGTCTTGTGAGCCTTGTTAACCTTGTGAACCTCTTAGTACACAAAGTCTTGCCTTGTGGAGGGAAAATTTTGGGGTGCAACAGCTGCCCCTGTTCAATTTTCTGAAAACTGAGGGGTTAGATTGGTATATGTGCCCTTCGTGACCTGGAAGGTTGAAGGGGATTGAACACAAAAGCCCAAAATTTTGCACTCACCGGTGCGTAAAGTATCCTTGATGATTATTTGTATATGTTGGAGTGGGCTTGAAGATGCCACTTGGAAGAATTGGAGATGGGCTTAGAGATGCCATCTAAAGTATCAGGATGTGATGATAGCTTTATGTTGATACTGGATATCAGTACTAGGTCTTCATATAGGCCGTCTCTGAATCGTCTATGCAACATAGGTCTTCATTAGAAAAAAATTATTAAGTACCAAAAATAATTAAAGTGAGAAATTAAAGTTTTAAAAGAAATTAGGGTTTTTTAGAAATTAGAAAATAAATTAGGGTTTATAATTTCATTTACAATATTAATTTGATAATTGAATAAATATATACATATTAATAAATATATTTAAAAAAACATATAATGAAATAAACATATTAATTTAGGTTTTAAGAAAATAATATAAATTTTAAAAGAAAATAAAGTTTAATTAGAAAATGATTTAGATATTTTTTTTTTAAATTATTTTAATTAGTTAAAGAATAAAATGAAAGAATATCAAAAATAATTGAAAAAAACAAGAAAACCTATAAAAAAAACAGGACCTGGGATTTGAACCCAGGTCCTTTACCTGGCTGAAGGTCTCCCAAAACCAGCTGAGCCACTGCGCGCGTGTGATATAGAATGAGAAGCTGATCATTATATTATAAAACCATTGGATAAATAATCTTGAAGCAAAAAATTTGCTGGAGACCAGATTCGATCCCCTTCCCATCACTTCATATGTGCGCGTCCTTGCCAACTTGTTTTTCTGAAATATATATATAACAATAATAACATAAAATATAATACTAGAATTTGAAATAGGAATTTGGCGCGCAGGACTTCATCTTCTTCCTCTGACCCTGCGCATTTAACTGCGAAAATTTCTACCATATTTCCTGCGAATTTATCCACGTATTAAACCTGCCAACCTCCTATCATCATGAATATGCAATCATTTGACAAATTAAACACATGGTTATGATCACCACACCTCACACAGTTCATTTTTGGTCTTAAAATCAATTTATATATTCTAAATTGAAGAACCCTAAATATGGCTCAAGAACCCTAATAATGGCCGTTTTCGGTTTAGGCACTCATTCTTCAATTTCTTCTTCCAGAAAGCATCTAAACATCATCATTAACACAAATATACAGTTAGATTTCATTATCATTGCATAAATAATTCAAATCGAAAAAAATAAAAGTATGAACAATATGCATTCGGGTTGATCATATGAGCATGAATTGAATGCGTTTGAGGGTTGGGATAGACTCAGTGATGTCCAAAGAACATGTAGCAACCTTTAAATTGCCTTGAAAGTGGCTCTAGCTGGAAATCCGAATTTGATATTTTGGATGAAATTTGAAGTTTTGAAACTGGTCTTGGAGGCTATCAATCTGTGGCTCTTGCATTGCTATGTGTTGTTTATATACCATATAACAAAATTAGGTCAAGAATTTCATCAAACTTGTGGATTTTTGGACCTTTTAAGATTGAAAAAGATGTGATATAAAAATTTGATTTTCCTTGATCTTGCCTTGCTATTTTGCTACAATCCTCATTACTCTTGTATCAATCAAGTCCAAATATAATTTAAGACTTTCTAGAAACCAAATCAATTTAAATCTCCATTATTTTATATTTTATTTGAATTTAAAATGATTTTTAATATAAAAAATCATAACAAATAAAAATAAAATGAATAAAATTATGAATTAATTAATTTAATTTCGTGCATGATATCATGTAACTAATTGGATCACAAAAAAAACAAGCCCATTTGGTGAATTATGGTTTTAAGACCCCATTTACTTCATAAACCTCTCAAAAACTTCCCAACTTTGCAAGGGCACAAATCCTTAAATTTTAATGCTATGAAGGTGTTCTTGGGCATTTTGGAAAGCTTAAAGAGTCCTCTAACCAACCTCTTTGGTCTCATGTCCATATCTTTTACCATTCTCAAGTTATGCTCTTTGGAAGTTGTTGACTTTTTAAAAGGACCTATAATGTCTTACCTCATACCTTCCAAATGAAGCATTTTTGGGCTTGGCTTGTGAGACACAAAGTTGTAGAGAATTCAATTTCCTTCAAAATGAGCTTTGGATGGAAAAATTTTGATGAAGCATGTGAAAGTTATGGCTGGTCAAAGTTCAGTTGACTTTTCCTATTAAAACCCTAATTTAGAAACTCCTGATTCTTGATGATCTGAAATCTCCTTGATGAATCATGATCAACCCTTGATCAAATGATGAATTTTACTTCATATACTTGATGTTGGCAAAAAATCATGAAGTTTGACCTTGGTATGACCACAGTTGACCTCAGTTTGACTTTTTAACTGCTTTGACTGATTTTAACCCTTCTGATCATCTGATTGAGCAAATCTTTTGGGAAAGTCTTGAAAACTGACATGGTGATTCTTGAACACATATAGGATGCTATGAAGCTCATTTGAAGTCTTAGAAGTCCATTTAGCCTGATAAAAGTCAAAACCCTGGTTTATGATGCATTGCTTAGGAGGATGCATTATTTGAGGGAATTGTCAAACTTTCTGACTGATTGTGAACCTTGTGAACCTCATGAGATGTCTTGTGAGCCTTGTTAACCTTGTGAACCTCTTAGTAAACAAAGTCTTGCCTTGTGGAGGGCAAATTTTGGGGTGCAACAGCTGCCCCTGTTCAATTTTCTGAAAACTGAGGGGTTAGATTGGTATATGTGCCCTTCGTGACCTGGAAGGTTGAAGGGGATTGAACACAAAAGCCCAAAATTTTGCACTCGCCGGTGCGTAAAGTATCCTTGATGATTATTTGTATATGTTGGAGTGGGCTTGAAGATGCCACTTGGAAGAATTGGAGATGGGCTTAGAGATGCCATCTAAAGTATCAGGATGTGATGATAGCTTTATGTTGATACTGGATATCAGTACTAGGTCTTCATATAGGCCGTCTCTGAATCGTCTATGCAACATAGGTCTTCATTAGAAAAAAATTATTAAGTACCAAAAATAATTAAAGTGAGAAATTAAAGTTTTAAAAGAAATTAGGGTTTTTTAGAAATTAGAAAATAAATTAGGGTTTATAATTTCATTTACAATATTAATTTGATAATTGAATAAATATATACATATTAATAAATATATTTAAAAAAACATATAATGAAATAAACATATTAATTTAGGTTTTAAGAAAATAATATAAATTTTAAAAGAAAATAAAGTTTAATTAGAAAATGATTTAGATATTTTTTTTTTAAAATTATTTTAATTAGTTAAAGAATAAAATGAAAGAATATCAAAAATAATTGAAAAAAACAAGAAAACCTATAAAAAAAACAGGACCTGGGATTTGAACCCAGGTCCTTTACCTGGCTGAAGGTCTCCCAAAACCAGCTGAGCCACTGCGCGCGTGTGATATAGAATGAGAAGCTGATCATTATATTATAAAACCATTGGATAAATAATCTTGAAGCAAAAAATTTGCTGGAGACCAGATTCGATCCCCTTCCCATCATTCATATGCGCGCGTCCTTGCCAACTTGTTTTTCTGAAATATATATATAACAATAATAACATAAAATATAATACTAGAATTTGAAATAGGAATTTGGCGCGCAGGACTTCATCTTCTTCCTCTGACCCTGCGCATTTAACTGCGAAAATTTCTACCATATTTCCTGCGAATTTATCCACGTATTAAACCTGCCAACCTCCTATCATCATGAATATGCAATCATTTGACAAATTAAACACATGGTTATGATCACCACACCTCACACAGTTCATTTTTGGTCTTAAAATCAATTTATATATTCTAAATTGAAGAACCCTAAATATGGCTCAAGAACCCTAATAATGGCCGTTTTCGGTTTAGGCACTCATTCTTCAATTTCTTCTTCCAGAAAGCATCTAAACATCATCATTAACACAAATATACAGTTAGATTTCATTATCATTGCATAAATAATTCAAATCGAAAAAAATAAAAGTATGAACAATATGCATTCGGGTTGATCATATGAGCATGAATTGAATGCGTTTGAGGGTTGGGATAGACTCAGTGATGTCCAAAGAACATGTAGCAACCTTTAAATTGCCTTGAAAGTGGCTCTAGCTGGAAATCCGAATTTGATATTTTGGATGAAATTTGAAGTTTTGAAACTGGTCTTGGAGGCTATCAATCTGTGGCTCTTGCATTGCTATGTGTTGTTTATATACCATATAACAAAATTAGGTCAAGAATTTCATCAAACTTGTGGATTTTTGGACCTTTTAAGATTGAAAAAGATGTGATATAAAAATTTGATTTTCCTTGATCTTGCCTTGCTATTTTGGTACAATCCTCATTACTCTTGTATCAATCAAGTCCAAATATAATTTAAGACTTTCTAGAAACCAAATCAATTTAAATCTCCATTATTTTATATTTTATTTGAATTTAAAATGATTTTTAATATAAAAAATCATAACAAATAAAAATAAAATGAATAAAATTATGAATTAATTAATTTAATTTCGTGCATGATATCATGTAACTAATTGGATCACAAAAAAAACAAGCCCATTTGGTGAATTATGGTTTTAAGACCCCATTTACTTCATAAACCTCTCAAAAACATCCCAACTTTGCAAGGGCACAAATCCTTAAGTTTTAATGCTATTAAGGTGTTCTTGGGCATTTTGGAAAGCTTAAAGAGTCCTCTAACCAACCTCTTTGGTCTCATGTCCATATCTTTTACCATTCTCAAGTTATGCTCTTTGGAAGTTGTTGACTTTTTGTTGACTTTTTAAAAGGACCTATAATGTCTTAGCTCATACCTTCCAAATGAAGCATTTTTGGGCTTGGCTTGTGAGACACAAAGTTGTAGAGAATTCAATTTCCTTCAAAATTAGCTTTGGATGGAAAAATTTTGATGAAGCATGTGAAAGTTATGGCTGGTCAAAGTTCAGTTGACTTTTCCTATTAAAACCCTAATTTAGAAACTCCTGATTCTTGATGAATCATGATCAACCCTTGATCAAATGATGAATTTTACTTCATATACTTGATGTTGGAAAAAAATCATGAAGTTTGACCTTGGTATGACCACAGTTGACCTCAGTTTGACTTTTTAACTGCTTTGACTGATTTTAACCCTTCTGATCATCTGACTGAGCAAATCTTTTGGGAAAGTCTTGAAAATTGACATGGTGATTCTTGAACACATATAGGATGCTATGAAGCTCATTTGAAGTCTTAGAAGTCCATTTAGCCTGATAAAAGTCAAAACCCTGGTTTATGATGCATTGCTTAGGAGGATGCATTATTTGAGGGAATTGTCAAACTTTCTGACTGATTGTGAACCTTGTGAACCTCATGAGATGTCTTGTGAGCCTTGTTAACCTTGTGAACCTCTTAGTACACAAAGTCTTGCCTTGTGGAGGGAAAATTTTGGGGTGCAACAGCTGCCCCTGTTCAATTTTCTGAAAACTGAGGGGTTAGATTGGTATATGTGCCCTTCGTGACCTGGAAGGTTGAAGGGGATTGAACACAAAAGCCCAAAATTTTGCACTCGCCGGTGCGTAAAGTATCCTTGATGATTATTTGTATATGCTGGAGTGGGCTTGAAGATGCCACTTGGAAGAATTGGAGACGGGCTTAGAGATGCCATCTAAAGTATCAGGATGTGATGATAGCTTTATGTTGATACTTGATATCAGTACTAGGTCTTCATATAGGCCGTCTCTGAATCGTCTATGCAACATAGGTCTTCATTAGAAAAAAATTATTAAGTACCAAAAATAATTAAAGTGAGAAATTAAAGTTTTAAAAGAAATTAGGTTTTTTTAGAAATTAGAAAATAAATTAGGGTTTATAATTTCATTTACAATATTAATTTGATAATTGAATAAATATATACATATTAATAAATATATTTAAAAAAACATATAATGAAATAAACATATTAATTTAGGTTTTAAGAAAATAATATAAATTTTAAAAGAAAATAAAGTTTAATTAGAAAATGATTTAGATATTTTTTTTTAAATTATTTTAATTAGTTAAAGAATAAAATGAAAGAATATCAAAAATAATTGAAAAAAAACAAGAAAACCTATAAAAAAAACAGGACCTGGGATTTGAACCCAGGTCCTTTACCTGGCTGAAGGTCTCCCAAAACCAGCTGAGCCACTGCGCGCGTGTGATATAGAATGAGAAGCTGATCATTATATTATAAAACCATTGGATAAATAATCTTGAAGCAAAAAAATTGCTGGAGACCAGATTCGATCCCCTGCCCATCACTTCATATGCGCGCGTCCTTGCCAACTTGTTTTTCTGAAATATATATAACAATAATAACATAAAATATAATACTAGAATTTGAAATAGGAATTTGGCGCGCAGGACTTCATCTTCTTCCTCTAACCATGCGCATTTAACTGCGAAAATTTCTACCATATTTCCTGCGAATTTATCCACGTATTAAACCTGCCAACCTCCTATCATCATGAATATGCAATCATTTGACAAATTAAACACATGGTTATGATCACCACACCTCACACAGTTCATTTTTGGTCTTAAAATCAATTTATATATTCTAAATTGAAGAACCCTAAATATGGCTCAAGAACCCTAATAATGGCCGTTTTCGGTTTAGGCACTCATTCTTCAATTTCTTCTTCCAGAAAGCATCTAAACATCATCATTAACACAAATATACAGTTAGATTTCATTATCATTGCATAAATAATTCAAATCGAAAAAAATAAAAGTATGAACAATATGCATTCGGGTTGATCATATGAGCATGAATTGAATGCGTTTGAGGGTTGGGATAGACTCAGTGATGTCCAAAGAACATGTAGCAACCTTTAAATTGCCTTGAAAGTGGCTCTAGCTGGAAATCCGAATTTGATATTTTGGATGAAATTTGAAGTTTTGAAACTGGTCTTGGAGGCTATCAATCTGTGGCTCTTGCATTGCTATGTGTTGTTTATATACCATATAACAAAATTAGGTCAAGAATTTCATCAAACTTGTGGATTTTTGGACCTTTTAAGATTGAAAAAGATGTGATATAAAAATTTGATTTTCCTTGATCTTGCCTTGCTATTTTGGTACAATCCTCATTACTCTTGTATCAATCAAGTCCAAATATAATTTAAGACTTTCTAGAAACCAAATCAATTTAAATCTCCATTATTTTATATTTTATTTGAATTTAAAATGATTTTTAATATAAAAAATCATAACAAATAAAAATAAAATGAATAAAATTATGAATTAATTAATTTAATTTCGTGCATGATATCATGTAACTAATTGGATCACAAAAAAAACAAGCCCATTTGGTGAATTATGGTTTTAAGACCCCATTTACTTCATAAACCTCTCAAAAACATCCCAACTTTGCAAGGGCACAAATCCTTAAGTTTTAATGCTATTAAGGTGTTCTTGGGCATTTTGGAAAGCTTAAAGAGTCCTCTAACCAACCTCTTTGGTCTCATGTCCATATCTTTTACCATTCTCAAGTTATGCTCTTTGGAAGTTGTTGACTTTTTGTTGACTTTTTAAAAGGACCTATAATGTCTTAGCTCATACCTTCCAAATGAAGCATTTTTGGGCTTGGCTTGTGAGACACAAAGTTGTAGAGAATTCAATTTCCTTCAAAATTAGCTTTGGATGGAAAAATTTTGATGAAGCATGTGAAAGTTATGGCTGGTCAAAGTTCAGTTGACTTTTCCTATTAAAACCCTAATTTAGAAACTCCTGATTCTTGATGAATCATGATCAACCCTTGATCAAATGATGAATTTTACTTCATATACTTGATGTTGGAAAAAAATCATGAAGTTTGACCTTGGTATGACCACAGTTGACCTCAGTTTGACTTTTTAACTGCTTTGACTGATTTTAACCCTTCTGATCATCTGACTGAGCAAATCTTTTGGGAAAGTCTTGAAAATTGACATGGTGATTCTTGAACACATATAGGATGCTATGAAGCTCATTTGAAGTCTTAGAAGTCCATTTAGCCTGATAAAAGTCAAAACCCTGGTTTATGATGCATTGCTTAGGAGGATGCATTATTTGAGGGAATTGTCAAACTTTCTGACTGATTGTGAACCTTGTGAACCTCATGAGATGTCTTGTGAGCCTTGTTAACCTTGTGAACCTCTTAGTACACAAAGTCTTGCCTTGTGGAGGGAAAATTTTGGGGTGCAACAGCTGCCCCTGTTCAATTTTCTGAAAACTGAGGGGTTAGATTGGTATATGTGCCCTTCGTGACCTGGAAGGTTGAAGGGGATTGAACACAAAAGCCCAAAATTTTGCACTCGCCGGTGCGTAAAGTATCCTTGATGATTATTTGTATATGCTGGAGTGGGCTTGAAGATGCCACTTGGAAGAATTGGAGACGGGCTTAGAGATGCCATCTAAAGTATCAGGATGTGATGATAGCTTTATGTTGATACTTGATATCAGTACTAGGTCTTCATATAGGCCGTCTCTGAATCGTCTATGCAACATAGGTCTTCATTAGAAAAAAATTATTAAGTACCAAAAATAATTAAAGTGAGAAATTAAAGTTTTAAAAGAAATTAGGTTTTTTTAGAAATTAGAAAATAAATTAGGGTTTATAATTTCATTTACAATATTAATTTGATAATTGAATAAATATATACATATTAATAAATATATTTAAAAAAACATATAATGAAATAAACATATTAATTTAGGTTTTAAGAAAATAATATAAATTTTAAAAGAAAATAAAGTTTAATTAGAAAATGATTTAGATATTTTTTTTTAAATTATTTTAATTAGTTAAAGAATAAAATGAAAGAATATCAAAAATAATTGAAAAAAAACAAGAAAACCTATAAAAAAAACAGGACCTGGGATTTGAACCCAGGTCCTTTACCTGGCTGAAGGTCTCCCAAAACCAGCTGAGCCACTGCGCGCGTGTGATATAGAATGAGAAGCTGATCATTATATTATAAAACCATTGGATAAATAATCTTGAAGCAAAAAAATTGCTGGAGACCAGATTCGATCCCCTGCCCATCACTTCATATGCGCGCGTCCTTGCCAACTTGTTTTTCTGAAATATATATATAACAATAATAACATAAAATATAATACTAGAATTTGAAATAGGAATTTGGCGCGCAGGACTTCATCTTCTTCCTCTAACCATGCGCATTTAACTGCGAAAATTTCTACCATATTTCCTGCGAATTTATCCACGTATTAAACCTGCCAACCTCCTATCATCATGAATATGCAATCATTTGACAAATTAAACACATGGTTATGATCACCACACCTCACACAGTTCATTTTTGGTCTTAAAATCAATTTATATATTCTAAATTGAAGAACCCTAAATATGGCTCAAGAACCCTAATAATGGCCGTTTTCGGTTTAGGCACTCATTCTTCAATTTCTTCTTCCAGAAAGCATCTAAACATCATCATTAACACAAATATACAGTTAGATTTCATTATCATTGCATAAATAATTCAAATCGAAAAAAATAAAAGTATGAACAATATGCATTCGGGTTGATCATATGAGCATGAATTGAATGCGTTTGAGGGTTGGGATAGACTCAGTGATGTCCAAAGAACATGTAGCAACCTTTAAATTGCCTTGAAAGTGGCTCTAGCTGGAAATCCGAATTTGATATTTTGGATGAAATTTGAAGTTTTGAAACTGGTCTTGGAGGCTATCAATCTGTGGCTCTTGCATTGCTATGTGTTGTTTATATACCATATAACAAAATTAGGTCAAGAATTTCATCAAACTTGTGGATTTTTGGACCTTTTAAGATTGAAAAAGATGTGATATAAAAATTTGATTTTCCTTGATCTTGCCTTGCTATTTTGGTACAATCCTCATTACTCTTGTATCAATCAAGTCCAAATATAATTTAAGACTTTCTAGAAACCAAATCAATTTAAATCTCCATTATTTTATATTTTATTTGAATTTAAAATGATTTTTAATATAAAAAATCATAACAAATAAAAATAAAATGAATAAAATTATGAATTAATTAATTTAATTTCGTGCATGATATCATGTAACTAATTGGATCACAAAAAAAACAAGCCCATTTGGTGAATTATGGTTTTAAGACCCCATTTACTTCATAAACCTCTCAAAAACTTCCCAACTTTGCAAGGGCACAAATCCTTAAATTTTAATGCTATGAAGGTGTTCTTGGGCATTTTGGAAAGCTTAAAGAGTCCTCTAACCAACCTCTTTGGTCTCATGTCCATATCTTTTACCATTCTCAAGTTATGCTCTTTGGAAGTTGTTGACTTTTTGTTGACTTTTTAAAAGGACCTATAATGTCTTAGCTCATACCTTCCAAATGAAGCATTTTTGGGCTTGGCTTGTGAGACACAAAGTTGTAGAGAATTCAATTTCCTTCAAAATGAGCTTTGGATGGAAAAATGTTTATGAAGCATGTGAAAGTTATGGCTGGTCAAAGTTCAGTTGACTTTTCCTATTAAAACCCTAATTTAGAAACTCCTGATTCTTGATGATCTGAAATCTCCTTGATGAATCATGATCAACCCTTGATCAAATGATGAATTTTACTTCATATACTTGATGTTGGCAAAAAATCATGAAGTTTGACCTTGGTATGACCACAGTTGACCTCAGTTTGACTTTTTAACTGCTTTGACTGATTTTAACCCTTCTGATCATCTGACTGAGCAAATCTTTTGGGAAAGTCTTGAAAATTGACATGGTGATTCTTGAACACATATAGGATGCTATGAAGCTCATTTGAAGTCTTAGAAGTCCATTTAGCCTGATAAAAGTCAAAACCCTGGTTTATGATGCATTGCTTAGGAGGATGCATTATTTGAGGGAATTGTCAAACTTTCTGACTGATTGTGAACCTTGTGAACCTCATGAGATGTCTTGTGAGCCTTGTTAACCTTGTGAACCTCTTAGTACACAAAGTCTTGCCTTGTGGAGGGCAAATTTTGGGGTGCAACAGCTGCCCCTGTTCAATTTTCTGAAAACTGAGGGGTTAGATTGGTATATGTGCACTTCGTGACCTGGAAGGTTGAAGGGGATTGAACACAAAAGCCCAAAATTTTGCACTCGCCGGTGCGTAAAGTATCCTTGATGATTATTTGTATATGCTGGAGTGGGCTTGAAGATGCCACTTGGAAGAATTGGAGATGGGCTTAGAGATGCCATCTAAAGTATCAGGATGTGATGATAGCTTTATGTTGATACTGGATATCAGTACTAGGTCTTCATATAGGCCGTCTCTGAATCGTCTATGCAACATAGGTCTTCATTAGAAAAAAATTATTAAGTACCAAAAATAATTAAAGTGAGAAATTAAAGTTTTAAAAGAAATTAGGTTTTTTTAGAAATTAGAAAATAAATTAGGGTTTATAATTTCATTTACAATATTAATTTGATAATTGAATAAATATATACATATTAATAAATATATTTAAAAAAACATATAATGAAATAAACATATTAATTTAGGTTTTAAGAAAATAATATAAATTTTAAAAGAAAATAAAGTTTAATTAGAAAATGATTTAGATATTTTTTTTTTAAAATTATTTTAATTAGTTAAAGAATAAAATGAAAGAATATCAAAAATAATTGAAAAAAACAAGAAAACCTATAAAAAAAACAGGACCTGGGATTTGAACCCAGGTCCTTTACCTGGCTGAAGGTCTCCCAAAACCAGCTGAGCCACTGCGCGCGTGTGATATAGAATGAGAAGCTGATCATTATATTATAAAACCATTGGATAAATAATCTTGAAGCAAAAAATTTGCTGGAGACCAGATTCGATCCCCTTCCCATCACTTCATATGCGCGCGTCCTTGCCAACTTGTTTTTCTGAAATATATATATAACAATAATAACATAAAATATAATACTAGAATTTGAAATTGGAATTTGGCGCGCAGGACTTCATCTTCTTCCTCTGACCCTGCGCATTTAACTGCGAAAATTTCTACCATATTTCCTGCGAATTTATCCACGTATTAAACCTGCCAACCTCCTATCATCATGAATATGCAATCATTTGTCAAATTAAACACATGGTTATGATCACCACACCTCACACAGTTCATTTTTGGTCTTAAAATCAATTTATATATTCTAAATTGAAGAACCCTAAATATGGCTCAAGAACCCTAATAATGGCCGTTTTCGGTTTAGGCACTCATTCTTCAATTTCTTCTTCCAGAAAGCATCTAAACATCATCATTAACACAAATATACAGTTAGATTTCATTATCATTGCATAAATAATTCAAATCGAAAAAAATAAAAGTATGAACAATATGCATTCGGGTTGATCATATGAGCATGAATTGAATGCGTTTGAGGGTTGGGATAGACTCAGTGATGTCCAAAGAACATGTAGCAACCTTTAAATTGCCTTGAAAGTGGCTCTAGCTGGAAATCCGAATTTCATATTTTGGATGAAATTTGAAGTTTTGAAACTGGTCTTGGAGGCTATCAATCTGTGGCTCTTGCATTGCTATGTGTTGTTTATATACCATATAACAAAATTAGGTCAAGAATTTCATCAAACTTGTGGATTTTTGGACCTTTTAAGATTGAAAAAGATGTGATATAAAAATTTGATTTTCCTTGATCTTGCCTTGCTATTTTGGTACAATCCTCATTACTCTTGTATCAATCAATTCCAAATATAATTTAAGACTTTCTAGAAACCAAATCAATTTAAATCTCCATTATTTTATATTTTATTTGAATTTAAAATGATTTTTAATATAAAAAATCATAACAAATAAAAATAAAATGAATAAAATTATGAATTAATTAATTTAATTTCGTGCATGATATCATGTAACTAATTGGATCACAAAAAAAACAAGCCCATTTGGTGAATTATGGTTTTAAGACCCCATTTACTTCATAAACCTCTCAAAAACTTCCCAACTTTGCAAGGGCACAAATCCTTAAATTTTAATGCTATGAAGGTGTTCTTGGGCATTTTGGAAAGCTTAAAGAGTCCTCTAACCAACCTCTTTGGTCTCATGTCCATATCTTTTACCATTCTCAAGTTATGCTCTTTGGAAGTTGTTGACTTTTTGTTGACTTTTTAAAAGGACCTATAATGTCTTAGCTCATACCTTCCAAATGAAGCATTTTTGGGCTTGGCTTGTGAGACACAAAGTTGTATAGAATTCAATTTCCTTCAAAATGAGCTTTGGATGGAAAAATGTTTATGAAGCATGTGAAAGTTATGGCTGCTCAAAGTTCAGTTGACTTTTCCTATTAAAACCCTAATTTAGAAACTCCTGATTCTTGATGATCTGAAATCTCCTTGATGAATCATGATCAACCCTTGATCAAATGATGAATTTTACTTCATATACTTGATGTTGGCAAAAAATCATGAAGTTTGACCTTGGTATGACCACAGTTGACCTCAGTTTGACTTTTTAACTGCTTTGACTGATTTTAACCCTTCTGATCATCTGACTGAGCAAATCTTTTGGGAAAGTCTTGAAAATTGACATGGTGATTCTTGAACACATATAGAATGCTATGAAGCTCATTTGAAGTCTTAGAAGTCCATTTAGCCTGATAAAAGTCAAAACCCTGGTTTATGATGCATTGCTTAGGAGGATGCATTATTTGAGGGAATTGTCAAACTTTCTGACTGATTGTGAACCTTGTGAACCTCATGAGATGTCTTGTGAGCCTTGTTAACCTTGTGAACCTCTTAGTACACAAAGTCTTGCCTTGTGGAGGGCAAATTTTGGGGTGCAACAGCTGCCCCTATTCAATTTTCTGAAAACTGAGGGGTTAGATTGGTATATGTGCCCTTCGTGACCTGGAAGGTTGAAGGGGATTGAACACAAAAGCCCAAAATTTTGCACTCGCCGGTGCGTAAAGTATCCTTGATGATTATTTGTATATGCTGGAGTGGGCTTGAAGATGCCACTTGGAAGAATTGGAGATGGGCTTAGAGATGCCATCTAAAGTATCAGGATGTGATGATAGCTTTATGTTGATACTGGATATCAGTACTAGGTCTTCATATAGGCCGTCTCTGAATCGTCTATGCAACATAGGTCTTCATTAGAAAAAAATTATTAAGTACCAAAAATAATTAAAGTGAGAAATTAAAGTTTTAAAAGAAATTAGGTTTTTTTAGAAATTAGAAAATAAATTAGGGTTTATAATTTCATTTACAATATTAATTTGATAATTGAATAAATATATACATATTAATAAATATATTTAAAAAAACATATAATGAAATAAACATATTAATTTAGGTTTTAAGAAAATAATATAAATTTTAAAAGAAAATAAAGTTTAATTAGAAAATGATTTAGATATTTTTTTTTTAAAATTATTTTAATTAGTTAAAGAATAAAATGAAAGAATATCAAAAATAATTGAAAAAAACAAGAAAACCTATAAAAAAAACAGGACCTGGGATTTGAACCCAGGTCCTTTACCTGGCTGAAGGTCTCCCAAAACCAGCTGAGCCACTGCGCGCGTGTGATATAGAATGAGAAGCTGATCATTATATTATAAAACCATTGGATAAATAATCTTGAAGCAAAAAATTTGCTGGAGACCAGATTCGATCCCCTGCCCATCACTTCATATGCGCGCGTCCTTGCCAACTTGTTTTTCTGAAATATATATATAACAATAATAACATAAAATATAATACTAGAATTTGAAATAGGAATTTGGCGCGCAGGACTTCATCTTCTTCCTCTGACCCTGCGCATTTAACTGCGAAAATTTCTACCATATTTCCTGCGAATTTATCCACGTATTAAACCTGCCAACCTCCTATCATCATGAATATGCAATCATTTGACAAATTAAACACATGGTTATGATCACCACACCTCACACAGTTCATTTTTGGTCTTAAAATCAATTTATATATTCTAAATTGAAGAACCCTAAATATGGCTCAAAAACCCTAATAATGGTCGTTTTCGGTTTAGGCACTCATTCTTCAATTTCTTCTTCCAGAAAGCATCTAAACATCATCATTAACACAAATATACAGTTAGATTTCATTATCATTGCATAAATAATTCAAATCGAAAAAAATAAAAGTATGAACAATATGCATTCGGGTTGATCATATGAGCATGAATTGAATGCGTTTGAGGGTTGGGATAGACTCAGTGATGTCCAAAGAACATGTAGCAACCTTTAAATTGCCTTGAAAGTGGCTCTAGCTGGAAATCCGAATTTCATATTTTGGATGAAATTTGAAGTTTTGAAACTGGTCTTGGAGGCTATCAATCTGTGGCTCTTGCATTGCTATGTGTTGTTTATATACCATATAACAAAATTAGGTCAAGAATTTCATCAAACTTGTGGATTTTTGGACCTTTTAAGATTGAAAAAGATGTGATATAAAAATTTGATTTTCCTTGATCTTGCCTTGCTATTTTGGTACAATCCTCATTACTCTTGTATCAATCAATTCCAAATATAATTTAAGACTTTCTAGAAACCAAATCAATTTAAATCTCCATTATTTTATATTTTATTTGAATTTAAAATGATTTTTAATATAAAAAATCATAACAAATAAAAATAAAATGAATAAAATTATGAATTAATTAATTTAATTTCGTGCATGATATCATGTAACTAATTGGATCACAAAAAAAACAAGCCCATTTGGTGAATTATGGTTTTAAGACCCCATTTACTTCATAAACCTCTCAAAAACTTCCCAACTTTGCAAGGGCACAAATCCTTAAATTTTAATGCTATGAAGGTGTTCTTGGGCATTTTGGAAAGCTTAAAGAGTCCTCTAACCAACCTCTTTGGTCTCATGTCCATATCTTTTACCATTCTCAAGTTATGCTCTTTGGAAGTTTTTGACTTTTTGTTGACTTTTTAAAAGGACCTATAATGTCTTAGCTCATACCTTCCAAATGAAGCATTTTTGGGCTTGGCTTGTGAGACACAAAGTTGTAGAGAATTCAATTTCCTTCAAAATGAGCTTTGGATGGAAAAATGTTTATGAAGCATGTGAAAGTTATGGCTGGTCAAAGTTCAGTTGACTTTTCCTATTAAAACCCTAATTTAGAAACTCCTGATTCTTGATGATCTGAAATCTCCTTGATGAATCATGATCAACCCTTGATCAAATGATGAATTTTACTTCATATACTTGATGTTGGCAAAAAATCATGAAGTTTGACCTTGGTATGACCACAGTTGACCTCAGTTTGACTTTTTAACTGCTTTGACTGATTTTAACCCTTCTGATCATCTGACTGAGCAAATCTTTTGGGAAAGTCTTGAAAATTGACATGGTGATTCTTGAACACATATAGAATGCTATGAAGCTCATTTGAAGTCTTAGAAGTCCATTTAGCCTGATAAAAGTCAAAACCCTGGTTTATGATGCATTGCTTAGGAGGATGCATTATTTGAGGGAATTGTCAAACTTTCTGACTGATTGTGAACCTTGTGAACCTCATGAGATGTCTTGTGAGCCTTGTTAACCTTGTGAACCTCTTAGTACACAAAGTCTTGCCTTGTGGAGGGCAAATTTTGGGGTGCAACAGCTGCCCCTATTCAATTTTCTGAAAACTGAGGGGTTAGATTGGTATATGTGCCCTTCGTGACCTGGAAGGTTGAAGGGGATTGAACACAAAAGCCCAAAATTTTGCACTCGCCGGTGCGTAAAGTATCCTTGATGATTATTTGTATATGCTGGAGTGGGCTTGAAGATGCCACTTGGAAGAATTGGAGATGGGCTTAGAGATGCCATCTAAAGTATCAGGATGTGATGATAGCTTTATGTTGATACTGGATATCAGTACTAGGTCTTCATATAGGCCGTCTCTGAATCGTCTATGCAACATAGGTCTTCATTAGAAAAAAATTATTAAGTACCAAAAATAATTAAAGTGAGAAATTAAAGTTTTAAAAGAAATTAGGTTTTTTTAGAAATTAGAAAATAAATTAGGGTTTATAATTTCATTTACAATATTAATTTGATAATTGAATAAATATATACATATTAATAAATATATTTAAAAAAACATATAATGAAATAAACATATTAATTTAGGTTTTAAGAAAATAATATAAATTTTAAAAGAAAATAAAGTTTAATTAGAAAATGATTTAGATATTTTTTTTTTAAAATTATTTTAATTAGTTAAAGAATAAAATGAAAGAATATCAAAAATAATTGAAAAAAACAAGAAAACCTATAAAAAAAACAGGACCTGGGATTTGAACCCAGGTCCTTTACCTGGCTGAAGGTCTCCCAAAACCAGCTGAGCCACTGCGCGCGTGTGATATAGAATGAGAAGCTGATCATTATATTATAAAACCATTGGATAAATAATCTTGAAGCAAAAAATTTGCTGGAGACCAGATTCGATCCCCTGCCCATCACTTCATATGCGCGCGTCCTTGCCAACTTGTTTTTCTGAAATATATATATAACAATAATAACATAAAATATAATACTAGAATTTGAAATAGGAATTTGGCGCGCAGGACTTCATCTTCTTCCTCTGACCCTGCGCATTTAACTGCGAAAATTTCTACCATATTTCCTGCGAATTTATCCACGTATTAAACCTGCCAACCTCCTATCATCATGAATATGCAATCATTTGACAAATTAAACACATGGTTATGATCACCACACCTCACACAGTTCATTTTTGGTCTTAAAATCAATTTATATATTCTAAATTGAAGAACCCTAAATATGGCTCAAAAACCCTAATAATGGCCGTTTTCGGTTTAGGCACTCATTCTTCAATTTCTTCTTCCAGAAAGCATCTAAACATCATCATTAACAAAAATATACAGTTAGATTTCATTATCATTGCATAAATAATTCAAATCGAAAAAAATAAAAGTATGAACAATATGCATTCGGGTTGATCATATGAGCATGAATTGAATGCGTTTGAGGGTTGGGATAGACTCAGTGATGTCCAAAGAACATGTAGCAACCTTTAAATTGCCTTGAAAGTGGCTCTAGCTGGAAATCCGAATTTGATATTTTGGATGAAATTTGAAGTTTTGAAACTGGTCTTGGAGGCTATCAATCTGTGGCTCTTGCATTGCTATGTGTTGTTTATATACCATATAACAAAATTAGGTCAAGAATTTCATCAAACTTGTGGATTTTTGGACCTTTTAAGATTGAAAAAGATGTGATATAAAAATTTGATTTTCCTTGATCTTGCCTTGCTATTTTGGTACAATCCTCATTACTCTTGTATCAATCAAGTCCAAATATAATTTAAGACTTTCTAGAAACCAAATCAATTTAAATCTCCATTATTTTATATTTTATTTGAATTTAAAATGATTTTTAATATAAAAAATCATAACAAATAAAAATAAAATGAATAAAATTATGAATTAATTAATTTAATTTCGTGCATGATATCATGTAACTAATTGGATCACAAAAAAAACAAGTCCATTTGGTGAATTATGGTTTTAAGACCCCATTTACTTCATAAACCTCTCAAAAACTTCCCAACTTTGCAAGGGCACAAATCCTTAAATTTTAATGCTATGAAGGTGTTCTTGGGCATTTTGGAAAGCTTAAAGAGTCCTCTAACCAACCTCTTTGGTCTCATGTCCATATCTTTTACCATTCTCAAGTTATGCTCTTTGGAAGTTGTTGACTTTTTGTTGACTTTTTAAAAGGACCTATAATGTCTTAGCTCATACCTTCCAAATGAAGCATTTTTGGGCTTGGCTTGTGAGACACAAAGTTGTAGAGAATTCAATTTCCTTCAAAATGAGCTTTGGATGGAAAAATGTTTATGAAGCATGTGAAAGTTATGGCTGGTCAAAGTTCAGTTGACTTTTCCTATTAAAACCCTAATTTAGAAACTCCTGATTCTTGATGATCTGAAATCTCCTTGATGAATCATGATCAACCCTTGATCAAATGATGAATTTTACTTCATATACTTGATGTTGGAAAAAAATCATGAAGTTTGACCTTGGTATGACCACAGTTGACCTCAGTTTGACTTTTTAACTGCTTTGACTAATTTTAACCCTTCTGATCATCTGACTGAGCAAATCTTTTGGGAAAGTCTTGAAAATTGACATGGTGATTCTTGAACACATATAGAATGCTATGAAGCTCATTTGAAGTCTTAGAAGTCCATTTAGCCTGATAAAAGTCAAAACCCTGGTTTATGATGCATTGCTTAGGAGGATGCATTATTTGAGGGAATTGTCAAACTTTCTGACTGATTGTGAACCTTGTGAACCTCATGAGATGTCTTGTGAGCCTTGTTAACCTTGTGAACCTCTTAGTACACAAATTCTTGCCTTGTGGAGGGCAAATTTTGGGGTGCAACAGCTGCCCCTATTCAATTTTCTGAAAACTGAGGGGTTAGATTGGTATATGTGCCCTTCGTGACCTGGAAGGTTGAAGGGGATTGAACACAAAAGCCCAAAATTTTGCACTCGCCGGTGCGTAAAGTATCCTTGATGATTATTTGTATATGCTGGAGTGGGCTTGAAGATGCCACTTGGAAGAATTGGAGATGGGCTTAGAGATGCCATCTAAAGTATCAGGATGTGATGATAGCTTTATGTTGATACTGGATATCAGTACTAGGTCTTCATATAGGCCGTCTCTGAATCGTCTATGCAACATAGGTCTTCATTAGAAAAAAATTATTAAGTACCAAAAATAATTAAAGTGAGAAATTAAAGTTTTAAAAGAAATTAGGTTTTTTTAGAAATTAGAAAATAAATTAGGGTTTATAATTTCATTTACAATATTAATTTGATAATTGAATAAATATATACATATTAATAAATATATTTAAAAAAACATATAATGAAATAAACATATTAATTTAGGTTTTAAGAAAATAATATAAATTTTAAAAGAAAATAAAGTTTAATTAGAAAATGATTTAGATATTTTTTTTTTAAAATTATTTTAATTAGTTAAAGAATAAAATGAAAGAATATCAAAAATAATTGAAAAAAACAAGAAAACCTATAAAAAAAACAGGACCTGGGATTTGAACCCAGGTCCTTTACCTGGCTGAAGGTCTCCCAAAACCAGCTGAGCCACTGCGCGCGTGTGATATAGAATGAGAAGCTGATCATTATATTATAAAACCATTGGATAAATAATCTTGAAGCAAAAAATTTGCTGGAGACCAGATTCGATCCCCTGCCCATCACTTCATATGCGCGCGTCCTTGCCAACTTGTTTTTCTGAAATATATATATAACAATAATAACATAAAATATAATACTAGAATTTGAAATAGGAATTTGGCGCGCAGGACTTCATCTTCTTCCTCTGACCCTGCGCATTTAACTGCGAAAATTTCTACCATATTTCCTGCGAATTTATCCACGTATTAAACCTGCCAACCTCCTATCATCATGAATATGCAATCATTTGACAAATTAAACACATGGTTATGATCACCACACCTCACACAGTTCATTTTTGGTCTTAAAATCAATTTATATATTCTAAATTGAAGAACCCTAAATATGGCTCAAAAACCCTAATAATGGCCGTTTTCGGTTTAGGCACTCATTCTTCAATTTCTTCTTCCAGAAAGCATCTAAACATCATCATTAACACAAATATACAGTTAGATTTCATTATCATTGCATAAATAATTCAAATCGAAAAAAATAAAAGTATGAACAATATGCATTCGGGTTGATCATATGAGCATGAATTGAATGCGTTTGAGGGTTGGGATAGACTCAGTGATGTCCAAAGAACATGTAGCAACCTTTAAATTGCCTTGAAAGTGGCTCTAGCTGGAAATCCGAATTTGATATTTTGGATGAAATTTGAAGTTTTGAAACTGGTCTTGGAGGCTATCAATCTGTGGCTCTTGCATTGCTATGTGTTGTTTATATACCATATAACAAAATTAGGTCAAGAATTTCATCAAACTTGTGGATTTTTGGACCTTTTAAGATTGAAAAAGATGTGATATAAAAATTTGATTTTCCTTGATCTTGCCTTGCTATTTTGGTACAATCCTCATTACTCTTGTATCAATCAAGTCCAAATATAATTTAAGACTTTCTAGAAACCAAATCAATTTAAATCTCCATTATTTTATATTTTATTTGAATTTAAAATGATTTTTAATATAAAAAATCATAACAAATAAAAATAAAATGAATAAAATTATGAATTAATTAATTTAATTTCGTGCATGATATCATGTAACTAATTGGATCACAAAAAAAACAAGTCCATTTGGTGAATTATGGTTTTAAGACCCCATTTACTTCATAAACCTCTCAAAAACTTCCCAACTTTGCAAGGGCACAAATCCTTAAATTTTAATGCTATGAAGGTGTTCTTGGGCATTTTGGAAAGCTTAAAGAGTCCTCTAACCAACCTCTTTGGTCTCATGTCCATATCTTTTACCATTCTCAAGTTATGCTCTTTGGAAGTTGTTGACTTTTTGTTGACTTTTTAAAAGGACCTATAATGTCTTAGCTCATACCTTCCAAATGAAGCATTTTTGGGCTTGGCTTGTGAGACACAAAGTTGTAGAGAATTCAATTTCCTTCAAAATGAGCTTTGGATGGAAAAATGTTTATGAAGCATGTGAAAGTTATGGCTGGTCAAAGTTCAGTTGACTTTTCCTATTAAAACCCTAATTTAGAAACTCCTGATTCTTGATGATCTGAAATCTCCTTGATGAATCATGATCAACCCTTGATCAAATGATGAATTTTACTTCATATACTTGATGTTGGAAAAAAATCATGAAGTTTGACCTTGGTATGACCACAGTTGACCTCAGTTTGACTTTTTAACTGCTTTGACTAATTTTAACCCTTCTGATCATCTGACTGAGCAAATCTTTTGGGAAAGTCTTGAAAATTGACATGGTGATTCTTGAACACATATAGAATGCTATGAAGCTCATTTGAAGTCTTAGAAGTCCATTTAGCCTGATAAAAGTCAAAACCCTGGTTTATGATGCATTGCTTAGGAGGATGCATTATTTGAGGGAATTGTCAAACTTTCTGACTGATTGTGAACCTTGTGAACCTCATGAGATGTCTTGTGAGCCTTGTTAACCTTGTGAACCTCTTAGTACACAAATTCTTGCCTTGTGGAGGGCAAATTTTGGGGTGCAACAGCTGCCCCTATTCAATTTTCTGAAAACTGAGGGGTTAGATTGGTATATGTGCCCTTCGTGACCTGGAAGGTTGAAGGGGATTGAACACAAAAGCCCAAAATTTTGCACTCGCCGGTGCGTAAAGTATCCTTGATGATTATTTGTATATGCTGGAGTGGGCTTGAAGATGCCACTTGGAAGAATTGGAGATGGGCTTAGAGATGCCATCTAAAGTATCAGGATGTGATGATAGCTTTATGTTGATACTGGATATCAGTACTAGGTCTTCATATAGGCCGTCTCTGAATCGTCTATGCAACATAGGTCTTCATTAGAAAAAAATTATTAAGTACCAAAAATAATTAAAGTGAGAAATTAAAGTTTTAAAAGAAATTAGGTTTTTTTAGAAATTAGAAAATAAATTAGGGTTTATAATTTCATTTACAATATTAATTTGATAATTGAATAAATATATACATATTAATAAATATATTTAAAAAAACATATAATGAAATAAACATATTAATTTAGGTTTTAAGAAAATAATATAAATTTTAAAAGAAAATAAAGTTTAATTAGAAAATGATTTAGATATTTTTTTTTTAAAATTATTTTAATTAGTTAAAGAATAAAATGAAAGAATATCAAAAATAATTGAAAAAAACAAGAAAACCTATAAAAAAAACAGGACCTGGGATTTGAACCCAGGTCCTTTACCTGGCTGAAGGTCTCCCAAAACCAGCTGAGCCACTGCGCGCGTGTGATATAGAATGAGAAGCTGATCATTATATTATAAAACCATTGGATAAATAATCTTGAAGCAAAAAATTTGCTGGAGACCAGATTCGATCCCCTGCCCATCACTTCATATGCGCGCGTCCTTGCCAACTTGTTTTTCTGAAATATATATATAACAATAATAACATAAAATATAATACTAGAATTTGAAATAGGAATTTGGCGCGCAGGACTTCATCTTCTTCCTCTGACCCTGCGCATTTAACTGCGAAAATTTCTACCATATTTCCTGCGAATTTATCCACGTATTAAACCTGCCAACCTCCTATCATCATGAATATGCAATCATTTGACAAATTAAACACATGGTTATGATCACCACACCTCACACAGTTCATTTTTGGTCTTAAAATCAATTTATATATTCTAAATTGAAGAACCCTAAATATGGCTCAAAAACCCTAATAATGGCCGTTTTCGGTTTAGGCACTCATTCTTCAATTTCTTCTTCCAGAAAGCATCTAAACATCATCATTAACACAAATATACAGTTAGATTTCATTATCATTGCATAAATAATTCAAATCGAAAAAAATAAAAGTATGAACAATATGCATTCGGGTTGATCATATGAGCATGAATTGAATGCGTTTGAGGGTTGGGATAGACTCAGTGATGTCCAAAGAACATGTAGCAACCTTTAAATTGCCTTGAAAGTGGCTCTAGCTGGAAATCCGAATTTGATATTTTGGATGAAATTTGAAGTTTTGAAACTGGTCTTGGAGGCTATCAATCTGTGGCTCTTGCATTGCTATGTGTTGTTTATATACCATATAACAAAATTAGGTCAAGAATTTCATCAAACTTGTGGATTTTTGGACCTTTTAAGATTGAAAAAGATGTGATATAAAAATTTGATTTTCCTTGATCTTGCCTTGCTATTTTGGTACAATCCTCATTACTCTTGTATCAATCAAGTCCAAATATAATTTAAGACTTTCTAGAAACCAAATCAATTTAAATCTCCATTATTTTATATTTTATTTGAATTTAAAATGATTTTTAATATAAAAAATCATAACAAATAAAAATAAAATGAATAAAATTATGAATTAATTAATTTAATTTCGTGCATGATATCATGTAACTAATTGGATCACAAAAAAAACAAGTCCATTTGGTGAATTATGGTTTTAAGACCCCATTTACTTCATAAACCTCTCAAAAACTTCCCAACTTTGCAAGGGCACAAATCCTTAAATTTTAATGCTATGAAGGTGTTCTTGGGCATTTTGGAAAGCTTAAAGAGTCCTCTAACCAACCTCTTTGGTCTCATGTCCATATCTTTTACCATTCTCAAGTTATGCTCTTTGGAAGTTGTTGACTTTTTGTTGACTTTTTAAAAGGACCTATAATGTCTTAGCTCATACCTTCCAAATGAAGCATTTTTGGGCTTGGCTTGTGAGACACAAAGTTGTAGAGAATTCAATTTCCTTCAAAATGAGCTTTGGATGGAAAAATGTTTATGAAGCATGTGAAAGTTATGGCTGGTCAAAGTTCAGTTGACTTTTCCTATTAAAACCCTAATTTAGAAACTCCTGATTCTTGATGATCTGAAATCTCCTTGATGAATCATGATCAACCCTTGATCAAATGATGAATTTTACTTCATATACTTGATGTTGGAAAAAAATCATGAAGTTTGACCTTGGTATGACCACAGTTGACCTCAGTTTGACTTTTTAACTGCTTTGACTGATTTTAACCCTTCTGATCATCTGACTGAGCAAATCTTTTGGGAAAGTCTTGAAAATTGACATGGTGATTCTTGAACACATATAGGATGCTATGAAGCTCATTTGAAGTCTTAGAAGTCCATTTATCCTGATAAAAGTCAAAACCCTGGTTTATGATGCATTGCTTAGGAGGATGCATTATCTGAGGGAATTGTCAAACTTTCTGACTGATTGTGAACCTTGTGAACCTCATGAGATGTCTTGTGAGCCTTGTGAACCTTGTGAAACTCTTAGTACACAAAGTCTTGCCTTGTGGAGGGCAAATTTTGGGGTCCAACAGCTGCCCCTGTTCAATTTTCTGAAACCTGAGGGGTTAGATTGGTATATGTGCCCTTCGTGACCTGGAAGGTTGAAGGGGATTGAACACAAAAGCCCAAAATTTTGCACTCGCCGGTGCGTAAAGTATCCTTGATGATTATTTGTATATGCTGGAGTGGGATTGAAGATGCCACTTGGAATAATTGGAGATGGGCTTAGAGATGCCATCTAAAGTATCAGGATGTGATGATAGCTTTATGTTGATACTGGATATCAGTACTAGGTATTCATATAGGCCGTCTCTGAATCGTCTATGCAACATAGTTTGAATTGTTGAATGGACCAGCAGAAATAAATCTTCGTGATGATTATCTCTTCTGGAAATATCTTGGATTAGGGAATGGATCTTCGTACAGACCGTTTGCCTACTCTCCAAGGTCAAAAGAACGTCAAGATTAGTTCTTCTGAAAAATATCTTGAACCAGGGAATGGATCTTTGTACAGACCGTTTGCCTGCTATTCAAGGGCCAAAAGAACGTCAGGATTTGTTCTTCTGAATAATGTCTTGAACCAGGGAATGGATCTTTGTATAGACCGTTTGCCTACTATTCAAGGGCCAAAAGAATGTCAGGATTAGTTCTTCTGAAAAATATCTTGAACCAGGGAATGGATCTTTGTATAGACCGTTTGCCTGCTATTCAAGGGCCAAAAGAACGTCAGGATTAGTTCTTCTGAAAAATATCTTGAACCAGGGAATGGATCTTTGTATAGACCGTTTGCCTGCTATTCAAGGGCCAAAAGAACGTCAGGATTAGTTCTTCTGAAAAATATCTTAAACCAGGGAATGGATCTTTGTATAGACCATTTGACTGCTATTCAAGACCAGATAGATGAAATCTTCTAGAAATATCCTGGATTAGGGAATGGATCTTTTTACAGACTGTTTGCCTACTCTCCGAGGACATCTGGAGTAACGTATGGATCATTTCTGACCTGTTGTGAATTGTTGATGTTGTTTTATCTGCATATAACTTTCCTGCAAGGAGAATGTTAGTTTATGCAATATGTATGCATGCATAGTATGATCCCCTTAAATAAATGTATTATGTATTTATGGATATGTTATGGTATGATGTAAATGATGTATGTATGAATCATGCAGCCTGAAGCGTCTGGATATCTTCGTATAACAACTGCTGGCTAGGGAAAATAAATCCCGATTCGTTGCTGAAGAATACGAGGAACTTGTTCCCGTCTTGATAGTATAGTATTTATAACCTCCCGTCTTCGTTCGTGGTACTTCTATTGAAGGAAATAAGTTTCTGAGTATCCCGACTGAGGATAAAAGAGATGGACATAAATTCAAGGGGAGATGTAACTCGAAGTATCTATGATGATAGATTTGCCCTACTAGGGATTTGTAGTTGTCTTGTAGAGATGGACTGGCGAAGCTTTGTTGAACTACCATCCTCGTTCGTCCTTAGTAAATACTATTACTGCATTTTCATGCATTTCTGGTAAACATCAATCATATTAAGCATTTTATGCATTTTTGGTAAACATCAATCATATTCAAAAGCGTACATACATTCAAACACAACCAATGGACGTTTCGCTTATGTAAATAGGGTAAAAGTAAATCTGGATTCAAAGATGAAATTTTATTTATATCACAAAGTGACCTATACATAGGCAAGTTTGTACAAGGAGACAGAAATCCTAGTAAGAGGAATTTGTCGTAAAAATTTTACAAAACAAAGAAAACAGCTATGTGGGAAATAATCCTATTGAGTTTCAATTCTACTATTGCCATTATCTTCAAGTATCTCATCTTCTGCTGTTGAGACGGAAACAATTGGATTGAGCTTTATCTGTTCGAGCTTGAATTAAGTAGCACAACTGGTTGGAGTTTACATGGGTGATCCAAACGAGACATAGTCATACGCTTTAATCCCTAACTTTTGCCTGGATTGCCCTTTCAGGTTTTCAATCCACCGGGATACCCTTTTTTGCCCAAGCCGCCTTTTCAGGTTTTCGACTTGCCGGGTGTACATTTATATATATATATATATATATATATATATATATATATATATATATATATATATATATATATATATATATATATATATATATATATCCCTAATTTTTGCCCAAACCCTTTTGGTTCGCCGGGATGCCCTTATTTTTTCCTAGGCCAGTCAACCTAGCGGGTCTCTTTTTATGCGTAGTATTTTTTAACTATGTCTCTGTTTACAGGCTGTGGGAAGTCTTCACCATCCATAGTAGTAAGCATCATGGCACCTCCTGAAAATACTGTTTTGACCACGAATGGTCCTTCATATGTAGGAGTCCACTTGCCCCTAGGATCACCCTGTGGTAATATGATACGCTTGATTACCAAGTCACCAGCCTGATATACCTTTGGCTTAACCTTCTTATTAAAAGCCTTGATCATTCGTTTCTGGTACATCTGGCCATGACAGACAACTGCTAACCTCTTCTCATCAATCAAATTTATCTGGTCAAGTCGAGTCTGAATCCACTCATCTTCATCCAAGCCTGCATCCTTCATGATCCTTAAGGAAGGGATCTGAACTTCAATGGGAAAAACTACTTCCATACCATAGACTAAGGAGAATAGGGTTGCCCCTGTTGAAGTACGTATTTTAGTACGATATCCATGAAGAGCAAATGGTAACATCTCATGCCAATCTTTATAAGTAACAGTCATCTTCTGTATAATCTTCTTAATGTTCTTATTAGCAGCTTCTACTGCCCCATTCATCTTTGGACAGTATGGAGAAGAGTTATGATGCTTAATCTTGAATTGTGTGTAGAGATCAGTAATCATAGTATTGTTCAGATTAGAGCCATTGTCAGTAATAATCCTTTCAGGGATGCCATACCTACATATAAGATTATTTTTAATGAATCGAGCCACCACATTCTTAGTAACAGATGCAAATGAAGTTGCCTTCACCCACTTAGTAAAGTAATCAATAGCAACCAGGATGAAACGATGTCCATTAGAAGCAGAAGGTTTGATCTCACCAATCATATCAATGCCCCACATGGCAAAAGGCCAAGGAGCAGTCAACACATTCAGTGGTGATGGAGGTATATGTACTTTATCAGCATAGATTTGACACTTGTGACATGTTCTGGAATGTTGATAGCAATCAGCTTCCATGGTAGACCAATAGTAACCCGCTCTCAATATCTTCTTTGCCATGGTATGACCATTAGAATGAGTACCAAAGATCCCATCATGCATGTCTTCCATAATCTCAGTTGCTTCCTTCTTATCCACACAACGAAGCAAAGTTGAATCATGATTGCGCTTGTACAAAATTCCATTTCTCAAGAAGAACTTAGCAGAAAACCTCCTTAGAAACTTCTTATATTTGACAGATTCCCCTTCAGGGAACTCCTGAGCTTCAAGATATCGTTTTACTTCATAGAACCAAGGCTTCTCCTCTGCTTCTTCAGTGTCAATCTCATTGCAGTATGCAGGCTTCTCAAATCTATCAATAGTAATCTTGGGAGCTTCATCCTCCCAGCTGATCTCAAACATAGATGCCATGGTGGCTAATGCATCTGCCAACTGATTTTCTCTTCGTGGAATATGTCCAAAAGTAATTTCTTCAAAATATGGGATCAAAGACAAAACATACTCTCTGTAAGGAATGAGATTATCATGCTTGGTATCCCAATCTCCTTTGATCTGACTTATTACCAGGGCTGAATCTCCATATACGTCCAGGAACTGAATCTTCACATCAATGGCAGCTTTGATACCCAGGATACATGCCTCATACTCAGCCATCGGGGTGTGACAACCTTCAGGGGAACTGATCACAACACCAACACCATTACCAAGTGCATTAGAAGCTCCATCAAAAACCATAGTCCATCGGGATCCTTGTTCAGGTCCGTCATATTGTCCATGTTCTTTAGTAATAATCATAATGTCTTCATCGGGGAACTCAAAACTCATTGACTGATTATCATCCACTGCTTGATGAGCCAAATGATCAGCTACAACACTTCCTTTAATGGCCTTCTGAGTAGTATATTGTATATCATATTCTGTCAAGATCATTTGCCATCTTGCTATTCGTCCGGAGATAGCAGGTTTCTCGAATATGTACTTGATTAGATCCATCTTTGAAATCAATAAGGTAGTATGAGTCAACATATACTGTCTTAGTCGGCGAGCAGCCCATGCCAAAGCGCAGTAAGTTTTCTCGAGTAGTGAGTATCTTGTTTCACAGTCGGTAAACTTTTTGCTAAGGTAGTATATTGCCTGCTCTTTTCGACCAGACTCGTCATGTTGCCCCAACACACACCCCATTGAGTTGTCTAACACTGTTAAGTACATAATCAAGGGTCTTCCATCAACTGGTGGCATCAAAATGGGAGGTTCTAGAAGATATCTCTTGATTTCATCAAATGCTGTCTGGCACTCATCATTCCATTCCATTACCTGGTCTTTCATCAACAACTTGAAGATTGGCTCACAGGTAGCAGTTAATTGGGAAATAAATCTTGCAATGTAATTCAATCGTCCCAAAAAACCTCTAACTTCCTTCTCAGTACAGGGAGCTGGCATCTCTTGTATAGCTTTCACTTTTGCAGGGTCTACTTCAATACCTTTTCCACTGACGATGAAACCCAGGAGTTTACCAGATCTAACCCCGAAAGTACATTTATTTGGGTTTAATCTCAACTTGTATTTCTTCAATATTTCAAACAGCTTATGCAGATGATCAAGATGTTGCTCTTCATTCTGGGACCTGGCTATCATATCATCCACATATACCTCTATCTCATGATGAATCATATCATGAAACAAAGCCACCATAGTGTAGCGGTAAAATTGTGATTGTAAGCTATTGATTAACTTAACTCAAGGTACACAGAGTCGCCACCGCGCTTTTATTTATTTCCAAAAGGAAAAAGGAAAAAGAACGAACAAAACCTAATGAATCTAAAAGCAAAAGCTAAAAGAAACAAACAGAGAATGGGTAAGGGGATATGTTACAAATCGGGAAGGTTTTACGCACCCGAAATGTCCGTGGTACTCCACGGGAGCCCTTTGACATATTTATTGCATTTTTAGTTTGAAATTGGTTTGCTTGAAAATGATTGAAGAGATGAGAAGAAGAATGTTTTTAATGTTTTTGTGTTTGATGAGGTTTTAACGCCTCATGCCTATGTACCCACAAAGTGCAATGCGAGATCAAAACCTCGTAGTTCATGGTACAAAATTTGAAAAGAAACAATGAGTTGAATTGATTTTAAAATGTTGAGATAAGTCGTCATTCTTTAGAGAATAATTCCGCTAGAAAGAATGAATCATATCTAAACATATGAAAAGAAAAGTGCACAAAGGCACAAAAACAATTGAGTGAGTTTTTAGTTTTTTAAAGTATGTAAGAAAAGAATTTCGATATATTTACATGGATTAACATTTATTAAGAAAATAAAGTGAAAAGGATAAAATCACTTGACCTAAGTCAAGGTTTAATTGCGAAAGCGTTTAAAGTTTGAAAACCAAGAAGATTTGAAAATAGGGAGAAGATTTGAAAATTTAAGAATGGGGAGGAGATGAAGGGACTATCCTAATACTTGAATTTAAAAGTTAAGAGAAGAGCGACCAAACCATATTATGAACGTTTCTTCATGGTAACCAGATTCCATCTTCAAGGACAAATGAAGTTAATTCGATGCTAAGGTCTTCAATCGATCACAACTTGAGCAAAGGGAGAGATCCTAAAATCTAAGTCCAAACTCCAATGTTAAGGATAGTAACCATAGTCCGAAATTAAAGTCACCAATCTTTTTAATGTTTAATCCTTTATTAATGTTTTGTGTCCAAATGGACAAAAGAAAAATCACAAGTAACAATATAAACATAAACAATATGATATATGATATAATATGATAAAAGCATAATAAAGAGATAAGGAGCGAGAAATTGAAATAAAAGGATAAGGTGCGAGAGATAAAATTTAAATGGATTATATTCACATTATTATAATATTTACATATAAGTGGTATGATGAACTTAATCAAACACAACCACAAAAAGAGCACAAAAATCGAGGCAACCGGATCCAAATGGATCTTATTCCGAATCGGGACAAATTTAGGTCTATGTTAAGCAATCGCCGAGTAATTTACGAAGTAATTACCCTACAAATGAGGCCGGCCACCACCAATTAAGGTGCATAATATTAGTGCTAATGCATGTGAGATAAACGATATATAAATCGTTATCCGAATGCGATACCGCACAAAACTAAAGATGAATACCAAATTGAGTCATACTTATGGTATTCTTCCATCCTTAAGTTCAATCACTCATCTTGGTGGATTCAAGCATGAAAATGTATCACTAATGCAAAGTACCTTAAATGAATTGAATAATCCACTTAAAGGTAGTTTTGAATTAATGAACATTAACTACTCTAATCTACACCCAAAGTCCATTGAAATTAAAGAGAAATCACTCCAAAAAGTGCTTCCCAAGGTAAAAATAAAAAAGAGGAGGAAGAAGAAGAAAGAGGAACCAAAAAGGGGCTTAAAACAAGCCAAAAACACCATTCTGACTTGTGTTAACCGGTTAACCAATTGGTTAACCGGTTAACGCAAGCAGATTTTGAATAATTTGCGCTGTTTTTAAACTGGTTAACCGGTTAACCAAATGGGTAACCGGTTAACGCTGTACCAGAAGCTGAAAAATGCAGAAAATTCAGCATGATCCATTTTGAAACCTTTTCTCAAACATTGGATGATCATGACCTGAATTTGCACGAATTTTAAAACCAAAATACAGTGAAATCCCTGCAATCAAACAACAAGTAGAGATCCAAAGGATCTAGAAGCAAAAGCACCAAAGATCTACATCTTGAATGTTGATGGTGAATATGGGTTTATGGAGGAAGATGAATTACCAAAAGCTTTTCCTCAAATTGAACCAACACAAGCTTAAATCTACTGAAATTGATGAGCAAGAGAATGAAAGAATGAAGGTTTAGCTCAAGTTAATCAAGAATTCAATGTGAATTCTTGATAACTTCAAAAGAAAGAAAGATGAGCTTTGGAGAATTTTGGTGTTGGGGAAGTAATTTGCAAGAGATTTTTTGGCCATCAAAAGCTTGTGGAATGAATGAAATTGAGGTCCTATTTAAAGGCCTTAGGTATGGAAATTTGGTGGAATGGAGCTTGCTTTGGAAATTTGAATTTAGGCTTGGTAATTGGAATTTTGGTGGGAAATGGAAAAGAGTGGTGATTAGTGAGGGTTTTTGATAGGAAATGATCAAAATGATGTAGAGAAATCAGAAACCAATGGATCTAGAATATTCCAATTAAATCAATGATCTAAAGGTGCTGAATTTGAATAAAAAATTCAAATTTCGCACTGGTTAACCGGTTAACCAAGCTGAATTTTGAATTTTTGTTCAAAAATAGCTGCTTGGTTGTTTCGGCCCGATTCTTGTGTACGTCGAAGAAATAAACACGGGAACCTTGGAGATCCTTTGAATGAATCAATTAACTTGGGAAATCCTTGATCTGATAATTTTGAATTATTTGCGGATCGTCTTCGACTTTTGTGAAATTTACTTGAGCTGCAGGACTGCTATTTTTTGGCATTTTTATATGGTTCCTCTTCCTGGAAAAAAAGTTAGCAAAAGCAAACAAAATATTTTTGGATTTTGATTAATGGTTAGTAAACACAATCAAATAAAACAATCAAAGACAACGGTGATCCTCTGCGAGGCAAAGACCTGCACCTGAAAAAGGATAAAAGAACCAGTGCGTGATCTTGTTTGTATGCGAAATGCAGATGAGATGCGAAAAATATTAGGGTCAAAAACTAGGGTATGGCACATAACACGTTGATATGTTGCACCTGCATTCTTCAAACCAAATGGCATCACTTTATAACAAAAAGTGCCCCATTGTGTAACAAATGTTGTCTTCTCCATATCTTCAGGTGCCATCTTGATTTGATTGTAACCAGAGAAACCATCCATTAAAGAGAATACCTTATGCTGAGCAGTGTTGTCTACCAGAACATCAATATGAGGAAGTGGAAAGTCATCTTTTGGGCTGGCCTTGTTCAAATCCCTGTAATCTACACACATACGTACCTTACCATCTTTCTTAGGTACCGGTACCACATTTGCAACCCATTGAGGATAAGAAGTCACAGCTAAGAACCCTGCATCAAACTGTTTCATCACTTCTGCCTTAATCTTCTCTGACATTTCAGGACGCATACGACGACCCTTCTGCTTCTTTGGACGACAATCTTCTTTTACTGGTAAACGGTGAACCACAATGTCTGTATCCAACCCTGGCATATCTTCATAGGACCAAGCAAAGATCTCCACATAATCATGTAACATCTGAATTAATCTGCTCTTGACACCATCCTCTAATTCAGCCCCTATCTTGACCTCTTTCCTGTTTTCTTCAGTTCCCAGATTCACAACTTCGACTGGCTCTTCATGTGGCTGTATAACTTTCTCTTCTTGTTGTAATAACCTAGCAAGCTCTATAGGTACTTCACAATCTTCCTCCTTTCCATCTTCAGCTTGATAGATCGGATTCTCGAAATTATAATTAGCAATAGTAGAACTGTTATCAACAGGATCCAGAGTGGATGAGGATCTGCATTTTAGTGATGTGGGTGTGTGTAAGAACACATAGCTGATAAAACAAAATAATATAAAAGAAAGACAATGAACACAATATTTACGAAAACGAAACGTCCACTGATTTTTATTGAATGAAGTATGCAAATGAAATGACATCCCGAAACAAACATACCATTGTGCCCCGGGTAAGGCACAAGGCTTAAGAGTTTAATTGTTCAAGAAATTACAAACTTAAAAACAACACAGTAATAGTGTTTACTCCTGACTAAAGGAGATAGGAATAACATCTTCAGCCTTCCAGTTATTGAGCCCATCACCCACAGTAGGAAAAATCCAAGCATCCAGGTTGTAGTCTTCATCATAGTCACCCACAACATTGATCTGATATTTCATAATCCCTTGATTGGTGATACGAACAGCACGAGCACGACGAACAGCCTTCTGGGACTCTGCAGTGAAACCCAAACCAAACTTGTCAGACTTGTAAGGAATGTCAGGAAGTTGACCCCAAATAGTACAACCACCTTCTTCAACCACAGCTCTAGCATCTTTGAGGGAGGCCATTGTAGGAGGTACTCTGGTAACCACAGGAACCCTTTTAACAACTGGAGGAGCTTCAGCAGCAAGAACAACCCAAGGAACTACTTCAAACGTCTGGCAAGGAGTTTCAACATATTCACCTTCCACTTCAAGATATTTAAATGTATTCACATGACTGATTATATATTCTTCTTCTCCATAAACAGTGACAACCTTTCACTTTACTAGATATCTCAGCTTCTGATGTAAGGTGGAGGTCACAGCACCTGCCCCATGGATCCAGGGGCGCCCAAGCAAACAAGAGTACGAAGGACGAATATCCATTACATAAAAGGTAGCATTGAAGACTTGAGAACCTACTTTTATTGGGAGATCTATTTCTCCGTGCACGACTCTTCTCGAACCATCAAAGGCCTTCACCACTATATTACTTGGTCTCAACACAGCATCTTCAGGACTAAGCTTGTTCAGAACCTCTTTGGGCAGCACATTCAATGAAGAACCATTGTCTATCAACACATGTGACAGGGTAGTGCCCCTACATTCAATAGAGATATGTAAAGCCCTGTTATGATCCCTCTTGGCAGGAGTCAAATCAGCATCAGAAAAGCCTAACCCATTATCATAGGTCAGGTGTGCAATACAATTCTCAAATTGATCTACAGAAATCTCATTTGGTACATGAGCAGTATTCAAGAATTTAATTAAGGCCTTGGCATGAGCCTCAGAACACAGCAACAAAGACAACATGGAAATCTTAGAGGGAGTATGCCCCAATTGATCAACAACATCATAATCACTCTTGCGAATGATCTTCAGTACTTCTTCCATCTGCTTAGAAAGATCATCAGCAGTTGGGGTCTCAGTTTGCACAGGTTCTATAATAGGACCTTTGCCCCGGGCATCAGCATTTGTCTCAGAAGTAGAGGTAGTAGCCGGAGTAACTGTATTCTTGGAGGTAGCTGGAGGAGAGAAAATTCTTCCACTTCTTGTGATCTTACTAGATCCAGCAATATTATCAACATCAAGGTTATCATCAGCAACAAGTGTATCAGCTAAGGGTTCCTGCTTAACACCATGAATATAAACATCGGAACCGTAATGCCAAGGTATAGCTTTATCAGAAGTATACAGAATAGGACCAGGAGTGGTAATAATCATAGGAGCCACTCTAGCTTCAGCAACAGTCCTCACAGGGCCTTCAGCAGTAATCTTAATTGGGCCTTTATGAGTGATTTTGTCAGGGCCCTTGGAAGTAATCCTCACTGGAAATTTATCAACCATATCCACCTCTTCAACCTTCGCACCTTGAGTTATATGTTCAACCATACTCTCCACGGAAGGTGTCCTCTCAAACAATATGGTGTAATTGTCCATGAGGCATTGAATACCGTCCTTCAACTTCCAGCAACTATCAAGTTTATAAGCACAATAGAAACAATCTTCATTACAACCAGGAAAGAACCCAGCTTGTACCAACTTCTTCTTGATAACAGATAATGGTGTAGTCACATCTGCAACTGAGGAAATATGTGAAACTTCATCAATGGCATTGACAGTCTTCTCATGATTTGGCATGGGAGCAGTAATCACATTTGGAGTACTAGGAGGGTCAAACTCAATCTCTCCAGCATCAATCATATCCTGAATCTTGTTCTTCAATATCCAACAATTGTTGGTATCATGTCCCTGACAATTAGAATGATATGCACATCGTGCATTAGGATTGTACCTAGGAGAGGTAACATTAGGATTCTGAGGAGGGTCCTTCAAAGTAATGAGTTCACCCTTCACAAGTGTTGCAAGGCTTGGGCCAGTGACATGTTGATCTTGGTGAACTGTCTTCTAGGCCTCTACTGATTGCCCTGTGGTGGCTCTGGTGCTGCACGAGTAGGATTGGAGATGTGAACTGCACTCACAGATTGGTGACTCTTATTACGACCAGGTTGGCCATAAACAGCATTTGACTCTTTCTTCCCACTAGGGGGCTTCTTTGCAGTACTTGATGAAGAAGCACCCATCTGTATTTTGCCACTTCTTATGCCACTTTCTACACGCTCTCCTGTCATTATCAGCTCAGTGAAGCCAGATGATGAGCTTCCAATGAGATGACTATAAAAAGGACCATTCAGCGTACTCATAAACATATCCACTAACTCCCTGTCAGTTAGAGGAGGTTGAACTCTGCCAGCCAAGTCTCTCCACTTCTGGGCATACTCTTTGAAATTCTCCTTAGCACCCATAGACATGCTTTGGAGTTGCATGCGAGTAGGTGCCAGATCAGCATTGTATTGGTATTGCCTATAGAAGGCCTCAGCAAGATCGTTCCAATCATGGATGTTGACACTCTCCAATTGATAATACCATTCCAATTGAGCTCTAGACAAGCTCTCTTGGAAGAAATGGATCCATAACTTCTTATCAGCAGTATGGGGTTGGATCCTCCGAACATAGGACCTCAGATGCAGTTTGGGGCAGGAGACACCATCATATACTACAAAAGTAGGGACTTTGAAACCAATGGGTATAACCACTCCAGATATCAAACTCAGATCTTCAAAATCCAGACCAGAAGACTTTTGCAATTCCATAGCATTCATTCTATCCACTAGCATCTTGAACTTATCTTCATTAGGATCATGATAGTAATTTGCCTCATAATCAGAATCCCCCATAGTATTATGGAGACTGCCTCCCTCCTTCTCAGACTCTTCAGACTCATAATCTTCAACCTGTTCCTTGGTCTTGACAGGACCTCTGAACCTTCTTCCCATATTGATAAGGCCTCCTGACCTTCTAGCCTTCTTAGTCTTCCTAGCCAGTAGTGTCTTCAATTCATCCTGTCCCTTGGACAAGTTCAAGATCATCTCCTGGAATTGTGCATTCTGTGTCTGGAGATCTTTGATTGTCTGTTCAAGAGCCATTTCTGCTGAAATAAACAGCGAGAAGATAAGATACCTATACATAAGAAACCTGTGATGCAATGTTTTCAAGGACCGTAGGATTTAAATTTGTTTAAACAACCAAAAAGTAAACTTATATTAGTAATAAATTTGTTTGCCCCTTGGGCGTACAATAAAAAATGAAATAAATACAAAAGATGGGGTTTTAAGTCTCCCATGGACGTTTCCTCTTTGTGTTGAGGTATGAGTTGAGATTCCGCTCCTCGTGAAGTTGTTTTGTTAGTTCCAAGATTCTTTCTTGACTTGCTTTGTAATGAGTCTCAAAAGTATCTCTTTGCTCCTTCAACTGGATCCAGGACCTCTGTAGCTCTTCCATGTTAGTGGGCATGTCTGGATGAAGAATGATATAAGAAGTATCTCCTTCAGCAACTGGCTCCATAGTAACTGGCAGGATGGAAGGGTATGGCATCATAAGAGTCTGAGCACGAGATCACACCCATTCGAGATAAGCTTCCATAGGAATAGTGTACTTTGGTTCCAGAGTCTTGCTGTCAACCTTGTTCACTTTTCCCCATGCTCGTATAAACCTTTGACGATAACCTTGCAGATCATTGTCGTAGTTAAACACAATACCCTGAATCAACATGTCATGAGGACCATCAATCCAAGCATAACCAAACTGACGTAAAGCTAAGGAAGGGTTGTAGGTAATGCCCCCTCTTATGCCAAGGAGTGGCACATTAGGAAACTCCCCACAACGGTCAATGATAGTAACATTCTCCATAGATCGAGAGCACCAATGAATATCTGAATGAGAGAGTGACATAATCCTCTTGTACCACCTGAACCCTTGTTCATTCTTCATCACTGATCGAGGAAGGTGAGAAATAAACCACCTAGATAGCAAAGGTATGCAGCACATCAGAGTTCCTCGTGCCTTTGTAGTACGGGTATGAAGAGAGTGTAAGATGTCTCTAAGTAATGTAGGCACTGGATTATGAGTCAGAAATATGTTGATGGCGTGAACGTCTATGAACTGATCTGGGTTGGGGAATAACACTAAGCCATAAATCAACAAGGCTAAGATCTCCTCAAAGGAATCATAGCTCATAGCCTTCAAGAACACTTGAGCCTTCTCTATCAACACCTTGCAAGAATACCCTTAACTCCACTTCTCGTTTCTAGAACAATGTCTGACTTCTTCAGATGTAGAGCTGCAGCAATGACTTCAGGTTTGGGCTCTTTCTCTAGGCCTGTGAAGGGTTTCTGATCAAGAATAGGTATACCCAAAAGCTTGGAGAACTCTTCCATTGTAGGAACCAACTGATAGTCGGGGAATGTAAAACAGTGATGTTTAGGATCAAAGAACTGAAACAGAACACTCATCATGTCTTCATTGAACCCTGAAGTGACTAGATCCAATAGGTAACCATGTCTCTTGATGAATTGGGAGTTTTCAGAAACTTGAGAGACCAATTCTTTAAGCTTAGGAGGTATTCCTACAAAGTTGATCCGAATAGTATTCCTACGAGCAGAAGCCATGACCTGCAACAAAGAACAAAGATAAATCCTTTGGTCCTTGAATTGGTTAGTGAAAATGCTATGCTTATGATGCATGATGATGTTATGATGTTATGCTCAATCACAAACATGTGGCACACACAAACAAGTCACACAATAGCCCTAGGTTTGAAGGCTTGCATGAGGTTTAAAGGTAAGTACCATCCCCTGAAGTTTAGTTGGTTCATCCTGTCCTATAAAGTAACCAGGTTCTAAGGGATCTCAATATCATTGATCCTTCACAAGGGTGGTTGTTCAGTAGGCAACTTACTTGCCAACCAAAACCCTCCAAGTTTAGAATCTCAATGAGTGTAGCATCGAGTATCAACCAACTTCAGTCTTCACCAAAGCCGGTTATCTCACTACTTTCTAAAGGCCAAGATGGGATTACTAGGGTTCTAAAAGTCAGTTAGTGTATTGACAACATATGACAGCCTCATATTATCCTCAACTTGACTTAAGGAACATAAGCACCAACCAAGAAGTCACACTAACTATGGCCACCAGATCAACCATATTGGTATACACCGTACAATTTCCTTGGTCTATTGCCATTTACCTAAGGTACACTAGATTCAGGTTAGGATCTTTCACACATAAGAGCACCCAACAGATAAGTATAAAGCAAACAAGGCAAACAATTTTAAAGTGATCTAATTCCTAAGGGTACCCCTCTTTTATTAAATCCCCAGCAGAGTCGCCAATTCTGTAACACGGTGGGAGAACTGACTTTAGTTAAATGTTGCGGATAGCAAGAGTCGCCACCGACTTTTATTTTATCCAAAGGAAAGGACATAAAAGAACAGGAAAGACCTTAAAAGATTTTTGGGTTCGGGGGGTAGGTTATGTAAAGGGAAGGTGTTAGCACCCTTTACATCCATGGTTATCCATGGGCTCTTAGTTACTTAGCTCACTTTAAATTGTTTTGAGAAGTGTAGTGTGTGATTAAAAATTTTCTTAAGTACTTTATAATGAACCTTGTACGAATATATATAAAGACTTTGTTTTGAAAATTGTTTGAAAATGTGAAGTGTTTATGAAATGTTTTTGAAGGAGTGAGCAAGTACTTAAGAGGAACCAACCCTAAATTGAATCTTTTCTGTTCTTATATGTTCTTTCAATGGTATGACTATCCCTATTATTAAGGAATATGTAGTCATTACCTTGGATGTTGTCTGGGACATGTGAAGGGTCATCTGTGTTTAGGCAACTGTAAGGTGTCTTTAGCAATTCGTAGGGACTTATCATCTTTTATTCGAAAGGGACAAGATCATTCACGAAGGCAACATCGAAGGGACTTGATCTTATAATCGCAAAGGGACAAGATGTTATTAATGGAGAAGGGACTTTGCTTTTTAGACACCTTACTTGACCTTTTATTTAGGCAACATGAGGGATATCCTTAAGAAAGTGAGATGGCGATCCAAGATTGACTTACGTGTGTGCGTGTACAAGTTCAAATATTTTTATCTTATAATTAGTGATCTAAATTAATTTTACAATACAAACATGTTATCACTCCCTATTTTACTAACCATAGCAATATATCTATAAATAAATAAACAGTAAAAATACTACGACTATTACATAGCTTGTACAGTTACATTATAATAAAAACAATTTAAATAATAATAATAAAATAAAACAATAAATATAAGCAATAAATAAAAGGGTTAGTAATAAAATAATGACAAAAAATAGGTTAGCACAAAATATAAAATATATACAAGCTAATTAAAATTAAATAAACATTTTTTAGAATTTTTGGATATGAAAATAGAATAATAAAGATAATAATAATAAATCATATATTAATTTATTTACAAAATAAACATGATTAATGATTTAATTATATATATATATATATATATATATATATATATATATATATATATATATATATATATATATATATATATATATATATATATATATATATATATATATATATATATATATATATATATATATATTAGAAAAAAATTATTAAGTACCAAAAATAATTAAAGTGAGAAATTAAAGTTTTAAAAGAAATTAGGTTTTTTTAGAAATTAGAAAATAAATTAGGGTTTATAATTTCATTTACAATATTAATTTGATAATTGAATAAATATATACATATTAATAAATATATTTAAAAAAACATATAATGAAATAAACATATTAATTTAGGTTTTAAGAAAATAATATAAAATTTAAAAGAAAATAAAGTTTAATTAGAAAATGATTTAGATATATTTTTTTTAAATTATTTTAATTAGTTAAAGAATAAAATGAAAGAATATAAAAAATAATTGAAAAAAACAAGAAAACCTATAAAAAAAAACAGGACCTGGGATTTGAACCCAGGTCCTTTACCTGGCTGAAGGTCTCCCAAAACCAGCTGAGCCACTGCGCGCGTGTGATATAGAATGAGAAGCTGATCATTATATTATAAAACCATTGGATAAATAATCTTGAAGCAAAAAATTTGCTGGAGACCAGATTCGATCCCCTGCCCATCACTTCATATGCGCGCGTCCTTGCCAACTGAGCCAACTTGTTTTTCTGAAATATATATAACAATAATAACATAAAATATAATACTAGAATTTGAAATAGGAATTTGGCGCGCATGACTTCATCTTCTTCCTCTGACCCTGCGCATTTACCTGCGAAAATTTCTACCATATTTCCTGCGAATTTATCCACGTATTAAACCTGCCAACCTCCTATCATCATGAATATGCAATCATTTGTCAAATTAAACACATGGTTATGATCACCACACCATACACAGTTCATTTATGGTCTTAAAATCAATTTATATATTCTAAATCGAAGAACCCTAAATATGTCTCAAGAACCCTAATAATGGCCGTTTTCGGTTTAGGCACTCATTCTTCAATTTCTTCGTCCAGAAAGCATCTAAACATCATCACTAACACAAATATACAGTTAGATTTCATTATCATTGCATAAATAATTCAAATCGAAAAAAATAAAAGTATGAACAATATGCATTCGGGTTGATCATATGAGCATGAGTTGAATGCGTTTGAGGGTTGGGATAGACTCAGTGATGTCCAAAGAACATGTAGCAACCTTTAAATTGCCTTGAAAGTGGCTCTAGCTGGAAATCCGAATTTGATATTTTGGATGAAATTTGAAGTTTTGAAACTGGTCTTGGAGGCTATCAATCCGTGGCTCTTGCATTGCTATGTGTTGTTTATATACCATATAACAAAATTAGGTCAAGAATTTCATCAAACTTGTGGATTTTTGGACCTTTTAGGATTGAAAAAGATGTGATATAAAAATTTGATTTTCCTTGATCTTGCCTTGCTATTTTGGTACAATCCTCATTACTCTTGTATCAATCAAGTCCAAAATCGGGGCCCGTCTGCAAGATTCAGTAAAAGAGCAACTTATTGACATGCTTCGGGAGTATGTGGATGTTTTTGCTTGGTCTTATCAGGATATGCCAGGTTTGGACACCGACATTGTTATGCATAAGCTGCCTCTGAAAGAAGATTGTCCGCCAGTAAAACAGAAGCTGCGCTGTACTCGCCCAGACATGGCCATGAAGATAAAAGAAGAGGTACAAAAACAGTGGGATGCCGGTTTCCTTGCTGTGACTAGTTACCCACCGTGGGTTGCTAACATTGTACCTGTGCCTAAGAAAGATGGCAAAGTAAGGATGTGTGTGGATTACCGGGACATGAACAGAGCCAACCCAAAAGATGACTTCCCATTACCTCACATTGATGTATTGGTCGATAATACGGCTCAGTTCTCGGTGTTCTCCTTCATGGATGGATTTTCAGGATATAATCAGATCAAGATGTCACCTGAATACATGGAGAAGAAAACTTTCATCACACCCTGGGGCACATTCTGTTATAAGGTAATGCCGTTCGGACTGAAGAATGCTGGTGCCACTTATCAACGGGCTATGGTAACATTATTCCACGACATGATCCATAAAGAAATTGAATGTTATGTGGATGACATGATTGCCAAGTCCCTCACGGAAGAAGACCACCTGGTGAATCTGTTGAAGCTATTCAAGTGTCTGAGGAAGTACCAATTGAAGCTAAAACCCAACAAATGCACATTCGGGGTGCGATCCGGTAAGCTGCTGGGATTTATTGTAAGTGAGAAAGGGATTGAAGTTGACCCTGATAAAGTTAAAGCCATTCAAGAAATGCCTACACCGAAGACCGAAAAAGAAGTTCGGGGGTTCTTAGGTAGATTGAACTACATATCAAGGTTCATATCTCACCTAACAGCAACCTGTGAGCCCTTGTTCAAGTTGTTAAGAAAAGAACAAACGGTCAGGTGGAATGAAGACTACCAGAAGGCTTTTGACAAAATCAAGGAATACTTACAAGAGCCTCCGATCCTTATGCCTCCAGTTGAAGGAAGACCTCTAATAATGTACTTGACAGTATTAGAAGAGTCAATGGGGTGTGTGCTGGGCCAGCATGACGAGTCTGGTCGAAAAGAGTATGCAATATACTACCTAAGCAAAAAGTTTACCGACTGTGAACAACGTTATTCACTGCTCGAGAAAACTTGTTGTGCTTTAGCGTGGGATGCTCGCCGACTGAGACAGTATATGTTGACCCACACTACTTTATTGATCTCCAAGATGGACCCAGTTAAGTACATATTCGAGAAGCCAGCACTTACCGGACGAGTTGCAAGATGGCAAATGATTCTCACAGAATATGACATTCAATACACATCCCAGAAAGCCATCAAAGGCAGTGTATTGTCTGATTATCTTGCTGAGCAACCCATTGATGATTACCAGCCTATGAGATTTGACTTCCCCGATGAAGACATCATGTTCCTAAAAGCAAAAGATCATGAAGAGCCTGTTCACACTGAAGGGCCTGACCCAGAAGAAGAATGGACTATGATGTTCGATGGGGCTGTTAATATGAATGGTCGTGGTGTTGGTGCAGCACTCATTACACCTAAGGGAGTTCACATGCCTTTCTCGGGAAAACTCACCTTTAACTGCCCTAACAACGAAGCTGAATACGAATCTTTTATTATGGGTCTTGAGGAAGCCATTGACCTCAGGATCAAGACTTTAACTGTGTTCGGAGATTCAGCTTTGGTAATTAATCAAACCAACGGCAAATGGTATACTCACCAGGAGCATCTGATACCTTATCGGGATTATACGAGGAGATTACTCACATTCTTCACAACAGTCAAGCTTGAGTATATCCCTCGAGACGAAAATCAGTTTGCAGATGCTCTGGCTACCATTTCATCCATGATCAAAGTTCAAGCTACCAACTTTGTGCCTCGGATTTCAGTGTCCAGACTTGACAGACCAGCATATGTATTCTCAGCAGACCTTGCTAAAGATGATAAGCCTTGGTTCCATGACATCAAATGCTTCTTGGAGGATCAAACATACCCACCTGGGGAATCTTCCAATGACAAGAAGACACTAAGAAGGCTAGCTGGTAGTTTCTTCCTGAATGCTGATGGTTCCCTGTATAAAAGAAACTTTGATATGGTACTTCTCAGATGTGTTGATAAGACAGAAGCGGACTTACTGATGCACGAGGTGCATGAAGGATCTTTTGGTACCCATGCTGGAGGGCATGCAATGGCCAAGATATTGTTAAGATCGGGTTACTATTGGATCACAATGGATGCAGACTGTTGTGCTTATGCCAAGAAATGCCATAAATGCCAGATTTATGCAGATAAAGTGCATGTGCCACCGAATCCTTTGAATGTAATGTCTTCACCCTGACCCTTTTCCATGTGGGGCATTGATATGATTGGCAAGATTGAGCCGACTGCTTCGAATGGCCACAGATTCATCCTGGTAGCCATTGATTATTTTACCAAGTGGGTTGAAGCAGCTTCCTATGCCAATGTCACCAGGCAAGTGGTAGCCCGATTCCTGAAGAGAGATTTCATCTGTCGGTATGGAGTGCCCGAGCGAATCATTACTTATAATGGTTCCAACTTGAACAACAAAATGATGACAGAACTGTGACGGGACTTCAAGATCCAACACCACAATTCTTCTCCTTACAGGCCAAAGATGAATGGCGTTGTAGAGGCAGCTAACAAGAATATCAAGAAGATTGTGTAGAAGATGGTGGTCACCTATAAAGACTGGCATGAAATGCTACCATTTGCCTTGCATGGGTACCATACATCAATCCGAACATCCACTGGGGCAACACCGTATCAGCTGGTATATGGTATGGAGGCAGTCCTACCTGTTGAAGTTGAACTACCCTCCTTACGGGTACTAATGGATGTCAAACTGAATGAAGTAGAATGGGTCAGATCCCGGTATGAACAACTGAGTATGATCGAAGAAAAGAGGTTAGCTGCAATCTATCATGGGAAGCTATATCAAAAGAGAATGAAGAAAGCCTTCGATCAGAAAGTCAGGCTTCGGGAATACCAAGTAGGAGATCTTGTGCTGAAAAGACTCCTCCCTCCTCATACAGACCACAGGGGCAAGTGGACTCCGAATTACGATGGTCCATTCATAGTAAAGAAAGTCTTTTCCGGTGGAGCACTGATGCTCAGTACTATGGATGGTGAAGACTTCATGTCCCCTGTGAATTCAGATGCAGTTAAAAAATACTTCGCATAAAATGACCCGCTGGACATAGAAACAAAATGTAAGTCCAGGCAAAAATAGGGCATCCCGGCGAGTCAAAAACAGAATAAAAGACTCGGGCAAAAATAAGGGAAAATAAATAAAAATGTACACCCGCTGAGTTGAAAATCCGCATTGGACAGCTCAGGCAAAAATGGGTATCCCGGTGGATTGAAAACCCGAAAGGGCGATCCACGCAAAATAAGGGAATAAGCGAACAACTGCATTATGAATTCGTCTGTATCACTTACAATACGGCAAGCTTCGAAGGGTTCAAGCATCGGTCAGAATCAGCCTTCTTCAAAAAGCAAGATGAGAAGAACGTCAATGTCATACGAGTCATAGCAAGGGGAAGCTCACTGAAGCGTCATCAACATTGCCAACACCTTTTTGTTTCTCAATTTTGTAACAATCTCCTCATTTCAGGGGATCTGTTTCTTTGACTGTACTTGCTAATTCAGGGCACACAAATTAATAAAATTAGAGTTTCAGTCACACTTAGTCTCGTACATTTTATTTTCATTCGCAAAATGTCCGATGTCCTTAAGATATTGATTGCATGAATACAGATGCGCCTCTTCTAAATTACATGCTTGCAGGAAATATATTTCTTACTCCTAGGAGTGTCTAAACTCCTATGATGGAATCCAGTAAGGGACACCTCGGGGAACTTGTACGTTTCCTTGTCATAACAGGATTGCAGGTATTCAAAGCACAATATGAGGCATGAAAGCTTCTCCCCAGCAAGCTGCCAAATCATTTATTCCTCAACACGTCTTCCAAACAGCATCAGAAGGGGCTCATTTCCCCAGCTAATATCATCATCCTCAGCAGGATCCCCACAGAAATCTCTAGGAAGATCGTTCAGTGATCAATCCTCCCCAGCCAAGTGTCAGGCAGGGAATCGCCTCCCCGCAGAGTTTCAACCTCTATCCAGAAGAGCAATGTCTGAAGATCTCACAACAAAGTGACAAAAGCTTCCACAGCCCCAGCTAGGCCCCTCATCATCAAAGATATGTCTATCAATGACCTGTTTCCCCAAGCAGTCATACATCTTATCAGATCTACCGATGATCTCTTCCCCCAGCTGGGACATTTCTTTCAAAACAAGATCAGTCAGAGATCTTCACAGCAACGGGATCCGAATCCCGGATTGGTATCTTTGAATAAACATAGCATTCACATCATATTTCCCATCAGAGCGTAGCATTCCGTCTAATACGGAGCATTACGGCAAAAATCAAACATACTGCATAATCATAAGCCATGTCTTGAATCAAACACCTGTATATGCCAACATTCCGTCAGCAATATATACAAAGACTCAAAGTAGCAGCAGAAAGCCAAGGCATCCCCTTTGCACTCACAGATACAGATACATGCTCCTATTGGCACTCGTCTGTGTCATCATTCCCCAGTAAAGTCGCCAGAACATTCTCCACAAACAGATATCTATACACTCTTTTGGCACTCGTCTGTGTCACCTCTCCCCAGCATGGTTACCGAAATGCTTATTGTAAGCCAAACACTTGTTTATAATACGCTTCTTCCGACACCCGTCCGTGTCATCTTATCCCCACAGGTCTCCAGAATATCTTTTACACTCATAAGTTCATAACTTATACACTTTCTCTTATGATACTCGTATGTATCATACTCTCCCCAGAAAGTTGAACACTCGTCTGTGTCTCACTCATACTTTTTACTCATACAGATACTCGTCCGTATCTTGTATACACCACTTATCTTTCTCAGATTCAATGCTCGTCCGTGTTCTTTGTTAACCAGTTGGTACTCGTCCGTACCATCATCTCTGAACATGCGTCAACGTCTGTCTCTACCGATACTCGTCCGTATTGCAGTCCTAAGGATACTCATCCGCATCTTTAATCTATACACATTGTCAAACACGTATACCTTTTCTTTCTTGAATTTAGACACTCGTCTGTGTCTACCATTCCCCAGAAGATTCTCCAGCAAAATTATTTGCTTTCTATCTGACATTCGTCCTATGTCATGATACTTCCGGCAGCCGTACCCTGCCAGGTGATCGTCCTTCACCTTTTGATGATCGTCCTTCATCATCCCCCAGCGGAGTCTCCATTATTGGAACCTTTTCCTATCCGACACTCGTCCTATGTCGTTATATTTTAGCAGCCGTCCCCTGCTAGGTGATCGTCCTTCACCTCTTGATGATCGTCCTTCATCATTTTATCCGATGGCCGTCCCCATCGTTGAGTCTGTTATCTGACATTCGTCCTATGTCATGATAAACCTTGAGAGTAGCCGTACCCTGCTAGGTGATCGTCCTTCACCCTTTTGATGATCGTCCTTCATCATGCTTATCCGATGGCAGTCCCCATCGTCGACCTTTTTTATCCGACATTCGTCCTATGTCGTGTTATTTTCGGCAGCCATACCCTGCCAGGTGATCGTCCTTCACCTTAGATGACCGTTCTTCATCTTATCCCCAACAGAGTAGCCGTCCCCTGCTAAGTGATCGTCCTTCACCTTTGATGACTGTCCCTCATCATTTATTTCTTCAACCCGATGGTCGTCCCCATCATTTACCCTTAATCCCCAGAGAGTCTTGTTACTTTACCTGATGACCATCCCCATCATGATCTTTTCATTTCCCCAGCATGTCGGCCGTCCCCGTCATTGCTTCATCCCCAGTGTCGCTCCCTAGATTTCCATCCTGGTACAAACGCGAAAGTGGCGCGGAAAAAGAATAGAGTCGCCATCCAGGCATTTTTATCCCGAAGAAAAGGAATGGTAATGCCGCACAAACGAGAAGAAAAAAAGAGGAAGGACACAGGTCCTGCGAACCAAAGAGTCTGAGCTCGGGAGTCGGTTACGACCTGGGAATGTATTAGCACCCAGACCGTCCGCCGTACCCGACGGGATCCACGCTTGCAAAAGAAACTATTTCAAAGGGTGAGGGTATGAAAACTGCAGCAAAAGAAATGAAAATGAAAAGAAACTGGAACTGGAAAAGAAATGAAATAAGAAACAAAGAGAAAAATGTAGGGAAAATAAAGATTGTGCTCAAACGGGCCCTACCCCGCTGCCTACGTACCTCATCAGGATAATGAGGATCAGAGACGCCGTAGTTCCCCTAAATAGGGGTAGCAAAGGAAAATTGCTTGTGAATTAAGGCTTGAACTTCCTATGCCATTGCTCAGGTGTTGCAGACTCGGACGACGAGTGCGTAACCGTCTTGCAAGATGACAAGTAGGAGCAAGTTCGCGTACGGAGCGAATGGGATGAGAATAGAATTCCCGAAGGAAAGACGCTTATTGTTTGTTTGGTGTTTTTTAGAAGCTTTTATGAGTGAAAATTTGCATAGGTAAGTGTACCTAAGTCTTACTCAATGAGATGTGTACATCTCACATCATCCCGAAATGGAATGCGCAAGAGGCATACCTATCTATGGAGGAAATCCCCAAAGCTAGTCCCACAAGTGAAGGCTTAAGCACATTGGCCTATTACCATTATTAAGTATTTTTGTGGTTTTTTTGTTAAGAAGTGTTTTTTAAGCTTTTCTTTGTGAGGTACTCATGCTAAGACCTATCCACCACGAGGGATAACTCACACCTCGCCCCGAAACAGAACGTGTGCAAGTATCTCATAGCAAAGTCTCATGTCACATGAAAGTACTCAACCTTTATTAAGTGAATTAGAATTAAATTTGAAGATGAGAAGAGAGAGCACCAAAGGATCACAAAGGAAAAAAATTCTAAAGGGGGACTAAAATAATCCTAAGTGTTAACATGCATGGATGTCCTAAGGGTTAGTGAGGTTTCTATCCTAAGGAAGAAGAGAAGAAGAAGATAGAAGAAGGGATGAGAAAGGCCTAAGCCCAACAACAAAGGGTTAGTTCACATAAACATAAGAGGAAGATGAGAATTGGAGATGTGGAACTCAATTCCCACATCTCACACTTACCATAGCCCGTACAAGGTTAGTATGCACAAGTGAAATAAAATGAACATGATAACATGCTAACATCAAACAATCAGAAATGACATGATATGAACAAATTCTCAATGCAAATGCAACTCAAAGAAATGAGGAGAAGAGACTTATGACTCAAAAGGATGCAACATGAATACATATGAAGACAAATGCACACTTATGGAATATGCAAAGCAAAATGCACAAAATAAAAACCTAAGACTCACAACCAGAATCAAAACAAGATGAAGAATGGCTTAAGAAGCCAACAAGATGAAGAGAAACAAGATACAATAACAAACAATGCCAAATGGGAGCAAGAGAAACCAAAAGATGAAGTTAAAACACTTAAAGAATCAAATGACTTAAAGAATCAAATGACTTAAAGAAGAAGCAAACACAAAATTTCAGAAGACACAAGATCCAACCTAAGACCAGGAAGGTACCCACACCCCAAAGGAACCCCAAATGAGAAGAAAAAGAGGGCACAAGTGCTTTTGTAGGCTTATGAGAGACTTAAAGGTTCAAAAGAAGCAAAACGGGACAAGGTTCAAGATAAAATCCACAATACAACAACCAGCCATCTAAAAATTCCACAATTGAAACCAAATGACCTTCAAACATGTTATATCAACCAGCCAAAAGGATTTGCAAAGATTCAGAAAATAACTAAGTCAAATGGAGGCAAGAACACAAATTAGGACAGAAAACTTACATCACAAGATACCAGACCAAAACTCAAGAAATAAGTTTCTAAAAATTCAGATAAAAATCACATTAAAATTACCAGATCTTAAGAACACAAAGCAAAAAGAATGGGATCAAAACTACAAATATTGAAGACTATGGAAAATAAACAAGGCAGACTAGTCAAGAAAGGCTTAAAAAGAAGCTATGAGCAATGGTGAATTAATTCTGGCACGTGGTTTAATGAAAAAAATAAAATAAAAATATGAAAAAAAACTAGAGACTCAAAAGAACATTCAGGATTTTTTTGGGAATTTTTAGGTGATTAAAACTATTTTATACGAATTTAAATGGAACTGAATTGAAGAAAATAAAATTGAAGAAAAAGAAAATAAATGAAATAAAAGAACATAAAAAAAGAAGCATTATGGGACACGTGGCGCGCTGTGAGGCCTAGGATTGCAGATCCGATGGCTGATGTTCATCTTCTCCAATAAAATTCTGAATTAATTACAAGACAAATTCCGGTGACCGGAGACCAAATCGGAAGCAAAAATTCATCAAATAATGCAAACCAATAGTCCAAATTGACTAACTCAACATCACTGAATCCAAATATGACATCAAAAATAGCTAAAACTCATAGGATAGACCCGATCGAAGCAAAACAACATTAAACATCAAACTTTAAATGCACATAACTCATGATATAATGCACCAAAATCTAATCTACGAAGTGCAACATGATCAGGGAAGAACAAGGAACATAAATCAACCATAAAATTCCATTTCCAGAACAAAAAGTTTCAAGCCATACCTGAGATGGAGATCTCGAAATGTTGAAATAGAAAGCCAAATAATCCGTGCAAATCACTCCTATTACTCCTTAGATGCAAAATAAATGCATCTAAGGTCTTGAAATAGTGTAGATCTGAAGTTTCAACACAAGAGGCTTTGAAATGGTGAACCTCAAATTCTGTGATCTAAGCTTGAATGAGTGGATGATTCTTGATCCAGATGATTCAATGATCAAGAATATGGAAGAGATTTGTGGAGAATGTGAAGGAATCAAGAGGTATGAAGCAAAATGAAAGAATGCAAGAAGGTTGAGAATGAGGGAGAATTCAGATCTGATTTTTTGCTTCTTTTTCTTTGTTGTGATGTTTAGAGTGAGTGTTGAAAGTGTGATAGAATTTGCACGAAAATTGAATGAGAAAAGTGTGAATATGTGTTGCACCCCAAAATTTGCCCTCACAATACAAGACTTTGTGTGCTAAGAAGGTTCACAAGGTTCACAATGTTTATAAGACCTTTCATGAGGTTCATGAAGTCTACAAGTCACTTTATGAGGTTCACAAGGTTCACAAAGGTTCACAATGCTTTCAAGACCTTTCATGAGGTTCATGAAGTCCACAGGTCACTTTATGAGGTTCACAAGGTTCACAAGATTCACAATGCTTTCAAGACCTTTCCATGAGGTTCATGAAGTCTACAAGTCACTTTATGAGGTTCACAAGGTTCACAATACATTTTATGATGGTTCACAAGGTTCACAAAGTTCACAATTGGTCAGAAGAGTTGACAATTCCCTCAGACAATGCACCTCCTAAGCAGTGCATCCAAAACTAGGGTTTTGACTTTAATCAGGCTAAATGAATTTCCAAAACTTCAAGTGAGCTTCATAACATCTTATATGTGTGTAAGAACCCCCATGACAAGTTTCAAGACTTTTCTCAAAAGTTTGCTCAGTCAGATGATCAGATAAGTCAAAATCAGTCAAAGCAGTTAAAAAGTCAAACTGAGGTCAACTGTGGTCAAACCAAAGTCAAACTTCATGATTTTTTGCCAACATCAAGTATATGAAGTAAACTTCATCATTTGATCAAGGGTTGATCATGATTCATCAAGGAGATTTCAGATCATCAAGAATCAGGAGTTTCTAAATTAGGGTTTCCTTAGTAAAAGTCAACTGAACTTTGACCAGACATAACTTTCACATACTTCATCACCAAGTCTCCATCCAAAGCTCATTTTGAAGGAAATTGAATTCTCTACAACTTTGTGTCTCACAAGCCAAGCCCAAAAATGCTTCATTTGGAAGGTATGAGCTAAGACATTATAGGTCCTTTTGAAAGTCAACAAAAAGTCAACAACTTCAAAAGGGCATAACTTGAGATTGGTAAGTGATATGGACATGAAACCAGTGGGGTTGTTTAGAGGACTCTTTATGCTTTCCAAAATGTCCAAGAAGACCCTCATACCATTAAAATTGAAGGATATGTGCCCTTGCAAAGTTGGGAAATTTTGAGTTGGTTTATGAAGAAAATGGAGGTTTAAAACCAATTTCTTCCAAATGGGCTTGCCAAATAATGACCCAATCCATACAATAACTTCATGCACGACCCAAGTCATCAAAAATCAGATTTTTTATTATTTTATTTTTATTTATTTTGATTTAATTCATTTAAAATCATTTTAAATTAAAATAAAATATAAAATCAAAAGATTTAAATATGATCAAGCTTCTAGAAAATCATAAATGTGATTGGAATTGAAGTGGAAAGGAAATCATGAGGATTGGCCTAAAATAGCAAGTGTTCATACAAGGATATTTGATTTTTAAGGCATGATATTTTTGAATCTTTTTATATCAAATCTTCTACACAATGACCTAATTTTTCAGCCTCATTTGATCATTCTATAAGTACTTGACACAAACCTAGCACAAGCCACGAATTTTCTGCCTCCCAAGTGTAAGTTCCAAATTTCAAAAACCATACCAAACTTGACATTCTGATTTTTAGATACAAGACATTTGAAGGTAATTGGAACACACAGCTATGATCCTTGGACCTCATTGAGTGGAAACCAACATTTATTTGCAGCCAAAACATCCCATAATGCATAAACCGAACCATGTTTGTTCTTAAATATGAATTTTTCGATTGCACTAATTCAATGCATTTTAATGAATTTTGTTTGTCTAATCTTATTTGTGATGATGTGTAGAACGTTTCTGGGCAAAGAAATCAAAGAAATCATGAATAACCCGTGAGATGCCATGTTAGGGTTTTGAGCTCCAAATTAGGGTTCTTTGATTTACGCAATATAAATAAATTTTGTTGGTAAAATTGGATTGTACAGGTCACAAGGAACTCAAAGGTGTTCTTAATTTGACAAAACCGTACTGTTTGTGTGTGTTTGAAATTCGTAGGGTTTCCTATGAATAAAATTTCGCAGGTAAATGTCTAGTAAATTTCGCAGGTAAATCTGCAGGTCTCAAGGTTGAAGACGAAGCTGGCCTGCGCGCGAAATTCATATTCAAATTATTGTTTTAAAATATTATGATTTGTCTCTGTTTATATTTCACAAGCGAACGCTTGTCTCAGTGGTAAAGCCAGCGTGTGTGTTGCGTGAGGGCACTGGTTCGAATCCTGGCTTTGTACAAATTTTTTTCTTATTTTTCAGGTTAACAAGAAAGCTTCACATATTATGTATTGTTACCACTATACTATCAGGTTCGCTCATCTAGCTGGAATGGTCATGTACTTGTGTGTTTGTGTGTAAGGTCCTGGGTTCGAATCCCCCAGGCCTTTTGTTTTTCTTGTTATTTTTTTGATTTCCCAGGATATAGAACAAAAGCAACTGGACTCACTCTTCTTACACCAACGCATGCGTGGCCCAGTGGTTGTGGTTGCTGGCATAGGTTCATGAGGTCAGGATGTCCTGGGTTCAAACCCCAGCCAGGTAAGTTCCTTTTTTCCATTTTTTCTTGTTTATTATTATGTTTTAAATAATATGTTTATAATATAATTAAATAAATTCTAAAAAAAAGTATATATAATGTATATTATTATTTTCTCTATTATAATCTAAACTCATTTTTTTTATTATTAAATATCATTAGAAAAATAATTTAATTTTGTATAGTTAATAATTAATCCTAATTTATTTTCTAAAACATATAAAACCTTAATTTTCTTTTCTTCTTTTATATTATTATTTGTATTCATAATTTAATTAAAATACTTGATCTAATTTTTATTAAATACATAAATTGTTTATAAACTTAAAATTTTGTATATAAATATGTGTAGAAATTAAAATGTCAAATTTATTTATAATATGAAAATATTTTCTAATTGTTTATAATTAATTATATATGTAAATAATTTCTAAAAATTGCAAATTTAATAATTTCTCATAATATGTTCACAATTAATTTTATAATTTATACTTAACTTAAAATTTTATAATTGTTCATATTTTTTTAATTGTTTACATTAAAATCTAATCTTTTAATTATTATATTATTATTTTTTTTGCTTATTATTTTAATTATGTTCTTATACTAACCCCCTTTGTTTTTTATTATGATTATTATTATTTTCACTAACCCCTAGTATAATTATTTATTTATTCTTGATTATTTCTTATTTTGCTATTTATTTAATTTATTATTATTATTATTGTAATTGCTTCTGGATGTAATTTTTTGTAATATTTAAATTATTTATTTCTTATGCTATGGTTAGTAAATAGGGAGTGAAAACTATTTGTATTTAAAAATTGAATTTAGGTCATTTAAATTATAAGATAAATATAAAATTAAACACTCACACACGTAAGTCGATCTTTGATCGCCATCTCACTTTCTAGGGTTGCCTCTCAATGTTGCCTAATTAAAAGGTCAAGTGGGGTGTATAAAGCAAAAGTCCCTTAAAAGAAAAGTCATCTAGTCCCTCCATAATCAAAGATCAAATCCCTTAAATGGTTGCCTTTTATAATGATCTACTCCCTTTCGAATAATGATGACAGTCCCTCCAAAATGCTTAATACACCTTACAGTTGCCTTCATTAAACAGATGTCCCTTTCATATGTCCCTCACATCCAAGGTAATGACTACATATTCCTTAATAATAGGGATAGTCTTACCATTCAAAGGATTCAAGAACAGAAAGACTTAAACTTTAGGGTAGGTTCCTCATAGTTACTTGCTCACTATTTCAAAACAATTTCAAACACTTCACAAATTTCAAACTATTTTCAAACACAAGTTTTTTACGCATCCGTACATGGATCATTATCAAACTCTTATGAAAATTTTATTCACACACTTCACCTTTTCAAAAAAACAAATTCAAAGTGAGCTAAGTAACTAAGAGCCCATGGATAACCATGGATGTAAAGGGTGCTAACACCTTCCCTTTACATAACCTACCCCCCGGACCCAAAAATCTTTTAAAAGGTCTTTCCTGTTCTTTTATGCCTTTCCTTTGGATAAAATAAAAGTCGGTGGCGACTCTTGCTATCCGCAACATAACTAAAGTCAGTTCTCCCACCGTGTTACAGAACTGGCGACTCTGCTGGGGATTTGATAAAAGAGGGCTACCCTTAGGAATTAGATCACTTTAAAATTGTTTGCCTTGTTTGCTTTATACTTACTTGTTGGGTGCTCTTATGTGTGAAAGATCCTAACCCGGATCTAGTGTACCTTAGGTAAATGGCAATAGACCAAGGAAACTGTACGACGTATATCGATATGGTTGATCTGGTGGCCATAGTTAGTGTGACTTCTTGGTTGGTGCTTATGTTCCTTAAGTCAAGTTGAGGATAATATGAGGCTGCCATATGTTGTCAATGCACTAACTAACTTTTAGAACCCTAGTTATCCCATCTTGGCCTTTAGAAAGTAGTGAGGTAACCGGCTTTGGTGCAGACTGAAGTTGGTTGACACTCGATACTACGCTCATTGAGATTCTAAACTTGGAGGGTTTTGGTTGGCAAATAAGTTGCCTTCTGAACAACCACCCTTGTGAAGGATCAATGATATTGAGATCCCTTAGAACCTGGTTACTTTTGTAGGACAGGATGAACCATCTAACTTCAGGGGAGGGTACTTACCTTTGAACCTCATGCAAGCCTTTAAACCTAGGACTATGGTGTGACTTGTTTGTGTGTGCCACATGTTTGTGATTGAGCATAACATCATGACATCATCATGCATCATAAGCATAACATTTTCACTAACCATTTCAAGGACCAAAGGATTTATCTTTGTTCTTTGTTGCAGGTCATGGCTTCCGCTCGTAGAAACACCATCAAGATCAACTTTGTGGGCATACCTGCCAAGCTTAAAGAGTTGGTTTCTCAAGTGTATGATCATTCCCAGTTCATCAAGAGACATGGTCACCTATTGGATCTAGTCACTTCAGGGTTCAATGAAGACATGATGAGTGTTCTGTTTCAGTTCTTTGACCCTAAGTACCACTGCTTTACATTCCCTGACTATCAGCTGGTTCCAACCATGGAGGAGTTCTCTAAACTTCTGGGTATACCTGTGCTTGATCAAAGACCCTTCACAGGCTTGGAGAAGGAACTTAAACCAGAGGTTATTGCTGCAGCTCTACATCTGAAGAAGTCTGACATTGTTCTAGAAACGAGAAGCGGAGTCAAGGGTATTCTTGCTAAGGTATTAATGGATAAAGCTCAAGTGTTCTTGAAGGCCATGAGTTATGATGCTTTTGAGGAGATCTTAGCCTTGATGATTTATGGCTTAGTATTGTTCCCCAATCCAGATCAGTTCATAGACGTTCATGCCATCAATATATTCCTGAGTCACAATCCAGTGCCTACATTGCTTGGAGACATCCTGCATTCTCTTCACACTCGTACTACAAGAGCAAGAGGAACTTTGATGTGCTGCATACCTTTACTCTCTAGGTGGTTTATTTCTCACCTTCCTCGCTCAGTAATGAAGAATGAGCAAGGGTTCAGGTGGTCCAAGAGGATTATGTCACTCTCTCATTCAGATATCCATTGGTGCTCCAGATCTATGGAGAATGTCACCATCATTGACCGTTGCGGGGAGTTTCCCAATGTGCCACTTCTAGGCATAAGAGGAGGCATCACCTATAACCCCTCTCTAGCTTTACGACAGTTTAGTTACGCTCGGAGTGATGGTCCACATGACATGTTGATTCAGGGCATTGTGTTTGATTACGACAACGATCTTCAAGGTTACCGTCAGAGATTCATACGAGCATGGGGAAAAGTAAATAGGGTTGACAGCAAGACACTGGAGCCTAAGTACACTATTCCTATGGAAGCTTATCTCAGATGGGTGCGATCTCGTGCTCAGACTCTCATGATGCCATATCATGCTGTCCTGCCAGTTACCATGGAACCTATTGCTGAAGGAGACACAGCTTATACCATCCTTCACCCAGACATGCCTACTGATATGGAAGACTTGCAGAGATCATGGATTCAACTGAAGGAGCAAAGGGATACTTTCGAGGCTCATTACAAAGCAAGCCAAGAAAGAGTCCTAGAACTAACAAAGCAACTTCACGAGGAACGGAATCTCAACTCATACCTCAACACAAAGAGGAAACGTCCATGGGAGACTTAAAACCCCATCTTTTGTACTTATTTCATTTCATTTCTGTAAGCCCAATAGGCAAAACAAATTTATTACTAATAAAGTTTACCTTCTTGTTTGTTTAAGCAAATTTAAATCCTGCGGTCCTTGAAAACATTGCATATGAATTCACATATCATTTCATTGCATCACAGGTTTATAATTGTGCTCAGGTTTCTCATCTTCTCGCTGTTTATTTCAGCAATGGCTCTTGAACAATCAGTTAAGGATCTCCAGGCACAAAATGCACAGTTCCAAGAGCTAATCCTGAATCTGACCAAGGGGCAGGATGAATTGAAGACACTGCTGGCCAAGAAGACTAAGAAGACTAGAAGGTCAGGTGGCCTGATCAACATGGGAAGAAGGTTCAAAGGTCTTGCCAAGACCAAAGAACCAGTTGAAGAGTATGAGTCTGAAGAGTCTGAAAAAGAGGGAGGCAGTCTCCACAACACTATGGGGGACTCTGATTTTGAGGCTAATTACTATCATGAGCCTAATGAAGACAAATTCAAGATGCTGGTGAATAGGATGGATGCTATGGAGTTGCAGAAGTCATCTGGACTAGATTTTGAAGATTTGAGTCTGATATCTGGGGTGGTCATATCCATTGGTTTCAAGGTTCCTACCTTTGTTGTCTATGATGGGGTCTCTTGTCCCAAGCTGCATCTGAGGTCTTATGTCAGAAGAATTCAACCCCACACTGCTGATAAGAAGTTGTGGATCCACTTTTTCCAAGAGAGCTTATCTGGAGCTCAATTGGAGTGGTATTATCAATTGGAGAGTGTCAACATCAGGGATTGGAATGATCTTGCTGAGGCTTTCTATAAGCAGTATCAATATAATGCTGACTTAGCCCCCACTCGCATGCAGCTTCAGAGCATGTCTATGGGTGCCAAAGAAAGTTTTAAGGAGTATGCTCAGAAGTGGAGAGACTTAGCTGGAAGAGTTCAACCCCCTTTAACTGACAGGGAATTGGTTGATATGTTCATGTGTACGCTGAATGGTCCTTTTTACAGTCATCTCATTGGAAGCTCATCATCTGGCTTCACGGAGTTGATAATGACAGGAGAGCGAGTAGAAAATGGTATAAAGAATGGTAAGATCCAAGTGGGTACTTCTTCATCAGGTGCTTCAAAGAAGCCTCCCACTGGGAAGAAAGAATCCAATGCTGTTTATGGTCAACCTGATCGTAACAGAAGGCATCAGTCTGTTAGTGCAGTTCATATTTCAAATCCAACTCCTGCAACAACAGAACAGCCACAAGGCAACCAACAGAGGGCTAGAAGGCAGTTCACTAAGATCAACATGTCAATGGCTCAGGCATTGCAACACTTGTTGAAGGCTGAACTTATTACTTTGAAAGAGGCTCCTCAGAATCCTAATGTTACCTCTCCCAGGTACAATCCCAATGCACGGTGTGCATACCATTCAAACTGTCAGGGACATGATTCTAATAACAGCTGGGTCTTGAAGAACAAAATTCAAGATATGATTGATGCTGGAGAGATTGAGTTTCATCCTCCGGGTACTCCAAATGTGATTACTACTCCAATGCCAAATCACGAGAAGACTGTCAATGCCATTGATGAAGATTTACATATCCATTCAGTTGCGGAATTGACCACACCATTGTCTGTCATCAGGAAGAAGTTAGTACAAGTTGGGTTCTTTCCGGGTTGTCGTGAAGATTGTGTCTATTGTGAGTATAATCCAGATAAGTGTTAGAGGTTGAAGGACGGAATTCAACGTCTCATGAATAATTACACCATAGTGTTTGAAAGGAGACCACCTTCCGTGGAAAGTATGATAGATCATATTACGCAAGGTAAGAAGACTGAAGAGGTTGACATGGTTGATAAAGTGTCAGTGAGGATCACTTCAAAGGGACCTATTAAAATCACCCATCAGGGTCCAATCAAGATTACTGCTGAAGGTCCTGTGAAAGTTGTTGCTGAAGCCAGAGTGGCTCCTATGGTCATTACTACTCCTGGTCCTATTCCGTATACGTCTGATAAAGCTGTGCCTTAGCACTATGGATCCGATGTTTATATCCATGGTGTTAAGCAGGAACCACTGGCTGATGTACCTGTTGATGTTGATAATATTGTTGGATCCAGTAAGATCACATGTAGTGGAAGAGTCTTCTCTCCTCCAGTTTCTTCCAAGAATGCAGCTACTCCTGCTGCTACTTCCACCACTGATGCTCGGGGCAAAGGTCCTGTTATTGAACCTATATCTACTGATGTGCCAGCTGCTGATGATCTCTCTAAGCAGATGGAAGAAGCATTGAAAATCATTCGCAAGAGTGATTATGACATTGTTGATCAGTTGGGGCATACTCCCTCAAAGATTTCTATGTTGTCCTTGTTGTTATGTTCTAAGGCTCATGCCAAAGCTTTGATCAAGTTTCTGAAGACTTCTCATGTACCCAATGCAATTTCTGTTGACCAGTTTGAGAATTGTGTTGCCCACCTGACCTATGATAATGGGTTAGGATTTTCTGATGCTGATTTGACCCCTGCCAAGAGGGATCATAACAGGGCCTTGCATATTTCAATTGAATGCAGGGGCACTACCCTTTCACATGTATTGATAGACAATGGTTCCTCTCTGAATGTGTTGCCCAAGGAAGTCCTGAATAAGCTGAGTCTTGAAGATGCTGTGCTGAAGCCCAACAGTAAAGTGGTGAAGGCTTTTGATGGTTCTAGAAGAGTAGTGCATGGGGAAATTGATCTTCCAATCAAAGTTGGCTCTTAGGTTTTTACTGCTACATTTTATGTGATGGATATTCGTCCTTCATACTCTTGTCTGCTTGGTCGTCTCTGGATCCATGGGGCAGGTGCTGTAACCTCTACATTACATCAGAAACTAAGATATCCGGTGGAAGGAAAGGTTGTTACTGTCTATGGAGAAGAAGAATACTTGTCAGCCATGTGAATACCTTCAAGTATCTGGAAATGGAAGGTGAATACATTGAAACTCTGTGTCAGACGTTTGAAGTGGTTCCTTGGATTGTTAATGATTATGTAGCTCCTCCGGTTGCTAAGAAAGTTCCTGTAATCACCAGAGTACCTCCAACAATGGCAATGGCCTCCCTCAATGACGCTAGAGCTGTGGTGGATGAAGGTGGTTGTACTATTTGGGGTCAGCTTCCTGATATCCCATACAAGTCTGACAAATTTGGTTTGGGTTTCACTGCAGAGTCCCAGAAGGCTGTTCGTCGTGCTCGTGCTGTTCGTATCACCAATCAAGGGGTTATGAAAGATCAGATCAATGCTGTGGGAGACTATGATGAAGGCTACAATCTGGATGCTTGGATTTTTCCTACTGTGGGTGCTGGACTCAATAATTGGAAAGCTGAAGATGTTATCCCTATCTCCTTTAGTCAAGAGTAAATACTATTACTGTGTTGTTTTTCTTAAGTTTGTAATTTTTTGAACAATTGAACTCTCAAGCCTTGTGCCTTACCCGGGGCACAATGGTGTGCTTGTTACGGGATGTCATTTCATTTGCATACTTCATTTAATAAAAATCAGTGGACGTTTCGTTTTCGTAAATATTGTGTTCCTTGTTTTTTCTTTTCTTTTATTTTTGCTTTATCAGCTATGTGTTCTTACACACACCCACATCACTAAAATGCAGATCCTCATCCACTCTGGATCCTGTTGATAACAGTTCTACTATTGCCAATTATAATTTCGAGAATCCGATCTATCAAACTGAAGACGGAAATGAGGACGATTGTGAAGTACCTGTAGAGCTTGCTAGGTTGTTACAACAAGAATAGAAAGCTATACAGCCACATGAAGAGCCAGTCGAAGTTGTGAATCTGGGAACTGAAGAAAGCAGGAAAGAGGTCAAGATAGGGGCTGATTTAGAGGATAGTGTCAAGAGCAGGTTGATTCAGATGTTACGTGACTATGTGGAGATCTTGCCTGGTCTTATGAAGATATGCCAGGGTTGGATACAGACATTGTGGTTCACCGTTTACCAGTAAAAGAAGATTGTCGTCCAAAGAAGCAGAAGGTTCGTCGTATGCGTCCTGAAATGTCAGAAAAGATCAAGGCAGAGGTAATGAAACAGTTCAATGCAGGGTTCTTAGCTGTGACTTCTTATCCTCAGTGGGTTGCAAATGTGGTACCAGTTCCTAAGAAAGATGGTAAGGTACGTATGTGTGTAGACTACAGAGATTTGAACAAGGCTAGCCCCAAAGATGACTTTCCGCTTCCTCATATTGATGTTCTGGTAGACAACACTACTCAGCATAAGGTATTCTCTTTTATGGATGGTTTCTCTGGTTACAATCAAATCAAGATGGCACCTGAAGACATGGAGAAGACAACATTTGTTACACAGTGGGGCACTTTTTGCTATAAGGTGATGCCATTTGGTTTGAAGAATGCAGGGGCAACATATCAGCGTGCTATGGTGGCTTTGTTTCATGATATGATTCATCATGAGATAGAGGTATATGTGGATGATATGATAGCTAGGTCTCAGAATGAAGAGCAACATCTTGATCATTTGCATAAATTGTTTGAGAGGTTGAAGAAATACAAGTTGAGATTGAACCCAAACAAGTGTACTTTTGGAGTTAGATCTGGAAAGCTCCTGGGTTTTATTGTCAGTGGAAAAGGTATTGAAGTGGATCCTGCAAAAGTGAAAGCTATACGAGAGATGCCAGCTCCCCGTACTGAGAAGGAGGTTAGAGGTTTCTTGGGACGATTGAACTACATTGCAAGATTTATTTCCCAATTAACTGCCATCTATGAGCCAATCTTCAAGTTGTTGAAGAAAGATCAAGTGATGGAGTGGAATGATGAATGCCAGACTACCTTTGATGAAATCAAGAGATATCTGCTAGAACCTCCAATTTTGATGCCACCAGTTAATGGAAGACCCTTGATTATGTACTTAACAGTGCTAGACAACTCAATGGGGTGTGTGTTGGGGCAACATGACGAGTCTGGTCGAAAAGAGCAGGCAATATACTACCTTAGCAAAAAGTTTACCGACTGTGAAACAAGATACTCACTGCTCGAGAAAACTTGATGCGCTTTGGCATGGGCTGCTCGCCGACTAAGACAGTATATGTTGACCCATACTACCTTATTGATTTCGAAGATGGATCCAATCAAGTACATATTTGAGAAACCTGCTCTCTCTGGAAGAATTGCAAGATGGCAAATGATCTTGACAGAATATGACATACAGTATACTACTCAGAAGGCCATTAAGGGAAGTGTTGTAGCAGATCATTTGGCTCATCAAGCAGTGGATGATTACCAGTCAATGAGTTTTGAGTTCCCTGATGAAGACATCATGATCATTACCAAAGAACCTGGACAATATGACGGACCTGAACAAGGATCCTGATGGACTATGGTTTTTGATGGTGCCTCTAATGCACTTGGTAATGGTGTTGGTGTTGTGATTAGTTCCCCTGAAGGTTGTCATACCCCGATTACTGCCAGACTTTGTTTCTATTGTACCAATAACATGGCTGAGTATGAGGCATGTATCCTGGGTATTAAAGCTGCTATTGATATGAAGATTCAGTTCCTTGATGTGTATGGAGATTCAGCCCTGGTAGTAAGTCAGATCAAAGGAGATTGGGATACCAAGCATGATAATCTCATTCCTTACAGAGAGCATGTGTTGTCTTTGATCCCACATTTCAAAGAGATTACCTTTGGACATATTCCACGAAGAGAGAATCAGTTGGCAGATGCTTTGGCCACCATGGCATCTATGTTTGAGATCAGTTGGGATGATGAAGCTCCCAAGATTACTATTGATAGATTTGAAAAGCCTGCATACTGCAATGAGATTGACACTGAAGGGGCAGAGGAGAAGCCTTGGTTCTATGAAGTGAAAAGATATCTTGAAGCTCAGGAGTTCCCTGAAGGGGCATCTGTCAAAGATAAGAAGTTTCTGAGAAGGTTTTCTTCTAAGTTCTTTTTGAGTAATGGGATTTTGTACAAGCGCAATCATGATTCAACTATGCTTCGTTGTGTGGATAAGAAGGAAGCAACTGAGATTATGGAAGATATGCATGATGGGATCTTTGGAACCCATTCTAGTGGTCATACTATGGCAAAGAAGATATTGAGAGCAGGTTACTATTGGTCTACCATGGAAGCTGATTGCTATCAACATTCCAGAACGTGTCACAAATGTCAAATATATGCTGATAAAGTCCATATACCTCCATCACCATTGAATGTGTTGACTGCTCCTTGTCCCTTTGCCATGTGGGGCATTGATATGATTGGTGAGATCAAGCCTACTGCTTCTAATGGGCATCGTTTCATCCTGGTTGCTATTGATTACTTCACGAAGTGGGTAGAGGCAGCTTCCTTTGCATCTGTTACCAAGAATGTTGTGGCTCGATTCATTAAGAATAATCTCATATGTAGGTATGGCATCCCCGAAAGGATTATTACTGACAATGGATCTAATCTGAACAACACTATGATTACTGACCTCTGCACACAATTCAAGATTAAGCATCACAACTCTTCTCCGTATCGTCCAAAGATGAATGGGGCAGTTGAAGCTGCTAATAAGAACATCAAGAAGATTGTACAGAAGATGACTGTTACTTACAAGGATTGGCATGAGATGTTGCCATTTGCTCTTCATGGTTATCGTACTACGATACGTACTTCAACAGGGGCAACCCCATTCTCCTTAGTCTATGGTATGGAAGCAGTTCTGCCCATTGAAGTTCAGATTCCCTCCTTAAGAATTATGAAGGATGCAGGCTTGAATGAAGATAAGTGGATTCAGACCCGACTTGACCAGATAAATTTGATTGATGAGAAGAGGTTAGCAGCAGTCTGTCATGGCCAGATGTACCAGAAACGAATGATCAAAGCTTTTAACAAGAAGGTTAAGCCAAAGGTATATCAGGCTGGTGACTTGGTAATCAAGCGTATCATATTTCCACAGGGTGATCCTAGGGGCAAGTGGACTCCAACATATGAAGGACCATTTGTAGTCAAGACAGTGTTCTCAGGAGGTGCTATGATACTCACTACAATGGATGGTGAAGACTTCCCGCAGCCTGTAAACGCAGACATAGTTAAAAAATACTACGCATAAAAAGAGACCCGTTAGGTTGACAGGCCTAGGAAAAAATAAGGGCGTCCCGGCAAACCAAAAGGGTTTGGGCAAAAATTAGGGATATATATAAAAAGATGTACACCCGGCAAGTCGAAAACCTGAAAAGGCGGCTTGGGCAAAAAAGGGTATCCCAGTGGATTGAAAACCTGAAAGGGCAATCCAGGCAAAAGTTAGGGATTAGAGCGTATGACTATGTCTCGTTTGGATCACCCATGAAACTGCAACCAGTTGTGCTACTTACGCAAGTTTGAACAGATAAAGCTCAATCAAATTGTTTCCGTCTCAACAGCAGAAGATGAGATACTTGAAGATAATGGCAATAGTAGAATTGAAACTCAATAGGATTATTTCCCACATAGCTGATTCTCTTTGTTTTGTAAAACTTTATGACAAAATCCTCTTACTAGGGTTTATGTCTCCTTGTACAAACCTACCTATGTATAGGTCACTTTTTGATATAAATAAAAATCCACTTTTGAATCCAGATTTACTTTTACCCTATTTACATAAGCAAAACGTCCATTGGTTGTGTTTGAATGTATGTATGCTTTTGAATATGATTGATGTTTACAAGAAATGCATGTATGCTTAATATGATTGATGTTTACCAGAAATGCATGAAAATGCAGTAATAGTATTTACTAAGGACGAACGAGGGAAGGATTTCAACGAAGATTCGCCGGTTCATCTCTACAAAACAGCTACAAACCCTCAGTAGGACGAATCCCTCTTCATAAAGTCTCATCTCCCCTGGAATTTATATCCATCTCTTTTATCCTCATACAGATATACGGGAATTTACTTTCCAATAAAGGTACGACGAACGAAGACGGGAGGTTATATCTACCCTACTATCAAACGAAGACGAAGGTTATGTATACCTTACTATCCCCAGCATACGGGAGGTTATCTATACCTTGTTATCCCCAGCAGACGGAAGGTTATGTATAATATATTATCCAACAAGATGGGATCGAGTTCCTCATATTCTTCAACAACGAATCGGGATATATTTTCCCTGGCCAGCAGTTGTTATACGAAGATATCCAGACGTCTCAGGCAGTATCATATCATACATACATCATTTACATCATACCATAGCATACATGCCCATAGATACATAATACATTATTTAAGTACATCATATCATACATGCATACATAATGCATAAACTAATATTGTTATACAGAATGCTACCTTGTTTTATGGTTAATTCTTCAAGCAAACAGACTTTTGATTATCAGGACTGCTTTATCCTCCTGAAAGTTATCATCCCTCAAGATTGCTTTATCCTCCTGAAAGCATATCATCCCTCAGGACTGCTTTATTCTCCTGAAAGCTTATTATCTCATCAGGACTGCTTTATCCTCCTGAAAGCATATCATCCATCAGGATTGCTTTATCCTCCTGAAAGCTTATTATTACCTCAGGATTGCTTTATCCTCCTGACAGCCTCTTGTACCTCAGGATTGCTTTATCCTCCTGAAATCATATTATCACCTCAGGACTGCTTTATCCTCCTGACAGTTTCTTATACCTCAGGACTGCTTTATCCTCCTGAAAGTTATCATCACTACATCAGGACTGCTTTATCCTCCTGAAAGCATATTACTACCTCAGGACTGCTTTATCCTCCTGAAAACTATCATTATACCTCCATATTTTGGACTGCTTTATCCTCCAAGAAATGTATCTGAAGAGCTTTTCTCCAAGTGGCATCTTTAAGCCCACTCAAGTATATTCAACTAGCCATCTGTATCACTTTATGCACTGATGAGTGCAAATTTTTGGGCTTTTGTGTTCAATCCCCTTCAACCTTCCAGGTCACGATTGGCAAATATACCAATCTAACCCCTCAGGTTTCAGAAAATTGAACAGGGGCATCTGTTGCACCCCAAAATTTGCCCTCACAATACAAGACTTTGTGTGCTAAGAAGGTTCAAAAGGTTCACAATGTTTATAAGACCTTTCATGAGGTTCATGAAGTCTACAAGTCACTTTATGAGGTTCACAAGGTTCACAAAGGTTCACAATGCTTTCAAGACCTTTCATGAGGTTCATGAAGTCCACAGGTCACTTTATGAGGTTCACAAGGTTCACAAGATTCACAATGCTTTCAAGACCTTTCCATGAGGTTCATGAAGTCTACAAGTCACTTTATGAGGTTCACAAGGTTCACAAGACATTTTATGATGGTTCACAAGGTTCACAAAGTTCACAATTGGTCAGAAGAGTTGACAATTCCCTCAGACAATGCACCTCCTAAGCAGTGCATCCAAAACTAGGGTTTTGACTTTAATCAGGCTAAATGAATTTCCAAGACTTCAAGTGAGATTCATAACATCTTATATGTGTGTAAGAACCCCCATGACAAGTTTCAAGACTTTTCTCAAAAGTTTGCTCAGTCAGATGATCAGATAAGTCAAAATCAGTCAAAGCAGTTAAAAAGTCAAACTGAGGTCAACTGTGGTCAAACCAAAGTCAAACTTCATGATTTTTTGCCAACATCAAGTATATGAAGTAAAATTCATCATTTGATCATGGGTTGATCATGATTCATCAAGGAGATTTCAGATCATCAAGAATCAGGAGTTTCTAAATTAGGGTTTCCTCAATAAAAGTCAACTGAACTTTGACCAGCCATAACTTTCACATACTTCATCACCAAGTCTCCATCAAAAGCTCATTTTGAAGGAAATTGAATTCTCTACAACTTTGTGTCTCACAAGCCAAGCCCAAAAATGCTTCATTTGGAAGGTATGAGCTAAGACATTATAGGTCCTTTTGAAAGTCAACAAAAAGTCAACAACTTCAAAAGGGCATAACTTGAGATTGGTAAGTGATATGGACATGAAACCAGTGGGGTTGTTTAGAGGACTCTTTAAGCTTTCCAAAATGTCCAAGAACACCCTCATACCATTAAAATTGAAGGATATGTTCCCTTGCAAAGTTGGGAAATTTTGAGTTGGTTTATGAAGAAAATGGAGGTTTAAAACCAATTTCTTCCAAATGGGCTTGCCAAATAATGACCCAATCCATACAATAACTTCATGCACGACCCAAGTCATCAAAAATCAGATTTTTTATTATTTTATTTTTATTTATTTTGATTTAATTCATTTAAAATCATTTTAAATTAAAATAAAATATAAAATCAAAAGATTTAAATATGATCAAGCTTCTAGAAAATCATAAATGTGATTGGAATTGAAGTGGAAAGGAAATCATGAGGATTGGCCTAAAATAGCAAGTGTTCATACAAGGATATTTGATTTTTAAGGCATGATATTTTTGAATCTTTTTATATCAAATCTTCTACACAATGACCTAATTTTTCAGCCTCATTTGATCATTCTATAAGTACTTGACACAAACCTAGCACAAGCCACGAATTTTCTGCCTCCCAAGTGTAAGTTCCAAATTTCAAAAACCATACCAAACTTGACATTCTGATTTTTAGATACAAGACATTTGAAGGTAATTGGAACACACAGCTATGATCCTTGGACCTCATTGAGTGGAAACCAACATTTATTTGCAGCCAAAACATCCCATAATGCATAAACCGAACCATGTTTGTTCTTAAATATGAATTTTTCGATTGCACTAATTCAATGCATTTTAATGAATTTTGTTTGTCTAATCTTATTTGTGATGATGTGTAGAACGTTTCTGGGCAAAGAAATCAAAGAAATCATGAATAACCCGTGAGATGCCATGTTAGGGTTTTGAGCTCCAAATTAGGGTTCTTTGATTTACGCAATATAAATGAATTTTGTTGGTAAAATTGGATTGTATAGGTCACAAGGAACTCAAAGGTGTTCTTAATTTGACAAAACCGTACTGTTTGTGTGTGTTTGAAATTCGTAGGGTTTCCTATGAATAAAATTTCGCAGGTAAATGTCTAGTAAATTTCGCAGGTAAATCTGCAGGTCTCAAGGTTGAAGACGAAGCTGGCCTGCACGCGAAATTCATATTCAAATTATTGTTTTAAAATATTATGATTTGTCTCTGTTTATATTTCACAAGCGAACGCTTGTCTCAGTGGTAAAGCCAGCGTGTGTGTTGCGTGAGGGCACTGGTTCGAATCCTGGCTTTGTACAAATTTTTTTCTTATTTTTCAGGTTAACAAGAAAGCTTCACATATTATGTATTGTTACCACTATACTATCAGGTTCGCTCATCTAGCTGGAATGGTCATGTACTTGTGTGTTTGTGTGTAAGGTCCTGGGTTCGAATCCCCCAGGCCTTTTGTTTTTCTTGTTATTTTTTTGATTTTCCAAGATATAGAACAAAAGCAACTGGACTCACTCTTCTTACACCAACGCATGCGTGGCCCAGTGGTTGTGGTTGCTGGCATAGGTTCATGAGGTCAGGATGTCCTGAGTTCAAACCCCAGCCAGGTAAGTTCCTTTTTTCCATTTTTTCTTGTTTATTATTATGTTTTAAATAATATGTTTATAATATAATTAAATAAATTCTAAAAAAAATTACATATAATGTATATTATTATTTTCTCTATTATAATCTAAACTCATTTTTTTTATTATTATTAAATATCATTAGAAAAATAATTTAATTTTGTATAGTTAATAATTAATCCTAATTTATTTTCTAAAACATATAAAACCTTAATTTTCTTTTCTTCTTTTATATTATTATTTGTATTCATAATTTAATTAAAATATTTGATCTAATTTTTATTAAATACATAAATTGTTTATAAACTTAAAATTTTGTATATAAATATGTGTAGAAATTAAAATGTCCAATTTATTTATAATATGAAAATATTTTCTAATTGTTTATAATTAATTATATATGTAAATAATTTCTAAAAATTGCAAATTTAATAATTTCTCATAATATGTTCACAATTAATTTTATAATTTATACTTAACTTAAAATTTTATAATTGTTCATATTTTTTTAATTGTTTACATTAAAATCTAATCTTTTAATTATTATATATTTTTTTTTTTTGCTTATTATTTTAATTATGTTCTTATACTAACCCCCTTTGTTTTTTATTATGATTATTATTATTTTCACTAACCCCTAGTATAATTATTTATTTATTCTTGATTATTTCTTATTTTGCTATTTATTTAATTTATTATTATTATTGTAATTGCTTCTGGATGTAATTTTTTGTAATATTTAAATTATTTATTTCTTATGCTATGGTTAGTAAATAGGGAGTGAAAACTATTTGTATTTAAAAATTGAATTTAGGTCATTTAAATTATAAGATAAATATAAAATTAAACACTCACACACGTAAGTCGATCTTTGATCGCCATCTCACTTTCTAGGGTTGCCTCTCAATGTTGCCTAATTAAAAGGTCAAGTGGGGTGTATAAAGCAAAAGTCCCTTAAAAGAAAAGTCATCTAGTCCCTCCATAATCAAAGATCAAATCCCTTAAATGGTTGCCTTTCATAATGATCTAGTCCCTTTCGAATAATGATGACAGTCCCTCCAAAATGCTTAATACACCCTACAGTTGCCTTCATTACACAGATGTCCCTTTCATATGTCCCTCACATCCAAGGTAATGACTACCTATTCCTTAATAATAGGGATAGTCTTACCATTCAAAGGATTCAAGAACAGAAAGACTTAAACTTTAGGGTAGGTTCCTCATAGTTACTTGCTCACTATTTCAAAACAATTTCAAACACTTCACAAATTTCAAACTATTTTCAAACACAAGTTTTTTACGCATCCGTACATGGATCATTATCAAACTCTTATGAAAATTTTATTCACACACTTCACCTTTTCAAAAAAACAAATTCAAAGTGAGCTAAGTAACTAAGAGCCCATGGATAACCATAGATGTAAAGGGTGCTAACACCTTCCCTTTACATAACCTACCCCCCGGACCCAAAAATCTTTTAAAAGGTCTTTCTTGTTCTTTTATACCTTTCCTTTGGATAAAATAAAAGTCGGTGGCGACTCTTGCTATCCGCAACATAACTAAAGTCAGTTCTCCTACCGTGTTACAATATGCAAATTGTGCACTTAGTGAGATATGCATGCTTCCCTCATGCTTCCTTGGGCTTCTCAGCAAGTGCAAGTTTCAATCTCCACCCTTGATCCAAATCCATTAACTCCTGGCCCTTAGATCAAACCCTCACACTTGATTCATGAATTTTGCAAATTGGAGTGTTTTGGAGGGAGTTTTCAAAAGTATATGAAAATGACTATTTTTTTGGAGAAAATTGGTCTTAAGGCAATGTATTTCAAGTTAGAAACAAGTTTGGGCCTGAACCAATTCACAAAAATCAAGATTGGAGCCTTCTTGCACATGATGCACTTTTGGAAAAGTGATTTTTTGCCCTTGGGAGTGCAATTTTCGAATGGCCTACAAGGAGATTGGTAAATCCGGTGAAAACGAACTTGTACTTTTTAAAAATTGCATCCCTTACTCTCCAAATTTCATGTTTGACTTTGGTCCATTCGGAGAATTTTTGATCATGTTAAGGCCACCTGAAGATTAGGGCCAAAGTTGCCAAATTTGCAAAATTTCAAAAACCAACTTTGTACCATTTTTGCAAAACCCCTCAAATCTCCATGATTCTTGAACTTTAGGCATTCCAAACCTCTTATAACATTGTAAGGACCCCTCTTGGCCAAAAAAATTTGGGTTGGACCCTTTGAAATTGCACAGTTGACTTTTTCAGGGCTCTGTTGACTTTTTCCTTCATCTGCAAGCAATTGAGGCATTGTCTGACTTCCACATGGAGTTTTCTCATGAAATTTGACACATAGGATCCTCTTAACATTTAGAAGACTTGGCTCACAATAAATGGCCAAAGTTGTAAGGTCTTGATGCTTGAATTCTAAACCCTAATTTGGGTGCACTGCATAGGAGCTTTGCCTTGTCCTGAGATCTCTGATGATCATGCAATCTTCTGAGCTTTTGCCAATGGACTTGATCTTGTAATTGGAGTGTAGACTCACCACATAACTTGTACAAACTCATTGGGACCCTTGTCATGGCTTGAAAGGCTTCAAGGAACTCCACAGATGACCATATGCTTAATGCTAGGACATGAGGGATGTTATGCTTCATCTTTCTATGATATGATGCTGAGGAAATGATATGAGTATGATGCATATGATGTGATATGATGCTTAAAAGAAGAGGGCAAATTTGGGGTGTTACAGCTGCCCCTATTCAATCATCAGTTAATCTGAAAAGGACGATAGTACGGGCTATCGACCATTCAAGATAAACTGTGGTTGAATACCAAGAAGACCAGAAATTTGCACTCTGACGAAGAATGCAACACCGGGAAATAAACCCAACCATATGACGCTCTGGGGACTGCGGGGGAGAAAGAAGCAGACGAGCTTCTTCCAAGCTGAAACTGATATCTGGTATAAGGAAAACGTTGACAGACGAGTCTTCAAACAATCCTGTGACGCCAGGAACTGGACATACGAGTCCTCAAACACTATAAAAACATAATCTGAGACCGACGAGTCTTCAAACAATCCTGTGACGCCAGGAACTGGACATACGAGTCCTCAAACACTGCATATAGCATGAGACAGACGAGCCTCCTTCGGATTTACCTGTTACGTCAGGACCAGTAATGCACTTAAGTCTGTGGGATAGACATGCAATCAAGGTAGACGAACCTTCTTCATATATTATCCGCGGATATATGGTATAAGACAGACGAGTCTTCTGAGCAAACCTGTGATGCCAGGTGCATCAACAATAATTGGTTCCTGAGACAGACGAGCCTCCTTCGGATTTACCTGTTACGCCAGGACCGGTAACCATTTCGACATTTAATTCCCACTGTCAGGATTCGAAACCTCTTCAATACAGACGAGTATTGGATGATCATCAAGATAACACAGACGAGTGCCATAAGTCAATGATACAGACGAGTATCAAACGATGATCCGAGAAACACAGACGAGTGCTTCAGGCAATGATACCGACGAGTACCAGCCACTGGTATATACGAATACCAGAAATTCAAACACAGACGAGCATTTGAAGCAGCAATAGAAGAATATCATTAAAAACAGCAAATCCTCACAATACAGATATAAGCTAGCACAAACGAGTGCCGGGGATGATACAGACGAGTATCCGAGCTTCAGAACACAGACGACTTCTGGGGAGTAAAAGCAGACGAGCTTTAAACCAACACAGACAAGTGCTGGACAGTTGCAGACGAGCAAAATCAAAAAATACATATCAAGGCACAGACGAGTGCAACAAAGGATCCAACACCAAACACAGATGAGTGTTGGGAAGTTACAGACGAGCAACAACAAATATCAAATCAGAACACAGACGAGTGTTGAGGAGTTGCAGATGAGCAATCACAAAGATAACCACAACACAGACGAGTGTTGGGAATTTGCAGACGAGCAAAATCAAGGTAATCATAACCACTGCTGGGGAAAGCAAACGAGCAATACCAAAGGGTCAACACAGACGAGTGTTGAAGGATGCAGACGAGCAGCAATAAAACAGTAATACATCCCTGCTGGGGAATACCCTGCTTAGGGATAACACAGACGAGTGTTGAGGATTGCGGACGAACAACAAACAAATGCCTGATTGGAAACAAGAGATACAACTCTGCAGGGGAAGACAAGTCAAGAGGTCTGGATACTCACTCTGACTGAGGTGATGAATACCTGAAGGTATCATCAAAAATACCCAAAAGTATGGCAACTTCGCTGGGGAAGATTTCACTGACGGAAGTGAAAATCCAATATGAACTCTGTGGGGACAGGATCATCTTCAGACTTGGCTGGGGAAGATGCTTGAAAAATACTCTAACTGGGGAGAGCATCTGCTGATTCAAGACTCTGAATGGATATTGGGCTTTCAGTCCCACCCGCTGGGGAACACTCTTGCTGAGGATAGAATACTGATAATTCCACCTTTGGTGATGTCAGGCGTTCAGATACCTGCTGGGCAGGACTCCACTGGGGAAGAGGAAAATGCTACTTCACTGGGGAAGAAGGAACTGCTTGGGCTGCGGCCAAGGCTTAGCTGGATAAAATCTCTGCTGGAGATGTCAGGCTTTCAGATACCTGATGGGAGAAGAAATCTCTGCTTGGGGAAATACTCTATTGGGGAAGAGTAAATTGCTCGAAAGAATGTGACGCCATCCTGCAACCTGCAACAACAGAAAACACAAGTGTGCCCCGGGGATTTGCATGGCATGATCTGTTCATCCATTGTCACCCGACACTCAAAGAGGGTTACAGTTTCCCTGCATGTCAGTTTTTCTTTTCAAAATTATCACCATGTTTAGATGCAATGTTATTTTTGCCGAAAAATTCAGGACATTTTGCAAACCAAAATAAACACACACAGCTTTTTGACTGAATATTCTTTTTATTGAATGGCCTCTGAATAGGCAAAGATTTACATTAGGAAGCATCCACCTAGAAAGAGGTAGCCACTATAAAATTGAGAAAAAGAACACTATCATAATGGCAATGTACACGGCATTCCAAGGAGTTCCATCTCTGCTATGACTTGCATGTCTTCGAGACTCTCCATTCTGCTTTGGCTTTCTGAGAGGATGAGGGGACTATGTCCTACCCTTATGATATTTTCAAGTTGTACGAAACGAAGATGTGGTTCAGTTAACTCGGATCGCAGTTGTTAGCTTGTTCCCTTGTTTTGCATGGATCGCCCTTTCGGGTTTTCAATCCACCGGGATACCCTTTTTTGCCTGAGCTGTCCAATATGGCTTTTCAACTCAGCGAGTGTACATTTTTTTATTTATTTCCCTAACTTTTGCCCGAGCTTTTTATTCTGTTTTTAGCTCGTCGGGATACCCTTTTTTGCCTGGACTTTTATTCTGTTTTTGTGTCCAGCGGGTCTCTTTATGCGAAGTATTTTTTAACTGCGTCCGAGTTAACAGGGGACTGGAAGTCATCTCCATCCATAGTGGTGAGCATCAGTGCTCCTCCTGAAAAGACTTTCTTCACTATGAATGGTACTTCGTAGTTTGGGGTCCACTTGCCCCTATGATCTGAACCTGGAGGAACGATCCTCTTCAACACAAGCTCTCCCACTTGATACTCTCGAGTACGTACTCGTTGGTCGAATGCACGCTTCATTCTCCTCTGATAAAGCTGACCATGACAGATAGCCGCTAATCTCTTTTCCTCAATTAGACATAGCTGATTATAATGAGCACGCACCCATTCAGCCTCATCCAGCTTGACATCCATCATCACGCGCAGTGAAGGAATCTCTACTTCAACAGGCAGGGCTGCTTCCATGCCATACACCATAGAGAATGGAGTTTCCCCTGTTGACGTCCTGACTGACGTTCGGTACCCATGCAAAGAAAACGGTAACATCTCATGCCAATCTTTGTAGGTGACAACCATTTTCTGCACAATCTTCTTGATATTCTTGTTTGCTGCCTCTACCGCACCATTCATCTTTGGTCGATAAGGAGAAGAATTGTGATGTTGTATCTTGAAGTCCCGACACAAGTCTGCCATCATCTTGTTGTTGAGATTAGAACCATTATCAGTAATGATCCTTTCGGGTACTCCGTATCTGCATATGATATCTCTTTTCAGAAATCTTGCCACCACCTGACGAGTGACGTTGGCATAAGATGCTGCTTCTACCCATTTGGTAAAGTAATCAATCGCGACCAGGATGAAGCGATGACCATTCGAAGCAGTTGGCTCGATCTTCCCGATCATGTCAATGCCTCGCATAGAAAAGGGCCAAGGCGATGACATGACATTGAGCGGGCTTGGAGGTACATGCACTTTGTCTGCATATATCTGGAACTTGTGGCACTTACGAGCGAATGAACAACAGTCTGCATCCATTGTCATCCAGTAATACCCTGATCTCAGTAATTTCTTTGCCATAGCATGCCCTCCTGCATGGGTACCAAAAGATCCTTCGTGGACTTCCTGCATCAACAGGCTTGCTTCGTGTCTATCCATGCATCTAAGCAAAACCATGTTGAAGTTTCTCTTGTACAAAACCCCGTCTGTGTTCAAGAAGAAGCTAGCAGCAAGTCGCCTCAAGGTCTTCTTGTCATTGGAAGATGCCCCAGTTGGGTATTCTTGCTTTTCCAGGAATAACTTGATATCAAAATACCAAGGTTTCTCGTCAGACACGGCGTCTACAGAGAAGGCATGAGCTGGAGCGTCAAGCCTGGAGATGTCAATTATGGGCACATAATTCCAACACAAGACTTTAATTGACGAAGAGAGAGTGGCCAATGCGTCGGCAAACTGATTTTCATCACGTGGTATGTATTGAAGTTTAACTGTCGTGAAGAACGTCAATAGTTTTCTAGCATAATCCCTGTATGGAATTAGATGCTCTTGGTGCGTATACCACTTGCCGGTAACTTGGTTAATGACGAGGGATGAATCTCCGAATATGTCGAGGTTCTTAATCCGCAGATGAATTGCCTCCTCTATTCCCATTATGCACGCCTCGTATTCCACTTCATTGTTGGTGCAACCAAAAGTAATTATGGCAGCGAAGGGTAAGTGAGCACCTTCAGGAGTAATGAGTACGACACCAACTCCACGACCATTGATATTGACGGCCCCATCAAACATCAACTTCCATTTGGATTCAGGGTCTGGCCCCTCCTCCGGAAGTGGTTCCTCATAATCGTTTGCTTTGAGGTACATGATGTCCTCATCAGGGAAATCAAACTTCATTGGTTGATAATCATTCCCAAGAGGTTGTTGTGCAAGGTAATCCGACAATACACTTCCCTTGATGGCTTTCTGAGAAGTATACTGGATGTCGTATTCAGTTAAAATCATCTGCCACCTAGCAACCCTTCCTGTCAACGCTGGTTTCTCAAAGATGTATTTGACAGGATCCATTTTGGAAATGAGCAATGTGGTATGAGTCAACATATACTGCCTCAGTCGGCGAGCAGCCCATACCAAAGCGCAACAAGTTTTCTCGAGCAGTGAGTATCGGGATTCACAGTCGGTAAACGTTTTGCTAAGGTAATAAATGGCGTACTCTTTTCGACTAGACTCGTCATGTTGGCCTAGCACACACCCCATTGACCCTTCTAGCCTGGTCAAGTACATGATTAATGGTCTTCCTTCCACTGGAGGCATTAGAATTGGAGGCTCATACAAATATTCTTTTATTTTGTCGAAAGCTCTTTGGCAGTCATCATTCCACCTGACCGTTTGCTCTTTTCTTATCAGCTTGAATATTGGTTCGCACGTGGCAGTTAGGTGAGATATGAACCGAGAAATGTAGTTCAGCCTCCCTAAAAACCCGCGCACTTCTTTTTCTGTCTTCGGTGCAGGCATATCTTGAATAGCTTTTACTTTAGCAGGATCTACCTCAATTCCTCTTTTACTTACAATGAAACCCATCAATTTCCCGGAACGCACTCCGAAAGTGCACTTGTTCGGATTCAACCTCAGCTTGTACTTGATCAGTCTATCAAATAGCTTCTTCAGGTTGACCATATGCTCCTCTTCGTCTCGGGACTTTGCAATCATATCGTCCACATAACATTCAATCTCCTTGTGGATCATGTCATGGAACAATGTGACCATCGCCCGCTGATAAGTTGCCCCGACGTTCTTCAAACTAAAGGGCATGACCTTATAGCAGAATGTACCCCGCGGGGTAATGAACGTTGTCTTCTCCATTTCTTCCGGCGCCATCTTGATCTGGTTATATCCGGAGAAGCCATCCATGAAGGAGAACACCGAGAATTGAGCAGTATTGTCCATCAACACATCAATGTGTGGCAACGGAAAATCATCTTTTGGGCTTGCTCTGTTCAAATCCCAATAGTCAACGCACATCTGGACCTTACCGTCCTTCTTAGGTACAGGAACAATGTTAGCTACCCAAGGTGGGTAACTAGTCACAGCAAGGAACCTGACATCCCACTACTTCTGAACCTCCACTTTAATCTTCATCGCCATGTCAGGGCGAGTTCTTCTCAATTTTTGCTTTACAGGAGGACAATCCCCTCTCAGAGGTAGCTTATGCATCACGATGTCGGTATCTAACCCTGGCATATCTTGATATGACCAAGCAAAGATATCCACATACTCTCTCAGCATACTGATCAGCTCTTTCTTGACGTCGGCCTGCAGATTGGCCCCAATTTTGATTTCTTTCTTTGCATCTTCACTGCCAATGTTGATGATCTCAATCTCTTCTTGATGAGGCTGAATAACCCGTTCCTCTTGTTTCAACAATCTGGCTAATTCTTCAGGGAGGTCACAGTCTTCCTCAACCCCTTCATCAGCTTGGTAGACTGGATTGTCAAAGTCATGCATAGTCATAGCAGGAACGTTATCCGTGGAATCCGGATGATCAACACTGCACAGATGATGTGCTTATTCAGAATCTGCTTATTTTGAAAAAGAGACGCTAACACAAAAACAAAAAGGAAAACACATTGCCATTTTTATATTTTTGTGAAAAAGTTTAAAAACAAAGACAGGGAACACAGTTTGTCTGAAAATGTCCTTTTATTTCATAGCAAAATAACGATGCAATACAAAACATGGTGGCCCAATACAATGGATCCAAGCATCTTGGGCAGAATGCTGGATTTGACAATGCAGTATGCTAATAAAAGGAAACAAAATAATTACTCTGCGAGCCAGGTGACTTGAACAATGTCTTCTGCAGACCAATTTTCTAGCTCCTCGTCGGGCGCACACGGGTGGATCCAATTGTCCCAGTCTCCGTCACTATCCCCATCTTGGCTTCCTGTACAGATCTGATCGTAGTTGAGCAACCCAACACTTGTAAACGTGATGGCCTTACCACCTGGAGTAGATCCACCAGGCTGATACCCTAAGACGAACTTATCATCTTTCTTTTCCAGCTCCAACAGCTTTCCCTAGCCTTGGGCACTGCCTGATTGAACAACCTCTTTCGCTTCCCTGTAGGAATGGATGGATGTACCCTCCTTCTCGATGCTCTTCTCCACGGGAGTCAATATGCTGGCGTTGACTGCTTCGAAAGCTTGGCATAAAGTCTCATGGATTTCTCCATCCATCTCTACGTACTTGAACGTCGACAAATGGCTGACGAATATGTCCTCTTCCCCACAGACTGTGATGACCTGGCCGTCAACCACGTATTTAAGCTTCTGATGTAGGGTTGAAGTAAAGGCCCCAGCAGCATGTATCCACGGCCTTCCCAACAAACAGCTATAGGCAGGCTGGATGTCCATGACATAGAAAACACTTTTGAAGACTTGAGAGCCTATCTTGACGGGCAGCTCAACCTCTCCAAAAACTGATCTTCTCGAACCATCAAAAGCCTTAACAATCAGATCGCTTGGCCTCAGGATTATCCCATCAACATTTAGCTTCATCAGTGCCTTCTTCGGAAGCACATTCAAGGAATAGCATGTGTCTACAAGTACATGAGACAGCACAGCGCCCTTGCACTCCATCGTGATGTGTAGTGCTTTGTTGTGGTTTCTGCCCTCTGACGTTAGGTCTCTGTCAGTGAAGCCTAGGCCACGGCTTGCATTGACGCTTCCTACAACAGCCTCAAGTTGGTTGACTGTGATCTCCTGAGGAACGTCAGCCATTTGCAGGACTTTCAGTAAGGCCTCTCGGTGTGCGGGAGAGCACATCAGCAGTGACAAGATGGATATCTTTGAAGGCGTCTGGTTCAGTTGATCAACCACCTTGTAGTCACTATTTTTAATGATCCTCATGAATTCTTCGACCTCTTTTTCAAACGTACCTTGCCCAGCAACAGGAGTAGTTCATTCATCATTCACAACATCGAAAGCTTGGCATAAAGTCTCATGGATTTCTCCATCCATCTCTACGTACTTGAACGTCGACAAATGGCTGACGAATATGTCCTCTTCCCCACAGACTGTGATGACCTGGCCGTCAACCACGTATTTAAGATTCTGATGTAGGGTTGAAGTAACGGCCCCAGCAGCATGTATCCACGGCCTTCCCAACAAACAGCTATAGGCAGGTTGGATGTCCATGACATAGAAAACACTTTTGAAGACTTGAGAGCCTATCTTGACGGGCAGCTCAACCTCTCCAAAAACTAATCTTCTCGAACCATCAAAAGCCTTAACAATCAGATCGCTTGGCCTCAGGATTATCCCATCAACATTTAGCTTCATCAGTGCCTTCTTCGGAAGCACATTCAAGGAAGAGCATGTGTCTACAAGTACATGAGACAGTACAGTGCCCTTGCACTCCATCGTGATGTGTAGTGCTTTGTTGTGGTTTCTGCCCTCTGACGTTAGGTCTCTGTCAGTGAAGCCTAGGCCACGGCTTGCATTGACGCTTCCTACAACAACCTCAAGTTGGTTGACTGTGATCTCCTGAGGAACGTAAGCCATTTGCAGGACTTTCAGTAAGGCCTCTCGGTGTGCGGGAGAGCACATCAGCAGTGACAAGATGGATATCTTTGAAGGCGTCTGGTTCAGTTGATCAACCACCTTGTAGTCACTCTTTTTAATGATCCTCATGAATTCTTCGACCTCTTTTTCAAACGTACCCTGCCCAGCAACAGGAGTAGTTCATTCATCATTCATAACATCGAAAGCTTGGCATAAAGTCTCATGGATTTCTCCATCCATCTCTACATACTTGAACGTCGACAAATGGATGACGAATATGTCCTCTTCCCCACAGACTGTGATGACCTGGCCGTCAACCACGTATTTAAGATTCTAATGTAGGGTTGAAGTAACGGCCCCAGCAGCATGTATCCACGGCCTTCCCAACAAACAGCTATAGGCAGGTTGGATGTCCATGACATAGAAAACACTTTTGAAGACTTGAGAGCCTATCTTGACGGGCAGCTCAACCTCTCCAAAAACTGATCTTCTCGAACCATCAAAAGCCTTAACAATCAGATTGCTTGGCCTCAGGATTATCCCATCAACATTTAGCTTCATCAGTGCCTTCTTCGGAAGCACATTCAAGGAAGAGCATGTGTCTACAAGTACATGAGACAGCACAGCGCCCTTGCACTCCATCGTGATGTGTAGTGCTTTGTTGTGGTTTCTTCCCTCTGACGTTAGGTCTCTGTCAGTGAAGCCTAGGCCACGGCTTGCATTGACGCTTCCTACAACAGCCTCAAGTTGGTTGACTGTGATCTCCTGAGGAACGTAAGCCATTTGCAGGACTTTCAGTAAGGCCTCTCGGTGTGCGGGAGAGCACATCAGCAGTGACAAGATGGATATCTTTGAAGGCGTCTGGTTCAGTTGATCAACCACCTTGTAGTCACTCTTTTTAATGATCCTCATGAATTCTTCGACCTCTTTTTCAAACGTACCCTGCCCAGCAACAGGAGTAGTTCATTCATCATTCACAACATGCTTTCCTTTGGCTCTGGACGAAGCCTCCGCCTCGGGATCCCCTCTCAGCACAGGAGGAGCGAACAAACAACCACTTCTGGTGAAACCCCCAACTCCTCCGACATTCTTCACAGTCGGGTCTTCAGCAACAGCTTTGCTCTCAATCTTCTGTCCAGCTACATATACATCTGAACCATAATGCCAGGGAATGGCTTTATCGTCTGTGTACGGCACTGGCCCAGGTACGGTTATAGTCACGAGACTAATCTGAGGAGCATAGATTGTAATCGGCTCTCTTCTGACAGGCATGTCGGCTTCATCATAGAAAATAGTAATGGTTTACACATCATCATCCTCATCATTACCCACTTTACTGAACTGCAAGGATCCATCATCAATCAAACCTTGCAAACCCATCTTCAGCTTCTCACAGCCATTCACAACATTCATACAGTCTTCACAATCAAGACAGCAACCAGGGAAAACTTGACCATTCAGCAGTCTTTCCTTCACTACCCTCAAGGGAGTCTTCACTTCATCGATACTCAACACCAGACTCAACTTGTCACCACCCTCAACAGCATTGACTCTTGCCCCTCCATGATTCGGCATAGGGTTCGAGTTAACATTCGGCGGCAGTGCAAATTTGATTGCCTTAGAGTCTACAAGATCCTGAACCTTGTGATACAAAGCCCTGCACTTCTCAGTCGAGTGCCCGGGTACTCCAGAGTGGAAAGCGCATTGCGCGTTGACATCATAACCCATTGGAAGCTCTACAGGAGGTGGGGGTGCCAAAGTCCTCAGTTGAATTAGGTTCAAATCCAGCAGTCTTGGAAGTAAGGCAGCATAGGTCATAGGGATAGCCTCAATCACCCTATTAGCCGGGCGAGTTGGCCTTGGCTGATACGGTCTCTGCTGATAGTTGGTACGAGGTTGTTGTTATTGCTGATGTTGTTGTGGAGGAGGTAGCATCTGTTGTACGGGAGCTGTAGGAATTGTGACAATAGCCACATGTTCATAAGGTCTTCTGTAACCACGGCCCCGGCCTCGGCCAAATACAACGTTTGTTTCGCCTTCTCTTCTTCTAGGAGGTCCACTGAAAGCTTTCCTCGCACCATTAGAGCTGCTAGCATTAGGATCTTGTATCTTCCCCATCTTCAGCAATGTTTCAACTCTTTCTCCAGCAATAACAATATCGTTGAATTTAGTAGCAGAACTAGACGCCAGTCTTTCAAGAAAAACACCCTGCAGAGTACCCATAAATATGTCAAATCCCAAGGAGCTCTGGGACTGAATAACTCTGATTTGCTCAGCCATCTCTTCGAACCTCTTGTTCATCTCTGCTCCCTGACCTTCAGCTTCATCAAGTAGAGTGAACTGGTCGTCATGATTATCCATCTGAATGTTATTCAACCCATCATTGATTATTGTCACTCCTGGTTGTGCAATAGGAATTTCAACCTGACGTGCGCCCGCACCGGTACGATTGTCAGTAGCAGCAGCAACAGTGTTCCTGGGTTGACTGTTCTCAATCATCTCCCGCAGACGCTCTTGGTTTTGCCCCATGCCGACCATCACTGTCATAAAGTTATCCATTCTCAGTCTCAAATCTGCCAAGTCCGCTTGCATCTGGTCCATGGCTCGTTCTCTGTTAATCTTGGTTGGATATCTGTGCACTGCTGGTTGTTCCCGAACTTTACGGGGAGCTATAGTGCCTGAAACACAAAACACATTAGTAACTGAGACACTACCTGCAAAACAACAAACAGGTTATATGTATGCAATGCAGTTGTTTATGTTTCCAATCCCAGGTCATTCATGCCCCGATTCTAGTATTTAACAAAGAAAACCAGATGGGCATTGATCCTCGACTTTCAGAAACCTTCGCGAAACACCACATTCAAACCATAACAGCAAGCAAACCAAGAATTAATGGAAAAAGCCATAACATAAATCAGCCTATTAGGCAAATAAAACAGAATTCCCCGTAGGGTACAAGTTCTTACAAAGGAAAAACAAACAGCTAGGACTCCTACAACATGCATGTAGGTAATCTAGATACAAGAAAAGCAAACTAAGAAGCAAAACCACCGCCTGAGGACCCTGAAGCTCCATCACTAAACCCCACATCAGACCTGACCTTCTTGACTCCAGCCATCAACTTGAGGTCTTCAATCTCTTTAAGTGCTGCTTCGAGAGCTTGCTGACTATCTGCTAGCTGCTGGGTCTTCTCTCTGCGAATCTTATGGACTTGCTCCACCTCTTCTTTTTTGTAGGCCATCTGCACTTCAAAGAATTCTTCTTTTTCATTATATTGCTTCAGCTCTTGCTCTCTCTGTCCCCGCAACCAGACAATAGACTAACGAGCATCTTTGAGGATCTTTGAATTCTTCTTGCGCTCAGCTTCTCTTTGGGCTTCCATCATCCCTAACCTGTGGAAATGGGCTTCTCTACCTGCAAAGTCCTTCTCCTTGGCCTCCAAGGTAGTCTGTATATTCAGCAACTTCTCTTCAGCTTCAATCTTGGCCCTGTTGGCTTGGTGGTACAGGCTTACCATCTCAGTATTTTCAACTCTAACTGCATGTAACTGGGCTTCCAACTTCTTGAACTCCTCCAAAGACACAGTATCAATGGACTCAGCAACTGGAGGAACTGGTGATGAGAATGGCAACAAAACTCTTCTGGATATGTCCTTCAACCAAGCTTCATACTCTGGGAATGTCTAATTGTTGCACTTTCCGAAACTAGCTATCCCTTCTCCCTTAATACACTTCCAAGCTCCAGCAACCTTCCTCACCAAGGGCATATTGTCTTTCACTGGGAAGTAGAAAATAGGAGTCAGCTTCAATTCTTCTGGCACCTCTCTCAAGGCATATCTCAATTGTCTTCTTAACAAGATTGGATTGTAATTAATCCCTCCAGTTACTCCCAACAAAGGTACACTAAGATAACTTCCGCAGCTAGTGATGAAACGTGCACCTTGCAACCTTTGAGTAAACCACCTGACATCCTTGGCAAGCAACTTTTCCAACTTCTGAGCCCATACCAAGGTGTGGTCACTAAACACTCCCGTACTAGGCAAATGCCTCATGAACCACATGTGAAATAGAGGAGCACAACAACGGACCAAACCTCCCCTCTTCTTCTCAGTTTTGTAGTGAACTGAGTAATACAAATCCCCGAGCAAGGTAGGCACAAGATTCTTCAGCAAAAAGAGATGTATGGCATTCATATCTATGAACTTCTCCATATCAGCAAACAAGATAATGCCATAGATAGAAAGAGCCAAGATAGCACAGACAACATCCCATTCTTCCTCAACAGCTAACTCTTCCGCCTTCTTCACCAGAGCCTCCAAAGAAAACCCAGGCACACCTCCTTTAATGATGGTCAAAGACTTCACATCAGAAGGGCTCAAATAAAAAGCCTTAGCAATAGCCTCAGGTGCAGGTCTACTCATCTCGACATTGAAAGGAACCTGGTCTCGAACCGGCACACCCAGGATTAGAGCATACTCCTCCAGCATAGGGCCCAACTGAAAATCAGGAAACATGAAGCAACGGAGCTGATGATCATAATACTGAAGCAATGTATGAATGGCACTCCTCTCGGAAGGATCTAGCTCTACCACCACATCAAGAATACTCCCATAGGCTTTCCTGAATCTCTCCACCTGGTTTGGTGTAATCAGCTTTACCATCTTCTTCAACAGGCCAACCTTGGTGTCAAAGAACTTGAAGTGAATATTCTGCTTGCGAGGATCTTCCATTGTTGAAGAGGATACCAGAACCGGAAGCAGAGATATGAACCTGTGAATGAAAAACAAAACATGATTAATGATGCAATGATGCAATGCAGATGCAAATGCAAAGACATATGGTCATATGGGACTGTCTGGAATCTGGACACTGACAAGGGCCCCTCTGAATAACTGGCAAACCGAAAGTCCACTGAGTCACACTCTCTGATAATCACAACTCCCTGAAGAATATCTCAGGACCACAGTATCAAGAATACCAGAACAAGAAAACCAGAATTCCGGAACCACAGTAACTGAATCAGAACATGGAACTGTACTGGTAACAAGGGTATGATGAGGTCAAGGGTTCCTGCAAACCTGTAAACCCCTTCCCAATCTCACAGGTGTGCTCCGGGTCAAACATCACGGACTCTCAAAGCCGAATAGCAATAATACTTTCACCATTTCTGAGAAATGGCTCATGACCAAATCAGGGAATCGGTTAGGCATTATGTACTACGCAGGGAGGCCTCAGCTGAGTCCGGGAAAAACAAGCATCCCTTATAAGTCCCCAACTTCAAGCGCTGAAATCGAGAAACAATAGTACATTCAGCCCGTAGGATACAGTACTAATGTCATACGACCAGATGCTTTGACTGAGTTCCTATAAGAGAACCAGGCCATCCTATGCAAGTCCCCAGTGGAACCTCGGGTGCGAATGGGTTTGCCACAAAATGTGGTCTGCCACTTCCACCACTGGAGAGGGTTGTTTCCACAAAGGTTCTCAATGATCGGTCCCCAGATGCACATAACTATCAAGGTCCTATCCCGAAGTGGAGGAAATCCCCACACAAGATATTTCCAAGACGGTCGCAATCTGGGCGTGAAACACATCGCCACTCATCATGTCACATGCGAGTACAATATGTCCACTCTAGTCCTAGGGTGCACTCAAGCCGGGTACTTGGCTTATCTCTCAGAAACAGTATCACCCGAGCCCACCAAACAGAAAACCAGTCCAGACAATCCAGTATGATATATGATGCGGAAAATAAATACTGAAAACTGTAAATAAAGCTGTAAATAAAGTTGTAAACAACAACAATAAAATACAACAAACCACAGCAAACAAACATCACCCAATGAAACAGCAACACACAAGCGCTAGGAGAGACTCACAGGGGAACCAGAGATTCTGGGTTCGGTCCCCAACAGAGTCGCCAGCTGTCGCTCCCCGGATTTCCATCCTGGTACAAACGCGAAAGTGGCGCGGAAAAAGAATAGAGTCGCCAGCCAGGCATTTTTATCCCGAAGAAAGGGAATGGTAATGCTGCATAAACGAGAAGAAAGAAAGAGGAATGACACAGGTCCTACGAACCAAAGAGTCTGAGCTCGGGAGTCGGTTACGACCTGGGAAGGTATTAGCACCCAGACCGTCCGCCGTACCCGACGGGATCCACGCTTGCAAAAGAAACTATTTCAAAGGGTGAGGGTATGAAAACTGCAGCAAAAGAAATGAAAATGAAAAGAAACTGGAACTGGAAAAGAAATGAAATAAGAAACAAAGAGAAAAATGTAGGGAAAATAAAGATTGTGCTCAAACGGGCCCTACCCCGCTGCCTACGTACCTCATCAGGATAATGAGGATCAGAGACGCCGTAGTTCCCCTAAATAGGGGTAGCAAAGGAAAATTGCTTGTGAATTAAGGCTTGAACTTCCTATGCCATTGCTCAGGTGTTGCAGACTCGGACGACGAGTGCGTAACCGTCTTGCAAGATGACAAGTAGGAGCAAGTTCGCGTACGGAGCGAATGAGATGAGAAAAGAATTCCCGAAGGAAAGACGCTTATTGTTTGTTTGGTGTTTTTTAGAAGCTTTTATGAGTGAAAATTTGCATAGGTAAGTGTACCTAAGTCTTACTCAATGGGATGTGTACATCTCACATCATCCCGAAATGGAATGCGCAAGAGGCACACCTATCTATGGAGGAAATCCCCAAAGCTAGTCCCACAAGTGAAGGCTTAAGCACACTGGCCTATTACCATTATTAAGTATTTTTGTGGTTTTTTTGTTAAGAAGTGTTTTTTAAGCTTTTCTTTGTGAGGTACTCATGCTAAGACCTATCCACCACGAGGGATAACTCACACCTCGCCCCGAAACGGAACGCGTGCAAGTATCTCATAGCAAAGTCTCATGTCACATGAAAGTACTCAACCTTTATTAAGTGAATTAGAATTAAATTGGAAGATGAGAAGAGAGAGCACCAAAGGATCACAAAGGAAAAAAATTCTAAAGGGGGACTAAAATAATCCTAAGTGTTAACATGCATGGATGTCCTAAGGGTTAGTGAGGTTTCTATCCTAAGGAAGAAGAGAAGAAGAAGATAGAAGAAGGGATGAGAAAGGCCTAAGCCCAACAACAAAGGGTTAGTTCACATAAACATAAGAGGAAGATGAGAATTGGAGATGTGGAACTCAATTCCCACATCTCACACTTACCATAGCCCCTACAAGGTTAGTATGCACAAGTGAAATAAAATGAACATGATAACATTCTAACATCAAACAATCAGAAGTGACATGATATGAACAAATTCTCAATGCAAATGCAACTCAAATAAATGAGGAGAAGAGACTTATGACTCAAAAGGATGCAACATGAATACATATGAAGACAAATTCACACTTATGGAATATGCAAAGCAAAATGCACAAAATAAAAACCCAAGACTCACAACCAGAATCAAAACAAGATGAATAATGGCTTAAGAAGCCAACAAGATGAAGAGAAACAAGATACAAGACCAAACAATGCCAAATGGGAGCAAGAGAAACCAAAAGATGAAGTTAAAACACTTAAAGAATCAAATGACTTAAAGAAGAAGCAAACACAAAATTTCAGAAGACACAAGATCCAACCTAAGACCAGGAAGGTACCCACACCCCAAAGGAACCCCAAATGAGAAGAAAAAGAGGGCACAAGTGCTTTTGTAGGCTTATGAGAGACTTAAAGGTTCAAAAGAAGCAAAACGGGACAAGGTTCAAGATAAAATCCACAATAAAACAACCAGCCATCTAAAAATTCCACAATTGAAACCAAATGATCTTCAAACATGTTATATCAACCAGCCAAAAGGATTTGCAAAGATTCAGAAAAGAACTAAGTTAAATGGAGGCAAGAACACAAGTTAGGACAGAAAAATTACATCACAAGATACCAGACCAAAACTAAATAAATAAGTTTCTAAAAATTCAGGGAAAACTCACATTAAAAGTACCAGATCTTAAGAACACAAAGCAAAAAGAATGGGATCAAATATCCAAATATTGAAGACTATGGAAAATAAACAAGGCAGACTGGTCAAGAAAGGCTTAAAAAGAAGCTATGAGCAATGGTGAATTAATTCTGGCACGTGGTTTAATGAAAAAAATAAAATAAAAATATGACAAAAAACTAGAGACTCAAAAGAACATTCAGGATTTTTTTGGGAATTTTTACGTGATTAAAACTATTATACGAATTTAAATGGAACTGAATTGAAGAAAATACAATTGAAGAAAAAGAAAATAAATGAAATAAAAGAACATAAAAAAAGAAGCATTATGGGACACGTGGCGCGCTGTGAGGCCTAGGATTGCAGATCCGATGGCTGATGTTCATCTTCTCCAATAAAATTCTGAATTAATTACAAGACAAATTCCGGTGACCGGAGACCAAATCGGAAGCAAAAATTCATCAAATAATGCAAACCAATAGTCCAAATTGACTAACTCAACATCACTAAATCCAAATATGACATCAAAAATAGCTAAAACTCAAAGGATCGGCCGGATAGAAGCAAAACAACATTGAACATCAAACTTTAAATGCACATAACTCATGATATAATGCACCAAAATCAAATCTACGAAGTGCAGCATGATCAGGGAAGAACAAGGAACATAAATCAACCATAAAATTCCATTTCCAGAACAAAAAGTTTCAAGCCATACCTGAGATGGAGATCTCGAAATGTTGAAATAGAAAGCCAAATAATCCGTGCAAATCACTCCTCTTACTCCTTAGATGCAAAATAAATGCATCTAAGGTCTTGAAATAGTGTAGATCTGAAGTTTCAACACAAGAGGCTTTGAAACGGTGAACCTCAAATTTTGTGATCTAAGCTTGAATGAGTGGATGATTCTTGATCCAGATGATTCAATGATCAAGAATATGGAAGAGATTTGTGGATAATGTGAAGGAATCAAGAGGTATGAAGCAAAATGCAAGAATGCAAGAAGGTTGAGAATGAGAGAATGAGGGAGAATTCAGATCTGGTTTTTTGCTTCTTTTTCTTTGTTGTGATGTTTAGAGTGAGTGCTGAAAGTGTGATAGAATTTGCACGAAAATTGAATGAGAAAAGTGTGAATTAGCAAATTGCGCACTTAGTGAGATATGCATGCTTCCCTCATGCTTCCTTGGGCTTCTCAGCAAGTGCAAGTTTCAATCTCCACCCTTGATCCAAATCCATTAACTCCTGGCCCTTAGATCAAACCTTCACACTTGATTCATGAATTTTGCAAATTGGAGTGTTTTGGAGGGAGTTTTCAAAAGTATATGAAAATGACTATTTTTTTTGGAGCAAATTGGTCTTAAGGAAATGTATTTAAATTTAGAAACAAGTTTGGGCCTGAACCAATTCACAAAAATCAAGATTGGAGCCTTCTTGCACATGATGCACTTTTGGAAAAGTGATTTTTTGCCCTTGGGAGTGAAATTTTCGAATGGCCTACAAGGAGATTGGTAAATCCGGTGAAAACTCACTTGTACTTTTTAAAAATGGCAGCCCTTACTCTCCAACTTTTATGTTTGACTTTGGTCCATTCGGAGAATTTTTGATCATGTTAAGGCCACCTGAAGATTAGGGCCAAAGTTGCCAAATTTGCCAAATTTCAAAAACCAACTTTGTAAATTTTTTGCAAAACCCCTAAAATCTCCATGATTCTTGAACTTTAGGCATTCCAAACCTCTTATAACATTGTAAGGACCCCTCTTGGCCAAAACAATTTGGGTTGGACCCTTTGAAATTGCACAGTTGACTTTTTTAGGGATCTGTTGACTTTTTCCTTCATCTGCAAGCAACTGAGGCATTGCCTGACTTCCACATGGAGTTTTCTCATGAAATTTGACACATAGGATCATCTTAACATTTATAAGACTTGGCTCACAATAAATGGCCAAAGTTGTAAGGTCTTGATGCTTGAATTCCAACCCCTAATTTGGGTGCACTGCATAGGAGCTTTGCCTTGTCCTGAGATCTCTGATGATCATATAATCTTCTGAGCTTTTGCCAATGGACTTGATCTTGTAATTCGAGTGTAGACTCACCACATAACTTGTACAAACTCATTGGGACCCTTGTCATGGCTTGAAAGGCTTCAAGGAACTCCACAGATGACCATATGCTTAATGCTAGGACATGAGGGATGTTATGCTTCATCTTTCTATGATATGATGCTGAGGAAATGATATGAGTATGATGCATATGATGTGATATGATGCTTAAAAGAAGAGGGCAAATTTGGGGTGTTACACCCGACAGTCGTCCTCTGCTCGACGGTCGTCCTCCGTCGCCCGCACTTTATAATCATACTTTACTTTCTTTTACAATCTATATCCCTTTTCTTCTTCTCCCTAGTGAGTGCAAATTTTGGATTGTCTTTGGTATTCAACCACAAGTTATCTTGTTTGTCTGTTGAGCCAGGTGCTTACATCCTACACAGCTAACTCATGCTTGAATAGGGGCAGCTGTAAACACCCCAAATTTGCCCTCACTCATTTCACCATGGCTTGTGATTCTTTCCATTTGCTTAGTTAAATCATATCATCTCATATTACATTTTTGCTTCACTGCATTGGTTCAAAGTCATCTGCATCTAGGGTTTGTGATCTGAGCAATTCCTGAGCTATTTGAGCCACTCCAAAGGTCTTCAGTCATCTCAAGATGTTCCATGTATGTTCAAGCATCATATTATATCCTCCCAAGATCAAGAAAGTCAGAAAATCACAAGAACTGAGAAAGGCATGGAAGCAGAGCCAAGTTTAACTGCACAGATGACCTAAAATTAGGGTTTTGGTTTCAGAGGCCATAACTCCAAATTTTTTGGTCATTCTTGTTTCTATTGGTCTCTATGTGTTATAAGGATCCTACACACCAATTTTCATGAAGAAATTCAATGGGGAAGGCATCTGATCAATAAATGACTTCTTGAACAAGTCAGTGCAAAATTAGGGCATCTGAGGCCCCCAAACATCCAACCAAAGGGTCTTCTCCATCATTTTGGGTGTATATGATCTTTATTTGATCTTAGAAGAAGTTAGGAGTTCACAAAATTGAAGAATTTCAAGTCATTTGCAAAGTTGCCATTTTGGGAAAGTGACTTATAATGCAAACTTGCCATTTTGGGAAAGTTTTTCAACCTCCTCTTTTTGATTAAAAAATTCTTCAAATGAAAAATTCTTGGTCATGAAAGCTGTAGATTGGATCATTCCCTTTTCAAAAAGTACAAGAACTTGATCTAATTCATCATAGAACTCAAGATATGGCCTTGCAAAATTGGGAAAAATCACAAAATTTCACTTATGTACCAAAGAGGGAAACTTGCAAAAACTCTTGTCAAACCAATTTGTGACTTCAAAATGACTTCTAACCATTACACAAACATCACACATGACCTATAATTCAGAATTGCCCAAGGAATTCTCAAGTTTCATGCCTTGATCATCAATTATTTCAAAAGGGGCCAAAACTTCATGAAATTGCAAAATGATACACAACCTTTCATACACTTGCTGAATTGCCTCAAAACCAATTCCATAGACATCCTTGATCCTTGCTGAACCAGACACCCTATTGTACCACCTCTGAACCAGCCCATACCTCAAGGACAAAAACTTTTGACTTTTTGGCAAGAAGCCCATACCAATCAGTTGCAGCCACCACCCACTCTCTGGCCTATCACTACTTGTTATGTGGATCAAACCCAAGACATAACACACAACATTGCAGCCTAACACTTCAGATTGCTCAGCATACACAAAATCACTCCAACTTGCAAGAGTTTTCGAAACTCATAGCTCAGCCAACAAATCTCCAAACTTTTTCCACCATTCAACTCCACATTCATCACTGATCATTTCCCACCCTTCATTTTGCTTTGAAACACCCCATATCAAAAACACGATTTTTACATTCCTTGACCTGAGCTTCAGCCAACTGCACATAGAGGCCACATAAACTCCAACCAAGCATTGCAAACTCTTGAGGGAGATCATTGGAGGGGTTTTGAAGCAGAGAAACAGCCAGACAATGCCATTTTCGAAAGCTTCAGTTTAGGTAACCTCAAGAACAAATTTTCCAGAAATGATTTCTTAAGTTCTTAGATTGTTCTCCATGCTTCACTGATCACACTTCACCTTTTGGTTTTGAAAATGATTAAGTTTTAAGCATGTATGAAGTTTCTGAAACTTGTTTAGAATGGGCTGGGGATCATTTTTGGCTGAATCTTGTTTAGAATGGGGTGGGGATCATTTTTGGAGAGTTTGGTGGTTTGATTTTACGGATTGAGTGAGATAGCAAGAGTGGATGGCCGGAGAAGATGACCGGAACACTGTTCCGGTCACCTGAAAGTCATTAGGGTTCAGATTAGGGCTTTAATCATAATTAGCGTAGTTTGAATGTCAGCCATCCAGATGCGCGCGGAGTCAATTCCCTCCAATTTGACTTTAAACCTCAGCCCTAGGATTAGCTGACTTTCCCCTTTTTCTCATTTATTTAATATTTATTTCATTTGTTTCTATTTTATTTGCATGAATTTTTAAAAATAGTAAAACACTTTCAAAATTTTTTATTTTTTGCATCATAACTTTAAATGTTTTTCTCATTCTGAAAATATTTTTATTTTTATTTTTTGCATTAAAAAATATTTTTAAATCATTTAAATGATTATTTTTAATTAGTTAATGAGAATTAATTAATTAAAAATACATTTAGGTATTTAAAAATCACAAAAAAATTCAGAGGACATTTTCAAACATTTACAAACATTTACAAACTCACAACACAAATTTATTTTTGTTTTTGATCATACTTTGACAATTTTCATTTGAATTAGGGTTCTTTAATTTGAATATTTTTAACCCTAACTTCAAAAATTCATAACTTTTGATCCAAGTTGAGTTTGTGAATGGTTCTTTTTGCATTGTGTTATACATTCTTTCAAGCATCTAAAAACATTTTTGTTTCATTTTTATCTTTCATTTTCCATTTGTTTGGCATTTTCCCTTTTGGATCACCCTTAAAACCCTAGCAAACTTAGAAAAATCATAAGTCCTTTAGGGTTTAGCTTCTGACCTTCCCCTTTGGGTAGTGAACTTGTATAGGTTTAGGGTATCTTTGATCCCATTTTCAATTTCTTATCTCATGTTTTGCTTCTGATTTTTAATTTTGCATTGCATCTTGTACATAAACCCTAATCTTTGCCCTCACTTGCATCCATCTTACACATGCTTGCATCCATGAACTTGCCATGACAATTTGTGCATCCACATGACATATAAGACATCCTAGGACACATTAGAATCATGTTTGATCATTGCATCATCCATTTTCCATGTTATGCATCCATTGCATTTCATAAGTTTTCATGAACTTTCATGCTTCCTTTCATGTCTCATTTGGATCTTCATTACTTGTATGATCATCCATATATCTTGGTATGCTTTTGTATCATCCCATAGCATCATTAGCATCATGAACATGCTTCTGATTTTGGTTTGCATCCTTGCATCTCATCTCATTCTCATTTCATTCCATTTCCTTTCAAAAACTTTTCAGGTGGTAAGTTACTTTGAGAAGTGAATTTGCCTTCACTTCTCATAATCTCTTCTCATATCTCATGCATTCATTGCTGCATTTTGTATTTGTATTAGAGTGAGCTTGCTCATTCATGCTCCTTCTCCACTTTCTTTCTTCAAGCAACTTATCTTCTTAAGTGAAGTAAGTTGTCTTGCTTCTTGCTGCTTCTTTTCCTTCCATCCTGCTTCTTCCTTGGTGGCTCTCTTGAAGATCTTCTTGCAAGCTTCATAAACCCTACGAACACCCAAGCATGATCACAATTAGGGTTTGATTAGTCCCCCCATTAGTTTTACCTTTGTGTCATCTTTGAGTCTTCTCTTCTCATCTCTTAATCAAGGACTAAACCCTTAAGGTTTTAAGACTTTGTGATTAGGGTTATGCCTGTATCCTTCTATTAGGATGGAGTGTATAACTTTAATCCTAAGTGTTAAACCCTTAATGTGTTTAAATCCTTTAATCAATCCATCTAATAATCACTAAGACATCAAGCTTGTAACTTGGGACTTGCATTAGGGTTCTAATTCTTCCTTAAGTGTTTAAGAAGGACTAACCCTAGTGTTAATGGACAAGTCCCCCTCAAGTTGTCTTACAAACCATAACATTCACTTCTTAATCTTACCATTAACTAAAATCCACTTTAATAAAGGCTTGTTTTGTCATGAGGTTAATCCCTAATCATGGATTAAGTTGAGGAGCCTTTCTCAGCTTAAATGTTCTCATCTATTATCCTTCTATTAGGATAGTGTAATGGGTCCATTAAATCCTTGATTATGGCTTAAACTCATTACTTAACACACAAAAAAAACTCCAAAAACATCTAAATAAATGCAAGTAGGATAATGATTTTAATCCTACATCATGGTGACAAAGTGTGAGGTGTTTACTTCATACTTAAGGTATTCTCATTACCCCTAATCAGAGGGAGGATGTAATGAGTTTACTAACCCTTGGTTTAGGCATAAGCTCATTTTCTTCTGACAAACACAAAAGGTAATAAAAGACTGAAAACACCAAAAACAAACAATAATCGTCTCCTCCGGGATTCCTTTCTCACCTCATTTATTCACAAACGAGAACTTGCTTCTTCCGTCTAATGCAAGATAGTTAGCACCTGAGCCAGACAGGTCATACACTTGAGCATAGACAAGTAAGAAGTTCATAAGTCAATATATCTTTCATTCTCTTTGAGTCGAACTACGGTGTTCTGACTTCCTCATTGCACAAGAGGATACGTAGGCATAACTTAACAGTTATCGAACAAAAGTCTCTGTATATCCTACCTCTTCTAGTTGTGTTCTTTAAGCCTCATAGTCTTGAGCTTCATACTCTTTTCTTACACTGACACTCTTTCACTTCACTTCACATTTCTCTTACACTAACACTTGCACTTTTTTCCAGCTTTTGTACACAAAATATCACTGACACTACCCCTTCAAGCACAAACTTTCAAGCGTGGATCCTGTCGAGTACGGCGGACAATCTGGGTGCTAATACCTTCCCAGGTTGTAACCAACCCCCTTTCTCAGTTTCTCTGGTTCGCAACTGTCTTATCCATATCTTTCTAGGTTTATGCAGCATTACCTTTCCTTCGGGATAAAAATGCCTAGCTGGCGACTCTTTTCATTTTCTCCTTTCGCCGACAGTTCGCGCTTGTACTGAGATGCAAATCTTTGGGAGTGACAAAAGTCTATGTGAATGTTTGTCTCAAGGTCTGAAGCTTGAAAATGTGTCTATGGTTACTAATACTCCTGTTAAGATCACTTCTAAGGGTCTTGTGAGGATCACTTCTAAAGGTCCTGTGAAGATTACTACTGAGCCAAGAGTGGCTCCCCTGATTTTTACTACTCCGGGTCTAATTCTATATTCTTCTGTCAAGGCTATCCCATGGAATTATGGTTCTAATGTTTATATACATGGTGTCAAGCAAGAGCCTCTAACTGATATACCTGCTGCAGATACTAATCCTGATATTGACAATATTGTTGGGACTAGTAAGGTTACTAGGAGTGGAAGAATTTTCTCTCTAGAAGACACTTCAAAGACTCCTGCTGCTCCAACTCGTATTTCTAACTCTGGGCCAAATACTGAAGCTCAGGGCAAAGGACCATTGATTGAGCCTATTCAGGTTGAAACACCGATTATCGAAGATCTCTCTAAGCATATGGAAGAAGTACTAAAGATCATCCACAAGATTGATTATAATATAGTTGAACAATTTGGGCATACTCCCTATAAGATCTCTATGTTGTATCTGTTGTTATACTTTGAAGCCCATGCTAAGGCTTTGGTAAAATTCATGAAGTCCGCTGATGGGAAAATAGCAAGTGTACTATTTTTTGCCCACTGTAGTAATAATAGGGAAATTCCACGAATATCGATCTCGCTGACTGCGTAGCGGATTAGGTTATTTAAACTGTTTAAATTGAACAAAAGTTATTGGGGGTTGGTTTCATAAACTCTAAATATTGTAAAATAATTTACGAACATAAAGTTATAGGAAAAATAACAGGTATGATAAATATGAGAATTATACTAGGGAAGGTGTATGAGAATACTTATAATGACAAATACGTTAATCATTTAAATAGCACTGCAACTAAAACATTGCCGCCCTTTAAGTTTAGTTTTTAAAATATTTCTCTGGAAAAAAACCCTTTGGTATTCCTCCTATACCCCAATTCCTTGGTCGTATAGAAAGAATACCAAGCTATAGATTATCGAAAGTTCTTACGGCTAAAATATGGTATTCCAATTCCTTGGTAATATCCGATAAAAGCGTTTTGATTGAAAAATGTTAACTTCCTGCCTACGATTAACCTAAGATTAAAAACCTTATTTTCCAATTGCGGTTTTTTACATCAAGAACGGATCAATCAACACAATGAAAATTAGAATGCTGTGAAATTCAAATAAAAAGGATCAAAGTCATTACAAGAAATCAGGGACACCCCATAGCATTGGGGGTTTAGCCACTCATGTTCAAAATAATGAAAATCACATACACAAGGAAAAGAGACATTACAATATTCCAAGGATTTGTTGGATCGTCAATTGCTTCCGCTTTTGATCGATCCTTCTTCTCCCGACAATCGCTCGTTCTTTCCCAAGCGTAAAATCCCAAAGTAAAACGTAAAAATGTTTTTCAGATCTACAATCCTAATATCAGATCACCACTTTTCGTTACAAAATGTCCAAACTGCCTTTCGAGATAGCATAAACAAACAAAGAAAATTTTCACTTTCAGTGGTCCTGACACGGGCCGTGTCCTGTGACACGGGCCGTGTCCTGTGACACGGGCCGTGTCCTGTGACATGGGCCGTGTCCTGTGACACGGGTGGCCGTGTCAGGCCACTTATCCTCTTTTCCATGCTCCCATCCTACAGGGGCCCTGACACGGGCCGTGTCCTGTGACATGGGCACCCGTGTAAGGCTTTTGGATGAGCTTCCCATGCTTATAAAATCCTCATATTTTTTGGGCTTCCTGACATGGGTCGTGTCATGTGACATGGGCACCCGTGTCAGGCTTTTACTATCACTCTTTTTCAACCTTTTCTTGCACTCAGGACGTCTACGCAATGGTGTCTAATTGCCAACTTGCTTTTAGCCTGAAAATACATTATCAAAACAGCCAAATCAAATGCACCAATGATAAAAAAACAAAAAAAACATAGAAATACAACTTGCCCGACAAAATAAGCCAACAACTATGAAAATGTAAATAAAAGACTCGAAAACGCACAAAAACATAAGAAACAAATGACTCGAACAACTTGAAATATACAACCGAAAACCACTGATCAAACTCCCATGAGCTTGAACATTTGCTTGTACTCAAGCAAAAAGCTTGCATAAACGCATTCGTCAACCATTTATTGATAAAACTCGCGAGACGAAATGATAATACTTGTACGTGAGTTTTTGTTACAAGTCACCAGACGGGTACTTTTTAGTACTTCTCTCTCAATAAAAGTATCGCACAAACACCTAACTGTGGTAACACCACGAACCTCAATCCTCTTTTTGGTAACCTCTCCGACTATGCTTTGGGCTTAAGTCTTCCTATCAATTTCCCCCCTTTTTTATTCGGACAATCTCTTTAAGGATTTTTGTGATTTTTCATTATATGCACAAGATTTATCAACAAAGAAATGTTTTTTTAGACATCGGGTGAGGGTTACCCAACTTAGAGGGATCGATTGTCTAATTGTCTTTTTTTCGGTGTCTTTTCTCTCTTTTGTTTTTTCTTTTTCTCGATCAACCTTGCACAAACAATTAGTATGGATGAAGCCTGACTGTCATGACAAACTACTAAGGGGATACTTCTCAGATCAAAGTACCATGGCACAAATCTACACATCAGACTCGTCACTTACTCGGAAGATTCAGTGTGTTTGCGTTATACCTCCACATCAAGATTTTTCTAATTTTCTCACTCGGTTCCTTTTCACTCAACTCAATATACTTTCTCCTCAATTCACTCACAAAGCAAAACCTTACTAGCACAATTTTTAAAATTCAACTCGGGGTGTTTTCACAAAAGGCTTCGATCATACTTTCAAACAATTAACACAAATACTTGACAAAAATGACAAAAAACAAACAAACTACAATTAAAACAAACAAAACAGGACATCTAAATAAATACCCCCACACCTTAACTTAACAGTGTCCTCACTGTTGAAGAACTAGTGCAAGAGGTAACACACAATGCCTCACTGAGGAGGAGAAGGAGGAGGATCTTGCAACCTCATCTGATGCAGCCGTTCATTCATCTCACTAATTAACTTTCCTTTACGAATTTGTTCCTTCCCTTGTCGGGTCTGTTCGTCTATTTGCTTTTGCTGCTCACTCTTGAGATAGCACATCTCATTTTGCATCCATTCCCATTCTTCTTTACTCATACTCCATGAACCAGTCTCCTGATTTGTCGAGTTACCAACATGTGGCATAGGAACCTCAGTAGCATGTGGCATAGGAAACTCATCAGCTTGATACCTTTCATCACCATCTGAACCTACAAAATCATCAAACTGCTCTTCGTCTCCCTGCATAGGACTCTCGTACAACCAGTTAGCCTCTTTTTCAATACTAATAAAATCTGGAGCGGGTAGAGCTAACAAATGGTTATTTATACTTACAAAAGAGTAATAATTGTTATAAACATTAATCATACCTTGAGTGGTCAGGGTTTCTAGGTCAATCTTTGTTTTACCTGGTACAATAGTGTCTTCCATTAACAATGGACCGTACCCAAAATGATCAGCAATCTGCGTAATCATCCCCCTACAGAAATTTCACCTGAAGGTGCATTTGCAACGCGCTTCAGGTGATCAGCAGCGAAAGCAACTACATTAATGAGCTCTTTATGTGCCATTCCATAGAGGAAAAACAACTCCTTCTATGTGGCTACCCCAGTGCGATCTCCTATGCCGAAAAGGGTGTAAGCCAAACCCTTTTGGGCGTACCTAAAACACGGGTTGTGAATTCCCGATGCTTTTACTGCCTTTGTAACATAGTCAGATTTACCAGTGATAGCTCTCCAAAAGTCTCCTGCAATAAAGTTTGTTGGGGGGGGGGCTCTAGGTCCGAAACTAGGAACTTTCAGAACCTCTCCCAACTCAGCAACTGACAGCGTATGGTCCGCGTTAAACATGCAGAACTTAATCGTACCAAAGTACTCCAAGGGCCTGACACAGGTGCCCGTGTCAGGGAGCGCAAATTCTGACTTTTGATTTTTGAATTTATTTTCAAAATTCTTGTGTTTTTAATGAGTGGGGCCCCCTAATTTATTCATCTTAACCACCCTTTAAACCACAATTACCACTCTTTATCCTTTCTCTTTAACACACTTATTTCTTCTCCAACTTTTCATCTTTCAACATTCCCTAACCTCCATTGTTTCTCCTCCTCAAAAAGCTACATCTACCCCATTACCCATTCATCAAAACACATCACCCGCTTCACAAAAATTTATCACCTTCCCATTCCGGTAACTTCTACGGTAACATTTTCTTCTAACCCCAAAAATTCGTTTTTGCTTCTTTGTTGTTGTGTGCAGGAACATTATGCCGCCAAGGAGAGACACAGGCAAAGCTGTTGCAGAGCCCTCACGTCCTCGAAAATGAGCGCATAGAATGGCTAATGCTCATGATATTCTGTTCGAGGATGATTCCCACCAAAGAAAATATTCGATGTTAGTAAAGCGTAAGATGAGCCCCACCAGGTGTAACGCCCTGATTCGATAATTCCCATTTTTGTGGAGTCTTTTATTTTGTTTGAATGATAATTGTTTTATTTGTGAAATTATTATGATGATATAATATGTTGATGAATTAATGTGATATGTTGGTGTGATATGTGATTTTACCATTTTGTGAATTTTCGGGTAAAATTGGGTAAGAGGGTATTTTAGACTTTTGTTAAATAGTGATAAGTTAGTATTAGATGGAATTATATTTTTGTGAATAAAATGATAATTGGTGGAAAGAATAGTTAGTAAGGAAATAGAGAGAAAGGAATATAAGTTAGGAGAAAGAGAAAGAAAAAGAAAATAGAAAGAAAAAGAGAAGAAAGAAAGGAAGAGAAGAGAAGAGAAAGAGGAAAAGAAGAGGAAAAAGTTTGGATTCTTCAAGATTGCTCCTAGGAATCGGAATAATCGGGTAAGGGTGATAAACATTGTTATCTTGATATTGTGTATGATTATGTATGTGTTTGGTTGCTTGGGTTTTGATTTTGATGAAATTTAGAGAAGATGAATAGTTAGGGTTTTAGAGAAAATGTGAGAAATTTGTGGATTAATCGGTTAGAAATAGTTATAATCGAAGTATGATGTTAGATACATGTTGTTGATCATGTTTAGTGGAGTATGATTGAGTTTTGGAGTGTTGGGAGTTGACTGTTCGCAACTGAGAAATTCTGGAAATCGCAGTGGTTGCTCAGCGAGCAATCCCTCGCTCAGCGAAAGTTCCAGGGATTTTCTCGCTCAGCGAGCGAGAGGGCGCTCAGCGTGCCTGTAGGGTTTTGAGGAATTTGTGTTTTAATCCATAGTTTTAGTTTTTGTTATCCATTTTAGGCATTCCTTATTGATTCGAAGCTAGAGACGTGTAGAAAATAGTGATGCTAAGAAATGTAATGATTAGCCGATTTTCACCCAACTTTTCCGATAAAACATAAATAAGTCAATTATGGAAATATGGTTTTGATGTGATGTTGTGTGCCCGTGTGGGGTGTGAGAAATCCAGAAACATTGTGTGCCCATGTGGGGTGTGAGTGATGGGTGATTTATTCACATTGATCGTGTGCCCATGTGGGGTGTGAGAGATCGGGTTGTGTGCCCGTGTGGGGTGTGAGAAATCCATAAACATTGTTTGCCCATGTGGGGTGTGAGCAATGGGGAACATTGTGTGCCCAACGAGGAGTTACGTTAGGTAACAAGTGATGATTCCATTTGGTTCCTGAGTGAACTTGCTGAAATGTTGAGCCGGTACCGCATTGCATCTGCATAGAGTCGTGTGTCGGTATCTATGAGTTGCATTTTATCATTTTAATTATGATATTCATAAATTAACATGAATGTGCATATGTTTATTTGGAGTATTATGGAGATGATAATATGTGTGATAAAACATACTTGTTTGTATATATACATGTTTGATATATGTATATGTATATGATTTATACATTTGTAATGTATATGTGTGATTAAACATAGCTAGACGTTTGTTTATGGGGAATGAATAGAATTGATGAATAACCATAAATAATATAAGTTTATGTGAATTAGTGAATTTGTGCATGATGAATACGCTTGAATTGTGTATGTACACATTGTGATGTGTATAGGTGATGAGGGGTGATTTGTGGTGAGAATATGTTTTATATGCATTTTATATGTTGAGAATATATAATTATATGCAATATTATTATGATAATGTTTCTCACCCTTCTGCTGTTTTATGATGCTCTACGAGGCATTGCAGACTAGGATGGTGGAGATCCTTTTTGTGAAGCGAGTCTTCATTTGTTTTGGTCGGTCAGCTCTGATATGTAGCACCGGGTAGTTAGGTTGGCTTAGTGCCATTTTTGTGAATGCATTTGTATATGTATTTTGATGATAAATGTTTTATGTAAACATGGCATTATTTTGGTGATTCAAACTTGTGGATATATTTATGATAAGTATATAAGTTTGAAATTGTTATGTGGTTTCTGCTGTTATTTGAATTAAATGAATATGGGTGTAAGGATGAAATCCTTTGTGTTTGCAAGTTACCCCGTTTGTTGCATATCTTAATGAGCAGGTGTTGTATGTTTTAAATTTTCAAGTATAATGTGGCATTCCTCCTTTTATACCATGTTTCAAATATTATTCTGATGGAATTTTTAATATGTGCCTAAATGATTTAATAGCTTAATTGGGGTATAAAAATGGGGTGTTACATTAAGTGGTATCAGAGCCAGTGTTCGAGTCAGTTGTGTCTGTCTTATTGTTGTTATGATTGACTTTTGTTTAATCTTGTTGTTGTCTTTGGGAATGATCAGAATATGGCTGGTAGAAATGACAATGCATGGCTGCTACTTTGGAAGCAATGGCTAGGGCGGTGCATGGAGCGCCAAATTTGAGTGTGAATGATGAGTTCAGGAAGAATCAACCGCCGATCTACAAAGGAAGATTTGATCCTGATGGTGCTCAGAATTTGTTGAAGGAAATTGAAAGAATTTTCAGAGTCATGGACTGTGCTGAAGAGAGTAAGATGAGGCTTAGTTCTCACACGTTGAAGGAAGAAGCCGATGATTGGTGGGTCGGTAGAAGTCAAGCTCTTGAGGAGGATGATGAAGAGATAACTTGGGAAGTTTTTCATGCTGATTTCTTAGGGAAGTACTACCTTGAGAGTGTGAAGGGAAACAAAGAGATGAAATTCCTTGAGCTGAAGCAAGGTAGTATGTCAGTGGTTGACTATACTGCTAAGTTTGTGGAATTGGTTCAGTTTCATCCTCATTATGCTGCTGCTACTGCTGAGTTTTCTAAGTGCATTAAGAATGAGAATGGTTTGCGTCCTGAGATTAAGCAAGTTGTGGGATATCAGAGGATTAGAAGGTTTTCAGATTTGACAGAATGTTAATAATTTTTGAAGAGTATAGCAAAGCTTGTTCTACACATTATAAGAGTGTGAATGAGAGGAAAGGGAAACAACAAGCTAGAAGTGGACCTTATGTGACACCCGCTGATAAGGTCAAGCATAGGGGAAACTTTGATAAGAGATCTGGTGGAGGGAGTTCTGGTCCCGTTAAGTGTTACAAGTGTGGAGATTTGGGCCATAAGTTTTTTGAATGTGGGAAGAATATTGTGAAATATTCAAACTGTGGAGGTCTTGGACATGCTACTACCGAGTGTAGGAGGAATGTTGTGAAGTGCTTCAATTATGGAGAAGTGGGACACATTAGTACTAAGTGTACTAAGCCGAAGCAAGCTCAGGCGGGCGGAAAGGTGTTTGCATTAGCAGGGAAGGATACTACTAGTGCAAACCGTTTGATTAAAGGTACATGCTTTATTAATAGTGTCGCTCCCCGGATTTCCATCCTGGTACAAACGCGAAAGTGGCGCGAAAAAAGAATAGAGTCGCCAGCCAGGCATTTTTATCCCGAAGAAAGGGAATGGTAATGCTGCACAAACCAGAAGAAAGAAAGAGGAAGGACACAGGTCCTGCGAACCAAAGAGACCGAGCTCGGGAGTCGGTTACGACCTGGGAAGGTATGAGCACCCAGACCGTCCGCCGTACCCGACGGGATCCACGCTTGCAAAAGAAACTATTTCAAAGGGTGAGGGTATGAAAGCTGCAGCAAAGAAAAAAGAAATGGACTGGAAAAGAAACTGAGAAAAGAAATGAATAAGAAATGAAAAGGAAAAATGTAGGGAAAATAAAGATTGTGCTTGAACGGGCCCTACCTCGCTACCTACGTACCTCATCAGGATAATAAAGATCAGAGACGCCGTAGTTCCCCTAACTAGGGGTACCAAAGGAAAATTGCTTGTGAATTGAAGGCTTGAACTGCCTATGCCATTGCTCAGGTGTTGCAGACTCGGACGACGAGTGCGTAACCGTCTTGCAAAGTGACAAGTAGGAGCAAGTTCGCGGACGGAGCGAATGAGATGAGAAAATAATTCTCGAAGGAAAGACGCTTATTGTTTGTTTGGGTTTTTTAGAAGCTTTTATGAGTGAAGTTTGCATAGGTAAGTGTACCTAAGTCTTACTCAATGGGATGTGTACATCTCACATCATCCCGAAATGGAATGCGCAAGAGGCACACCTATCTATGGAGGAAATCCCCAAAGCTATTCCCACAAGTGAAGGCTTAAGCACACTGGCCTATTACCATTATTAAGTGTTTTTGTGGTTTTTTGGTTAAGAAGTACTTTTTAGCTTTTTCTTTGTGAGGTACTCATGCTAAGACCTATCCACCACGAGTGATGACTCACACCTCGCCCCGAAACGGAACGCGTGCAAGCATCTCATAGCAAAGTCTCATGTCACATGAAAGTACTCAACCTTTATTAAGTGGATTAGAATTGAATTTGAAGATGAGAAGAGAAGAAGAACCAAAAGGACCATAAAGGTAAAAGCTAACGGGAAAAGTCTAATCCTAATATTCACATGCTCGGATGGTCCTAGTGTAAACACCCCAAATTTTCCCTCACCCATTCACACCATGGCTTGTGATCTCTTCATGTGCATAAGTTCAATCATGGTATCTCATATTGCATTTTACTTCACTGCAGTGTTTCTATGCCATTTGCATCTAGGGTTTGTGATCTGAGCCATCTGAGCCACTCCAAAGGTCATCAATCACTTCAAAGGGGTCCATGAATGTTCAAGCATCATATTATACCCTCACAAGGCCAAGGAAGTCAAGAAATCACAAGAACTGGGAAAGGTATGGAAGCAGAGCCAAGTTTAACTGCACAGATGACCTAAAATTAGGGTTTTGGTTTCAGAGGCCATAACTCCAATTTTTTTGGTCATTCTTGTTTCTATTGGTCTCTATATGATATGAGGATCATGCATATCAATTTTCATGAAGAAATTCAATGGGGAAGGCATCTGATCAAGAGATGACTTCTTGAGCAAGTCAGGACAAAATCAGGGCATCTGAGGCCCCCAATGACCCAACCAAAGGGTATTCTCCATCACTTTGAATGTGTATGATCTTTATTTGGTCATAGAAGATGTTAGAAGTTCACAAAATTGAAGAATTTCAAGCCATTTGCAAAATTTCCTTTTTGGGAAAGTGACTTGTAATGTAAACTTGCTATTTTGGGAAAGTTTTTCAACCTCCTCAAATTGATTCAAAAATGCTTCAAATAAGAAAACTTTGGTCATGAAAGTTGTAAAATGGATCTTCCCATTTTCAAAAAGTACAAGAACTCATTCTAATTCATTTTGGATCAAAAGTTATGGCTTGTCAAAGTTGGACAAAATCACATAATTTCAAGTTTTACACCAAAGAGGCAAAATTGAAAAACCTCATGCCAAGGCAAAATGTGACTTCAAATGGACTTCTATGCATTACACAAACATAAAACATGACCTAAAAATCAGAATGCACCAAAGAATTGTTCATTTTCATGCCTTGATCTTTAAGAATTTCCAAAAGGGCCAAACTTTGTGAAATTTGCAAAACCTCACATAAACTCAAACCCACTTGCTGCATTGCCTCAAATTCATTTCCATGGTTCTCCTTGATCACAGCTGAGCTAAGCCATGCCTCTAAACCAGCCTGTCATGACCCATACCTCAAAGGACAAGTCACATTGACTTTTGGCAAAATGGCCCATACCAATCAAGCTAGGCCAGCAACAACTCTCTGACCTATCCAAACTTGATACATGGACAAAATGGGACTCAACACATAACACAACACAACCTAATCTCTCCCACAAGTCAGCATCCCCAAAACTCTCCTCTTATGCATTTTGCTTCGAATCTCAATACACAGGCTTCAAACATCAAAACAAACTTCACAAAACCACTCACCATGGCCCTCTGATCATTTCCCAATCCTCATTTGACCCTGAAACCACCCCAAGCAGAAACACGATTTCCCACCCCTTCTGAACAGAACTTCATCAAACTCTTAAACCAGCCACATTAAACTCCAACCAAACCTCAAAGCTTCCTCAAGAAGATCATTGGAGCCATTTTGAAGCAAAGAAGCAATCAGAAAGCTCCTGGATTGAAAGCTCCATTTCAGGTGAGCTCAAGAACAATTTTTCCAGAAACTTGTTTTTAAGTTACTAAATGATTCTTTATGCTTCACTGATCATGCTGATGTGTTTTGTTTTGAAAATAGTTGAGAAATGAGTATGTATTCATGTTCTGAAATTTTTTGACCTAGAACTGTTTTGATTCGATTCTCACTTTTGATGTGTTTTAAATGTTGCTTGTTTGTTGATTCTTAATGTATGATGTATGGGGATCATTTCTGGGCAGAAAAATTAGGCTTTAGAAGCTTAGGGAGAGAGATAGCAAAATCTCAGGGGAGGTGTGGCCGGAGAAGATGACCGGAGGTCATTTCCGGCCACCTGAAGGTCATTAGTGTATTAATTGTGATTAGGGTTTAGTTTGAATTTGAGCCATTGATCCTGTTGACTTGGGTTGACTCCCGCGCGTTTGTGTGACTCAGATCACCCCATTAAGCCCTAATCCACGTCATTAGCATAATTAATTAGGTTTAATTTTAATTCAGCCAGTTTGAATCTGGGCCACAGGATCTGGCGCCAATCAATTCCCTCCATTTTCATTTAAATCTCAGCCATGGATCTTGCATACTTCTCATAATTTCATTTTTAATTCATTTATTTTGTATTTAAATTCTACGAATTTTTAAAAATAGCAAATCATATTTAAAAATTCTGAATTTTTTTGTCAAGCATTTCATTAATTTTCAGAACCCAAAAATATTTTTATTTTTGATTTTTGCATTAAAAATCATTTTTAAATCATTTAAATGTTAATTTTTAATTAGTTAATGGAAATTAATTAATTGAAAATGCATTTAGGTATTTAAAAATCACCAAAAAATTCACACTGCATTTCAAAACATTTAGAAACATTATCAAACTCTCAAAACAAATTTCTTTTTGGTTCTTGATGCATTTTGACAATTTTCATTGGAATTAAATTCTTTTAAAGGCAATATTTTTGTTCAAACTTGAAAAAATCCATTCTGCCTAACCATTGAGAGTTTGATGATGGTTCTTCTTGCATTGCATCCTTCATAGCATGTAGTTTATAGGATAAAATTAGTTTGAATTTATCTTCCATTTTCAATTTGTTTTGCATTTTTCATTGTGAGGTATCCAAAAACCCTAATTGACTTGAGAAATTCATAACTTGCACTAGGTTAAGAGTTAGGTCCCCTCCTTTGGGCAGTGAACTTGTGTAGGGTTAGGGTTCCTTTGATCCCATTTTCATTTTTTTATCATGCCTTATGCTTCTGATTTTGAATTTTTGCATTGCATGTTGTATGTAAACCCTAATTTGTGCCTTCTTTTGCATCCATCTCTCATTTGCTTGCATTTAAGAACTTGCCATGACATTTTATGCATCCTCATGATCCATAAGACATCTTAGGACATATTAGAATCATTATTGATCATTGCATCATTCCTTTTCCATGTTATATGATCATTTCATTTCATAACATTCATGAATCTTTATGGTTCAAAGCATGCCTCATTTTGCATCCTTATACTTGTATGATTATTCTCATCTCTTGTCATGTGTTTGCATCATCTCCTAGCATCATATACATCATGTGCATGCTTCTGACTTTGGTTTTCATCATGGCATTCCATCTCATTCTCATTGCATTTCATTTCTTTTGCTAACTTTTCAGGTGGTAAGTTGTTTTGAGAAGTGAATTTGCCTTCACTTCTCACAATCTCTTTTCATCTCTCTTGCATCATTGCTGCATTTTATCTTGTGTATTGGAGTGGGATTGCTCACTCATGTTCATCTCCCACTTTCTTCCTTCAAGCAACTTGTCTTCTTAAGTGAAGCAAGTTGTCTTGCTTCTCTCTGTTTCTTTCTCCTTTCATCTGCTTCTCTCCTTGGTGGCTCTTTGAAGATTTCTTTCTCTCTTAAGCCTCACAAACCCTAGGACCTCCAAGTATGATAACAATTAGGGCTTGATTAGTTCCCCATTTAGTTTTGCCTTTGTGTCATCTTTGTGTCTTCTCTCCTCATCCCATAATCAAGGACTAAACCCTAAAGGTTTTAAGGCTTTGTGATTAAGCTTATGCCTGCATCCTTCTATTAGGATGGAGTGTATAACTTTAATCCTAAGTGTCAAACCCTTAATGTTGTTTAAATCCTTTAATCAATTCACTTAATTATCATCAAGACATCAAGCTTGTAACTTGGGCCTTGCATTAGGGTTCTAATTCTTCCTTAATTGGTTAAGAAGGACTAACCCTAGTGTTAATGGACAAGTCCCCCTCAGGTTGTCTTACAAACCATAAAATCCATTTCTTAACCTTACCATTAACTAAAATCCACTTTAATAAGGGCTTTGTTTTGTCATGAGGTTAATCCCTAATCATGGATTAAGTTGAGGAGCCTTCCTCAGCTTAAATGTTCTCATCTATTATCCTTCTATTAGGATGGTGTAATGAGTCAATTAAATCCCTGATTATGGCTTAAACTCATTACTTAACACTAAACAAAAACAACAAAAACATCTAAATAAATACAAGTAGGTTAATGATCTTAATCCTACATCATGGTGATTAAGTGTGAGGTGTCTACCTCATACTTAAGGTATTCTCATTACCCCTGATCAGAGGGAAGATGTGATGAGTTTACTAACCCTTGGTTTAGGCTTAAGCGCATTAACTTATGACAAACCACCAAAAGAAATAAAAGACTGAAAACACAAAAACAAACAATAATCGTCTCCTCCGGGATTCTTTTCTCATCATCTTCACTCACAAACGAGAACTTGCTTCTCCCGTCTAATGCAAGACAGTTTGCACCTGAGCCAGACAGGTCATACACTTGAGCATAGACAAGTAAGCAGTTCACAAGTCAATTTATCTTTCAGTCTCTTTGAGTCGAACTACGGTGTTCTGACTTCCTCATTGCACGAGAGGATACGTAGGCATAACTTAACAGTTATCGAACAAAAGTCTCTGTATATTCCCCCTCCTCCTGTATTGTTCTCCTAGCCTCATAGTCTTGGGCTTCATACTCCTGTTCTTACACTGACACCTTCATATTTCACTTCACTTTCTTCCAGCATTGACACTTGCATTCTTTCCAGCTTTGATACACAAATTGCACTGACACTACCCCATTAAAACACAAATCTTTTAAGCGTGGATCCCGTCGAGTACGACGGACAATCTGGGTGCTAATACCTTCCCAGGTTGTAACCAACCCCCTTTCTCAGTCTCTCTGGTTCGCGACCGTCTTATCCATATCTTTCTAGGTCTATGCAGCATTACCTTTCCTCCGGGATAAAAATGCCTAGCTGGCGACTCTTGTCTTCTGAGTTCACCCTTGTGTGTACTCTCCTCCTTTTCGCCGACCGTTTGCGTCTGTACCCCTTCTGACCTGTCCTCATTTGGTGGGAGCGACAGCTTGGCGACTCTGCTGGGGACCCTTATACTATAACCAGGGCTTCTGGTTCTTTTTGTGGGTTCCTCCTAGCACTTGTTTGATTTGTGTTTACTGGGGTGTTATGTGCTAATTGTGTTTATTTATTTTCTTTATTTACTGCTTCATGTACAACTTTATTTATTGCTTTCCTTTACAGTTTTTCATGTTTCATACTGTCATTATCATTGCTAGATCTGGCTTCTGTTTTGGTGGGTGGGGGTTCCATTGAGAGTTTGAGGTCCTATACCTGGGACCTGAGTGACACCTAGGCTAGAGTGGTTCATGTTATTTCCCATTCCATTTCGGTCTGGTGCGGGAATATGAAACACGATTCAGATGTGGGTTTCTTTTTGAGAACTTTGTGCTACATATTTCCTGTAGTGCTAGGGCTATCTGGGAAGCCTGCTAAGTCTGGATGACCTTTATTATGACCTTCAAAAACTGAGGTGAATTAGATGAGGATCTTTTATGGTTATTGTAAACACTGTACCTCCGGGTTAGAAGTGTTTACACTTCTCATAACTGATCCAAGTCTGAGGATCCTTGTTTTAGAACATTACCTGTGAGGGGGTTGGGCTGTTTACAGGTTTGCAGGTACCCTTGGCCACATCATACCCTGTTCTTGTTTTGTTTAAGAGTACCTCATTTTAGACAGTTCTTGTGATTTAACCCTGGACATGTGACTCTTTATTTGAGTCCCCCACCTTGGTTACTGGACTTCTGAACCTCCATCTGGACTTCTTGAACATACATGGACTTTATATCAAGACAGATAATCAGATCCAGCTTGATCACAAACCCTTGCATATCATTTGCATACATTATCATTGCATCATTTGACATTTGTTTATTTGTTTTTCAGGGTATCCACATTATATCTGGCTTGGTTCTGACCCCTTCATGTGCATAGACCTATGCTTCAACTGTTCTTATCATCACCAGCATCAGCCTGTCAGTGGCTCATCTCCAGTATCAGTATTGATCTTCATCAGCACCTATCCTCATCAGTACTCATGACCACTCCCAGGAAGAGCAACATATCATACCATTTCTTTGAGCCTGTGTTGACTGGCATCAGGCAGGTCCAGTCGCTTATCACCCCTGACCACATCCCATTATTCATAGAGCATTATGGAGGTATCCTGGATATGGTTATGGACCTAGACCCTTCTCAGAGGAGCATGATCCGCACATGCTTGCAGTTTTATGATCCTCCTTTGAGATGCTTCACATTTCTAGACTTTCAGCTAGGGCCCTTACTGGAGGAGTTTTCCTTATTGATTGGAGTACCCATCAGGGGTGGGATTCCCTTCAACCCAGAGATGACTTTTCCCAGCAATGGAGAAGTAGCAAAAGCACTGTACCTGGAGCCTGCCTTGATTGAGCAAAGCATGACATCAAAAGCTGGGATCCCTGGTTTGCACTTAGACTTCTTGATTTCTCAGGCCATCCTGAAGGCCTCCTTGGGAGAGTGGAGGGCAGTCTGTGCACTGTTAGCCCTCAACATATATGGGGTGATACTGTTTGCAGATGAGCCCAAGTTTATCAGCAAGAATGCCATTCATCTGTTCCTTCTGAGGAACCCAGTACCCACATTGCTGGGAGATTTCTATTACTCCATTCATCAGAGGAATGAGAAACAAAGGGGGAAGTTAGTGAGGTGTTGTGCTCCTTTGCTTCACACCTGGCTGCTCAGACACCTGCCTAAGACAGATGCCTTCTTGAATCCTCACCAGCAGAAGAATTGGGCCAAGAGGCTCATTGCTTTGACTTCAGATGACATCAGATGGTGCACTCAGAGTACCAAGGGCAAGGACATTATCACCATCTGTGGTCAGTACCCAAATGTACCTCTGATAGGAGTAAAGGGTTGCATCAACTACAATCCTTTGTTGTTTAAGAGACAACTGGGCTATGCTTTGGTTCACCCTCCCAGAGTGCAAGATTTAGCTGAGACCTTGTATTGTGAAATAAAACCTAATCTAGCTGCTGTCAGACAAGCATCCTGGGCTTGGGACAACATCCAGACAAAAGGGATGGCTATTCTAGGGAGGTGTAATAATGTTGCTTCAGCTTAGTACTATGATTGGTCCCGTACTAGAGCTCAGATTACTGGAATGCCTTTCACCATTGAGGATATACCTGGACCATCCACAGTACAACCAACAACAACTGTCAACCTAGAAGAATTTGAGAAGCTGAAGGAAAGGAATGAGAATCTGTCTCAAGCTTTGAAGAAGACTCTTTGGGAAAGGAGTGATGGTCGTCTGGACATTGAGAGGTTGGAAAAGCTTAGGGTGGAGCATCTGGCTAAAATTGAGAAGACAGAGGACTACATCAAGAAAGCAAGGGCTGGGGAGCAAATATTGAAGAATGCTTGTAAAGAAGCCAAGTTTCAGCATGCTAGGACTGAGCTATATCTGCAAGAGAGTCAGGCTAGGTGGGTCAGGATCACTGAAGCCCGGACACAGGAAGAATAGAAAACTCAGGCCAGGATTGAACAGTTGGAGGCCAATGAGAAGAAGCAGCAGGAAGCTTTGTTGGCAGCCCAGAAGGAGATTTCAGAGTTGAAGCTTAGGGCTGGAGTGAAGAGATCCAAGGATCGGGATAGGCACAAAAAGCTGACCACTGCCATTGCCACCAGAAACCTCCTCATCAGGACTATTACAGAGCATCCAGCTGGTCCAGTGACCGAGGCACTTCTGAAGGAGGTTAAAGAGGATGAGTTTGGGCTAGATGTCTGACTTTTTGATTGTTGTTGTTTTCATTTGATGTACTTTTCTTTTGTGTTGTATTTTGACCCTTCAAGGGCATATGTTGTAAAAACAGACTATGTATGATTCACCATTTGTAATATATTTTAGTTTGTTTCCATTGTGGGGTTTCTTTTTCTCAACAACATCAAAGCATCTTCCTCGAGGTCTGGAAAGGTCAAAACCAAGAACCAAGCCGGATACCTTGGAAAACAAATAAGCATACTGCATTGCATACTAACTCATGTTTTATTTTATAGGTTTTGCCTTTATTATGTTTGTTTCTAACTTTGTTGTGCTTCAGGAAATATTGCTCGCAGAAGAGTGTTTCCTGTCAACCGTGCACACCGGTATCCTACTCGCAACAACCTTCCGGGTATTCTAATGGAGCAAGTACAGCAAGACCTGACTGAGGTCAGAACCCAGATGGCTAATGAAAGAGTGGAGATGAGAAACCAAATGGCCCAATTCATGACTGTGATGACTGGCTTGGCTCAGAGCCAAGAAAGGTTAAGGGCATTGGTAGAAAGACAAACTCCCGAGGAACCTCATCCCGAAACTGGAGGAACTAGTAATAATGAGGGAGGCCAGCCTCATGTTAACCCACTAGTATTTGGACCTCATCAAGATCCGGAGGTCAACATCCCAAGGAATGTGCAAGGCAACACTGCTGCAGGCAGGATTTTGCAAGAAGATCCTCAAGAAGAGAAGTTTACTGTAATGGGAGCTGGAGATGAAGTCTATGATAGAAGGTTTGATGAAATTGCTGAGTAATTGAGATCTTTGGAGTCTCAATATTCTTTGGATTTCGATGTAATGGATATGGGGTTAGTGGATGGGGTGAGAATTCCCCACAAGTTCAAGCCCCCGTGCTTTGAGAAATACAATGGAACCTCCTGTCCACGAACTCACCTGCAGTCTTTTCTAGGGAGACAAAGCATACACCATGGATGAAAAGCTGTGGATGTTTTACTTTGAAGACAGTTTGACTGGGGCTTCAAGAGAGTAGTATTCACACCTGACCAGAGCTACTATCAGATGCTGGAAAGACCTGGCTGAAGCTTTCATCAGGCAGTATCAATACAATCTGGACATGGCTCCTAACAGGACCCTCCTAATGGGGATGTCTCAATCCTCCAGAGAAAGCTTCGGGGAATATGCCCAAAGGTGGAGACAGCTTGCTGCTGCTGTCCAACCACCCTTGTCGGAAAGAGAAATGGTCGACATGTTAATGAATACCTTGCAAGGAACATATATTGATAGGCTGGCTGCCTTTTCTTCTACCAACTTCGCTGATGTCGTCATAGCCGGTGAAAGAATTGAAAGTCTGTTAAAGATGGGTAAAATTTCTGATAATGGTGCAAGTTCATCCAGTAACTCCAGGAAGCCTTTTGTGGGACCTCGAAGAACCGGTGAGACAAATGCCATTCATGCCAACAGGGGCAGACCTCACTATGTTCATAGATCAGTAGCAGCTGTCACAATTCCAGCTCCGATTCCTCAGCAATCAGCATATCAACCACAACAACAACCACATTATCAACAGCAAGTTCAGTACCCGCCACAGAGAACCTACAACAACAACAATAGCAATCAAGAACAACGACCCTTTCAACAAAGACCATCACAGGCAAACAGGGTGATTAACCCTATCCCTATGCCTTATGCTTCCTTATTGCCACAACTCCTGAAGCTTAACTTAGTTGAGTTAAGGACATTGGCACCACCAGATCCTTCCAATCTCCCAAGGAATTATGATGTCAACGCCAGGTGTGCTTTCCACTCCAATGCACCTGGCCATAATACAGAAAAATGCAGGGCCTTACAAATGAAAGTACAAGATCTGGTGGATTCTAAATCCCTCAACTTTGCACCCCTCCAAATGTCAATAAGAATCCTATGCCTAATCATGGCGGGCCGAGGATCAACGCCATTGAGGAAGACAAACCATCTACTTTGATCACCAGTGTTGCACAAATTCGAACACCTTTGGTCGAAATTAAAGCTCAGCTTCTAGAGTGCCAGGTGTTTCCCGGGTGTGAACTCGGCTGTGGGTATTGCAACATTGCAGTCAACGGATGTGATAATTTGAGAAGCGGCATAGATGGTCTTATCAAGGATGGAATCCTTCAGATCTTAACAACGGCGCCTACAAATCCAGCAATTCCTTTAACAACGATTCCTGATTCTTCTACAACAACAACAACAATCATTCCAACCGATTCATCAATATCATCAGCAATGGCTCCATCCATCACTTCAACAGATCAAATGTCAACAACCATTCCTTCTACAACATCAGCATCCACTCTTTTAGAAGAATCTTCTACAACGCCAACAGAAATTAATGAAGATGTCTCAGCAGTTACAATCTACTATGATCCATCAAATGTTCCTCCAAACAACAACTTTCAACAACAAACAGTGGCACCTCCTGCCAAGTCACCAGTCACAATTTACTACGATCCGCACACCATTACAGTACCCTCCTCTGCAGCAGTCAGTCCAGTTACTATCACGGTGCCTGGGCCGGTTCCCTATGAAAGCAGTAATGCCATACCTTGGCATTATGGCTCTGATCTCTACTGCAACGGGGAGAAAATCACTTTGGATTCTTCAACCTCTTCTCCACAAATTGATAATGTTGGGGGAGGCGGAGGCTTCACCAGAAGCAAACTCCTTTTTGCCTCACAAGTGCAAAGACCTAATGCCGAAGCAGAAGTTGCTGCCAAAGCAAAAGGAAAGAGTGTGGTACTTGAAGAGCCAACTGTCAAAGAAACTCAGAAGACATCTTTTGAACAAGATGTAGACGAGTTTATGAGAGTCATAAAGAGGAGTGATTACAAGGTGGTGGATCAGCTTCACCAAACTCCCTCAAAGATCTCCATATTATCACTGTTGATGTGTTCTGAAGCTCACAGAAATGCATTATTAAAGGTCCTGCACGCAGCATACGTGCCAGAGGAGATTACCGTTAATCAGTTAGAAACCGTGGTGGCAAATGTCAATACCAGTCATCGACTGGGATTTACCAATGCTGACTTAACAACGGAGGGACGTAACCACAACAAGGATTTACATATCACCTTGGAATGCAAGGGTGCTGTTGTATCTCATGTACTGGTGGACACTGGGTCGTCACTCAATGTTCTACCAAAGAAAGCCTTAGTAAAGCTGGAGTATGATGGCTTGGCATTGCGTCTGAGTAATTTGGTGGTGAGAGCATTCGATGGCTCTAAAAGATCAGTGCTTGGGGAGATTGATCTGCTGTGATGATTGGCCCGTAGACCTTCAAAATTACCTTCTATGTGATGGACATTCAGCCGGCCTACAGCTGTTTGTTGGGTAGACCCTGGATCCACGCCGCTGGCGCTGTTACGTCTACCCTTCACTAGAAGCTGAAAATCGAGTGGGAAGGCCAAATCATCACCATCTGTGGGGAAGAAGACATCTTCGTTAGCCATCTGGCTACGTATAAGTACATAGAAATGGATGGAGAGATCCATGAAACTATGAGCCAAGGGTTTGAGGCCCTGAACATTAATGAAGCATCTGCTGTACTGGGAACCTCCATAACGTCATATCAGCAAGCCCGGAAGGTTGTTGAAGAGGGTACTGCCCAAGGCTGGGGCAAGTTGCTGCCCGTGGAGAAGAAAGAAGACAAATTTGGGTTGGGTTACAGACCAACTCAACAAGATCAATCAGAGGCTGTAAAAGAGCCCAATTTTGTTAGCGGGGGAATGCTCACCCTGGATGCTGTGAACAACTTGGAAGACGAGGAAGAAAGCGACCGCAACCTGGAGAGCTGGATACGTCCAAGGATCCCGGGGAGCCAAGTCCTTAACTGGTCTTCCCAGGAAATTATAAGGGTTACTCCTGCAGAGTAATTATTATTTCCTGTATTTTAAAGCATGCATCAAGTCTTGCATCTTGCCCAAGATGACAAGACTCATTTTGTAATCGGGCCATCTTGTAATTTTGTGCAAATGGATTAATCAATGAATATCGGACATCTTTTGCAAATGAGTTTTTTTCTTTTCCGCTCACTGTTTTTCATTTTTCTTTTTGTACAAAAATAAAATGGCAATGTTTTTCAAAATGATAACTTCATTTCACTTTTTCTAAGTAAGATAAAAACTGATCACTAAAACAAACCAATCTAAACCCTTGCAGAGAGTGCCCTCCAGATTGCACCGACAACCACACTGCTATGACTTTGTATGACTTTGACAATCCAATCAATCAAGCTGATGAAGGGGTTGAAGAAGATTATGAGCTACCTGAAGAGCTAGCTAGGTTGTTAAGACAATAGGAGAAGGTTATCACTCCTCATCAGGAGGAGATTGAGACGGTTAATCTTGGTACAGAGGAAGAAGTGAAAGAGGTTAAGATCGGGGCCTGCCTGCAAGATTCGATAAAAGAGCAATTGATTAACATGCTCCGGGAATACGTGGATGTTTTTGCTTGGTCTTATCAGGATATGCCAGGGTTGGACACCGATATTGTTATGCACAAGCTGCCTTTGAAAGAAGACTGCCCGCCGGTAAAATAGAAGTTGCGCCGTACTCGCCCAGATATGGCAATGAAGATAAAAGAAGAGGTACAAAAGCAGTGGGACGCCAGATTCCTTGCTGTAACTAGCTATCCACCATGGGTTGCTAACATTGTACCAGTGCCGAAGAAAGATGGCAAGGTGAGGATGTGTGTGGATTACCGAGATCTGAACAGAGCCAGCCCGAAAGATGACTTCCCTTTACCTCACATTGATGTATTGGTTGATAATACGGCTCAGTTCTTGGTGTTCTCCTTCATGGATGGATTTTCAAGATATAATCAGATCAAGATGTCACCTGAAGACATGGAGAAGACAACTTTCATCACACCCTGGGGCACATTCTGTTATAAGGTAATGCCATTCGGACTGAAGAATGCGGGTGCCACCTATCAACGGGCTATGGTAACATTATTCCATGACATGATCCACAAAGAAATTGAATGTTATGTGGATGACATGATTGCCAAGTCCCTCACAGAAGAAGATCACCTGGTGAATCTGTTGAAGTTATTCAAGCGCCTGAGGAAGTACCAATTGAAGTTAAACCCCAACAAATGCACATTCGGGGTGCGATCCGGTAAGCTGCTGGGTTTTATTGTAAGTGAAAAAGGGATTGAAGTTGACCCTGATAAAGTTAAAGCCATTCAAGAAATGCCTGCACCGAAGACTGAAAAAGAAGTTCGGGGGTTCTTAGGTAGACTGAACTACATTTCACGGTTCATATCTCACCTTACAGCAACCTGTGAACCTTTGTTTAAGCTGTTAAGAAAAGAACAAACGGTCAGGTGGAACGAAGACTGCCAGATGGCTTTTGACAAAATCAAGGAATACTTACAAGAACCTCCAATCCTTATGCCTCCAGTTGAAGGAAGACCTCTAATCATGTACTTGACAATATTAGAAGAGTCAATGGGGTGTGTGCTGGGCCAGCATGACGAGTCTGGTTGAAAAGAGTATGCAATATACTACCTAAGAAAAAATTTTACCGACTGTGAACAACGTTATTCACTGCTCGAGAAAACTTGCTATGCTTTAGCGTGGGCTGCTCGCCGACTGAGACAGTATATGTTGACCCACACTACTTTATTGATCTCAAAGATGGACCCAGTTAAGTACATTTTCGAGAAGCCAGCACTTACCGGACGGGTTGCAAGATGGAAAATGATCCTCACAGAATATGACATTCAGTACACATCTCAAAAGGCCATCAAGGGCAGTGTATTGTCTGACTATCTGGCTGAGCAACCCATTGATGATTACCAGCCTATGAGATTTGACTTCCCTGATGAAGACATCATGTTCATAAAAGCAAAAGATCATGAAGATCCTGTTCACACTGAAGGGCCTGACCCAGAAGAAGAATGGACTATGATGTTCGATGGGGCTGTCAATATGAATGGTCGTGGTGTTGGTGCAGTACTTATTATACCTAAAGGAGTTCACATGCCTTTCTCGGCAAAACTCACTTTTAACTGCACTAACAACGAAGCTGAATATGAAGCTTGCATTATGGGTCTTGAGGAAGCCATTGACCTCAGGATCAAGACTTTGACGGTATTCGGAGATTCAGCTCTGGTAATTAATCAAACTAACGGTAAGTGGTACACCCACCAAGATCATCTGATACCTTACCGGGATTATACAAGAAGGTAATTGACTTTCTTCACAACGGTCAAGCTTGAGTATATCCCACGAGACGAAAATCAGTTTGCAGATGCTCTAGCTACCGTTTCATCCATGATCAAAGTTCAAGCTGCCAACTTTGTGCCTCGGATTTCAGTGTCCAGACTTGACAGACCAGCGTATGTGTTCTCAGCAGAGGTTGTTGAAGATGATAAGCCTTGGTTCCATGACATCAAATGCTTCTTGGAGGATCAGACATACCCACATGGGGCATCATCCAATGACAAGAAGACATTAAGAAGGCTTGCTGGTAGTTTCTTCTTGAATACTGACGGTTCCCTGTACAAGAGAAACTTTGATATGGTACTTCTCAGATGTGTTGATACAGTAGAAGCAGACTTGTTGATGCACGAGGTGCACGAAGGATCCTTTGGTACCCATGCTGGAAGGCATGCTATGGCTAAGAAGTTGCTAAGATCAGGCTATTACTGGATCACAATGGATGCAGACTGTTGTGCCTATGCCAGAAAATGCCATAAATGCCAGATTTATGCGGATAAAGTGCATGTGCCTCAGAATCCTTTGAATGTGATGTCTTCACACTGGCCCTTTGCCATGTGGGGCATTGATATGATTGGCAAGATTGAACCGACTGCTTCAAACGGCCACAGATTCATCCTGGTTGCTATTGACTATTTTACTAAGTGGGTTGAAGCGGCTTCTTATGCAAATGTTACAAGGCAAGTGGTGGCCCGATTCCTGAAGAGAGACATCATTTGTCGGTATGGAGTGCCCGAACGAATCATTACTGATAATGGTTCTAACTTGAACAACAAAATGATGGCAGAGCTATGCCGAGACTTCAAGATCCAACACCACAACTCTTCTCCTTACAGGCCAAAGATGAATGGCGCTGTAGAGGCAGCTAATAAGAATATCAAGAAGATTGTGCAAAAGATGGTGGTTACCTACAAAGATTGGCATGAAATGTTGCCATTTGCCTTGCATGGGTACCGTACGTCAATCAGAACATCCACTGGGGCAACACCGTATCAGCTTGTGTATGGTATGGAGGCAGTCCTACCTATTGAAGTTGAATTACCCTCCCTGCGGGTACTAATGGATGTTAAACTAATTGAAGCAGAGTGGGTCCGATCCCGATACAAACAACTGAATCTGATTGAAGAGAAGAGGTTGGCTGCAATTTGTCACGGGCAGTTATATCAGAAAAGAATGAAGAAAGCCTTCAATCAGAAAGTCAGGCTCCGAGAGTACCAAGTAGGAGATCTTGTGCTGAAAAGACTCCTCCCTCCTCATACAGACCACAGGGGCAAATGGACTCCGAATTATGATGGTCCGTTCATAGTAAAGAAAGTTTTCTCAGGTGGAGCACTGATGCTCAATACTATGGATGGTGAAGACTTCCTGTCCCCTGTGAATTCAGATGCAGTTAAAAGATACTTCGCGTAAAAATGACCCGCTGGACATAAAAACAGAATGTGAGTCCAGGAAAAAATAGGGCATCCCGGCGAGTCAAAAACAGAATAAAAGACTCGGGTAAAAATAAGGGAAAATAAATAAAATAAAATAAAATGTACACCCGCTGAGTTGAAAAGCCACATTGGACAACTCAGGCAAAAAAGGGTATCCCGGTGGATTGAAAACCTGAAAGGGCGATCCACGCAAAATAAGGGAATAAGCGAACAACTGCATTCTGAATTCGTCTGTATCACCTACAACTTGGTAAGCTTCGAAAGGTTCGAGCATCGGTCAGAATCAACCTTCTACAGAAAGCAAAGTGAGAAGAACGTCAAAAGTCATACGAGTCACAACAAAAGGGAAGCTCCTCGAAGCGTCGCCAACATTGCCAGCACCTTGTTGTTTCTCAATTTGTAACGATTTCCTCATTTCAGGAGATCCGTTTCTTTGACTGTATCTTGCCAATTCAGGGCACACGAATTAATAAAATCAGATTTTCAGTCATGTTTCGTCTCGTACATTTTTATTTTCGTTTGCAAAAATGTCCGATGTCTTTAAGATATTGACTGCATAAATACAGATGCTTCCCTTCTAAAAAACGTGCTTACAGGAAATATACTTACTCCCGGGAATGTCTAAACCCTTATGATGGAATCTAGTAAGGGATAACTCAGGGTACTTGTGCGTTTCTTTGTCTTTACAGGATTGCAGGTGTCCAGAGCGCGGCATGGGGCATGAAAGTTTCTCCCCAGCAAGCTGGAAAATCATTATCTACTCAATCTACCTTCCTATTAACACCAAAGGTGCTTTCTCCCAAGCTGAGTTGCCGGTCATCATATCCTCCTCAGCCAAAAGCAAAGACCAGGGAACCATCTCCCCGCAGAGTTTCAGCCTCTATCCAGAAGAGCAACGCCTGAAGATCTCACAACAGGGTGACGAAAGCTTCTACAAACCCCAGCAGGGTCCCTTATTACTGAGATAGGTCTATCAGTGATCTATTTCCCCATGCAGAGTCGGATATGTAAGGTCTACCAAGAATCTCATCCCCAGCTGGGACATCTATTTCAGGCAGATCAGCCGGTGATCTCTGTGGCAACGGGATCCGAATCCCGAATTGTTATCTTTGCATAATCATAGCATTCACATCATATTTTCCCCCAGAGCATAGCATTCCGCCTTATGCGGAGCATTGCGGCAAAAATCAAACATGTTGCATGATCATCAGCCATGTTCTGAACACTTGTAAATACTGACAATCCATCAAGCGATATACAGAGTATTTCCTGGTTCCCCACCAGAGAGCTAAAGCATTTCCCTTACAAATACAGAAACACACTTCTCGACACCCGTGCGTGTCATATCCCAAGCAGAAAGCCAAAGCGTCCCCTTTGCACTCACAAATACATATATATATACGATTCCTCGACACCTGTCCGTGTCACCCTCCCCTGCATAGTTGCCTAAACACTTTGTAAGTCAAATACTTGTTTGTAGTATACTTCTTCCGACACCCGTCCGTGTCACACTCTCCACAGCAAGTTGAGCACTCGTCTGTGTCTCATTCACACTTTTTACTTGTATATGCCACTTAAATCCCCTCATAATCAACACTCGTCCGTTTTCTTTGTTAACTAGTTGGTACTCGTCTGTATCATCATCTCTGTACATGCGTCAAGCATTTGTTTCTACTGATACTCGCCCGTATCATAGTCTTAAGGATGCTCGTCCGCATCTTTAATCTATACACTGTGTCAAACACTTATATTTTCTTGAATTTAGACACTCGTTTGTGTCTACTATTCCCCAGAAGAGTCCCAACAAACCCCAGTGAATTATTTCCTTCCTATCCGACATTCGTCCTATGTCGTGATACTTTTAGTAGCCGTCCCCTGCTAGGTGATTGTCCTTCACCTTTCTGATGATCGTCCTTCATCATTCCCCAGTGGAGCCTCTATTCATTAGAACCCCTTCTTATCCGATGTTCGTCCTATGTCATGATATTCTTAGCAGCCGTCCCCTGCTAGGTGATCGTCCTTCACCTTCTTGATGATCGTCCTTCATCATTTTATCCGGTGGTCGTCCCCATCGTTGATCTTGTTATCTGACATTCGTCCTATGTCATGATAAACCCTAGAGCAGCCGTACCCTGCCAGGTGATCGTCCTTCACCTCTTGATGATCGTCCTTCATCATGCTTATCCGATGGCCGTCCCCATCATCGATCTTTTTCTATCCGACATTCGTCCTATGTCGTGATACTTTCGGCATCCGTACCCTGCCAGGTGGTCATCCTTCACCTTGGATGACCGTCCCTCATCCTTATCCCTAACAAAGCAGCCGTCCCCTGCTAGGTGATCGTCCTTCACCTTTGATGACCGTTCCTCATCATTTATTTCTTCAGCCCGATGGTCGTCCCCATCATTTACCTTTAATCCCCAAAAAGTCTTATTTCTTTACTTGATGGCCGTCCCCATCATGATCTCTCTGTTTCCCCAGCATGTCGGTCGTCCCCGTCATTGCTTTATCCCCAGCAGTCGTCCTCTGCTCGACGGTCGTCCTCCGTCGCCCGCACTTTATAATTATACTTTATTTTCTTTTACAACCTATATCCCTTTTCTTCTTCATTATGTGAGTGTAAATTTTGGATTTTCTTTTGGTATTCAACCACAAGTTATCTTGTTTGTCTGTCAAGCCGGGCGCTTACATCCTGCACAGCTAACTCATGCTTGTATAGGGGCAGCTGTAAACACCCCAAATTTTCCCTCACCCATTCACACCATGGCTTGTGATCTATTCATGTGCATAAGTTCAATCATGGCATCTCATATTGCATTTTGCTTCACTGCAGTGTTTCTAAGCCATCTGCATCTAGGGTTTGTGATCTGAGCCATCCCTGAGCCATCTGAGCCACTCCAAATGTCATCAATCACTTCAAAGGGGTCCATGAATGTTCAAGCATCATATTATACCCTCACAAGGCCAAGGAAGTCAAGAAATCACAAGAACTGGGAAAGGCATGGAAGCAGAGCCAGGTTTAACTACACAGATGACCTAAAATTAGGGTTTTGGTTTCAGAGGCCATAACTCCAATTTTTTTGGTCATTCTTGTTTCTATTGGTCTCTATATGATATGAGGATCATGCATATCAATTTTCATGAAGAAATTCAATGGGGAAGGCATCTGATCAAGAGATGACTTCTTGAGCAAGTCAGGACAAAATCAGGGCATCTGAGGCCCCCAATGACCCAACCAAAGGGTATTCTCCATCAATTTGAATGTGTATGATCTTTATTTGGTCATAGAAGATGTTAGAAGTTCACAAAATTGAAGAATTTCAAGCCATTTGCAAAATTGCCTTTTTGGGAAAGTGACTTGTAATGTAAACTTGCTATTTTGGGAAAGTTTTTCAACCTCCTCAAATTGATTCAAAAATGCTTCAAATAAGAAAACTTTGGTCATGAAAGTTGTAGAATGGATCTTCCCATTTTTAAAAAGTACAAGAACTCATTCTAATTCATTTTGGATCAAAAGATATGGCTTGTCAAAGTTGGACAAAATCACATAATTTCAAGTTTTACACCAAAGAGGCAAAATTGCAAAACCTCATGCCAAGGCAAAATGTGACTTCAAATGGACTTCTATGCATTACACAAACATAAACCATGACCTAAAAATCAGAATGCACCAAAGAATTGTTCATTTTCATGCCTTGATCTTTAAGAATTTCCAAAAGGGCCAAACTTTGTGAAATTTGCAAAACCTCACATAAACTTAAACCCACTTCTGCATTGCCTCAAATTCATTTCCATGGTTCTCCTTGATCACAGCTGAGCCAAGCCATGCCTCTAAACCAGCCTGTCATGACCCATACCTCAAAGGACAAGTCACATTGACTTTTGGCAAAATGGCCCATACCAATCAAGCTAGGCCAGCAACAACTATCTGACCTATCCAAACTTGATACATGGACAAAATGGGACTCAACACATAACACAACACAGCCTAATCTCTCCCACAATCCAGCATCCCCAAAACTCTCCTCTTATGCATTTTGCTTCGAATCTCAATACACAGGCTTCAAACATCAAAACAAACTTCACAAAACCACTCACCATGGCCCTCTGATCATTTCCCAATCCTCATTTAACCCTGAAACCACCCCAAGCAGAAACACGATTTCCCACCCCTTCTGAACAGAACTTCATCAAACTCTTAAACCAGCCACATTAAACTCCAACCAAACCTCAAAGCTTCCTCAAGAAGATCATTGGAGCCATTTTGAAGTAAAGAAGCAGTCAGAAAGCTCCTGGATTGAAAGCTCCATTTCAGGTGAGCTCAAGAACAATTTTTCCAGAAACTTGTTTTTAAGTTACTAAATGATTCTTTATGCTTCATTGATCATGCTGATGTGTTTTGTTTTGAAAATAGTTGAGAAATGAGTATGTATTCATGTTCTGAAATTTTTTGACCTAGAACTGTTTTGATTCGATTCTCACTTTTGATGTGTTTTAAATGTTGTTTGTTTGTTGATTCTTAATGTATGATGTATGGGGATCATTTATGGGCAGAAAAATTAGGCTTTAGAAGCTTAGGGAGAGAGATAGCAAAATCTCAGGGGAGGTGTGGCCGGAGAAGATGACCGGAGGTCATTTCCGGCCACCTGAAGGTCATTAATGTATTAATTGTGATTAGGATTCAGTTTGAATTTGAGCCATTGATCCTGTTGACTTGGGTTGACTCCCGCGCGTTTGTGTGGCTCAGATCACCCCATTAAGCCCTAATCCACGTCATTAGTATAATTAATTAGGTTTAATTTTAATTCAGCCAGTTTGAATCTGGGCCACAGGATCTGGCGCCAGTCAATTCCCTCCATTTTCATTTAAATCTCAGCCATGGATCTTGCATACTTCTCATAATTTCCTTTTTAATTCATTTATTTTGTATTTAACTTCTACGAATTTTTAAAAATAGCAAATCATATTTAAAAATTCTGAATTTTTTTGTCAAGCATTTCATTAATTTTCAGAACCCAAAAATATTTTTATTTTTATTTTTTGCATTAAAAATCATTTTTAAATCATTTAAATGTTAATTTTTAATTAGTTAATGGAAATTAATTAATTGAAAATCCATTTAGGTATTTAAAAATCACCAAAAAATTCACATTGCATTTCAAAACATTTAGAAACATTATCAAACTCTCAAAACAAATTTCTTTTTGGTTCTTGATGCATTTTGACAATTTTCATTGGAATTAAATTCTTTTAAAGGCAATATTTTTGTTCAAACTTGAAAAAATCCATTCTACCTAACCATTGAGAGTTTGATGATGGTTCTTCTTGCATTGCATCCTTCATAGCATGTAGTTTATAGGATAAAATTGGTTTGAATTTATCTTCCATTTTCAATTTGTTTTGCATTTTTCATTGTGAGGTATCCAAAAACCCTAATTGACTTGAGAAATTCATAACTTGCACTAGGTTAAGAGTTAGGTCCCCTCCTTTGGGAAGTGAACTTGTGTAGGGTTATGGTTCCTTTGATCCCATTTTCATTTTTTTTATCATGCCTTATGCTTCTGATTTTGAATTTTTGCATTGCATGTTGTATGTAAACCCTAATTTGTGCCTTCTTTTGCATCCATCTCTCATTTGCTTGCATTTAAGAACTTGCCATGACATTTTATGCATCCTCATGATCCATAAGACATCTTAGGACATATTAGAATCATGATTGATCATTGCATCATTCCTTTGCCATGTTATATGTTCATTTCATTTCATAACATTCATGAATCTTTATGGTTCAAAGCATGCCTCATTTTGCATCCTTATGCTTGTATGATTATTCTCATCTCTTGTCATGTGTTTGCATCATCTCCTAGCATCATATACATCATGTGCATGCTTCTGACTTTGGTTTGCATCATGGCATTCCATCTCATTCTCATTGCATTTCATTTCTTTTGCTAACTTTTCAGGTGGTAAGTTGTTTTGAGAAGTGAATTTGCCTTCACTTCTCACAATCTCTTTTCATCTCTCTTGCATCATTGCTGCATTTTATCTTGTGTATTGGAGTGGGCTTGCTCACTCATGTTCATCTCCCACTTTCTTCCTTCAAGCAACTTGTCTTCTTAAGTGAAGCAAGTTGTCTTGCTTCTCTCTGTTTCTTTCTCCTTTCATCTGCTTCTCTCCTTGGTGGCTCTTTGAAGATTTCTTTCTCTCTTAAGCCTCACAAACCCTAGGATCTCCAAGTATGATAACAATTAGGGCTTGATTAGTTCCCCATTTAGTTTTGCCTTTGTGTCATCTTTGTGTCTTCTCTCCTCATCCCATAATCAAGGACTAAACCCTGAAATTATGTGATCAGGTACGAGATGTCGAATGAGATGTTTAAACACTTGACAACTTGACCAAAACTTAATGTGCAGGAAAAATTAAACAACACAGGAATTTGTTAACCCAGTTCAGTGTATAACCACGCTTACATTTGGAGGCTACCAAGCCAGGAGGAAATACAATATAAGTAATATTAATTCTAGACTTAAACCACCCAGTTTAATCTTTCACTTAATATCTACCCAATGCAATTTCTACCTAAGACACAACTTAGATATGAGTACCAACTCACTCCCCCTCAATCACACAGTGATCTGTTTACAAGTTTAATAAAATTGAAGTCATACTTCAAACAAAACAGCTTGATCTTACTTCACAGTTTCAATCAAGACACAAATACACGTTTGCTTAAAAGCTCATAAAGTGGTACAATTAAACAACCTGCTATTAAAACACAAAACACCCTATTTGGTCTTCTTAAATTCGTACTCTATTCTGAGAGTTTCTGTTGCTTAAATAGGTGTTTGGATTTTGGGCTTTCTGTAGGTTTATCCAAACCTGATACGCATGCTGCCACCACCTTGAATTAGGGTTTGTTACTTCCTAGATTCTAGGTGATTCAGTTCTTCTGATTATGCTGAAGTCACATAACAAAACTCCCTACAGATGCGCCTTCTTCTGTTTTAATCCATCCATAATTAATTCCAGATAACTTCCCTGAATTCACTCAGTACTGTTAGTTATTAATTAATTCTGGTAGCAGGTTTGAGATGTCACAACATCTGGTGTGACATCCTGAAAAACTGAACTTACTTCATTTACTGATACAATGTCACAACATCTGATGTGACATCCTGTAAACTGAACTTACTTCATTAACTGATACAATGTCCCAACATCTGGTGTGACATCCTAAATTAAGTTCATTTACTTATACTCTGTTTGATAATGTCCCAACATCTGATGTGACATCCTGAACTAAATTCAACACTTCTTGTTGGTCAAAAATTCTGCCAATTCTAAACATCTACAAACCCTAAAGGTTTTAAGGCTTTGTTATTAAGCTTATGCCTGCATCCTTCTATTAGGATGGAGTGTATAACTTTAATCCTAAGTGTCAAACCCTTAATGTTGTTTAAATCCTTTAATCAATTCACTTAATAATCATCAAGACATCAAGCTTGTAACTTCAGCTCAGCAATCAAGGCAGCTTTGGAGATTGGAGACTTTGCCTTTGAAGGACCAGCAGATGTCCCAGAGGGAGCTTCAACATCAACTGCATGATGACTCAAGAACAACTTGTAGTGGAAGGCCAGAGGACTTTCTCTTTTGCAAATGGAGTCCTTCTCAGTGAGGATACCTGGATATTGACTAAGCATAATTCCACACAGCAAAGAAGGGAAGGCAATTGGCAGCTTAGTTGCAGATGATCCAGCATGCTTCAATGTCTGATCAAATATATAAGCCCCATAATCCAGCTTTGTTTGGGTGCCCACAGCATATATAAACCTGCCCAATCCAGTTGCTATTGAGGAGGTGTGGTTGGTAGGAATCCAGTTTGCAGTGCCAATCCTATGCAGCATTGCATACTTTCTTGTCAGCAAACTCACAGACAGTTTCCCTTTAACTGGCCAAGTCGTGACCTGATTTGCAGTGATGACCTTGCAAACCTGGTTATCAGTCTTCCCTAACTCATTTGGACCATCAGATTCTCTTCCTAGATAGTGGTTGATCACCCTAGGAGAGAATTCCACACATCTCCCTCTTATATATACCTTTCTGAAGTCAGCAGACTTACCATCAGCACAATCTTCTTGGAGGTTTACAATGAATTCCTTGACTAGCAGCTCATAGCAAGGAGAGAAGTTGGATACAGTTTTGAATAGGCCAGCAGAAGAGACGAGATCAATTACCTCTGTGCACTCAAGTGCATTACTGCTCAGCTCTCTTTCAAGTGCTACCCTTCTTTGATAGACAAACTTCCATCTGTTCACACTTGAAACATGATGGAAAGAGATGTTGGCCAGAGGAGCTTCTGGAACAGCAGTTGATGACCTTGAGGGTGCTGGTTTCTTCTTTGGTGGGGATGTTGGGACATCCTCTTCAACATCTGAATCTGGAGGGGTAACAGCTTTCCTCTTCTGTGTTTGCACCTTGCTCCATTGTTTTGTAGGACCAAAAACAACTTTAGCTTTGTCCTTCTTTGGTGTAGCTTGCTTCTTCTCAGGAGTTGCATGTCCTGCATTCTTCTTTTCCTTCCTAGTTCTAAGCCTTTTGGCTATGCTAGGGTTTACAGAAGCAATGATTTCTGTATCAGAATCATGCTATATGTTTACCACAGGAGGAGGTTGAGCAGTCTCCTCTTCAGCAGGTGGATCAACAGAGGCTTGATCTTCAGTGGATGCCTTGTGCTGGTCCTCAGATGTTTCATCATCACTATTAGTGGATGCCTTTTGCTGGTTCTCAGATGTTTCTTCAGCATCATCAGTGGAGGTCTTTTGTTGCTCCTCAGATGTTTCAACATCTATTGGGACATCCTGTTTAGCAGGAGTGTCCTCTTCAGCCTGATTTTGTTGTCCTTCCTGTGGAGCTGGCATGGTGTTCAGAGGGATAGAGATGCCACTCACAACTCTTTGCTCAGACAAGATCCTGTTCACCAGTTCCTTTATAGAATCATCAACATATTCTGAAGCTTTTGGAGTGGTGTTTGATGATGAGGGCATGCCTTTGGCTTTGCTGAAGACAGGTTCCTTTGCCCTTCTTACAGTAGGAGTTCTTGGCTTTTGAGCAAGAGGAACACTTCCTCTGATTTCGTCCATTGGAGTTGAATCCATGGGTACCACAGAGATGGGGGTTGCATGTACCACATCTTCCTTGTTGAGGATTTCTTCAGAGAGGTTAGGGTTTTGATGTTGAGCCATTTTCGAATGTGGTGAAGAAAGAAATTAAGATTGGTTGAGTTTGATGATCTCTGAAAGTTAGCTATAGCATGCAAGTTGTTTTGAGAGAATGATGAGAAGATGAATAGCTGAAAGTGAGCTGATATTCTTATAAGAGCCGTTACTTGGAGAATTTCTAGGAGTGGAATACACAAAGTACTTGACCAGACTGGTGTTGCCATCTGGTGATCATGCCACACGATGTCATATGACATGTTGGCACATCTCCATAACTGCTAAACTTCACATAAGCAGATTCCCAATTTACCCCTTAGGTTTTCAAATTGGGTAGCATCTAAAGCTTTAGTAAATATATCAGCCAATTGCAGATTTGTAGCTACATGTTCCAATGAGATTACTTTCTCTTCCACAAGATCTCTGATGAAATGATGCCTGATATCAATATGCTTGGTCCTGCTATGTTGGATAGGATTCTTTGATATGTTAATAGCACTTAAGTTGTCACAGTACAATGTCATGACATCTTGTGGGACATTGTACTCAGTGAGCATTTGCTTCATCCAAACCAACTGTGAACAACTGCTTCCAGCTGCAATATATTCAACTTCAGCAGTAGATAAGGATACACAATTTTGTTTCTTACTGAACCAAGAAATCAAATTGTTTCCTAGGAAGAAGCATCCTCCTGAAGTGCTTTTTCTGTCATCAGCACTTCCAGCCCAATCAGCATCACAGAAGCCAGTGAGAATTGGTTTGCATCCATGAAAGTACATTATGCCATAGTCACAAGTACCATTAACATATTTCAGAATTCTCTTGACTTGGTTTAGATGACTAACTTTTGGATCAGCTTGATATCTTGCACATACACCTACTGCAAAGGCTATGTCTGGTCTGCTAGCAGTCAGATATAATAAGCTTCCAATCATACTTCTATATAGGCTTTGGTCTACATTCTCACCCTTGTCATCTTTAGTCAGCTTTAAGTGTGTGGGGGCAGGAGTTCTCTTATGAGTAGCATTGTCCATCCCAAATTTCTTGACAATGTTCTTAGCATACTTGCTTTGGAAAATGAACATGGAGTCCTCCATTTGCTTTATTTGCAGTCCAAGAAATTAGGTTAATTCTCCTACTAGACTCATCTCAAATTCATATTCCATTTGAGTGACAAAATGTTTAACCATCCTGTCTGACATCCCACCAAAAACAATGTCATCTACATATATTTGAGCAATCATGACATTTCCTTCTTCATCTTTAACAAATAAGGTTTTGTCTATTCCACCTTTCCTGTACCCTTGCTTGATGAGAAAAGTAGTCAGCCTTTCATACCATGCTCTTGGAGCTTGCTTCAGTCCATAAAGAGCCTTCCTTAGTTTGTACACATGATTTGGACAGCTTGGATCAACAAATCCTTTAGGCTGTTCTACATATACTTCTTCATTAAGATATCCATTTAGAAAGGCACTTTTCACATCCATTTGAAATAACTTGAACTTCAAGATACAAGCAATTCCTAAAAGTAGTCTGATTGATTCAAGCCTTGCTACTGGTGCAAAGGTTTCATCAAAGTCTACTCCTTCAATTTGTGTGTATCCTTGAGCTACAAGTCTAGCTTTGTTCTTTGTAACAACTCCTTGCTCATTTGACTTGTTCTTATACACCCATTTAGTTCCAATCACATTTATGTCATCAGATCTAGGAACAAGGTTCCACACTTCATTCCTTGTGAATTGACCTAATTCATCTTGCATAGCACAAATCCAGTACTCATCAGTAAGAGCTTCCTTGATGTTTTTAGGTTCTATTTTTGAAACAAAACAAGAACCTGAAATCACCTCTCTTGATCTAGTGCTTACACCTCTGTTGGGATCCCCAATTATTAAATCTTTGGGATGATCCTTCTGAATTCTGATGGAGGGAGGTTTGCTGGATTGTTCTGTCCTTGCATCAGTTTGAGTGAAGTCATGATGATCACTCTTTTCTTCAGTTTCAGTTTGTCTGTCAGCAGATGTTCCAACATCTTCTGTAACATCTGCAGGAGCATCATCAATTATCACATTTATGGACTCCATGATAACCTTGGTTCTAGAGTTAAATACTCTATATGCTCTGCTGTTTATAGAGTATCCAAGAAAAATCCCTTCATCACTTTTAGGATCCATTTTCCTTCTTTGCTCCCTATCAGCCAGAATATAACAATTACTTCCAAACACATGGAAGTACTTAACTGTGGGTTTTCTGCCCTTCCAGACTTCATAGATTGTGGACAAGGTTCCTTTCCTTAGAGTGACTCTATTATGGATGTAACAAGCTGTGTTCATAGCTTCAGCCCAGAAGTACAAAGGTAACTTTTTAGCATGGATCATAGCTCTTGCTGATTCTTGGATAGTTCTATTCTTCCTCTCAACAATCCCATTCTATTGAGGAGTGATTGGTGAAGAGTATTCATGATTGATTCCTTCTGAAGAACAGAAATCTAAGAATTTTTGGTTCTCAAACTCCTTTCCATGGTCACTTCTTATTCTGAGCACACAGCTGGCTTTTTCCCTTTGTATTCTTTGGCATAAGTCTTTGAATACATCAAATACATCAGACTTTTCTTTGATAAAATTTATCCATGTATACCTTGAAAAGTCATCAACCACCACATAGGCATACCTCTTACCACCAAGGCTCTCAACCTGCATAGGTCCCATAAGATCCATATGTAATAATACCAAAACTTTGGAAGTTGTCAGATGTTGGAGCTTTGGATGGGACATCTTGGTTTGCTTGCCTATTTGACATTCACCACATATTTTGCCATCATCAATCTTCAGTTTAGGAATACCTCTCATAGCTTCCATATATATGATTTTCTTTATGCCTCTGAAATGAAGATGACCCAGTCTTTGGTGCCATAGTTTCACTTCTTCTTCTTTGGCTAAAGAACAAGTTGAAGTGAGACTGAGGTCTTGAGGTTCCCACATGTAACAGTTGTCTTTAGATCTGGCCCCTCTCATGACAACCTTTTGTTCTTTATTTGACACTATGCATTCAGTTTTGGTAAAGTTTACACTGTACCCTTGATCACATAATTGACTTATGCTGATCAAGTTAGCAGTCAAACCTTTTACCAGCAGCACATCATCTAGTCTTGGTACATCTGGATAGTCCAAGGTCCCAACTCCCTTGATTTCTCCTTTAGCTCCATCTCCAAAGGTTACATATCTGGATGAATATGACTTTAAGTCTACTAGCAGATTCTTCAATCCAGTCATGTGTCTTGAACATCCACTGTCAAAGTACCAGTCTTCTTTAGCTGATACTCTTAGAGATGTATGAGCTATATATGCAACACCCTTCTTTGACCATTTGTATTGAGGTTTCTTTTGATACCTCTGCCCTGTGCATTGTCCATCAGTAGAGCTCCAAGGTTGTTTGTTGATCTTGTTCTTGGGCATGTAGCTTTGATCAGCATGAAGACTAGCTTTTGGTACCCATACTTTCTTAATGACCTCTGTCTTCTGCTTAGGGGGTTGCTGATCTCTTTGATGTTGATGTCTATGCAGCACTTTCTTGGTAACCTCTATCTTCTGCTTAGGAGGTTGCTGATACATCTGATTTGGATATCCATGCAACTTGTAGCAATGAGGTTTGATATGTCCAAATCTTCCATAATGATGACATCTCCATCTTTGATACTTCTTCTTCATTATGTTCTTTTCATGTTGTTGAGACATCTGTTGGAACATTATGTTTGACTTTGTGTTCTTTTCATGATGTTGAAGCATCTGTTGGGACATCTTGTTTGACTGTATGGAATTTGAAGTAGTTTTGTTGGTGCTAGCTTCAACCTTATGAACTTTGTTAAATCCCAGTCCACTTTTATCCCCTGAATGCTTATTGTTGTTGAGAATAACATCCAGTGTTCTTGAGCTACTGTTCAGCATTCTAACAGATTTGGACATATGCTCCAACTTGGAGTTGAGAAGACTTACTTCACTTTTCAAGGTGTCAATGATCTCTAGATCACTTGTTTTTTCATCCTTTAGTGCTTCAATCTGCTTCTTTTGCTTTATATTTTCCATGCATATTTCAGTGCTCCTTTTAACCAGTTCTCTGTATGATTGCTCAAGCTCTTCAAAAGTAAGCTCCCCATCACTGGATTCACTTTCAGATTCACATAATCCAGCTAGTGCAGTGATATGCTTAGCTGATTCTTCTTCTGAATCACATCCTGGGTCTTCATCAAACCAGGTTACAGAGAGACCTTTCTTTTGCCTTTTTAAATAGGTAGGACATTCATTTCTGATGTGTCCATATCCTTCACATCCATGACATTTAATCCCTTTTTCTTGACTGGTCTTTTCATCATACTTTGACCTTCTATTAGCATCATAAGGTCTTTTGTTCTCAGAAGAGTTTGTGTATCTTCCACTTGGTCTGGACTTGTCTTCCATCTTTCTGAGAATCTTTTTAAATTGTCTTCCAAGCATAGCAATGTTTTCTGATAAATTTTCTTCAGTTTCTGATTCATCATTTTCTTCTTCTTTATCAGTATTTGACACCAAGGCTATGCTTTTGTTCTTCTTTACAATTGTGTCATTCATTCCCATCTCAAATGTTTGAAGGGAACCAATTAGCTCTTCAACTTTCATTGTGCATATGTCTTGAGCTTCTTCTATTGCTGTGACCTTCATGTCAAATCTTTTTGGCAAAGATCTGAGAATCTTTCTTACAAGCATTTCATCAGTCATCTTTTCTCCCAAAGCTCCAGAAGTATTAGCTATTTCTAAGATGTTCATGTAGAATTCATGAATTGTCTCATCTTCCTTCATTCTCAAGTTTTCAAACTTGGTGGTGAGAAGTTGAAGTCTTGACATCTTAACCATTGATGTTCCTTCATGAGTTGTTTTGAGAGTGTCCCAAACATCTTTGGCCAGCTCACAGTGATGCACAAGTCTAAAGATGTTCCTATCAATGCCATTGAATAAAGCATTTAAGGCCTTGGAGTTGCCAAGTGCTGAATCTTCTTCCTCCTTACTCCATTCTTCTTCAGGTTTCAACACTTTTGCTCCATCTTTGGTGTCTTGGACAGGGTGCTCCCATCCATTGTTGACTGCTTTCCAGGCCCTATTGTCAAGTGATCTTAAGAATGAAACCATTCTGGGCTTCCAGTAGTCATAATTAGATCCATCCAATATAGGTGGTCTATTTATTGATCCTACATCTCTGTCCATGTTTCCAGAATTTGCAGTCCCTAGATCTCACCCAGTATAAACAGGCAGGGTGCCTGCTCTGATGCCAATTGAAATTTTGTGATCAGGTACGAGATGTTGAATGAGATGTTTAAACACTTGACAACTTGACCAAAACTTAATGTGCAGGAAAAATTAAACAACACAGGAATTTGTTAACCCAGTTCAGTGTATAACCACACTTACATCTGGAGGCTACCAAGCCAGGAGGAAATCCAATATAAGTAATATTAATTCTAGACTTAAACCACCCAGTTTAATCTTTCACTTAATATCTACCCAATGCAATTTCTACCTAAGACACAACTTAGATATGAGTACCAACTCACTCCCCCTCAATCACACAGTGATCTGTTTACAAGTTTAATAAAATTGAAGTCATACTTCAAACAAAACAGCTTGATCTTACTTCACAGTTTCAATCAAGACACAAATACACTTTTGCTTAAAAGCTCATAAAGTGGTACAATTAAACAACCTGCTATTAAAACACAAAACACCCTATTTGGTCTTCTTAAATTCGTACTCTATTCTGAGAGTTTCTGTTGCTTAAATAGGTGTTTGGATTTTGGGCTTTCTGTAGGTTTATCCAAACCTGATACGCATGCTGCCACCACCTTGAATTAGGGTTTGTTACTTCCTAGATTCTAGGTGATTCAGTTCTTCTGATTATGCTGAAGTCACATAACAAAACTCCCTACAGATGCGCCTTCTTCTGTTTTAATCCATCCATAATTAATTCCAGATAACTTCCCTGAATTCACTCAGTTCTGTTAGTTATTAATTAATTCTGGTAGCAGGTTTGAGATGTCACAACATCTGGTGTGACATCCTGAAAAACTGAACTTACTTCATTTACTGATACAATGTCACAACATCTGATGTGACATCCTGTAAACTGAACTTACTTCATTTACTGATACAATGTCCTAACATCTGGTGTGACATCCTGAATTAAGTTCATTTACTTATACTCTGTTTGATAATGTCCCAACATCTGATGTGACATCCTGAACTAAATTCAACACTTCTTGTTGGTCAAAAATTCTGCCAATTCTAAACATCTACAAACCCTAAAGGTTTTAAGGCTTTGTTATTAAGCTTATGCTTGCATCCTTCTATTAGGATGGAGTGTATAACTTTAATCCTAAGTGTCAAACCCTTAATGTTGTTTAAATCCTTTAATCAATTCACTTAATAATCATCAAGACATCAAGCTTGTAACTTGGGCCTTGCATTAGGGTTCTAATTCTTCCTTAATTGGTTAAGAAGGACTAACCCTAGTGTTAATGGAAAAGTCCCCCTCAAGTTGTCTTACAAACCATAAAATCCATTTCTTAACCTTACCATTAACAAAAATCCACTTTAATAAGGGATTTGTTTTGTCATGAGGTTAATCCCTAATCATGGATTAAGTTGAGGAGCCTTCCTCAGCTTAAATGTTCTCATCTATTATCCTTCTATAAGGATGGTGTAATGAGTCCATTAAATCCCTGATTATGGCTTAAACTCATTACTTAACACTAAACAAAAACAACAAAAACATCTAAATAAATACAAGTAGGTTAATGATCTTAATCCTACATCATGGTGATTAAGTGTGAGGTGTCTACCTCATACTTAAGGTATTCTCATTACCCCTGATCAGAGGGAAGATGTGATGAGTTTACTAACCCTTGGTTTAGGCTTAAGCTCATTAACTTATGACAAACCACCAAAAGAAATAAAAGACTGAAAACACAAAAACAAACAATAATCGTCTCCTCCGGGATTCTTTTCTCATCATCTTCACTCACAAACGAGAACTTGCTTCTCCCGTCTAATGAAAGACAGTTTGCACCTAAGCCAGACAGGTCATACACTTGAGCATAGACAAGTAAGCAGTTCACAAGTCAATTTATCTTTCAGTCTCTTTGAGTCGAACTACGGTGTTCTGACTTCCTCATTGCACGAGAGGATACGTAGGCATAACTTAATAGTTATCGAACAAAAGTCTCTGTATATTCCCCCTCCTCCTGTATTGTTTTCCTAGCCTCATAGTCTTGGGCTTTATACTCCTGTTCTTACACTGACACCTTCATATTTCACTTCACTTTCTTCCAGCACTGACACTTGCATTCTTTCCAGCTTTGATACACAAATTGCATTGACACTACCCCTTTAAAACACAAATCTTTTAAGCGTGGATCCCGTCGAGTACGACAGACAATCTGGGTGCTAATACCTTCCCAGGTTGTAACCAACCCCCTTTCTCAGTCTCTCTGGTTCGCGACCGTCTTATCCATATCTTGCTAGGTCTATGCAGCATTACCTTTCCTCCGGGATAAAAATGCCTAGCTGGCAACTCTTGTCTTCTGAGTTCACCCTTGTGTGTACTCTCCTCCTTTTCGCCGACCGTTTGCGTCTGTACCCCTTCTGACCTGGCCTCATTTGGTGGGAGCGACACCTAGGTTAATGAGGCTCACTATCCTAATGAAGGAAAAGAAGAAGAGAAGAAGATAGAAGAAGGAATGAGAAAGGCCTAAGCCCAACAACAAATGGAGAGTTCACATAAACATAAGAGGAAGATGAGAATTGGAGATGTGGAACTCAATTCCCACATCTTACCCTTACCATAGCCCCTGCAAGGTTAATATGCATACAAATGAAATAAAAATGAGTAAGATAACATGTTAACATCACACAACCAGAATAAAAATGGTATGAGCAAATGCACAATGCAAATGCAACCTAAAGAAATGAGGAGAAGAGACTTATGACTTAAAAGGATGCAACATGAATACATATGGAAACAAATGCGCACTTATGAAATATGCCAAACAAAAATGCACAAAATAAAAACACAAAGCTCAAGACCAGAACCAAGATGAGATGAAGAATGGCTTAGGAAGCCAGCAAGATGAAGAGAAACAAGACACAAGACCAAACAATATCAAAATGGAAGCAAAAGAAAACAAAAGATGAAGTGAAAACCATTAAAGAAACAAAAGACTTGAATAAGAAGCAAACTCAAAAATTTAGAAGACACAAAACCTATCCTAGGACCAGGAAGGTACTAACACCCCAAAGGAACCCTAAATGAAAAGAAGAAATGGGCACAAGTCGTTTTTTAGGCTTATGAGAGGCTTAAAGGTTCAAAGGAAGCAAAACGGGACAAGGTTCAAGATAAAATCCTCAAATAATCAACCAGCCATCTAAAAATTCGACAAATGAAACCAAATGGTCCTCAAACATGTTATGTCAACTAGCCAAAAGGATTTGCAAAGATTCAGAAAGGAACTAAGTCAAATGGAGGCAAGAACACAAGTTAGGACAGAAAACTTACACCACAAGATACCAGACCAAAACTCAAGAAATAAGTTTCTAAATATTCAGAGAAAAATCACATGAAAAGTAAAATGAATTAGGAGTACAAAGCAAAAAGAATGGGATCAAAAATCCAAATATTGAAGGCTATGGAAAATAAACAAGGAAGACTGGTCAAGAAGTGAAGTAAAAGAAGCTTGGTGCAATGGTGAATTATTTCTGGCACGTGAATCAATGAAAAAAATAAAATAAAAATATGATAAAAAACTAGAGACATAAAGGAAAGTCCATGATTTGTTTGGGAATTTTTAGGTGATTAGAAGTATTTTAAACGAATTAAAATGGAACTAGAATGAAAAAAGAAATTAAAGAAATAAAGGAATTAAAATAAATTTGGTGAGAGGTGTATGAAGCAAAGGTTTTATGCTTAATTCGAATGGGATGGGTATGGAGGAGGTGCGAAGAGCACCTGGATAGGCCTAGAACACGCTAGCACATGCTGCTATGGTGGAAGTGCACACGCATGATTGGAGGAGAAGGTCCTACCGGACGGTGATAAGTGTCACCGCCGGTATGGACAGAAATCTCAAAAGCTATGGATCTTATCACCTTATCTCTTGGAAATCGAATCAGCTATACAAATCTCTTAACAATCTTCTATAGCATTCTTTCAATTCAAATTTCATAAAATCTCTCATACCTCTTATTCTTCTTAAACAAAACAGATTAAATAAACAAAAAAACAAAACTGAAGCAAACGCCTCTCCTTCTCCTTCCTTGCTTACCCTAAACCGCCGTCGAACCTCACAATCCCCCTCCGCCACTCGCTTACCACCGATCACCCTCAAACACCACAAACCTCGAACAAATCCTCACTAATCTTCCTCCTCCTCTACTCAAAAACCGGCACCGCTCAACCAACATACTCTTCCTCTCTTCGTACACGCCAACGCCGCCACTTCCGATCAAACAACTAAACATAAAACTCTACCTCTCCCTCGATTCGAACCTCCTAGCCGGAGAACCATCCCTAACTACCGAATCAGCACACAATCTACCCTTATCTCTATCCTCCTTACACTTTCGGACTCGAACGACCAAACGCCCAACAATACCGATCAAAATCATAACCAGATACAACAAATTCAACACACAGACAGCAATCGTATCGAATAGAGTAATCGAAAGTGTACCTGTTATGCGACGATGTGACGAACAACGCTATGCGTGCTTGCCTCGATTCGGTAATGCTTCCTCCTCAACTTTTGCTTCTGATTCAATCCTCTTTCTCTTTTGCGAATTCGACTTGCTGTTGTTGATGACAAAGCTGATGCTGTTAATGAAGGTAAGACGAAAACGATGTCGCGATAGACAACAAGCTACGAACTCAAATCAGTTTGCTCGATTCATTGAAGGATGACGAATATGCAAGCTCGCGATTGTAAGATTGATGAATACAGGTCCTTATAAGGTTGAACAAACTCAGTTTCACAGCTCTGTTTTGGTGCAGATTTGATGAAGAATGAACATAATTTGATTCTGTTGTTGATGATGGAGAAGAGCGATGAGATCCGTGATGAAGAGAAAAAATGAATCCGACTTTGATTTGGTGGTGAAAAAATAGTAGGTTCTGCTTCTTCTTTTTCTCTTGATGATGAAGATGTGTGATGAAGATTCTATCACTGATCTTTGCTGCTAATGAGGAAAAAAGAATCAGCTCTTTCAAAGTGTGAAGAATGATGTGATATTCCGAAAATTGGAGAGAATTCAGGGATATCTTTTTTGTTATTTTTCGGTGAACTTTTGGTGTGATCAAGGAGAGTGAACTTTGCCACAAACTTTTTCTCAATCCCTTCACTCTTTTTTCTTTTTTTCAGTTATGATTTTTTCTTCTGTTATGCTCTCTCTTTTTTTCTAATTTATTTTTTTTGCCATTTCTGTTATGGATATTTTCTTGCAATTTCTGTTATCTTTTTTTTCACAAGCTATGCGTGATTGCTTTTTTTTTCCTTAAGTTCACCGTGTTTTTTTCCTGCTGTAATGTACGTGTGCGGATTCATCATATTCACTTCTTTCTTGCATTTTGGCGTGTTGGTTGTTGGTGTGATGCTAGGGTGAAAATTGCGTGAGGCATGATGTGTGAATGCTGTTAGCTTTCTTGCATTTTTCCTTTTTTTTCCGCCTTTTCCTGTTTATTTGATGTTGCATCCCCTTTTGTCACATAATGGTGGGGCCTTATGAAGTATCACATGTCATGCTACACCTCACAATTTCGGTCAAGACAACAATAAAGATTGAGCTTTCATATTGTAAATGGACTTAGGACAAAAATGCAGTAAGATTTATGAAATAGTGAAACCAAAAAATGAAAAAAATTGGAAACTAAGTATTATGATTTATGTTTAAGAAATAATGAAATAATAATAAATAACAAAAAGAAATAGAAAAAGGGATATGGTTTAGAAATGAGATGGTTTGAAGATAATTAAAAGTGGATAAATGGATGTATTTTGTAATAACTGGACAAAAATCGAAAATGGGCTTAACAAAAGAAACATGAACTATTATTTTGGACAATAACCCTTGCTTAAAAGAAAATAATAATGAAAGGAGTAATGGAATAAGGGATCAAGAAAAATTAAAGGTGGATGTGAATTCCTTAAAAAGAATAATTGGTCATAAAAGGTGGATGGAAAAAATTGATAGCAAAGTGTGAATTGAACATGAATACGGTTTACTTGAAAATAGATGATGAATGAAATTTGGATGGATTGGATTTGGACTAATGGATACGCAATTGGATATTAAAATAACGGAGAACTAGAAATGGATTTCTAAATGGATGATACAAGTTATCAGATAAAAATGGATAAACGGATAATCGACTAAATTGGGTGTGAATGGGAATCAATTTGGTTTAGAATAAGAATGGATTATGGTTGAGAAATAGAAATATGGACATCATGATGGATCACAGATTATGGACAGGAAGCCTAATTTTTAGCCCAAAGTCAAACTCAATTTCTCTGCACAGATTTCTGATAAACTGAACACAACCATCAACCTGAATTTCCTGAATCGAACTTTGGGGAATTAAATCCCCAGATAAACCAATGATGAAATGATGACCACTCAATCCAGCTAATATGCATCGAACTCCAACACAAACCATTATTCAATAAACCAAAGGACTTCTGCACACCATACATCTTAACACTGAATACACATGGCCTGAGAACTAGCCGCTGAAGTAGATAACTTGCAATTAAAGAATCCTGGCAATTTGACCAATCTAGGTCAAACGTCCATCTGAATCAAATCAATGAACTAAAATCACTGCCAGCTTATGCTATGCTTCAACAATGAATGTTATGCTTCATCATTCCATGCTAGGATGCTGAAGAAATGATATGAGTATGATGAATATGATGCTTAAAAAAGAAGAGGGCAAATTTGGGGTGTTACAAATAGTACACCTATAGTTACTATTATTGATACGGGAGCAACTCATTCGTTCATTTCTCTTGAGTGCACTAAGCGTTTGAATTTGTTTATGTCCTCTTGGGGGTGGTGAGATGGTTATTGAGACTCCTGCTTCAGGGTCGGTAACTACTTCTTTGGTGTGTGTAAGTTGTTCTTTGACCATGTATGGTAAAGATTTTGTTATGGATTTAGTTTTTTTGCCATTGGAGGGTTTGGACGTGATCTTGGGTATGAACTGGTTGCAATTTAATCGAGTTCATATAAATTGTTATCATAAGTTAGTAAGGTTTCCTTCTTTGGATGATGATGAAGAAGAGAGTTTCCTATCCACGAAATAGTTGAAGAAACTTTTAGTGGACGAATCTCAATTGTTTGGTTTGTTTGCATCGCTGTCAGTGGAGAGCAAAGTGGAGATAAGTAGGTTTCCAGTGGTGTGTTATTTTTCAGAAGTGTTTCCGGACGATATTAAGGATGTACCGCCGGAAAGAAAAGTTGAGTTTTCAATTTATTTAGTTCTGGGTACTAGACCGATTTCGATGGCACCATATCGTATGCTAGCTTCGGAATTAGTAGAATTGAAGAAGCAGTTGAATGACTTGTTGGATAAGAGGTTTTTTAGGCCGAGTGTTTCTCCTTGGGGTGCGTCGGTATTGTTGGTAAAGAAGAAGGATGGAAGTATGCGGTTATGTATTGATTATCGACAGTTGAACAAGGTGACGATTAAGAACAAGTATCCGCTTTTGAGGATTGATGATTTGATGGACCAATTGGTTGGTGCGCGTGTTTTTAGTAAGATTGATTTGAGATCAGGATATCACCATATTCGTGTGAAAGAAGATGATATTCAAAATACGGCTTTTAGGACACGGTATGGTCATTACGAGTATTCTGTGATGCCATTCGGAGTTTCTAATGCGCCGGGTGTGTTTGTGGAATACATGAATTGTATTTTTCATGAACAGTTGGATTAATTTGTGGTTGTGTTCATCGACGACATTTTGATTTACTCTAAGTCTCAAGAGGAGCATGAAGAGCATTTAAAGATTGTGTTACAGATTTTGAAAGAGAAGCAATTATATGCTAAGTTGTCAAAGTGCGAGTTTTGGTTGTCAAAGGTAAGTTTTCTTGGGCATGTTATTTCCGATGGTGGTATTTGTGTGGATCCATCCAAGATTGATGTGTGTCGCTCCCGGGACTTTACGTCCCGGTGCAGACGCGGACGGTTGGCGATGTTTGACTGTGAACTGCTTTCTTGTCTATGCTCAAGTGTGTGACTCGTCTGGCTCGAGTGCTAACTGTCTTGCATTAGACGGAAGAAGTAAGTTCTTGTTTTTAGAATGAGGGTGATGAGAAAAGAATCCCAGAGGAGACGATTATTGTTTGTTTTTATGTTTTCAGTTTTGTATTGTTTTTGGTGTTTTGCATAGGATAATGAGCTTAGGTCTAAATCAAGGGTTGTAAAGTCATTATATCCTCCCTGATTAGGGATAATGAGCTTACTTAAGTGTGAGATAATCATACCAACTTAATTACCATGATGATATAGGATTATGATAATTAACCTACTTGTGATTATTAAGTGTTTTTGGTTTTTTTGTTTAGTGTTAAGTAATGAGTTTAATCTCTAATCAGGGATTAGTGAACTCATTACACCATCCTAATAGAAGGATGATAGATGAGAACACTTAAGCTGAGAAAGACTCCTCAACTTAATCCATGGTTAGGGATTAAATTCATTATATAACAAGCCTTTATTAAATGGATTTTAATTAAAGATGAGATTAAGAAATTAAATTTATGTTTGTAAGACTAGCTTGAGAGGGACTTGTCCATTAAACACTAGGGTTAGTCACTCTTAACCAAAAGGAAGAGATGTAAACCTAATATAAGGCCCAAGTTACAAGCTTAAGTCTTTACCATTATTAAGTGTTTTGATTAAGAGGTGTAAACAAATTAAAGGTTTAACACTAAGGAATAAAGTTATGAGATGAGAAGAGAGACTCAAGGAGACTCAAAGGTAAAAGACTGGGGGAGACTATATACAACCCTAAAATTATCATGCTTGGTTGTTCCTATGGTTTTTTAGACATAAGAGAAGATCTTCAGGAAGCCACCATGGAAGAAGAAGCAGATGAAAAGAGAAGGAGAAGGAGAATAGGTTACTTACTTCCTGAAGAAGATAAGTAACCTAAAAGAAAGAAAGTAAGAACAAGAGAGCACAAGTGAAACAAGTTCACTTCAAAGACAAATAAGATATGCAAATGAAAGGATGAGAAGAGGTGGGAGGCGAAGGAAAATCCACATCCCAAACAACTTACCATAAGCCCCTGAAATGTTAGTAAGAGATGCATAAGGAAAGAAATGAAATGGAATCCAATAAGTAATGATGCAATGACCAAAACCAGAAGCTATCATGCAATTTAAATGTGTTATGAGATGATGCAAAGTCATGTAAGATGCTTATGTATGATCATACAAAGGATGAGATGCAAAGGAAGCATGAAAGAAGCTTGAAAACACATGGATACACATGGGATGTAATGAATGCAAAGCATACCAAATGAATGAAGAAATTATCAATCAATGTTCAAGCATGTCCTAGGATGTCTAAGATGTCATACAAATTCTTGAAATGTCATGGCTAGTTCATATGATTGTGATATGAAAAGATGAATGCAAATGGACATAGAAAATTAGGGTTTTACGACAACATGAGATGCACATGACCAAAATAGAAGCATACATCATGATAAAAATTTGAAATTGAACTCAAACAAACCCTAAACATATACAAGATAACTACCCAAAGATGAAGGTCAGAAGCTAAACCTAAAGGGAGTTATGAATTTCCTAAGTTTGCTAGGGTTTTTGGGTGATTCTTCATGGAAAATGCCAAATAATTTGAAAATGCGATGAACAATTATGAATTAAATAACCTAGATACTAGATGCAATGTATGAAAGAATGCAAAAAGAACCAAATTCAAACTCATCATGGTTGATCAGTGTCGCTCCCACCAAATGACACCGAGGGCCAAGAGGGGTACAGACGCGAACGGTCGGCGAAAAGAGGAGAGTACACACAAGGGTGAACTCAGAAAAGAAAGAGTCTCCAGCTAGGCATTTTTATCCCAGAGGAAAGGTAATGCTGCATAGACCTAGAAAGATATGGATAAGACGGTTGCGAACCAGAGAGACTGAGAAAGGGGGTTGGTTACAACCTGGGAAGGTATTAGCACCCAGATTGTCCGTCGTACTCGACGGGATCCACGCTTAAAAGATTTGTGTTTTAAAGGGGTAGTATCAGTGCAGACTATGTATCAAAGTTGGAAAAGAATGTACAGGTGTCAGTGTAAGAGAAGTGAATTGTATAAGTGAAGTGTCAGTGTGAGAATAAGAATGAAATGCTCGAGATCATGAGGCTTAAAGGAATGAAATTGGAAGGAGGGGGAATATACAGAGACTTTTGTTCGATAACTGTTAAGTTATGCCTACGTATCCTCTCGTGCAATGAGGAAGTCAGAACACCGTATTTCGACCCAAAGAGACTGAAAGATGAATTGACTTGTGAACTGCTTACTTGTCTATGCTCAAGTGTATGACCTGTCTGGCTCAGGTGCAAACTGTCTTGCATTAGACGGAAGGAGCGAGTTCTCGTTTGTGAGTGAATGAGATGAGAAAAGAATCCGAGGGAGACGATTATTGTTTGTTTTTGATGTTTTCAGTTTTTTATTGCTTTTGAAAGTTTGTCATAAGTTAATGAGCTTAAGCCTAAACCAATGGGTTAGCAAACCCATCACATCTTCCCTCTGATTAGGGGTAATGAGAATACCTTAAGTGTGAAGTCAGCATCTCACACTTAATCACCTTTGATGTAGGATTAAGATCATTAACCTACTTGTGATTATTTAGATGTTTTTGTTGTTTTCGTTTAGTGTTGAGTAATGAGATTAAGCCATAATCAGGGATTAAACAGACTCATTAAACCATCCTAATAGAAGGATAATAGATGTGAATGTTTAAGCTGAGGAAAACTCCTCAACTTAATCCATGATTAGGGATTAACTTCATGACAAAACAAAGCCTTTATTAGATGGATTTTAGTTAATGGTGAGATGAAGAAGTGAGTTTTATGGTTTGTAAGACAAACTTGAGGGGGACTTGTCCGTTAACACTAGGGTTAGTCCTTCTTAACCAATTAAGGAAGAATTAGAACCCTAATGCAAGGCTCAAGTTACAAGCTTAATGTCTTGATGATTATTAAGTGAATTGATTAAATGATTTAAACACATTAAGGGTTTAACACTTAGGATTAAAGTTATACACTCCATCCTAATAGAAGGATGCAAGCATAAGCTTAATCACAAAGCCTTAAAGCCTTTAGGGTTTAGTCCCTGATTATGAGATGAGAAGAGAAGACTCAAAGATGACACAAAGGTGAAAGCTAAGTGGGGGGGCTAATCAACCCTAATTGTTATCATGCTTGGAAGTCCTAGGTTTGGTGAGGTTTAAGAGAAAGATCTTCAAAGAACCACCAAGGAGAGAAGTAGATGAAAGGATCAAGAAGCAAAGAGAAGCAAAACAACTTGCCTCACTTAAGAAGACAAGTTGCTTGAAGAAAGAAGGTAAGATGAACAAGAATGAGCAAGCTCAACCCAATACACATACAAAAAATGCAGCAATGATGCACAAAGGAGATGAAAGGAAATTGTGAGAAGTGAAGGCAAATTCACTTCTCAGCGTACTTACCACCTGAAAAGTTAGCACAAAAGAAAGAAATAAAGTGAAAGTGAAATTAATACTGGGATGCAAGCCGAAACCAGAAGCATGTTCATGATGCAGAAGAGGTTACGAGATGATATGAATGATCATACAAGTGAAATCGAACAAAAGATAACTAACTAAATTAAAATGAAATTAATTAATGGAATGGATTAACAAATTAGCTAATAACTTTATCTTATATAATTAGTTAATATAAGTGTTTTCTCTTTTTTTTTATATTTTTGTTTATATAATTTTATCTAAAAGAAAAATAAATAGTTTGCATAATTTTATCCAAGAAAAAAAAATAAATGGTTTTGTATAATTTTAAATGAGCAAAAGAAGAAAGGAGAAAACAACAAAAAAAGAACAACAAGGGCCTTCCTGCAGGCAAAAACGCAGGCCCAATGCTGGTACTACCCTCCTAAATGGGCCCGGGTCACGAAAGGCCTGGAAGTCCCACAGTGCCCAACCCGACGCTAACAATCTGAGAAAGAAAAAAACGCAAATCCTAGCCAACGGTCAAACGTCTATGACGTGTCTAAGGGATAACAGCAAGTGGCATTGGGAGAAGCAACACGTTATGGTATTGGAAAGTGAAAGGGCAGCGAATCTTGCTGTTTCCAAAAGCTTTTAATGATCATAAACAAAACAAAATTGGGACGGCACAGAAACAACAACAAGGTCTCAGAGACCTTCACCCATCTCTCAACTCTCTCCTCTCTACTTACCAAAACCCTAAGGAAACTCAAACGAAAAAAATGAAGCTGAAGAAAAGGCCTCCTATCCTTGATCGCACAAACATGGCGAGGACGGAATACCCCATCGAGCGAAACGGCGGAGCTACCCCTAAACTCAATCAACACTCAAACCCTAACGTTCGTTAATATCAACCCAGCAGCCAAACCAGCACCAAACAAACAACAAATCGTCATCAGTGGAGACACCAAACAAGGAAAGCAGAAGAGAAATCGAAACAGATGCTCACCAACAACATGAGAAAATGGAAATCGAAAGGAAACCAGAGTTTTATACCTGCTCTGAACGTTCTCAGAGGGGCGATTTTTCTTCAGGTATCCCTTTCTTTTGCTTAAGCTTTCCTTTTCTCTTCGTTTGAAAACTTCTCTTCTTCGAATTTTTGCTTTCTTTTTCAACCAGAGACAAAAGGGGATTTTTTAGGGTTTTTTCTCTGTGTCCTGTATTCGGTTTTTGAATCCTCTTTATATTTTCAAAATTAGGGTTTCAAAATTGAGGTTTAACTGAATTATTTTTCACTTTGGTTATGTTTGCTCCTTCTTTCTTCGTACCAGAGCTTTTCTTTCCTATTTTGTGAAACTTTGGTCCTGCGATCCTGCTGATGCTTCTGCTTTGTTTTTGTCTGCTTATACCTTGGCACTGCACCCTTGTTGACTTAGTTAGAAATGAACTTAATTGATCTCTATCCGAATTGGATTAGTTACCCCCTTTTTACTGTCGTAAACTCATTTTTCACTGCTTGTTACCTTGTTAACCGTTGTGGAAATTTCAACTTTTGCAGGGTCGAAATGTGAGAACCATTACCATCTCCAAGACCTGAGCTTTGGGACCATCTTCCTTTGATTTGCCCACCTTGATGGGAGTCATGGCAAATCCTAAAAGATCCCTGGAAGATGGGAGGGAGAGGTTTGTGCGACTCGAAACATTGGGTATCGTTGATTATCAGATGAAAGAGAGCTAGCCTCAGACTTTTCATCGCGAGCTACATAGCTGGGATGCCCAATTAATATTCTTCCATGATCCATCTCAACTGAGTCCAATGACGCCTAACTTTCGTAAAGAAGACCGTCTTCAAAAGATGCAGACAAACACAATTGTTGTTCATGAAGAATAGGGTCTCAACTTCCTGAACTAAACAAAGCTGATCCCGAACCTGATCGATTGTTCATACCCTTATCAATGACCCTCTGGAATCCATGGTTGCAACCGGATGCAATCTCAGCAGGTACCACATTATCAAAGTTCGGATTCCGTTTGAGCAATTTCATTTCCTTATTCTTGTTTAACGATATGCTCCTAACTCTGTAATGTTTTTGATCATCAAAGTCAACAGTTTTAGCTTGAGCATGTAAAGGCGTAGTTTGCAAGTGTTACCTTTGTCTTCCACCGAGAACCACAATCATTGCATAGTGTTGGCTTTCCTGGCGATTTACTGTGCCAAAGTGGTGTGCTTGGTTTGAGATGGGAAAGGTGCACGAAATGGAAGTGTGGTGGAGATTTGTAACTTGGAGAAACAACACCAGCCGCATCTTCCTGGGCTATCCAGGCCATCAATCGGCAAGACCAAACTTGAGAAAACCTCATCATGAAGCACAGATGGTTTCGGATTTTCAGAGTTTGCTGTTGGAATGTCATGAAGACCTGTAGCGGCCTGATTCTGAGAAGGCTGAATGTGTGCAGGTTTAAGAGAATGTGGATCAAAAGAGAAATTGAACAAATCATCTCTGATTGAATTCTTGTCGCGAGGGTTTTCTATATATTCTGAGATTGGAGAATTTAAATTCATGTTTTCAGTGTTTCTGCCATAACTTGTCTGTTGTAATCTCTTTGGATTTTTTTGCTGACGGCCTTGTTTAACTGTTAACAAAAACTTTGTGCCATTTAATCCTTCAGTATAATCTGTCTTTTACTGCTTTTCAACTCCAGTTGCCTTGACAATATACCAATCAAGATCTCAATGTCTTGTAAAACTTGGAAAATATCAATGCTACCATGCTTGAGAACAGTGCACCTTAACTAACATACAGCAATCTAAAATGAATCATGACTCAAAACAAACGTGCATCCAAATCCCACATAATCCAAATCCAACATAATCCAAATCCAACATAATACCATGAAATGCCCATGCAATTGCGTTTGAATCCAAGTCCGACATAATACCATGAAGTTTCTTTTCTCCTTTTTTTGAAACCAATGAATCAAATCCAATAAGCCATCCTCCTTAAAATTAAGTTTCGAAACCAATGAACCAAGGAAGTCACACTTATTATATTTTTTTATAAAAAAAGTGCAATAAGTTTAAACCCATGGCCTATCAATTTATTGAAAATAAATTCAAGATAACTTAAAACTACTTGAAACTTTAGTGATGCTTAATCATCAATGAAACTCCAATTGATTGTGCCTTGGCATTTGTGTACCTGAGATGTAACTCCATATAGGCGATGGTTCAGGCAGTTTCAGGGGGTTTCAGGGCAAGGTGAAGGGTCGGGGGTGATCAATGGGATGTTTCGAGATGGATGGTGGAAGAAACTTTGAGGAATGGGTGACCGAGTTAAGGGATTCAATGAAAAATGTAAGGTGGGGGGTTTTGTGGGCAAGGTGACTTGCGTGTGTGTTCAGGCTCCAAGATGTTGTGAAATGGTTTGTGGGAAACGTATTTGTAAGGTCTTTGATTGGTAAGAATAGTTGGTGTGGCACGGGCCTATGGATCAGATCTTGGGGATTGCAACAAGTGGAGGCATAGTCACATGGGCTTTTGCAAATTGGTACAAGTCTGCCCCCTTTGTGATTTCTTGAAGCATAAGTCATGAAACATGGAGATTCTTTGGTGCATTCTGAATTTAAGGCCATGGTTTATGCTTGCGTGATGATTAGAGGTCGCATTGAAGTCACATAAAGGCTTGCCATGAGAATTTGCAAGTTCTCCAATACAAGTCATTTTTTCCCAAAAGGCAATTTTGCAAAATGGCTCGAAATTCTTCAATCTTGTGAACTTATAACATATTATATGATCAAATAAAGATCATACGCAATCAAAATGATGAAGAACACCCCTTGGTTGAGTCATTGGGGGCCTCAGATGCCCTGATTTTATATTGACTTGCTCAAGAAGTCAACTCTTGATCAGATGCCTTCCCCATGGAATTTCTTCATGAAAATTTGTATGCATGATCCTTATAACATATAGAGACCAATAGAAACAAGAATGACCAAAAACTTTGGGAGTTATGGCCTTTGAAACCAAAACCCTAATCCTAGGTCATCTGTGCAGTCAAACCTGGCTCTGCTCCTATGCCTTTCTCAGTTCTTGTGATTTTTTTTGACTTTCTTGACTTTGTTAGGATACAGTATGATGTTTGAACATACATGGACCCCTTTGAAGTGATTGATGACCTTTGGAGTGGCTCAGAAGGCCCCTTGGATTCATCTGATCACAAACCCTAGATGCAGATGATTTTGAATCAATGCAGTGAAGCAAGAATGCAATATGAGATGCTATGATTGAATCTATGCAAATGAAAAGATCACAAGCCATGGTGAAACGAGTGAGGGAAAATTTGGGGTGTTTACAGATGCCCCTATTCAAACATGAGTTAGCTGTGTAGGATGTAAGCGACGACTTAACAGGCAAACAAGATAACTTGTGGTTGAATACCAAAGACAGTCCAAAATTTGCACTCACAGAATGAAGAAGAAAAGGGATATAGGTTGTAAAAGAAAATAAAGTATATTATAAAGTGCGGGCGACGGAGGACGACCGTCGAGCAGAGGACGACTGCTGGGGAAAGAGCAATGACGGGGACGGCCGACATGCTGGGGATATAAGAGATTGTGATGGAGACGGCCATCAAAATAAAGTGACAAAGACTCTCTGGGGATTATAGGTAAGAATACATGACGAGGTACGGTCATCAAAGGTGAAGGACGATCACCTAGCAGGGGGCGGCTGCTCTGTTGGGTATAAGATGAGGGACATTCATCTAAGGGTGAAGGACGATCACCTGGCAAGGTACGGTTGCCAAAAATATCGCGACATAGGACAAATGCCGGATAAAAGGTCGACGATGGGGACGGCCATCGGATAAGCATGATGAAGGACGATCATCAAGAGGTGAAGGACGATCACCTAGCAGGGTACGGCTGCTATCAGGGTTTATCATGACATAGGGCGAATGTCAGACAACAAGATCAACGATGGGGACGACCATCGGATAAAATGATGAAGGACGATCATCAAAGGGTGAAGGACGATCACCTAGCAGGGTACGGCTGCTAAAAATATCACGACATAGGACGAACGTCGGATAGAAAAGGGTTCCAATAATGGAGACTCCGCTGGGGAAAGGATGAGGGACGGTCATCCAAAGGTGAAGGACGATCACCTGGCAGGGTACGGCTGCCGAAAAGGTATCATGACATAGGATGAATGTCAGATAGGAAAGGAAAAGTTCACTGGGATTTGTTGGGACAAGTAAACACAGACGAGTGTCTATATCCAAGGAATGAGAGGTATGAGTGTTTGGTGTATAGATTAAAGATGCGGACGAGCATCCCTAAGACCACGATACGGACGAGTATTGGGTAGAAAAAAATATTGACACACGTTCAAAGATGATGATACGGACGAATATCAACTTGTTAACAAAGAAAACGGACGAGTGTCGAATCTGAGGGGATATAAGTGGTGTATACAAGATACGAACGAGTATCTGCGTGAGTGAAGCAGGAATAATAAGTATGAGTGAAACTCCGACAAGTGTTTAACTTGCTGGGGAGGGTGACACAGACGAGTGTCAAAAGGTATATTATAAACAAGTATATGCTTTACAAAGTATTCAGGTAGCTATGTTGGGGAAAGTGACACGGACGGGTGTCAGGGAATCTGTACAAACATACGTATCTGTGAGTACAAAGGGGATGCTTTGGCTTTCTGCCAGGGATATGACACGGACGGGTGTCAAGAAGTATCTGTAATATGTAAGTGTCTGTTTACAAAGAATGCTCTGGCGACTTTACTGGGGGATTGATGACACGGACGAGTGCCAAAAGGAGTGTGTATCTGTATTTGTGAGTGTAAGGCAAATGCTTTGGCTTCCTGCAGGGGAATTTGGAGAGTTTCTTTGTATACCACCAATGGATTTTCAGCCTTCAGACATGGCTTATGATTATGCAAAATGTTTGATTTTTGCCATAATGCTCCATATTAGACGAAATGATACGCTCTGTGGGGGAAAATATGATGTGAATGTTATGATTATGCAAAGGTAACGGCCCGGGATTCGGATCCCGTTGCCGTGGAGATCTCTGGTTGATCTGCTTGAAGAGGACATCCCAGCTGGGGATAAGATCATTGGTAGATCAGACATATATGACTCTTCTTGGGGGAATAGATCCCTGATAGGCCTATTTTTGGTAATGAGGGACCCAGAAGCTTTCTTCACTCTGTTGTGAGATCTTCGGACGTTACTCTTCTGGATAGAGGCGGAAGCTCTGTGGGGGGGATGGTTCCCTGGCTTTTGTACTCGGCTGGGGAGAAATGAGGACTGGCAACTCAGCTGGGGAGGAAACACCTCCGGTGCTAAGACCATGTAGATAATGATTTGTCAGCTTGCTGGGGTGGAGCTTTCATGCCCCATGTCGTGCTTAGAATACTTGCAATCCTGAAAAGACAGAGAAATGCACAAGTAATCCCGAGGTATCCCTTACTGGATTCCATCATAGGAATTTAGGCACTCCCGGGAGTAAGTATATTTCCTGCACGCACGTATTTTTGGAAGATAAACATCTGTATTTATGCAATCAGTATCTTAAAGACATCGGACATTTTGCAAACGAAAATAAAATGTACAAGACGAAACATGACTGAAAAATCTGATTTTATTAATTCATGTGCCCTGAATTGGCAAATACAGTCAAAGAAACAAATCTCCTAAAATGAGGAGGTTGTTACAAATTGAGAAACAAAAGATGTTGGCAATGTTGATGACGCTTCGGGGGGCTTCCCTCTAGCTATGACTCGTATGACATTTGACATTCTTCTCGTCTTGCTTTCTGAAGAAGGCTGACTCTGAAAGGAGCTTAGTCCTTTTGAAGCTTAACAAGCTGTAAGTGATACAAACGAATTCAGAATGCAGTTGTTCGCTTATTCCCTTATTTTGCGCGGATCGCCCTTTCGGGTTTTCGATCCACCGGGATACCCATTTTTGTTTATTTTCCCTTATTTTTGCCCGAGTCTTTTATTCTGTTTTTTGACTCGCCGGGATGCCCTATTTTTGCCTGGACTTACATTCTGTTTTTATGTCCAGCGGGTCATTTTTTTTATGCGAAGTTTTTTTTAACTGCATCTGAATTTACAGGGGACGGGAAGTCTTCACCATCCATATTACTGAGCATGAGTGCTCCACCGGAGAAAACTTTCTTTACTACGAATGGTCCCTCATAGTTCGGAGTCCATTTGCCCCTGTGGTCTGTATGAGGAGGAAGGAGTATTTTTAGCACAAGATCTCCCACTTGGTACTCTCGGAGTCTGACTTTCTGATCGAAGGCTTTCTTCATTCTTTTCTGATATAACTGCCAATGACAGATTGCAGCCAATCTCTTCTCTTCAATCAGACTCAGTTGCTCGTATCGGGATCGGACCCACTCTGCTTCATTCAGCTTAACATCCATTAATACCCGTAGGGAGGGTAGTTCAACCTCAACAGGTAGGACTGCCTCCATACCATATACAAGCTGATACGGTGTTGCCCCAGTGGATGTTCTGATTGACGTACGGTACCCATGCAAGGCGAATGGTAGCATTTCATGCCAGTCTTTGTAGGTAACTACCATCTTCTGCACAATCTTCTTGATATTCTTGTTAGCTGCCTCAACAGCGCCATTCATCTTTGGCCTGTAAGGAGAGGAATTGTGGTGTTGGATCTTGAAGTCCCGGCACAGTTCTGCCATCATTTTGTTGTTTAAGTTGGAACCATTATCAGTAATGATTCGCTCGGGCACTCCATACCGACAGATGATATCTCTCTTCAGAAATCGGGCTACCACTTGCCTTGTAACATTTGCATAGGAAGCTGCTTCGACCCACTTGGTGAAATAGTCAATAGCAACCAGGATGAATCTGTGGCCGTTTGAAGCAGTCGGTTCAATTTTGCCAATCATGTCAATGCCCCACATGGCAAAGGGCCAGGGTGAAGACATCACATTCAAAGGATTAGGAGGCACATGCACTTTATCCGCATAAATCTGGCATTTATGACATTTCCTGGCATAGGCACAGCAGTCAGCATCCATTGTGATCCAGTAATATCCTGATCTTAGCAACTTCTTGGCCATGGCATGCCCTCCTGCATGGGTACCAAAGGATCCTTCGTGCACCTCGTGCATCAACAAGTCTGCTTCTGTTCTATCAACGCATCTGAGGAGTACCATATCAAAGTTTCTCTTGTACCGGGAACCATCAACATTCAGAAAGAAACTACCAGCAAGCCTTCTTAGAGTCTTCTTATCATTGGAAGATGCCCCAGGTGGGTATGTTTGGTCTTCCAAGAAGCACTTAATGTCATGGAACCAAGGCTTATCATCTTTGACAACATCTACTGCAAATACATATGCTGGTCTGTCGAGTCTGGACACTGAAATTCGAGGCACAAAGTTGGCAGCTTGAACTTTGATCATGGATGAAATGGTAGCCAGAGCATCTGCAAACTGATTCTCGTCCCGAGGTATATACTCAAGCCTGACCGTTGTAAATAAAGTCAATAACCTCCTTGTATAATCCCTATAAGGTATCAGATGGTCTTGATGGGTGTACCATTTGCCGTTGGTTTGATTAATTACCAGAGCTGAATCTCCGAACACAGTCAAAGTCTTGATCCTGAGGTCAATGGCTTCCTCGAGACCCATAATGCAAGCTTCGTATTCAGCTTCGTTGTTAGTGCAGTTAAAGGCGAGCTTTGCCGAGAAAGGCATGTGAACTCCCTTAGGTGTAATGAGTACTACACCAACACCATGACCATTCATATTAACAACCCCGTCAAACATCATAGTCCATTCTTCCTCTGGGTCAGGCCCTTCAGTGTGAATAGGCTCTTCATGATCTTTTGCTTTTATGAACATGATGTCTTCATCAGGGAAGTCCAATCTCATAGGCTGGTAATCGTCAATAGGTTGCTCAGCAAGATAATCAGACAATACACTGCCTTTGATGGCCTTTCGAGATGTGTACTGAATATCATATTCCGTGAGGATCATTTTCCATCTTGCAACCCGTCCGGTAAGCGCTGGCTTCTCAAATATGTACTTAACTGGGTCCATCTTTGAGATCAACAAGGTAGTATGGGTCAACATATACTGTCTCAGCCGGCGAGCAGCCCACGCTAAAGCACAGCAAGTTTTCTCGAGCAGTGAATAACGTTGTTCACAGTCGGTAAACTTTTTGCTTAGGTAGTATATTGCATACTCTTTTCGACCAGACTCGTCATGCTGGCCTAGCACACACCCCATTGACTCTTCTAATACTGTCAAGTACATTATCAGAGGTCTTCCTTCAACTGGAGGCATAAGGATTGGAGGCTCTTGTAAGTATTCCTTGATTTTGTCAAAAGCTCTCTGGCAGTCTTCGTTCCACCTGACCGTTTGTTCTTTTCTTAACAATTTGAACAAAGGTTCACAAGTTGCCGTAAGGTGAGATATGAACCGTGAAATGTAGTTCAATCTACCTAAGAAACCCCGAACTTCTTTCTCAGTCTTCGGTGCAGGCATTTCTTGAATGGCTTTAACTTTATCAGGGTCAACTTCAATCCCTTTCTCGCTTACAATAAATCCCAGCAGCTTACCGGATCGCACCCCGAATGTGCACTTGTTGGGGTTTAACTTCAGTTGATATTTCCTCAGACGCTTGAACAGCTTCAACAGATTCACCAGGTGGTCTTCTTCTGTGAGGGACTTGGCAATCATGTCATCCACGTAACATTCAATTTCTTTGTGGATCATGTCGTGGAATAATGTTACCATAGCCCGTTGATAAGTAGCACCAGGATTCTTCAGTCCGAATGGCATCACCTTGTAACAGAATGTGCCCCAGGGTGTGATAAAAGTTGTCTTCTCCATATCCTCAGGTGACATCTTGATCTGATTGTATCCTGAAAATCCGTCCATGAAGGAGAATACCGAGAACTGAGCCGTATTATCAACCAATACATCAATGTGAGGTAAAGGGAAATCATCTTTCGGGCTGGCTCTGTTCAGATCCCGGTAGTCCACACACATTCTCACTTTGCCGTCTTTCTTAGGCACAAGTACAATATTGGCAACCCACGGCGGATAGCTAGTCACAGCAAGGAACTCGGCGTCCCACTGCTTTTGTACCTCTTCTTTAATCTTCATTGCCATATCTGGGCGAGTACGGCGCAGTTTCTGTTTAACCGGCGGGCAGTCTTCTTTTAAAGGCAGCTTATGCATGACAATATCGGTGTCCAACCCTGGCATATCCTGATAAGACCAAGAAAACACATCCACATATTCACGAAGCATGTCAATCAGTTGTTCCTTCACTGAGTCTTGTAGGCAGGCCCCGATCTTAACTTCTTTCACGTCTTCTTCCGTACCAAGATTAACCGTTTCGACCTCCTCCTGATGAGGAGTGATAACCTTCTCCTCTTGCCTTAACAACCTGGCTAGCTCTTCAGGAAGCTCATAATCTTCTTCAACCCCTTCATCCGCTTGATTGATTGGATTGTCAAAGTCATACGAAGCCATAGCTGTGCTGTTGTCGGTGTAGTCTGAAAGGCACTCTCTGCAAGGGTTTAGATTGTTCATTTTAGTGATTGATTTTAATCTTTGTTTAGAAAAAGTGAAGCAAAGCTATCATTTTGGAAAACATTGCCATTTTATTTTTGTACAAAAAGAAAAATGGAAAAACAGTGAGCGGAAAAGAAAAAAACTCATTTGCAAAAGATGTTCGATATTCATTGATTGATCTGTTTGCACAAAATTACAAGATGGCCCGATTACAAAATGAGTCTTGTCATCTTGGGTAAGATGCAAGACTTGATGCATGCTTAAAATATACAGGAAATAAAAATTACTCTGCAGGAGTAACCCTTATAATTTCCTGGGAAGACCAGTTTGAGATACGGCTCCCCGGGGTCCTTGGACGTATCCAGCTCTCCAGGTTGCGCTCAGCTTCCGACTCATCTTCCAAGTTGTTCACTGCATCCGGGGTGAGCATTCCCCCGCTGACAAAACCGGGCTTCTTAACAGCCTCTGATTGATCTTGTTGAGTTGGTTTGTAACCCAACCCAAATCTGTCCTCCTTCTTCTCCACAGGCAACAGCTTTCCCCAGCCTTGGGCAGTCCCCTCTTCAACAACCTTCCTGGCTTGCTGATAAGACGTCATGGAGGTTCCCAGTACAGCAGATGCTTCATTTATGTTCAGGGCCTCAAACCCCTGGCTCATGGTTTCATGGATTTCTCCATCCATCTCAATGTATTTGTACGTAGCCAGATGGCTAACAAAGATATCCTCTTCACCACAGATGGTGATGATTTGACCTTCCCACTCGAATTTCAACTTCTGGTGAAGGGTAGACATAACTGCGCCAGCGGCATGGATCCAAGGTCTACCCAACAAACAGCTGTAGGCCGGCTGAATGTCCATCACATAGAAGGTAATTTTAAAAGTCTGCGGGCCAATCATCACAGGCAGATCAATCTCCCCTAGCACTGATCTTTTAGAGCCATCAAATGCTCTCACCATCAAGTTACTTAGACGCAGTGCCAAGCCATCATACTCCAGCTTCACCAAGGCTTTCTTTGGTAGAACATTGAGTGAAGACACAGTGTCCACCAGTACATGGGATAGAACAACACCTTTGCATTCCAAGGTGATATGCAAGGCCTTATTGTGGTTACGTCCCTCAGTTGTTAAATCAGTATTGGTAAAGCCCAGTCCATGACTGGTGTTGACATTTCCCACCACAGTTTCCAGCTGATTAACAGTGATCTCTTCTGGCACGTATGCTGCGTGCAAGACTTTCAGTAATGCATTTCTGTGAGCTTCAGAACACATCAGCAGGGATAATATGGAGATCTTTGAGGGAGTTTGGTGAAGCTGATCCACCACCTTGTAATCACTTCTCTTTATAATTCTCATAAACTCATCCACATCTTGCTCAAAAGATGACTTCTGAGTTTCTTTGATGATTGGTTCTTCAACCACCACACTCTTCCCCTTTGCTTTGGCAACATCTTCTGCTTCGGCATTAGGTCTTTGAGTTTGTGAGGCAAAAAGGCGTCCGCTTCTGGTGAAGCCTCCGCCTCCCCCAACATTGTCAATTTGTGGAGAAGAGGTTGAAGAATCCAAAGTGATTTTCTCCCCGTTGCAGTAGAGATCAGAGCCATAATGCCAAGGTATGGCATTACTGCTTTCATATGGAACGGGTCCAGGCACCGTGATGGTAACTGGACTGACTGCAGCAGAGGAGGGTACTGAAATGGTGTGCGGATTGTAGTAAATGGTGACTGGTGGCCTGGCAGGAGATGCCACTGTTTGTTGTTGGAAGTTATTGTTTGGAGGAACATCTGATGGATCATAGTAAATGGTGACTGCTGAGATATCTTCATCAATTTCTATTGGCGCTGTAGAAGATTCTGTAGAATGAAGGGATGCTGACATTGTAGAAGGAATGGTTGTTGACATCTGGTTCGTTGAAGTGATGGATGAAGTCATGGTTGATGATATTGATGAATTGTTCGGAATGATTGTTGTTGCAGTTGTAGAAGAGTCAGGAATTGTTGCCAAAGGGATTGCTGGATTTGTAGGTGCTGATGTTGTGATCTGAAGCACGCCGCTCTTGATAAGACCATCTATGCCGCTTCTCAAGTTATCACACCCGTTGACCGAAATGTTGCAATAACCACAACCGAGCTCACACCCGGGGAACATCTGGCACTCTAGAAGCTGAGCTTTAATTTCTACCAGAGGTGTTCGAATCTGTCCATTACTGGTGATTAAGAAAGACAGCTTATCTTCCTCAATAGCATTAATTCTTGGTCCTCCATGATTGGGCATGGGATTCTTGTTGACATTTGGAGGGGGTGCAAAGTTGAGAGCCTTAGAATCCACCAGATCTTGTACTTTCATTTGTAAAGCCCTGCATTTCTCAGTGTTGTGGCCAGGTGCATTGGAATGAAAAGCACACCGGGCGTTGACATCATAGTTTCTTGGCAGATTGGAAGGATCTGGCGGTGCCAATGTCCTTAATTCAACAAAGTTGAGTTTCAGGAGTTGTGGCAATAAAGCGGCATAAGGCATAGGGATAGGGTCAATCACCCTATTTGCCTGTGATGGTCTTTGCTGAAAGGGTCTTTGTTGTTGATTGTTGTTATTGTTGTTGTAGGTCCTCTGTGGCGGGTACTAAATTTGTTGCTGATACTGTGGTTGATATGCTGGTTGCTGAGGAATCGGAGCTGGAAATGTGACAGCTGCTACTGATCTATGATCATACTGAGGTCCGCCCCTGCTGGCATGGATGGCATTCGTCTCACCAGTCCTTCGGGGCCCCACAAAAGGTTTCCGGGGATTACTGGATGAACTTGCACCATTATCGGAAATCTTGCCCAACTTTAGTAGGCTTTCAATCCTTTCACCAGCTATAACCACGTCTGCGAAACTGGTGGAAGAAAAGGCAGCTAACCTATCGATATATGTTCCTTGCAGGGTGTTCATGAACATGTCGGCCATTTCTCTTTCCAACATGGGTGGCTGGACAGCAGCAGCAAGCTGCCTCCACCTTTGGGCATATTCCCTAAAGCTTTCCTTGGAGGATTGAGACATACCCATCAGAAGGGTCCTGTTAGGGGCCATGTCTAGATTGTATTGGTACTGTCTGATGAAAGCTTCAGCTAAGTCCTTCCAGCACCTGATAGTAGCTCTGGTCAAGTGAGAGTACCACTTCCTTGAAGCCCCAGTCAAACTATCTTCAAAGTAGAACATCATAGTTTCTCATCCATGGTGTATGCCTTAAGCCTTCCCAGAAAAGACTGCAAGTGAGTTCGTGGACAGGAAGTCCCGTTGTACTTCTCGAAGCACGGGGGTTTAAACTTGTGAGGAATTTTCACCCCATCCACTAACCCCATGTCCATTACATCGAAGCCTAGGGAATTTTGGGACTCCAGAGATCTCAACTTCTCAGCAATTTCATCAAACCTCCTATCATAAACTTCATCCCCAGCTCCCATCACCGTGAACTGTTCTTCCTGAGGATCTTCTTGCAAGATTCTACCTGCAGCAGCGTTGCCTTGTACATTCATGGGGATGTTGGCCTCTGGGTCTAGATGAGGTCCAAATACTGGTGGGTTAACATGAGGCTGACCTCCTTCATTATTGCTAGTTCCTCCAGTGCCAGGCTGAGGTTCCCCGGGGGTTTGTCTTTCTACCAATGCTCTTAGCCTTTCCTGACTCTGGGCCAAGTTAGTCATTACAGTCATGAATTGAGACATTTGGTTTCTCATCTCCACTCTCTCGTTAGCCATCTGGGTTCTGACTTCTGCCAGGTCCTGTTGTACTTGGTCCATCTGGATACCAGGAAGATTGTTGCGAGTAGGATATTTGTGCGGACGGTTGAGAGGGAACACCCAACGGCAAGCAATAATTCCTGAATCACAACAGAGTTAGTAACAAACGAAACAAAAACCTACAAAACAAAACAAAAGTTAGTATGCAATGCAGTATGCTTATTTATTTTCCAAGGTATCTGGCTTGGTGCTTGGTTTTGACCTTTCCAGACCCTGGGGAAGATGCTTTGATGTTGCTTGAGAAAGAGAAACTCAATGAAACAAACTAGCAAATATATTACAAAAAGGTGCATAGCACATAGCCTGTTTTTACAACACATGCCCCCTGAGGGGTAAAAATACAACATAAAAGGAAAAGTACATGAAATGAAAGCAACAACAAACAAAAAGTCAGACATCAAGACCAAATTCATCCTCCTTAACCTCCTTCAAAAGTGCTTCAGTTACAGGATCAGCCAGATGCTCTGTGATGTTCCTGATAAGAAGGTTTCTGGTGACAATAGCAGTGGTCAGCTTCTTGCGTCTGTCTTGTTCTTTTGACCTCTTTAATCCAGCCCTAAGCTTTAATTCTGAAATTTCTTTTTGGGCTGATAGCAGAGCCTCCTGTTGCTTCTTTTCATTTGCCTCCAACTGCTCAATTCTGTCTTGAGTTCTCTTATCTCCTTGAGTGCGAGCCTCAGTGATCCTGACCCACCTAGCTTGACTTTCCTTTAGATAGAGATCAGTTCTGGCCTTCTGAAACTGGGCCTCTTTACAGGCATTCTTCAAGATCTGCTCTCCTGCTCTTGATTTCTTGATGTAGTCCTCTGATTTCTCAATCCTGGCTAGATGCTCCACTTTAAGCTTTTCTAACCTCTCAATGTCTAGACGACCATCACTTCTCTCCCAGAGGGTCTTCTGCAGAGCTTGAGACAGGTTCTCATTCCTCTCCTTCAGTTTCTCAAATTCTTCCAGGCTGACAGTGGCTAGAGGTGGTGCTGTGGATGGTCCAGGTGCATCTTCAATGGTAAAAGGCATCCCAGAAATCTGAGCCCTAGTATGAGACCACTCATAATACTATGCTGAAGCCACATTGTTGCATCTCCCAAGAATGGCCATCCCTTTGGTCTGGATGTTGTCCCAAGCCCAGGATGCTTGTCTGACAACATCTAGATTAGGCTTTATCTCACAATAAAGGGTTTCAGCCAAGTCTTACACTATAGGAGGGTGAACCAAAGCATAGCCCAATTGTCTTTTGAATAGCAATGGGTTGTAGTTAATGCAACCCTTCACTCCTATCAGAGGTACATTGGGGAACTTCCCACAACTAGTAATTATGTCCCTGCCTTTGGTACTCTGGGTGCACCATCTGATGTCATCTGAAGTTAAAGCAGTGAGTCTTCTAGCCCAATTCCTCTGTTGGTGAGGATTCAGGAAGGCATCAGTCTTGGGTAAGTGTTTAAGCAGCCAGGTATGAAATATAGGAGCACATCATCTCACCAATCTCCCTCTCTGCTTCTCATTCCTTTGGTGAACAGAATAATAGAAATCTCCCAGCAAGGTGGGTACTGGGTTCCTCAAAAGGAAGAGATGAATAGCATTCCTGCTGATAAACTTGGGCTCATCTGCGAAAAGTATAACCCCATATATACTGAGGGCTAACAATGCACAGACTGCCTTCCATTCTCCCAAGGAGGCCTTCAGGATGGCCTGAGAAGTGAGAAAATCCAAGTGTAGGCCAGGAATTCCAGCCTTTGTGGTCATGTTCTGCTCCATCAGAATAGGTTCCAAATGTAGTGCCTTTGCCACTTCTTCATTGCTGGGAGAAGGCATCTCTGGGTTGAAGGGGATACCACCCCTGACAGGCACTCCAGCCAATGATGAAAACTCCTCCAGCAAAGGCCCTAGCTGGAAGTTCTGAAAAGTGAAGCATCTCAAAGGAGGATCATAGATATGTAGACAAGTGCGAATCAAACTCCTCTGAGAAGGGTCCAAGTCCATAACCATATCAAGGATGCCTCCATAATGTTCTCTGAATAATTGGATATGGTCTGGAGTAATGAGTGTCTGGACCTGTCTGATGCCAGCCAGCACAGGCTCAAAGAAGTGGTATGAAATGTTGCTCTTTTTGGGTGCCATGTCTGCTGATGAAGAGCTGAAAACAGATACTGATGATGAAGACTGGTACTAAAGATGAGCTACTGATAGGCTGAGACTGGTGATAAAAGTAGCTGAAGCAGGCAACTGATGAAGATGGCTGAAGCAGGTAGTTGATGAACAAAGGTCTATGCAGATGAAGGGGTCAAAAACCAAGCCAAAATATAATGTGGATACCCTGAAAAACAAATAAGCAAATGTTACATGATGCAATGATGATGTATGCAAATGATATGCAAGGGTTTGTGATCAAGCTGGATCTGATTAACTGCCTTGATATAAGTCCATGTATGTCTAAGAAGTCCAGATGGAGGTTCAAAAGTCCAGTAACCAAGGTGGGGGACTCAAATAAAGAATCACATGTCCTGGGTTAAATCACAAGAACTGTCCAAAGTGAAGCATTCTTAAACACAATAAGTAACAGGGTATGATGTGGCCAAGGGTCCCTGCAAACCTGTAAACAGCCCAACCCCCTCACAGGTGATGTTCTAAAACAAGGATCCTCAGACTCGGATCAGTTATGAGAAGTGTAACCACTTCTAACCCGGAGGTACAGTGTTTACAATAACCATAAAAGACCCTCCTCTAATTCACCTCAGTTTCTGAAGGTCGTAGTAAAGGTCATCCAGACTTAGCAGGCTTCCCAGATAGCCCTAGCACTACAGGAGATCTGTAGCACAGAGTTCTCAAGAAGAAACCCATATCTGAACCGTGTTTCATATTCCCGCACTAGACCGAAATGGAATGTGAAAGAACATGAACCACTCTAGCCTAGGTGTCACTCAGGTCCCAGGTATAGGACCTTAAACTCTCAATAGAACCCCACCCACCAAGACAGAAAACAGATCCAGCCAGATAACAGTATGACAATATGATATATATAAAGCTGTAAAGAAAGCAAATAAATAACTGTACATGAAGCGGTAAGTAAAGCAAATATACAAACACAATTAGCACATAACACCCCAGTAAACACAAATCAATCAAGCGCTAGGTGGAACCCACAAAAAGAACCAGAAGCCCTGATTACAGTATAAGGTTCCCCAGCAGAGTCGCCAAGCTGTCGCTCCCACCAAATGACACCGAGGGCCAAGAGGGGTACAGACGCGAACGGTCGGCGAAAAGAGGAGAGTACACACAAGGGTGAACTCAGAAAAGAAAGAGTCGCCAGCTAGGCATTTTTATCCCAGAGGAAAGGTAATGCTGCATAGACCTAGAAAGATATGGATAAGACGGTTGCGAACCAGAGAGACTGAGAAAGGGGGTTGGTTACAACCTGGGAAGGTATTAGCACCCAGATTGTCCGTCGTACTCGACGGGATCCACGCTTAAAAGATTTGTGTTTTAAAGGGGTAGTATCAGTGCAGACTGTGTATCAAAGCTGGAAAAGAATGTACAAGTGTCAGTGTAAGAGAAGTGAAGTGTATAAGTGAAGTGTTAGTGTGAGAATAAGAATGAAATGCTCGAGATCATGAGGCTTAAAGGAATGAAACTGGAAGGAGGGGGAATATACAGAGACTTTTGTTTGATAACTGTTAAGTTATGCCTACGTATCCTCTCGTGCAATGAGGAAGTCAGAACACCGTATTTCGACCCAAAGAGACTGAAAGATGAATTGACTTGTGAACTGCTTACTTGTCTATGCTCAAGTGTATGACCTGTCTGGCTCAGGTGCAAACTGTCTTGCATTAGACGGAAGGAGCGAGTTCTCGTTTGTGAGTGAATGAGATGAGAAAAGAATCCCGAGGGAGACGATTATTGTTTGTTTTTGATGTTTTCAGTCTTTTATTGCTTTTGAAAGTTTGTCATAAGTTAATGAGCTTAAGCCTAAACTAATGGGTTAGCAAACCCATCACATCTTCCCTCTGATTAGGGGTAATGAGAATACCTTAAGTGTGAAGTCAGCATCTCACACTTAATCACCTTTGATGTACGATTAAGATCATTAACCTACTTGTGATTATTTAGATGTTTTTGTTGTTTTCGTTTAGTGTTGAGTAATGAGATTAAGCCATAATCAAGGATTAAACAGACTCATTACACCATCCTAATAGAAGGATAATAGATGGGAATGTTTAAGCTGAGGAAAACTCCTCAACTTAATCCATGATTAGGGATTAACTTCATGACAAAACAAAGCCTTTATTAGATGGATTTTAGTTAATGGTGAGATGAAGAAGTGAGTTTTATGGTTTGTAAGACAAACTTGAGGGGGACTTGTCCGTTAACACTAGGGTTAGTCCTTCTTAACCAATTAAGGAAGAATTAGAACCCTAATGCAAGGCTCAAGTTACAAGCTTAATGTCTTGATGATTATTAAGTGAATTGATTAAATGATTTAAACACATTAAGGGTTTAACACTTAGGATTAAAGTTATACACTCCATCCTAATAGAAGGATGCAGGCATAAGCTTAATCACAAAGCCTTAAAGCCTTTAGGGTTTAGTCCCTGATTATGAGATGAGAAGAGAAGACTCAAAGATGACACAAAGGTGAAAGCTAAGTAGGGGGGCTAATCAACCCTAATTGTTATCATGCTTGGAAGTCCTAGGGTTGGTGAGGTTTAAGAGAAAGATCTTCAAAGAACCACCAAGGAGAAAAGTAGATGAAAGGATCAAGAAGCAAAGAGAAGCAAAACAACTTGCTTCACTTAAGAAGACAAGTTGCTTGAAGAAAGAAGGTAAGATGAATAAGAATGAGCAAGCTCAACCCAATACACATACAAAAAATGCAGCAATGATGCACAAAGGAGATGAAAGGAAATTGTGAGAAGTGAAGGCAAATTCACTTCTCAGAGTACTTACCACCTGAAAAGTTAGCACAAAAGAAAGAAATAAAGTGAAAGTGAAATTAATACTGGGATGCAAGCCGAAACCAGAAGCATGTTCATGATGCAGAAGAGGTTACGAGATGATATGAATGATCATACAAGTGAAATCGAACAAAAGATAACTAACTAAATTAAAATGAAATTAATTAATGGAATGGATTAACAAATTAGCTAATAACTTTATCTTATATAATTAGTTAATATAAGTGTTTTCTCTTTTTTTTTTATATTTTTGTTTATATAATTTTATCTAAAAGAAAAATAAATAGTTTGCATAATTTTATCCAAGAAAAAAAAATAAATGGTTTTGTATAATTTTAAATGAGCAAAAGAAGAAAGGAGAAAACAACAAAAAAAGAACAACAAGGGCCTTCCTGCAGGCAAAAACGCAGGCCCAATGCTGGTACTACCCTCCTAAATGGGCCCGGGTCACGAAAGGCCTGGAAGTCCCACAGTGCCCAACCCGACGCTAACAATCTGAGAAAGAAAAAAACGCAAATCCTAGCCAACGGTCAAACGTCTATGACGTGTCTAAGGGATAACAGCAAGTGGCATTGGGAGAAGCAACACGTTATGGTATTGGAAAGTGAAAGGGCAGTGAATCTTGCTGTTTCCAAAAGCTTTTAATGATCATAAACAAAACAAAATTGGGACGGCACAGAAACAACAACAAGGTCTCAGAGACCTTCACCCATCTCTCAACTCTCTCCTCTCTACTTACCAAAACCCTAAGGAAACTCAAACGAAAAAAATGAAGCTGAAGAAAAGGCCTCATATCCTTGATCGCACAAACATGGCGAGGACGGAATACCCCATCGAGCGAAACGGCGGAGCTACCCCTAAACTCAATCAACACTCAAACCCTAACGTTCGTTAATATCAACCCAGCAGCCAAACCAGCACCAAACAAACAACAAATCGTCATCAGTGGAGACACCAAACAAGGAAAGCAGAAGAGAAATCGAAACAGATGCTCACCAACAACATGAGAAAATGGAAATCGAAAGGAAACCAGAGTTTTATACCTGCTCTGAACGTTCTCAGAGGGGCGATTTTTCTTCAGGTATCCCTTTCTTTTGCTTAAGCTTTCCTTTTCTCTTCGTTTGAAAACTTCTCTTCTTCGAATTTTTGCTTTCTTTTTCAACCAGAGACAAAAGGGGATTTTTTAGGGTTTTTTCTCTGTGTCCTGTATTCGGTTTTTGAATCCTCTTTATATTTTCAAAATTAGGGTTTCAAAATTGAGGTTTAACTGAAGTATTTTTCACTTTGGTTATGTTTGCTCCTTCTTTCTTCGTACCAGAGCTTTTCTTTCCTATTTTGTGAAACTTTGGTCCTGCGATCCTGTTGATGCTTCTGCTTTGTTTTTGTCTGCTTATACCTTGGCACTGCACCCTTGTTGACTTAGTTAGAAATGAACTTAATTGATCTCTATCCGAATTGGATTAGTTACCCCCTTTTTACTGTCGTAAACTCATTTTTCACTGCTTGTTACCTTGTTAACCGTTGTGGAAATTTCAACTTTTGCAGGGTCGAAATGTGAGAACCATTACCATCTCCAAGACCTGAGCTTTGGGACCATCTTCCTTTGATTTGCCCACCTTGATGGGAGTCATGGCAAATCCTAAAAGATCCCTGGAAGATGGGAGGGAGAGGTTTGTGCGACTCGAAACATTGGGTATCGTTGATTATCAGATGAAAGAGAGCTAGCCTCAGACTTTTCATCGCGAGCTACATAGCTGGGATGCCCAATTAATATTCTTCCATGATCCATCTCAACTGAGTCCAATGACGCCTAACTTTCGTAAAGAAGACCGTCTTCAAAAGATGCAGACAAACACAATTGTTGTTCATGAAGAATAGGGTCTCAACTTCCTGAACTAAACAAAGCTGATCCCGAACCTGATCGATTGTTCATACCCTTATCAATGACCCTCTGGAATCCATGGTTGCAACCGGATGCAATCTCAGCAGGTACCACATTATCAAAGTTCGGATTCCGTTTGAGCAATTTCATTTCCTTATTCTTGTTTAACGATATGCTCCTAACTCTGTAATGTTTTTGATCATCAAAGTCAACAGTTTTAGCTTGAGCATGTAAAGGCGTAGTTTGCAAGTGTTACCTTTGTCTTCCACCGAGAACCACAATCATTGCATAGTGTTGGCTTTCCTGGCGATTTACTGCGCCAAAGTGGTGTGCTTGGTTTGAGATGGGAAAGGTGCACGAAATGGAAGTGTGGTGGAGATTTGTAACTTGGAGAAACAACACCAGCCGCATCTTCCTGGGCTATCCAGGCCATCAATCGGCAAGACCAAACTTGAGAAAACCTCATCATGAAGCACAGCTGGTTTCGGATTTTCAGAGTTTGCTGTTGGAATGTCATGAAGACCTGTAGCGGCCTGATTCTGAGAAGGCTGAATGTGTGCAGGTTTAAGAGAATGTGGATCAAAAGAGAAATTGAACAAATCATCTCTGATTGAATTCTTGTCGCGAGGGTTTTCTATATATTCTGATATTGGGAAAAAATGACTTGTATTGCAAGTTCTCCAATACAAGTCATTTTTTCCCAAAAGGCAATTTTGCAAAATGGATCGAAATTCTTCAATCTTGTGAACTTATAACATCTTCTATGATCAAATAAAGATCATACGCAATCAAAATGATGAAGAACACCCCTTGGTTGGGTCATTGGGGGCCTCAGATGCCCTGATTTTATACTGACTTGCTCAAGAAGTCAACTCTTGATCAGATGCCTTCCCCATGGAATTTCTTCATGAAAATTTGTATGCATGATCCTTATAACATATAGAGACCAATAGAAACAAGAATGACCAAAAACTTTGGGAGTTATGGCCTTTGAAACCAAAACCCTAATCCTAGGTCATCTGTGCAGTCAAACCTGGCTCTGCTCCTATGCCTTTCTCAGTTCTTGTGATTTTTTTTTACTTTATTGACTTTGTGAGGATACAGTATGATGTTTGAACATACATGGACCCCTTTGAAGTGATTGATGACCTTTGGAGTGGCTCAGAAGGCCCCTTGGATTCATCTGATCACAAACCCTAGATGCAGATGATTTTGAATCAATGCAGTGAAGCAAGAATGCAATATGAGATGCTATGATTGAATCTATGCAAATGAAAAGATCACAAGCCATGGTGAAATGAGTGAGGGCAAATTTGGGGTGTTTACAATCAGAAATGATTTTTTCAAGTTAGGGTTAGAAAATGTGATTTTTATGAACCCTAATTCAAAGAAAATTATGAAAGTATGATCAAACCTAAAATTAAATTTGTGTGATGAGTTTGTAAATGTTTCTAAATGTAAGAGAATGCTTCATGAATATTTTTGTGATTTTTAGAAACATAAATGTATTTTTAATTAATTAAAATCAATTAATTAATTAAATAAAACATTTAAATGATTTAAAAATACTTTTTTAATGCAAAAATTAAAATTAAAAAAAATGTTTTTGAGTTTATAAAAATATTTGAAGTAAAAATGCAAAGTTTCATGATTTTAGAAAATGTTTTGATATTTTAAATAAATAGAACAAAAGAAATGCAAATAAAATAAAAGAAAATGCAAAGTAAACCAATCTGATGGTCTAGATTCAAACTGGGGGAGACTGCGTGCATTTTTGGATGGCTGGGATTGAATCTGGTTAATTAATTTAATTAAACTAATTAATTAGGTTTAGGGTTTTAATGAACGAATCCTGACCATTCACACACGCGGGAATCATGATCCAAGGGTCCAAATTCAAACTAGCCTAATTAATACAGGATTAGCCATAATCTTTTTCAGGCGATCGAAACAGTGTTCCAGTCGTCTTCTCCGGCACCCCCCTCACCTGAGTTCTCTTAAAACAGCACCCCAAGTCCTCTAAAACTCCAGAATGGATCATTGAACAACCCTAAGCACGAATCCAGCCCCAAAAACAATTTATCATGCATCAAATTCATGAATCGAACAAGAACAAGTTTAGGTTAAAAATTTCAGAACAACAATACATCCTTGTTTCTCAACCATTTTCGAAAATAAAGACATCATGAGGATCAAGAGAGCACATAAAATCAATTTATAACTTAAAATGCAAGTTCTGAAAAATTTGTTCTTGGATGATACCTGAGATGAAGCTTTCTATGTTTGAGCTTTCTGGCCTCCCCCTTTGTGAAAACCACTCCAATGATCACCTTGATGCTTCTGGAAGGCTTATAACAAGTTTATGATGGCTGGTTTGTGTGTTTCAGTTCTGCTAAGGCAGAAATCGTGTTTGTGATTCAGTGGCTTTTAGGTCATTGTGGGGGGTGGGAAATGATCTTTGAGTGTTTCTGAGTTGATTAGTGGAAGAAGTTTAAAGTTTTGATGGTTGTGTTGTGAAATTCGAAGAGAGGAAGTGTTATGGAAATTTTTGGGATTTCTGAGTGTGTGATGTTTCAGGCTCCAATGTTGTGTGAAATGAGTTGCTTGATGTCCACATAAACAATGCTGATTGGTCAAAGAGTTGTTGTGGCATAGTGTGATTGGTATGGCCTCATTTGCAAAAAAGTCAAAGTTGGTGTACCATGAATATGGGCTGGGGCAAAAGAGATCCAAAGGATCGATTTGCCTCAGCTGAGTTCATGGAGAACCCTTGGATTGATTATGATGATCTGCAGCACTTGGATCAAGAGTTATCACATGTTTTGCATTTTCCCTCTTTGAAAATTTTGTGAGTATTGATCCATGGAAACTTGTAATCCAAGGCATAATTTTGGTCAAGCAATGTTGCATTAACATGTTATGAAGTGTAGAAGTCAATTAGAGGTCACAAGAAATCTTGAAACTTGATTTTGCAAAATTCCCTCTTTGACACATACTTGAAAATTACAAGATTTTTCCCAACTTTGAAACATCATATCTTGAGTTCTAGGATGAATCAAGAGGAGTTCTTGTAATTTTTGAAAATAGGAAGATCCAATATACAACTTTCATGTTTAAGGATTTTTCATTTGAAGCATTTTTTATCAAGAAATAGGAGGTTGAAAATCTTTTCCAAAATGGAAAGTTTTCATTACAAGTCATGTCCAAAAATGGAAAGTTTGCAAATGGCTTGAAATTATTCAATCTTGTGAACTTATAACCACTTATTATATCAAATAAAGATGATATAACCTCAAAATCATGAAGATGACCCTTTGGTACCATGGGCGGTGGCCTCAGATGCCCTGATTCTGACCTTTCTTGCACAATAAGTTACCAGTTGATCAAATGACTTCCACAATGAATTTCTTCATAAAATTTGGTACACATTCTCCTTATAACATATTAAGACCTTTAGAATCAACAATGGTAAAAAAAATTAGGTTAAGGGCCTCAAACCCAAAACCCTAATTTTAGGTCATCTGTGCAGGAAATCTTCAGTCTGCCTTCATGACTTTGCAATGCTTTGTGATATTTTAACTTCAATGAACTTTGGGTAGCATATTATGATCATAGGACACTCATGGACCCTCTTGGAAAGCTTCAAGGCCTTTGAGATGGCTTAGATCACGTCTTGGATTCTCCTGATCACAAACCCTAACAATGCAGCTTATGCAGATGAAACAAATATGCAATGTAAGATGAAATGAGATGTTTATGCAAATGCAATATGAAAATATCACAAGCCATGGTGTGAGAAAAAGTGAGGGAAAATTTGGGGTGTTTATAGCTTCCCCTATTCAAGCATGAGTTAGTTGTGCAGGGTGTAAGTTCCTAGCTTAACAGACAAACAAGATAACTTGTGGTTGAATACCAAAGACAGTCTGAAATTTGCACTCACTAGGGAGAAGAAGAAAAGGGATATAAATTGTAACAGGAAGTATAGTATGAGTATCAAATGAAAGCGATGGAGGACGACCATCGAGAAGAGGACGATTTTTGGGGAAGAAAAATGGTGAGTAACGCAATGACGGGGACGTCCATCATGCTGGGAAATAAAGAGACCACGACGGGGACGGCCATCGGGAAAAGACATAAAACTCTCTGGGGATTACAGTAATGAGGAAAGCACTGATGGGGATGACCATCAGGTTAAAGGGTAAATATACCGTGACGGGGACGGCTATCGGGTAAAAGAATAAATAAAATAATGATAAGGGACGGTCATCAAAAGGTGAAGGACGATCACCTAGCAGGGGACGACAGCTAAAAATATCACGACATAAGACGAATGCCGAATATAAAAGATCAACGATGGGGACGGCTATCGGATAAGCATGATGAAGGACGATCATCAAGAGGTGAAGGACGATCACCTAGCAGGGGACAGCTGCTCTTGGGGATTATCTCGACATAGGACGAATGCCGGATAACAAAGATCAATGATGGGGACGACCATCAGATAAATGATGAGGGACGGTCATCATAAGGTGAATGACTATCAACTAGCAGGGTACGGCTGCTAAAAAGATATCGCGACATAGGACGAATGCCGGATAGAAATTTCCAACAATGGGGATTCCACTGGGGAAAGGATGAGGGACGGTCATCCAAAGGTGAAGGATGATCACCTGGAAGGGTACGGCTGCCAAAAATACCACGACATAGGACGAATGCCGGATAAGAAGATCAACGATGGGGACGGCCATCAGATAAAATGATGAGGGACGGACATCAAAAAGTGAAGGACGATCACCTGGAAGGGGACGGCTTCCGAAAATATCACGACATAGGACGAATGCCGGATAGATAGGTTGTTTTGTTGGTGACTTACTGGGGAATGGTAAACACGGACGAGTGCTTACGCCTTGAAATAAAAGGTATAAGTGTTTGACAGTGTGTATAGACTAAATATGTGGACGAGCATCCTTAGGACCACGATACGGACGAGTATCGATAGAAACAAACGACGACACGTGTTTAAGGATGATGATACGGACGAGTATCAATCGGTTAAGCAAGGAACACGGACATGCGTTGATCTGTTGGGGAGGTGATATATATACAAGATACGGACGAGTATCAAAATAATTGTGTATAAGTATGTACAAGTATTTGACCTATTGGGGATATATGTGCAAGATACAGACGAGTGTCAAAAGATTGAGCAAGGGACACAAACGAGTGTTTGACTTGGTGGGGAAGTATGACACGGACGAGTGTCAAAAAGAATATGTACAAGTATGAAAGTATCTGTAATGAGAGTGCAAAAAAAAGAATTCTGGCTTTGTCTACAGGGGATAATTTTTGTATATTGCTGGTGAAGTGATTCTGATGTTTGCAGGTGATTGGCTCGAACCTGGCCTATGATCATGCAAATGTTTGATTTTTTCCATAATGCTCCGTATTAGACGGAATGCTACACTCTGTGTGGGAAATATGATGTGAATGCTATGATAATGCAAATGAGAGAACCGATCCGAGATCCGGATCCTGCAGGGAGAAAGATCTCTGGGCGATCTGTCTGGAGGGAGAATTCTTGCTGGGGAAAGAGATCATTGGCCGATCTGTGGGGAGAGAGGATCACCGAACGATCTTCCGAGGGAACTCTGTGGCGCTCTGGGGGAAGAAATTTGTGGGGATCCCGACTGGGGAAGCTTCTTGTAAAGAGAATCATGCTGGGGATGAGGAGGCTTCGGCAACCCCGCTGGGGAAGAGCATTTTAGGCATTGCTCGGGAGATCCTGCTTGGGGAGGAGAAAACTTCTGGGAAGTAATTGTAATACCTCAAAATTTTCCCTCACTCTTTTTACCTTAACTGGCTTATCGCTTTGCATTCATTCGCATTTTTCATTAGGTCATTAACGTTCACGGTCATGCATTTCATTGGCTCTTAAGGCATGGGATCAGAGGATGTTTGGTATTTTGAACTGGCCTTATCCAGAGATGATTCGTTTGGTTCATACCTCAATACAAGTGGTTCAATGGTTCCTATCGCTGATGTGATTTTGTTGATGTTGTCAATTAATTGAAAATGGGGTTCAAGTTTTCATATCAAAGGTATCGTGCTATTCACGGTACAAAATGATCAAGTGGTGGGCTCGTGTGATAATCAGATCATTATGGTTCACTCGATTGTCCGTTGATGATGTTACTAGTTCATGAGGGTCGAGATTGAAGTTGATTGAAGTTTTGGAATTCACTGAAAATACAAGCTTGATATGGATTAACATTTGAGTTAATTTAAGCACGTTAAGCCGAGTCGTATGGATTAAAGGAAAATTCGAATCACCCCCTGTCAAAACAATTTTATCATGCCCATTTCAAACTCAAAGTTAATGTCCAATAATCGTATCCATTGACATAACCAATTCATTCTTAGCCCATATCCAAATGTTTGTTTCCGAACTGATTAACCAGATCGTTGTTAAGTCTAACTTAACCAATAGCCCAATTACATACAAGCCCAACATCCATTTGATTTTAATAATCAATTTTCATTATCCTATAACCATCATTTCTAATTTCATTAACATCCATTTGATTTTAATAATCAATTTTCATTATCCTATAACCATCATTTCTAATTTTATTTAACCATTTCTTTGTCCATCCTTTAAACCCAATTAAACCACTCTCTAGATCTCGCTTTTATTGCCAAAGTCTTTTATTTTTTTGCTAAGCCCATTCTCCTATAGTTTTTAGGATAAGGAAAAAATAATAACTTAGGAAGTTCAGCATAAAGATCCTATTAGAGAATCCCTATTAGAGAATCCAGTTATAAACTAACTCAAGATATATTTTTAAAAAAAATATATTAACTAAAAACATTGAGAAAAGACCTCAAAAAGTTTGACTATTAGTTAGAATTCCAAGATAATACAGGGACGGTCACAGAAAAAGGAAAAAAATTCAGTTAGAATACAGTTACAACAAAATAACAGGAAAACATTCAGTTACAAACTGATATAGCAGGAAAAAAGGAAAGGATTCCAAGAAAAAATTCAGATACAAAAAACAGAGGGAGAAAGGTGGAAAAACTCAGAATAAAAAAGGTCTCAGCATCAATCTCCAAATCCCTCTTCTGCGTCTCTTCAATGATCACCACTCTCTTCAAAAACTTATTCACAAAACTCTCAAATAAAAATTCATCTTAACTTCACCCAATTTTTTTCCTACACACCTTCTTCTTCCATAATCCCCTGTCACCAAAAACCTGCATCATCCATCACTAATTCTTGAACCTGCAACAAGATTCAGCAAATCAGTCTTCATTATCCAAGCATCAAGAACAATCCTCAACCTTCTTCACGTCTTCTCCATAAGATAATCAGAATCTGCATCAACTCTTCATCCTTCAAAAACTTCATGGTATCTTTATCATCAATCGAGCTGCGAGATTCACATAACAATCAATGGTCAGCAACAATACACAGAACACCAAAGATAAGGAGAAGAAGAACATTGACGTGCATCAACACGGTTCGGAATGGTAACAACACATCAGCATCAAAAAGCTTCAGAACTTCGTCTCTCTGCAACTCTCCAACATCTTCACCATCACTCTGCATCATTTATCAATTTCAACCAACCTGCAATCGAAAATCAACAACATCAAATCACGTTCAAAGAAGATTAGAAGAAGAGGTTAAGGGATCGAATCGAGAGAAGAGTGAAGTGCATACCTGAGTAAGAGCCATCGTTTATCGACCACCGCAAACTCAGCTTCAGCTATTCGTCCCGAATCTTCAGTATCACTTCACCAACCGCCATCATTCTCTACACCGACTCAGAATCGTATCATCATCTTCATTTCAGGTTTTTTACTTCAAGAAAATCTACAAGTCGAAGCAAGAACAACATCAACGAGAACGCAACAATGCAACGCAATAGAGAATGTGTAGCAAGAAGGAAAGGATGAAACGAATGAGAGTAGTATTCGTATGTAAGGTCTAGAATAGCTGATCGAACTCCAAATTAAGGAACAGGCTTCGATCCTCATCGTTTCCATTTTCGACATTTGGCCTACCTCAGCTATGAGTTTTCCGTTGAACCGATTGTCTCGCGCAAGCTCTTCGCGGGTTGAAGGTTGCCTCCAGATCGATTAGTCCAGTAATGTTGTGAGACGAACGAAGACGGAGACGGTGACGATTGTGCAAACAAAGCCGCAAGCGGCGGCCACAACATCAGCAACGAACTCGACTTCAACAATCAACAACAACATTCAAGTGCACCCAGAAGAAGATGACAAGATCATTGAAGAGGGGATTCGGTTTGCGCTTCACGATGGAGCTTTGTTGCGATGGGCGAAGTCGAGGTGAGTTTATCGAAGATGATGTTGAATTCGTTGGGAAGTCGTGACGATGATGATGAAGTCGCGTGAATGGCTTGCCGACGATAGGTATGGAGAATGGATAAGATGGTGAGCGCCATGTCCGGCGGATACGCCGTCGGCGATAGCAACGAATCAGAGAAGATGAAGATTCACGGCACAATCTGGATGAAGAAGAAGAAAGTCGCGACATCGGACATGATGCAGTGGATTCCTTCGGGTTTTTTCGCATCAGAGAGTGGGATTAAGCGGAGCCGTGGAGGGCGCATAACGCCATGATCGATTTGAAGAAAGTTGCAGCGGTGTGAGGAGCCGTTTTCCGATGGTGCGGTTCACGGAGAATACAAATGAAGAAGACGCCACCAAGGAAGAAGAGGATATTTGGTATGTCTCGGATCCTCATCCTTCATATTTTAGGGTTTCAAATGATTTGGGCCTTGTCCTCCATGGATTACTGATTGCACCACCCGGTTTTCATCTACACACCCCCTTCCGCGGGTTCATTTGGGGATTGGGCTTCAGGAGTTCATTAGAATTCCTATTTGCATCCTCAAATTTCGTTTATACACCCCCTTATGTGCCAAGGTAGAAGGAAATTGGGCCTTGAGGGGCATTTTTGTTGTTAGTTACTTCCTGATTTTCACTGCACCTCCCTGTTTGCTTCATTATCATTAGTTTTAGAAATTGTTAATTATTTTTTTTTGGTTTATTGTGTTTAATTTTTTTTTTGTAATTAATTTTTGTTAATCAACATCTTGATTAATTCCTTGACTACTTTAATTAGGATGTTAGTCATAATTTTAATTATTGTTGGAGATTAATTTTGGAATAAATTGTTCATAAGCTTGTTTTTGATCGATCTCGGATCGATTTCAATTATGGTGGATCTTCATGAAGTGATTATGGAAGATAAGCATTTATTTTGCTTATGGGGATTGCAAGACCTTGCTTAAGGTTTTTTCGGATTTCTTTTTGTGAGGATCGACACTTCGACCAAGTAAGTAATTTCAAGCTTTTTCGGCGATTACGCATCATTTTAGTCGTATGCGGCTTAGGACCATATAACTTAAGGTGCATATTGAGCCCTCCCACCTGAGGCATTGGATTTATTTGTGATATATGTTGGTTTGTGTCGATTTTGGGACTTAGGGATTAGGTTGTGAACCATTAGGATCGATTCCTTTCACTTCCCCTTAAAATCCACGTTTTTGTCCGTTTCGTCGCAATTATTAAAAATAGTTTTATATGAGATAAAATTCTGGAAAAATTCATGAGTGATCATCATCCTCTTAATTAATTTGTCATTTTTTTTATTTCCAGATTTGGGTGGTTTTAATAATTAATTTGGATTTTAGATCACAAGCTGTCCCAAAAAGGAATGTTTTTGCATAAGGGACCGAAATCGATTTTTCCACATAGGTGTGAAACCTATATTTTGTGTATGATTAATCACTGTAATTTTTTGCATTTTGATTCTCATTAGGCATTTTTTTCATAATTTTTAGTTCCCTTTTTGATCCACTTTGTGGAGTTGTTTTTTGGTGATCATGCTTTGTTACCTTGCTAATCAAGGAATTGTTTTTGCACTTTGGTGCATAATTTTCTGGAATCCTTTTGAACCATGTGAGATAATGACTTTAGTATTCCAGGGATTTAATTTCATAATGTTTTAAGCCTTTTTGCTATTTTTCCATGTCACTTAGATCCTAGGTTGATTCATGTGTTTATGTGCCGCATAACCTAAATGTTAAGAAGGCATTCATGCCATTTTCTTGAGGGTTTTTTTTGGTAGCTTTTAGGAGTTGATTATAGGTCATTTGTATGTCTTTAATTCCAGTCATAGGTCATTTTTTGAACCATACTCATTTGGTTTGTTTTGGTGCTTTAAAGTGCATACTTATGTGAACTAATGTTAACCTAAACTAGTTTCTCTTCTCCTCTAATTAATAACTTGAATTATGTGGAAATCATTAATGCCTATTATTGAATTATAATTTCATCTCATACCTTGTATGCTACTGACCCATAATCATTTCATGCATATTCACATGCCATTCTTCCTTAACTTTCATCATGTGCGATCTTATGCGATTTTTGTTCGTTTCTTCTCATATCTTCTTCTCATTGCTCCATATGCCTAATCCATTGCATACATGATTTTATATTCATTCATCCATCTTCATAAGCATTCACTACTGACTTTGATGTTCATTTCATGTACTAATTCATGTTTGGAAGCCATATGCATTCATACTTCATCCATGAGTCTTAACTTGCATTTAGGTGAACTTAGGTGAACTTTTTGTACATAGTTTGACATAGTTTGATCTTGTGAGGTATCCATGCATACTTATGGACCTATAGCATGTAGCTACTGACTTTAGAAGTCATGTAACCTTTAGGTACCTTCACCTTTAGACTTAGGTCTTATTTTAACCCTAGTTCCATTCTAGGACGTTTATGGTGCTTAATCGCTTTCATGCTTTGATTTTACTTTCAATATGCATTGTCATGCTAACTTTTGTTTTGTAGGGGGGAATATTGAGGTAAGCATTACTTCATTCCCATATTTCATGCATTTTAATTGTGTTTTCCTTAGCACTTGGTGCTTTCTTATAGGTTTTCCCTTTCTTTAGAAACAACTTACCTTCCTTAGGAAGTAAGTTGATTTCTAAGCTCTTTTTTCTTCTTTTCCTTTTCTTTCTTAGGATTAGAATACCTCATTAACCATAGGATCTCCCTTTTGTATATGATAATTAACTTAGGGTTGTGTCTTAGTCCCCTTAGTTTTTTCCCTTTTTCCACTTGAGTCTTGCTTTCTCATCTCATAAAGAAAAGCAATAAAACACTTAATAAAAACCGAACAATCTTGTACGACATGAGACTTTGTTGCGGAATGTTTATATGCGTCCTGTTTCGAGGAGAGGTGTAAATACTCACCGCGATGGATAGGTCTTAGTACAAGACCGTTCACAAACAAATTCAAAACATTTCTTATAAAAGACAAAAAAACAAACAATAAGCGACTATCCCGCGGGAACTTCTCTTCTCATCTCACTCACTCACAACGCGAACTTGCGATGACTTGTCTTTCATGCAAGAGGGTAAACGCACTCGTACCAGACGAGCCTGCAACACCTGAGCATAGACATACGCAGTTCCAGCATAAAAAACACAAACAGATAGTTCTCGCCTTAGTTAGGCGAACTACGTCGACTCTGATCCTCATTATCCCGATGAGGTACGTAGGCAGCGAGGTAGGGCCCGTTCGAGCACATTCTTTATTTTCCCTACATTTCCCCATTCCTTTCCATTCTCTTTTTCCAGTTCCCTTTCTCATTTCTCATTCTCATTCCAGTAGCAGTTTTATTCAGCAGCATTTATTTCTCACCCTTTGAAACAAAACAAGCAAGCGTGGATCCCGTCGGGTACGACAGACGATCTGGGGTGCTAATACCTTCCCAAGTCGTAACCGACTCCCGAACCCAGATCTTTGGTTCGCAAGGCCTTGTCTTTTCCTTCTTCCTCAAGTTTGTGCAACATTACCTTTCCCATTCATTCGGGATAAAAATGTCTGGCTGGCGACTCTACCTTTTCCGCGCCACTTTCGTGTTTGTACTAGGATGAAAATCCCGGGAGCGACAGCTGGCGACTCTGCTGGGGACTAACCTGATTCTTCCGGTTTCCCTTGTAGAGTCAATCCTAACGCCTATTTGGTTTTGTTTCTTTGGGTGTTTATCTGTTTGTTGTTGTGTGCTTTAGTTTAGCTTTACTGTTTATTTACAGTTTTTACTTTACAGCTTTACTTTACCACATTTATTTACTGCTTTCAGTATTTATTTTCCATGCATTATATTATACTGGACTGTCTGGCTGTGCTGGTTTTCATTTTTTCTGTGGGATGGGAGTTACTGTGAGATAAGCCAAATACCCGGCTTGAGTGCACCATAGGATTAGCGTGGACACGTTGTACTCGCATGGTATCTCACCATGATGGGTGGCGATGTGTTCCACACCCAGGTTGCGACCTTCTTGGAACTATCTCGTGTGGGGGTTTTGCCCCACTTCGGGATACGACCTTGATAGTTATGTGCAGTTGGGGACCGATCATTGAGAACCTTAGTGGAAACATCCCTCTCCAGTGATGACAGTGGTAGACCACATTTGTTGGCAAACCCACTCGCATCCGAGGGCCCACTGGGAACTCGCATAGGATGGCCTGGTTCTCTCATAGGAATTCAGTTAAAGCAAACTGATTGTATGACGATAGTATTGTACCCTTCGGGATGAATGTACTATTGTTTCTCGACTCAGTGCTTGAAGCTGGAGACTTGTGAGGGATGCTTGTTTTTCCGGACTCAACTGAGGCCTCCCTGAGTAGTACATAATGCCAAACCGATTCCCTGATTTGCTCATGATCCATTTCTCGGAAATGGTGAACGTATTATTGCTATTCGGCTTTGAGAGTCCGTGATGTTGACCCGAGTAGCACACCCGTGAGATTGGGAGGGGTTTACAGGTTTGCAGGAACCCTAAACTTCAACATACCCACTTTGTCAGTATTGTTCAGTGTTTTATGGTTCTCTGATTCTGAGGGGAGTTCTATTTAGAGAAATTGTTACTGTGATTACCATTGCGACCTTGACATTGTGACTGTTATTATGACTCTCCACAGACACTTGGCTCATTGTTCAGCTTCAACACCATCAGTGACTGTTCAATTATGTGATCTAGTTCTACAGTTATTGGGTTCTCAGTTATGGGGTTCTGTACAGAGATGGTGCTGCTATTATGGTTCTATTCAGACACTTGACTCATTGCTCAACACCGGCACCAGCATCTGACCATTGATCACATGCATGTTGCATACATGACATCATAGCATTTCTGCACACATGTTCAGTTATTTCCGAGGATCACATATCTGAATCATGCTGTTGGATTTTGTTGTATCAAAACTTGAATCAAAGCAGATAGATTTCTCAGAAATAATTGAACATGGCATTTGCATACATCCTTGCATTCTTTACAGGTGTTCAGAGACAGATTCTTTTCCTTATTTGGTTTCTCATCAGAATGGACAACTTGAATCACAGTCATCAAGGTATATATTTGAAGCAACTCCGGGCGGAGGTGAGCAAATGAAGACCTAGTTGAGGCCATTCAGGGCAGAGGTACAAGCTTTATTTCAGAACCAGAAACTGCTGAAACAGGAAGTCAACCAGATGAAGACTCAGATTAGCTTGGTTATGGAAATTCTGAACGAAGCTATTTTCATCCCTATTGAGGGGAACTACGCTGCTCTGATTCTCCATTGGTGAATGGAGATACGTAGGCAGGAGATCGTGCAAGATCTTTCCGAGCAACCTTATCTATTAACTTTATCAACCTCTTCCCTCCAGATGTCGTTTGTCAGCATCCAACCTCAGTTTCCCAAGAGAATCCTAGGGGCAGAGAATACGGGTAAAGTCCAAAACAACTTGAGAAGCAGTTTGATCATATTCCGATGTCGTACGTGCAACAAGTTTCCTCATTTACGCAAATTCGGAGTGGTTGAGCTAATTGCATCAGGATCATCTCCGACAAAGCTTCCTTTGGGGTTTCAATGCCGAGTATGATTACCATTCTGGGGCACCTGTCTTTTTAATTGAAGATTGCAAGTCTTTCAGAGGCAAAGGTGAAGACAAGGTCCCGATTTTGATCGACTCAAAGGTCATCATGCTAGGAAGTCTGCCCACATATTGAAGTCTCCTCATCAAATGGACATCCCAATTTGCAAATGCATCTTCAGAAGCAATAAGTCCAGACGGAGTCAAGTCTCCTCAATGACGGCAATGTTCAGCTTCTTCACTGCATTTTCATTTGTAGTTTATATTGTTTGTTTAAACAATTGTATGCATGCATGAAACTTATTTGTTTTTGAATGATAGCCATAATAAAATGCACGTGTTTTTTCTTGAAGTAATCCATTCGTATTCACTCATGATTTTGTGTATGTGCATTGCAATACCAACTGTTGTGCTTAAACTCTATCAAGGAGGATGACGAAATGAAAACGCAAAAACTCTAATTGTGTGCTTTTGAGAAAGACCCTGTTGACGATGTACAAGCATTGTTTCAAATCCTAAACACCGGAGATATAAGGGAGATAGACCCTCGCCAACCCATTTGAGCCTTGAAGTAGGAGTTTCCTTTCGCATGAAAAAAAAACCTTGCATTTAACCCAGGGGTAGGGTAGGCGTCAGTTAGTTTGACCGAGCGTTCAAATTTCAAAAAGGAGTGTACATCTGAGGATCCATTACCTTTCGTTGTACCAAATCAAGAGGTCCAAAGACCAGAAACCACAATGGTTATCCCAATCAAGAGTCCAAAGACCGGAAACCACATTGGTTATTAATCATTGACCAGAGAATGAGGCAGTCACGACCCTTTCAAAGCAATCAAGACAACCAGTGTCACACGATTTGTTCAAAAAAGAATTGGAAAAAAGAAATGAAAAAGCCCGCTAAGTCGAAACTTGAAAACGAGCGACTTAGGCAAAAGTTAGGGCATCCCGCTGGACTCCATAATCAAAGATTCACAAGAATCAGTCCAAGCAAAAGTTAGGGATAAGCAAAAAATGCAAAAGCGAAAAACAAAAAGGATTACACAAGAAGTCTCCTTAAACAAGAACAAAGTCGTGTGATACATATACAAAAGACAAAGGGGTGACTGACTCCAAACAACAATTTGATTGGTGCTTAAACTGATAGAGTAATTGGTTCCTTAATCATCACAAAACCCTTTTTGAGAGGTGAGCGCTTGTGAAAGCTAGCTGAACATAGGAATGGAGAACATCACGAAGATGAGTGGGTACAAATAAACTTCGAGCCTATATCCTTCGTTTCTATAACCGTGAACCAGGCCACGATACAACCCTCAAAAGTCCTAACTGAAACAGGGTTATTTTTTAGAGTGTACTACCACGAGACCGCGTTCCTGACTCCTATGAGTGGTGTTGAAAGATCTTTGTTGGTGTTGCATGTGCATCCTTTCTATTATTCAAACAAATTAATGTCGTATCTTAACCAGTGATCCGCTCACAAAGGGTTGCGACATCTTTTTCAGTAAAACTTCAAAATTAACATGTGTGTTGCATTAGAATTTTCATTCTCAAAAATAAACATTTTCTGCTTGCATACATTTGTTTGGCATCATAAAAGTCCATGTATGGAATCTCAGTCCAGAAGCTTAATCTTGCCAAGTTGAGAAGTCTGAAATTTCCGAAGGACAATCTGTCGAGGTGCACTTTTAAGAAAACTCCGTCGAGTAGGGACTTTCCCAACATTAGTGATAAGATTCAACTAATCCGGGGCAATCATGACGAGCAATCTCTTCAAAGTTCATCCAAGCTGGGGCAATCACTTCGAGATTCAAATCTCTCAAAGAGCCATTAGTCTGAGGCATGTATTCAAATTTCAACCAAACTAGGGCAATTACTTCGAGATCTAATCTCTCAAAGAACATTTGATCTGGGTGTTTTCTTCAAAGCACAATCATTCAGAGGTGATCACTTCAGGACTTGTACTGGAGCAGGCCATCCCAGGAGCATGAGAAGTACTCTCTCCCGAAGACGGTTTATCAGAAGCACCTATCCGGAGTTCAATATACTGGGGTAGAATATCTCACAGTGATATGAGGTTCTTCATGAATCCTTGCGAGGCAAATTCTTGCACAGACCATGCAGTCTGGGGTAGTTATTTCGAGATCCAACGAATCTCTCCAAGAGTTTGAAGACACTGAGGCATCTCGTATGTCATATTTTCTGTAAAATCTTCTTGAGACATTTTCTTCCTATGGACCTTAATCTGAGGCGAGTTGAAAATTTCAAAAAAACATTATTCAATCATGATTAGTTGGTGATCTATCAACCCAGGGCTAGGGGCAAAGCCTTTGTCGGCACAGTACTTCAAGAGTTGTTTCGTCGATGGACTTCATTGATCAAAATTCCTTAGCAAGTCTCATTAGACAATTCCTTCTCCAGTAGTGCGGCAAATGGAAGGTTACTTCTTGAGCAGAAGGATATCATCGTCTCTCATCCCCAGCGTGAGATGCCTTACATCTCTCATTCCCAACATGATAGGATTTATCTCTTATCCCCAGCAAGTGGCAACTTAAACTCTTATCTTCAGCAGGAAGCTTCATCATTGACATCCTCCATCATCCCCAGTAGAGTTGGAATTTGAAATCTCCCCATAGCAAGGCAGCAGAAGGTTGGTGTCATCCTCAAGCAGAATTTTCCCTTTAGACAGGGGCAATTCTCAGCAGTATAAGGAATTGTCATTCCTCCCCAGTAGTTTGCTCCCTCAGCGGTGCCATGCCTCTGGTTCCCAGTCAAGTCAGGAGGTCCTCACTTCCCCACCAGAGTTCAAGAAGGGTTCATCTCCAGCAGGGTCTTGGCGCGACGATCTCAATGTCCAATTTATTTTTGGCAATGTCGGCTGTTCAGAGCCGGTGTATCATTGACAACTTTCCCCGCAGTGTTGTCTCCTCCTCATCAGGATGGATCAGATCAGGGCAGTGATCATCAGTTCCTCCCCCAGCCAAGCCATGTGGGATACTTGCAGTATCCTTATCAGGAGATCTCATTTGCATTTGCATTTAGTAATCATCATTATTTTCGCATCCTCCAAAGCGTAGCATTTCCATGGTCATGGAGCATTACGCCATAAATTCAAACATATGCATGTCAGCATGGGCCAGTTTTGAGGTATATTACATATGACCTATAACATCTTCTCAACCTAAAGTACTCCGCACAGAGGATACCAATATCACTTCTCAGACATCCTTGTCTTTCCAAGTCGATGTTTGTCACTTATTTCGCGTCTTGTCTGGTACAACAGTCGCGTCGTAGGTTCCCGTTTTGTACAACGGTCCTGTTTGCTTGGGCTCTCGTTTATGTACAATGATCCCGTTCCCTCTTGTCCTATTTTTCTTTGTTTCTGGTTACCTCCTGCGGCCGGTATACCTTTGCGTCTCCATTCGAGGATGGTTTCGTGTTAGATCCAAGGATCTTTTGGATTGTCATTCGAGGATGGCATTTCTTTTCTTCAAGTCCTTCTGCGGTTGGTCTTGTTGTGTGGCTATTATTCGAGGATAGTAGTTCACTTTTTGAGCTTATTGATCGAGGTCAGTTTGTCTCTTTTGCAAAGTCTGTCTGAGGTCAGCTTTGTGTTTGGTTATCAGTCGAGGCTGGTACACCTTTGCGTCTCCATTCGAGGATGGTTTCGTGTTGGATCCGAGGATCTTTTGATTTGTCATTCGAGGATGGCATTTCTTTTCTTCAAGTCCTTCTGCGGTTGGTCTTGTTTTTGTTTTGTGTGGCTATTATTCGAGGATAGTAGTTCACTTTTTGAGCTTATTGATCGAGGTCAGTTTGTCTCTTTTGCAAAGTCTGTCTGAGGTCAGCTTTGTGTTTGGTTACCGCCTGCGGCCGGTATACCTTTGCGTCTCCATTCGAGGATGGTTTCGTGTTAGATCCGAGGATCTTTTGAATTGTCATTCGAGGATGGCATTTCTTTTATTCAAGTCCTTCTGCGGTTGGTCTTGTTTGTCGCTATTGTTCGAGGATGATAGTCCACTTTTTGAGCTTATTGATCGAGGTCAGTTTGTCTCTTTTCCAAAGTCTGTCTGAGGTCAGCTTTGTGTTTGGTTATCAGTCGAGGATGGTACACCTTTGTGTCTCCATTCGAGGATGGTTTCGTGTTAGATCCGAGGATCTCTTAATTTGTCATTCGAGGATGGCATTTCTTTTCTTCAAGTCCTTCTGCGGTTGGTCTTGTTGTTGTGGCTATTATTCGAGGATAGTAGTTCACTTTTTGTGCTTATTGGTCGAGGTCAGTTTGTCTCTTTTACAAAGTCTGTCTGAGGTCAGCTTTGTGTTTGGTTACCGCCTGCGGCCGGTATACCTTTGTGTCTCCATTCGAGGATGGTTTCGTGTTAGATCCGAGGATCTTTTGAATTGTCATTCGAGGATGGCATTTCTTTTCTTCAAGTCCTTATGCGGTTGGTCTTGTTTGTGGCTATTATTCGAGGATGATAGTCCACTTTTTGAGCTTATTGATCGAGGTCAGTTTGTCTCTTTTGCAAAGTCTGTCTGATGTCAGCTTTGTGTTTGGTTATCAGTCGAGGCTGGTACACCTTTGCATCTCCATTCGAGGATGGTTTCGTGTTAGATCCGAGGATCTTTTGGATTGTCATTCGAGGATGGAATTTCTTTTCTTCAAGTCCTTCTGCGGTTGGTCTTGTTTGTGGCTATTATTCGAGGATAGTAGTTCACTTTTTGAGCTTACTGATTGAGGTCAGTTTGTCTCTTTTGCAAAGTCTGTCCGAGGTCAGTCTTTGTTGTTGATGGTTATCGCCTGCGGCCGGTATACCATTGTGTTTCTATTCGAGGAGAGTTTTAGTACTGGATCCGAGGATCCCCTGTGAGTGGTCATTCGAGGATGGCATTCTTCCCAGCATATTTCCACCTGGTGCTATTTTCGCTACCTATTCAGAGGTCAAAATCAAAAAATATATTAATAAATAAATGGGCAGATGGCATTTCTGTTGCCCTCAGTGTGCAAATTTTCAGGTTTTATTCGAGTATTCAATCACTCCATACCTTGAACGTCTAAAAGTTGTTGCAATTATCCATTCAAGTCTGCAGTTGATTGAATAGGGGCAGCTGTAATACCTCAAAATTTGCCCTCACTCTTTTTACCTTAACTGGCTTATCGCTTTGCATTCATCCTCATTTTTCATTAGGTCATTAACGTTCACAGTCATGCATTTCATTGGCTCTTAAGGCATGGGATCATAGGATTTTTGGTATTTTGAACTGGCCTTATCCAGAGATGATTCGTTTGGTTCATACCTCAATACAAGTGGTTCAATGGTTCCTATCGCTGATGTGATTTTGTTGATGTTGTCAATTAATTGAAAATGGGGTTCAAGTTTTCATATCAAAGGTATCGTGCTATTCACGGTACAAAAAGATCAAGTGGTGGACTCGTGTGATAATCAGGTCATTATGGTTCACTCGATTGTCCGTTGATGATGTTACTAGTTCATGAGGGTCGAGATTGAAGTTTATTGAAGTTTTGGAATTCACTGAAAATACAAGCTTGATATGGATTAACATTTGAGTTAATTTAAGCACGTTAAGCCGAGTCGTATGGATTAAAGGAAAATTCGAATCACCCCCTGTCAAAACAATTGTATCATGCCCATTTCAAACTCAAAGTTAATGTCCAATAATCGTATCCATTGACATAACCAATTCATTCTTAGCCCATATCCAAATGCTTGTTTCCGAACTGATTAACTAGATTGTTGTTAAGTCTAACTTAACCAATAGCCCAATTACATACAAGCCCAACATCCATTTGATTTTAATAATCAATTTTCATTATCCTATAACCATCATTTCTAATTTTATTAAAATCCATTTGATTTTAATAATAAATTTTCATTATCCTATAACCATAATTTCTAATTTTATTTAACCATTTCTTTGTCCATCCTTTAAACCTAATTAAACCACTCTCTAGATCTCGCTTTTATTGCCAAAGTCTTTTCTTTTTTTGCTAAGCCCATTCTCCTATAGTTTTTAGTATAAGGAAAAAATAATAACTTAGGAAGTTCAGCATAAAGATCCTATTAGAGAATCCCTATTAGAGAATCCAGTTATAAACTAACTCAAGATATATTTTTAAAAAAAATATATTAACTAAAAAGATTGAGAAAAGACCTCAAAAAGTTTGACTATTAGTTAGAATTCCAAGATAATACAGGGACGGTCACAGAAAAAGGAAAAAAATTCAGTTACAATACAGTTACAACAAAATAACAGGAAAAAATTCAGTTACAAACTGATATAGCAGGAAAAAAGGAAAGGATTCCAAGAAAAAATTCAGATACAAAAAACAGAGGGAGAAAGGAGGAAAAACTCAGAATCAAAAAGGTCTCAGCATCAATCTCTAAATCCCTCTTCTGCGTCTCTTCAACGATCACCACTCTCTTCAAAAACTTATTCACAAAACTCTCAAATAAAAATTCATCTTAACTTCACCCAATTTTTTTTCCTACACACCTTCTTCTTCCATAATCCCCTGTCACCAAAAACCTGCATCATCCATCACTAATTCTTAAACCTACAACAAGATTCAGCAAATCAGTCTTCATTATCCAAGCATCAAGAACAATCCTCAACCTTCTTCACGTCTTCTCCATAAGATAATCAGAATCTGCATCAACTTTTCATCCTTCAAAAACTTCATGGTACCTTTATCATCAATCGAGCTGCGAGATTCACATAACAATCAATGGTCAGCAACAATACACAGAACACCAAAGATAAGGAGAAGAAGAACATCGACGTGCATCAACACGGTTCGGAACGGTAACAACACATCAGCATCAAAAAGCTTCAGAACTTCGTCTCTCTGCAACTCTCCAACATCTTCACCATCACTCTGCATCATTTATCAATTTCAACCAACCTGCAATCGTAAATCAACAACATCAAATCACATTCAAAGAAGATTAGAAGAAGAGGTTAAGGGATCGAATCGAGAGAAGAGTGAAGTGCATACCTGAGTCAGAGCCATCATTTATCGACCACCGCAAACTCAGCTTCAGCTATTCGTCCCGAATCTTCAGTATCACTTCACTAACCGCCATCATTCTCTGCACCGACTCAGAATCGTATCATCATCTTCATTGCAGGTTTTTCACTTCAAGAAAATCTATAAGTCGAAGCAAGAACAACATCAACGAGAACGCAACAATGCAACGCAATAGAGAATGTGTAGCAAGAAGGAAAGGATGAAACGAATGAGAGTAGTATCCGTGTGTAAGGTCTAGAATACCTGATCGAACTCCAAATTAAGGAACAGGCTTCGATCCTCATCGTTTCCATTTTCGACATTTGGCCTACCTCAGCTATGAGTTTTCCGTTGAACCGATTGTCTCGCACAAGCTCTTCGCGGGTTGAAGGTTGCCTCCAGATCGATTAGTCCAGTAATGTTGTGAGACGAACGAAGACGGAGACGGTGACGATTGTGAAAACAAAGCCGCAAGCGGCGGCCACAACATCAGCAACGAACTTGACTTCAACAATCAACAACAACATTCAAGCGCACCCAGAAGAAGATGACAAGATCGTTGAAGAGGGGATTCGGTTTGCGCTTCACGATGGAGCTTCGTTGCGATGGGCGAAGTCGAGGTGAGTTTATCGAAGATGATGGTGAATTCGTTGGGAAGTCGTGACGATGATGATGAAGTCGCGTGAATGGCTTGTCGATGATAGGTATGGAGAATGGATAAGATGGTGAGCGCCATGTCCGGCGGATGCGCCGTCGGCGATAGCAACGAATCAGAGAAGATGAAGATTCGCGGCACAATCTGGATGAAGAAGAAGAAAGTCGCGACATCGGACATGATGCAGGGGATTCCTTCGGGTTTTTTTCGCATCAGAGAGTGGGATTAAGCGGAGCCGTGGAGGGCGCATAACGCCATGATCGATTTGAAGAAAGTTGTGGCGGTGTGAGGAGCCGTTTTCCGATGGTGCGGTTCACGGAGAATACAAATGAAGAAGACGCCACCGAGGAAGAAGAGGATATTTGATATGTCTCGGATCCTCATCCTTCATATTTTAGGGTTTCAAATGATTTGGGCCTTGTCCTCCATGGATTACTCATTGCACCACCCGGTTTACATCTACACACCCCCTTCCGCGGGTTCATTTAGGGATTGGGCTTCAGGAGTTCATTAGAATTCCTATTTGCATCCTCAAATTTCGTTTATACACCCCCTTATGTGCCAAGGTAGAAGGAAATTGGGCCTTGAGGGCCATTTTTGTTGTTAGTTACTTCCTGATTTTCACTGCACCTCCCTGTTTGCTTCATTATCATTAGTTTTAGAAATTGTTAATTAATTTTTTTTGGTTTATTGTGTTTAATTTTTTTTTGTAATTAATTTTTGTTAATCAACATCTTGATTAATTCCTTGACTACTTTAATTAGGATGTTAGTCATAATTTTAATTATTGTTGGAGATTAATTTTTGAATAAATGGTTCATAAGCTTATTTTTGATCGATCTCGGATCGATTTCAATTATGGTGGATCTTCATGAAGTGATTATGGAAGATAAGCATTTATTTTTCTTATAGAGATTGCAAGACCTTGCTTAAGGTTTTTTCGGATTTCTTTTTGTGAGGATCGACACTTCGACCAAGTAAGTAATTTCAAGCTTTTTCGGCGATTACGCATCATTTTAGTCGTATGCGGCTTAGGACCATATAACTTAAGGTGCATATTGAGCCCTCCCACCTGAGGCATTGGATTTATTTGTGATATATGTTGGTTTGTGTCGATTTCGGAACTTAGGGATTAGGTTGTGAACCATTAGGATCGATTCCTTTCACTTCCCCTTAAAATCCACGTTTTTGTCCGTTTCGTCGCAATTATTAAAAATAGTTTTAGGTGAGATAAAATTCTGGAAAAATTCATGAGTGATCATAATCCTCTTAATTAATTTGTCATTTTTTTGTTTCCATATTTGGGTGGTTTTAATAATTAATTTGGATTTTAGATCACAAGCTGTCCCAAAAAGTAATGTTTTGGCATAAGGGACCGAAATCGATTTTTCCCCATAGGTGTGAAACCTATTTTTTTGTGTATGATTAATCACTGTAATTTATGGCATTTTGATGCTCATTAGGCATTTTTTTCATAATTTTTAGTGCCCTTTTTGATCCACTTTGTGGAGTTGTTTTTTGGTGATCATGCTTTGTTACCTTGCTAATCAAGGAATTGTTTTGGCACTTTGGTGCATAATTTTGTGGAATCCTTTTGGACCATGCGAGATAATGACTTTAGTATTCCAGGGATTTAATTTCATAATTTTTTAAGCCTTTTTGCTATTTTTCCATGTCACCTAGATCCTAGGTTGATTCATGTGTTTATGTGCCGCATAACCTAAATGTTAAGAAGGCATTCATGCCATTTTCTTGAGGGTTTTTTTTGGTAGCTTTTAGGAGTTGATTATAGGTCATTTGTATGTCTTTAATTCCAGTCATAGGTCATTTTTTGAACCATACTCATTTGGTTTGTTTTGGTGCTTTAAAGTGCATACTTATGTGAACTAATGTTAACCTAAACTAGTTTCTCTTCTCCTCTAATTAATAACTTGAATTATGTGGAAATCATTAATGCATATTCATGCATTCTAATTGCATCTCATACCTTTTATGCTACTGACCCATAATCATTTCATGTATATTCACATGCCATTCTTCCTTAACTTTCATCATGTGCGATCTTATGCGATTTTTGTTCGTTTCTTCTCATATCTTCTTCTCATTGCTCCATATGCCTAATCCATTACATCCATGATTGTATATTCATTCATCCATCTTCATAAGCATTCACTACTGACTTTGATGTTCATTTCATGTACTAATTCATGTTTGGAAGCCATATGCATTCATACTTCATCCATGAGTCTTAACTTGCATTTAGGTGAACTTAGGTGAACGTTTTGTACATAGTTTGACATAGTTTGATCTTGTGAGGTATCCTAGCATACTTAGGGACCTATAGCATGTAGCTAATGACTTTAGAAGTCATGTAACCTTTAGGTACCTTCACCTTTAGACTTAGGTCTTATTTTAACCCTAGTTCCATTCTAGGACGTTTATGGTGCTTAATCGCTTTCATGCTTTGATTTTACTTTCAATATGCATTGTCATGCTAACTTTTGTTTTGTAGGGGGGAAGATTGAGGTAAGCATTACTTCATTCCCATCTTTCATGCATTTTAATTGTGTTTTCCTTAGCACTTGGTGCTTGCTTATAGGTTTTCCCTTTCTTTAGAAACAACTTACCTTCCTTAGGAAGTAAGTTGATTTCTAAGCTCTTTTTTCTTCTTTTCCTTTTCTTTCTTAGGATTAGAATACCTCATTAACCATAGGATCTCCCTTTTGTATATGATAATTAACTTAGGGTTGTGTCTTAGTCCCCTTAGTTTTTTCCCTTTTTCCACTTGAGTCTTGCTTTCTCATCTCATAAAGAAAAGCAATAAAACACTTAATAAAAACCGAACAATCTTGTACGACACGAGACTTTGTTGCGGAATGTTTATACGCGTCCTGTTTCGGGGAGAGGTGTAAATACTCATCGCGATGGATAGGTCTTAGTACAATACCGTTCACAAACAAATTCAAAACATTTCTTATAAAAGACAAAAAAAAAACAATAAGCGACTATCCCGCGGGAACTTCTCTTCTCATCTCACTCACTCACAACGCGAACTCGCGACGACTTGTCTTTCATGCAAGACAGTAAATGCACTCGTACTAGACGAGCCTGCAACACCTGAGCATAGACATACGCAGGCAGTGGGGTATGGCCTGTTCGAGCACATTCTTTATTTTCCCTAAATTTCCCCATTCCTTTCCATTCTCTTTTTCCAGTTCCCTTTCTCATTTCTCATTCTCATTCCAGTAGCAGTTTTATTCAGCAGCATTTATTTCTCACCCTTTGAAACAAAACAAGCAAGCGTGGATCCCGTCGGTGTACGACGAACGATCTGGGGTGCTAATACCTTCCCAGGTCGTAACCGACTCCCGAACCCAGATCTTTGGTTCGCAAGGCCTTGTCTTTTCCTTCTTCCTCAGGTTTGTGCAACATTACCTTTCCCATTCATTCAGGATAAAAATGTCTGGCTGGCGACTCTACCTTTTCCACGCCACTTTCGCGTTTGTACTAGGATGAAAATCCCGGGAGTGACAGTAATCTGTTGTAATTTCATCGTCCAAGCGACGCGCTGGGGTTTTAATGAGTTTCTTGAAGGATCTTCTGAGGGGATGACGGCTTCGTGGGGGAAAACTCTTGTCTGGTAACACTGCTGATGAGGTGATGGCTGACTTTGTTGGGGATATAATGCCTGATATGCCCCATGCTATGAAAGATTGTCTGTCTTGAATACCTGTAACCTGTTAAAAAGAAACGCACAAGTGTCTCGAGGTATCCTCAACCGGATTCTGTCATAGGAGTTAGATCTGCTCAAGAGTGCATATTTCCTGCAAGCATATATTAAAAATGGCTTATATGTTTTCATGCAAGTGTTGTATTATGAACTTTGAACATTTTGCAAACGAAACAAAAATGTACAAAACAAAGTGTGACTGAAAATTCTGATTTTATTGATTTGTATGCCCTGAATATGCAAGTACAGTGAAGAAGCGAATCCCTGAAAGGAGGAGATTGTTGTAAATTGAGAAAATAAAAGTGTTGGCAATGTTGAAGTTGATGCTCCAGTGAGCTTCCTTTGCTATGACCTGCATGACCTTGATGTTCTTCTTACCTTGCTTTCTGAAGAAGGTTGATTATGAATGACGCTTTATTCTTTCGAAGCTTGCCATGTTTTGAGTGATACAGACAAATTTAGAATGCAGGTTTTCACTTATTCCCTGATTTTGCGTGGTTCGCCCTTTCGGGTTTTCAATCCACCGGGATACCCATTTTTGCCTGAGCTGTCCGGTGTGGCTTTTCAACTCAGCGGGTGTACATTTTTTTTTCTTTCAGTTTTTCCCTTATTTTTTCCCGAGTCTTTTATTCTATTTTTGACTCGCCGGGATGCCCTATTTTTTCCTGGACTTACATTCTGTTTTTATGTCTAGCGGGTCTTTTATGCGAAGTATTTTTTAACTGCATCTGAATTCACAGGAGATACGAAATCCTCGTCGTCCATAGTAGTGAGAATCAGTGCTCCACCAGAGAAAACTTTCTTTACTATGAATGGGCCTTCGTAGTTTAGCGTCCATTTCCTATGTGGTCTGTATGAGGAGGAAGAAGTCTTTTCAGAACAAGCTCTCCCACTTGGTATTCCAGAGGTCTGACTTTCTGATCGAAGGCTTTCTTCATTCGCTTTTGATATAACTGCCCATGAAAGATGGCTGCTAATCTCTTTTCTTCAATCAGACTCAGTTGAATATATTGAGATCGGACCCATTCTGCTTCATCCAGTTTCAAATCCATCATTACCTGTAAGGAGGGTAGTTTTACTTCAACAGGTAGGACAGCTTCCATATCATACACAAGCTGATAAGGTGTTTCCCCAGTAGATGTTCTGGTAGAGGTTTGGTACCCATGCAAGGAAAATGGTAGCATTTCGTGCCAGTCTTTATAGGTGACTACCATATTTTGCACAATCTTCTTAATATTCTTGTTAGCGGCCTCAACAGCGCCATTCATCTTTGGCCTGTAAGGAGAAGAGTTGTGATGTTGAATCTTGAAGTCCCGACAAAGTTCTGCCATCATCTTGTTGTTCAAATTGGAACCATTATCAGTAATGATTCGCTCGGGAACTCCATATTGACAGATGATATCCCTTTTCAAAAATCGAGCTACCACTTGTCTGGTGATGTTTGCATACGAAGCTGCTTCAACCCATTTGGTGAAGTAATCAATGGCTACCAGGATGAATTTATGACCATTTGAAGCAGTCGGTTCGATCTTTCCAATCATATCAATTCCCCACATGGCGAAGGGCCAAGGTGAAGACATTACATTCAAAGGATTCAGAGGCACATGTACTTTATCTGCATAGATCTGGAATTTATGGCATTTTCTAGCATAGGCACAACAGTCTGCATCTATTGTGATCCAATAGTAACCAGGTCATAATAATTTCTTTGCCATTGCATGTCCTCCAGCATGGGTACCGAATGAACCTTCATGTACTTCGTGCATCAGTAGGCCTGCTTCCTTCTTGTCAACACATCTGAGCAAGACCATGTCGAAATTTCGCTTGTACAAAGAACCATCAGTATTGAGGAAGAAACTACCGGCTAGCCTTCTTAATGTCTTCTTATCATTTGACGATGCCTCAGGTGGGTATGTCTGAGTTTCCAAGAAGCATTTAATGTCATGGTACCAAGGCTTGTTATCAGTGACAGTGTCTACAGAGAATACATATGCCGGTTTTTCCAGTCTGGATACCAAAATCCGAGGTACATAATTGGCAGCTTGTACTTTGATCATGGATGAAATGGTAGCCAAAGCGTATGCAAACTGATTCTCATCTCGAGGGATGTATTCAAGCTTAAGTGTTGTGAAGAAATTCAACAATCTCCTCGTATAGTCACGGTAGGGAATCATATCCTCTTAATGAGTGTACCATTTGTCGTTGGTCTGGTTGATTACCAAAGCTGAATCTCCGAATACATTCAAAGTTTTGACCCTGAGATCAATGGCTTCCTCAAGACCCATGATACAAGCTTCGTATTCTGCTTCATTGTTAGTGCAGGCAAAGGTGAGCCTTGCTGAGAAAGGCATATGAACTCCTTTGGATGTAATAAGCACTGCACCAACCCCACGACCATTGCAACTAATTACCCCATCAAACATCACAGTCCATGCTTCTTCTGGATCAGGCCCTTTAGTGTGAATAGGCTCTTCACAATCTTTTGCTTTTAAGAACATGATGTCTTCATCAGGGAAGTCAAATCTCATGGGCTGGTAATCATCAATGAGTTGCTCAGCCAGATAGTTAGACAATACACTGCCCTTGATGGCCTTCTGAGAGGTGTACTGAATGTCATATTCTGTTAGAATCATTTGCCATCTTGCAACCCTTCCGGTAAGTGCTGGCTTCTCAAATATGTACTTGACTGGATCCATCTTTGAGATCAATAGGGTAGTATGAGTCAACATATACTGTCTTAGTCGGAGAGCAGCCCACGCTAAAGCACAACAAGTTTTCTCGAGCAGTGAATAGCGTTGTTCACAGTCGGTAAACTTTTTGCTTAGGTAGTATATTGCATACTCTTTTTGACCAGACTCGTCATGTTGGCTCAACACACACCCCATCAACTCTTCTAATACTGTTAGGTACATGATTAAAGGTCTTCCTTCAACTAGAGGCATGAGAATTGGAGGTTCTTGCAGATATTCTTTTATCTTGTCAAAAGCTCTTTGACAATTATCATTCCACCTGACTATTTGCTCTTTTCTTAACAGCTTGAATAAGGGTTCGCACGTTACAGTGAGATGAGATATGAACCTTGAGATGTAGTTCAATCTACCTAAGAATCCTCGAACTTCTTTCTCAGTCTTAGGTGCAGGCATTTCCTGAATAACTTTGACTTTATCGGGATCAACCTCAATTCCTTTTTCACTTACAATAAAACCTAGCAACTTACCGGAACATACCCCGAATGTGCATTTGTTGGGGTTTAATTTTAACTGGTACTTCCTCAGACACTTGAACAGCTTCAACAGATTCACCAAATGATCTTCCTCTGTAAGGGACTTGGCAATCATATCATCCACATAGCACTCGATTTCTTTATGGATCATATCATGGAATAATGTTACCATAGCCCGTTGATATGTTGCACCGGCGTTCTTCAGACCGAATGACATTACCTTGTAGCAGAACGTGCCCCATGGTGTGATGAAGGTTGTCTTCTCCATGTCTTCAGGTGACATCTTAATCTGATTGTATCCAGAAAATCCATCCATGAAGGAAAACACCGAGAACTGAGTTGTGTTGTCTACCAATACATCAATGTGAGGTAATGGGAAATCATCTTTCGGGCTAGCTTTGTTCAGATCCCGGTAATCCACACACATACGCACCTTGCCATCCTTCTTAGGTATAGGTACAATGTTAGCGACCCACGGCGGGTAACTAGTTACAGCAAGAAAACCGGCGTCCCACTGCTTTTGTACTTCTTCTTTGATTTTCATGGCCATGTCTGGGCGAGTACGGCGTAGATTTTGTTTGACCGGTGGGCAATCCTCTTTCAATGGTAACCTGTGCATGACAATATCCGTATCCAGACCTGGCATATCTTGATAGGACCAAGCAAAGACGTCAACATATTCCCGAAGCATACTGATGAGTTGTTCTTTCACTGAAGCTTGCAGACTGGCCCTAATCTTCACCTCTTTCACATCTTCCTCGGTACCAAGATTGATAGTTTCAACATCCTCCTGATGAGGAGAAATCACTTTTTCCTCTTGTCTCTATAATCTGGACAACTCTTCAGGAAAATCATAGTCTTCATCAACCTCTTCATCTGCTTGATTAATCGGATTGTCGAAGTCATACGAGGTCATAGCAGTGTCGTTGTCGGTGCAATCTGGAGGGCTATCTCTACAAGGGTTGAGATTTGTTCATTTTAGTGATTGATTTTATCTTATTTAGAAAAATTGAATGAATTTTATTAATAAAAACATTTCCATTTATTATTTTGTGCGAAAATAACAAAAATGAAAGACAGTGAGCGAAAAAAAGATTGTTTGCAAAAGATGGCCATTGTTCATTAATTTCCATTTGCACAAAATACATATATGACCCTATTAAAAAATGAGTCCTGACACCTTGGGCAAGATGCAGGACTTTGATACATGCTTAAATAGGAAATAATAATTACTCTGCAGCAGTAACCCTTATAATTTCCTGGGAAGACCAGTTGAGGACTTGATGGCCCGAGACTCTTGGACGAATCCAACTTTCCAGGTTGAAGTCGCTTTCAGCCTCGACTTCCACATTGTTGATTACATCTGGGGTCAACATTCCCCCACTTATGAACTTGGGAGCTTTAGCACCCTCCTCTGAAGCTTGTCGGGATGGTCTGTAACCTAAACCGAATTTGTCTTCCTTGATCTGAACTTGTAGCAGCTTGCCCCAGCCTTGGGTATTCTCGTCTTCAACAACCTTCTGAGCTTGTTTGTAAGAAGAGATTGAAGTACCAAACACTTCAGTTGTTGCTTCATTGACATTGAGAGCCTCAAAACCCTGACTCATTATTTCATGGATCTCCCCATCCATCTCAATGTACTTGTACGTAGCTAGCTGACTGAAAAATATGTCCTCCTCTCCACAGATGGTGATAACTTGGCCCTTCCACTCGTATTTTAACTTCTAGTGAAGGTTCGATGTTACGGTGCTAGCGGCATGAATCCAGGGTCGGCCCAACAAACAACTTTAGGCAGGCTGAATGTACATCACATAGAAGATAGTTTTGAAAATTCTCTGGGCCAATTACCACAGGAAGCTCAATTTCTCCAAGAACCGATCTCTTAGAACCGTCAAAGGCTCTCACTACCAGGTTACTCGAACAGAGTACAAGACCATCATACTCCATCTTAACTAAGGCTTTCTTTGGAAGGACATTGAGAGATGACCCAGTGTCAACCAAGACATGATAAAATACAGCACCTTTACATTCTAAGGTAATATGTAAAACCTTATTGTGGTTACGGACCTCCGAAGTTAGATCAGCATTGGTGAAACCTAGTCCGTAACTAGTATTAACATTTGAAACCACCGTCTCATGCTGATTAACTGTAATCTCCTCAGGCACGTAAGTTGCGTGCAGGACTTTGAGCAATGCATTCCGATGAGCCTCGGAACACATGAGTAGTGATAGAATATAGATTTTGGAGGGTGTTTGATGGAGCTGGTCCACAACTCTATAGTCACTCTTCTTGATAATCCTCATGAACTCATCTACATCGTGATCAAAGGACGTCTTTTGAGTCTCTTTGGTAATTGGTTCTTCTGGCACCACATTCTTGCCTTTTACTTTGGCAGCAGCTTCAGCTTCAGCATTAACTCTGGGAAATTGTGACGCGGAGAGACGTCCACTTCGAGTGAAGCCTCCGCCTCCCCCGACATTATCAATCTGTGGTGTTGAAGAGTCAAGAGTGACTTTCTTTCCGTTGCAATATAGATCTGAGCCATAATGCCAAGGCACGACACTGCTACTATCATATGGAACTGGTCCAGGCATCGTGATGGTTACCGGACTGATTGCTGCGGAAGAAGGAGTTGTGATAGTTTGTGGATCATAATAGATTGTAACAGGAGGTCTGATTGGAGATGGTACAGGTGCAAGAAGTTGTTGATGAGATTGTTGATGTTGCTGAAAGTTGTTGAAAGAATCCGGGACATGAACTGTTGTCGGATCATAGTAAATGGTGACTGTTGAGATGTCTTCATTGATGGTTGATGTTGTTGTAGTAGACTCCGTTGAAAAGATGTTTGCTGAATTTGTAGGAGATTCCATTGAAATGGTGTTTGCTGATGTTGTAGGAGAGATGTTTGCTGCTTTTGTAGGAGTTGGAACTGTTGATGTGATTTGCAGGATGCCTTCTTTGATAAGACTGCTGATACCATTCTTCAGATTTGCACAACCATTGGCAGAAATCTTGTAAGCTTCACAATAGGCCTCACAACCTTGAAACACTTGGCACTTCAATAGTTGAGCTTTAACTTCGGCCAGTGGTGTTTGAATGTATGCAATGTCATCAATTAGGACTGCTGGTTGGTCTTCCTCAATGGCATTAATCCTCGGTCCACCGTGGTTCGGTATTGGATTCTTTGTGACATTAGGAGGAGGTGCAAAATTCAAAGCTTTTGAATCAACTAAGTCCTGAAATTTCATGTGCAATGCTCTGCATTTCTCTGTTGTATGGCCAGGTGCATTGGAGTGGAAGGCACATCTGGCGTTGACATTATAGTTTCTTGGGAGATTCTGAGGATCTGGTGGAGTCAGGGTTCTTAATTCAATCAAGTTGAGCTTCAGTAACTGTGGAAGTAGAGTTGCATAGGGCATCAGGATGGGATCGATAACCCTGTTGATTTGTAAAGGCCTTTGCTGGAATGGACGTTTTTGTTGGTTGTTGTTGTTGTTATAAGATCTCTATTGTTGAGGAAACTGTTGTTGTTGTGGGAAGTGTTGTTGCTGAGGATACTGTTCATGAGGTGCTGGAGTGGGAATGGTAACAGCGACCACCGATCTTTGCATATACTGGGGCCTACCTCTGCCCATATGAACTGAGTTGGTCTCACCTGTCCTTCGAGGTCCCGAGAAGGGTTTCCTTGCATTGCTGGAGCTAGCACCATTGTTAGAAATTTGACCCATCTTCAGTAGACTTTCAATTCTCTCACCAGCTATAACCACATCAGCAAAACTGGTGGAAGAGAAAGCAGCAAGTCGGTCAATGTAGGTTCCCTGTAATGTGTTCATAAACATGTCAGCCATCTCCCTTTCAGATATCGGTGGTTGGACAACATCAGCAAGTTGTCTCCACCTTTGGGCATATTCCCGGAAACTTTCTCTCGAGGACTGAGACATACCCATCAATAAATTCCGGTTGGGTGCCATATCCAGGTTGTACTGATATTGGCGTATGAAAGCTTCAGCTAAGTCCTTCCAGTTCCTGACTGTTGCTCTGGATATGTGAGAATACCACTCACGGGATGCCCCGGTCAAGCTATCTTCAAAGTAAAACATCCACAGTTTTTCATCCATGGTATAAGCTTTCAATCTCCCAAGAAAAGATTGAAGATGGATACGAGGACAGGAGGTACCGTTTGTCACACCCCAAATTTGTCCTATCTTTACTAATTTATTTTTACTATCTAACCATTATTTCAAAAATCCAAAAATATGTATTCGAAAAAGTCAAAAAATATATAATGCATTTATTTCTCTTTAAATTTAAAAGTTCATATTTTCTTTTATTTTTTAATATTATCATAAGTATTTTATTTAATTAATTTTTATTGTTTAGTCATTATTCAAAAATTACAAAAAAAAACGATTCCTTACTTTTATTATTAGTACTTTTTATTAGTGTTTTTTATTATTTCTATTATTATTGCTAGTATGTTTCATTTCCTCTTTTTATTATTAAAATTTATCATTAGAACCATTTTTTTTATTATTAAACCTTTTTTTTTTCTAAAACCATTAGTTTTTTCTTTTAGACCCATTATAGAAATTTTTAAAAATTCTTATTGTCACTATTGTTATACTTTTTATTCTATTATTATTATTATTATTATTATTAAACTTTCTATCATTTTTTTTATTATCTTTATTTACTTTTTATTATTATTCACTTTTTATTATTATCATCATTCATAAAGCTCATTCTTTTAACAAAAATTATAAGGCCCATTACTAATTACTTTTTTTGTTTTTTTATCACATTTAAAAAAAATGATTGAGAGAGATATTGCTTTTGTCTTCATTCCATCCGTTCCAGCTACTTTTGCATCTGCTACACAATTTATCCCCACTTTTTCCAATTTCCACTCAACTCACAGAGCACTCACTAAGTTGCAATTTTTCATAACAGATTTATTTCCACAACTCATCCCTAACAACCATTTCACAGTTGTCATTCCTATCCAAATTCCTTCCTCACTCTTTACCAATTCACCCTTCATAATCTTTATAAAAATCAATCTCATTCTTATCAAAAGGGAGAGCTGAAAAAAATACAAAAATCCTTCAAAAAAAACTCATAACATCCAGCTCTCACAAAACGATCCAAAGAAATTCCATATTTATTTTTCAATAAAAAAACTGCAAACAATGTTTTCTTTCATTACTCCAAACCATCCTCCAACCTCAAAAAACCGCATCATCTCACCACTGCCAAAATCATAAAACTTCCTCAAACAGCAACCATCACACAGAAACCATCCGACGCCCTTCATCATTCGTGAACCGCACAAACTCGTTCCAAAACTCACACGAACAGTGCTATCGTCCTCTGTTTGAAGCAGCCGTGACTAAAACCACCTCAAATCTGAAACTCTGCAACTCACCCAAACCGTAAACAAAACCCACTGCATAATCTGAAAAACGCCGACCGCTCACCAGCCAAAACCACCACCACTGCGTCAACACCACAAATCATCACGCAAAAAGCTGAATCTGCAACAAAACCGGCCAATCGCGTCGGAATTCGCGAGCCGCCACCTTTTTCCAAAACAGATCCCGCGAGCACATACCGTGAGAAACTGAAGTCAAGATAGAACCAAAGCGGCGAACGGCTGGGATTTTTTCGCCGTGAATCCGTGGAGTTGTTGTTCGAAAGTGAGAAGGACGGAGACTGAACCGCGCGAGAGAGAGAGAGAGAGAGAGAGCGGCGGCCGAAAATCCAAAAGGGGTGGGTCTCCTTCTGTTTACGCCGTTTTTTTCTTGTTATTGAAGGAGATACCTTCTTTTGATGCTAACCCTTTTTTTCTTTCTTTCAAAAACAACATAAACCATGATTCTTACTTACTTATACGAGGAATTTTTTTAATAAAAAAAAAAGAATTATAAGTGGTGCTGACTTTTCTTCTTTTTCAGTTTGTTTTAACAAATTTTTTTTTTTAAAAAAAATTATTATTATATGTGGATTTAGGTCTTAAAGCCCATCTCACCTGTCTTTCTCTACACATCTATATTACACATTGCACCCACTGTGTTTCTCATTACTGTCAATGAAGTGGGCTTAGCCCAACAATTTTTTTTCTTTTTTAAAATGCTGACTGCATATCCATATCCAACATACACCCTTCTCTATTTTTTTTTTATGTTTCTATTTTTAATTAGTTTGGTGTCTATGAATTTAGAGATATTATTCCTTTTATTCTATTATTCTATTTTTTTTATTTTTCTATTTTTCTAATTCATAATGTACTTTAGTTCTATTGTTTTCATTATTTAGAAAAATGTCCTAAGAAATTTTAAGTAGATATATTTTTTGGGGCCAATGATATTAAAACAAATTAAATTGTTTCCAATATGTTTAATTGGAAAATTTAATTAATATGAGGCCTCCTATTTTGTTTATTATATAATTCAATTTCAAAAATATTTAATTTAATTTTTATTCTATTCTATTATCCCAATTATTTAATATTCTATAAAATGCAACTTAATTTGATTATTCATATACATTTATTCTAATTGTTGCAATTTAATTTAATTCTTTTTATCACTTTAATTAAATCGCGAATTAATGTAAGCCGAGCGCACCGCGCCTCGCCATCGATTTTTTTTCCGAACTCGACATTCGAATATTTTCATAATCAAAATAACGGATAAACTGAATTCTGGAGTCTCGCATTCCTCGAATTCTTGAATGAACACTCCCAAGGCTCGCCCCGCGGGATGCGGTTCATTCGACTTTCCGTGATTAAAACTTTTAATCCACATATCAAATAATGAAAGAATTGAATTCTGGAATCTAGCATTCCTCGAATTCTCGGATAAATTCTCCTAAGGCACGCCCCTCAAGACGCAGTTTATTTACCCTTTCATTCTTAAAAACACCAATCGAATCCAACATCTTTTAAAAGTGAACATTATCTAAATCCTTTCTATCTCACAAACAAGCTAGCGCTTCAGCCTCCTATCGCGAGCAGACAAGCCAACGTTTAGCAGTAGAATGCGGTTTAAATAACTGTTCATGAAATCAACCGATCAACCTTAGTACCACGAACTACGAAGCTCTGACTTTCCCATTGCACAAGGGAATACGTAGGCACACGGATCTTACTCCTTACCGAGCACCCTAGGAAAAAAATAACCCATTTCTCCTATTAACCCTAGTTTAGAATCGTTCGCATTTATTTTATTATTCGAAGAAAACAGAAAGCATAAGTTAACATTAGATCGTAAGTTAAACTAAGAGGTTCCCGTTGAGTACAACAGACATAAGGGGTGCTAATACGTTCCCCTTACGGAATCGACTCCCGAACCTAGAATCTGGTTTCAAAGACCTTGTTTTATCCATCCGTTTTCCAAAAGGTTTCTCGATATTTTCCTTTTCCTTAATTGGAATAAAATAAGTTCGGTGGCGACTCTGTTGTTTTAATTTTTATTTGCGGTAATTTTTTATCGCGATGTCGTAATTTTTGAGGTGCGACAGCTGGAGACTCTGTTGGGGACAGTCAGAGAGTCAAGCCTAACTTAGTTTACTTTGCAATCAATGTTGACCTTGCTTATATGTTTTCTTCACGCTTTTTATTTATGCTTGTTTATTTGCTCTTCTTATTATGATTATTATCATACCTGCTTATTGGATCCTGCGTTAGCATCTGAGCTCTGAAAAAGAAGAGGGAACACCCAGTTTAGAATTGGAAGTTATTAGTGTTAGTCTCCAAGGACTCGCTCCTTGAAAGCCTAGCATGAAAGCTCCCCCCAGAGAGTAGACCTATTCACAGATCTCGTCATAACGCAGCTAGCCTGTTGCATGACTTGATTCATGAAAGGGCTGTGACTCTGGGACCCACTTTTAGAACTGGTTTCAATGTTGGTAGTTGCGTAGTGTTAGTCTCCGAGGACCCGCTCCTCATACGGATAACATGAGAACTCCACTCAAGGTAGATCTTATTGTTATTATCGTCATAATACAGCTAGCCTGTTGCAGGACGTTAGTACGATTAGCGTCTGTGACCTTGAGTATCTTATCCATAACCGTAGAAACTATCCTGTGAGTGGTTTTACGGGTAAAGAACTTAGAACAATCCTATAAGAGTCTACCTGTTACGGTTACATTTATTGAGATACCGGTTATTTACTCGTTACTATGGTTCACCTCAGAGCAGATTATACTCGTGATCCTGGATCTTGCATTGCATCCATGCGCATATTCATTTCATTTGCATTATTTGTTCATCTTGCATTTCATTCCAAAGCCGTAAACTCATTCCCAGTTCCTCCATCTTCAGTAAATCAAGCTGGTTTCCCGATGCCCGTATCGTGCTATACGCCCATATCTAACCAGAGCCAACACTAGAAGACTAATGGATGTGATTCAAGAAGAGCAAGCTGCTATGAGGGAAGAGATTGACTCGGTCAAGAACAAGATTGACCAGATATATGAGACCATACAAGCTTTGGCTAGGATGGAAGAACGTCGCGAAGCTGTTGCCGCAATGAGCAATGCTCTAGTGCAAGGATCTGCCTCGCGAGCAATGCCTTCAGTTCCAGTTCCAAATCCTTTGGTCTATGGTTTGCCTCCAAGCTTCACTCCTGCTGTCGAGGAAGTCACTTCCCAACCAATACCTACCTCTGGTGTTACTGTTGGTGCTATTCCTCAAGCTCAACCTATTCCAACTCAAGTCCAGTTTCCTCATGCTGAAGAGGACCATCAAGTTGAGTATGAGATGCATACTGCTGTTCCAATCATCAATCCTCATGCTGTCCAAGAATCCGAAGCCATGAAGATGTGTCGCGAGTTAGCTGAAAAACTCTGAATCATGGAAGGACACAATTCAACTTCTCTGAGTGCCTCAGACATGTGCTTAGTTCCGGATGTTGTGATCCCTACTAAGTTCAAACTGCCAGAATTCGAAAAATACAAAGGCCTCAGCTGTCCTAAGTTCCATTTAAGGATGTATTGTAGAAAAATGACCGCGCATGCCAAAGATGATAAACTCATGATCCATTGCTTCCAAGACAGCCTGTCTGGAGCATCTCTAGAATGGTACATGCAGCTCGAACGCAACAATGTTCGTACTTGGCTCGATATATCTGATGCATTCAAAAAGCAGTACAAGTACAACACTGACTTAGCTCCGAATCGCACTCAACTTCAAAGTATGACTCAAAAGGAGAACGAATCCTTTAAGGTGTACGCCCAACGCTGGAGGGAGTTAGCTGCCAGAGTGCATCCTCCATTGGTTGACCGTGAATTGATCGACATCTTCATGGGCACCTTGCAGGGGCGGTACTACGAGAAGCTGATCATCAGCGTATCTTTTGGATTTTCATACATGGTGATGGTCGGAGAAAGAATTGAAGAGGGTCTGAAGAGTGGAAAGATCCAAGGAGGTTCTAGTAGCCAAAACAATGTCAAGAAGCCTTTCAACGGGTACAAGAAGGGCGAATCAAATGCCATTTCTGCTGCAAGTGGGAATCTACAACAGAGTGCACCTACTCAAATTCCCTACTATCAGTACCCCTATGTTGCTGCTGCACAATATGCTCCTATGCCATATTAGCCAGTTCCTCCAATGCCTTATCAGTAGGACATTCAAGCTCCATTTCCGCCTCAGATGGCTTATCAACCACGTCTGTATTCTATGATTTCAGCTGCGCAGTATGCGCCTAATCCATATCAGCAGCCGGCTTACCCACAACGACCTGGTCACAACAACAACGCGCTCCTCAATAACGCCCACCATATCAACAAAGAGGATATGATAGACACCTTGATCCCTTGCCTATGACATATTCTAAAATCTTTAATCAGTTGATGGCAAAAGGATCTCTTACTTTGAAAGATATGCCACCTCATACTGGTAACGCCCGGAACTATGATGCCAATGCTCGCTGTGAGTATCACAAAGGCACTCCAGGTCACACAATTGAGAACTGCCATTCCTTCAAACACATGGTTCAGGATATGATCAACTCTAAGGATCTCACCCTCACTCTGAGAAATGCAAATGTCCAGAACAATCCATTGTCGCCGCATGGTGCCAACAAGTGAAGACATTTGAAGGGGTTGTTGAAGACCAAACTGAGTAGTCTCCAATTCTGAAGCATTCAATCAAGAGAAGTTCAATTCCTCAAATCAAGGCAGCCATTGCCATTTATCATTTTCGCATTCCTGTTATTTTGTAATGTTTGTTTAAGTACTATTTGCTTTGAACATTATCGTTTGTACTTGGTTTTGTTAATGCTATGTTTATGCATGTTTTGAATCAATCTATTCACATTCGCTCATTATTTATTATTTTATCATGAAAGCACAAAAAAATTTCTCTCACTTCACTTTAACAAATATTTGAGGGAGGAGGATGAAAACAAAATACCCATAATTGTTGCGGTATACTTTCGGATAAAACCTCGTCAATGATGTACATGCATTCTTTCAAATCACCAAACACTTGAGATATAAGGAGTTAGTCCCTAGTTAACCACTTCGAGCCTAGAAGTAGGAGTTTCTTTCGGATACAACCCTTACGTTTAACCCGGGGCAGGGTAGTTGTTCAGTTAACCTGACTACACCTTCAAATCGCAAGATGAGACATCCCGTCAGAGGACTATCAACAAATGACTTGGCAGTCACAACATTCAACAAAAAATGAAAAAATATAGAAAAGAAAAAACTACTAAGCTGAGCACCCAAAGGGAGACTTAGTCGAAAAAGAACAAATCAAAAGAGGAACTCAAATCCTCAGCAAAAGCAAAACAAATATCAGTGACCACCAAATCAAGAATCAAAGGGTCACCAATAACAAAATAAGATGACTGCCACTTCAAGCAAACTTTAAGGCTTCATCTTCACTCTTGCAACGTCCAAATAAATGCATGTGTAAAGTTAACTGAACGTAGGACTGGAGAACATCACGAAGAAGGGGTGGGTACAAATCATTTGAGCCTTATATCCTTTGTTTCTCAAAACTGTTAACCAGACCATGTTACTACCCTCAAAAGACCTAATTGAGGCACGGTTTATTCTGAAAGCATGCTACCAACAAGGTTGCGTAAATTGACTCCCATATATTTGCTAATCTTCAATCTCGTTTGCACATTATTCTTACTGCATCTTTCACACACTTTCTAAATCAAGCATCTCGTTTGGGATAACGGTCCATTCGTCACACTTTCACAACATTCAAATAAATTGACTTTTTCAAAACTCGCATGAACGTTACATTAACACTACCATTTGTGTATGAATAATTTAATTGCAATTCAGTGCTTGACATCAGTGCAATCCCAACAAAAGGAAATCGAAAGAGGAATCTGAATCAATATTTCTTCGAAAACAGTCCAATCAGGGACAAAGCATCTTCAACAGCCCAATCAGGGGCAACTTATCTCAAAATCCATTAATCTGGGGCAAATCATCTTCAAACAAGTTCAAGCAGGGGCATACGCTTACCAAATCCAGACACTGGGGCAAATCATGTCATGGTCGTTCTCAAAGCTCCCAACCAGATTTATTTCAAATACCCTACAGACAGGGGCAAGCAAACAAAGAGCAAATCTTCCTATCCTTACTCCCCAACTGAACAGGAAGTCCTTGCTAAACGTTGGCAATCATTCAAAGCAAATCAGTCTGCATGTGTCAATTAAGTCGCATTGCTCATCAGCAGAGAACCAAGCCTGGAGCTTTCAAGATCCACCTTCTGATCATACATCGTCAAGGACCGAGTGTCGGGGAATCAAGCCCTCCACCCACCCAAAGTACAATCATTATTGGCAACTACCAGACCAAAAGTCCACCAAGCTGGCACCTTTCATTTTCCAATCACCTCATATGCATCATTATGCATCATTTACATCAATCTTTTACAACATGTGCATCATATGCATACCTAAATAAATCAGTTTTTCATATTCCCCAACACTTTTAACTCAGTGCATAAACATTTTCATCGTATCTCCATCCTTATGGAATACCATTTCAAAAAAACAACAAGCATAGTTGCATATCTCAGGATCCAGGATCAACCCAAGATTCTAGGCCTTTCCCCATCAGAAGTCAGGATCCAGGGTCGATCGAAGATTCCAAAGATATTCCTAGGTGTTATTTCAGTGGACGTCCCCGTTGGATATTTCTCTTCCGGATTATTTTTCTGTTACTCGTCATCCTTTTGGTGTCGGGGTCGCTTTATCATCCTTTTGGTGATAGCAGTTATTTAATTTTCTGTTACTCGTCATCCTTTTCGTGTCGGGATCGCTTTATCATCCTTTTGATGATAGCGATTATTTAATTTAATGTTACTCGGCATCCTTTTGGTGTCGGGATCGCTTTATCATCCTTTTGATGATAGCGATTATTTAATTTTCTGTTACTCGTCATCCTTTGGGTGTCGGGATATCTTTATCATCCTTTTGGTGATAGAGATTTATTTAATTTTCTGTTACTCGTCATCCTTTTGGTGTCGGGATCGCTTTATCATCCTTTTGATGATAGCGATTATTTAATTTTCTGTTACTCGGCATCCTTTTGGTGTCGGGGTCGCTTTATTATCCTTTTGATGATAGCGATTATTTAATTTTCTGTTACTCGTCATCCTTTTGGTGTCGGGATATCGTTATCATCCTTTTGGTGATAGCGATTTATTTAATTTTCTGTTACTCGTCATCCTTTTGGTGTCGGGGTCTCTTTATCATCCTTTTGGTGATAGCGATTTATTGAATTTTCTATTACTCGTCATCCTTTTGGTGTCGGGGTCGCTTTATCATCCTTTTGGTGATAGCGAATTATTTAATTTTATGTTACTCATCATCCTTTTAGTGTCGGGGTTGCTTTATCATCCTTTTAGTGATAGCGATTTATTTAATTTTCTGTTACTCGTCATCCTTTTGGTGTCGGGGTCGCTTTATCATTCTTTTGGTGGTAGCGAATTTATTTAATTTCTGTCACTCAGCATCCTTTTGGTGTCGGGGTCGCTTTATCATCCTTTTGGTGATAGTGATTTTATTTAATTTTCTGTTACTCGCCATCCTTTTAGTGTCGGGGTCGCTTTATCATCCTTTTGGTGGTAGCGATTTTATTTAATTTATGTTACTCGTCATCCTTTTAGTGCCGGGGTCGCTTTATCATCCTTTTGGTTGTAGCGATTTTATTTAATTTCTGTCACTCAACATCCTTTTGGTGTCGGGGTCGCTTTATTATCCTCTGGTGATAAGTGATTTTATTTTCAGTTTGTTGCCTTATCATCCTCTGGTGATAAGTGATTTTATTTTCAGTCTGTTGCCTTATCATCCTCTGGTAATAAGTGATTTTATTTTTCAGTTTGTTGCCTTATCATCCTCTAGTGATAAGTGATTTTATTTTCAGTTTGTTGCCTTATCATCCTCTGTTGATAAGTGATTTTGTTTTCAGTCTGTTGCCTTATCATCCTCTGTTGATAAGTGATTTTATTTTTCAGTTTGTTTCCTTATCATCCTCTGGTGATAAGTGATTTTATTTTCAGTCTGTTTCCTTATCATCCTCTGGTGATAAGTGATTTTATTTTTCAGTTTGTTGCCTTATCATCCTCTGGTGATAAGTGATTTTATTTTCAGTTTGTTTCCTTATCATCCTCTGGTGATAAGTGATTTTATTTTCAGTTTGTTGCCTTATCATCCTCTGTTCATAAGTGATTTTATTTTTCAGTTTGTTGCCTTATCATCCTCTGGTGATAAGTGATTTTTATTTTCAGTTTGTTGCCTTATCATCCTCTGGTGATAAGTGATTTTATTTTCAGTCTGTTGCCTTATAATCCTCTGTTGGTAAGTGATTTTAGTTTCAGTCTGTTGCCTTATCATCCTCCGATGATAAGTGATTTTATTTTCAGTTATTTGCCTTATCATCCTCTGGTGATAAGTGATTTTATTTTCAGTTATATGCCTTATCATCCTCTGGTGATAAGTGATTTATTTTATCAATTTGTTTATTGCTGTGTCACCCATTATTTCTAGTTTATTTCATTTGCTATTTTCACATTTTTTTCTTTGTCAGACAAATTTGGAGTATGTTAATATTTAATTATCTTATACCTTGAAAGATTGAACGCGAGTCAGTTCATCTTACTCGGTCTAAGCCAATTCGATAGGGGCAACTGTCACACCCCAAATTTGTCCTACCTTTACTAATTCATTTTTACTATCTAACCATTATTTCAAAAATCCAAAAATATGTATTCGAAAAAGTCAAAAAATATATAATGCATTTATTTCTCTTTAAATTTAAAAGTTCATATTTTCTTTTATTTTTTAATATTATCATAAGTATTTTATTTATTTTATTTTTATTGTTTAGTCATTATTCAAAAATTACAAAAAAATGATTCTTTACTTTTATTATTAGTACTTTTTATTAGTATTTTTTATTATTTCTATTATTATTGCTAGTATGTTTCATTTCCTCTTTTTATTATTAAAATTTATCATTAGAACCATTTTTTTATTATTAAACCTTTTTTTTTTCTAAAACCATTAGTTTTTTCTTTTAGACCCATTATAGAAATTTTTAAAAATTCTTATTGTCACTATTGTTATACTTTTTATTCTATTATTATTATTATTATTATTATTATACTTTCTATCATTTTTTTTATTATCTTTATTTACTTTTTATTATTTTTCACTTTTTATTATTATCATCATTCATAAAGCTCATTCTTTTAACAAAAATTATAAAGCCCATTACTAATTAATTTTTTTGTTTTTTTATCACATTTAAAAAAAATGATTGAGAGAGATATTGCTTTTGTCTTCATTCCATCCATTCCAGCTACTTTTGCATCTGCTACACAATTTATCCCCACTTTTTCCAATTTCCACTCCACTCACAAAGCACTCACTAAGTTGCAATTTTTCATAACAGATTTGTTTCCACAACTCATCCCTAACAACCATTTCACAGTTGTCATTCCTATCCAAATTCCATCCTCACTCTTTACCAACTCACCCTTCATAATCTTTATAAAAATCAATCTCATTCTTATCAAAAGGGAGAGCTGAAAAAAAATACAAAAATCCTTCAAAAAAAAACTCATAACATCCAGCTCTCACAAAACGATCCAAAGAAATTCCATATTTATTTTTCAATAAAAAAATTGCAAACAATGTTTTCTTTCATTACTCCAAACCATCCTCCAACCTGTTAAAACCGCATCATCTCACCACTGTCAAAATCGTAAAACTTCCTCAAACAGCAACCATCACACAGAAACCATCTGACGCCCTTCATCATTCGTGAACCGCACAAACTCGTTCCAAAACTCACACGAACAGTGTCGTCGTCCTCTGTTCGAAGTAGCCGTGACCAAAACCACCTCAAATCAGAAACTCTGCAACTCACCCAAACCAAAAATAAAACCCACTGCGTAATCTGAAAAACGCCGACCGCTCACCATCTAAAACCACCACCACTGCGTCATCACCACAAATCATCACGCAAAAAGATGAATCCGCAACAAAACTGGCCAACCGTGTCGGAATTCGCGAGCCGCCACCCTTTTCTAAAACAGATCCCGCGAGCACATACTGTGAGAAACTGAAGTCAAGCTAGAACCAAAGCGGCGAACGACTGGGATTTTTTTGCCGTGAATTCGCAGAGTTGTTGTTCGGAAGTGAGAAGGACGGAGACTGAACCGCGAGAGAGAGAGAGCGGCGGCCGAAAATCCAAAAGGGGTGGGTCTCCTTCTGTTTATGCCGTTTTTTTCTTGTTATTGAAGGAGATACCTTCTTTTGATGCTAACCCTTTTTTTCTTTCTTTCAAAAACAACATAAACCATGATTCTTACTTACTTATACGAGGCATTTTTAAAATAAATAAAAAAAGAATTATAAGTGGTGCTGACTTTTCTTCTTTTTCAGTTTGTTTTAACAAAAATTTTTTTAAAAAAAAATTATTATTATAAGTGGATTTAGGTCTTAAAGCCCATCTCACATGTCTTTCTCTACACATCCATATTACACATTGCACCCACTTTGTTTCTCATTACTGTCAATGAAGTGGGCTTAGCCCAACAATTTTTTTTCTTTTTTAAAATGTTGACTGCATATCCATATCCAGCATACACCCTTCTCTATTTTTTTTTTATATTTATATTTTTAATTAGTTTGGTGTCTATGAATTTAGAGATCTTATTCCTTTTATTCTATTATTCTTTTTTTTTTCTTCTAATTCATAATGTAATTTAGTTCTATTGTTTTCATTATTTAGAAAAATGTCCTAAGAAATTTTAAGTAGATATATTTTTTGGGGGCAATGATATTAAAACAAATTAAATTGTTTCCAATATGTTTAATTGGAAAATTTAATTAATATGAGGCCTCCTATTTTGTTTATTATATAATTCAATTTAAAAAATATTTAATTTAATTTTTATTCTATTATATTATCCCAATTATTTAATATTCTATAAAATGCAACTTAATTTGATTATTCATATACATTTATTCTAATTGTTGCAATTTAATTTAATTCTTTTTATCACTTTAATTGAATCGCGAATTAATGTAAGCCGAGCGCACCGCGCCTCGCCATCGAATTTTTTTTCCGAACTCAACATTCTAATATTTTCATAATCAAAATAACGGATAAACTGAATTCTGGAGTCTCGTATTCCTCGAATTCTTGAATGAACACTCCCGAGGCTCGCCCTGCGGGATGCAGTTCATTCGACTTTCCGTGATTAAAACTTTTAATCCACATATCAAATAATGAAAGAATTGAATTCTGGAATCTAGCATTCCTCGAATTCTCGGATAAATTCTCCTGAGGCCCGCCCCTCAAGACGCAGTTTATTTACCCTTTCATTCTTAAAAACACCAATCGAATCCAACATCTTTTAAAAGTGAACATTATCTAAATCCTTCTATCTCACAAACAAGCTAGCGCTTAGCAGTAGAATGCGGTTTAAATAACTGTTCATCAAATCAACCGATCAACCTTAGTACCACGAACTACGAAGCTCTGACTTTCCCATTGCACAAGGGAATATGTAGGCACACAGATCTTACTCCTTGCCGAGCACCCTAGGAACAAAATAACCCATTTCTCCTATTAACCCTAGTTTAGAATCGTTCGCATTTATTTTATTATTCGAAGAAAATAGAAAGCATAAGTTAACATTAGATCGTAAGTTAAACTAAGAGGTTCCCGTTGAGTACAACGGACGTAAGGGGTGCTAATACCTTCCCCTTACGGAATCGACTCCCGAACCTAGAATTTGGTTTCAAAGACCTTGTTTTATCCATCCGTTTTCCAAAAGGTTTCTCGATATTTTCCTATTCCTTAATTGGAATAAAATAAGTTCGGTGGCGACTCTGTTGTTTTAATTTTTATCCGCGGAAATTTTTTATCGCGAGGTCGTATTTTTCGAGGTGCGACACTGTTATACTTCTCAAAGCAAGGAGGTTTGAACTTGTGAGGAATCCTGACTCCTTCCACTAGTCCATATCCATCACATAAAATCCTAAAGAGTTTTGGGATTCCAAGGATCTCAGCTTCTCAGATATCTCGTCCAGACGATGATCATAAACTTCGTCGGCCCCAACACCCAACACTGTAAACTGCTCATCTTGAGGATCTTCCTGTAGAACATGATCTCCAGTGTTTCTCTGGGTATTCCCAATAACGTTGACTTCAGGGTTGATGTGGGGCCCAAACTCTGGTGGATTTGTTTGTGGCTGATCACGTGCGTTGTTAATTGTACCCCCAGTACCAGCATGGTTCTCTTCTGGAGTTTGCCACTCAACTAACTCCCTCAATCTTTCCTGGGTCTGTGCCAGCCCAGTCATCACAGCCATGAACTGATTCATCTGAGTCCTCACTTCTGTCCTCACATTAGTCATCTGGGTTCTCACATCTGTCAGTTCTTGCTGAAGTTGATCGATCTGTAAGCTCGGAAGGTTGTTTCTGGTTGGATACTGGTGGATGCGGTTGATGGGAAAGACTCTCCTACGAGCAATATTTCCTTAAACACACAGCAAAGTTAGAAAACAACAACAAAAAAAAACTCCTGCAACACAAAGAATGAGGTTAGCATGCAATGCAGTATGTCTATTTGTCTTCAGAGGGTATCCGAGTTTGGTTCTTTGGTTTTGACCTTCTAGACCTTTGAGAATGATGAAGATGTTGAAGAGAAATGAAGTCCACAAGCAGATCCAGGTAACACATAAACCATACATTATAAAATGCCTAAAATACATAGTTGATGATTACAACAACAAGTTCCCATGGTGGGTCAAAATACAATCAAGTCAAGAATACAAATGCAATCACCATGGAGAATCAAAATATAACCAAAATAAAAACACAAGAAAAAAGAGAAATCAAACATCCAGTCCAAATTCATGCTCCTTGACTTCTTTCAGGAGAGCATCAGTCACTGGTCCAACTGGATGTTCTGTGATGGTCATGATAAGAAGGTTCCTGGTTGCAATTGCACTTGTCATCTTCTGGTACTTGTCTTTTTCTTTTGATCTCTTCAACCCCGCCCGGAGTTTCAGCTCGGATATTTCCTTCTGTGCTGCTAACAGGGCTTCTTGACTCTCTTCTCATTGGCTTCCAGTTGCTCTATCTTAGCATATGTCTTCTGATCTTCTTGCAAACAAGCTTCAGTGATTTTGATCCATCTAGCCTGACTCTCTTCCAAATAGTGCTTAGCTCTGGCCTTCTGAATCTTGACTTCTTTGCAAGCATTCTTCAATACCAACTCCCTTTCTCGGGCTTTTCTGATGAAGTCCTTTGTCTTCTCTATCTTGGTCATATGCTAGATTCGGAGCTTCTCTAACCTCTCAATGTCCATATGACTGTCATTCCTTTCCCAAAGGGTCTTCTTCAAGGCTTCAGCAAGCTGGGCATTCCTTTCTTTCATCTTCCCAAATTCCTCCAGACTCACTGTGGCTATAGGCTCAACTGCTGATGGCCCTGGTACATCTTCCAGAGTAAATGGCATGCGAGTGATTTGTCCTCTAATGTGATACCATTCAATGTACTGAGATGAAGCTATGTTGTTACACTTCCCCAAAATGGCAGTCCCTTTAGTCTGTATGTGGTCCCAAGCCCAGGCTGCTTGTCGGACAATGGCATGATTATTCTGAACAACACAGTAAAGAGACTCTGCTAAGTCCTGCTCTCGAGGTGGGTGTACCAGGGCATACCCAACTTTCTTCTGAAAAGCAAAGGATTGTAATTGATGCAACCCTTCACCACAATAAGAGGCACATTAGGATAATGTCCACAACTTGTAATTATGTCCCTGCCCTTGGTGTTCTGGGTACACCATCTGATGTCTTCTAAAGTAAGGGCTATCATCCTCTTAGCCCAATTCCTTGTCTGTTGTCGATTCAGGAAAGCTTCCGTCTTCGGAATGTGTCTCATCAACCAACTGTAGAAGAGGGGTGCATAACATCTGACCAGTCTCCCTATCTGCTTCTCATTCCTTTGTTGCACTGAGTAATAGAAATCTCCTAGCAAGGTAGGCACTGGATTCCTGAGCATAAGGATATGGATAACATTCTTACTTACAAACTTAGGCTCGTCTGCAAACAAGATGATACCATAAATACTGAGAGCTAAAAGAGCACAAACAGTTTCCCACTTCCCTGTTGCAGCATGACTGGTAGCCTAAGTGATTAAGAAGTCCAAATGAAGGTCTGGGATTCCAGCCTTGGTGGTCATATGCTCATCAATGATAGTTTCTTCCAGATGTAGTGCCTTAGCTATGTCTTCATTCTTAGGAGCAGTCATCTCAGGGTTGAAAGGGATTCCTCTTCTGATAGGGACACCTAACAACATATAATACTCTTCCAACTGAGGGCCTATATGAAAATCCGAGAAAGTGAAACAACGGAGAGGAGGGTCATAGAACTGAAGACATGTATGAATCATATCCAGGATACCACCATAATGCTCTCTGAATAAAGGAACATGACCAGGAGTGATAAGGGCCTGAATATGTCTGATGCCTGTCAGAGGGTACTCAAAGAAATGGTAAGTGATGTTGCTCTTCCTGGTTGAGTCCATACTGACAATGGGTGCTGATGAAGATAACTGAATAAGATGACTAATGAAGACAACTGAAGAATATATCTGATGAAGATGGCTGGAGCAGAAGAACGGTCAAAACCAAACCAAAGAAGATGTGGATACCCTGTAAAACAAATAGACACAATGTTAAAATGATGCAATATGATGTATGTTGAATGATATGAAAGGTTTTGTGATCAGGTGCTGGATTTGTCAGTTGCTTTTGGTAGGGTCCATGAGTGTTCAGAATTCCGGATGAAGGTTTGAGAACCAGTAACCAGGTGAGGGACTCAAATAAAGAGTCACTTGTCCAGGGTTTCATAAGAATCATTCCATAATCAGTATAACCTTAACAAAGTTCCAGTAACAGGGTATGATGAGGCCAAGGGTTCCTGCAAACCTGTAAACAACCCCACCCACTCACAGGTATTGTTCTAGAACAAGGATCCTCAGGTTCGGATATATTATGAGAAGTGTAAACACTTCTAACCCTGAGGTACAGTGTTTACCCTAATCATAAAGAATCCTCCTCTAATTCACCTCAGATGCTGAAGGTCATCTAAAAAGGTCATCCAGACTTAGCAGGCTTCCCAGATAGCCCTAGCACTATAGGATATTTGTATCACAGAGTTTTCAAGAAGAAACCCATGTCTGAATCGTGTTTCATATTCTCGCACCAGACCGAAATGGAATGGGAAAGAATATGAAGCCATTTTAATCCTATGTCTATCACTTAGGCCTTTGTGTTGGACCTTTCTCACTGGAATACCCCTCCCACCAAGGCAAACCAACAAACCAGCACATGATATGATAATAATAAATGAAATGCATAAAACAATAAATGAAAGCGATAAAGCAAATGCAGTAAATAAAGCTGTATAGAAATAAATAAATAAAGAAAAAAAAGCACGCATAGCACATAACACCCCTGTAAACACAAACAAACAAGCGCTAGGAGAAACCCACAAAAGAACCAGAAGCCCTGGTTGCAAAGATCCCCAGCAGAGTCGCCAAGCTGTCGCTCCTGGGACTTTACGTCCCGGTGCAGACGCGGACGGTCGACGATGTTGAAGGTTGAGGTTGAATAGAGTCGCCAGCTAGGCATTTTTATCCCGAAGGAAAGGTAATGCTGCATAAACCTAGAAGGGTATGGATAAGACGGTTGCGAACCAAAGAAACTGAGAAAGGGGGTTGGTTACGACCTGGGAAGGTATTAGCTCCCAGATCGTCCGTCGTACTCGACGGGATCCACAGTTACTTGATTGTGTTTAAAGGGGGTAGTGTATGTGATAACTGTGTATGAAAATCTAAGGATGAAAAGAATGTACAGAGTGTCAGCGCAAAAGAGAGGGTGAGTACTCAAGAATGAGGCTTAGAAAAGAAAGTTGAAAGAGGGGGAAGACACAGGGACTTTTGTTCGATAACTGTTAAGTTCTTCCTATGTATCCTCTCGTGCAATGAGGAAGTCAGAACACCATAGTTCGACTCAAAGAGACTGGATGATTTGATTGTGAACTGCTTGCTTGTCTATGCTCAAGTGTGTGACTCGTCTGGCTCAAGTGCTAACTGTCTTGCATTAGACGGAAGAAGCAAGTTCTTGTTTTTAGAATGAGGGTGATGAGAAAAGAATCCCAGAGGAGACAATTATTGTTTGTTTTTGTGTTTTCAGTTTTTTATTGTTTTTGGTGTTTTGCATAGGATAATGAGCTTAAGTCTAAATCAAGGGTTGTAAACTCATTATATCCTCCCTGATTAGGGATAATGAGCCTACTTAAGTGTGAGATAATCATCCCAACTTAATTACCATGATGATATAGGATTAAGATCATTAACCTACTTGTGATTATTAAGTGTTTTTGGTGTTTTTGTTTAGTGTTAAGTAATAAGTTTAATCTTTAATCAGGGATTATTGAACTCATTACACCATCCTAAGAGAAGGATGATAGATGAGAACACTTAAGCTGAGAAAGACTCCTCAACTTAATCCATGGTTAGGGATTAAATTCATTATATAAAAAGCCTTTATTAAATGGATTTTAATTAAAGATGAGATTAAGAAATGAATTTTATGTTTGTAAGACTAGCTTGAGAAGGACTTGTCCATTAAACACTAGGGTTAGTCACTCTTAACCAAAAGGAAGAGATGTAACCCTAATATAAGGCCCAAGTTACAAGCTTAAGTCTTGACCATTATTAGGTGTTTTAATTAAGAGGTGTAAACAAATTAAAGGTTTAACACTAAGGATTAAAGTTATACACTCCATCCTAAGATAAGGATGCAGGCATAACCCTAATTCAAAGTCCTAAAGCTTTAATTGTTTAGCCTTTGATTATGAGATAAGAAGAGCGACTCAAGGAGACTCAAAGGTAAAAGACTAGGGGAGAGTATATACAAACCTAAAATTATCATGATTGGTTGTTCCTATGGTTTGTGAGGCATAAGAGAAGATCTTCAGGAAGCCACCATGGAAGAAGAAGCAGATGAAAAGAGAAGGAGAAAGATAATAGGTTACTTACTTCCTGAAGAAGATAAGTAACCTAAAAGAAAGAAAGTAAGAACAAGAGAGCACAAGTGAAACAAGTTCACATCAAATACAAATAAGATATGCAAATGAAAGGATGAGAAGAGGTGGGAGGCGAAGGAAAATCCACATCCCAAACAACTTACCATAAGCCCCTGAAATGTTAGTAAGAGATGCATAAGGACATAAATGAAATGGAATGCAATAAGTAATGATGCAATGACCAAAACCAGAAGAAATAATGAAATGTAAATGTGTTATGAGATGATGCAAAGTCATGTAAGATGCTTATGTATGATCATACAAAGGATGAGATGCAAAGGAAGCATGAAAGAAGCTTGAAAACACATGGATACACATGGGATGTAATGAATGCAAAGCATACCAAATGAATGAAGAAATGATCAAGCAATGTTCAAGTATGTCCTAGGATGTCTAAGATGTCATACAAATGCTTGAAATGTCATGGCTAGTTCATATGTTTTAGATATGCAAAGATGAATGCAAATGGACATAGAAAATTAGGGTTTTAAGAGAACATGAGATGCACATGACCAAAACAGAAGCATACATCATGATAAAAATTTGAAATTGAACTCAAACAAACCCTAAACATATACAAGATAACTACCCAAAGATGAAGGTCAGAAGCTAAACCTAAAGGGAGTTATGAATTTCCTAAGTTTGCTAGGGTTTTTGGGTGATTCTTCATGAAAAATGCCAAACAATTTGAAAATGCAATGAAAATTATGAATTAAATAACCTAGATACTAGATGAAATGTGTGAAAGAATGAAAAAAGAACCAAGTTCAAACTCATCATGGTTGATCAGAAATGATTTTTTCAAGTTAGGGTTAGAAAATGTGATTTTTATGAACCCTAATTCAAAGAAAATTGTGAAAGTATGATCAAACCTAAAACTAAATTTGTGTGATGAGTTTGTAAATGTTTCTAAATGTAAGATAATGCTTCATGAATTTTTTTGTGAATTTTAAAAACCTAAATGTATTTTTAATTAATTAAAATCAATTAATTAATTAAATAAAACATTTAAATGATTTAAAAATACTTTTTTAATGCAAAAATTAAAATAAAAAAAAATGTTTTTGAGTTTATAAAAATATTTGAAGTAAAAATGCAAAGTTTCATGATTTTAGAAAATGTTTTGATATTTTAAATAAATAGAACAATAGAAATGCAAATAAAATAAAAGAAAATGCAAAGTAAACCAATCTGATGGTCCAGATTCAAACTAGGGGAGACTGCGCGCATTTTTGGATGACGGAGATTGAATTTGGTTAATTAATTTAATTAAACTAATTAATTAGGTTTAGGGTTTAAAGAACGAATCCTGACCATTCACATACGCGGGAATCATGATCCAAGGGCCCAAATTCAAACTAGCCTAATTAATACAGGATTAGCCCTAATCTTTTTCAGGCGACTGGAACACTGTTTCGGTCGTCTTCTCCGGCACCCCCCTCACCTGAGTTCTCTCAAAACAACACCCCAAGCACTCTAAATCTCCAGAATGGATCATTGAACAACCCTAAGCACAAATCCAGCCCCAAAAACAATTTATCATGCATCAAATTCATGAATCGAACAAGAACAAGTTTAGGTCAAAAATTTCAGAACAACAATACATCCTTGTTTCTCAACCATTTTCGAAAATAAAGACATCATGATGATCAGGAGAGCACATAGAATCAATTTATAACTTAAAACACAAGTTTTGGAAAATTTGTTCTTGGATGATACCTGAGATGAAACTTTCTATGTTTGAGCTTTATGGCCTCCTCCTTTGCGCAAAACCACTCCAATGATCACCTTGATGATTCTGGAAGGCTTATAACACGTTTATGATGGCTGGTTTGTGTGTTTCAGTTCTGCTAAGGCAGAAATCGTGTTTGTGATTCAGTGGCTTTTAGGTCATTGTGAGGGGTGGGAAATGATCTTTGAGTGTTTCTAAGTTGATTAGTGGAAGAAGTTTGAAGTTTTGATGGTTGTGTTGTGAAATTCGAAGAGAGGAAGTGTTATGGAAATTTTTGGGATTTCTGAGTGTGTGATGTTCTAGGCTCCAATGTTGTGTAAAATGAGTTGCTTGATGTCCACATAAACAATGCTAATTGCCAGAGAGTTTTTGTGGCATAGTGTGATTGGTATGGCCTCATTTGCAAAAAAGTCAAATTTGGTGTACCGTGATTATGGGATGGGACATAAGAGATCCAAAGGGTGGATTTGCCTCAGCTGAGTTCATGGAGAACCCTTGGATTGATTGTGATGATCTGCAGCACTTGGATCAAGAGTTATCACATGTTTTGCATTTTCCCTCTTTGAAAATTTTGTGAAAATTGATCCATGGAAACTTGTAATCCAAGGCATAATTTTGGTCAAGAAATGTTGCATTAACATGTTATGAAGTGTAGAAGTCAATTAGAGGTCACAAGAAGTCTTGAAACTTGATTTTGCAAAATTCCCTCTTTGGCACATACTTGAAAATTACAAGATTTTTCCCAACTTTGAAACATCATATCTTGAGTTCTAGGATGAATCAAGAGGAGTTCTTGTACTTTTTTAAAATGGGAAGATCCAATCTACAACTTTCATGTTTAAGGATTTTTCATTTGAAGCATTTTTTATCAAGAAAGAGGAGGTTGAAAATCTTTCCCAAAATGGAAAGTTTTCATTACAAGTCATGTCCAAAAATGAAAAGTTTGCAAATGGCTTAAAATTCTTCAATCTTGTGAACTTCTAACCACTTCTAAGATCAAATAAAGATCATAGAACCTCAAAATGATGAAGATGACCATTTGGTACCATTGGCGGTGGCCTCAGATGCCCTGATCTGACTTTTCTTGCACAATAGGTTACCAGTTGATCAGATGACTTCCACGATGAATTTCTTCATAAAATTTGGTACACATTCTTCTTATAACATATTAAGACCACTAGAATCAAGAATGGCCAAAATAATTGAGGTTAAGGGCCTCAAACCCAAAACCCTAATTTTAGGTCATTTGTGCAAGAAATCTTCAGTCTGCCTTCATGCCTTTGCAATGCTTTGTGATATTTTGACTTCAATGAACTTTGAGTAGCATATTATGATCATAGGACACTCATGGACCCTCTTGTCAAGCTTCAAGGCCTTTGAGATGGCTCAGATCACTTCTTGGATTCTCCTGATCACAAACCCTAACTATGCAGCTTATGCAGATGAAACAAATATGCAATGTAAGATGAAATGAGATGTTTATGCAAATGCAATATGAAAAGATCACAAGCCATGGTGTGAGAAAAAGTGAGGGCAAATTTGGGGTGTTTACAATGCGGTAATGCAATGGGAAGTTCCAAGACCAGTTACAGAGATTCGAAGCTTTTTAGGTTTGGCGGGTTATTATCGGAGGTTTATTGAAGGATTTTCAAAGTTGGCACTTCCGTTAACGCAATTGACTTTAAGGGAAAGGATTTTATTTGGGATATTCATTGTGAATAGAGTTTTATGGAACTTAAGATAAGGTTAACAATGGCTCCGATCTTGATTTTGCCGAATCCGACAGAACCATTTGTGGTGTTTTGTGATGCTTCATTGTTTGGGTTAGGTGGTGTTTTGATGCAAGATGGAAAAGTTGTAGCTTATGCTTCAAGACAATTGAGGGTGCATGAAAATAATTATCCTACGCATGATTTGGAATTAGCGGTCTTGGTTTTTGCTCTAAAAAGTTGGAGGCATTATCTTTATGGTGTGAGATTTGAAGTTTTTAGTAATCACAAGAGTTTGAAGTATTTATTCGATCAAAAGGAATTGAACATGAGACAAAGGAGATGGTTAGAAATTTTGAAGGATTATGATTTTGGTTTGAATTACCATCCGGGTAAGGCGAATGTGGTGGTTGATGCTTTAAGTCGTAAGATGTTACATATGTCCGCATTGATGATAAGAGAATGGGAACTGTTGGAGAATTTTAGAGACTTGAGTTTGGTTTGCGAGATGACGCCGAAAAGTGTGAGACTTGGTGTGCTACATGTTACGAATGATTTTCTTGCAACCGTTTGTGAAAAGCAAAAGTTGGATTTGAAATTTGTCGATTTAATGATGAATGAGAATGAGGATTTCAAGGTTGACAGTTTTGGAGTTTTGAGATTCTGTGGACGTATTTGTATTCCCGATGATGAGGAGTTAAAAAAGATGATATTGGAAGAGAGACACCGGAGTAATTTAAGTATCCATCCGGGAGCGAATAAGATGTATCAAGATTTGAAGAAGATCTTTTGGTGGTCCGGATTGAAGAGAGATGTAGCTCATTTTGTTTATGCGTGTTTGACTTGTCAGAAGTCTAAAGTGGAACATCAGAAGCCTAGTGGTTTGATGCAACCGTTGGATATTCCGGAATGGAAATGGGATAGTATATCGATGGATTTTGTTATGGGTTTGCCGAATACGCAAAGAGGTCATAATTCTATTTGGGTAATTGTGGATAGGCTTACTAAATCTGCTCACTTTATCCCGATTGATATTAGTTATTCTTTGGAGAAGCTAGCCGAGATTTATGTTTCTGTGATTGTGAAGTTACATGGAGTTCCTAAGAGTATTGTATCAGATAGAGATCCTAGATTTACATCGAGGTTTTGGGAGATTTTGCAAAAGGCTTTGAGTTCAAAGCTAAGATTGAGTTCGGGTTACCATCTGCAAACGGACGGTCAAACCGAGAGGACAATTCAATCGTTGGAAGATTTGTTGCGTGCTTGTGTGCTAGAACAAGGTGGTGTTTGGGATAATTATTTAGTGTTGATTGAGTTCACCTACAATAACAGTTTTCATTCGAGTATTAGTATGGCACCATTTGAGGCTTTGTATAGTTGGAGATGTCAAACACCTGTGTGTTGGCATGAAACCAGAGAGAGAACGGTAGTTGGACCGGAGATGGTACAACAAACGACGAAAAAGGTGAAGTTTATTCGGGAGAAGATGAGAGCTTCTCAAAGTAGGCAAACGAGTTATCATGACAAGAGAAGAAAGGACCTTGAGTTTCAGGAAGGCGACCATGTGTTTTTGAGAGTTACACCGGTTACAGGTGTGGGTCGTGCTTTGAAGTCAAAGAAGTTGACTTCTCGTTTTATTGGGTTGTATCAGATTACTGCACGAGTTGGTGTTGTGGCTTACCGTGTGGCGTTGCCTCCGAATCTTTCGAATTTGCATGATGTGTTCCATGTTTCGCAACTTCGGAAGTATGTTCCGGATCCGTCACATGTTATTCCTATGGACGAGGTTAAAGTAAGAGATAACCTTACGGTGGAAGCTTTGTCAGTTAGGATTTTGGAGCGGGAAATCAAGAAGCTAAGAGGCAAGGATATTACGCTTGTGAAAGTGGCGTGGGGAGGCGCTATGGAAGGCAATATGACTTGGGAATTGGATAGTAGGATGCGCGAGTCGTATTCGGAGTTGTTTGAATCAGGTAATATTTTCGAGGACGAAAATTTCTAAAGTGGGGGAGAGTTGTAACGCCCTGATTCGATAATTCCCATTTTTGTGGAGTCTTTTATTTTGTTTGAATGATAATTGTTTTATTTGTGAAATTATCATGATGATATAATACGTTTATGAATTAATGTGATATGTTGGTGTGATATGTGATTTTACCATTTTGTGAATTTTCGGGTAAAATTGGGTAAAAGGGTATTTTAGACTTTTGTTAAATAGTGATAAGTTAGTATTAGATGGAATTATATTTTTGTGAGTAAAATGATAATTGGTGGAAAGAATAGTTAGTAAGGAAATAGAGATAAAAGAATATAAGTTAGGAGAAAGAAAAAGAAAAAGAAAATAGAAAGAAAAAGAGAAGAAAGAAAGGAAGAGAAGAGAAAGAGGAAAAGAAGAGGAAAAAGTTTGGATTCTTCAAGATTGCTCCTAGTAATCGGAATAATCGGGTAAGGGTGATAAACATTGTTATCTTGATATTGTGTATGATTATGTATGTGTTTGGTTGCTTGGGTTCTGATTTTGATGAAGTTTAGAGAAGATGAATAGTTAGGGTTTTAGAGAAAATGTGAGAAATTTGTGGATTAATCGGTTAGAAATTGTTATAATCGAAGTATGATGTTAGATACATGTTGTTGATCATGTTTAGTGGAGTTTGATTGAGTTTTGGAATGTTGGGAGTTGACTGTTTGCAACTGAGAAATTCTAGAAATCATAGTGGTCGCTCAGCGAAAGTTCAAGGGATTTTCTCACTCAGCGAGCGAGAGGGCACTCAGCGAGCCTATAGGTTTTTTAGGAATTTGTGTTTTAATCCGTAGTGTTAGTTTCGGTTATCCGTTTTAGGCATCCCTTATATCGATTCGAAGCTAGAGACGTGTAGAAAATAGTGATGCTAAGAAATGTAATGATTAGCCGACTTTCACCCGACTTTTTCGATAAAACATAAATAAGTCAATTATGGAAATGTGGGTTTGATGTGATGATGTGGCTGTTTGGAAAATGAATACATTGCTTGAATTGAATGCAAATGTATGTTAATTGAATGATTTATGTTGTGAATAATGTATGCATTTTCAAGAATGTTGTGTGTCATTTTGCATGTAAAGCATAATGTATGCATTCTTGTGCTGTGGGATTCTTTGTGAATTTGTTGTAGCATTGTGTGCTCATGTGGAGTGTGAGCGATGACTACAACACGATTGTGTGCCTATGTGGGGTGTGAGCAATCCGATTGTGTGCCAGTGTGGGATTTGAGTAATCCAGAAACATCATGTGCCCGTGTGGGGTGTGAGTGATGGGTGATTTATTCACATTGATCGTGTGCCCATGTGGGGTGTGAGAGATCGGGTTGTGTGCCCGTGTGGGGTGTGAGCAATCCATAAACATTGTGTGCCCATGTGGGGTGTGAGCAATGGGGAACATCGTGTGCCCGACAGGGAGTTACGTTAGGTAACAAGCGATGATTCCATTTGGTTCTTGAGTGAACTTGCTGAAATGTTGAGTCGGTACCGCATTACATCTGCATAGAGTCGTGTGTCAGTCTCTATGAGTTGCATTTTATCATTTTAATTATGATATGCAGAAATAAACATGAATGTGCATATGTTTATTTGGAGTATTATGGAGATGATAGTATGTGTGATGAAACATACTTGTTTGTATATATACATGTTTGATATATGTATATGTATAAGATTTATACATTTGTAATGTATATGTGTGATTAAACATAGCTAGACGTATGTTTATGCAGAATGAGTAGAATTGATGAATGACCATAAATAATATAAGTTTATGTGAATTAGTGAATTTGTGCATGATGAATACGCTTGAATTGTGTATGTACGCGTTGCGATGTGTATAGGTGATGAGGGATGATTTGTGGTGAGAATATGTTTTATATGCATTTTATATGTTGTGAATATATAATTATATGCAATGTTAATATGATAATGTTTCTCACCCTTCTGATGTTTTATGATGCTCTACGAGGCATTGCAGACTAGGATGCTGGAGATCCTTTTTGTGAAGCGAGTCTTTATTTGTTTTGGTCGGTCGGCTCTGATATGTAGCACTGGGTAGTTAGGTTGGCTTAGTGCCATTTTTGTGAATGCATTTGTATATATATTTTGATGATAAATGTTTTATGTAAACATGGCATTATTTTGGTGATTCAAACTTGTGGATATATTTATGATAAGTATATAAGTTTGAAATTGTTATGTGGTTTCCGTTGTTATTTGAATTAAATGAATACGGGTGTAAGGATGAAATCCTTTGTGTTTGCAAGTTACCCCGTCTGTTGCATATCTTAATGAGCAGGTGTTGTATGTTTTAAATTTTCAAGTATAATGTGGCATTGCTCCTTTTATACCATGTTTCAAATATTACTCTGATGGAATTTTTAATATGTGCCTAAATGATTTAATATCTTAATTGGGGTATAAAAAAGGGGTGTTACACCAGGTACATCTGTAATGAAACATTGCATAACTTAGGGTTAAGAATTGAGGTTCGTAGAATGTTTCATGTTTTGGGTATGTTAGAATTCATGCAGTTCGAAGCGCCAACATATGAGCGTCTAACCCTTGAGTTTATAAGTACTTTAGATCTTCATCCGAACTTGTCCATCGGTGTTTCAGCTAAAATTCTAAAGTACTTAAAAACTCAAGGGTTAGACGCTCATATGTTGGCGCTTCGAACTGCATGAATTCTAACATACCCAAAACATGAAACATTCTATGAACCTCAATTTTTAACCCTAAGTTATCCAATGTGTCATTACAGATGTACCTGGTGGGGCTCATCTTACGCTTTACTAACATCGAATATTTTCTTTGGTGAGAATCATCCTCGAACAGAATATCATGAGCATTAGCCGTTTGATGCGCTCGTTTTCGAGGACGGGAGGGCTCTGCAACCACTTTGCATGTGTCTCTCCTTGGTGGCATAATGTTCCTGCACACAACAACAAAGAAGCAAAAACAAATTCTTGGGGTTAGAAGAAAATGTTACAGTAGAAGTTACTGGAATGGGAAGGTGATAAATATTTGTGAAGCGGGTGATGTGTTTTGATGAATGGGTAATGGGGTAGATGTAGCTTTTTGAGGAGGAGAAACAATGGAGGTTAGGGAATGTTGAGAGATGAAAAGTTGGAGAAGAAAGAAGTGTGGTAAAGAGAAAGGATAAAGAGTGGTAATTGTGGTTTAAAGGGTGGTTAAGAGGAATAAATTAGGGGCCCCACTCATTAAAAACACAAGAATTTTGAAAATAAATTCAAAAATCAAAAGTCAGAATTCGCGCTCCCTGACACGGGCCGTGTCGTGCGACATGGGCACCCGTGTCAGGCCCCTAGATCTTACTCCACCAATTCCAACAAAATCCAAAACCTCATTATTCATGACACGGGCCGTGTCCTATGACATGGGCACCCGTGTCACACCCATGGATGGGCTATCAGAATCACACAATATCAGCCTTTACAACACGGGCTGTGTCCCATGACACGGGTACCCGTGTTGCACCTCTGGTTCCTTTGGGTTTTTCGCCCTCTCTTTCCAATTTTCTTGCTTCAGCTCGACCTGTGAGAAACTCAACAATAAACCTACAAAATGAACCAATACCGTTAGCAAAAACATCGTGGGTTGCCTCCCACGCAGCGCTGCGTTTAACGTCGTATGGCTCGACGGTCCTTCGTTCTAATGAGTGAGACGAATGACATTAATCTGTCCAGTTGGTTGACCTTGGAAATAAGGTTTCAATCTCCGCCCATTGACTTTAAATATGTCTCCATTATTTTCATTCTTAATCTCTACTGCTCCGTGCGGAAACATCTTATGAACCACGAATGGTCCCGACCATTTGGACCACAATTTACCTGGAAATAACTTCAAAAGGGAGTTGTATAGAAGGACCAATTGTCCTTCCTAAAACTCTTTTCTCTTAATCTTTCTATCATGCCACTTCTTGGTTTGTTCCTTGTATACCTTGGCATTTTCATACGCATTATTCTGAAACTCTTCCAGTTCATGTAGCTGGAGGATTCTTGAACTTCCTGCTAAGGACAGACCCATATTCAAGAATTTCGTTGCCCAAAATGCCTTATGTTCTAACTCTAAAGGTATATGACATGCTTTTCCATAGACATGCTGATATGGTGACATCCCAATGGGTGTTTTTAATGCAATTCGATAAGCCCATAATGCATCATCTAAATTTGTTGACCAATCCTTCCGAGATGAATTTACCGTCTTTTCCAAAATCTGCTTGAGTTGTCTATTAGATACCTCAACTTGGCCACTCATTTGAGGGTGATACGGAGTGGCTATTCGATGCTTAACATTGTATTTTTGAAGAAGCTTCTCCATGAGGTGATTCAAGAAGTGGGTTCCTTCATCACTTATCAATGCTCTCGGAACCCCAAATCTTGCGAATATATGCTCCTTCAAGAACTTGACTACCACATTCACATCGTTGGTTGGTAAAGCCACCGCTTCAACCCATTTCGAGACATAGTCCATAATGACTAAGATGTAATTCTTCCCAAAGGACGGTGGAAACGGACCCATGAAGTCAATTCCCCACACATCAAACAATTAAACCTCTAACATGAAGTTCTGGGGCATCTGATTTTTCTTAGATATGTTCCATATTCTTTGACACTTACCACATTCTTTCACCATCTCCTGGGCATCCTTGAACAGTGATGGACAGTATAGTCCTGACTGTAGGACTTTAGAAGCAGTACGATCACCACTAAAATGTCCCCCATAATCAGAATCGTGACATGCTTTCAACACATCTTATTGTTCTTCCTCGGGTACACAACGTCTTATCAAGCCATTTACTTCTCTCTTGTAGAGGTATGGGTCATCCCATAGATAGAACCTGCAATCATGAACAAACTTTTTCTTACGATTAGAATCAAAATCCTCTAGTATTATACCGCCAATAAGGTAGTTTGATAATCTGCAAACCACTGCACTCCAATAACAACTAGGATGTGTTCATCAGCAAACGCATCCTTTATTGGACACCAGTCTTCGGATTCCTCAATTGGTGACATCCGAGAAAGATGATCAGCCATGGTGTTCTCGCATCCCTTCTTGTCACGGATCTCGACATCAAAATCCTGGAGGAGTAGGATCCACCTCAGGAGTCTCGGTTTAGAATCCTGCTTAGCAAAAAGATATTTCAAGGCAGCGTGGTCAGTATAAAAAATCACTTTTGAACCCAACAGATATAGCCTGAATTTATCAAAGGCGTAGACTACAGCCAACAACTCCTTTTTGGTAGTTGCGTAATTCATCTGTGCAGGGTTCAAAACATGACTAGCATAATAAATAACATGAAGTAATTTCTCTCTCTGTTGTCCCAGAACAGCCCCTACTGCAATATCGCTCGCATCACACATGATCTCAAATGGTAGAGACCAATCGGGGGCAATCACAATGGGTGCCGACACTAATTTATTTTTCAGTGTCTCAAAAGCATCGACACACTCTTTATCAAACACAAAAGCTTTATCTTTAACCAATAGAGTAGTTAAAGGCTTGGCTATCTTGGAGAAATCTCTTATGAACCTGCGGTAGAAGCCCGCATGTCCCAAGAAACTTCTTATACCTTTTTCGTTCATGGGAGGTGGTAGCTTAGAAATCACCTCCACTTTAGCCTCATCCACTTCGATCCCCTTGTGAGAGATTTTTTGGCCTAGAACAATTCCTTCTCGTACCATAAAATGGAACTTTCCCAATTTAGGATCAAATTGCTTTCCTGACAACGCTATAAAACAAGTGAAAGGTTAGTCAAATAATTGTCAAACGAGGAGCCCAACACATAAAAGTCATCCATGAAGACTTCCATATGCTTCTCAAGCATATCGGCAAAAATGGAGGTCATGCATCTTTGGAATGTCGCAGGGGCGTTACACAACCCAAATGGCATCCTTCTATAGGCAAATACACCATACGAGCATGTAAACACTGTCTTCTCTTGATCTTCCGGTGCAACCGCAATTTGGTTGTACCCGGAGTATCCATCTAGAAAGCAATAGTAATCATGCCCAGCCAGTCTTTCCAACATCTGATCAATGAACGGTAACGGAAAGTGATATTTTCTTGTGGCCAAATTCAACCTCATATAATCAATGCAAACCCTCCAACCAGTGACGGTTCTCGTAGGAATCAACTCATTTTTCTCATTGGTTATTACAGTTGTTCCTCCCTTTTTGGGCACCACATGGACAGGCCTAACCCACGCACTGTCTAATATATGATAAATCAATCATGCATCTAACAGCTTCACGACTTCCTTTCTCACTACCTCCTTCATGACAAGGTTCAATCTCCTTTGGGGCTACACAACCGGTTTGTGATCTTCTTCCATAAGTATTTTGTGCATGCACACAGTAGGACTTATACCCTTGAGGTCTTCAATTTTCCAACCAATAGCCCCATTGAATTTTTAGAACTCCAATCAACTTGTCCTCTTGCACACTTTTCAACCGAGAACTAATAATAGCGGGACATTTTTCTTCAGTGTCGAGGAAAACATATTTGAGATTTTCAGGTAATTGTTTTAACTCTGAGATCTTCGGCTTATCTTCATTACCATCAACCACTATAGACTACCTTAGCTCTTCCCGTTGATGGGTTCGGGATCCTTTTAGGATGGGTTGAGTTTCAAACATTGCTACCACTTCTATATCACTACCATCTACTTCCTTATCATCCTCAAAAACAGACATGCTCAAAATCCTCTCTAGAGGAAATTGGGACACACTCTCCAAATGTTCACTCGCTTCCACTTGTTCTAGAACTTGTATGTTACTGCTGGTTCCAACATCATCTTTGTGCTTCAAAGTGTTCCTCACATCAATATTTAACTCTTCATCATACACTTTCGAAGTAAGTGTTCCCCCTTCCATATCTATCATGACTCTCCCAGTTTCCAAGAATGGTCGGCCCAAAATTAAAAGAATTTCTTCATCTTCCGGCATTTCAAGAATCACAAAATCAACCGAAAACACAAACTTGTCCACTTTTACAAGGACACCATGGACTACTCCGTAAGGTTGTCTAACAGAGTGATCCGCAAACTGAAGAGTCATCTGGGTGTCTTGAACAACACCAATTCCCAAATTTTTGTAGATGGATAGAGGCATTAGACTAATACTTGCTCCTAGATCAATTAGAGCTCTCTTGAAAGATCGGTCACCAATAATGCACAGAATGGTGACAACTCCTCTGTCTTTCTTCTTCACCAGAATATTTAGTCCCTGAAAAATAGCACTACAAGTTTCGGTTAGAATAATAGGTTCAGCTTTAATGGTTCGCTTCTTAGCGATGATATCCTTCATGAATTTGGCATATGTGGGTATTTTCCCAAGTGCTTCAAGTAATAGAATATTCAGCTCCAGCTTCTTAAACAACTCAAGGAACTTCTCAAAATTCTTCTCTTGTTGTCCTTTCTTTTTATTCCTCGATGGATAAGGAAGCTTGATCACCGGTTTTGGCTCCACCATTTTTTCTTTGGTTACCGGTGTTGGTATTACCACTTCTTCTTCAACCACTTCATTCTCTTTTATTTCTAGTTCCACTTCAATCATTTGATCCTCACTCTTTGAATTATCCTTCACCTCTTCATTTGATTTCCCTATTCGCGTCATGACTGCATTGACTTTATGGTTGTCCTTGGGATTGGTTACAGTTGCACTTGGGAGAGCTCTTGGAGTTTGAGGAATTGCAAGATGTTGAGCAATTTGACTCATTTGCACTTCAAGATTTTTGATTGAGGCTCCGGTATTTCTTAAGTTGCTTCTTGTTTCTTCTTGGAATTGGGAACTTTGAGTGGCCATATTTTCAATGGCAATTTCCCAATCTGCCTTTCTAGGACCCTGTTGTTGATATTGTTGTTATGGATGATATTGTTGTTGCTGAGGTTGATATGGTTGTTGGCCTTGAACCGGTTTCTGAACATTCCCTTGTTGATCTTTCCATGAGAAATTTGGGTGATTTTCCAACCCGGATTATATGTGTTGGCATAAGGATTGTTCTGCCTCAACATATTAATTTGTTCAGCCTGTTCTTGAGTTGCCAAACAATGCATGGCAAAGTGTGGTCCACAACAAATCTCACAAATCACTGCTTGAACTGGTTCCACATGTGCCACTGTCTGTGTGCTAATATTCATTTTCTTCAACCTTCTTTCAACTTCTGCAGCAATTTGATCCTCCATTTTAACAACCTGCTCTGTCATCTTTAAATCAATCTTACCATCTGGTTGGCTCACAGTACGATCATACAATTCAAGATGCTCATTAGCGGCAATTGCTTCTATGATTCTTTTGATACCAGTGGTTGTTGAAAAGTTTGTTGAGCCACCTGCAGCAGTATCTATAAGCTGTTTTGTCTTGAGTCGCAACCCATTCACAAAGTTTTGCATCTGCTCGGTCGCATCCATATTATGAGTAGGACAAGTTGTCAGACACCTTTTGAACCTCTTGTAAGCATCTCCAAGTGATTCACCCTCTTTTTGTTTGAAATTGACAATGTCGTATCTTTTCAGATGAAAACTGAAGCAGGTAAATACTCGTTAAGGAATGTGGTTTCCATCTCTTGCCATGTTGTGATACTCGCAGCTGAGTAGAACCACTCTTATGCATCATCGGTAAGTGTAAATGGAAACATAACAAGTCTCTTTTCCTCCATGGAATGACCTTCTATCTTTAAAGACGTAGTGGTCATAAGGAATCTCTGAAGATGCTTGTTTGCATCCTCATTGATTCTTCCGGAAAAAGGTTTGTTCTCCAATTGGAGAATGGTGGAAGGATGTAACTGGAAGTGTGCAACATTCACCGATTGGTTAACAATAGTCATCCAGTTGGGTTGAGCATTTGCTCTTCCATAGTCTCCTAACAATCTTTATGCAGGAGGTTGATTTCCTGCCATGTCACCAAATCCTTGATTTATCTCTCTGTCGGAGTCAGAGTCACTATGCTCAGAATGCACAAATATTTCGTCTTCTATTTCCTAATTTAGGACACTGGGACCTGCACTAGCAGCTTTCAATCTATCAATTATTGCCTTACAGCGTCTCTCGTGCAAATATCTTTCTGGTTCTGTGTCAAAGGAAAACTTAGCTGAGGTCTGACCTTGCATAAACAGTTAGACAAAAGTTAGAACATATAACAAAATTTCAATAACATTAAAATAACATGAAAATAAAATTTTAGTCGCAGAGCAACAAAATTTCAATTGAATGAAAATAAACTTAATCTTTGGAATTCCCCGAAAACGGCGCCAAAAACTTGATGGGAAAATAGCAAGTGTACTATTTTTTGTCCACTGTAGTAATAATAGGGAAATTCCCCGAATATCGATCTCGCGAACTGCGTAACGGATTAGGTTATTTAAACTGTTTCAATTAAACAAAAGTTCATGGGGGTTGGTTTCACAAACTCTAAATATTGTAAAATAATTTACGAACATAAAGTTATAGGAAAAATAACATGTATGACAAATATGAGAATTATACTAGGGAAGGTGTATGGGAATACTTATAATGACAAATACGTTAATCATTTAAACAGCACTGCAACTAAAACATTACCGCCCTTCAAGTTTAGTTTTTAAAAGATTCCTCTGGAAAAAAAACCTTTGGTATTCCTCTATACCCAAATTCCTTGGTCGTATAGAAAGAATACCAAGCTTTAGATTATAGAAAGTTCTTACGGTTAAAATATGGTATTCCAATTCCTTGGTAATATCCGATAAAAGAGTTTTGATTGAAAAATTTTAACTATGGCATTCCTGCCTACGATTAACCTAAGATTAAAAACCTTATTTTCCAATTGTGGATTTTTACATCAAGAACAGATCAATCAACACAATGAAAATTAGAATGCAGTGAAATTCAAATAAAAAGGATCAATGTCATTACAAGAAAATCAGGGACACCCCCTAGCATTGGGGGGTTTAGCCACTCATGTTCAAAACAATGAAAATCACATACACAAGGAAAAGAGATATTACAATATTCCAAGGATTTGTTGGATCATCAAATGCTTCCGCTTTTGTTCGATCCTTCTTCTCCCCACAATCTCTCGTTCTTTCCCAAGCGTAAAATTCCAAAGTAAAACGTAAAAATGTTTTTCAGACCTGCAATCCTAATATCAGATCACCACCTTTCGTACAAAATGTCCAAACTGCCCTCTGAGATAGCATAAACAAAAAAAACAAATTTTCACTTTCAGTGGTCCTAACACGGGCCGTGTCCTGTGACACGGGTGGCCGTGTCAGGCCACTTATCCTCTTTTCCATGCTCCCATCCTACAAGGGCCCTGACACGGGCCGTGTCCTGTGACACGGGCACCCGTGACAGGCTTCTGGATGAGCTTCTCATGCTTATAAAATCCTCCTCTTTTTTGGGCTTCCTAACACGGGCCGTGTCAGGTGACACAGGCACCCGTGTCAGGCTTCTGCTATCACTCTTTTTCAACCTTTTCTTGCACTCGGGACGTCTACGCAATGGTGTCTAATTGCCAACTTGCCTTTAGCTTGAAAACACATTATCAAAACAGCCAAATCAAATGCACAAATGATAAAAATAATTAAAAAAACAGAGAAATACAACTTGCCCGACAAAATAAGCCAACAACGATGAAAATGTAAATAAAAGACTCGATAATGCATGAGAACATAGGAAACAAATGACTTGAACAGCTTGAAATGTACAACCGAAAACCACTGATCATCTGCTCATGTACCACATGAAATCTCTGTGGACCAATTTTAAAATTATGTTTCTAATTTAATGACTGACAATGGCTTAGGCTTTTCTGATGCTGATTTAACTCCCGCCAAGAGAAACCACAATAGAGCTCTGCACAACTCCATTGAGTGTAGGGCCATTACTATGTCTCATGTTTTGGTGGATAATGGTTCCTTATTAAATGTGTTACCAAAGGATGTTCTAGACAAACTTAATTTTAAAGATGTTGTGCTAAGACCTAGTAACATGGTGGTGAGAGCCTTTGATGGCTCAAGAAGAATGGTGCGCGGAGAAGTTAATCTTCCAATCAAAGTAGGTTCTCAAGTCTTTGATTCTACTTTCTATGTGATGGATATTCTCCCTGCCTATTCCTGCTTGCTTGGGCGCCCTTGGATACATGGGGCAGGTGTTGTAACTTCCACTTTACACCAGAAGCTGAAATATCCAGTGAAAAGCAAGATTGTCACTGTTTATGGTGAAGAAGAGTATATGGTCAGTTATGTGAATACTTTCAAGTATGTTGAGATGGAGGGTGAATTTGTTGAGACTCCTTGACAAACATTTGAAGTGGTTCCTCAAATTGTTCCTGTTGTTGAGTCTATCCCTGCTGCTAAACCAGTTCCTATTATTACTAGAGTACCTCCTACAATGGCATCTCTGAAGGATGCTAGAGTTGTGGTTGAAGAAGGTGGTTGTACTATTAGGGGTCAGCTTCCTGACATTCCTTACAAGTCTGACAAGTTTGGTTTGGGTTTTACTGCAGAGGCTCAGAAGGTTGTTCGTCGTGCTCGTGCTATTCGTATCACCAACAAGGGAGTTTAGAAGGATCAAGTCAATGTTGTGGAAGACTTTGATGAAGACTGGAACCTAGACAGTTGGATCTTTCCTACCATTGGCGGTGGGCTCAACAATTGGAAGACTGAAGAAGTTATTCCTATCTCCTTTAGTCAGGAGTAAATGCTATTTTTGCTTTTCTTGTTTTTGGTTTTGTAATTTTGAACAATTAAAAACTCTTAAACTGTGTGCCTTACTCGGGGCACAATGGTATGCTTGTTCAGGATGTCATTTCATTTGCATTTTTTCATTCAATAAAATCAATGGCTGTTTTTGCTTTCGTAAATATTGCGCTCTTTGTCTTTCTTTTATTTTTCCTTTATCAAAAAGCTATGTGTTCTTACACACACCCACATCACTAAAATGCAGATCCTCATCCACTCTGGATCCCATTGATAACAGTTTTTCTATTGCCAATCATAACTTCTAGAATCCGATCTACCAAGCCGAGGATGGAAATAAGGAAGATTTTGAAGTGCTGGTAGAGCTTTCTAGGTTGCTACAGCAAGAAGAGAAAGTTATACAGCCGCATGAAGAACCAATCGAAGTTGTAAGTATGGGAACTGAGAAAGACAGGAAAGAGGTCAAGATAGGAGCTGAATTAGAAGACAGTGTTAAGAATAGGTTGATTCAGATGTGTCGTACCCCGAAAAATACGACCTCACGCGATCCGAAAGGAGGGAGCCGCGCGCCGGACGGACTGAAGAGTCGCCACCTAATTCTATTTATTCCCGAAGAGGGAAAGGGGAGATATAGATACAACCCGGGGAGAGAAAAGGATGGGGACAAAGGTCAACGGAACCATTGCCTGGGTTCGGGAGTCGGTTATGCAGGGGGAAGGTATTAGCACCCCCTACATCCATCGTACTCGATGGGAACCATCTAAGTTAACGCGCGAGAAAGGATGTTTATGCTTAAACGAATTGCTTGCTAGAGGGAAATGAGTTGAATTATAAGTTAGATTGATCCTAGGTGCTCGGCAAGGATTGAGATCCTCGTGCCTACGTACTCCCGTGTGCAATGGGAAAGTCAGAGCCTCGTAGTGCGGCCATACTAAGGGTATTGGATGTTGATTTTATTACCTTTCGTAGATGAAAGGGTTTAGGAGTTTAAATGCACTAAAGACTATGGATAGTTTATCTCGCCCAACAAGACGAGTGTCCTGCGTCGAAATAATCGGAGCGAGTAACGAGAGCTCGTTATCCTCCTTTCTATCGCTTAAGGCTCGTGGCGTGCAGATCTTCTCGTATTTGTTAAAGTGTTTTTATTTCCTAAAGCCACTTGACTTTGGATCAAGGGTTTGGATCTAATTGGAATATTTTGGTTTTTTGAGGTTTAGAGGGTAAATGCAAATGGAGGTTTATTTTTGTGGTTATTTAGCGAGGCACAATGCGCTCGGCTCGCAAGGATAGGAGGATCCTAATAAACGAAATAATAACTAGAAAATAAAGTACAAGTGTGCAAGTGAGATCGCTTGGCGTTGGACCAAGGATTCAGAATTAAATAAAATACGGGAAATAAAAATGCGTACAAGGTAAGGGGAGAGGGATACAAAATAAATACAGGAGATTGCGCAAAATAAAGAGGTCTCGTTGTAGTTAGCCCAAGAGGAAGCGTGTGTGCAGTGTGTTTGAACTATTTGAAGGCGTTCAGCGTGTTTGATCGGGACGCAACTATTTGAAGGCGTTGAACCTTTTAATCGAGCGCAACTATTCGAAGGCGTTGGACCTTTTCGGGACGCGACGAAATTTTGTTCGTGAACTGCCTTAGAATCGGTTCAAAATGGGAACCATTCTATAAGGAGTCGAATCGTAATTTGAAATGCGAAATTAAATGAATAAATTAAATTGAATATTAAATAGAATAATAAATTGAATAAATGAATAAATAATATTGAAAATAATGAATTAAATTGTATTACAAGTTTTTTTGTTCAAAATAACAATAAATAGAATAAAATAAAAAGAGGGCCTCATATTGACCGCTCATCACCGATCAAATGTAATCGGGCGAAAAACGGCCTTTTACTATATCATCGGCCCTAATAAAATATTAATATTCTATTAAAACAATTTAAATGAAATAGCATTAAAGTAGAGAAAAAAATATAATAGTAAAAAAAAGTAAAAGAAGAAAAACACATGTTTAGTGATAATAATATATCATAAACAAATCCGTCCTAAAATCCAAAAATTAAATAATAAAAAAAAGTGAATGAAACAAAATAAAAAATGTGCATTTGATTAATGTGTGTAGTAACGACCATATTGGGCTTAACCCAAAATCTGTGAAGCTTAAATAAGGGTTCAGTAAAAAAAATAACAAATAAAATAAAATCAACCAGCCATAAAACATTATTATATTTAAAAACCTTTCTTTTTTAACAACAACTATTGCGATCTTGAAATAAAAGGGAACAACAGAGAGTTCAGAAAGACAAACGTATAAAAATGCATTTTCGAGCAACAGAAGAAAATGATTTCGGAAAAGAAACCCACCATTGAATCAGTCTCGACGGCAATCGTTTCTCAAGGCGAAAACTATCTCTCGGCATTCTCGATTTATGTGCTTTGTGCGACCTTCACGATTTATAGTGATGAACTGAGTATGAGATTCGATTTGTTTTCGTGACTGTTACGAGTCTTTTCGGGTTCGATTCAGATTTGTGTTTCAGAGCTTGGTGGTGGTCTTGCGGGCTGTTTGCGGTGACGGCGCGGCTTTGCGCGTTTGGAGGAAGGGTTGCGAGCTATGGTGGTTGGGTCGCGTTTCTGGGCTTTGCGGCGGCCTGAAGGGTGAGCGGCGGTGAGCTTTGGGTGTTTAACGGGCTCGACGGCTTCTGTTATTGTGGTGTTGTTGAAGGTTTGAGCGATGGTGAGCTTTGCTGTGTTTGTGAAGGTAATGAAAAAAAATTATTCTGCTATTTTTGGTTTGTGAAGATGAGATTCTTGATTCAGATCTATATTTTTTGCTGGGTTTGTGAATTAAAATGGTGGATGATTTATTGAAGGTGCTGAAGAAAAAAAGATGGAAAGGTTTATTGTTTCGTGAAATTTTCGGTTTATGTTCATCTGGTTTTCTGTGATTGGTCTTTGTTATTAGTAAAAACAAAACAAAAAAAATGGCTGAATGCTTATTCTGGTTTTAATTTTTTTGCTATTTTGAAGTTTGGCTTTTGGTTGATTTTTGCAGGGATTTCAAATGCTTTCCAAAACTTGCTGATTGAAATTATGAGAGGTGCTATTTATAGGATGAATTTTGAGAGGGTGAAATTGGAAAGAAAGAAAATTTTGCTGAGTTGTTTGTGTACAGATTTTTGTGTGGAAGAATGGTGGAATTGTACAATTTGTGAAAACGTTTTTCTGTTGCAAAACACGATTCATGGATTCGCTGCGTATTGTGTAGTGGCTGAAAAAAGGTTGTAATGTGTAAAAAGTGGGGTCCAGTTTTGTGTGCTGGCAGATTATGGAAAGAATTGTGTTGTGATAAATTGGAATATTATAAGCTGAAAGAAAAAGGAGACATGAAGTGGGGAAGGACTTGGAAATTATATTAGTGTGTTCTTTAAAGACTGAAAGCAAGGTATAAATTGTTATGCGAAAAAATTGGTTTAGAAACACAAAAAACAAAAAAAAAACAAAAAATTTGAAAAATAATAATAATAATAATAATAAAAGTAATAATAGTAATAATAATAATAAAAAGAACACTTGATAATAATAATAACAGAAACAAGGATAATAACAATAATAACAATAATAATAGTAATAATAATAATAATAATAATAGAAATAATAAAAAATGAAAAAAAAAGTTAATGATAATAGATACAATGGAAAGATATTTAGTAATGGAAAATTATAATAGAAATGGTTGCAATAATAGTAATAATAAAAAGAAAACGAAACATACTAACAATAATATAAGTAATAATAATAGAAATAATAGAAAATGAGAATACTAATAAAAATAATAAAACTAATAATAACAATAATGTTAATAAAAAGTATTAATAATAAAAAATAAGAAATAGTTTTTTTTTAATAATGACTAAATAAAAAATAAAATAAATAAAATGCCCATGATAATATTAAAGATAAAAGAAGATATGAATTTTAATTTTAAAGAGAAATAAATGCATTTTTTTGACTTTTTTTCGAATATCACACAGAAAAATAAAATGGTACATATTTTGGATTTTTTTTGAAATAATGGTTAGACAGTAAAATAAAATGGAGCGGGTAGGACAAATTTGGGGTATGACAGTTGCCCCTATCGAATTGGCTTAGACCCAGCAAGATGAACTGGCTCGCGTTAAATCTTTTAAGGTATAAGATAATTAGATATTAATAGACTCCAAATTTGTCCGAAAAGAAATTGCGAAAACAACAGATGAAATAAACTGGAAAGGATGAGCGACACAGCAAGAAATAATTGACAAAATAAATCACTTATCACCAGAGGATGATAAGGCAAATAACTGAAAATAAAATCGCTATCACCAAAAGGATGATAAAGCGACCCCGACACCAAAAGAATGTTGAGTAACAGAAAATTAAACAAATTGCTATCACCAAAAGGATGATAAGGCGACCCCGACACTAAAAGGATGCTGAGAACAGAAAATTAAATAATCGCTATAACCAAAAGGATGATAAGGCGACCCCGTCACCAAAAGGATGCTGAGAAACAAAAAATTAAACAATCGCTATCACCAAAAGGATGATAAGGCGACCCCGACACCAAAAGGATGCTGAGAAACAGAAAATTAAACAAATCGCTATCACCAAAAGGATGATAAGGCGACCCCGACACCAAAAGTATGCTGAGAACAGAAAATTAAACAAATCGCTATCACCAAAAGGATGATAAGGAGACCCCGACACCAAAAGGATGCTGAGAACAGAAAATTAAACAATCGCTATCACCAAAAGGATGATAAGGCGACCCCGACACCAAAAGGATGATGAGAAACAGAAAATTAAACAAATCGCTATCACCAAAAGGATGATAAGGCGACCCCGACACCAAAAGGATGACGAGTAACAGAAAATTAAATAATCTGGAAGAGAAATATCCACCAGGGACGTCCACTGAATAACACCTATGCGAATCTTTGGAATCTTCGGCCGACCCTGGATTCTGGCTTCTGCTGGGGAAAGGCCTGGAATCTTGGATTGATCCCGGATCCTGAGTTATGCGACTATGCTTGATTGTTTTGAAATGGTATTCCATAATGATGGAGATACGATGCAAATGTTTATGCACTGAGATATGAGTTAAAAATGTTGGGGAAAATAAAAGGCTGATCTATTTAGGTATGCAAATGATGCATATGATGTAAATGATTGAAATAAATGATGCTTATGACGTTGATGATGCATAATGACGCATATGAGTGATTGAAAAAAGAAAGGTGCCAGCTTGGTGGATTTTGGTCTGGTAGTTGCCAATAATGATTGGACTTTGGGTGGGTGGAGGGACTGATTTCCCGACACTCGATCTTTGACGATGTATGGTCAAAAGATGGATCTGAAAAATCCAAGTTTGGTTATCTGCTGATGAGCGAAGCGACTTAATTGACACATGAAGACTGATTTTGCTTTAAACAATGGCCAATGTCTGGCAAGGACTGCCTGTTCAGCTGGGGAGAAGAGATAGGAAGATTTTCTCCTTGTTTGCTTGCCCCTGCATGTAGAGTATCTGAAATAAATCTGGTGGGGAAGCTTTGACAATGGCCATGGCATGATCTGCCCCTGATTGAGCCTTTGAAGGTGATTTGCCCCTGATTGAGCCGATGTTGAAATAAATTGCCCCTGATTGGGCTATTGAAGATGCTTTGTCCCTGATTGGACTGATTTTGAAGAAGTATTGATTCAAATTCCTCTTTTGATTTCCCCTTGTTGGGATCGCACTGATGTCAAGTACTGAATTGCAATTAAATTATTCACACAAATGGTAGTGTTAATGTAAAGTTCATGTAAGTTTTGAAAAAGTCAATTTATTTGAATGATTGTGATAGTGTGACGAATGGACCGTTAGTCCAAACGAGGTGCTGATTTAGAAAGTGCGTGAAAGATGCAGCAAGAATAATGTGCAATCGAGATTTGAAGATTAGAAAATATATGGGAGTCAATTTACACAACCTTGTTGGTAGCATACTTTCAGAATAAACCGCACCTCAATTAGGTCTTTTGAGGGTTGTAACGTGGTCTGGTTAATTGTTCGAGAAACAAAGGTATAAGGCTCAAAGTTATTTGTACCCGTCCCTTCTTCGTTATGTTCTCCAGTCCTACGTTCAGTTGACTTTACACATGCATTTGTTTTCGACGTTGCAAGAGTGAAGATTAAGCTTTGATGTTCGCTTTAGAAGTGGCAGTCATTTTTGCTGGTGACCCCTTTGATTTTTTTTGTGGTCACTGATATTTGTTTTGTTTTTGATGAGGATTTGAGTTCCTCTTTTGATTTTTTTTCGACTAAGTCTCCCTTCGGGTGCTCAACTTAGTGATTCTTTCTTTTCTTTTCTTTTCTTTTTTGTTTGAATGTTGTGACTGCCAAATCATTTGCTGATGGTCCTCCGACGGGATGTCTCATCTTGCGATTCGAAGGTGTAGTCAGGTTAACTGAACAACTACCCTGCCCCGGGTTAAATGTAAGGGTTGTATCCGAAAGAAACTCCTACTTCTAGGCTCGAAGTGGTTGACTAGGGATTAACTCCTTATATCTCCAGTGTTTAGGGATTTGAATAAATGCATGTACATCATTGACGAGGTTTTATCCGAAAGCATACCGCAACAGTTATGAGTATTTCGTTTTCATCATCCTCCCTCAAATATTTGCTAAAGTGAAGTGAGGGAATATTTTTGTGATTTTGTGATAAATGATAAATAGTGAGCGAATGCGAAATAATTGATTCAAAACATGCATAAACAAAACATTAACATAACCAAATATAAATGATAATAATGTTCAGAGCAAATAGTACTTAAACAAACATTACAAAACAACGGGAATGCAGAAATAATAAAATGGCGATGGCTGCCATGATTTGAGGAATTTAACTTCTCTTGATTGAATGTTTCAAAGTTGGAGACTACTCATCTTTGGTCTTTGGTAACTTCTTCGAAAGCATTCGTTGAGGGGCCACTTGTGGCGACAAAGGATTGCTCTGGACATTCAGACCCTTCTGAGTAAAGGTGAGATCCTTAGAGTTGACCAGGTCTTGAACTTTGTGCTTGAATAACCTGCAGTTGTCAATTGTGTGACCTGGAGCACCCTTGTGATACTCACAGCGAGCATTGGCATCATAATCTCGAGCGGTACCAGTTTGTGGTGGCAAGTCTTTTAAAACAAGAGTTCCCTTTGCCATCAATCCGTTAAAGATTTCTCCATATGATAAAGGCAGTGGATCAAAGTGTCTCTCCGATCCTCTTTGTTGATATGGTGGGCGCTGTTCAGGAGCGCGTTGTTGTTGTTGACCGGACTGTTGTTGATAAGCCGGTTGCTGATATGGATAAGCCGGTTGCTGGTATGGTCTGGGTGCATATTGCGCAGCTGCACCTGGAGGATAAGGACATGGTTGATAAGCCATCGGAGGCGGAAGCAGAGCTTGAATAGCTGGATGAAAAGGCATTGAAGGAACAGGCTGATGAGACACAACCATCCTGGCCAAGGCTTGCATGGCCTCATGAATACGATCAATCTTGCTCTTGATTGAGTCAATCTCTCCCCTCATAGCCGCTTGTTCTTGTCGAATCTGATCCATCAGTCCTCTAGTGTTGGCTCAAGTTGAATACGGTCGTCTAACTCGATACGGGCGTCGGGAAACCAGCTTGATTTACTGAAGATGGAGGAACATGAAAATAAGTTTTTGGCTTTTGGAATGAAATGCAAGATGAATAAATAAATGCAAATGAGATGATATGCAATGTCAGAATCCAGGATCACAAGATCAAGGTCTCACGAGTCCAAGGCACAGATGGAGGATACTCTGATCAAGAACTCACTGGGTAGACTCTAAAGTTTTAGGGATCCCAAAGTTATCAATTCATATGGCTGTTCATCACACACGCCATAAGCATGACAGTTGATTGACTCCGCCATATAAATCTATTTTGGGTGAGATCTTCGTATCGACAACCCACGAGAGCAAGTTTTCTCGGGAGTCCATACTACGTGATCACTGACACGAGGTTTAAAACAAAGTCCTGGAGTTATGGAACTTTCTCAACTGTTTGATGCACGTGTCAATTTCATACATTCTTTGACAGTCAATCAACTCCATTGAGTAAGTCTATTCCAAGTGAGGTTTTCGTATCGAGCCACGCGAGGGTGAACCCTGGTGCCCAATACTACGCAACCATCAACCGATGTTTTAACCAAAAGGTTCTAAAGGTCCTCAGAGTTAATGACCCTAATGAAAGCAACTGAGCACACACGTCAAGGACTTGACGGTTGTCAGTATTCTCATCAGAATCTACTCCAAGTGAGGTTTTCGTATCGACAACCCACGAGAGAGGTTCTCTCGGGAGCCCATACTACACAACCTCGCTAACTTATGTTTGTACTCGAAAGCTCGGGTATAGAGCCTTTCCCTCAAGTTTCTTTTGCAAAGTATCGATCCAAATTATAGTACCAAGGAGCCACAAGATATATAATATGGAATACGATAAAGAAAGCGATAAAAAATAAACAAGCAAGGCATAGAAGCAAACATCCAAACAAACGCAAGAACTTAGACTAGGCTTGACTCCCATAGGGGTGAACCAGTCCCCAGCAGAGTCGCCAACTGTCTTACCCCGAAAAATACGACCTCACGCGATCCGAAAGGACGGAGCCGCGCGCCGGACGGACTGAAGAGTCGCAACATAATTCTATTCATTCCCGAAGAGGGAAAGGGGAGATATAGATACAACCCAGGGAGAGAAAAGGATGAGGACAAAGGTCAACGGAACCATTGCCTGGGTTCGGGAGTCGGTTATGCAGGGGGAAGGTATTAGCACCCCCTACATCCATCGTACTCGATGGGAACCATCTAAGTTAACGCGCGAGAAAGGATGTCTATGCTTAAACGAATTTCTTGCTAGAGGGAAATGAGTTGAATTATAAGTTAGATTGATCCTAGGTGCTCGGCAAGGATTGAGATCCTCGTGCCTACATACTCCCGTGTGCAATGGGAAAGTCAGAGCCTCGTAGTTCGGCCATCCTAAGGGTATTGGATGTTGATTTTATTACCTTTCGTCGATGAAAGGGTTTAGGAGTTGAAATGCACTAAAGACTATGGATAGTTTATCTCGCCCAACAAGACGAGTGTCCTGCGTCGAAATAATCGGAGCGAGTAACGAGAGCTCGTTATCCTCCTTTCTATCGCTTAAGGCTCGTGGCGTACAGATCTTCTCGTATTTGTTAAAGTGTTTTTATTTCCTAAAGCCACTTGACGTTGGATCAAGGGTTTGGATCTAATCGGAATATTTTGGTTTTTTGAGGTTTAGAGGGTAAATGCAAATGGAGGTTTATTTTTGTGGTTTTTTAGCGAGGCACAATGCGCTCGGCTCGCAAGGATAGGAGGATCCTAATAAACGAAATAATAACTGGAAAATAAAGTGCAAGTGTGCAAGTGAGATCGCTTGGCGTTGGACCAAGGATTCAGAATTAAATAAAATACGGGAAATAAAAATGCGTACAAGGTAAGGGGAGAGGGATACAAAATAAATACAGGGGATTGCGCAAAATAAAGAGGTATCGTTGTAGTTAGCCCAAGAGGAAGCGTGTGTGCAGTGTGTTTGAACTATTTGAAGGCGTTCAGCCTGTTTGATCGGGACGCAACTATTTGAAGGCGTTGAACCTTTTAATCGAGCGCAACTATTCGAAGGCGTTGGACCTTTTCGGGACGTGACGAAATTTTGTTTGTGAACTGCCTTAGAATCGGTTCAAAATGGGAACCATTCTATAAGGAGTCGAATCGTAATTTGAAATGCGAAATTAAATGAATAAATTAAATTGAATATTAAATAGAATAATAAATTGAATAAATGAATAAATAATATTGAAAATAATGAATTAAATTGTATTACAAGTTTTTTTGTTCAAAATAACAATAAATAGAATAAAATAAAAAGAGGGCCTCATATTGACCGCTCATCACCGATCAAATGTAATCGGGCGAAAAACGGCCTTTTACTATATCATCGGCCCTAATAAAATATTAATATTCTATTAAAACAATTTAAACGAAATAACATTAAAGTAGAGAAAAAATATAATAGTAAAAAAAAAGTAAAAGAAGAAAAACACATGTTTAGTGATAATAATATATCATAAACAAATCCGTCCTAAAATCCAAAAATTAAATAATAAAAAAAAGTGAATGAAACAAAATAAAAAATGTGCATTTGATTAATGTGTGTAGTAACAACCATATTGGGCTTAACCCAAAATTTGTGAAGCTTAAATAAGGGTTCAGTAAAAAAAAAATAACAAATAAAATAAAATCAACCAGCCATAAAACATTATTATATTTAAAAACCTTTCTTTTTTAACAACAACTATTGCGATCTTGAAATAAAAGGGAACAACAGAGAGTTCAGAAAGACAAACGTATAAAAATGCATTTTCGAGCAACAGAAGAAAATGATTTCGGAAAAGAAACCCACCATTGAATCAGTCTCGACGGCAATCGTTTCTCACGGCGAAAACTATCTCGCGGCGTTCTCGATTTATGTGCTTTGTGCGACCTTCACGATTTATAGTGATGAACTGAGTATGAGATTCGATTTGTTTTCGTGACTGTTACGAGTCTTTTCGGGTTCGATTCAGATTTGTGTTTCAGAGCTTGGTGGTGGTCTTGCGGGCTGTTTGCGGTGACAGTGCGGCTTTGCGCGTTTGGAGGAAGGGTCGCGAGCTATGGTGGTTGGGTCGCGTTTCTGGGCTTTGCGGCGGCCTGAAGGGTGAGCGGCGGTGAGCTTTGGGTGTTTAACGGGCTTAACGGCTTCTGTTATTGTGGTGTTGTTGAAGGTTTGAGCGATGGTGAGCTTTGCTGTGTTTGTGAAGGTAATGAAAAAAAATTATTCTGCTATTTTTGGTTTGTGAAGATGAGATTCTTGATTCAGATCTATATTTTTTGCTGGGTTTGTGAATTAAAATGGTGGATGATTTATTGAAGGTGCTGAAGAAAAAAAGATGGAAAGGTTTATTGTTTCGTGAAATTTTCGGTTTATGTTCATCTGGTTTTCTGTGATTGGTCTTTGTTATTAGTAAAAACAAAACAAAAAAAATGGCTGAATGCTTATTCTGGTTTTAATTTTTTTGCTATTTTGAAGTTTGGCTTTTGGTTGATTTTTGCAGGGATTTCAAATGCTTTCCAAAACTTGCTGATTGAAATTATGAGAGGTGCTATTTATAGGATGAATTTTGAGAGGGTGAAATTGGAAAGAAAGAAAATTTTGCTGAGTTGTTTGTGTACAGATTTTTGTGTGGAAGAATGGTGGAATTGTACAATTTGTGAAAACGTTTTTCTGTTGCAAAACACGATTCATGGATTCGCTGCGTATTGTGTAGTGGCTAAAAAAAGGTTGTAATGTGCAAAAAGTGGGGTCCAGTTTTGTGTGCTGGCAGATTATGGAAAGAATTGTGTTGTGATAAATTGGAATATTATAAGCTGAAAGAAAAAGGAGACATGAAGTGGGGAAGGACTTGGAAATTATATTAGTGTGTTCTTTAAAGACTGAAAGCAAGGTATAAATTGTTATGCGAAAAAATTGGTTTAGAAACACAAAAAACAAAAAAAACAAAAAATTTGAAAAATAATAATAATAATAATAATAAAAGTAATAATAGTAATAATAATAATAAAAAGAACACTTGATAATAATAATAATAACAGAAACAAGGATAATAACAATAATAACAATAATAATAGTAATAATAATAATAATAATAGAAATAATAAAAAATGAAAAAAAAGTTAATGATAATAGATACAATGGAAAGATATTTAGTAATGGAAAATTATAATAGAAATGGTTGCAATAATAGTAATAATAAAAAGAAAACGAAACATACTAACAATAATATAAGTAATAATAATAGAAATAATAGAAAATGAGAATACTAATAAAAATAATAAAACTAATAATAACAATAATGTTAATAAAAAGTATTAATAATAAAAAATAAGAAATAGTTTTTTTTTTTGAATAATGACTAAATAAAAAATAAAATAAATAAAATGCCCATGATAATATTAAAGATAAAAGAAGATATGAATTTTAATTTTAAAGAGAAATAAATGCATTTTTTTGACTTTTTTTCGAATATCACACAGAAAAATAAAATGGTACATATTTTGGATTTTTTTTGAAATAATGGTTAGACAGTAAAATAAAATGGAGCGGGTAGGACAAATTTGGGGTATGACAAGATGCTACATGATTATGTGGAAATCTTTGCTTGGTATTATGAAGATATGTCAGGGCTTGATACTTATATTGTGGTTCACCATCTACCAATGAAGGAAGGTTGTCGTCCAATAAAGCAGAAAGTTTTTCGTATGCGTCCTTAAATGTCAGAAAAGATTAAAGCTGAAGTGATGAAACAATTTGATGTATGGTTCTTAGTTGTCACTTTTTATCCTTAATGGGTTATAAACGTGGTACCGATACCTAAGAAAGATGGTAAAGTATATATGTGTATGGATTACAGGGATCTGAACAAGGCCAGCCCTAAAGACGATTTTCTGCTTCCACATATTGATGTTCTGGTAGACAACATTGCTCAGCATAATGTATTCTCTTTTATGGATGGTTTCTCTAGTTACAATCAGATTAAGATGGCACCTGAAGATATGGAGAAGACTATGTTTGTCACACAGTGGGGAACCTTTTGTTACAAGGTAATGTCATTTGGTTTGAAGAACGCTGGTGCAACATATCAGCGTGCTATGGTAGCTTTGTTCCATGATATGATTCACGATGAGATAGAGGTATATGTTGACAACATGATAGCCAGATCTCAGACTAAAGAAGAGAATTTTGATCATCTATACAAGCTGTTTGAAAGGTTGAAGAAATACAAGCTGAGATTGAATCCAAACAAATGTACCTTCAGAGTTAAATCTGGTAAACTTTTGGGTTTCGTTGTCAGTGGTAAAGGTATTGGAGTTGACCCTGCAAAGGTAAAAGCCATACAAGAAATGCCCGCTCCCCTTACTGAGAAGGAAGTCAGAGGTTTCTTGGGACGCCTGAACTACATTGCAAGATTTATTTTCCAATTAACTGCTACTTGTGAGTCAATCTTCAAATTGCTGAAGAAAGATCAAGTAATGGAATGGAATGACGAATTCCATATAGCTTTTGATGAGATCAAGAAATATCTCCAAGAACCTCTAATATTGATGCCACCAGTTGAAGGAAGAGCCTTGATTATGTACTTAATAATGCTAGACAATTCAATGGGGTGTGTATTGGGGCAACATGACGAGTCTGGTCGAAAACAGAAAGCAATATACTACCTTAGCAAAAGGTTTAATGACTGTGAAACAGGATTCTCACTGCTCGAGAAAACTTGCTGCGCTTTGGCATGGGTTGATCGCCGATTAAGACATTATATGTTGACTCATACCACTTTATTGATTTCGAAGATGGATCCTATTAAATACATATTTGAGAAACCTGTTCTCTCCGGATGAATAGCAAGATGGCAAGTGATCTTGACAGAATATGACATCAAGTACACTACTCATAAAGCAATTAAGGGAAGTGTGGTGGCTGATCGTTTGGCTCATCAAGTAGTGGATGATTATTAGTCTATGAACTTTGAGTTTCCAGATGAAGATATTATGCTTGTTACTAAAGAACCTAGACAATATGAAGGACCTGAACAGGGATCCCAATGGACTATACTTTTTGATGGAGCTTCTAATGCACTTGGTAATGGTGTTGGTGTCATGATTATCTCTCCCGAGGGTTGTTATACACCTTTTATAGCTAGACTTTGTTTTGATTGTACCAACAATATGGCTGAATACGAAGCGTGTATCATGGGTATCAAGGCTGCCATTGAAATGAAGATCCAGTTCCTGAATGTGTATGGAGATTCAGCCTTAGTTGTTAGTCTGATTAAAGAAGAATGGGACACAAAGCACCCAAATCTCATTCCTTACAGAGAGTATGTGTTGTCTTTGATTCCATACTTTAAAGAAATCACCTTTGATAATATTCCACGAGAAGAGAATCAGTTGGCAGATGCATTAGCCACTATGTCATCTATGTTCAAAATTAGTTGGGACAATGAAGCTCCTAGAATTACTATTGATCGATTAGATGAGCCGGCATACGGTTATGAGGTTGATATTAAGGGAACCCTGGTTCCACGAAGTAAAAAGATATCTCGAAGCTCAGGAATATCCTGAAGGAGCATCTATCAATGACAAGAAGTTTCTAAGGAGATTTTCTGCCAAGTTTTTCCTGAGTAATGGTATTTTGTACAAGCACAATCACGATTCGACTTTTCTTCGCTGTTTGGATAAGAAGGAAGCAAGAGAGATTATGGAAGACATGCATGATGGGATCTTTGGTACCCACTCTAGTGGGCATACAATGGGTAAGAAGATTTTGAGAGCAGGTTACTATTGGTGTACCATGGAAGCTGATTGCTATCAGCATTCCAAAACCTTTCATAAGTGCCAGATTTATGCTAATAAAGTACATGTGCCTCCAGTACCATTGAATGTTCTGACTACTCCTTGGCCTTTTTCCATGTGGGGCATTGATATGATTGGTGAGATTAAACCTACTGCTTCCAATGGACATTGTTTCATTCTTGTTTCTATTGATTACTTTACAAAGTGGGTAGAGGCAGCCTCGTTTGCTTCTGTTTCCAAGAATGTTGTGGCTTGATTTACCAAGCATAATCTTATATGTAGGTATGGCATCCCTGAAAGGATTATCACAGACAATGGTACTAATCTGAACAATACTATGATTACTGAACTCTGCACGCAGTTCAAGATTAAGCATCACAATTCTGATCCATATCGACCAAAGATGAATGGCGCAGTGGAAGCCACCAACAAGAATATTAAGAAGATCTTGCAGAAGATGACAATGAAATACAAAGATTGGCACGGGATGTTACCATTTGCTCTCCATGGTTATCATACCACAGTACGTACTTCAATTTGGGCAACCACATTTTCTCTTGTTTATGGGATGGAGGTAGTTTTACCTATTGAAGTTCAGATTCCTTCTCTGAGAGTTATGAAAGATGCAAACTTAGATAAATATGAATGGATTCAGACTCGACTCGACCAGATAAAATTGATTGATGAAAAGAGGTTTGCGGTTGTTTGTCATGGTTAGATGTATCAAAAGTGAATGATCAAAGCCTTTAATAAGAAAGTCAAGCATCAAGTATATTAGTCTGGTGATTTGGTAATCAAGTATATCATATTACCACAGGGTGATACTAGGGGCAAATGGACTCCTACCTATGAAGAACCATTTATAGTCAAAAGGGTATTTTCTGGAGGTGTTATGATGTTTACTACTATGGATGGTGAAGATTTCCCGCAACCTGTGAACGCAGACATAGTAAAAAAATACTACGCGGAAAAAAGACCCGCTAGGTTGACTGGCCTAGGCAAAAATAAGGGCATTCCGGCGAACCAAAAGGGTTCGGGAAAAAATTAGGGATATATATATATATATATATATATATATATATATATATATATATATATATATATATATATATATATATATATATATATATATATATATATATAAATTGTACACCCGACAAGTCAAAAACCTGAAAAGGTGGCTTGGGCAAAAAAGGGTATCCTGGTGGACTGAAAACCTAAAAAGACAATCCAAGCAAAAGTTAGGGATTAAAGTGTACGACTATGTCTCGTTGGATCTCCCATGTAACCTTAACTTGTTGTGCTAACAACATCAAGTTCAAACAGGTGTAGATCAGTCCAATCATTTCTCTTCCGACAGTAAAAGATGAGATACTTGAAGATAATGGCAATAGCAGAGTTGAAACTTGATGGGATCATTTACACATAGCTGTTTTTCCTTGTTTTGTACTCTTTTAAACGAATTCCTCTTACTAGGATTTCCGTCTCTTTGTTCAAACTTGCCTGTTTATAGGCCACTTTCAAAATTAATACAATTCTATTTTTGAATTCAGGTTTACTTTTCCCTTTTTACTTAAGCGAAAACGTCTGTTGATTATGTTTGAATGTATATATGCTTTTGAATATGATTGTTGTTTACAAAAAATGAATATAAAATAATATAGAATTACAATAATAGCATTTACTAAGGACGATCGGAGGTAGAAATCCCCAGTAAAGTTCATATCCAACGGAACTTCGCAGGTTCATCCCCACAGAGTTATCTTTACGAAGTATTCCAAGTAACCTATTGTACTTCTAACTCTACGAGATCCACAAGCAGATATGCTCCGAAGAATTAATACATGGCCGAACAAGTCTCTCAGGGGAATGTCCGTCTTTTTTATCCCCCAGTCAGGGTATTTAGGAATTTAATCTTTCAATAAGAAGTACGACGAACGGAAAACGGAAGATCCTAAGTACAATAGTCTGAAACAAAATGGGAACGATGTTTTCATATTCCTCAACAACGAATCGGGATTTATCTTTCCCATCTAGCAATTGTTACATGAAGCTACTAATGGGCTTCAACTACATAATTCGGACATACATCATTTACATCATATCATGCCATACACATCCATAACGCATACGAGATTCTCATTTACATTAAGAACTTCATGCCATGCATGCATACATCAAATAATCTTGCATAAAACTAACCTTTCCTTTTCAGGATAGTTTGCAATCAGATAAACATTACCAACTCCTAGAGACAGTTCAGAGACGATCTAAACAAAGATCCAGTGTTGATCCTTAGTGCAAGATACTTTCCAGAAACAGTTCAGAGATAATTGAAACGAAGATTTATTTCTGATACTTAACTTAAGATATTGGCCTTTACAGAAATTCAATTCTATACAACTTTATGTCTCACAAGTCAAGGCCAAAAATGTTTCATTTGAGAGTTATGAGCCAAGACATTACAGGTCCTTTTAAAAGTCAACAAAAAGTCAACTTCTTCCAAAGCTCATAACTTAAAAATGGAGAATCAAATGGAGATGGGACCAAAAGGAGAAGTTATAGGACACTCTAAGATTTCTAAAAAGTCCTAGAACACCTTCACGGGATAAAAATTGAGGAAGTTATGTAGTGTTAAAGTTGGGCAATTTTGAGGAGGTGTATGAAGCAAAAAAAAGAAGCCAAAACTCAAGTTTTCTTCAAATGGGCCCATAATATTTCAACCCAAACTTAAACATGAGACCATCCACGACCTATTGATCATATTTTCTGATTTTTGTTATTTATTTTACATTATATTGAATTTTAATCATTTAAATTCAATTTTAACTGAAATAAATCATAAAAAATCAAATATTTGATTCCAAAATTATTTTGGGATCAAATATTTGATGATTATGTTGATTGATCACATCCAATTTCGTGCAAGACTAAAAAAGGATGATTTTATATGATTTTTGACAAAATTGGAAGCATGGTTTCTTCACATCCAAGCAACCCAAGAATTCTTCATCAAGGCCCAAAATTTTAACCTAAATTACACCCTTATATATACCTAAGATGATCATAAGACCAGGGAACGAAAAAAATCAGAGCAAGAGAACCCTATCAAACTTCAAAAATTCAAGAGAAAATTCAAATTCAATTTCATCCTTTTGAGACACTTTAAATATGTTTTGAAGGTCGAAATAGTTTCCTTGAGGTGTTTAGAACATGTCTCCATCATCATCATCCTTAAGAACCTCATGAATTGATCAAACCGAATTCATGTTTATGTCATATTTTTCAGTTTTTCGATTTCATTAATTCATACATTTTTAATTGATTTTGATCATCTAACATTGTTTGTTTCATTGCATTTAAGCTTTATGGACAATTGGTTTCAAGTTTTGATGCAGGGAACGTAAATCACCATGGCTAGGGTTTAGAGCTTGAGATTAGGGATTCTTGATTGAGACGATTTAAAGACCATTTGATGACATGATTGGACTGTAGAGCTTATGGGAAATTGATTGGTGTGCTTAGATTGGATTAATTGTACATGATTCTAACAATTTGAAAAAATGCAGGTGTTTTAGCTACATAAATTTCGTAGCTAAATCTTATTAAAATCGTAGCTAAAAGTCAGAAGGCTGGAGGAGGAAGACGACTGTCTTTGCGCTCTTTTTCTATATTTGAAATATTTTTTTATTTTATAATAAATTATTGTTGTTTATTTGACCCAGGAACACAAGTGTCCCAATGGTTGCGCGTTGAGGCTGTGAAGAGGAGTTCCTGGGTTCGAATCCAGGTCTCCCCCTTTCATTTTTAGACGTTATTTTCTTCTTCTTTTTCTATCTTTTTTAATTATTATTATTATATTAATTAAATAACTAATCCAAATTAAAAATTAACCATTGAAATAATCACCTCTAATATTTTTCTTAAAAAAACAATTTTATAAATAATGTTTAATTGTTTTCTCACATAATATGTTTTTATATATTATTTTTGTTAATTAGGTTTTAATTAAAATTGTAAATAAAATTAATTAATTAGGTTAATTCAATCAAACCCTAATTTTTTACTAACCCTAATCAAAACCTGATTTTTTTTCTAACCCTAATTAATCAACCCTGTTTTTTTTTTCTAAACCCTGATTTTTCTCAAAACCCTAATTCTTCATAAAATAATTAATTATTTTTCTTAACCTAATTTTAAAAACTTATTTTATTTTCTTATTATTCTTTTTAGAGAATTTTTATAGGACGCACGATCATGTAAATTTACTTTCCTCGCTTCTTTTTCCAATTATGTAACTGCTTCTCTTATGTAATAGTTTAGGTTTAATTTTCCGTATTTCTGCAATCCACCCTAAAAGATAAATGCACCCCCTTCCCTAATGTAATAGTGTAGGACTTTAATTTCCTCTTTTAATTTCTACAAATATAACTATGTGGTTAGTAATTTAGGGAGTGCAAAGATCATATTCCCTTCGAAGTTGCCTACGAATAAATGATCTTGTCCCTCGATGACCCTACGAAAATGATGATAGTCCCTTCGAATCACTAAGACACCCCTACAAGTTGCCTTCTATGACCATACGATGACCCTACACCCGTCCCTTATAACATCCAAGATAAAGATTACTTACTCACTAATAGTAAGGACAGGCTTACCCTTTAAGGACATAAATAACAAGAAAGACCAACTTAGGGTAGGTAGCTCTTAAATACTTGCTCACTCTTTCAAAAAACGCTCTTTCCACCACATTTTTCTCAAATACTTTCAAACTAAACGCTTTGTATACATCCATACGAGGATCATTACAAAGTTAAAGACTTTTGAAATATTTTTTCTAAATACACCTCCACCATTTTCAAACAAAAGTAAAGTGAGCTACGTAACTAAGAGCCCATGGATAACCATGGATATAAATGGTTCTAACACCTTCCATTTATATAACCTACCCCCAAACTCAATTTTTTTTAAAAGGTCTTTCCTGTTCTTTTATTCCTTTTCCTATTGGATAAAATAAAAGTCAGGGGCGACTGTTGCTATCCGCACATGGTTTTTGTTAAACAAAAACACCCAAGTCAGTTCTCCCACCGTGTTACATCAACGGACCTCTTTTGGATGGATCGCTTGATACCAGTCTCATTTCAGATCACTCGATCTTGTTTGGGTTGTAAATCACTTGATGTTACTCCTCGTTGTTGAGTCGTGCTCATTTTCACGGTTATGGATCGCTCGATACCATTTCCTTGTTAGATTTCTCGATCTTGTCCAGCACTCAGTTGTGTTGGAAAAGGTTTGAAGTACTGACGATGGGATTAAATTTCAAAATGTTGCAGTTCAGTAGAACATATACATAATCACCATTTACCTAACGCACAAGTTATTTGAAGGGGACTCGTTTTGTTCCAGACCGTATATCTATGCAAGGTATACAAAGAGGTTTAAAGTCTTGACGGTGGGATTAAACGTCAAAATGTTGCAGTTCAGTAGAACGTACGCATAGTCACCATTTACCTGATGCACAAGTTATTTGAAGAAGGCTCGTCTGTCTTAAGCACCATATATCTACACAAGGTATCTGAAGAGGGCTCGTTTGTCCTAGATACCATTTACCTGATGCACAGGTTATTTGAAGAAGGCTTGTCTGTCTTAGGCACCATATATCTATGCAAGATATGTAAGGAGGGTTCTTCTATCCTGATTTGTGCAAATCCATCCCACAGACTTAAGTGCACCACCGTTTACCTGACGCACAGGTTATTCGAAGAAGATTCGTTTGTCTGTAAGAACTATATATCTACACAAGATATATGAAGAGGGTTCGTTTGTCCTGATTACTATTTACCTGATGCAAAGGTTATTCGAAGAAGATTCTTTTGTCTTACACCATTTATCTACGCAAGATATATGAAAAGGGTTTGTTTGTCTTGATTACTATTTACCTGACGCACAAGTTGTTTTAAGAGAGCTCGTTTGTTCTGTACACCATATATCTACGCAAGATATATGAGGAAGATTTCATGGTTACTGAGTTACTTTTTCACCTCATAAGGGTTTGCAGTTGTTCTCCTTGGTTGGGTTTATTTCCCATTGTCATTTCTCTAGCAGAGTGCAAATTTCCGGTTCTTTTGGTATTCAACCATGGTTCATCTCGAACGGCCGACAACCAATGCTTTCGTCCTTTTAAGATTAACAGTTGCTTGAATAGGGTAAGTTGTAACACCCCAAATTTTCCCTCTTCCTTTCATCTCATTTTGCATATCATAAGCATAATATGTAGCTTGCATACCCTAGCATTTGGCATAGAAAGATGAGGCATAAGCATTCATAGTTGCAAGCATAAGGCATATGATCAATCATCTGACAAGTATTGATTCAATCAAGTCAAGTCAAGATCCAAGTGATCTTGCAAGAAGCTCACAAGGTTTCTTCACATCTTATACAAGCTCAAGGTCATCCACAAAACCCTAGAAGGGTGAAACATCATCAGAAGATCAGAGGTGCAACATGCTCCTAAACAGATAAACCCTAATTAGGGTTTTTCTTCAGATTAAGGAATTCTCATGGATTTGATCAATTCTTGTTGTCAAAGGCTTTTATGTGATATCTAAGGCCTAGGGATGAATTTTGATACAAAAACTCATTGAGCAAGTTAGGCATTTGATCAGTTGCTTGCAAATGAAGAAAGAGGTCAATTGTGCCAAACAAAAGTCAACCATTGGTTTTCTAAGGCTCCAATCATGATTTTCAAGCTTAGAGATCCTCTTGAGGGCAAAGAATGGCTTTGGTGATCACAAGAATCAAGAATCAAAGGTTTGGAAAGAATATTCCAAAATTGGAAAGTGGCTTGTAAGGAAACTTACTATTTTTGGTAAATTTTGCCCTAATCTTCAATTGATTCTTTCATGGCCAAGATGACACCTAATTAATTTTCCTCAAACATGAAACTTGTAGAGCATCCTCTACCATTTTCAAAAATTCCAAGAACTTGATCATAGCCTTTGTGGATTGAAAGTTATGTCCATTTGAATTTGGTTATTTTTAGGGGTTTTACCATATTTTTCAAAATGCACCAAATGCAAAAAGGTTTGTATCTCATTTTTAAGGCATGCCATGGACTAATGCTGATCACTACACTCCAATTCAATCCAAAGCAAATGATTTTGTTCAAGAGTTGTGAAGAATTCTGACTTGAAAGTAAGATATTTCATGTTTTGCATTTTGGCAAAATATCACACAATGCTTGATCCAAGGGATGTAAAGCTTCGGGATTGATCCATGGGTGATTAGGGCACCAAAATGAATTAGCTTATGCACATGGGGGAGATGTTGCACGCACAAATCATTACATCACACTTTTCATGCAAAATTGCATTTTGATCCCTCACACACTCCTCATGCTTCTATTGCTCACAAAATTTAATTTGTGTTATAAGTTGAGGATATATAAGCAGTTCATCACAAAATTCAAAGCCTCAGCCTCTTTCATTCTCCACTCTCATTCTTTCTTTCTCTTGTGCAAAATCCTTCGAAACTCCTCATCCATACACACGTTGCCTCACTTTTATACTTTTTCTTCATCCTTGAAGTGTAAGGACCAAGAACCAACCATTGATTCAAGCTGAAAGTAAGGTTTCATCACAATGCCATTCCAGAGAAAGTTGCTTTGAATCTCGGTTTCCAGCATGATTTGAAGCTCTATTTGCATTTATTTTTCAAATAGAGGAGCTAAAGGTTAGATCTGCACAATCCAGAAGGTTTTCTTGGTGAATTTGAAGTTTTTCAACTTCAGGTATTGTTCCAAATTCGTGGATCTAAAACTTGAATTTCTTGTGTGCATTGTGTTTGTTGAGCTTCACTGATCATTCTAATGCCTTTAGTTTTGAATTTGGTTAAGATCTGAGGATGTGTGATTGAATTAAAGTTTTGATGTGCAAATTAATTTCCTTCGATCTGTAAGATGTGTTGATATTTTGTGAATTCTGAGACTGGACTTGTATTCACCATGTTTGAATCTATGAATATGAAGCTTCTTATGAATTTCTGTTGATTTGTGTTCATCATATGAATTTTCAGGGGCCGGAGCCCTAGCTCTGGTCATCGGATTCTGGAAATTGGAAACACGTGTTTGAATGGAGAAGATGAAATCTCATTTGTTGGTTGTTTGATCTGGATGGTTGTAATAAGGACAACACATTAAAATGGCACCCTCTCACTCACGTGTTTTATGTTTGTTGAATTATTCCTTGTGTTTGCTTGTGCACCGTAGTAATCATGCACGTATTTTGTGAGTCCATTAATGTGTTGACTTCCCTGACTTTGTTGACCTTATCTCATGCGTGTGATGAATCTGATGATTGGAATTGAATCTAAATTTAGTGAATTCCATATTATTTGTTGTGTATTGCGCTAATTGGTCTTGGGTCTCCTATCCTAACCCCACCCCCCTGTATAGCCTAATGTGAATTACAATGTGAACCATCTGTTGTTTGAACCTCCCTTTGGTTTATTTCATTTTATTTTCAATTTTTATTTCAGTTTCATTTTATTTTGTTAAAAATAGCAAATCATCTTCAAAAATTACGAAAATATTTGTGTGATGTCCTTTGAGTTTTTCCTAATTTTCCATTTTTTTATTTTTTTTATTTTCCATCATTTTTCTTTTCTGAATTAATTTTGGAACTAATTTCTTTTATTTGGCTTTCTTATTTGCACACCTTAGATTGTTTAATTTCCATTTTGAGATTGGTAATAGGTATGAACCTGATTCTTCTTGGTATGTGTTTATAACATGTTGAGGTATGCTAGATATTTTTACCATGATGTTTAGGGCTTGTTTGAGTATATTTTGACTTGTTGCTTTGAGTAGAAGTAATTGAAACACTAGGTGGTTTCTTGAGCATTTGTTTGATATGGTTTGCTTCTCATTTTATCCATGTGACCTTGGTATGTTGTTTCTACATGAATGAAGTGTCTTGTTGCTTAGTTGTGGAATTTTTAAGACTTGTTTGATATTTTCTTGAATTTTGTTCTTAACATGTTTTAATTTGATGCTTATGTGAACAATGTTTGCTTGTTAGGATAGAAGGGCACTTGTTCCAACTCCTATGTTTTGTTTTTGTGCTTTCTAACATGTTTTTAGACCCCTGGATTTTGTATGGAAGTGTTTCCTTGACTTGTTTGGTGATATGTGACCACTAAGTTTCACTTGCACAAGTATGTTTCCTCACACTTCTAACTTCTTCATGCTTTTCCCATTTGATTTCATATGTGATTGTATGCCTCAAGTGATGTTTCTAACTTCTTCTTAGGCACTTCTTTACCATGATAGGGTTCTGACTTTGATGATTTTGGTTCATGTTTGACTTGTTTGATACTTCTGATTTCATGTCTTCATCTCACTTTTCTTTTAGTGCCTTGTTTATTTGGTTTGGTGCTTCTCCTGCTCCTCTTTGATTAACATTGCATGATTAACCTTAGAGGTCATCCTTGACCAGTAGGTTCTTACTTTGGTGGTTTGCTTTTCTTAGAGCTTGTTTCTTACATTTCATATACTTGTTTGAACTTCTCCCATCATTTTTGAATACTTCTAACCTTTGCAGGGAGTTTGTGGTAAGTGATGTGTGTGGGAGGGCATCTCACACATAACTTCTTCCTTCACCTTTGTCTTTAACTTCCTTTACTTGTGGTTGAGATGTGCCTAGGCCATCACTTGTACAACTTCTCTCCATCCCCTTTTAGATAACAACTTAACTTCTCCAAGAGAAGTAAGTTGATTTTATTCCTTTCTTCTTCTTTCTTTCTCTTCTTTAGGATAGTTGAAACCACATTAACCTAGGTCCATCTTTGCATGATAACATTAGGATTAGAGTTTCCCCTTAGTGGTTTTAACTTTTGAGATCCTTTCGGTTCTTCTCTCCTCATCTTCATAAAAAAAACCTAAAAAGCACTTTAATAAAGGTTGAAGTAGTCTTTGATACATGGCCTTATTCCATGGGGCACTTATATTCACCCCATTTTGGTGGTGGTACAAGCTTGTCTAGCATGATGCATATGTTCTATCATAAGACTATTTTCACAAAGAAAACCATAAAAAAAAGAACTTCTTCATTTAATCCACAAACACTTAATAACTCCAAAACAAGTTAGTGAATTCAAACCCTAATCTTTGGAAACAAGTTTGAGGGTCTTCTTCATTCTTGGTGAACTTATTACTCATTCTATCTAGGAATGTGGTAATAAGAACACATTCCCTAGAAAAGGATTTGCTTTCACTTTCTTGTGCCACACTCATAAAATACTTCTAAAAAACACAAACAAACAATAGACGTCTCTCCTTCGGGATTTCTTTTCTCATCACCTTCACTCTTAATGTACGAACTTGCTCCTACTTGTCACTTTGCAAAACGGTAACGCACTCGTGCCAGACGAGCCTGCAACACCTGGGCATTGACATAAGCAGTTCAAGCTTTTAAAACACAAGCCATTTTCCTCCCTAGTTAGGGGAACTAAGACATCTCTGATCCTCAAGTCCTGATGAGGTACGTAGGCAGCGAGGTAGGGCCCGTTCGAGCATTATTTTCCCTACATTTTCCCCTTTTCCTTTCTCCAGATCCAGATGTTTTTCTTTTGCAGCAACTTCATTCTTTTACCCTTTGAAACAGTTTCTTTACAAGCGTGGACCCCGTTGGGTATAGAGGACGATCTGGGGTGCTAATACCTTCCCAGGTCGTAACCGACTCCCGAACCCAGTCTCTTTGGTTCGCATGACCTTTGTCCTTCCTTTTCTTTTCTTCGGTTTGTGCAGCATTACCATTCTCGTTCCTTCGGGATAAAAATGCCAGGTTGGTGACTCTACCTCTTCTGCGCCACTTTCGTGTTTGTACTAGGATGGAAATCCAGGGAGCGACACTTTTCGATGCCCAGGAGCCTTAGGCACCTATGAATGGGTAGTCATGCCTTTTGGTTTGAAAAATGCAGGGGCAACTTATCAAAGAGCAGTGAATTCAATTTTTCATGATTTCATAGATACGTTTGTGCAAATTTACATTGATGACATAGTTGTAAAGTCTATTTCAGGACTTGACCATGTCGTTCACCTTAGACGTTCCTTTGAAAGAATGAGAAAATATGGCCTTAAAATGAATCCTCTTAAATGTGATTTTTGTGTGCGGGCATGGGACTTTTTGGGATTTGTGGTCCACATAAAGAGGATCGAAATCAATCAAAATAAGACTAAAGTTATCATGGAGGCTAAAGCGCCTTCGACAAAGAAGGAGCTCCAATCACTCTTGGGAAAGATCAACTTCTTAAGGAGGTTCAAATGAAACCTGAGTGGAAAGACTCAAGCTTTCTCACATTTGTTGCGTATGGGCAAAGAAGGATTTAAGTTGGGGCAAGCTCAACAAGAAGCCTTCGACAAAATCTAGGAGTACTTGCGTCATCCTCCAATTCTTTCTCTACCTTGTAGAAAGAAAAGTATGAGATTGTACATAGATGTTTCAAATAGAACTTTAGGGAGTATGTTAACCTAAGAAGATGATGATGGCGTCGAAAGAGCCATTTATTACCTTAGTAGAGTGCTAAATGATGCAGAAACTAGGTATAGTATGATAGGCAAATTATGCCTATGTTTGTATTACTCTTGTACTAAATTGAAACAATATATAAAACCAGTTGATGTTTATGTATCTTCTTGTTTTGATGTTATTAAACATATGTTGTCCAAACCTATTTTGCATAGTCGAATTGGAAAATGGGCACTGACATTAACTGAGTATTCTTTAAAACCCTTAAAAGTTGTTAAAGGGCAAGTGGTTGCAGACTTTATAGTCGACCATTCTATAAATGAGAGTCCCTTGAATTATCTTGAGATTGAGCCATGGAAATTATACTTCGATGGGTCTAGTCATAAAGATGGGACCGGAATTGGAGTGCTTTTTATTTCTCCTAATAAAATTCCAACAACACTCAAGTACAAAATTTAGGGTCATTGTTCTAACAATGAAGCTGAATATGAAGCTTTGATAGCTGAAATTGAGGTACTGTTGGAATTGGGGGAAACCCATGTCGAAATAATGGGAGATTCTAAGTTGGTAATAAAACAAGTCACCAAAGAATACAAATGCATAAAAGAAAATTTAATTATGTACTTTGTAGTAGTAAATAGGCTGTTGAAAAAATTTCAATCAGTCACATTTCGAGACATCCCCAGATTACAAAATCAAGTCTCAAATGACTTAGCTCAAATTGCATCAGGTTATAAAGTTTCAAAAGAAAAATTACAAAGTGCAGTTGAAGTTAGAGGAAAGATTGTGTCAGTAGGTTTAGCCCCATTGGACTTAGAAGAAACTAAGCTTGGGTATGTTGACGAAGAAAACTTTACAATACTGATGGTCGATAGTATAAGTCATAAAGATTGGAGGAAGCCCTTAATGGACTACCTAGAAAATCCAATAGCTTCGACGAAAAGGAAAGTCAAATACCAATCCTTAAGCTATGTTCTTTTGGGGAACGAATTATTTAAAAAGACTGTTGAAGGACTATTGCTTAAATGCCTTAGTGAGGCTAAAGCATATTTAGCTCTTTCGAAGGTCCATAGTGGGGCATGTGGAGCACATCAAGTAGGCCACAAAATTAAGTGGATTTTGTTTCGACAAGGTGTGTATTGGCCTTCTATGTTGAAAGACTGCATAGAATTCTCCAAAGGATGTCAAGAATGTCAGATGCACGCTGGCATCCAACATGTGCCTGTAAGTGAATTACACTCCATAATAAAACCTCGGCCTTTCAGAGGATGGGCTTTAGATTTGGTTGGAGAAATTCGACCAGCATCTTCAAATAATCATAATTACATTTTGGTAGGGATTTATTATTTCTCCAAATGGGTCGAAGCGATCCCATTGCCAAATGTCGACCAAGAAGATGTAATTGAATTTATTCAGAAACATATCATATACAGATATGGCATTCTAGAAACAATCACTACAGATCAAGGATCTATGTTTACTGGTCAAAAGATGCAAGAGTTTGCGACAGAAATGGGTTTTAAACTTTTGACATCTACACCCTATTATGCTCAGGTCAATGACCAGGTCGAAGCAGCGAATAAGATAATCATTGGTTTGATAAAAAAGCATGTGGGTAAGAAGCCAAGGAATTGGCACAAAACATTAGAACAAATCCTTTGGGCATGTCAAACTTCTCCCAAAGAAGCAACCAATACTACCCCGTTTCAACTTACTTATGGGCATGACGCAGTTCTGCCTCTTGAAATTTATCTTCAGTCCACAAGAATTCAAAGGCATCGTGAGATCCCAGCTGAAACTTATTGGGTCATGATGTTAGATGAATTACTTGACTTAGATGAGGAAAGACTTCATGCTTTAGAGTTATTAGAAAGGAAGAAGAAGAGGATAGAGAAATCCTATAATAAAAAGGTTAAATTGAAAACCTTTTCAGTTAGTGAGTTAGTATGGAAAGTCATATTACCTATGAATCCAAAGATTAGATCCTTAGGAAAATGTTCACCCAAATGGGAAGGCCCTTTCCAAGTTACAAATGTTTTCAGTAACAATGCGTATGAGATTGAAGCTAATTTGAGAGTCTTTAAAGTAAATGGGAAATATTTAAAAAGATATAGACCTATGCTTCAAGAGATTCATATCAGAAAATAACAATTTCATTAATAATAAAGGGGGCCATGAAAGGCCTGTAGTTACAAGAATCTAGGAACATGGTTGAACTACCAAAAGAAAAGAAAAGTTAGTCTTGAAGATCCTCCCAAGTGAGGCAATTAAGGTAATCTATCCATTCTTCATCAGCTTCATCATCAGGTGGTTGCCCATTCTTGGGAGGCTCCTTGGTCGGAGAGGCCATCTTATTCCCCTTTGTTTGGGAATGAGTGACTACCCCTACACGAGGAGAAGGTTTTTCTTCCTTTTTCGTGTTCTTCCCCTGTTCGCAGGAAACAATGCCATCTACTTTCTTTGTAAAATTCTCCATGATTGTTGTGATGGAAGGATAGACTGAATAAGGGTTATTTATAGGAGAAAGGCATATGCACTGATTGGCCAGATGAAAGGCAACCAAAAAGCACGTAAAGTTTTTCTTAGGAAACACATCCTAAAAGGGCGTTCTAGCTTCAATGTTTAGTTAGGAAATTGTGCCACATTAGTATGAGGCATTGAAAGTTGAAACGCCGCCGCCATAATTAAGGGTAGAGCAATAACACTTTGACCCAAAGTTAAGTTAGAGTCTCTCTGACTAACTTAAAACTTATGTTAAATGGCCAAATGAAATACGAACACATTATATATGCATAGAAAGGGGACATGAATCAAAAGTGATAAAAATGAGGCCCTAAAATTGTCATTACATCAGGGCCAAAAAATAGGATTACATAAAAAAGGAAAACACATAATCGTGAGACATGACAAATGTCGTCTAAGATTAGAAGGGTAACTTTGATTGCAACTGAAGAAAATTGTGTGGGCTGATTAGAAGGCGGTTTTCACAGAAAGCCTTGTGAAGTTTGGTAGCAGCAAGCTCCTTATCGAGCACCTCAGCAATATCAATGAGGTCGATGGTGCGCTTCAACTCAACATTCAGTGCATCATTGTCGAACTAACTGAGCTCAAGGTTGCTCTGCTTAGCCTAAGCTATCTTCTTTGAAGTTCTTCAAGCTCTTTCTCCCAAATTTCAAGGGATAAGTTGTTAGAAGCCATTTGTATGTCCCTCTTAGCCTTGATGCCCTCCAGCCTTTCAACTTCATTCTCAGCTTCCCTCGCTTAATCCCATGCATTGCCACTCTAGAATCTGGTCTTTTGAATGGCATCTTCGACCTTGGGAGCCAGCTTAAGATCATCAGACATCTAGTTTACCAAAGGGCTTAGCTCCATGAGGGCCTGGGAGATCTTGGGATCAAGGGTCGAGAGGTCCAGTTATTGCAATGCGTCTTTCAGGAAAAGAATAGTAGTAGGGTCTGCGTCCAAAGTAGTACGGATGTCCCTCTTGAAAAATTTGTCCTTTATTTTCTTGAGGATTGGACCAGCAGAATCACTAGAAGCAAATGCCCCAGGAGCTGTTGAGGAGCTGCTTTCAGAAAAACCAAGACTCTTCCTAAGCTTCATCCTAACATACTCCTTGGGGTTTGACTGTTTCAATGCTGACAGGGGGTCCTTAGCTGCAGGAGTTGGAAGCTGGACGACAGGAGTTTGTTGAGAATCTCCTTCAGGAAAGGTTGATTGAGTTTTTGCAGGCTCTGTTTCTTGTGCAACCTCATCCTTGTCCTTATCATCATCCTTTTCCTCCTCCTCTTCATCCTCCTGCTCATGATCATTCAGGACATCACCTTGAGCAGTAGCTTAGGGATTATCCGCAGTCTCTGGCTCTACCTTTTGGGCTGGAGGGGGAAGGCTCTTCAGTTTCTTTATCATGTTCTTCTTCATCAACAACAAAGGATGCATCCATCTCCTTAGCAATCCTGTTGGTCTGGACAGCAAAGTCCTTGTCAGTCACATTCTCGTACTCACGCTCTGAATCATTAGTGTAAGATTGCAGAGTAGTTGTCTTAGCAAGAGAGTTTGGTGCAGCTTCGACAATTAGGAGAGGAACATCTACCTCGTTTATGGGTTGGTTAATTTCATCCAAAGATCTATAATCAGAGACAAAATCATAAGTTGGATGATAAGTAGGCTCACCTTGGCTGTTCAGAAGAACGGTAGGCAAAGGGGTGGCAGTCGAAGGTTGTAGGGCAACACCTGCACTAGCTTGTTGACAAGAAAAGAAGTTAAGTTGAAGATGTGAGAAAAGATAAAAAGGGGTCAAATGTCTAGTTAAGTACCTGATTCTCTTCACCTCTAGGACTTGAGTTGGCACTCTCAAGAGGGCCAACAGTAGGTGTAACACGGTGGGAGAACTGACTTTCTATAAATCTTACGGATAGCAAAAGTCGCCACCGACTTTTATTTTATCCATAACGAATGGACATAAAAGAACAGGAAAGACCGTTTTAAAAGACTTGGGTTCGGGGGGTAGGTTATATAAAGGGAAGGTGTTAGCATCCTTTATATCCATGGTTATCCATGGGCTCTTAGTTACTTAGCTCACTTAAATGTTTTTGAAAAGGTGAAGTGTGTGATTAGAAATTTTTCTAAGTACTTTGTAATGATCCTCGTATGGATGTATACAAAGCCTTGTTTGAAAATATTTGAAAATAGTGAGGTGTGAAAAGTATTTTCTTTTTAAAGAGTGAGCAAGTAAATATGAGGTACCTACCCTAGACTAAGTCATTCATGTTCTTATATGTCCTTTCAAGGGTAAGACTATCCCTATTATTAAGGAATAGGTAGTCATTACCTTGGATTTCATTAAGGGACGGGTGTAGGGTCATCGTATGGTCAACGAAGACAACTATATGATGTCTTTAGCAATTTGGGATGGACTATCATCTTTTAATTTGAAGGGACAAGATCAATTAGGCAACACCGTAGGCAACATCGTAGAAACTTGATCTTTTAACCGAAGGGAGGGACAAGATGATTTATTTCTTGGAGGGATTTTGCTTAAGACACCTTACTTTCGAGGGACTTGACCATTATATTGAAGGCAACCAAGAGGGATATCCTAGGAGGTGCAGATAGCGATCATAGATCGACTTACATGTGTGAGTGATTATTTTAAATATTTATTCTTTTAATTAATTCTCTAAGTCCAATTAATAACAATTATATTCTCACTCCCTATTTACTAACTACGCAAATAAAATAAAATAAATAAAATGCGAAAAAATAGTAAATCTTACGCTATTACATCGCTTAGGGGAAGATACAATTATAATCGGATGACAAAAATAAATTACAATAAATAATACCTATACAATTTTTCTAATAAGATAAATAAAGCAAAAAAGATTAAATATAAATAAATAAAATAATAAAGCAAAGTTAAATAAAAAATAATAATAAAGCAAATAAAATAAAATAATAATTAGGGTTAGAATTAAATTCTAATCAAGATAATTAGGGTTGATTTTTTAAAATTAGGGTTAGAAGGAAAATAGGGTTAATTAAGAAAATTAAGTTTTAAAGACAATTTAGATTTTTTTTGAACAATATTAAGCTAATTATCCATTATTAAGATTTATAAGAATATATAAAAAAAATTATATACATCATTATTACTAAAGTAATAATTAGAATTTTTAATGAGAACAAAGTTATTAAAAAAAATTGGACAATATTAACTAAATTATTATTTATTTACAAATTAGAAAAATATTAACATTTAAGAAAATTAAACTTTTTTTTTGTAAAAAAAAATAAAAATAATTGGTGACATTTTTATTAAGAAAATATTTTTCATAATAGATTATAATTAGTTAATAGTTTTATTATTAATTGTTTTAGTATTTTTTTTTAAATTGATTAAAATAAGATAAATATAGAAAATATGAAGAAAAAAAACAAGAAAAGAAAGGACCTGGGAATCGAACCCATGTCCATTACCTTGCCAGCCATCACACAAAACCAGCTGAGCCAACGCGCGTTGGTGATATTCAGAGGGAACGAATTCGTTTTAAACCATGTTAAAAATTTGAAAAATCCAACCGCGCCAAAACTTCGTCTTCCTTGTTGGTACCTGCGAAAATTCCTGCATTTTTGTTGCGAATTTTCCTGCGAACTGGCTTTCGTAGGTTTTCCTAGTTTTCTTCAACGATTATGAAACCTGTAATAATTCTCAAAATTGAACACACGGATACAATCCCCATATCATTTGCAGTTAGATTATGATGTCATATTTCATTTCTATTGGTTTAATCGTGAAGCCCCAATTTTGGCTTTAAAACCCTAATTATGGCAAAACGTGTTTTAATCCATGAAACTTTGTGAAACTTGTCCAGAAACCTTGCAAATATCATCAATAACAACAATATGAGATCAAATTAGGTGAACAATGAACATATAATAAAAATCAAAAATCAAAAATTCAAGTTAGAATATGCATTCGGTTTGCATGATTTTGTGATATTTTGATGATGGTGATGAGTGCAATAGATCCAAAACACCTCCAGGAGTACAATGAAACCCTTCAAACCTTTTGGAATTAGATGGAATGGTGAAACCAAAAACTCACTTTTCTTGAAAATTTCTTGAATGTGAAAGTGCCTATTTCTCTGAATTTTTGTCCCCTTTGTGTTTGTGTATGTTGTACTCTTATAATAGAATGAATTTAGGTTAAAAAATTGGTGGATTGTTTGGGCTTTTGGATAACTTGATGGTGAAGGAAAAATCAACCATAAATGTGCAAAAAATCAAATATACTCTTGCTATTTTGATCTAGCACGAAATTGGAGAGTATCAAATCACTTTTAAGGTTGTTTATGAGTTTCTAGAACAAAGATCTGATTTTTTTTATTTGACTTTTTATATTTTATCTTCATTAAAATTGAATTTTATTAAATAAAATCCAAAATAATAAAATATAAAATATAAAATATAAAAATCTGAAAAAATGATCATTGGGTCGTGATTGATATTATCTTTGAAATTGGGTTGAAATTTGGTGAGCCCATTTGAAAAATTTTGGATTTTAGACCTCATTTGCTTCATGCATCCCTTGAAAATTTCTCAACTTTGCCAAGGCATAAATCCCTCAATTTTAATGCTATTAGAGTAATCTTGGACATTTTAGGAATATTAGAGAGTCCTCTAACAAACCTCTTTGGTCTAATGTCCATATCTTTTACCATTTTCAAATTATGCTCTTTGGAAAAAGTTGACTTTTTGTTGACTTTTGAAATGACCTATAATGTCTTAGCTCATACCTTCCAAATGAAGCATTTTTAGGCCTCGCTTGTGAGACACAAAGTTGTATAGAATTCAATTTCCTTCAAAATGAGCTTTGTATGGGAGATTTTTGATGAAGCATGTGAAAGTTATGGCTGGTCAAAGTTTAGTTGACTTTTCCTATGAAAACCCTAATTTAGAAACTCTTGATTCTTGATGATCTGAAATCTCCTTGATGAATCATGATCAACCCTTGATCAAATGATGAATTTTACTTCATAACCTTAATGTTGGCAAAAAAAATATTGAAGTTTGACTTTAATTTGACCACAGTTGACCTCAGTTTGACTTTTTAACCAACTTGATTGATTTTTGAATATATGATCCTCTGACTGGTCAAACTTATTGGGAAGGCCCTGAAACTTGACATGGGGATTCTTGAAGACATTTGGGATGTTATTAAGCTCACTTTAGGCCTTGGAAGTCCATTTAGCTTAGAAAAACTCAAAACCCTAGTTTTGGATCCATTGTTCAGGAGGAGGCTTTGTCTGAGGGAACTCTCAAACTTTCTGACCAATTGTGAATTTTTTGAACCTTGTGAACCTTGAGAGAACTCTAGGGACACATTGATTTGATTTTGGGAGGGAAAATTTTGGGGTACAACAGTTGCCCCTATTTAATTTTCTGAAACCTGAGGAGTTAGATTGGCATGCACGCCATTCGTGACTGGAAGGTTGAAGGGGATTGAACACAACAACCCAAAAATTTTCACTCGTCGGTGCGTAGATTAACACTGTTGGTTGGTTGTATTTCTTGAATGGGCTTAAAGATGCCATTCAGAGAAAAAGTTCCTCAGATATACTTCTTGGAGGATAAAGTTGTCCAAAGAGTAGATTGATGCAGTCTTGGGGAATATAGTAGTCCAAGATTATCTTGGGGGTTTATAGAAACCCGAGATATTATGATATAGGTTTTGGAGAGATAAAACAGCCCAAGGTATTATGATATAGCTTTTGGGAAGATAAAACAGCCCAAGGTATTATGATATAGCTTTTGGGAAGATAAAACAACCCAAGGTTTGATGATATAGCTTTTGGGAAGATAAAACAACCCAAGGTATGATGATATAGCTTTTGGGAAGATAAAACAACCCAAGGTTTGATGATATAGCTTTTTGGAAGATAAAACAACCCAAGGTGTGATGATATAGCTTTTGGGAAGATAAAACAACCCAAGGTATGATGATATAGCTTTTGGAAAGATAAAACAACCCAAGGTATTGTGATATAGATTTTGGGAAGATAAAACAGCCTAAGGTATGATGATATAGCTTTTGGGAAGATAAAATAACTCAAGGTTTGATGATATAGCTTTTGGGAAGATAAAACAACCCAAGGTTTGATGATATAACTCTTGGGAAGATAAAACAACCCAAGGTATTGTGATATAGCTTTTGGGAAGATAAAACAACCCAAGGTATTGTGATATAGCTTTTGGGAAGATAAAATAACCCAAGGTATGAGGATATAGATTTTGGGAAGATAAAACAACCCAAGGTATTGTGATATAGCTTTTAGGAGGATAAAGCAGCCCAAGGTATTGTGATATACATATTCCAAGATATTGTTTGAAGCAACCCTTGGGGGGATAAAGCAACCCAAGAATAAGTTATTGATGACATTCGTCTGCTAGGAAATTAACCTGAAAAACAAGGTTAGTTCTATGCAAATATCATGATATATATAACACTTTGCAAGATGATATTCTTATGAGAATTTTGTATGCTTATGATATAATATGATGATGTATGTATGAATTGTGTAGTTGAAGCGCATGAGTAGCTTCGTAGAACAACTGTTGGCTGGGGAAAATAAATTCTGATTCATTGTTGAGGAATATGAAAACTTCGTTCCCGTCTTCTTTTAGAATATCGTACTTAGAAACTCCCTTTTTCGTTCGTCGTACTTCTTATTGAAGGATTAAGTTCCTGATTATCCTGACTAAGGATAAAAGAGATGGACATTGCTCCGAAAGACTTATCCGGCCAAGTATCAATTCTTTGGAGGATATATTATATTTGAAAGGAAACTACTTGAAGACTTTGTAGGGTTGGAAGTACAAGATACTACTTGAAGTATTCCGTAAGAATATCTGTAACGATTACTCTATGGGGATGAACTGACGAAGGTTCGTTGGATTCCTATCTCTGATCGTCCTTGGTAAATACTATTATTGCATTTTATGCATTTTTGGTAAACATCAATCATATTCAAAAGCATATATACATTCAAACATAATCAACAGACGTTTCTCGCTTTAGTAAAAGGGGAAAAGTAAACCTGAATTCAAAAATGGGATTTTATCAATTTTGAAGGTGTATACTCATTTAAAGTAACCAATGGATTTATAACTTCTGATATTCTCAAATTACCTGGGTAATTCTCTTAGGAATTCTCATGACTGAATCCGAAGACATGATACTGACACCATCTGATACTATTGGCACAGAAAATTAATTTCCACAATGGCTTATGCTGAGAATCCAATATCACGACAATGTAATGAGAGGAATGTGTTTTCAGACTGCGGTGGACCATATACGCTCTGGGTATTAGATTTGGAAAGAGAACGTTTCCCCTTAGTTGAGGATGATTTGTCCCATAATGGAAGTATCTGAAAGGAGCTACCTCGAGAGAGATAAACAACATACCCCATAATAATATGCCCCTTGCATTGTGAACTTGGTGATGTTACCTCTGGTAATTCAGATAGATGAGGAGACATGCCCCTGGCTACTTAAGCATCATTGAATCTTGACCTAATTGCCCCGAATGAATTGGATAATAGCATGGCATGCCCCCTTTAGTGGAAGATAGTGACTATGCCTCCTTGTATACATTGGTTTTGATCCAGGAAGCAACTTTGTCTGTCGGGAGGACTTTGGTTTATTGAATATTCATCATGTAAGCTTCTCTGCTATCAAACACTTAGTTATATGCAAACAATGATTTTCAAAATGCAATGCTTATATCTTTCTTGAAATTTTAAAAAAGATTATTTTAGCAAAACAATGTTTATAAAACTGTGATATTAACTCAAGATTTATAATAAGCCCTAAAGGAGTCAGGATACCTTTTTGTAGCAGTACGCTTTCGAACTAACCATGCTTCATTTAGGACTTTTAAAGGGTTATAACGAGGCCTGGTTCACGGTTTTAAGAAATAAAGGATAAAGGCTCAAATTGTATCTGTACCCAACCCATTCTTCGTGATGTTCTCCAGTCCTATGTTTGGTTAACTTATGCATTGAGGCTCCAAAGTAGTTTGGAATTGTAACACTGACAGTAGTTTATTTGAAAAATCAATCATCTTTTTTTTTGGTTGAGGATTTGTAGTGATCTCTTTTATTTTCTTTCGTTTTTGTCATCCCTTCTTTTTCCTGAACTGTTTATTTCAAGATTACGGTCAGCGGGATTTCTCAATTTTTTACCAAGTCTCCTTTATAGGTTTTGACTTAGCGAGCTTTTCTTTTGCTAGATATTGACTGTCAGGCTTAATTATTATAGGGAACCATCATTAGTTTTGTACAAAAAAGAACAACTGGTATAATGGAGTTAACCGAGGAACTACCCCGCCCCAGGTTATGATTAAGGGTTTTTATTTGCATGAGAATAAAAAAAAAACTCCTACTTCATAGGCTCAAAAGGGTTGACTAGGGATTAAATTCCTTATATATCCACTGTTTAGGAATTGAAACAATGCATGTACATCGTCAACATAGTCTGTTTAAAATCATATTGCATAAGATTATGGTATTGTTTTCGTCATCCTCCCTCTAAAGGCTTACAACTTTAGCAAGAGTTAAGTATCACAAAATAGAAGTAAGAAGCATATTTTAAAATTTAGTGAAACGAATGGATTAATTCAAGACAAACATATGCAATGCATTAATGTGAAAACAAAGTTTAACATAATAGTAAGTGCTTGGACGAACAAAAGAAATTAAAACTGAATAAATCAAATGAGGTCTCATCCAGTTGGCTGAATGTCTTCGAGTGCAATCTGCGAACTTTCAGGAGCAGTATATTTCACCGTGAAATCAAATTTGCCACTTGGCTGTCCCAAGGTGTCCCATACTTCAACATGGATATGTGGGCTTTCTTTCTTGCTACCTTGGGCAATTTGTCTTGCAGCTTTGACGTTTGATGGACGATAGGAGAATTCAATTTGATCTTTTGGCGTAACCTCGAGGATTCCTTCGTCAATCAGGTCTTGAATCTTATTCATCAATGTCCAACAATTATCAGTGTCATGTCCAGGACAGTTGGAGTGATACACACACCTTGCACTGGGGTTATAGCGAGGGGAGGAAGTATTGGGCTTTCAAGGAGAATTTTCCAAGGGAATTAGTTCCATCTCCAACAAGCATTGCAAAATTTGTGACATTGGTGTGCTGAATTGGATGAATTTTCTTCTACATTCCTTGTGTCGAGGTGGATTAACCTTACAAGACCTTCTTTCTTCAATTGAAGAACTATTAATAGTAGCCTGTCTCTTTCCTTCTCTTATCCTTATCTTCCTTTCAACCAAGTCAGCTTATTTCACCAGAGGTTGACTGATGATTAGATTCCTGACTCCGTTACCTTGAAGTTTATTGACAAAGATTATCAGCTCTTCTTGCCCCTGGGCTAAGCTCTGGATAAGAGCCACCTGGCCATTCATCTGGATTCTCATCTTTGCTATCTCAGTTTGTAATTGTTCCAACTGATCACCCTTGTTGTCTTCAGGATTCTTCTTTTTCATGTCCTTATAGAGGAGTGCTTTCAACCCTTCTTGCTCTTTGGACAAATTCAAGATCATTTCTTGAAATTGAGCAATTTGAGCTTGAAGATCTTTGACAGATTGTTCGAGAGCCATTTCTGCTGAAATAAACAGCGGGGAGATGAGAAACCTGTAGTTAAAACCTGTTATAAAATGATATGGTATGTAGATGCACATGTAATGTTTTCAAGGAACACATAGGATTTAAATTTGTTAAAACAAACAAAAACTATTATTAGTAGGCTTGAAATAATGTTGCCCATTGGGCTTACAAATTAAAATAAACAAAATTTATAAAGAAAATAAAACATCTGAGAATTAAGTCTCCCATGGACGTTTCCTCTTTGTGTTCAGGTAGGTGTTGAGATTCCGCTCCTCGTGAAGTTGCTTTGTCAGCTCTAACACTCTTTCTTGGCTAATCCTGAATTGGGCTTCAAAGGTATCTCTTGGCTCCTCCAGTTGGATCCAGGACTTCTGCAGCTCTTCCAAATCAGTGGGCATATCTGGATGAAGGATGGTATAAGGAACATCTCCTTCAGCAATAGGCTCCATAGTAACCGGTAGAATAGCAGGATATGACATCATAAGGGTCTGAGCACGAGACTGCACCCATCTGAGGTAAGGTTCCATAGGAATGGATTACTTTGGTTCCAGATTCTTGCTATAAACCTTGTTCACTTTACTCCAAGCTCGTATAAACCTTTGACGGTAACCTTGAAGATCATTTTCGTAATCAAACATAATAACCTGAATAAGCACGTCATAAGGTCCATTACTCCGAGCATAACCAAACTGACTTAGTGCTAAAGAAGTGTTATAAGTAATGCCCCCTCTAATGCCAAAGAGTGGCACATTAGGGAACTCTCCACAACGGTCAATGATAGTGACATTTTCCATAGATCGGGAACACCGATGAATATCTGAATGAGAGAGTGACATCATCCTTTTAGACCACTCCAACCCTTGTTCATTCTTCATCACAGATCGAGGAAGGTGAGAAATAAACCACCTAGATAGTATAGGTATGCAACACATCAAAGTTCCTCGCGCCTTTGTAGTACGAGTGTGAAGAGAGTGTAAGATATCTCCCAGTAATGTAGGCACTGGATTGTGAGTCAGAAATATGTTGATGGCGTGTACATCTATGAACTGGTTTGGATTAGGGAATGGCGTGTACATCTATGAACTGGTTTGGATTAGGGAATAGTACCAAACCATCAATCAGCAAGGCTAGGATTTCCTCAAAAGCATCATACTCATAGCATCCAAGAACACCTGAGGTTTCTCTATCAATACTCTGGAAAGGATACCCTTAACTCCACTTCTCGTTTCTAGAACAATGTCTAATTTCTTCAAATGTAGGGCTGCAACAATGACTTCAGGTTTAGGCTCTTTCTCTAAGCATGTGAAGGGTTTCTGATCAAGGATAGGCACACCCAGGAATTTGGAGAATTCCTCCATTGTAGGTACCAGCTGATAGTCGGGGAACGTGAAGCTATGATGTTTAGGATCAAAGAACTGGAATAGGACACTCATCATGTCTTCATTGAAACCTGAAGTAACTAATTAAATCCAGCAGGTAACCATGTTTCTTAATGAATTGAGAGTTTTCAGAAACTTTAGAGAACAATTCCTTAAGATTAGAAGGTATCCCTACAAAGTTGATCCAGATAGTGTTCATATGAGCAAAAGCCATGACCTGCAACAAAGAACAAAGATAAATCCTTTGGTCCTTGAAATGGTTAGTGAAAATGCTATGCTTATGATGTCATGATCTCATGAAGTTATGCTCAACCACAAACATGTGGCACACACAAACAAGTCACACCATAGCCCTAGGTTTAGAGGCTTGCATGAGGTTTAATGGTAAGTACCCTCCCCCTGAAGTTTAGTTGGTTCATCATGTCCTACAAAAGTAACTAGGTTCTAAGGGATCTCAATATCATTGATCCATCTCAAGGTTTGTTTTTCAGTAGGCAACTTACTTGTCAATCAAAACCCCCCAAGATTAGAATCTCAATGAGTGTAGCATTGAGTATCAACCAACTTTAGACTTCTCCAAAACCGGTTATCTCACTACTTTCTAAAGGCCAAGATGGGTTAACTAGGGTTCTACAAAGTCAATTAGTGTAATGACAACATATGGCAACCTCAGGTTATCCTCAACTTACTTAAGGAACATAAGACCCAACCAAGAAGTCACACTAACGTAGCCACCAGATCAACCATATTGGTATACGCCGTACAATTTCTTTGGTCTATTACTACTTACCTAGGGTACATTAGATCCGGGTTAGGATCTTTCACAAAAAATACCAACAGATAATATAAAGCAAACAAAGCAAACAATTAAGTGATCTAATTCCTAAGGGTACCCCTCTTTTACTTAGTACTCCCCAGCAGAGTCGCCAGTTCTGTAACACGGTGGTAGAACTGAATTTCTATAAATGTTGCGGATAGTAAGAGTCGCCACCGACTTTTATTTTATCCATAAGGAAGGGACATAAAAGAACAGGAAAGACCGTTTTAAAAGACTTGGGTTTGAGGGGTAGGTTATATAAAGGGAAGGTGTTAGCACCCTTTATATTCATGGTTATCCATGGGCTCTTAGTTACTTAGCTCACTTAAATGTTTTTGAAAAGGTGAAGTGTGTGATTATAAATTTTTCTAAGTACTTTGTATTGATCCTCGTATGGATGTATACAAAGCCTTGTTTGAAAATATTTGAAAATAGTGAGGTGTGAAAAGTATTTTCTTTTTAAAGAGTGAGCAAGTAACTATGAGGTACCTACCCTAGACTAAGTCATTCATGTTCTTATATGTCCTTTCAAGGGTAAGACTATCCCTATTATTAAGGAATAGGTAGTTACTACCTTGGATTTCATTAAAGGACGGGCGTAGGGTCATCGTATAGTCCACGAAGGCAACTGTAGGATGTCTTTAGCAATTTCGGAGGGACTATCATCTTTTAATCTGAAGGGACAAGATCAATTAGACAACATCGTAGATACTTGATCTTTTAACCGAAGGGAGGGACAAGATGATATATTTCATGGAGGTACTTTTCTTAAGACACCCTACTTTCGAGGGACTTGACCATTATATTAAAGGCAACCAAGAGGGATATCCTAGGAGGTGCAGATAGCGATCATAGATCGACTTACGTGTGTGAGTGATTATTTTAAATATTTATTCTTTTAATTAATTCTCTAAGTCCAATTAATAGAAATTATATTTTCACTTCCTATTTACTAACCACACAAATAAAATAAAATAAATAAAATGCGGAAAAAAAACAGTAAATCCTACGCTATTACATCACTTAGGGGCATATACAATTATAATCGGATGACAAAAATAAATTACAATGAATAATACCTATACAATTTTTCTAATAAGATAAATAAAGCAAAAAAGATTAAATATAAATAAATAAAATAATAAAGCAAAATTAAATAAAAAATAATAATAAAGCAAATAAAATAAAATAATAATTAGGGTTAGCATTAAATTCTAATCAAGATAATTAGGGTTGATTTTTGAAAATTAGAGTTAGAAGGAAAATAGGGTTAATTAAGAAAATTAAGTTTTAAAGACAATTTAGATTTTTTTTTATCAAAATTAAGTTAATTATCCATTATTAAGATTTATAAGAATATATAAAAAAAATTATATACATCATTATTACTAAAGAAATAATTAGAAATTTTAATGAGAACAAAGTTATTAAAAAAAATTGGACAATATTAACTAAATTATTATTTATTTACAAATTAGAAAAATATTAACATTTAAGAAAATTAAACTTTTGTGATATTTTGATGATGGTGATGAGTGCAATAGATCCAGAACACCTCCAGGAGTACAATGAAACCCTTCAAACCTTTTGGAATTCGTTGGAATGGTGAAACTGAAAAGTCACTTTTCTTGAAAATTTCTTGAATGTGAAAGTGCCTCTTCCTCTGAATTTTCGTCCCCTTTGTGTTTGGGGTAAAACAGTAGGCTTCGCCACATGAGTGGGAATTTTAGCTTCGGCACCACCCTCAGTGGGTGCCTAGTTCAAAATTTTGGCCACCTTGGATGAAGGTTGGCCATCAGCACTGGGAGACTGTGCAGTCTTCCGCTTCCTTTTGAGGGGCAGATCCTCATGGGGATCCATCATCATCTATAGTGATGACAACGTTGGAAGTCTTTTTCCCCTTTCTTAGAGACGTATAAGGCTTTTTGGTTGTCTAGCAGAAAGACCGGATATTAGAATACAGACACATGAGGGGTGATATAAAATAAGGATGATAAAATACCTTAGTGTCTTCTTTGTTCTCCATCTGTCTTGCCACACCTTTATTGGAAACGGGTTTTCTGGTGATTGCTGGAAAAGCCAAAAACAATTGTCATGAGTTAATACTTGATTACTCAGTAAAAAAGATTAAAGACCTCAAACCTTCATATATTTTGGATTCGACGCTAACGTCTTCGAGCCCTATATGAAGGTGCCATTTGAAACTATACAGTGCATGCTTAGTCGCAACCACTCTTTGAGTTTTCGGCTGAGAATGATGTCAAAGGATTTTAATTGAATCCCCACAGATGAACCAGTCTGGAAATGGAGGAGCCAGGGCTACTCCAAAATCAGCAGTAGGAAGTCGAGGGAATTTGGGAGGAAAAAGTCGAAAAGCCTCCTCATACCGCCTCTCACGAGGAATGTTTGGAGGGATTTTCAACTTATCCATCTTTTGAAAAAATTATCCTTCAAAGTGACAATAACCTCACGAACGGTTCGACTAAGATCATCTGGTTGATAGATAGTTTCAAAGTATTTTTGGAAAGCTTGTATATCTTGGATGTCAGTAGACTTACTTTTCTTGACCTTCTCCTTCACATTAATAAAAGCAAGGTCAAATTGAGTAGAAAATTCAGCAGCAGTGAGAAAGTTCTCACCGTAATACTTACGCCACAAATCATTAAAAATACGGGTGCGTTGGTTCGAAGGTCGAAAGAATACAGGAGAAAAAACCGCCTTCTGGGATTCCCATATGGCGAAGATGTCAGCAACATGATCCTCGTCGAAAACGTTATTGTAAAGAATGACATGTCCCTTTCTATCATAAATACACTTGGGTAAGCTCTGACTCAACCCAAATTTCCTAGAAACTAAATTAAGTTGGTAAGAAATAAGGACTGTATCAGGTCTCCCGCCATTCAACCTATAAAAAAAGAATCTGGAATTAAAAAGGCTTCCCAAATTCCAAAAGAGTCCCTATGAAGCTTCCTTATGGGGGAATTAGGGAAGGCCCTAGTGAACCACCTGGGACCACACTTCGTACCAGCGAAGGGAGCCATGTATGGTGCAAAATCATATTGATGCGCAAACATCATCACAAAACTAGAAAAGGCCCCTTTTAGGGTTTTGTCTTCATCACTGGGAGTAAGCTTGGCTAGTCGAACGCCCTCAGTACTCCTTAGCCGGATCTCCTCTGACTTCTCATCAACTTTTCCTTTCCTGGGAAACACATGCTTAAAGGTGGTATTCAGCCAAAGTTGAAGGAGCTAGAGAGGGCCATTGAGACTCATAGAACCAGGGATGTGGTCTGGGTCCCTTAGTCGAGTCACTCCCTCACTGAGAGACTCATAGAGACTGGCCAGAATGAGTTCAATTAAGCAAACCTTCATGTTGTTGTTAAACTGGTTTGCTAAGGGTAGATACTTATTCTACACCTGTAGAGACTTGGTGCAGAAGGCATATCTAGACAACCATAATGTAAGGAAAGTAATATGTTCCTCATCAAAAACTACCTCTTCATTTGGTTTGGAATGATGCCTAAGGAAGAGGGTGTATGTTAGTTTGGATGTGTTGAAGCCGATAGTGTCTTTGGAATCAATGTTGGGGTCATAAGTAGGAGCATCAGGTCGAAGCCCTGTTATAGCGGCTATGTCAAAAAGAGTGGGGGTAACCATCCCACAAGGAAGATGAAAGGTATAGTGGGTGCAGTCCCATAAATACAAGGAGGCAGCCATGAGGTTTAAGCAGTAGGGTATATGTGTCTTTGTTAGCATTAAAAGATCATATATCATTGTCCTTTTCCAGTGGTTAGCCTTAGTTTTCTCTAACCTAGCCAACCATAGATTAAACTCAGCAAACTGGCTGACAGCTTTGACTAGCCTGGTACCATCATAGAGGTTCTTCATATCCAGTTCATTAAGAGGAAATGGGTCATAAGAAAAATCGTCAGATTTAGGGAGGTGCTTATACCCTAAAGGTTGAGTTTTTCGGTAGCACAGGAAGAACTCTTTTAGTTTTTCATTTGTGCTATGTACATTAGCCAATAGACCAGATACAGCAAAAGAAAAATCATTTACAAGGAATGGAATCATTACATGAGACCGATACAAGCTCCTTGTCTTGTTGTTCAAAGGTTTGGGTGCGAACTGAGGATTTTTTATGGTTTTCGGTTCAGAAATGTTGTTGAATGGTGGAAGAGTTTGTTCAAAGTGGAAAGTTTTGGATTTCTGGTCTTTCTTATGAGAAACATTAGTCTTAGAGGACGCTATTGTTGATGAAGAGAATGGAGTTTTTCTAGGGTTCTTAGAAAGAAAGAAAGAGACTTTAGCAAGAAGGAGATGAATTCACAAAGTGTTTGGAAAGTTTTCTTTGTTTGCTGAAGGAGGTATTTATAGGCGTATGCAATGAGAAGTTACAAAGTCTAGCCATTTGATGGAGACGTAAAGTGGTGGGGCATGTGGCGCTTGGGATCTGACGCGTTGAGGAAGCAGTTAATGGAAAAGACTTTAGTTCATTGTTTCAAGGAAAAAATTCATGATTAGAAAGTCGTAGAAACGGCTGATGGGACTTTTAGGATTTTTTCCATTATGACATTATGTCATGCGCGTGGGCAAAGAATCACAACAGTTTTAGAACGTGGGGTAGGTGGTTCCAGCCGTGCTTTTGTCTGACTTAAGCTGGCGTCGAAAAGATGAATATCAAAAAATGATTTTTTTTCATTAAGATGGTCGAAAAGAACATTTTTGGGGGGCAATTTGTTATCCCTAAATTTCGATGCTAGCAATTAATAAGTTTATCTTGGCTTAGTAAAAGACTTTTTTCTTGTGATAAGCCAAAAGTAAGGTTTCAACCTAACCAATTAAAGGATGAGATTCAAAGCGACCTACCTACGAGTTTCATACTTAGTGAAATTCTAAGTTTGGAATATTTTCTAAGTGTTGAGGGGATTCGACCAAGTGTATGTTCGACGAAGGTGGAAGTTACCAAGGGTCTTGCACATTGAATCTTGGAGGGAAAATGTGGAGTTTTTGATTCAAAGACAGGGACAAGTGGCGCAAGATAAAGCTTCTTCAGCATATAGTGGGACAAGTATCACCGTCTTAGGATAGTTATAGGAGAAATCGTCAAGAGCGGTTACTTTGTTATGTAAATAAATAGCTTAGTCTAGTGTTAGAATAAGTGTGTGGAAATCATATGTACTAGTAACTCTATATACTCAAAGTTTCCGCGTGTAGAGAAATAAGTGTAGTGAGAATGTACGTGATTGAAATACTACCAATTTACTTTTAATGTCAAGTTTATCTTCAAGTTATTTACTTTTGAAGCCATTTATCTTCACAAGCCTTTATTTTAAAGCAATTTACATTTCAAAGTCATTTATCCTTCCAGCAATTTACTACGTTTTCTTTTACAATTCCAGCCTCTTTACATTTCCAACAATTTAACATTCCTTGCCTTGCCTTTAAATTTCATTTAAAATTTCAAGCCTTGCCTTTATTTTCCTTTAAAATTCCAAGCTTTGTCTTTACTTTGATTTATTTTAAAAATATTTGCCCTTTACTTTACTTTATTTTCTTTTTTAAACAAATTATGAATCTCGTTGAGAGATTCAAGACCTTTTTCTCAAAAACGTGATATACCAAAATCAAAATCCCTTTTTACTTAGAACATGTCCTATGATCAATCTAGTTGATCCTACGAGTAACTGAGGATATTTTTGGCATCTTCAGAGGACCAACGGTTGTTTACCAATTTTAGGGGTAAACAATAACAAGCTTCTTTTATCATTTAAGCACTTGCCAATAATTGTGTTAAGAAGTATTATATTAAAGACAAGAGGCTTGAAATACTCTCTGTGTGTGTGATTTGACTGTGTCTTAAGACTTACTCTTTCTTTATTTTCAATTATTTGATAACAATCTAACTACAAGATCAAAAGAATTTTTACAACTTCACACTTCAGATCCTTTCAATATGATTTGATTTTGACTGGACCTTTCAGCTGAAACTAAACCTCAATTCTTTTACTTGAGTAAATTTGTTTATCCACTTCAATTGGAGCTTAAATTTAGTTCCTTTTTATTTAGTACGTTCCTTTGATTCAACTTTGATTTTCTCTTTTATATAGAAATTTAACACTTGAACTTATGCTTTTTTCTTTGACTTGGTGAGAGTTTAAATATATTTTTTCTTATTCGGTTGTCATTATCAGAGCCATTGGAAGACATTACATTCAAATAACATAGAACCACATTCTCCCACTTTTTTTATGATGAAAACTCATGTCTTAAGGTGGTGGTAAAACAAAAAAAAAGATAAATAAAATATTTGTAGTTTTTAAGCTCCCCTCACCGATAAATATAGTATAATATATATTCTCTCTGAGTGTATACTTCTACCCCTTTATCATTATGAAAATGAAGGTAAAATATTAGAGAAAAAATCAATAACAAATAAATCACTTATAGAAACAAACAAAGACCTTGCCCACACCGCCTTAAACAAACATCAATGAACACGGGAAAATGTCCATGACATCCATCAAACTTATTACTAGTAAATCGCATGCCTGACCATACTTATCCTTAATTCATCACTCCACACCGGAGGTGCGACTTGGGAGATCATGTTCTGGACTAGGCCGACACATCGCGTGTCAGGTAGTGGCCCAGTCCGCCGGGCATAGAGACACATGGTCTAATACAAGGAAGCATGTCCTGAACTGGGTCGACACAGTACGTGTTGGGTAGAGGCTCAATCCGTTGAGCACATGCCTATACATAGGGACATGGGGAGAGCAGCTTCCCCACGTGCTCCACTCAGTCAACTGCCCCTATTATTCTCCTAATATTACGGGGCAGTTGGACCAAGGGCAAGACCACACGCTAGGTCTTATTTGTTCCTACGCAATCCTTGACAGTTCTTTCTTGGGCCTAGCTAATCCAGCCCAAAAGAAGAATCTTGGCCTAGCGCTGAGGGCACTCCATAAATACTCTCTTTCACTAGAGGGTCATATATTCCAATTCTATTAGATGTTCGCTACTTGCACTACTTCGCTCTCTCTAACTTTGGCATCGAAGTACTTTGAAGGTATACCCCCTTCATTTCTCCTTTGTAGTTGTTCACTAATGGAAGGTTCCTCATGATCAGGTCAGATCACAAGGTGCTTACTCTATCACTTAACACAACTTCATTTGGTCCATATCAATTACACCTCATGTTACTAAATAAAGCTTCTACTTTCTTCGACACTACACCTTATACCATTCCTTGGGTAATTCAACATTTCTGAATTGATCTATTACTTGAATATAACATCCTGATGCATTATACTAAACTTTTCTCTTTAGTCATAACTAGTCATACAATGACAATCTTCTACTCTTCGTCTGAGGTATACTTGTCTTACATGAAATGTGTAATCACATCATAGTGTTTCTCTTCACACTTCACCGCAACTTTAGGTTCTCATAAGAAAACGAACGTTCTTAACTTGTAATTTTTATCCATCCATAAGGTATTATCCAAATACATTCCTTGAAGTACTCTTGGTCATCTAAGATGTCACCGCAACCTTAGAACTGAAACACTAACAATAAACTCACTCCCGAATATTACGTCACACGTTCCATAAAGCATCTTCTCTTTTCATGGAATGATATTTCTTAAAACTCTTGTCCATACCAGTGGCCAATGTCGATCTACCAGTGACTTTACGTACTCCTTGATACATTGACCACTCACCCGATAGAGATCTTTATCTTTCAGACTCTAACCATTCCAAAGGATTTCTTGAATAACACACTATTCTACAACTCCATGTTACATGAAGTACAACTCTTAAGAATACTCCAACTTAGTTAACCAAAACTCCCTTCTAATAACTCCTAGCTTGAGCCTTCTCTCATAATAAAAGTTACGAAAACACTTCAGAGTCCTGGTGGTCGCTCAACCATGACTATACCTATCACATACGTAGCATTAGGTTTATTATACCCAATACTACATAATATGATATTAAGAATCATGACGGCAAGACACACTCAAGAGGCAAGAAATATTTACTTATGATGTTTCAAGGCTAGGTCGAGGATATGACCTGCTCTGATACCAACTGAAATGCCCTATATAATAAATACCTAGAATATCATTATACAAGATTTTATTTGGTACTGACACAATTATAAGTGCGTAATAGCATAATTTACATTCTTGACCAATACTAAAACATAATACAAATTATGGTACAAGACATAGAAATCATACTAAAATAAAAATACTAAGATCAATACAATATCCATCATGGTACAAAAGATAAATACACATCGGAAAAAACTTAATCTATGCTTCTAAAAAAAACATCCCGAGCATAGATCCACTTGTAAACCAAACCCGCAAAAGAAACCTGAAAAGCAACAACAATAATGGGGTGAGATATCAACATCTCTGTGAGTTCCCTATCTTATGGATTCTCTCGACTCTACAAGATTCTACAAGAAAATCATACTCAAGTTGGGGGAAAGCCTAGGCCTTGAGTTCACAATCTCACACTCATATGGAAACATGTCTTGAGTTCACTAACTCGAAAAGTATCAATAATCCGGAAACCACAAAGGTATCCCCTATTCCCATCCTCTTCTACGTCTAGAAATCAGACCGAGTCATGGATCCTTGTATTTACTTTGCATACAAAATAGATTCAGATTGAAAGGCTATTAAACTTACAATCGCCACTTCACGTGGGCCATAAACCACCACAAGTCTCTGCATATACATATGTTTCATTCATACTAAACATGAGAATCAAACCCGCCAAGTACTGCATGCATACATTCCAGAGGAGCCCCTGACTCATGAAACGACATTCTCAGGGAAAACAATTTCGATTACGTGATTTCACTCAAATGGGAATGTATAAAACACTCCTAAGGTCACAATATCTTTTCAACGAATGACACACCCAAACGGGTTCACACACATATTCCATATAATGTCTCACTCACCATTAGACCATTACTCGACTAAGACACTTCTCTAAGCATTGAATGTTTGAACATTGCCATCTAGTTTCTATCAAATTCCTAGTCATAACTAGGTTCTACTATTGATATGGGGTAAGTCTTCCTCACTCTACTTAACTCATTTTAATTAAGTAGTCTCATGATATTTATTGGTTAGCATGCATTCTCATATGACATATCACAAATACATAATCAGTATATTTTAATTGACATAAAATAAATAAACGATTTCCACTTCAAAAGTAAAATTTTCCTCTACCATTGGATCGTACGTTGTCATAGCTTTCCAACAATATAAAGTTTGCCTCAATCGGACACCCATGTAAAAAGTTATGAATTTTATAAGAAATATTATTTTTCAGAACATAGTAATGGTAACCGGTTACTCCCAGGTGGGTAACCGATTACCAGTGTAAAATATGCATAAAATTCTAGTTTTTCAAAGGGTAACCGGTTACTCCCAGAAGGGTAACCGGTTACTTGCAGTCAGTAGGCAAAAATAGTGCATTTTCCCATAACATAAGCCATATTTTTCCTCCCTTTCACTTAGTAACTTCATAATACTTATTGGTGATCACTTCCACACATAATGTGATCATACTCAAGCAATTAATCTACATTTTAACCGTTAGAACTCTGATTTCACAATTTTATCGAAATCTAACCTAAACTCTAAAACTCAAAAAAACTCTTAAAAGAAAAAGCTTCTAACTAGAACCCACCTCTACCAAGAAGAGAAGTTTGATGAAGATGAAGATGATAAAGATGAAGATTGATGATGATCCATAGTTTTCTTGAGCTTCTAGGTTTTCTTCTTCTTTCCTTCCTTCCTGTTTTCTCTTCTTACAAACTTGTTTTCATAAAAAATGAGAAAAATAAAAGAAATATAATCTTATACCATTAGTTAGTAAGACTAATTAATGGGTCCAAAATTGAGGGTATCCAAAAATGTCTTTGAGTCTATTATTTAATAAAACCTCTGAGTCAGATAATACTGATTAATTAATTTGAGTTTGTCGGTTGCTCTAATTATTTAAGTTGAAAACTCTCAGAGCACACCAGAACCCTATTAATCTTAATTAATATTATCCAGAGCATTTATTAAAATACGGGGTATTACACCGAACAGTAAGGGTTTGAGGTAGGGCCCACGTAAGTTTGAAGTTTCTTTGTAGAAGGGGAGGGTTTAAGGTGTTGTATTGTGGTAGGGTAATCAATATGTTGATGTGTGAAGATGTGTGGTGGCTGTGGGTAATTTGCTAGAAATGAGTTTGTGAAAGTTTGAGAAAATGGTTGAAATGCAGAGTTTTGGTGGAAATTGAGGTTGAGTTGATTTGGGAAAAAGAAGTTATTAAGGGAATAATATAGTTACCTATTGTAGATCTCAGTGTGGAAAGATGTGTAGATCTAGGTGTTGGTATAAGAGAAAATTTGGGTATAACAACAACATTCATGACTGTAAATTGTTGATTTATAAGGTTTGTGAGTGCTGTAAAATTGTTATTCATGGGAGTCTCCAAGTTGTTGTGGTTAGTGTTGATTTGACCAAGTTGTAAAGTTACAACTTGATTATTAGCTTCCATGGAGGATTCAAGGTTTTTATGAGTAGTGACGAGGTTTGCAATACGTAGGTTTATGACTTGGAGAGTATCATCCAAGTCCTAGGGTGTGAGATTGGTAATTTTGGGAGGCATTAGGGGAGAAGATAAAAGTACCAAATAATAAGATGAGTTTTATTATCGGTAAGAAAAAAAGTTGGATTTTAACCAAAGATGCAACTAAAACTGAAAGAAAGATTAAAAACATATATTAATTATGCATACTGAATTTTAAATACAACAACTCTATAAATACAAGACCAAAAATATGAACCTAAAACAAACTCTGGGCTGAGCCCACTTAAAGGAAAAATAAAAGCTAAACTCAAAATAAAAGAGATTTAATTTACAATATAGTCTTGCTTGCCCAATGACTTCTTAATTATTATAATGGGCCTATCATATGAGCAACCATTTAGCTTTAATATTCAAAACCACGTCAGCTCTAATATTCCAAAAAATTCAACATACAGGACAATGAATGTAGTAATCATATTTGTCTTGCATTCCAAACACGTCCAACATATAAACCACTTGCAGAAAACACCACTATCCTAACAATAATGCACCAACTACGTTTAATATTTTTTTCATCTTCTTTATTATCTTTATATTCCAAATTTCAATTTCTCCTCTTCACATAAACCCACCTTAGTAATTTTCATTATTATTTCTAGAAAAAAATGTCCAAAACTTTAGTGGACGAGTGTCGTGGCGTACTTCATGTTTATAGCGACGGTTCCATAGTTCGCGCTGCAAACCCAGCTTTTAACGTCCCAGTTCATGACGACGGCACCGTTTTATGGAAAGATGTCGTTTTTGACTCAGCTCATGATCTTAAGCTTCGGCTCTATAAGCCAGCTAATTCAACAAAAGGCTCTAACCTTCCAGTTTTTTACTACATCCACGGTGGTGGCTTCTGCATCGGCTCACGCACATGGCCAAACTGTCAAAACTATTGCTTCAAGCTCGCTTCTCAGCTTCAAGCCGTAGTGGTTTCCCCTGATTATAGACTCGCCCCGGAGAATCGGCTTCCATGCGCGTTTGAAGATGGCTTCGCAGCTGTTAAGTGGCTTCAACAACAAGCCGTGAGTAGTAACCCGGACTCTTGGTTGAACGACGTGGCTGATTATAGCCGGGTTTTTATCTCTGGTGACTCGGCCGGTGGTACGATGGCTCATGATTTGGCTGTTCGGCTTGGGTTTGGTTCGACGGAGATAGAACCGGTTCGTGTTAGAGGTTATGTTCTTCTGGCACCGTTTTTTGGTGGAACGGTTCGAACAATATCAGAAGCTGAAGGACCTAAAGATGCTTTTCTGAACTTAGAACTTATTGACAGGTTTTGGAGGCTTTCAATACCGATTGGAGAGAACACGGATCATCCATTTGTGAATCCATTTGGACCAGATAGTAAGAGCTTTGAGGAAATTGATCTTGATCCAATTCTGGTAGTTGGTGGAGGTAATGATTTGCTTAAAGATAGAGCAGAAGAATATGCAAATAGGCTTAAGGATTTGGGTAAAAATATAGAGTATGTTGAATTTGAAGGACAACAACATGGCTTTTTCACTTTTGATCCGAATTCTGAAGCGTCTAAAAAGTTGATGTTGGCCATCAAACAATTCATTGAGAAGTATTAGGCGAATATGTTTGCGAGCTTCAAGCCTTAATAGTAGTTTCAGTCCAATTAGCATTTCATGGGAGATCCTTGATTCTAATTTTGTCAATCAATCATAAATGTTTGATACTAATATCTTAGCTCCCCTGATTTATCTATTTCTCCGTTGTCAATTTTAGGTTAAGAAGATAAGTTTGGTTCGTTAACTTGTATGCCTCCTACTTCCCTTAATCGGGTTAACTAAGGTTCGGGGTGGGTGCAATGCAGACTTTAATAACCCGTCAATAAATGAGATCAAATATTTACACAAACTAAGGTTCGGGGTGGTTGTAACGCAGATTTTACTAACCCTTTGTAAAAGAGATCGGATATGTACACAACTCCTAAAGCATGAGATTTACAAGATAGGAATGTATAGATCCCTAAGTACGACGATGATAAGTGTCAAAAAATACATAAAATATATAATAATTATTAACTTATGGCTTAAATAATGTTTTTGTCCCCGTAAGTTAGCGAGTTTTTTATTTTCGTCTATCTAATTTTTTTTTGTCCCTATACCTTGCTTTTTGCTCGCGGTTTAGTCCATAAAGTAAAAAACCACAAGTTTCTCGCGAATTTTGATTTTAGGAACTAAATTGAACGCGAATGTGAAATATAGGGATGAAAAGAAAAATATATGACCAAAACCAAAAACTCACTAACTTACATGGACGAAAATATTATTTAAACCTTAACTTATTATACAATAGTAATCAAGGAAACCCCCAAATTATTAGTATAATATGATAAAAGTAAGTATGAACTTTTAACAATGTATTCACTAAATACATGTAAAAAGAACTAAGAAAACACTAAAAACAAGTCAGAAGCACCAAAGCTCATTATGCAAAGAACAAACCATCGCTAAGCAAACAAAGGTGGAAAAGAGGAATTCAGACTTAAAGGCTAAACTACTTTATGGTCAAGGAAGGGTTTGTTTGTTAAGTTGGCCTGGAGGCGCACAAAGCTAGCATATACGATAAAGACAACATGTAGGATGAGCTGTCATATCTTAGAGGAGAAGAAAATAGGTGTGGTAAGCAAGCTATAAGCCTCACTTAGCGAGAATGGAAGATCATAACCCTATAAATAGGGGTTTAGTCAGTTTAATTGAATATAATTTGGTTTATATTAGTAGTTTTCTTGGTAGAGAGTGAAAGAAGTCCATTGTATACCAAAAACACAATAGGAGAGAAAAACAGAGGAAGATTGAGGGTAGAAGCGTTGTTCGAGGAATCTTCAACAAATGTGTTTCAATGTCTTTCTTCTAGGACCTAATTGTAAAGCTACAGTGAGTTTGTGTGAAAGAGAGGAAATACGAAAGCTTGTATGCCCATGTTTGAGTTCTAAGTGTTTTGTAAAAACACAAGGACGTTTTTGTAAACTAATATGGCTAAATCACACACTCACTAAAACTAATTTTGAAACCTCTATTTTCAAAGAAAGTCAACTAAAAATGTTTTAGAACTTAGTTAGATGAATTAGAGACTGACAAATTAATTAGGAAAAATTTTCTAACTGTCTAATCCATTATACCATGGTCCTAATCAATTAGATCAAGGAAGACAAGTATATAATTGATTGTGAGAATATCTTAGCGGAGGATAATTACTCTTTATCAAAACCTTCTAAATTAGACTCAAACAATCGATTATTTGTGGTAACTAGTCGATTAGTCTTAGGACCTAATCAACTAGGTGCATTAAATTTTGCCCATTAATGGTGTCTTTTTAAGGGATACTTTGGCCTATAAATAAAGGATATCGCCCTCGTTTATATTCATTAAGAAATGTGATATATTTCACTTCCCCTCTCTCTCTAAAATATTTTTTTTCTTTTTCTCACATAAATTTGGCCATAAAGCATTGATAAATGTTTTTATGTTTAAGTGCATAAGTTGTTTAAGGAAATTGATCTTGATCCAATTCAGTTAGTTGCTAGAGACAATGATTTTCTTAGAGATAGAGAAGAGGAATATGCAAATAGGTTTAAGGATTTGGGTAAAAATATAGTATAACGACATGGTTTTTTTTACTTTTAATCCAAATTCCGAAGCGTCTAAGAAGTTGATGTTGGTCATCAAACAATTCATTGAGAAGTATTAGGGGAATATGTTTGAGAGCTTCAAGCATTACTACAACATGAATTTTTTTTACTATAGTATTCCAAAGTTATGTTGAATTGTAATTTGCAACTACATACACTTATTGATAACTCTACCGGTGTGGAGTTGGTAAGGGTTGCAAGTAGTTGATTTTCTGCGAGTCTATTAATGTGATTGTCTTGAATTAGGGTCAAATTGAAATAATCTTTTTATGGCAGATCCCTCATTCTAATTTTTCCAATCAATCATAAATGTTTGATACAAATACCTGGGTCTCTTGATTTATCTATTCTCACATTGCCAATTTTAGGTCGAGAAGATAAGTTTGGTTTGTTAACATGTATACCATCTGCTTCCATTAATTGGGCTAACTAAGGTTCGGGTAGCTGCGGTGTGGACTTTACTAACCCTTTTGTAAAAGAGATCGAGTATGTACATAAACCTTAAAGCATGAGGTTTGCAAGGTCGGGATTCTTTATTTGAAAGACATAAATCTATAGAGCCATCAAGCATGAGGATGATAAATGTTAAATAAATACGTAAAATATTTAATAAAATATTAACTTATTTTGCAAGTAATCAATGAAAAAATACAAATTTATCAGTATAATACGATAAAAGCTTGTACGAAGTTTTAACATTATATTCACTAAGTACAGGTAAAGAGAACCAAGAAAACACTAAAAACAAGTTAGAAGCACCAAAGCTCGTTATGCCAAGAACATGCCATCGCTAAGCAAATAAAGGTAGGAAAAGAGGAATTCAGAGGCAAGTAACTCCAAAGTTAAGCAAAAAAAACTTGCTTAGTGCAGTATTATGAGGGATCAGCGAGGTTTAGCGGTTCATGACTTAAGGGCTAAGTTACTTCATGCCTACTAAGCGAGTTTGGAGGCACACTAAGTGAGCATATGTGATCAGTGGTTTTCATTTGTATATTTTAAACCGTTTATATCTTTCGTTTTCTATGTTTTCATCGGTTGTTGACTCTTTTGGTTGTGTTTTCATCTTTTTTTCATGTTTTGTCGAGTAAGTCTTGTTTGAATGTTTTTATTGTTTTGTATCATTGGTGCCTTTAATTTGAGTTGTTTTTCAGTGTGTTTTCAGGGTCACAATAAGCCAGTGATCATACATGCTTGCAATATTATTTCGATTGTGAAGATTGCTTAAAAAGTTTGTACCAGAGGCCTGACACGGGTAACAGTGTCACCTGACACGGCCTGTGTCAGGGAATGTATGGAAAAGGAAGCATTGAGGAAAGCACCCGAAAGTCAGATGTCTGACATGAGGCTCATGTCTACAGCCTGACACGGCTGCCCGCGTCTCTTGACACGACCTGTGTCAGGGCTCTTGGAAGTGGATTTTTCTTATTTTGTGTAATTTTGTCTTGTGTGACCTCAGAGGGTATTTTGGGTATTTCGCGGAGTTAATTGGGATCTGATACAATTAGGCCAATTATGGTTAGGAAAGAAACACTTTTTACTTTTGAGTTTTACACTTTGACGAGGGAAGTTTGAAGTGAAGATTCTCGGAGAACAAGGATCGATCAAGAGCGGAAGCAATTGACGATCCAAGGAATCCAAATTTGATTGTAATGTCTATTTTCTATTTGTATTACTTTTTTATTTCTGTTATGAACGTGAGAGGCTAAACCCCCCAATGTTAGGGGGTGTCCCTGATTTGCTTTTATAATGACTTTTGAAATTCTTAATCTATGAGATTGTATGTTTGATTTTATTCTTTATTTTAAGCAACGTGCTTAATGCTTTATCTTTTTGGAAAATCTGATAATTGATCGTAGTCAGGATTTGGTTTGATCAACCACCCTAACCTTGTTGCATAAGTTTTATCACAGTAGTGTTTACCCCCAAAATTAGTAAACAACCGCTGGTCCTCTGAAGATACCAAAATACCCTCAGTCACTCATAAGATCGACCAAATTGATCCTAAGACATGTGCTAAAAGATTTGATAATTTGTAATGTTTTTCGGGAATAAAAGGTCTTGAATCCTTCGACAGGATTCAGAAGGTGTTTTAAAATGAAGTAAATGCAAGAACTTTAAAAGTAAAATAAAAGAAAGGGCAAGGCTTAAAGATTTAAAGAAAAAGTAAAGACAAAACTTGAAGGTAAATGGAAATTAAAGGCAAGGCAAGGAAACTTAAATGACTGAAAGTTTAAAGGGAAGATAACTTCAAGGCAGAATGTTAAAGTGCTGGAAAAGTAAAGGGCAGGAAAAATAAATGACTTTGAAAGATAAATACTTTAACATAAAAGACTTGAAAGTTTAAATGGCTTCAAAGATAAATAACTTGAATATAAATTGAAATTTGAAGATAAATATGTGGTGTTTCAATCACGTACATTCTCACTACACTCTATTCTCTACACGCGGATACTTTGAGTATACAGAGTTACTAGTACATATGATTTCCACACATTTATTCTAACACTAGACTAAGTTATTTATATATATTACAAAGTAACCATTTTCGACGGTTTCTTCCTAAGACCATGCTATGATGATGACACTTGTCCCACTAACATGTTGAAGAAGCTTGATCTTTGAGCCACTTGTCCCTGCATTTGAATGGAAAATTACATAACTTCCCTCCAAACTTGAACGTGTTAAACTCATGTAACTTCCATCTTCTTCGAATTGCTGCATGGTGTTGCACCCCAAAATTTGCCCTCACCTAGACAAGACATTGTGTACTAAGGTGTTCCAAGGTTCACAAGATTCACAAGGTATCTCAAGAGGTTCACAAGGTCCACAATTAGTCAGAAAGTTTGACAATTCCCTCAGACAATGCATCCTCCTAAGCAATGCATCTTAAACTAGGGTTTTGGATTTCATCAGGCTAATGAATTTCCAAGGCTTCAAGTGAGCTTAATAGCATCTTATATGTCTTCAAGAATCCCTATGTCAAGTTTCAAAGCTTTCCCAAAAGGTTTGCTCAGTCAGATGATCAGATATGCAAAAATTAGTCAAATTGGTTAAAAAGTCAAACTGAGGTCAACTGTGGTCAAACCAAAGTCAAACTTCATGATTTTTTGTCAACATCAAGTATATGAAGTTAAATTCATCATTTGATCAAGGATTTATCATGATTCATCAAGGAGATTTCAGATCATCAAGAATCAGGAGTTTCTAAATTAGGGTTTTCATAGGAAAAGTCAACTGAACTTTGACCAGCCATAACTTTCACATGCTTCATCAAAAATTTTCCATCCAAAGCTCATTTTAAAGGAAATTTAATTCTCTACAACTTTGTGTCTCACAAGCCAAGCCCAAAAATGCTTCATTTGGAAGGTATGAGCTAAGATATTATAGGACATTTTAAAAGTCAACAAAAAGTCAACATCTTCCAAAGGGCATAACTTGAGAATGATAAAGGATATGGACATGATACTAAAGAGGTTGGTTATAGGACTCTCTAAGCTTTCCAAAATATCCAAGAACACCTTCATATCCTTAAAATTGAGGGATTTGTGCCTTTGCAAAGTTGGGAAATTTTTGGGAGGTATATGAAGCAAATGGGGCCTTAAAACCAATTTTTGCCAAATGGGCCTACGAAATTGCCACCCAATCTTCATAATATCATCAAGAACGACCCAATCCAAGAATTTTCTGATTTTTTATTTTTTATTTAGTATTTATTTGAATTTTATTCATTAAAATGCAAATTAAATCAAAATCAAATATATAAATCAAATATTTGGATGAGATTGTGATTCTAGAAAGTCATAAACACCATTTAGAGATGATTGATCTGATCCAATTTCGTGCTAGCTTGATTTGGAAAGGTTAGATAAGATATTTTTCAATATTTGAAAAGAGGAAACTTCATGATCAAGCAATCAAGACAAAGCCCACAAATCCACAAAGTTATGACCTAATTACATTGACTACATATAGGTAAAGACATTGCAAGCATAAGGGGACGAAAAATCTTCCTCCTAGCATAAGAACAAAGTCACAAAATTTCAAGAAAAAATGATTATCGAATTTTCATTTAGAGGTCATCTCAAAGAAAACTGAAGGTCTAAACATGATCCCTGATCATCATTGATGCAATCTCAATGCTTTACATCATCAAAAACACATCTAAATGCATAATCCGAATTCTCACTTTCTCATGGTTTTTCAATTTTTCGTTTTCATATATTAATCCATTATAAATTGATTTTGAGTATTGATTTGTGTTTGTGACATTGCAAGGATTGTTTATGGGTGATCAATTGAAGAAATCATAGCCATATGCATTAAAACCGAAAACTAGGGTTCTTGAGAATTTCTTTTGGGAACGCATGATTGAATCAATTTCTGTTAAAATTAATGTGATATTTGTATTCAGGGACCTCATATTAGCTAATCTAGACCATTGTAATTGTTTAATTCATCGTATATTGAATGTTTGATTTGCGCAGGGTTTTAGTGACGAAAATAATCTGTCACTATAAGCTATAGCGATGGAAAACTGTCACTATAGCCTAAGCAGACGGCTGGAGGTTGAAGAAGAAGTGTGGCGCGAAACTTCATATTTGAATATTAACTTATTTTATTTATTTTTGTTTGCATTTATATATTTGAAACGCTGCTTGGCTCAGTTGGTGAAGAGGCGCATGTGTGAAGCAAATGGCTTGTGTTCGAATCCGGCCTCCAACTATTTTTTGCTTTAATTCCATTTATTCTATAGGCTTACAACATAAGGATTGCCTTGCCATTGGATATCAAACGCGCGCAGTAGCTCAACTGGTTTAGGGAAGCGTCTGTCCAGGTAAAGGACCTGGGTTCAAATCCCAGGTCCTATCTTTTTGATATTTTCTCCTATTTTCATTTATTTTGCTATTCTTCTTGTTTTTTATTTAAATTAATAAATTTAAAATAGTTTCTAAAATAATAACTAATCATATTTTTAATAAAACTTTGTTTTTTTTAAATTCATACTTATTTTCTTAAAATGTATATTATTAGTATTTAATTTTTATAATTTTTTTAATGTAATAATTAAGTATTTTTATAAATAAGTTAATAAGGTATTTTTGTTATATTTAAAAACCCTGATTTTCTTAATTAACTAACCCTAATTTTTTCTTAATCCTGATTTTTGTTTCTTAACCCTAATTTCTTTCTAACCTTTTATTTTTATTATTAATTTTTGATTATTATTTATTGTTCTTATTATATTTATCATTATTGTTTCTATTATTATGTAATTGCGAAAGCCATGTAATAGTCGTAGATTTATTTTTTGTCTTTATTTTATTTTGTAAATATTTTTTATTGCCATGGTTAGTAATTATAGGGTGTGCATAACATGTTTATGATTAAAATTGACTTAGAATAACTAATTTAAAAAGATAAATATTTGAATATGAACACTCACACACGTAAGTCGATCTTTGATCGCCATCTTGCACTTTCTAGGGTTACCTCTCATGTTGCCTATTTCAAAAGGTCAAGTAAGGTGTCTTAAGCAAAGTCCCTTCACCAATATCATCAAGTCCCTTCAAGTTTATAAGATCAAGTCCCTTCGAGGTTGCCTACTATAAATGATCTTGTCCCTTCGAATAAAAGATGATAAGTCCCTACGTATTGCTAAAGACACCTTACAGTTGCCTAAATTCAGATTGTCCCTATACATGTCCCTTCTCACATCCAAGGTAATGACTACCTATTCCTTAATAATAGGGATAGTCTTACCATTGAAAGAACATAAGAACAGTAAAGACTTAATATAGGGTAGGTTCCTCTTAATTACTTGCTCACACATTTCAAAATACATTTTACACTTCACATTTCAAACAAATTTTCAAAACAAAGTCTTTATACATCCATACGAGGATCATTATAAAGTACTTAGAAAATTCTTAATCACACACTACACCTTTCTCAAAACAATTTAAAGTGAGCTAAGTAACTAAGAGCCCATGGATAACCATGGATATAAAGGGTGCTAACACATTCCCTTTATATAACCTACCCCCCGAACTCAAAATCTTTTTAAGGTCTTTCCTGTTCTTTTATGTCCTTTCCTTTTGGATAAAATAAAAGTCGGTGGCGACTCTTGCTATCCGCAACATTTAACTAAAAGTCAGTTCTCCCACCGTGTTACAGAACTGGCGACTCTGCTGGGGAGTTACTAAGTAAAAGAGGGGTACCCTTAGGAATTAGATCACTTTAAATTGTTTGTTGTGTTTGCTTTATATTACTTGTTGGGATTTATATGTGAAAGATCCTAACCCGGATCTAGTGTACCTTAGGTAAATGGAAATAGACCAAGGAAACTGTACGGCGTATACCGATATGGTTGATCTGGTGGCCATAGTTAGTGTGACTTCTTGGTTGGTGCTTATGTTCCTTAAGCAAGTTGAGGATAATATGAGGCTGCCATATGTTGTCAATACACTAACTAACTTTTAGAACCATAGTTATCCCATCTTGGACTTTAGAAAGTAGTGAGATAGCCGGCTTTGGTGAAGACTGAAGTTGGTTGATACTCGATGCTACACTCATTGAGATCCTAAACTTGGAGGGTTTTGGTTGGCAAGTACGTTGCCTACTGAACAACCACCCTTGTGAAGGATCAGTGATATTGAGATCCCTTAGAACCTGATTACTTTTGTAGGACAGGATGAACCAACTAATCTTCAGGGGAGGGTACTTACCTTTAAACCTCATGCAAGCCTTCAAACCTAGGGCTATTGTGTGACTTGTTTGTGTGTGCCACATGTTTGTGATTGAGCATAACATCATGACATCATGCATCATAAGCATAGCATTTTCACTAACCATTTCAAGGACCAAAGGATTTATCTTTGTTCTTTGTTGCAGGTCATGGCTTCTGCTCGTAGGAATACTATCCGGATCAACTTTGTAGGGATACCTCCTAAGCTTAAGGAATTAGTCTCTCAAGTTTCTGAAAACTCACAATTCATCAAGAAGCATGGTCACCTACTGGATCTAGTCACTTCAGGGTTCAATGAAGACATGATGAGTGTTCTGTTTCAGTTCTTTTATCCTAAACATCACTGCTTCACATTCCCCGATTATCAGCTGGTTCCTACAATGGAAGAGTTCTCTAAGCTACTAGGTATACCTATCCTTGATCAGAGACCCTTCACAGGCCTAGAAAAAGGAGCTTAAACCTGAAGTCATTGCTGCAACCTTACATTTGAAGAAATCAGACATTGTTCTAGAAACAAGAAGTGGAGTTAAGGGTATTCTTGCTAAGGTATTGATGGAGAAAGCTCAAGTGTTCCTGAAGGCTATGATTTATGATGCTTTTGAGGAGATCTTAGCCCTATTAATCTATGGCTTAGTGTTTTTCCCCAACCCAGACTAGTTCATAGACGTGCACGCCATCAACATATTTCTGACTCATAATCCAGTACCTACATTACTTGGAGACATCTTACACTCTCTTCATACCCGTACTACAAAGGCACGAGGAAATCTGATGTGCTGCATGACTTTATTGTCTAGGTGGTTTATTTCTCACCTTCCTCGATCAGTGATGAAGAATGAACAAGGGTTAAGGTGGTCCAAGAGGATTATGTCACTTTCTCATTCAGATATTCATTGGTGTTCTAGATCTATGGAGAATGTTACTATCATTGACCGTTGTGGGGAGTTCCCTAATGTGCCACTCCTTGGCATAAGAGGGGGCATTACTTACAACCCTTCTTTAGCTCTACGTCAGTTTGGTTATGCTCGGAGTGATGGTCCTCATGACATGCTTATTCAGGGTATTGTGTTCGATTACGACAACGATCTGCAAGGTTACCGTCAAAGGTTCATACGAGATTGGGGCAAGGTGAACAAGGTTGACAGCAAGACTCTGGAACCAAAGTACACTATCCCTATGGAACCTTATCTCAGATGGGTGCAATCTCGTGCTCAGACTCTTATGATGCCATATCCAGCTATCCTGCCAGTTACCATGGAGCCTGTTGTTGAAGGAGATACGTCTTATATCATTCTTCATCCAGACATGCCCACTGACATGGAGGAGTTACAAAGGTCCTGGATCCAGTTGAAGGAGCAAAGGGATACTTTTGAGACTCATTTCAAAGCTAGTCAAGAAAGAATCCTGGAGTTAACTAAACAACTTCATGAGGAACGGAATCTCAACTCATACCTCAACACAAAGAGGAAACGTCAGTGGGAGACTTAAAACCCCATTTTTGTATTCATTTCATTTTTGTTGTAGGCCTAAGAGGAAAACAAGTTTATTACTAATAAAAGTTTACTTTCTGATTGTTTAAACAAATTTAAATCCTGCGGTCCTTGAAAACATTGCATATACATTTACATACCATGTCATTTCATCACAGGTTTCTTATGAACAAGAATCTTATCTTCTCGCTGTTTATTTCAGCATAAATGGCTCTTGAACAGATTGTCAAAGATCTCCAGGCTCAGAATGCACAATTCCAAGAGTTGATTCTGAACTTGTCAAAGGGACAGGATGAGTTGAAGACACTGCTGGCTAAGAAGAAGAAGAAGACTAGGAAATTAGGAGGCCTTATTAATCTGGGAAGAAGGTTCAGAGGCCCTATCAAGACAAAGGAACATATTGAGGATTCTGAGTCTGAAAATTCTGAGAAAGAGGGAGGTAGTCTCCATGATACTATAGGAGATTCTGATTCTGAAGCGAATTATTATCATGATCATGCTAGTGAGGAGAAGTACAAGATACTGGTAGATAGAATGAATGCCATGGAATTGCAAAAATCTTCTGGGCTTGATTTTGAAGATCTGAGTTTAGTTTCTGGAGTGGTTATACCTATTGGTTTCAAGGTTCCTGTTTTTGTAGTGTATGATGGTGTCTCATGTCCCAAGCTGCATTTAAGGTCATATGTCCGGAGGATTCAACCACATACTGCTGATAAGAAATTGTGGATCCATTTATTCCAAGAGAGTTTATCTGGAGCTCAATTGGAATGGTACTATCAACTGGAGAGTGTTAATATTCGTAACTGGAATGATCTTGCTGAGGCCTTCTATAGGCAATACCAATATAATGCTGATTTATCACCTACTCGCATGCAGCTCCAAAGCATGTCAATGGGTGCTAAGGAGAGTTTCAAGGAGTATGCCCAAAAATGGAGAGACCTGGCTGGCAGAGTTCAACCTCCTCTGACTGACAGGAAGTTGGTGGATATGTTTATGAGTACGCTGAATGGTCCTTTCTATAGTCACCTCATTGGAAGTTCATCATCTGGTTTCACCGAGCTAATAATGACGGGAGAACGTGTGGAGAGTGGTATAAGAAGTGGTAAGATACAAGTGGTTTCCTCTTCATCAAGCACTGCTAAGAAGCCCCCTAGTGGAAAGAAGGAGTCTAATGCTGTGTATGGTCAACATAGTCGTAACAGGAGTCACCAATCTGTGGGAGCAGTTCACATCTCCAATCCTGCCCCTGCAGCACCAGAGCCACAACAAAACAATCAACAGAAGCCTAGAAGACAGTTCACCAAGATCAACATGTCACTGGCCCAAGCCTTGCAACACATGTTGAAAGGGGAACTAATTACTTTGAGGGATCTTCCTCAGAATCCTAATACATCCTCTCCTCGGTACAATCCTAATACAAGATGTGCATATCATTCTAATAGTCCGGGACATGACACCAACAATTGTTGGGTATTGAAAAACAAGATTCAAGACATGATTGAAGCTGGGGAAATTGAATTTGACCCTTCTGGGACCCCAAATGTGATCACTGCTCCTATGCCTAATCATGAGAAGACTGTTAATGCTGTTGATAAAGTTTCTTATGTTTCCTCAGTAACAAATTTGACTACTCCTCTATCCATTATCAAGAAGAAGCTGGTGCAGGCTGGTTTCTTTCCAGGTTGCAATGAAGATTGTTTCTATTGTGCCTACAAACCTGATAGTTGCTGGAAGTTGAAGGATGGTATTCAATGCCTCATGGATAATTACACTATATTTTTTGAGAGGACTCCTTCTGTGGAAAGTATGTGCGAACATCTGACTCGAAACAGGAAGCTTGAAGATGTAGCTATGGTTGAAAGAGTACCGGTGAAGATTACCTCCAAAGGTCCCGTTAGGATCACTTCTAAAGGTCCTATCAGGATTACTACCGAAGGCCCTGTGAAGACTGTTGCTGAAGCTAGAGTGGCTCCCATGATCATTACCACTCCTGGCCCTGTTCCTTATACTTCTGATAAAGCTATACCCTGGAATTATGGATCTGATGTTTACATCCATGGTGTCAAGCAAGAACCTCTGACTGATGCACCTGTTACTAATGATAATCTTGATGTTGATAATATTGCTGGATCTAGTAAGATCACCAGAAGTGGAAGAATTTTCTCTCCTCAGGCTACCTCCAAAGGTGCAGTTACTCAAACTACTACCTCCAATTCTGGGCCAAATACTGATGCTCGGGGCAAAGGTCCTGTGGTTGAACCTGTGCAAGCTGAGGCACCGACTGCTGAAAATCTCTCTAAACAGATGGAAGAAGTGCTAAAGATCATTCGCAAGAGTGATTATGATATTGTTGACCATTTGGGGCATACTCCCTCCAAAATCTCCATGTTATCTTTGCTGTTGTGTTCTGAGGCTCATGCTAAAGCCTTAATCAAGTTCCTGAAGACTGCTCACGTACCAAATGCGATTTCTGTGGATCAATTTGAGAATTGTGTTACACATCTGACCTATGATAATGGGTTAGGCTTTTCTGATGCTGACTTGACTCCTGCCAAGAGAAACCATAACAGAGCTTTTCATATCTCCATTGAATGTAGGGGCACTACCTTGTCTCATGTGCTGGTGGACAATGGTTCTTCATTAAATGTGCTCCCCAAAGAAGTTCTGGACAAGCTCAGTCCTGAAGATGTTGTGTTAAGACCAAGTGATGTGGTGGTGAGGGCCTTTGATGGCTCAAGAAGAGTGGTACATGGAGAAGTAGATCTCCCGATCAAAGTAGGCTCTCAAGTCTTCGACTCTACTTTCTATGTAATGGATATTCGTCCTGCGTACTCCTGTTTGCTTGGGCGTCCCTGGATCCATGGGGCAGGTGCTGTGACTTCCACTTTACATCAGAAGTTGAAATATCCGGTGAAAGGAAAGATTGTCACTGTTTATGGTGAGGAAGAATACATGGTCAGTCATGTGAATACTTTTAAATATGTTGATATGGAGGGTGAATTTGTTGAGACTCCTTGCCAGACATTTGAGGTAGTTCCTTGTGTCGTTCCTACTACTGAAGCTCTCCCTGTTTTTAAAAGAGTTCCTGTGGTTACCAGAGTACCTCCTACAATGGCCTCCCTCAAAGATGCTAGAGCTGTGGTTGAAGAAGGTGGTTGTACTATTTGGGGTCAGCTTCCTGACATCCCTTATAAGTCTGACAAGTTTAGTTTGGGTTTCACTGCAGAATCCCAGAAGGCTGTTCGTCGTGCTCGCGCTGTTTGTATCACCAATCAAGGGGTCATAAGAGATCAAATCAATGTTGTGGTGACTGTAATGAAGACTACAACCTGGATGATTGGATCTTTCCTATCATGGGTGATGGGCTCAACAATTGGAAGACTGAAGACGTTATTCCTATCTCCTTTAGTCAGGAGTAAATACTATTACTGTGTGTTTATTTTAATTTTGTGATTTCGAACAATTAAACTTTCAAGCCTTGTGTCTTACCCGGGGCACAATGGTATGCTTGTTTCGGGATGTCATTTCATTTGCATATTTCATTCAATAATAATCAATGGATGTTCGTTTTCGTAAATATTGTGCTCCTTGTCTTTCTTTTATTTTTATTTTTTATTTTTGTTTTATCAGCTATGTGTTCTTACACACACCCACATCACTAAATGCAGATCCTCATCCACTCTGGATCCTGTTGATAATAGTTCTACTATTGCCAATTATAATTTCGAGAATCCGATCTATCAAGCTGAAGATGGAAAGGAGGAAGATTGTGAAGTACCTGTAGAGCTTGCTAGGTTATTACAACAAGAAGAGAAAGCTATACAGCCACATGAAGAGCCAATTGAAGTTGTGAATCTGGGAACTGAAGAAAATAGGAAAGAGGTCAAGATAGGGGTTGAACTAGAAGATGGTGTCAAGAGCAAACTAATTCAGATGTTATGTGATTATGTGGAGATCTTTTCTTGGTCTTATGAAGATATACCAGGATTGGATACAGACATTGTGGTTCACCGTTTACCGGTAAAAGAAGATTGTCGTCCAAAGAAGCAGAAGGTTCGTCCTATGCGTCCTGAAATGTCAGAAAAGATTAAAGCAGAGGTGATGAAAAAGTTTGATGCAGGGTTCTTAGCTGTGACTTCTTATCCTCAATGGGTTGCAAACGTGGTACCAGTACCTAAGAAGGATGGTAAGGTGCGCATGTGTGTGGATTACAGAGATTTGAATAAGGCCCGCCCTAAAGATGACTTTCCACTTCCTCATATTGATGTTCTGATAGACAACATTGCTCAGCACAAGATATTCTCTTTCATGGATGGTTTCTCTGGTTACAATCAAATCAAGATGGCACCTGAAGATATGGAGAAGACTACGTTTGTTACACAGTGGGGCACTTTTTGTTATAAAGTGATGCCATTTGGTTTGAAGAACGCCGGGGCAACATATCAGCGTGCTATGGTGGCTTTGTTTCACGATATGATTCATCATGAGATAGAGGTATATGTGGATGACATGATAGCCAGGTCCCGGAATGAAGAACAACACCTTGATCATCTGCATAAACTGTTTGAAAGGTTGAAGAAATACAAGCTCAGATTGAACCCAAATAAGTGTACTTTTGGAGTTAGGTCTGGTAAACTACTGGGTTTCATAGTCAGTGGAAAAGGTATTGAAGTAGATCCTGCAAAAGTGAAAGCCATACAAGAGATACCAGTTCCCCGTACTGAAAAGGAAGTTAGAGGTTTCTTGGGACGACTGAATTACATTGCAAGATTTATTTCCCAGTTAACTGCTACCTGTGAGCCAATCTTCAAGTTATTGAAGAAAGATCAGGTGATGGAATGGAATGACGAGTGCCAGACAGCCTTTGATGAAATCAAGAGATATCTTCTAGAACCTCCAATCTTGATGCCACCAGTTGATGGAAGACCCTTGATTATGTACTTAATAGTATTAGACAACTCAATAGGGTGTGTGTTGGGGCAACATGACGAGTCTGGTCGAAAAGAGCAGGCAATATACTACCTTAGCAAAAAGTTTACCGACTGTGAAACAAGATACTCACTGCTCGAGAAAACTTGTTGTGCTTTGGCATGGGCTGCTCGCCGACTAAGACAGTATATGTTGACTCATACTACCTTGTTAATTTCAAAGATGGATCCAATCAAGTACATATTCGAGAAACCTGCTCTCTCCGGACGCATAGCGAGATGGCAAATGATCTTAACAGAATATGATATACAATACATTACTCAGAAGGCCATTAAAGGAAGTGTTGTAGCTGATCATTTGGCTCATCAAGCAGTAGATGATTATCAGTCAATGAGTTTTGAATTCCCTGATGAAGACATTATGATTATTACCAAAGAACCTAGACAATATGACGGACCTGAACAAGGATCCCGATGGACTATGGTTTTTGATGGGGCTTCTAATGAGTTTGGTAATGGTGTTGGTGTTGTGATCATTTCCCCTGAAGGTTGTCATACCCCAATTACAGCAAGACTTTGTTTCTATTGTACCAATAACATGGCTGAGTATGAGGCATGTATCTTGTGCATCAAAGCTTCCATTGATATGAAGATTCAGTTCCTGGACACATATGGAGATTCAGCCTTGGTAGTGAGTCAGATTAAAGGAGATTGGGATACTAAGCATGAAAATCTTATTCCTTACAGAGAGCATGTGTTGTCTTTGATCCCATATTTTGAAGAGATTACCTTTGGACATATTCCACGAGGAGAAAATCAGTTGGCAAATGCATTAGCTACCATGGCATCTATGTTTGAGATTAGCTGGGATGATGAAGCTCCCAAGATTACTATTGATAGATTTGAGAATCCTGCATAATGTAATGAGATTGACACTGAAGAAACAGAGGGGAAACCTTGGTTCTATGAAGTGAAAAGATATCTTGAAACTCAGGAGTTCCCTGAAGGGGCATCTGTCAAAGATAAGAAGTTTTTGAGGAAGTTTTCTGCTAAGTTCTTCTTGAGTAATGGAATTTTGTACAAGCGCAATCATGATTCGACTTTGCTTCGTTGTGTGGATAATAAGGAAGCAACAGAGATTATGGAAGACATGCATGATGGGATCTTTGGCACTCATTCTAGTGGCCATACCATGGCAAAGAAGATATTGAGAGCAGGTTACTATTGGTCTACTATGGAAGCTGACTGCTATCAACATTCCAGAACATGTCACAAGTGTCAAATCTATGCTGATAAAGTGCATATACCTCCAGCTCCATTGAATGTGTTGACTGCTCCTTGGCCTTTTGCTATGTGGGGCATATATATGATTGGTGAGATCAAGCCTACTTCTTCTAATGGGCATCGTTTCATCCTGGTTGCTATTGATTACTTTACAAAGTGGGTGGAGGCAGCCTCATTTGCATCTGTTACTAAGAATGTTGTGGCTCGATTCATTAAGAATAATCTCATATGTAGGTATGGCATTCCTGAAAGTATTATCACAGACAATGGCTCTAATCTGAACAACACCATGATTACTAATCTTTGCACGCAGTTCAAGATTAAACATCACAATTCTTCTCCGTATAGTCCGAAAATGAATGGGGCAGTAGAAGCTGCTAACAAGAACATTAAGAAGATTCTACAGAAGATGACTGTTACTTACAAAGATTGGCACGAGATGTTACCATTTGCTCTTCATGGTTATCGTACTACAATACGTACTTCAACAGGGGCAACCCCATTATCCTTAGTCTATGGTATGGAAGCAGTTCTGCCCATTGAAGTTCAGATCCCCTCCTTAAGAATCATGAAGGATGCAGGCTTGGATGAAGATGAGTGGATTCAGACTCGACTTGACCAGATAAATTTGATTGATGAGAAAAGGCTGGCAGCTGTTTGTCACGGCCAGATGTACCAGAAACGGATGATCAAAGCTTTTAATAAGAAGGTTAAGCAAAAGGTATATCAGGTTGGTGACTTGGTAATCAAGCGTATCATACTACCACAGGGTGATCCTAGGGGCAAGTGGACTCCTACATACGAAGGACCATTTGTAGTCAAGAGAGTATTTTCAGGAGGTGCCATGATGCTTACTACTATGGACGGTGAAGACTTCCCACAGCCCATAAACGCAGACATAGTTAAAAAATACTACGCATAAAAAGAGACCCGCTAGGTTGACTGACCTAGGAAAAAATAAGGGCATCCCGGCGAACCAAAAGGGTTCGGGCAAAAATTCGGGATATATATATATATATATATATATATATATATATATATATATATATATATATATATATATATATAAGCGTACACCCGGCAAGTCGAAAACCTGAAAAGGCGGCTTGGGCAAAAAAGGGTATCCCGGTGGATTGAAAACCTGAAAGGGAAATCCAGGCAAAAGTTAGGGATTAAAGTGTATGACTATGTCTCGCTTGGATCACCCATGTAGCTCCAATTGTTAGTGCTACCTAACTCAAGTTCAAGAAGATAAAGGATCAATCCAATCGTTTCCGTCTCAACAGCAGAAGATGAGATACTTGAAGATAATGGCAATAGTGGAATTGAAACTCAATAGGATTATTTCTCACATAGTTGTTTTCTTTGTTTTGTAAAACTTTTACGACAAATTCCTCTTACTAGAATTTCTGTCTCCCTGTACAAACTTGCCTGTGTATAGGTCACTTTATAATATAAATAAAATTTCGTCTTTGAATCCAGATTTACTTTTACCCTGTTTACCTAAACGAAAACGTCCATTGGTTATGTTTGTATGTATGTATGCTTTTGAATATGATTGATGTTTACCAGAAATGCATAAAATGCAGTAATAGTATTTACTAAGGATGAACGAGGGTAGGAGTTCAACGAAGCTTTGCCGGTTAATCCCCACAAGACAACTACAAATCCCCAGCAGAGCAAATCTATCTTTATAGATACGTCAAGTTACATCTCCCCTTGAATTTATGTCCATCTCTTTTATCCTCAGTCGGGATACTCAGGAACTTATTCCTTCAATAGAAGTACGACGAACAAAGACGGGAAGTTATAAATACTATACTATCAAACAAGACGGGAACGAAGTCCTCATATTCCTCAGCAACGAACCGGGATTTATTTTCCCTAGCCAGCAGTTGCTGTACAGAGATACCCAGACACTTCAGGATGCATGATTCATACATACATCATTTACATCATACCATGCATGCATACATATTGCATAAACTAACCTTTTCTTTGCAGGATAGTTATATGCAGATAAAACACTATCAACAATTCACAATAGTTCAGAGACGATCTATACGAAGGTCTAGTGCTGATACTTAATTCAGAGATAATCGCTACGAAGATTTATTTCTGATGATCAATACTCAATTTGTCCTTGGAGGGGTACGTAAATGATCTACACGAAGATCTGGTGCTTGATCCAGGATATTTCCAAGGGATAATCGTCACGAAGATTTAATCCTGATATTCTTTTATCCTTGGATGGTAGGTAAATGGTCTATACGAAGATCTATTACCTAGTCCAGGATATTTCCAGAAGAGATAATCGTTACGAAGATTTGTTTCTACTGGTCTATTTAACAACTCAAAACAGTTCAGAGACGATCTATACGAAGGTCTAGTGCTGATACTTAATTCAGAGATAATCGCTACGAAGATTCATTTCTGATGATCAATACTCAAGTTGTCCTTGGAGGGGTAAAGGGTCTATACGAAGATCTATTACCTAATCCGGGATATTTCCAGAAGAGATAATCGCCACGAAGATTTATTTCTAATGGTCTATGCAACCATTTATCTATGGGATAGTACATAAATGATCGATACGAAGATTTTGTACTTAACCCAAGATATTATCAAGCAATTCAGAAAAAGATCGCCATGAAGATTTGATTCTGATACTTAAATTAAAGTATGTCCTTAGATATGGTTCAGAGCCGATCTATACGAAGATCTAAATACTGACACCTAATGAAGGATATTCTTTTTCCCCAGAGATAATGCAGAGACGATCTATATGAAGATCTAGTGCTAGCATTCAACTCAAACCATGTTGCATAAACGATTCAGAGACGGCCTATACGAAGACCTAGTACTGATATCCAGTATCAACATAAAGATATTATTACCTCCTGATATTATGGATGGCATCTATAAGTCCATCTCCAGTTCCAAGTGGCATCTTCAAGCCCACACAAGCATACACAACCAATCATCAGTGTTACCTTACGCACCGGCGAGTGCAAATTTTTGGGCTTTTGTGTTCAATCCCCTTCAACCTTCCAGGTTACGAATGGCACATATGCCAATCTGACCCCTCAGGTTTCAGAAAATTGAACAGGGGCAGCTGTTGCACCCCAAAATTTGCCCTCACCTAGACAAGACATTGTGTACTAAGGTGTCCTAAGGTTCACAAGATTCACAAGGTATCTCAAGAGGTTCACAAGGTTCACAATTAGTCAGAAAGTTTGACAATTCCCTCAGACAATGCATCCTCCTAAGCAATGCATCTTAAACTAGGGTTTTGTATTTCATCAGGCTAAATGAATTTCTAAGGCTTCAAGTGAGCTTCATAGAATCCTATATGTCTTCAAGAATCCCTATGTCAAGTTTCAAAGCTTTCCCAAAAGGTTTGCTCAGTCAGATGATCAGATATGCAAAAATCAGTCAAATTGGTTAAAAAGTCAAACTGAGGTCAACTGTGGTCAAACCAAAGTCAAACTTCATGATTTTTTGTCAACATCAAGTATATGAAGTGAAATTCATCATTTGATCAAGGATTGATCATGATTCATCAAGGAGATTTCAGATCATCAAGAATCAGGAGTTTCTAAATTAGGGGTTTCATAGGAAAAGTCAACTGAACTTTGACCAGCCATAACTTTCACATGCTTCATCAAATATTTTCCATCCAAATCTCATTTTAAAGGAAATTTAATTCTCTACAACTTTGTGTCTCACAAGCCAAGCCCAAAAATTCTTCATTTGGAAGGTATGAGCTAAGACATTATAGGACATTTTAAAAGTCAACAAAAAGTCAACATCTTCCAAAGGGCATAACTTGATAATGATAAAGGATATGGACATGAGACCAAAGAGGTTGGTTAGAGGACTCTCTAAGCTTTCCAAAATGTCCAAGAACACCTTCATATCCTTAAAATTGAGGGATTTGTGCCTTTGCAAAGTTGGGAAATTTTTGGGAGGTATATGAAGCAAATGGGGCCTTAAAACCAATTTTTGCCAAATGGGCCTACCAAATTGCCACCTGTTAGAACAATTATGGTTCTAAACCTCTAAGTGTTTTGATGATAAAAAAGATTATTATGCTAGAATAGAAGTTCTAATGAATACCTTTATTCTTGTGTAGAAGAGAAATTCAATTAAAGGAGACGTGCTTTACTAGAAGATATATTGAGCCAGTTATAGAAGATACTCTTAATGAAGAATCCATCATTAAATGACATGATAAATTGGCTGCGCATCAAATATTTATTATCTCTGATTTCCGTCTAAAAGATGATGATATTCATAATGAAGACATTAATTAAAGAATATTTTAATTAATGATTAAGACAAGTATCTTTGGTTATGGAAGGAATTTATGGTATTAACTTATATCCTAAATTAGCTCAAGATGTCTCCAACGGCTACATTTATTCAAGAGCTATATAAAGGAATCAATTTTGAAGAATTGATGCTAATACACTGCAATACAATCACGCAAAAAGACTGTATCACATTGTGCTAAAATATTGTAACTTTCACTTAGTGATCCTAGCTTGATAAGAAGCAATTTAGTTACTATTTTATTATCATTGTAATAGTGGTGTAATATCCCTTGAGTGACTAGTTCAGTCAGAAGACTCAAGAGGACATTGACTATAGGTCAGTGTGTATATTCATTTGTTGAATAGTGGATTAAGACCTCAGTAGAGGCAAAATCACCTTGGCGGGTGGACTGGACGTAGTTTGAGTTCAAACGAACCAGGATAAATAATCTTGTCATTAGAAGTTGTTTTTAATTTCTAAAGAAAATCCAATTCCAACCCCCCTTCCTTGTGTTTTGCGCACCTTCAATTGGCATCAGAGTGCTAGGTTCTGAGAAAAACACTTAACCGTGTCAGTAAAAGATCCAGAAGTTAAACACATGGCAGAAGCTGGCAATAACAACAATGACTACCAGAATGACAAGATCAATGCTAAACCTCCAGTGTTCAATGGTGACAATTTTGACTACTGGAAGGATGTTCTGGAAAGTTTCTTTCTAGCTCTAGATGGAGATCTCTGGGACATGGTGACAGATGGATACATTCATCCTGTTGGAGCAGATGGTCAGAAGATTGAAAGAAAAAATATGACAGCTCAGCAGAAGAAGGAATTCAGAAATCATCACAAAGCTAGAACCATACTTCTAAGTGCTATCTTATATATAGAATATGAGAAGATCACAAACAGGGACTCAGCTAAACACATGTTTGATTCTCTGAGGATGACACATGAAGGCAACACTCAAGTCAAGGAGACTAAAGCTCTAGCCCTCATCCAGAAGTATGAAGCTTTCAAGATGGAAGAAGATGAGACAATTGAAAAAATGTTCTCAAGGTTCCAAATCCTGGTAGCTGGACTAAAAGTTCTGGATAAAGGCTACTCAACAGCAGATCATGTGAAGAAAATCATCAGAAGTTTACCAAAAGCTTGGAGGCCCATGGTCACTGCTCTAAAGCTATCTAAAAATCTGAATGAAATTTCCTTAGAAGAACTGATCAGCTCCTTGAGAAGTCATGAGATTGAACTAGAAGAAGATGAACCCCAGAAGAAAGGTAAGTCTGTAGCTATTAAATCTAACAAATCTGTTTCTAAAGCTTTACAGGCAGAAGAAGAAGAAAGTTCTGGATGCTCATCAGAAGAAGATGAATTATCTCTCCTATCCAGAAGAGTTCAACAACTCTGGAAGCATCGTCAGAAGAAGTTCAGAAATACCAGAAGAACAAACAATTATTATGAATCAACATCTGGTCACAAGAAACCCAGAAGCAAAGAAGTTGTGTGCTATGAATGCAAAGAACCAGGACACTACAAAAGTGAATGTCCAAAACTTCAGAAAGAGAAACCCAGAAACAAATTCAGCAGAGAAAAGAAAAAGAGTCTCATGGCAACATGGGATGATTCTGAATCATCTGAAGCAGAGTCAGATTCTGAATCATCTGAAGCAGAGTCAGATTCTGAAGATGAACAAGCTAATATTGCATTAATGGCAAACATACCAGAAGATGATCACTCATCAGAATCAGAATCAGAATCAGATTCAGAAGAGGTATTTTCTAAACTTTCCAGATCTCAATTAGAAGCTAGCCTCTCAGAAATTCTTGAAAAATATCAGAAGCTTCAATTCAAATACAAAGACATGAAACAAAGTCTGGTATCTGAATTAGAAGAAGTTAGAAAACTAAAAACAGAAAACTCTGAGCTAAAAGAAAATATTTTTGAATGTAAAAACTCTTTTGAAAAACTTAAAGCTCAGAAAGAATCTGAATTAGAAGATCTAATCAATTCTGATAATATCATAAAACAATATGATTATGGTTTTCAAAAATTCCTTGCTAAAAGCATAGATAGAAGCAAAATTGCATCTATGATCTATGGAGTTAGCAGAAATGATAGAAGAGGGATAGGCTATGTGAATACTAAAGAAACTCTGAAGTATAAAAAGATTGATGACATTGTCATAAAAACTAATACTCCTCTAAGTTCTCATTTTACCTATGGTCATAATCATGATCTAATATACACTAGTGAGTCATCTTGTTCCACAAGTTCTGATTTGAAACCTAAAATGAATCAGAAGTTTGTAAAAACTAACAAAAAAGGACCCAGAAGAATATGGGTACCCAAAGATAAAATTGTGTATGTTGCAGATGTCTTTAACAACAAAACTGAAACACCAATCATGGTACCTGGACTCTGGATGCTCACGACACATGACGGGAAGAAAGCATATGTTCCAAAGTCTTGAATTAAAAGATGGAGGCCACGTAGGTTTTGGAGGCAATCAAAAAGGAAAAATAATTGGCTCTGGAACTATTGGTAATGGAAATCTTCCCTTTATCTCTAATGTTCTGTTAGTAGAAGGATTAATGCATAATCTATTATCCATAAGTCAATTAAGTGATAATGGTTATGACATAATCTTTAATCAAAAGTTCTGTAAAGCTGTTAGTCAGAAAGATGGAACAATCCTCTTTAGTGGAAAGAGAAAGAACAACATTTATAAAATAAAACTTTCAGAATTAAAAATTCAGAATGTAAAATGCCTAATGTCTGTAGAAACTGAGCAATGGGTCTGGCACAGAAGATTGGGACATGTTAATATGAGAAGATTATCTCAACTTAAAAAACTCAATCTAGTCAGAGGACTTCCAAATTTGAAGTTCAACTCAGAAGCTCTGTGTGAAGCATGTCAGAAAGGCAAATTTTCAAAACCTGGTTTTAAAGCTAAAAATGTTGTATCTTCCTCTAGACCATTAGAACTTCTGCACATTGACTTGTTTGGACCAGTGAAAACTGCTTCTGTCAGTGGCAAGAAGTATGGATTGGTGATCGTAGATGACTTCAGCAGATGGACATGGGTAAAGTTTCTTAGACAAAAGGATGAGTCAATTGCTGTATTTTCTAACTTCTGCAAACAAGTTCAAAATGAAAAGGAATTTAAAATCATTAAAGTCAGAAGTGATCATGGTGGAGAATTTGAAAATAAACAATTAGAATCATTTTTTAATGAAAATGGCATCTCTCATGATTTTTCTTGTCCTAGAACTCCTCAACAAAATGGGGTTGTAGAACGTAAGAATAGAACATTGCAAGAGATGGCCAGAACCATGATCAATGAGACTAATATGGCTAAACATTTTTGGGCAGAAGCAGTAAATACAGCATGCTATATTCAGAATAGAATCTCTATAAGACCTATTCTTTAAAAGACTCCTTATGAATTGTGGAAGAACAAAAAGCCCAACATTTCATATTTTCATCCTTTTGGATGCATATGTTTTATTTTAAATACTAATGATACTCTGAATAAATTTGACTCTAAGGCACAAAAGTGTTATATGTTAGGATACTCTGAACGTTCTAAGGGATACAGAGTATACAATACAGAAACACGTATTGTGATAGAATCTATTTATGTCAGATTTGATGATAAGCTTGGTTCTGAAAAACCAAAGCAGAATGAATTAATTGCAGATATAGAAGTTGATATTTCTACAAATAGAACATCTGAAGATCAATCACCTAAAGAACAAAACAAGACAATTACTCCAACAACCTCTGAAGAACCCACTCAGAAGAAACTATCCAGAAGCAAAGTGAATCATCCAGAAGATAAAATCCTAGGAAAGAAGGATGAACCAATCAGAACAAGATCATCATTCAGAAACTCTGAAGAATCTCTAATGGGACTTGTTTCTCTGATTGAACCAACTTCTGTAGAAGAAGCTCTCTCAGAAAATGATTGGATTCTGGCTATGCAAGAAGAACTTAATCAATTCACCAGAAATGATGTTTGGGATCTAGTTTCTAGGCCCAGAGGATTCAACATCATTAGCACCAAGTGGGTATTCAGAAACAAGCTAAATGAACAAGGAGAAGTTGTCAGAAACAAAGCAAGACTGGTTGCACAAGGTTATAGTCAACAAGAAGGGATTGACTATACAGAAACCTATGCACCAGTTGCCAGGTTAGAATCAATTAGACTTCTAATCTCATTTGCTGTAAACCATGATATCATTCTATATCAAATGGATGTCAAAAGTGCATTTTTAAATGGTTATATTGATGAAGAAGTGTATGTACACCAACCCCCTGGCTTTGAAAATATAAAATTTCCAGAACATGTTTTCAAACTGAAAAAATCTTTATATGGTCTAAACAAGCTCCTAGAGCTTGGTATGAAAGACTAAGTACTTTTCTTCTGGAAAATAATTTCATCAGAGGGAAAGTGGACACAACTCTTTTCATTAAAAATATTAAAAATGATCTTCTGATATGCCAAATCTATGTAGATGATATAATTTTTGGTTCTACTAAAAGTGCCTTGGGAAAGGAATTTGCTAAGTCTATGCAGGCAGAATTTGAAATGAGCATGATGGGAGAATTAAAGTTCTTCCTGGGAATTCAAATAAATCAAACATCAGAAGGAACATATATCCATCAAAGCAAATATGTCAAAGAACTTCTGAAGAAATTTTATTTATCAGAAAGCATAATATCTAAAACTCCTATACATCCTACATGTATTCTGGAGAAAGAAGAGGTAAGTAAGAAAGTAGATCAGAAGCTCTACAGAGGTATGATTGGCTCTCTCCTCTATCTAACTACTTCTAGACCAGATATTCTATACAGTGTATGTTTATGTGCTAGATTCTAATCAGATCCTAGAGAAACTCACTTAAAAGCAGTTAAGAGAATCTTTAGATATCTGAAAGGTACTACTAATCTTGGTCTGTATTACAGAAGATCAGAAGAGTATAAACTTGTAGGATACTATGATGCTGATTTTGCTGGAGACAGAACAGAAAGAAAAAGTACTTCTGGAAGTTGTCAATTTCTGGGAGATAATCTAATTTCTTGGTCCAGCAAAAGACAGTCAACCATAGCATTATCAACTGCAGAAGCTGAATACATTGCAGCAGCTGGATGCAGTACTCAGATGCTCTGGATGAAAAATCAGCTTGAGGATTTCAATATTTATGAGAGTAATATTCCTATCCACTGTGATAATACCTCTGCTATTTGTCTATCTAAAAATCCAATTTTACATTCTAGAGCTAAACACATAGAAGTTAAACATAATTTCATTAGGGACTATACTCAGAAGGGAATTTTAATGTTAAAATTCATAGATACAAATCACCAATGGGCTGATATTTTTACAAAACCCCTACCTGAAGATAGATTTAATTTCATACTAACTAACCTTAGCATGAAATTATGTCCAGAATGAAAATGCTTTAATTATATGTATTTAACTCCTAGAAGTTCTGAAATTAATCCTCTATATTATCATCTCAGAAGATACTATGTTCTAACTGTTTCATTCTGAGAACTTTTGTTCAAAGGAATAACATGCAGATCTTTAAATCAACAAATGTCAACAAGGCTCTAAGGAATCCCATCAGAATTAAAACAAGTGTCCAAATTCTGAAGAGTGACAGAACATGCATTGGACGACTGTCCTCTACAGAATGACATCTGTTAATCTTCTGGGAAACTGATACGGCTAGCTTGACACCAAAAAGGCAAAAATCTCTTGGGTAACTGTTCCAGAATCTTTTACGCCTTACCCTATGTCAGCCGCATTTATTGCATATAATCATTATGTTTTTAAACTTAATTTTTCCCACTAATTTCTCGTTTTATTAAATGCATTATTTTTACCTATATAAGTAACTTTTCATTTTCACTTTCACTTTTTACCCTAATTGCATTTTTACTGAAAATCTTTTCACTCTCTCTTTTGCGTCCTCTCTGAAAATTTCATAAAACCCTAAACCTTCAAAAACCCTCATCTTAGTAACAATGGCTTCCTCTTCTCAACAACGAAAAGACTTCTCTGATGTATTCTACGTTGAACCTATGAAGACTCTCACTACTCCTGCTGATAAACTGGAAGTTCTTTGTGAACTCTTTGTGGATTTCAACAGTCTGAAGGATAATGGTTTTGATCTCTTTCCGGACGTTCAAGCTCAGGGCTGGGAGAAGTACTTTGATCGTCTAATGGGACCAGTCTTCCCAAAACTGGTAAAGGAATTCTAGGCTTACGCAACAGCATCCAACACTCATGTTACGTCGTACGTGCTGGGAAAAAGGATAATTATTTCTAAAGATCACATTGCCAAACTCATAGAAGCTGATGGTAATGGTATTAAGTGTAGTGACATGGACAGAATGTCTGATACAAAGGTGATAGCCAAGGAGATCTTCACTTCTGTCCAACCCTCAAATAAGATAAAGGATCTGAAGACCCCTCTCAGAATTTGGGCCAAGATCATTCTTGGGACAATCTGTCATAGGAAGGCTACAAACTCTCCAAACTATATCAATATGGATCAGCAGTTTCTACTGTACTTCATTGCCAAACAGAAGAAGATCAACCTTGCACACACTCTATTTCAACATCTGAAAACTAGTGTGAAGGAAACTAGAGATGGGGAGAAAACTAAGAGGGATTGGATTCCTCTAGGACGTGTCACTTCTGACATTCTCTGTCAAAATAAGTTGGTAGACTTTCTGGCAGAATTAAAGCATACTCAATTTCTTGAAACAGATGTTGGTAAACCTCTGAATGCGAAGAATTTGAAAAAGATGAAATTTATTACTTCTATTCAGCAAGAACCTGTCCTTCACTCTAGAGAAGTTATCACCACCAGGAAGATTCCCCTAGAGAACTTCCCCCTCTTCTCTTCTGACACACCTCCAGAGGTTGTGGTCAATTACTTGGATATTTGCAAGCAACATGGTGTGGACCCTATGTTCAAGCCAACTGAACTCACTTAGAAAACTCCAGATGCTGCCTCTGCAAGAACCAAGAAGAGAAAGGCTGGTGAAGGATCATCTCAGAAGACTCCAAAATCAACCAGAAGATCAGGTAAAACTTCTGCCTCTAACTCTAAATTCATTTCTGTAGTAGAAGCAATTACTGTAGAAGTGTCTGAAAAACCTTCTGACCCAATACCTTCTGTTGATATTCCTTCTGCACCTATCCCTTCTTCTGAACCACCTCAATCCTCTAATCCTACTCCAACTGAAATACCTGCATCTGCTGCTGTCTCATCCATCCTATCATCACTTTATCCACCAAAAGTTGAACACAATCAACCACAAACAATTTCTGATTTTGATATTCTAATTGATACAACACCACCGTCTGACATTGACCGCTCTCCAATAACTGAAACACAAAATGCCCTGCAACATGTCCTCTCTGATATTGACAATTTTCAAACCCCAGAATCTGTCCAAATTCCATCCTCTGAAAATGTTTCCAGTCTTTCCCCCATAAGAGAAAGTTCTCTGTCTTCATATGAGTCTACACCTCCTAACTCACCAACTTATATAAACATCCCTGACACTCCACCAGAAGAAGCTGAACATGATAATCCACTTAGAACCTCTGTTAATTTTGAAGCCTTACAAAAATTGTCCTCTGTCTCTAACAAAACAGCCATACCTGTACCTAAACCAAAGCCCTCTAGAACAGACATTTCTGCTTTATTACTTGCTTTTGAAACAGTCTTGAAATTGAAGTTAGAGGATCTGAAGTCTGCGTGCTCAGAGCTTACAGATCCAGCTGCTTCTGACTTTCTGTGGGCTACCTTCAGAAAGTGGTTTAATGCTGAGACAAAGAGACTCAAGGACATCTGCTATGATATTGCTCACCAGAACTTCTGTGAGTATCTTCAAGTAGTTGTTTCTAACATTGAACAGTATAAACCTCTTCTGCTGGACAATAAGCCTTGGACAGAGTCAGAAACTCTAGAAGAACACTCTGAACTTAAAATGGTTCTGGTACCTTCTGAAGAAGATCATGTTGATGAACCTGCTCAATCACCAGCAAATATAGAAGTTCCTGAGAATCAAGCTGCCCCAGAAGTTGAAGACCCTCTGACAACAAATATTGTTCTGCAAACCTTGGAAGAGCTGAAGAATGAAAATGAGATGGTGAAGCAACGCCTAGATAAGCAAGATGAAACCACTACTGAGTTAAAGACAATGCTTGGAAAGCAAGTGGAATCATCATCTAAAATCAAGTCTTTGCTGGAGGCCTTAGTTACTAAGATGCACTCCTGATTTTATGCTTATCTTCTGCTTTAACTTTTTCTGTTTTATCTTCTGCTTCTTCATGACTTTTTAAATTTTTACTGGTTTGGTTATTACAAGTTTTTATTATATTTAATGGTAACGTATTTTGCTTCTATACACTTGCATCTTTTTCTGCATCTACTCCTTTTGATTATGACAAAAAGGGGGAGAAACGTAGAAGATCCTGATCCATAGCAGTTTACCACGATTTGCCTCTTACATATAAAAATTCTAATAAAAATGTTTGAGTTGTGATTCTAAAATAGAAACAGGTTAAGTAATCAACTCAGGGGGAGCTAAGGCTAATGAAACATCTGAAGAGATCTTTATAAGAAATATTTGATTTTATTCAATCAAAGGGAGTTCCTCTAATCTTATTAAACTCTATTCTCATTATCTAAATAAATGTTTTGTCATCATCAAAAATGGGGAGATTGTTAGAAAAATTATGGTTCTAAACCTCTAAGTGTTTTGATGATAACAAAGATTATTATGCTAAAATAGAAGTTCTAATGAATACCTTTATTCTTGTGTAGAAGAGAAATTCAATTAAAGGAGACGTGCTTTACTAGAAGATATATTGAGCCAGTTATAGAAGATACTCTTAATGAAGAATCCATCATTTAATGACATGATAAATTAGCTGCACATCAAATATTTATTATCTCTGATTTCCGTCTAGAAGATGATGATATTCATAATGAAGACATTAATTAAAGAATATTTTAATTAATGATTAAGACAAGTATCTCTGGTTATGGAAGGAATTTATGGTATTAACTTATATCCTAAATTAGCTCAAGATGTCTCCAACGGCTACATTTATTCAAGAGCTATATAAAGGAATCAATTTTGAAGAATTAATGCTAATACACTGTAATACAATCACGCAAAAAGACTGTATCACATTGTGCTAAAATATTGTAACTTTCACTTAGTGATCCTAGCTTGATAAGAAGCAATTTAGTTACTATTTTATTATCATTGTAATAGTGGTGTAATATCCCTTGAGTGACTAGTTCAGTCAGAAGACTCAAGAGGACATTGACTATAGGTCAGTGTGTGTATTCATTTGTTGAATAGTGGATTAAGACCTCAGTAGAGGCAAAATCACCTTGGCGGGTGGACTGGACGTAGTTTGAGTTCAAACGAACCAGGATAAATAATCTTGTCATTAGAAGTTGTTTTTAATTGCTAAAGAAAACCCAATTCCAACCCCCCTTCCTTGTGTTTTGCGCACCTTCACCACCCAATCTTCATAATATCATCAAGCACGACCCAATCCAAGCATTTTCTGATTTTTTATTTTTTATTAAGTATTTATTTGAATTTTATTCATTAAAATACAAATTAAATCAAAATAAAATATATAAATCAAATATTTGGATGAGATTGTGATTCTAGAAAGTCATAAACACCATTTAGAGATGATTGATTTGATCCAATTTCGTGCTAGCTTGATTTGGAAAGGTTAGATAAGATATTTTTCAATATTTGAAAAGAGGAAACTTCATGATCAAGCAATCAAGACAAAGCCCACAAATCCACAAAGTTATGACCTAATTACATTGACTACATATAGGTAAAGACATTGCAAGCATAAGGGGACGAAAATTCTGCCTCCAAGCATAAGAACAAAGTCACAAAATTTCAAGAAAAAGTGATTATCGAATTTTCATTTAGAGGTCATCTCAAAGCAAGATGAAGGTCATCCCAACTAGTTTTTGCTTTAATTCCATTTATTCTATAGGCTTACAACATAAGGATTGCCTTTCCATTAGATATCAAACGCGCGCAGTAGCTCAGCTGGTTTTGGGAAGCGTCTGTCCAGGTAAAGGACCTGGGTTCAAATCCCAGGTCCTATCTTTTTGATATTTTCTCCTATTTTCATTTATTTTGCTATTATTCTTGTTTTTTATTTAAATTAATAAATTTAAAATAGTTTCTAAGATAATAACTAATCATATTTTTAATAAAACTTTATTTTTTTAAAACTCATACTTATTTTCTTAAAATGTATATTATTAGTATTTAATTTTTATAATTTTTTTATATGTAATAATTAAGTATTTTTATAAATAAGTTAATAAGGTATTTTTGTTATATTTAAAAACCCTGATTTTCTTAATTAACTAACCCTAATTTTTTCTTAATCCTGATTTTTGTTGCTTAACCCTAATTTCTTTCTAACCTTTTATTTTTATTATTAATTTTTGATTATTATTTATTGTTCTTATTATATTTATCATTATTGTTTCTATTATCATGTAATTGCGAAAGCCATGTAATAGTCGTAGATTTATTTTTTGTCTTTATTTTATTTTGTAAATATTTTTTATTGCCATGGTTAGTAATTCTAGGGTGTGCATAACATGTTTATGATTAAAATTGACTTAGAATAACTAATTTAAAAAGATAAATATTTGAATATGAACACTCACACACGTAAGTCGATCTTTGATCGCCATCTTGCACTTTCTAGGGTTACCTCTCATGTTGCCTATTTCAAAAGGTCAAGTAAGGTGTCTTAAGCAAAGTCCCTTCACCAATATCATCAAGTCCCTTCAAGTTTATAAGATCAAGTCCCTTCGAGGTTGCCTACGATAAATGATCTTGTCCCTTCGAATAAAAGATGATAAGTCCCTACGTATTGCTAAAGACACCTTACAGTTGCCTAAATTCAGATTGTCCCTATACATGTCCCTTCTCACATCCAAGATAATGACTACCTATTCCTTAATAATAGGGATAGTCTTACCATTGAAAGAACATAAGAACGGTAAAGACTTAATATAGGGTAGGTTCCTCTTAATTACTTGCTCACACATTTCAAAATACATTTTACACTTCACATTTCAAACAAATTTTCAAAACAAAGTCTTTATATACATCCATACGAGGATTATTATAAAGTACTTAGAAAATTCTTAATCACGCACTACACTTTCTCAAAACAATTTAAAGTGAGCTAAGTAACTAAGAGCCCATGGATAACCATGGATATAAAGGGTGCTAACACCTTCCCTTTATATAACCTACCCCCCGAACTCAAATTTTTTTTAAGGTCTTTCCTGTTCTTTTATGTCCTTTCCTTTTGGATAAAATAAAAGTTGGGGGTGACTTTTGCTATCCGCAACATTTAACTAAAAGTCAGTTCTCCCACCGTGTTACACATGGTCGAATCATCTCAACAGTTAGAAAATATTTCAACTCAAAATGTCTCTAAGTACAGAACCTGTAAGTGGGTTCCTTCGACTCTCATACTTTTAGTGAGCAAGGTCGAAAACCTCATTTCAGCTTATAACAAAAAACACTATTAATCCAAATGACCTAATTTATTGCTATTGTTGAAATTTAGGGATAAAAAATTGCCCCCCAAAAATGTTCTTTTCGACCATCTTGATGAAAAGATCATTTTTTTTATATTCATCATTTTCGACGCCATCTTTGGTCATACAAAAGTATGGTTGGAACCACCCAACCCGCATTCTGAAAACTGGTGATTCTTCACCCACGTGCATGGCGTCATGTCATAATGGCAAAAATCCCAAGAGTCCCATCAGCTGTATCTGCTGCTTCCTGATCATGGGTTTTTCCTTGAAACAATGCGCCAAACGTCTTTTGTATTAACTGCTACCTCAATGCATCAGATCCCAAGTGCCACGTGTCCCGCCACTTCACATCTGCATTTAGTGGCTGAACTTCACAACTTCACATTTCCTACGCCTATAAATGCATCCCTCGACACAACAAAGAAACCTTTCCAAACTCTTGAAAACTTTGTTTCTTTCTTGCTAAAGTCTCCCTACTTTCTTCTAAGAACCCTAAAAACTCCATTTTCATCTCCATCAATGGCGTCTTCCAAGGATAAAACTTCCCATAAGAAAGGTCAAAAAACAAAGGCTTTCACCTTCGAGAAAACTCTACATCCCTTCAAAAACATCATCGAACCAAAGACCATTAAAAACCCTCAGTTCGCACCAGAACCCAAAGATGCTGAAACAAGGAGTATGTACAAATCTTAGGTAATGATCCCCTTTACTCTCAATGACTGCTCTTATGCTTTATTTGGTCCTTTCGCTACAGTTAAGAACACAAATGAGAAGTTGAAAGAGTTCTTTCCTTGCTACCGTAAAACCCAACTTTTAGGGCACAAACATCTCCCTAAAGCTGATGACTCTTCATCTAACCCACCTCCTCTCAATCAATTGGACTTGAAGTACCTTCATAATGGTACTAGGTTGGTTAGGGCTGTAAGCCAGTTCAATGATTTTGATCTTTGGTTGGATAGATTGGAAAAAAATAAGGCTGGTCACTGGAAAGCTATAGGGATCTATGATCTATTGATGTTTCCGAAGACACATATCCCATACTGCTTGAACCTTCTGGCTGCTTCCCTGTACTTCTGGGACTGCACCCATTATACTTTTAATCTTCCTTGTGGGATAGTTACCCCCACTCTCTTCTACATAGTCGCTATCACATGGCTTCGACCTGATGGTCCAGCATATGACCCTTCCTTTGATGCTGAAGACACTATTGGCTTCAATAAGTCAAAACTAACATATACCCACTTCATCAACCATCACTTTAAACCCAATGATGAGAGAGTTTCAAACAAGGAACACATTTCCTTCCTCACACTCTGGTTATCCAGATATGTCTTCTGCACAAAGTCCTTATAGGTGGCAAAGAAATATCCGCCCTTGGCAAACCAGCTCCACAACAACAGGGGGATTTGCTTGAGTGAGCTTATCTTGGCAAACCTCTATGAGTCTCTCAGTAAAGGGGTAACTCGACTGAGGAACCCAACAACCACTTCTGGTACCATGAGACTAACTGGCCCTCTCTGGCTTCTTCAACTCTTGCTAAATGCCACTTTCGAACCTGTGCTTCTTAGAAAGGGGAAAGTTGATGAAGACTCAAAATAGATTAAGCATAGGAGCACTGAAGGTGTTCGACTGGAGAAGCTTACTCCCAGTGATGAAGGCGAAACTCTGAAAGGGGCCTTCTCTAGCTTTATAATGATATTCGCACATCAATATGATTTGTACCATTCATGGCTCCTTTTGCTTAAAGGAAGTGTGGCCCCAGATGGTTTACTAGGGCTTTCCCAAATACCCCTTCAAAGAATCTCCACATGGACTCTGTTTTGGTTTGGGAAGCCTTTTTAATTCCCAAATATATTATCTACAGGATGAATGGTGGGAGATCAGACACAACTCTTATTGCTTATCAACCAAACTTGTTTTCTAGGCAGTTGTAATACCCCAAATTTGCCCTCTTCTTTTTAGCATCATCTTCATGTCATAAACATCATAAGCATGGCATATCATTAGCATCTTTGCATAGAAAAATGAAGCATAACATTCTCATGTCCTAGCATTGGGCATATGATCAATCATTGGTGCATTTGAAGTCTTACAAGTCAAATCAAGAAGTCAAGTGACATTGTCCAAGTTGTATGAAGTGTCTATAGGCCCTATACAAGCTCAAGATCCTCTACAAGATCCCAAAAGGTTGGGAGGTTATCAGATGATCCAAGGAGGGGCAAGCTCCTACCCAAATGATCCTCAAATTAGGGTTTCATGTTCAAGCAGGGATTCTTTGTGACTTTGGCCATTTCATGTGGGCAAAGTCCTTCATATGATATGAGAATGCTATGGATGAAATTTGGTGAAAAAATCATTGAGGAAGACAATTATTTCATCAGTTGCTTGCATAAGAAGAAATTGGTCAAACTGATTATTTGAAAAGTCAACTGTGGCAATTCAAGGGTTCCAATCCCATTTTTCAAGCCAAGGGATGTTCTTAAGGTCATAGAAGAGGTTTGATAAAGTCAAAGATCAAGAATTTAGGGTTTTGGCAAGAGTTTCTATTTTTGGCATATGGCATGTAAGTAAACTTTCCAAATTTAGCAAGTTTTGCCTTAATCTTCAAGTGATTCTTACATGGCCAAGATGACTCCAAATGAATTTCCCTTGAACATGAAAGTTGTAGAGTATGATCTCCCATTTCTAGAAAGTACAAGAACATGTTTGTAGCCCTCATGGTTTGAAAGTTGTGCTCATTTGAAGTTCACTTTATTTTAGGGTTTTACATGAAATGTCACTTGCTACCAATTTGCAAAACCTCATGTAATTCATTTCTAAGTTGATCAATAAGCAAACTTAGGTCACTATATCATAATAAATGGCATGAAAGTAATTTGGCCCAAAGAATGTCACAAAACCCGTGCATGAATAATGAGATAATCACAAAGTGCAAAAAATGCAAGAGCACTCAAAGGGCATGCTACCAATGTCCAAGGGCCCAGATCACTTCACTCAAGAATCAATGGCAAGATGAAACTTCAGCATGTGTAAGCAAGGGTGAAATGCACGAGTGAATCATGCCATCACTAAATTTTTGCAAATTTGCAAAATCATCCTCAGCTCACAAGACTCACGTGCATTGCCTCCCATTCTTCTTGGAGTGAATTTTGACACAATATAAAAGCCAACTAGGGTTTCATTTCATGCAGGATCATCACCATTTCCTCCATTCCAAGTTTTTGCTCTTGCTTCATTTTCATTCGAATCTCTTCATCCATACACTCTTTCACCAAACAAACCTCAGATTCTTCATCCTTGAGCTTCATAGGTCATAGATCAACCATTGTTTTGATCTATAGACAAGATTTTGCACCAGTTCAATTCTAGATCAGATGCTTGCAAAGTGTTAGATCCAAGTTGTTTAAGAGTCCATTTCACATTTATTTTGTGATAGAAGTTACCAGAAGATCATCTGGAGCTGGTGATTGGTTTTCTTGGAGGTTTGAAGGTTCTGCAAGCTCAGGTATGCTTCACAATTCATCATTCTGGATTTGAATTTTCTTGTGTGCATTGTGCTCCTTATGTTGTCCTGAACATGTTGATATGATTAGATTTTGAAATAGTGAAGAAATGAGCAAGAACCGTGGATCTGATTTTTTAGATTCAAACTTATCTTCTTCGATTTGGCTTGTGTGTGTTAGGTTAATGGTTTTTGATGCTGGATTTGAGTTCTATGTGGTTTAAGGATCATTTTGATAGCTGGATCATGAGATTTGGTGGCCTTTTGATGTTCTGCAAGTTTTGGTTGGTCGGAGAAGGTGACCGGCGCTTCTCCGACCGGTAGGGTTTATAATTAGGGTTTTAGTTTTCCAGTTTTAATCCTGGCCCTTGGAACTAGATTAATTAGGTTAATTATGTTTTATTATTTTAATTAATAAGGTTTATTATAACTTTAAAACGTGACCTTAGGATTTCATTTAATTAGAAAGATTAATTCACAGCATTTGGATCTGAGGACTTTTAGGTCTTGTTGACTCACGCTTATGACCATTGATTGCGTTGACTTTGTTTGTGAGCCTTTAGATATGCATACTTTACTATTTTTGGTTGACTGCGCTGACCTTGGGCTTGACTTGCTCTTAACACCCCCTGTTCACCTGTCCCATTTGAATTGAACTATGAGGACCTACTGACTGCACCCCTCATCATTTGTCTTTTATTTTTATTTCATTTTATTTTCAGTTTGGTTTTTGATTTTTAAAAATAGTTAGAAGTTCACAAACATTCTGGAATAATTAATGAATGTTCCTTTTAAATTTCTTTAATTTTTGACATTTTAATTTTCCATTTATTTTTATTTTTCACGAAGAAATTAATTTTCACTTTTATTAATTGTTTTTAATTCCTCTTAAATATATACTGACTTGTAGAATTTATATCTTGATCATTAATTTGAATTTTTATTTGGTTCTTTTTTCATTTGATTTATATTAAGGTGTAGTTTGTGGATGATTTTTATTTTGATTTTCAGAATCTTTCATGAATATTTTTGATAGTTGACTTGTGTGTGAAGTTTCAAAACCCTAATTGGTGTTCTTGAGGTCCTTTGACCTAGTTGTTATTGATTATGACTTTGTTATTTTGACATGATGTTATCACTTGATTAATGAATACTTGTGCTTATTTTCATAATTTTTGCATGAGTTTGTGATTTGATTTGAAATTTCATGAGAGATTGCCTTAATTTTGCTTCTTCTTGTTGGCATGCTTAGTTCTTAGGCTAGGAGGGCACTTGTGCCAACTCCTATAGGTTGTTTAGAGGTCTTGTTATATGAGGTTTGATCCCTGGTCCTTACTTAGGGGGTGTGCTTTGAGTTTTTTCCTTGTTACTTGTCTTTAAAGTTTCTCACAAAAGTATGTATGCTCACTTCGCCTTCTTTCTTCATTTGCACTTTTTGATGCTTGTGATTGAGTTTGTGTGCTTCTTCCCCATGTTTACTCATGCTTCTTAGGCGCCTCTTAACATGATTAGGTACCTGGTTTTTCACATGATGCTTATGCCGTGATTTAATTTGTGTTTGCTTGTCCTTACACTTGTTCACATGTCCACTTCACTTCCCATTCTTATATTGTTTGTGTTTGAACTTGTATGAACCTTTCTTTGGTCTATTGAGTCTGTTTGTGCACATTCTTGTGATGAATGGTTCTGGTCTTGATGATTGTGAAGCATGTGTAGCTTGTGTGATCTTTTGTACTTCATGTTTGCTTTTGTTTCTTCCATGATAGCTTGTGCTGGTTTATTGTGATTTGTTTGATCCACTTCCCATCTTATGTTGTATACTTGATCTTGGCACTTGAGGGTTACACTTCATTTCTGGTTGTGATGTTTTAGTATGATCTTTTATTCATTTGTATCTCATTTGATTTCACTTGCTTTTGTCTTACCACTTGTTTATGCTTATAACCATTTCAGGGGCTTTGGTAAGTAAGAGGTGTGGATGAGATTCCCACATCTCCAATTCTTTTCTCTTCATCTTTCATTATGCTTTCTCACTTGTGATTAAGATGTGCCTTATGCCATCACTTGCTTAACTTCCTTTCTCCCCCTTAGAAAACAACTCATCTCCTTTAGAGGAATGCGTTGTATTCTATTTTCCTTTCTTCTCCTTTCTCTTTCTCTTTTTCTTTTCTTTTCCTTTCTCTAGGATAGTTAGTTCAATCCGAACTAACCATAGGACCACCTTTGCATGATAACTTTAGGTTTAATAGTCCCCCTTTAGTCTTTTACCTTTGCTCCTTTTGGTTTCATTCTCTTCTCATCTTCATACAAAAACCTAAAAAACATTAATAATAGTTTAGTTGACCTTCCCTTTTGTCATACTCTCAAAGAAAACTCATAAAAACACTTCTTCACTCCTAATCCACAAAAATACTTAATAACACAAACAGGTTAGTAAATTTAAATCCTAATCTTAGGAAACAAGTTTGAGGATCTTCCTCATTCTTGATGGACTTGTTACTCATTCTATCTTGGGATGTGGTAATAAGGACATGTCCTTAGAAAAGGCTTTACCTTCACTTCCTTGTGCCACACTCTAAAACTCTTCTAAAAAACACAAACAAACAATAAGTGTCTTTCCTTCGGGAATTCTCTTCTCATCACCTTCACTCTTTACGTGCGAACTTGCTCCTATTTGTCATTTTAAAAGACGGTTACGCACTCGTCGTCCGAGCCTGCAACACCTGAGCATTGACATAGGCAGTTCAATCCTTAACTCACAAGCAATCTTTTCCACCCCTAGTGAGGGGAACTACGTTGACTCTGATCCTCATGTCCAGTGAGGTACGTAAGCAGCGGGGTAGGGCCCGTTCGAGCACAATCTTTATTTTCCCTACATTGTTTCCTTTTCATTTCTTTTTCAGTTCCCTTTTCTTTTCTTTTATCCAGTTCAGTTCCTTTTCTTTGCAGCAGCTTTCATTCTTTCACCCTTTGAAACAGTTTCTTTGCAAGCGTGGATCCCGTCGGGTACGGCAGACGATTTGGGGTGCTAATACCTTCCCAGGTCGTAACCGACTCCCGAACCCAGTCTCTTTGGTTCGCAGGACCTGTGTCCTTCCTTTTCTTTTCTTCGGCTTGTGCAGCATTACCATTCCTGTTCCTTCGGGATAAAAATGCCTGGCTGGCGACTCTACCTCTTTCCGCGCCACTTTCGCGTTTGTACCAGGATGGAAATCCAGGGAGCGATAGCTGGCAACTCTGCTGGGGATCGAACCCAGAATCTCTGGTTCCCTTGAGAGTCTCTCCTAGCGCTTGCGTGTTTCTGTTTCGTTGGGTGTTGATTGCTTGTTGCTGTGTGCATATTTTACTGTTGTTTATTTACAGTTTTTATTTACAGCTTTATTTATAGTTTTCAGTATTTATTTTCACGCATCATATATTATACTGGATTGTCTGGACTGTTTTTCTGTTTGGCGGGACTTGGGTGTTACTTGTGTGTGGTGAGATGAGACTAGCCAAATACCCGACTTGAGTGCACCATAGGATTTAGCGTGGACAATCACTTTGGCCCTATATCATCTTGTCATGGAGGTATTAGTGCATTCACACCCAGATTCATGACTGTCTTGGAAATGCCTTGATATAGGGATTTTCCCTACTTCATTACACAACCTTGATAGTTATGTGCAGCTGGGGACTGATCATTGAGAACCTTTATGGAAACAACCCTCTCCAGTGGTGACAGTGGCATACCACATTCTATGGCAAACCCATTTGCACCCGAGGGTCCACTGGGAACTCGCATAGGATGGCTTGGTTCTTTTATAGGAACTCAGTTAAAAGCATCTGGTCGTATGACAATAGTACTGTATCCTACGAGCTGAATGTACTGTTGTTTCTCGATTTCAGCGCTCGAAGCAGGGGACTTATAAGGGATGCTTGTTTTTCTTGGACTCAGTTGAGACCTCCCTGAGTAGTATATAATGCCAGAATGATTCCCTGATCTGGTTATGAGCCATTTCTCGGAGATGGTGAACGTATTATTGCTATTCGGCTTTGAGAGTCTGTGATGTTTGACCCGGAGCACACAAGTGAGATTGGGAGGGGTTTACAAGTTTGCAGGGACCCTTTAACCTCATCATACCCACTGCCAGTACAGTATTATGTGTTGATCTGATATTTTGACCTGTGGAGTTCTTGATCTAGATGGTTTGGTAGTTTGATCTGAGGATATCTGTGACTCATCCAAGGGTATATGGGCTGTTATTCAGAGGACTTATAGTTTGTGATCACTTGACTATTGCAGACAGTACCTAGACAATTCCAGATTGATCATACTTGCCTTGCATTTGCATCTGCGTCATATCATAACATCCTTAACATCTTAGTGTTTTCATTTTTCAGGTTACATTTGCACACCTTGTTCTGGTATTTGTTGATCTCTCATATCCAGATGTCATCACAACTCTCAAAAAGAATAATGCACATTACACATTTCCACAACCAGAGGTGAAGAAACTACACCAGCTGAAGGGACTGATGAATGATAAGATTCTAGGAGATTTCAGGGCTAGGTTTAGGCAGATTCTCAGGTACATAGACAAGCCAATGGAAGACCAAAGAGATATCATTCACACTCTACTTCCGTTCTATGATGCTCCATTGCGCTGTTTTGTATTCCAAGATTATGTCTTAGTACCTACACTGGAAGAAATTGCTAGTTTGCTGTATATTCCCATTAGTGGAAGACAGCCTTACTACAACTTAGGGAGAGTACTCCAGGCAGAGGAGATTGCTGAAAAGTGTCACTTTCCTTTAAGCAAAGTAGAGCAGAGCTTGAGGAGTAGCAAAGGGAATGGGTTGTCTTGCAATATGCTGATTCAGGAAGCTTTGGTATATGCTCAAGATGATCAATGGACACAGTTCAGTGTACTCTTAGCTTTGATGGTCTATGGAATTAGTCTCTTCCCAACTGATCAAGGGATGGTAAGCCTGGAGGCTATTGCCATTTTCTTCAGAAGGAATCCCACACCTACATTGCTAGGTGACTTTTATTATGGGGTTCACTACAGGAATGAGAAGAAGGGAGGTCATGTGAGTTGTTGTGTGCCTCTATTTGTTGACTGGTTTGCTAGACAATTTCCTAAAGTGGGACCCTTTAAGGAGTTGAGGGGAGAATGGAAATGGTCCCGAAGATTGATGGGATTGACTGCAAGTGATATAAGCTGGGGGTATGATAGGGATGTGTTAGGAAAGGAGATGATTGTAAAGTCTAACTGGTTTCCTAATGTTCCTTTGATTGGGAGGAAGGGAATGATCAATTATAATCCAGATCTGGCAAGAAGGCAATTTTGATATCCTCTGAGAGAGTTCCCTTATGACGAGGATGTGAGAGAGTCTTTGTATCTTCCTATTAAGGGGAATATTGACATGGCCATCCAGGTATTCCAAGCTTGGGATATCAGGACTCAAAAAGGGAAAAAAGGAGTTTGGAAGAGTAAACCCCAACATGTATTAACCTTTTGCATCATGGCTAAAGAAGCATGTCAAGATTACTTTATTGCCTTTTTCTTTGGAGCTTCCTCTCTATCCAAAGGAAATAATTTCACAGATCCCTGTAGTACCAAGCACTGTTCCTTTAGAAGACTATCAAAGGCTTGAGGCTCAGCTGAAAGAGTTGAAGTTGGAGCATACAGAAATGATTAGCTTGCATCATCAATTAGCGCTCTCCAAGTTGACTATAGAAGAGAAGCTGCACAAGGTACAGGTAGAACAAGAGGCTAAGGACAAAGAGTTAGCAGAAAGCGAGGCTTACTTCCAAAGAAGAGGGTTGATGGACATCAAGAGAGAAGAACTGTTCAAGAAAAATAAGAAGGCTCTCAGGGATGCTAGGCAATCTCTTACATGGGTGTATGGTCAAAGAGAGCAAGATCAAGCATAGTACAAGAAGAAAGAAGAGATGTTCAAGCTGCAGATTGTTGCTCAAGGAGAAGAGTTAGAACAAGCTTACAAGAGGCAACAGGAGGTGTCTCAGTAGCTGCATGAGGCTCTTGAAGAGGTAGCAGATCTCAGAAGAAGAGCATATGTGAAGAGAACTCGAGTAGAGATGGAGGAAGAGCCAGAGTCTTCTTTTAGCTTGGAGTTCTAGTTTTTCTTTTGTACTTCTGACCACCTACATAATTGTTATAAGGATCTATTTTGATTACTGTATTTTGTGTTGTGTAAGACTTTAAACCCTTTAGGGATGTTGTTTGTGCCTTAGGGCCTTTATCTTATTGCATCTTTCTCTTGTCAAAATTCCTCGAGCTGTATGTTTCTTTTCATAGTTTGGTTGTGGAAATGGTGTGGAAAACAGTGAAAGAGAGGATCGTAACAGGATGATTCCAAAGGCCATCTGGATTCCTCATGAGATACCAGAACTAGGGGCAATAAAAGCTTGATGATGAAAACGTGAAGATTGCATTGCATATAACGTGTTTGTTTTTTTCCGCAGGTAGTTCATCAGTTTTCTAACGTTTATATCAATTTCAAGCACTATAGCTCCTAGGAAGGTTCAGAGACAGCCAACGGTGCACAGATACCCTACAAAGGTGAACAGAGAGAGAGAAATGGATCAGATGCAAGCAGATTTGGATGACCTAAGGACAAGAATGGACAACTTCATGACCCTCATGGCTGGGATGGGTCAAACTCAAGAGCGCCTACGTGAAATGGTAGAAAACAATCAAGCCAGGAATAATAGGACAGCAGATGGAGGTAATCGCAATGGGGCTAGCGCCCGTCACGTTGAAATCCCTGTGGTGCAACCAGGGGTCATTATTATCAATGATGGAATGAATAATATGCAAATGGATGGGCAGGACGAACAGTTCACTTTGCTGGATGAGGCAGAAGGCCAGGGGGTTGACATGAATAGGAGGTTTGAAGAAATGGCTGAGCAAATTCGCGCCATTCAATCTCAGAGTTCTCTAGGGTTTGACATCACTGATCTGGGCTTGGTGCAAGGGGTGAGAATTCCCTACAAATTCAAGGTCCCTACTTTTGATAAGTATAACGACACGGCTTGCCAAAAAACTCACCTTCAGTCTTTTGTGGGAAGGATTGTCACACATACAGATGATGAGAAGTTGTGGATGTATTACTTCCAGGATAGTCTTGTAGGAGCCTCCTTGGAATGGTACATGAAGCTGAGCAGAGTCAATATTCGAAGCTGTAAGGATTTAACTGAGGAGTTTGTGAAACAGTATCAGTACAATTTGGATATGGCTCCAAATCGTACCTAGTTGCAGACAATGTCTCAGAGTGCTAAAGAAGGGTTCAAAGAGTACGCCCAGAGATGGCGTCAGCTTTCTGCTCGGGTGTAACCTCCTTTATTGGAAAATTAAATGGCAAACATGTTCATGGGAACACTGCATGGTGTGTTTATTGAGAGGCTGGCGTCTTGTTCAGCAACAAAGTTTAATGACATCGTGATATCTGGAGAGAGGGTTGAAACTCTGCTGAAGATGGGGAAAATTCACGACACTGGAGCAGGTAGCTCAAATGGTGTTCGAAAAGCTTTTAATGGACCTCCAAGAAGAAGGGAAGGAGAAACTAATGTTGTGTACAGTCGAGGCCGGGGCCGTGGATACAGAGGACCTTACGAGCAAGTGGCAACTGTCACCATTCCATCAAGTCCTGTGCAACAAACCCAACAACAGAAACAACAACAACAACCACAACACAATAACTATCAGCAAAGACCCTATCAACAGAGACAAGCTCGTCCAGCTAACAGGGTGCTTAAAGCCATCCCAATGACGTACACAACACTACTTCAGAGATTGTTAGATTTGAACTTGGTTCAGTTGAGGACATTAGCACCACCACCACCTAGAGAGCTTCCAGTGGGGTATGATGCTAACGCAAGATGCGCCTTTCACTCAGGTGCTCCTGGGCATTCAACGGAGAAGTGCAGGGCATTGCAGCATAAGGTCCAAGACTTGATTGACTCAAAAGCCATTAACTTTGCACCACCTCCAAATGTTACATCAAACCCCATTCCAAATCATGGAGGGGCCATAATAAATGTCGTTGATGGTGGTGAGAGGTTAAACTTGATCTTGAATGTGAATAAAGTGAAGACTTTGTTGCTAGTCGTGAAAGATAGATTGCTGAAAGGGCAGGTATTCCCAGGGTGTGATTATGACTATGAGGGTTGCAGGAATTTCGTTATTGGTTGTGAGGTTTTAAGAGCTGGGTTGCAGTGTTTGATTAACGAAGGGTCCCTACAGTTTGACAAGGTTGACAATAGAAGTGATTATGTGTCTACCATAACAATTTACTTTGATCCTACTGAGGTTCCTGCTCGGAGAGAACCTATAACTATCTATGTTCCAGAAGTGAGTCATGTTACCATTACTGTTCCAGGACCAGTCCCTTATGCTAATGACAAAGCCATCCCTTGGCACTATGGCTCAGACGTGTATGTAGATGGTCAGAAGGTGGAGAGTAAAACAGTGACAATTGACCCGACTGTTGTGAATGTCGGAGGAGTTGGTGGATTTACAAGGAGTGGGCGTCTCTTTGCTCCTCAAGCTCTTAGAGGTGATCCCGAAGATGAGGCTGTTGCAAAAGCTAAGGGTAAACAAATAGCAACTGAAGAGGTGACAACTCTTGCTCCTAGTCAAGGCACTTTTGAAAAATAAGTTGAAGAGTTCATGAGAATAATTAAGAAAAGCGACTATAAGGTGGTTGAACAGCTGAATCAAACTCCGTCCAAGATATCTATTTTGTCATTGTTAATGTGTTCTCAAACTCACCGGGAGGCTCTACTAAGAGTTTTACAAATGGCATATGTACCACAGGAGATAACTGTTAACCAGTTGGAGGCCGTGGTAGCCAGTGTGAACGCCAGCCATGGGTTGGGATTCATAGATAGAGATCTCACTTCCAAAGGACGCAATCACAACAAGGCCCTACACATCACCATGGAGTGTATGGGTGTTATTCTATCACACGTCTTGGTAGATACATGCTCTTCTCTTAATGTGCTTCCTAAGAAGGCCCTAATGAAGTTGAATGTTAAGGGTATTTTCTTACGACCCAGTGATTTGATTGTAAAAGCCTTTGACGGGTCCAGAAGGTCTGTGTTCGGGGAGGTGGAGCTACCGGTAAAGATTGGGTCTCAGGTATTCAAGAGTACATTCTATGTTATGGATATTCAACCCACTTATAGCTGTCTGCTAGGGCGTCCTTGGATTCATGCTGCTGGCGCGGTAACATCCACGTTGCATCAGAAGTTGAAGTATGTGGTAGACGGCCAGGTTGTTACTGCATGTGGAGAAGAAGATATTTTCGTAAGTCATCTGTTTACTTTCAAGTACGTGGAAATGGACGGGGAGATTCATGAAACACTTTGCCAGGCTTTTGAGACGGTTAATGTTAGTACTTTGTCTCCGGTGGCTACATTCCAGAGCAATGAAAAGGAAGGGACTCATATTTACTCCTACAAGCAAGCTAAGGAAGTAGTCCAATCCGGAAATGCACATGGCTGGGGCAAGCTGCTAGAAATGGAAAAGAAAGATGACAAGTTCGGTCTTGGTTATCAACCTGGTGGGTCCAGCTGGTCTCAAGGTAGTAAGTCCATAACGTTCACAAGTGCTGGAATGCTCGACTACAACAACATTTGTGCAACAAATGAAGAGGGGGATAATGACTACGACTTGGATAACTGGATTCAGCCATGTGCACCTGGGGAGGAGCTCCGGAACTGGTCGGCTGAAGATTTTGTTCAAGTTACTTGGCAGTCAAAGTAATTTTCTTTGTTTCCATTTTATCATACTACATGTCAAATCCTGCACTCTGCCCAAGGTGCATGGATCCATCTGTAGGGCCACCATGCTTTTAATGCATTTACTTTTTCCATGAAATAAATAACATTTTCCAAGAAAATTGTGTTCTCTTTCTTTCGTTTTAAAATTTTTTCACAAAAAAACAACAAATAAAATGGCAATGTTTCCTTTTTCCAGTGTTTTGTGTGTTTGCGTCTCTTTTGAAAAGAAAAAATAGGTTCTAAAATAAGCACATCATTTGTGCAGTGTTGATCATTCGGATTCCTGTGATAAGGTTCCTGCTATGACCATGCATGACTTCGACAATCCTATCTACCAAGTCGATGAAGGGGTTGAGGAAGACTGTGAACTCCCGGAAGAATTGGCTAGGTTGTTGAAACAAGAGGAAATGGTAATTCAGCCTCATCAGGAAGAAGTAGAGATAGTCAACATCGGGTCTGAGAATGTAAAGAAAGAGATAAAGATTGGGGCTAGTCTGCAAGCCGAAGTAAAGAAGGAATTGATTGATATGATACGAGAATATGTGGATATCTTCGCCTGGTCGTATCAAGATATGCCAGGACTAGGTACTGACATTGTTGTATACAAGCTGTCACTAAGAGAAAACTGTCCTCCGGTGAAACAAAAGTTGAGAAGAACTCGCTCTGACATGGCAATGAAGATCAAGGAGGAGGTTCAAAAGCAGTGGGATGATGGATTCCTTGCTGTAACCAGTTACCCACCTTGGGTAGCTAACATTGTGCCTGTACCAAAGAAAGACGGCAAGGTCCGGATGTGCGTCGATTATCGGGATCTAAACAGAGCGAGTCCAAAGGATGACTTTCCATTACCTCACATTGATGTGTTGGTAGATAACACCGCTCAGTTCTCGGTATTTTCTTTCATGGATGGCTTCTCCGGGTACAACCAGATCAAGATGGCACCGGATGACATGGAAAAAACGACGTTCATTACCCCATGGGGCACATTCTGTTATAAAGTTTTGCCCTTTGGGTTGAAGAATGTCGGGGCAACGTATCAACGGGCTATGGTAACTTTGTTCCACGACATGATACACAAGGAAATTGAGTGTTATATGGATGATATGATTGCCAAGTTTCGGGATGAAGAAGAACATTTGGTCAATCTCAAAAAGCTGTTTGATAGGTTGATAAAGTAGAGATTGAGATTGAATCCAAACAAATGCACTTTCGGAGTGCGGTCCGGTAAATTGCTGGGTTTCATTGTTAGCCAGAGAGGAATTGAGGTAGATCCTGCAAAAGTAAAAGCGATACAAGAAATGCCTGCACCGAAAACAGAAAAAGAAGTGTGTGGGTTTTTAGGGAGGTTGAACTACATTTCTCGGTTTATATCTCATCTAACTGCCACATGCGAGCCAATATTCAAATTGTTGAGAAAAGAACAAACGGTCAGGTGGAATGAGAACTGTCAAAGAGCCTTTGAAAAGATAAAAGAATATTTGCAGGAGCCTCTGTCGCTCCCGGTATTTTCATCCTAGTACAAACGCGAAAGTGGCGCGGAAAAGAATAGAGTCGCCAGCCAGGCATTTTTATCCCGAAGGAACGGGAATGGTAATGCTGCACAAACCAGAAGAAAAGAAAAGGAAGGACACGGGTCATGCAAACCAAAGAGACTGAGTTCGGGATTCGGTTACGACCTGGGAAGGTATTAGCACCCAGATCGTCCGCCGTACCCGACGGGATCCACGCTTGCAAAGAAAACTGTTTCAAAGGGTGAGGGGATGAAAGCTGCTGCAAAGAAAAGGAAATGAACTAGAAAGGAAAAGAAAGGGGAACTGAAAAAGAAATGAAAAGGAAAAAATGTAGGGAAAATAAAGATTGTGCTCGAACGGGCCCTACCCCGTTGCCTACGTACCTCATCGGGAAAATGAGGATCAGAGACGCCGTAGTTCCCCTAACTAGGGGTAGAAAAGAAATTGCTTGTGAATTAAGGCTTGAACTGCCTATGCCATTGCTCAGGTGTTGCAGACTCGGACGACGAGTGCGTAACCGTCTTGCAAAGTGACAAGTAGGAGCAAGTTCGCGTACGGAGCGAAGGAGATGAGAAAAGAATTCCTGAAGGAAAGACGCTTATTGTTTGTTTGGTGTTTTTTATGAAGCTTTTATGAGTGAAATTTACATAGGTAAGTGTACCTAAGTCTTACTCAATGGGATGTGTACGTCTCACATCATCCCGAAATGGAATGCGCAAGAGGCACACCTATCTATGGAGGAAATCCCCAAAGCTAGTCCCACTAGTGAAGGCTCAGTCACACTGACCTACTAACATTTATTAAGTGTTCTTGTGATTTTTTGTTAAGAAGTGTTTTTTATGCTTTTATTTGTGAAGTAATCTCATGCTAAGACCTATCCACCACGAGGGATAACTTACACCTCGCCCCGAAACGGAACGCGTGCAAGCATCTCATAGCAAAGTCTCATGTCACATGAAAGTACTCAACATTTATTAAGTGAATTAGAATTAAGTTTGAAGATGAGAAGAGAGAGCACCAAAAAGATCACAAAGGTAAAAGTCTAATAGGGGACTAAAGAATCCTAAGTGTTGTCATGCATGGATATCCTAAGGTTAGTGTGGTTTTCTATCCTAAAGAAGAAAGAAAGAAGAAGAGAAGAATAAGAAAGAAGAAGAGAGGAGTAAGGCCTAAGCCCAACAATCAAAGGTTAGCACAAGTAAGGATAAGAAAAGAAGAGATGAGATTTGGAGATGTGGGAATCACATCCACACCTCTCACTTACCATAGCACCTGAAAAGGTTAGCACAAGCACAAAAGAAAAGAAAAATGAATATAATGACATGCCAACATCATACAAACAGAAGTGAAGTCATACATACATAAACTCAATGCAAATGCAAGCCACAAGAGTGAGAGAAGAAGCATGCAAGTCAATTATGAAGCAACATGAAACACATGGCAAAACAAAGTGAACTTAATGAGATGCAAAGCAAAAATGCACAAAACATGAACCCAAGGCACAAGAACAGAACCAAGTCAAGTTAAAGAAATGCTTAAGAAGCAAGAGTGATGAAGAGAAGAGAAGCACAAAGCTACACAAACAACTTATGGGAAAGGAAGAAGCAAAGAAGTGAGGTGAATGTACATAAGGAAGAAAGAACTCAAAAAGTAAACAAATTACAAAGTTTCCAAGACACAAACCCTAAACCAAGATCAGAATGATACCCATACCCCAAAGAGACCCCAAATGAGAAGAAGAAGTTGGCACAAGTGCCCTTCTAAGCTAATAAGAGAGCTTATGATCAAAAGAAAGCAAAATGGGACAAGTTATGAACCAAAATTCAAATCAAATCAAGAATGAACCCAAAAATTCCACAACTTAGGACAAATGATCTTCAAACATGATATAAAAATGTGCCAAAACAGATTGGAAGAAATTTAGAAGCTAGACAAGTTAAGAGAAGGCTTAAACATTAACTAGGGTTAAGAAACTTCCATCACAAGTCAAAGGTCAAAACCAAATGAATAAATTTCTAAAAATCAGAACAAAAATCACACATGAACTAAATCCTCTTATGAACCCATAGCAAAAGGAACCAACACAAAACTCAAAATGATGATCACTAGGGAAATTGGACAAGGCAGGATGCTTGAAAAGGAATAAAAAAGAATTAATTAAGATGAACAATTAAATGACACGTGGATATTGAAAATAAATGGAAAAGAAAAATATAGAAAATTAGAGAAAACTCAATTGATCATCTATGAATTATTTTGGAATTTTTTGACACTTGGAAGTATTTTTAATAATTGAAAAGCAAAATGATTAAAAGAATTAAAAAGAAAAAGAATTAAAAAAGAGAAAGAGAGCTAGGGGTGTGGATAGTCAGGAATTCAGTGTAAATGAAATGGGCCCAGATGCTAGGGGGTGCGAATATCAGTGGGAGGCCCACCAATCTGCGCAGGTTCATATTATATGGGTGGAAATTCAGGAAAAAATGTGGAAAAAACAGAAGCCATTGGATGGAATGGACGCATCCTGAGAGTCATTCATTAATTAACGTGGCAGGATTATTGGACCAGAGGTGAGGGATCATGAGAGTTATGGTGTGGTGATTCAAAAAAAGATTATTCAGAAACAAAATAGAAGAAGCCAAGGCACGTGAGAGAGAGGTCGTTTCATTAAAGGACGTGTCAACATCCTGTGCATTGAGAAGGAAGATCTGATGGACCAGGACTCGTCTTCAACCTCAAAAACCCTAATATGAACATTTCCAGATTCCGGTGACCGGAGCTAGGGCTCCGACACCGGAAATTACACAATACGAACAAATCACAATAACAATAAACAAGAAGCTCCAGATTAGGTAAACACATCACCCTGAGTTCAAAAATGACAATGAAAATTTCAAAAGATCAATGGATTCTCTGGATCGAACACAAACAGTTTTGACCATGAAAAATAAAATCCACATTAGAAGCTCTACAATGCACCAAATTCAAAACCAAAACAAGCAGAGTGACCAGTGAACATCAAAGATCAAGATGCACACAAACATTTTCATTTCCAGATCTGAAGATTTGGATGTTACCTGAACTTGCAGATCTTGAGAAAGCTTGCTAGAAGTCCAGATGATGAAGCCAATCCACTCCAAATGCACTCTAGTTGCAAAATAAATGCAACTAGAGCCTTGAATCTTGCTGGATCTGAGGATTTGCAACCAACTTCCCTGAAATGGCAAGGTGATAAAACTTGAGAATTAACTTGCACAAGGGTGAGATTTGTGATCCTGAGCTTTCAAGAATGAAGGATCTGTGATTTGTTTTTGGAGAGAGCAAGTATGTCAAGAGATTTTAGAGAAAATTCAAGTTGTGCAAGAACTTGGAAACTGAGCAATGAGAGAGAACTGAACCCTAACAAAACCCTAATTTGTTTTATATCATCTCATGACTCAATGCTGAAAGAATGGGATGATTTGCACGTGAGAATGAAAAGTTTGAGTGATTTTGCAATTTTGGCAAGTTTGGTGTGATATCATGTAATCCTCATGCATTACCTTGCCTTCAGCCCATGTGCACTCTAAATCTGACCCTTAATCACAATCCAAACAAATCTTGACCATTGGATGAAGTTGTCACACTCTTTTCATGTTCATGCACAAATTGCACTTTTTGAATAACATTCTCACTTGGCACGAATTTGATGTATTCCTTTGAGAAAAATGAGCCATTTGCATTGAATTTTAACATTGTGAACTTATTTGATCCATACCAACACTTAAAATCAAGTTTCATGACATTTGGCTTTTGGTGCATAAGTGAAAACTTAAGTTTTGCCCTAATTTGATGGAATTTTCGAGGGGCATAACTTCTCAACCAAGAATGCTATGAAAAAGTACTTGTACTTTTTGAAAATGGGAGGCCTTAATATCCAAATTTCATGTTTGACTTTGGGCCATTTGAAGAATTTTTCATCAAGTTATGATCATTTGAATTTTAGGGCAAAACTTGCCAAAAATGGCATTTTCTCAAAACCAACTTTGCACCAATTTTGCAAAACACCTCAAAACCTCATGATTCTCGATCTTTGAACTTTCCAAACCTCTTCTAACATTGTAAGAACATCCATTGGCTAAAAAAAGTGGATTGGACCCCTTGAAATCACACAGTTGACTTTTTTAAGGCACAGTTGACCAGTTTCTTCATCTGCAAGCAACTGAAGAAATACTTGACTTCCACAAGGAATTTTCTCATCAAATTTGGTACCTAGGATCCTCTTGACATGTGAAAGACTTTTCCCAAATGAAATGGCCAAAGTCTTGGGGTTTTCGTGCTTGAAACTCAAACCCTAGTTAAGGACCATTGTGTAGGAGCTTTGCCCTAGCCTGGATTCCCTGATGATCTTCCAACCTTCTGAGCTTTTATAAATGAACTTGAACTTGTAAATGAAATGTAGACCCCTAATAGGACTTGTACAAAACCATTGGGCCCCTTGTCATGGCTTGTGATGCTTCAAGAACCTCCACAGATGGTCATATGCCTAATGCTAGGTCATGAGAAATGTTATGCCTCATCTTTCCATGCTAGGATGCTAAGAATATGATATGTTCATGATGAATATGATGTGATATGATGCTTAAAATGAAGAGGGAAAATTTGAGGTGTTACAGCTGCCCCTATTCAAACAACTGTTAATCTGAAAAGGACGGTAGCACGGGCTATCGACCGTTCAAGATAAACTGTGGTTGAATACCAAGAAGACCTGAAATTTGCACTCTGACGAAGAATGCAAACATTGGGAAATAAACCCAACCAAATGATGCTTTGGTGATTTGAAGTGAAGAGAAAGCAGACGAGCTTCTTCCAAGTTGAAACTGTTATCCGGAATCAGAATACTTTGACAGACGAGTCTTCTTCGAACAATCCTGTTACGCCAGGAACTGGACATACGAGTCTTCAAACACTTTGCAAAACATATGGCTTGAGACAGACGAATCTCCTTCGGATATACCTGTTACGCCAGGACCAGTGATGCACTTAAGTATGTAGGATATACATGCATAATCAAGGTAGATGAACCCTCTTCATATATTATCCGTGGATATATGGTATAAGACAGACGAGTCTTCTTCGAGCGAACCTGTTACACCAGGTGCAACAATAATTGGTGCTTGAGACAGACGAGCCTCCTTCGGATAATCCTGTTACGCCAGGACCGGTAACCATTTTGACATTTATTCCCACAGTCAGGATTTTAAACCTCTTCAATACAGACGAGTATTGGATGATCATCAAGATGACACAGACGAGTGCCACAAGTCAATGATACAGACGAGTGTCAGACAATGATCTAAGAAACACAGACTAGCGCTTCAAGTGATGATACAGACGAGTGTCAGCAACTGGTATAGACGAATACCAAAAATCCAAACACAGACAAGCATTTGGAGTAGCCATACAGACGAGTACCAGGATAATCAGCAAATCCACACATACAGATATAAGCTAACACAGACGAGCGTTAGAGATGATACAGACGAGTATACAAATAATGCAGACAAGCTTTAAACAGATAACACACAGACGAGTGCCGGAGAATGCAGACGAGCAACCACAGATATTACATATTAAAACACAGACTAGTGTTGGGAAAGTGTAGACGAGCAAAAACGAATATCAAATGTCAAACACAGACGAGTGCTGGAAATTGTAGACGAGCAAATAACAAAGATCACACACAAACGAGTGTTGGAAATTGCAGACGAGCAAAATTAGATATCAAACACAGACGAGTGTTGGGCAGTGCAGACGTGCAACAACAAAGTAATCATGGGCCACTGCTGGAAAAAGTAAACGAGCAAAACCAAAGTGATAACACAGACGAGTGTTGAAAGATGAGGACGCGCAACAATAAAGTACGAACACAGACGAGTGCTGGAGAAGTGCAGACGAGCAACAAACAAAGGCCTGATTGGCCACAAGAGTTGCAACTCTGCAGGGGAAGAACAAGTCAAGAGGCCTTGACACCTAACTCTGACTGGGGTGATGAATACTTGCTTGTATCATCATATTGACCAAAAGAATGGTAGCTTTGCTGGGGAATATTTCACTGATGGGAGTGAAAATCAAATATGAACTCTGTGGGGAAGGATCATTTTCAGACTTGGCTGGGAAAGATGCTTCAATAATGCTCTAGATGGGGAGAGAATTTTGCTAATTCTAAGCTCTGTGGGGACATCAGGCATTCAGCTTCCTGCTGGGCATACTCCACTGGGGAATAATAAACTGCTTGGGCTGCCTGCCAAGACTTAGCTGGGGAGACTTCTGCTTGGGAGAATGTGACACCATCCTGCAACCTGCATCAACAGAAAACACAAGTGTGCCCCGGGGACTTGCATGGTATGATCTGTTCATCCATCGTCACCCGACACTCAAAGAGGATTTCAAATGTTTCCCTGCAATATCATTTTTCTTTCAAATTATCACCATGTCTTAAATGCAATGCTATTTTTGCAAAAAATTCAGGACATTTTGCAAACAAAAATAAACACAACACAACTTTTTGACTGAATATTCTTTTTATTGAAAGGCCTCTGAATAGGCAAAGATTTTACATCAGGAAGCAACCACCTGAAAAGAGGTAGCCACCACAAAATTGAGAAAATAAACTATCCTAATGGCAATGGGCACGGCATCCCAATGAGTTCCATTTCTGCTATGACCAGCATGTCTTCAAAACTCTCCATTCTTGCCTTTGCTTTCTAAGAGGATGAGGGGACTGATTCCTATCCTTCTGATATTGTCAAGTTGTACGAAACGATGATGTGGTTCAGATTACTCGGATCATAGTTGTTCGCTTATTCCCTTGTTTTGCGTGGGCTGCCCTTTCGGGTTTTCAATCCATCGGGATACCCTTTTTTGCCTGAGCTGTCCAATGTGGCTTTTCAACTCAGCGGGTGTACATTTTTTTTTTATTTTCCCTAACTTTTGCTCGAGCTTTTTATTCTGTTTTTAGCTCGCCGGGATGCCCCTTTTTTGCCTGGACTTTAATTCTGTTTTTGTGTCCAGCAGGTCTCTTTATGCGAAGTATTTTTTAACTGCGTCCGAGTTAACAGGGGACTGGAAGTCATCTCCATCCATAGTGGTGAGCATCAGTGCTCCTCCTGAGAATACTTTCTTCACTATGAATGGTCCTTCGTAGTTTGGGGTCCACTTGCCCCTGAGATCTGAACCTGGAGGAACAATCCTCTTGAGCACGAGCTCTCCCACTTGATACTCCCGAGTACGTACTCGTTGGTCGAATGCTCGCTTCATTCTCCTCTGATAAAGCTGACCATGACAGATAGCCGCTAATCTCTTTTCCTCAATTAGACATAGCTGATTGTAACGAGCACGCACCCATTCAGCTTCATCAAGCTTCACATTCATCATCACACGCAATGAAGGAATCTCTACTTCAACAGGCAAGACTGCCTCCATACCATATACCAATGAGAAGGGAGTTGCCCCAGTTGACGTCCTGACTGACGTTCGGTATCCATGCAACGCAAATGGTAACATCTCATGCCAATCTTTGTAAGTGACAACCATCTTTTGCACAATCTTCTTGATATTCTTGTTTGCTGCCTCTACCGCACCATTCATCTTTGGTCGGTAAGGAGAAGAATTGTGATGCTGGATCTTGAAGTCCCGACACAATTCTGCCATCATCTTGTTGTTCAAGTTAGAACCATTGTCATTAATGATCCTTTCGGGAACTCCGTATCTGCAAATGATGTCCCTTTTCAAATATCTTGCAACCACTTGACGAGTGACGTTGGCGTAAGATGCTTCTTCCACCCACTTAGTAAAGTAATCAATCGCGACCAAGATGAAGCGATGACCATTTGAAGCAGTAGGCTCTATCTTCCCGATCATGTCAATGCCCCACATAGAAAAGGGCCAAGGAGATGACATGACATTGAGCGGGCTTGGAGGAATATGCACCTTGTCTGCATATATCTAGCACTTGTGTCACTTACGAGCGAATGAACAACAGTCTGCATCCATTGTCATCCAATAATACCCCGATCTCAGTAATTTCTTAGCCATAGCATGCCCTCCTGCATGGGTACCAAAAGATCCCTCGTGGACTTCCTGCGTTAACAGGCTTGCTTCGTGTCTATCCACGCATCTGAGCAAGACCATGTCAAAGTTTCTCTTGTACAAAACCCCATCTGTATTTAAGAAGAAGCTAGCAGCAAGTCGCCTTAAGGTCTTCTTGTCATTGGAAGATGCCCCAGCTGGGTATTATTTCTTTTCCAGGAATAGCTTGATATCAAAGTACCAATGTTTCTTGTCAGACACTGCGTCTACAGAGAAAGCATGAGCTGGTGCGTCAAGCCTGGAAATATCAATTCTGGGCACATAGTTCCAACACAAGACTTTGATAGACGAAGAAAGAGTGGCCAATGCGTCGGCAAATTGATTTTCATCACGTGGTATGTACTGAAGCTTAACTGTTGTGAAGAACGTCAATAGTTTTCTGGCATAATCCCTGTATGGAATTAAATGCTCTTGATGCGTATACCACTTGCCGGTAACTTGGTTAATGACGAGGGCTGAATCTCCGAATATATCGAGGGTCTTAATCCGAAGATTAATAGCCTCCTCTATTCCCATTATGCATGCCTTGTATTCCGCTTCATTGTTGGTGCAGCCAAAAGTAATTCTGGCAGCGAAGGGAAAATGAACACCTTCGGGAGTAATAAGAACAACACCAACTCCACGTCCGTTGATATTGACTTCCCCATCAAACATCAACTTCCACTTGGATTCAGGGTCTGGCCTCTCCTCCGGAAGTGGTTCCTCGCAATCGTTTGCTTTGAGGTACATGATGTCCTCATCAGGGAAATGAAACTTCATTGGCTGATAATCATCTTCAAGAGGTTGCTGTGCAAGGTAATCCGACAATACACTTCCCTTGATGTCTTTCTGAGAAGTATATTGGATGTCATATTCAGTTAAAATCATTTTCCACCTAGAAACCCTTCCGGTTAATGCTGGTTTCTCAATGATGTACTTGACAGGATCCATTTTGGAAATTAGCAGTGTGGTATGAGTCAACATGTACTGCCTCAGTCGGCGAGCAGCCCATACCAAAGCACAACAAGTTTTCTCGAGCAGTGAGTAACGAGATTCACAGTCGGTAAACATTTTGCTAAGGTAATAAATAGCGTACTCTTTTCGACCAGACTCGTCATGTTGGCCTAGAACACACCCCATTGACCCTTCTAGCACGGTCAAGTACATGATTAAAGGTCTTCCTTCCACTAGAGGCATTAGAATTGGAGGCTCCTGCAAATATTCTTTTATCTTATCGAATGCTCTTTGGCAGTCTTCATTCCACCTGACCGTTTGCTTTTTTCTTAGCAATTTGAATATTAGTTCGCACGTGGCAGTTAGATGAGATATGAACCGAGAAATGTAGTTCAACCTCCCTAAAAACCCGCGCACTTCTTTTTCTGTTCTTGGTGCAGGCATATCTTGAATTGCTTTTACTTTTGCAGGATCTACCTCAATTCCTTTCTGACTAACAATGAAACCCAGCAGTTTCCCGGAACGCACTCCGAAAGTGCACTTGTTTGGATTCAACCTCAGCTTGTATTTTATCAGTCTATCAAACAGCTTCTTGAGATTGACCAGATGTTCTTCTCCGTCTCGGGACTTAGCAATCATATCGTCCACATAACACTCAATCTCTTTGTGTATCATGTCATGGAACAATGTGACCATGGCCTACTGATAAGTTGCCCCGGCAATCTTCAAACCAAAGGGCATGACCTTGTAGCAGAATGTACCCCACGGGGTAATGAATGTTGTTTTCTCCATGTCTTTCGGCACCATCTTAATCTGATTATATCCGGAGAACCCATCCATGAAGGAAAATACCGAGAATTGAGCAGTATTGTCTACCAACACATCAATGTGAGGTAATGGAAAGTCATCTTTTGGGCTCGCTCTATTCAAATCCCGGTAGTCAACGCACATCCGGACCTTGCCGTCTTTCTTTGGTACAGGTACAATGTTAGCTACCTAAGGTGGATAACTAGTTACGGCAAGGAACCCGACATCCCATTGCTTCTGAACCTCCTCTTTGATCTTCATCGCCATGTCAGGACGAGTTCTTCTCAACTTCTGTTTCACAGGAGGACAGTCTTCTCTCAAAGGTAGCTTATGCACAACGATGTCGGTATCCAATCCTGGCATATCTTGATATGACCAAGCAAAGATATCCACATACTCTCGCAACATACCAATCAGCTCTTTCTTTACTTCGGCCTGCAGACTGGCCCCAATTTTGATCTCTTTCTTCACATCTTCAGTGCCGATGTTGATGATCTCAATTTCTTCTTGATGAGGCTGAATAACCCGTTCCTCTTGTTTCAACAATCTGACCAATTCTTCAGGGAGTTCACAGTCTTCCTCAACCCCTTCATCAGCTTGGTAAATACGATTGTCAAAGTCATGCATGGTCGTAGCAGGAACGTTATTAATGGAATCCGGATGATCAACACTGCACAGATGATGTGCTTATTTCAGAATCTGCTTTTTTTGAAAAGAGACGCAAGCACAAAAACAAAAAGGAAAAACACATTGCCATTTTTATATTTTTTTGTGAAAAATTTAAAACGAAAGAAAGAGAACACAATTTGTCTGAAAATGTCCTTTATTTCATGGTAAAATAAATGCATACAAGACATGGTGGCCCAATACAATGGATCCTAGCATCTTGGGCAGAATGCTGGATTTGACAATGCAGCATGATAAAGAAAAGGAAACAAATAAATTACTCTGAGTGCCAGGTAACTTGGACAATGTCTTCAGCAGACCAGTTCTTCAGCTCCTCTCCGGGTGCACACGGATGAATCCAGTTGTCCCAGTCACCATCATTGTCTCCATCTTGGCTTGTCACACAGATTTGGTTGCGGTCAAGCATCCCAGCACTTGTAAAAGTAATGACTTTACCACTTGGAGTAGATCCACCAGGCTGATAACCCAAACCAAACTTGTCGTCTTTCTTTTCCAACTCCAACAATTTGCCCCAGCCTTGGGCGCTTCCTGACTGAACCACCTCCTTTTCCTGCTTGTAGGAGTGGATGGAGGTACCTTCTTTATCACTACTCTTCTCTACTGGAGTCAAGATGCTGACATTGACTGCTTCGAAGGCCTGACACAGCGTTTCGTGGATCTCTCCGTCCATCTCTACATATTTGAAAGTTGATAAGTGGCTTACGAAGATGTCTTCCTCTCCGCACACTGTGATTACCTGGCCATCAACCACATATTTGAGCTTTTGATGCAGGGTGGAAGTTACAGCTCCAGCAACATGAATCCATGGGCGTCCCAACAAGCAGCTGTACGCGGGCTGAATGTCCATGATGTAGAAGATACTTTTGAATACTTGAGAACCTATTTTCACAGGTAACTCAACTTCTCCAAACACTGACCTTCTAGACCCATCAAAAGCTTTGACAATCAAATCACTGGGTCTCAGGACGATACCATCAACATTGAGCTTCATTAATGCTTTCTTCGGAAGTACATTAAGAGAAGAGCCTGTGTCAACAAGGACATGTGACAACACAACACCCTTGCACTCCATAGTAATATGCAGCACTTTGTTATGGTTACGGCCCTCTGTCGTAAGGTCTCTGTCTGTAAAGCCCAGCCCGTGGCTTGCATTCACACTGCCCACTACGGCCTCCAGTTGATTAACAGTTATTTCTTGAGGAACATAAGCCATCTGCAGCACTTTCAGCAAGGCTTCTCTATGTGCAGGAGAACACATCAGCAAAGATAGAATGGAGATCTTGGAAGGTGTCTGGTTCAACTGCTCGACCACCTTATAATCACTCTTCTTAATTATGCGCATAAATTCCTCGACCTCCTTCTCAAAGGTACCCTGTCTTGCAGTAGGAGTTGTTGTCTCATCAGTCATAACTTGCTTTCCTTTTGCCTTTGCCGAAGCCTCAGCATCAGGATCTCCTCTCAGAACTGTGGGAGCTAATAGACGGCCACTTCTTGTGAAACCTCCAACCCCTCCGACGTTCATTACAGTCAGGTCAACAGCAACTGACTTACTCTCAATTTTCTGTCCAGCCACGTACACATCTGATCCGTAATGCCATGGAATGGCTTTATCATCTGTATAAGGAACAGGCCCAGGAATAGTGATAGTCACATGACTAACCTCAGGAGCATAAATGGTCACAGGCTCTCTTCTGGCAGGCATCTCAGCTGCATCATAGAATATGGTTATAGTGGACACATCATCAACTTCATTACCAACTTTATCAAACTGCAAAGACCCTTCATCAATCAGCTTCTGCAACCCCATCTTCAGGTCTTCACAACCGTTCTCTGAATTCATACACTTCTCACAATCAGGACCGCATCCCGGAAACACTTGTCCTTTCAGTGATCTCTCCTTCACCACCAACAACGGAGTCTTCACTTCTTCTATGCTCAGAATCAGACTTAACTTCTCACCACCCTTAACAACGTTTATTCTAGCCCCTCCATAGTTCAGAATAGGGTTCGAAGTAACATTTGGCGGTGGTGCAAAGTTAATCGCCTTGGAGTCTATCAGATCTTGAACTTTGTGTTGTAGCGCCCTGCACTTCTCAGTCGAGTGCCCGGGTGCCCCTGAATGGAAAGCGCATCTAGCATTGACATCGTACCCCACTGGAAGCTCTCCAGGTGGTGGTGGTGCCAAAGTTCTCAATTGTATCAAATTCAGGTCCAGCAATCTTGGTAGCAAAGCAGCATATGTCATGGGAATCGCTTCAAGCACCCTATTAGCTGGGCGAGTTTGCCTTGGCTGATAAGGTCTTTGTTGATAGTTGTTACGTTGTGGCTGTTTTTGTTGATGTTGTTGTTGAGGTTGCACCTGCTGCACAGGATTGGAAGGAATTGTGACAGCTACCACCTGCTCGTATGATGATCTTCTATACCCTCGGCCCCGTCCTCGGCCAAACACAACATTAGTCTCACCTTCCCTTCTTCTCGGGGGTCCGTTGAAAGCTTTTCTTGCTCCATTCGAGATGCTCGCACTTGTATCCTGAATCTTTCCCATTTTTAACAAGGTCTCAACCCTCTCTCCAGCAATTACTATATCGTTGAACTTGGTAGCCGAACAAGACGCCAATCTTTCGATAAACACACCTTGCAATGTCCCCACGAACATATCAGCCATCTCATTCTCCAGCAGTGGTGGTTGCACTATGGCAGCGAGCTGACGCCACCTTTGAGCATATTCTTTGAAACCCTCCTTAGCAGTTTGAGACATGTGTTGCAATTGAGTGCGATTTGGAGCCATCTCCAAATTATACTGGTACTGTCTCACAAAAGCCTCTTCCAGGTCCTTCCAGCTCTTAATGTTGACTCTGCTTAGCTTCATATACCATTCCAAGGAGGGCCCAACCAGGCTGTCCTGGAAATAGTACATCCATAGTTTTTCATCATCAGTGTGAGCAGCAATCCTCCCTACAAAGGACTGAAGATGAGGTTTTGGACATGCTGTGCCGTTGTATTTCTCAAAAGTTGGAGCCTTGAACTTGTAAGGGATTCTAACCCCTGGAACCAAGCCCAAGTCAGTAATGTCAAATCCCAAAGAATTCTGGGATTGAATAGCCTTGATTTGTTCTGCCATTTCCTCAAACTTCCTGTTCATCTCAGCCCCCTGGCCTTCAGTTTCGTCCAGCAGAGTGAACTGTTCGTCCTGACCGTCCATTTACACATTGTTCAGTCCATCATTGATTATGGTAACCCCTGGCTGTGTTACAGGGATTTCAACCTGACGGGCACCCGCCCCGTTACGATTACCACCCTCAACAATATCGTTGTTCCTGGCTTGACTATTCTCAACCAATTCACGCAGACGTTCTTGATTCTGACCCATGCCTGCAATCAAGGTCATGAAATTGTCCATCCTCAACCTCAGGTCAGCTAAGTCAGCTTGCATTTGATCCACGACTCTCTCTCTGTTGATCTTTGTTGGATATCTGTGTGTGACTGGCTGTTCTCGAACTTTCCTGGGAGCTATAGTGCCTGAAACAGAAAAGACATTAGGAATTGGTGGCCATACCTGCAAAACAAGAAAACAGGTGATATGTATGCAATGCAGTTGTTTATGTCTTCAATCCCAGGTCATTCATGCCCCGGTTCCGGCATTTAGCAAAGAAAACCAGATGGATACTGATCCTCGACTTCCAGAAACCGTCACATAGAAACCACATTCAAACCATAGCAGCAGGCACAAAAATGGTGAACTGAAAGAACTGCATAACATAAATCAGCCTATTAGGCAAAAATAACAGAATTCCTCGTAGGGTACAAGTTTCTAAGAAGAAAAGCAAACAACCAGGATTCCTACAACAGGCCTGTAGGTAATCCAAATACAAGGGAAACAAACTAAGAAGCAAAACCACTGCCTGAGGACCCTGAACCTCCCTTACTAAGCCCCAACTCAGACCTAGCCTTCTTGACTCCAGCCATCAACTTGAGGTCTTCAATCTCTTTAAGTGCTGCTTCTAAGGCTTGTTGACTACCTGCCAACTGCTGAGTCTTCTCCCTTCGAATATGGTGGGCTTGTTCCACTTCTTCCTTCTTGAAAGTCATTTGCACTTCAAAAAACTCTTCTTTTTCTTTATATTTCTTCAACTCCTGCTCTCTCTGTCCCTACAACCAGACAATAGACTGGCGAGCTTCCTTGAGAGTCTTCGAATTCTTCTTTCGTTCAGCTTCTCTTTTTTCTTCCATCATACCCAACCTATGAAAGTGAGCTTCCCTTCCAGCAAAGTCTTTCTCTTTAGCCTCCAAGGGGGTCTACATCTTCAGTAATTTCTCTTCAGCTTCATTCTTGGCCCGGTTGGCAAGATGATACAGATTAACCATTTCAGTGTTCTCCACCCTGATTTCATACAGCTGGGCTTCAAACTTCTTGAACTCTTCTAAAGACACAGTGTCATTAGACTCAGCAACTGGAGGAGCTGGAGGTGAGAATGGCAGCAATACCCTTCTGGCTCTGTCTTTCAACCAAGCTTCATACTCTGGGAAGGTCTGATTGTTGCACTTTCCAAAACTAGCTATCCCTTGTCCCTTGATACACTTCCAAGCTCCAGCAACTTTCCTCACTAAAGGCATATTGTCCTTTACCGGGAAGTAGAAAATAGGGGTCAACTTCAATTCTTCTGGTACCTCTCTCAAGGCATATCCCAACTGTCTTCTTAACAAGATTGGATTGTAATTGATCCCTCCAGTTACTCCTAACAAAGGTACACTAAGATAACTCCCACAGATAGTGATGAAACGGGCACCCTGAAGCCTCTGAGTAATCCACCTGACATCCTTGGCAAGCAACTTTTCCAGCTTCTGAGCCCATACCAAGGTATGATCACTAAACACTCCAGTACTAGGCAGATTCCTCATGAACCACATATGAAATAAAGGAGCGCAGCAACGAACTAAACCTCCCCTCTTCTTCTCAGTCTTGTAGTGCACAGAATAATACAAATCTCCGAGCAACGTAGGCACAGGATTCTTCAGCAAAAATATATGTATGGCATTCATGTCTATAAACTTCTCCATATCTGCAAACAAAATAATGCCATAGATAGAAAGAGCCAAGATAGCACAGACAACATCCCATTCTTCCTCAACAGCCAACTCTTCCACCTTCTTTACTAAAGCCTCTAAAGAAAACCCAGGTACACCTCCCTTAATGATGGTCATAGAATTCACAGCAGAAGTGCTCAAATAAAGAGCCTTAGCAATAGCCTCAGGTGCAGGTCTACTCATCTCAGCATTGAACGAAATCTGGTCTCGAACAGGAACTCCCAAGATCAAAGCATACTCCTCCAGCAAAGGACCTAACTGAAAATCAGGAAAAGTGAAACAACGGAGCTGAGGATCATAATACTGAAGCAGGGTATGAATGGCACTTCTCTCAGAAGGATCTAACTCTACCACCACATCCAGAATACTCCCATAAGCCTTCCTGAACCTCTCCACATGATTGGGTGTGATCAGCTTCACCATCTTCTTTAACAGGCCAACCTTAGTGTCAAAAAACTTGAAATGAATATTCTGCTTGTGAGGATCTTCCATATCTGAAGAGGATACCGGAACCGAAAGCAAAGATATGAACCTGTGGATGAAAACAAAACATGATTAATGATGAAATGATGCAATGCAAATGCAAATGCAAAGACATATGATCCACCTGGGACTGTCTGGAATCTGAATACCAAGGCCAAGTGATCAGAAACCCAAATCCTTTGAATAACAACCCACAAACACTCAGATAAACTCAGATACACCCAATCGAGAACCAGATAAACTCAAGAACTCCGGAACCAAAGTAACTGTATCAGAACATGAAACAGCACTGGTAACAAGGGTATGATGGAGTCGAGGGTTCCTGCAAACCTGTAAACCCCTCCCAATCTCACAAGTGTGCTCCGGGTCGAACATCACGGACTCTCAAAGCTGAATAGCAATAATACTTTCACCATTTCCGAGAAATGGCTCGTGACCAAATCAGGGAATCGGTTAGGCATTATGTACTACGCAGGGAGGCCTCAGCTGAGTACGGGAAAAACAAGCATCCCTTATAAGTCCCCAGCTTCAAGCGCTGAAATCGAGAAACAATAGTACATTCAGCATGTAGGATACAGTACTAATGTCATACGACCAGATGCTTTGACTAAGTTCCTATAAGAGAACCAGGCCATCCTATGCAAGTCCCCAGTGGACTCTCGGGTGCGAATGGGTTTGCCACAAAATATGGTCTACCACTGCCACCACTGGAGAGGGTTGCTTCCACAAAGGTTCTCAATGATCGGTCCCCAGATGCACATAACTATCAAGGTCCTATCCCGAAGTGGAGGAAATCCCCACACAAGATATTTCCAAGACGGTCGCAATCTGGGCGTGAAACACATCGCCACTCATCATGTCACATGTGAGTACAATATGTCCACTCTAACCCTATAGTGCACTCAAGCCGGGTACTTGGCTTATCACTCAGAAATAGTATCACCCGAGCCCACCAAACAGAAAACCAGTCCAGACAGTCCAGTATGATATATGATGCGGAAAATAAATACTGAAAACTGTAAATAAAGCTGTAAATAAAACTGTAAATAAACAACAGTAAAATACAACACACAACAACAAACAGTCAACCACCCAAAGAAACAGAAACACGCAAGCGCTAGGAGAGACTCACAGGGGAACCAGAGATTCTGGGTTCGGTCCCCAGCAGAGTTGCCAGCTGTCGCTCCCGGGATTTTCATCCTAGTACAAACGCGAAAGTGGCGCGGAAAAGAATAGAGTCGCCAGCCAGGAATTTTTATCCCGAAGGAACGAGAATGGTAATGCTTCACAAACCAGAAGAAAAGAAAAGGAAGGACACGGGTCCTGCGAACCAAAGAGACTGAGTTCGGGAGTCGGTTACGACCTGGGAAGGTATTAGCACCCAGACCGTCCGCTGTACCCGACGGGATCCACGCTTGCAAAGAAAACTGTTTCAAAGGGTGAGGGGATGAAAGCTGCTGCAAAGAAAAGGAAATGAACTGGAAAGGAAAATAAAGGGGAACTGAAAAAGAAATGAAAAGGAAAAAATGTAGGGAAAATAAAGATTGTGCTCGAACGGGCCCTACCCCGCTGCCTACGTACCTCATCGGGAAAATGAGGATCAGAGACGCCGTAGTTCCCCTAACTAGGGGTAGAAAAGAAATTGCTTGTGAATTAAGGCTTGAACTGCCTATGCCATTGCTCAGGTGTTGCAGACTCGGACGACGAGTGCGTAACCGTCTTGCAAAGTGACAAGTAGGAGCAAGTTCGCGTACGGAGCGAAGGAGATGAGAAAAGAATTCCCGAAGGAAAGACGCTTATTGTTTGTTTGGTGTTTTTTATGAAGCTTTTATGAGTGAAATTTGCATAGGTAAGTGTACCTAAGTCTTACTCAATGGGATGTGTACGTCTCACATCATCCCGGAATGGAATGCGCAAGAGGCACACCTATCTATGAAGGAAATCCCCAAAGCTAGTCCCACTAGTGAAGGCTCAGTCACACTGACCTACTAACATTTATTAAGTGTTTTTGTGATTTTTTGTTAAGAAGTGTTTTTTATGCTTTTCTTTGCGAAGTAATCTCATGCTAAGACCTATCCACCACGAGGGATAACTTACACCTCGCCCCGAAACGGAACGCGTGCAAGCATCTCATAGCAAAGTCTCATGTCACATGAAAGTACTCAACATTTATTAAGTGAATTAGAATTAAGTTTGAAGATGATAAGAGAGAGCACCAAAAGGATCACAAAGGTAAAAGTCTAATAGGGGACTAAAGAATCCTAAGTGTTGTCATGCATGGATATCCTAAGGTTAGTGTGGTTTTCTATCCTAAAGAAGAAAGAAAGAAGAAGAGAAGAATAAGAAATAAGAAGAGAGGAGTAAGGCCTAAGCCCAACAATCAAAGGTTAGCACAAGTAAGGATAAGAAAAGAAGAGATGAGATTTGGAGATGTGGGAATCACATCCACACCTCTCACTTACCATAACACCTGAAAAGGTTAGCACAAGCATAAAAGCAAAGCAAAATGAATATAATGACATGCCAACATCATAAAAATAGAAGTGAAGTCATACATACATAAACTCAATGCAAATGCAAGCCACAAGAGTGAGAGAAGAAGCATGCAAGTCAATTATGAAGCAACATGAAACACATGGCAAAACAAAGTGAACTTAATGAGATGCAAAGCAAAAATGCACAAAACATGAACCCAAGGCACAAGACCAGAACCAAGTCAAGTTAAAGAAATGCTTAAGAAGCAAGAGTGATAAAGAGAAGAGAAGCACAAAGCTACACAAACAACTTATGGGAAAGGAAGAAGCAAAGAAGTGAGGTGAATGTACATAAGGAAGAAAGAACTCAAAAAGTAAACAAATTACAAAGTTTCCAAGACACAAACCCTAAACCAAGATCAGAATGATACCCATACCCCAAAGAGACCCCAAATGAGAAGAAGAAGTTGGCACAAGTGCCCTTCTAAGCTAATAAGAGAGCTTATGATCAAAAGGAAGCAAAATGGGACAAGTTATGAACCAAAATTCAAATCAAATCAAGTATGAACCCAAAAATTCCACAACTTAGGACAAATGATCTTCAAACATGATATAACAATGTGCCAAAAGGGATTGGAAGAAATTCAGAAGCTAGACAAGTTAAGAGAAGGCTTAAACATGAACTAGGGTTAAGAAACTTCCATCACAAGTCAAAGGTCAAAACCAAATGAATAAATTTCTAAAAATCAGAACAAAAATCACACATGAACTACATCCTCTGATGAACATATAGCAAAAGGAACCAACACAAAACTCAAAATGATGATCACTAGGGAAATTAGACAAGGCAGGATGCTTGAAAAGGAATAACAAAGAATTAATTAAGATGAACAATTAAATGACACGTGGATATTGAAAATAAATGGAAATGAAAAATATAGAAAATTAGAGAAAACTCAATAGATCATCTATGAATTATTTTGGAATTTTTTGACACTTGGAAGTATTTGTAATAATTGAAAAGCAAAATGATTAAAAGAAATAAGAAAAAGAATTAAAAAAGAGAAAGAGAGTTGGGGGTGTGGATAGTCAGGAATTCAGTGTAAATGAAATGGGCCCAGATGCTAGGGGGTGCGAATATCAGTGGGAGGCCCACCAATCTGCGCAGGTTCATATTATATGGGTGGAAATTCAGGAAAAAATGTGGAAAAAACAGAAGCCATTGGATGGAATGGACGCATCTTGAGAGTCATTCATTAATTGACATGGCAGGATTATTGGACCAGAGGTGAGGGATCATGAGAGTTATGGTGTGGTGAGTCACAAAAAGATTATTCAGAAACAAAATAGAAGAAGCCAAGGCACGTGAGAGAGAGGCCGTTTCATTAAAGGACGTGTCAACATCCTGTGCATTGAGAAGGAAAAACTGATGGACCAGGACTCGTCTTCAACCTCTAAAACCCTAATATGAACATTTCCAGATTCCGGTGACCGGAGCTAGGGCTCCGGCACCGAAAATTACACAATATGAACAAATCACAATAACAATAAACAAGAAGCTCCAGATTAGGTAAACACATCACCCTGAGTTCAAAAATGACAATGAAATTTTCAAAAGATCAATGGATTCTCTGGATCGAACACAAACAGTTTTGACCATGAAAAATAAAATCCACATTACAAGCTCTACAATGCACCAAATTCAAAACCAAAACAAGCAGAGTGATCAGTGAACATCAAAGATCAAGATGCACACAAACATTTTCATTTCCAGATCTGAAGATTTGGATGTTACCTGAACTTGCAGATCTTGAGAAAGCTTGCTAGAAGTCCAGATGATGAAGCCAATCCACTCCAAATGCACTCTAGTTGCAAAATAAATGCAACTAGAGCCTTGAATCTTGCTGGATCTGAGGATTTGCAACCAACTTCCCTGAAATGGCAAGGTGATGAAACTTGAGAATTAGCTTGCACAAGGGTGAGATTTGTGATCCTGAGCTTTCAAGGATGAAGGATCTGTGATTTGTTTTTGGAGAGAGAAAGTATGTGAAGAGATTTTAGAGAAAATGCAAGTTGTGCAAGAACTTGGAAACTGAGCAATGAGAGAGAACTGAACCCTAACAAAACCCTAATTTGTTTTATATCATCTCATGACTCAATGCTGAAAGAATGAGATGATTTGCACGTGAGAATGAAAATTTTGAGTGATTTTGCAATTTTGGCAAGTTTGGTGTGATATCATGTAATCCTCATGCATTCCCTTGCCTTCAGCCCATGTGCACTTTAAATCTGACCCTTAATCACAATCCAAACAAATCTTGACCATTGGATGAAGTTGTCACACTCTTTTTATGTTTATGCACAAATTGCACTTTTTGAATAACATTCTCACTTGGCACGAATTTGATGTATTCCTTTGAGCAAAATGAGCCATTTTCATTGCATTTTAACATTGTGAACTTATTTGATCCATACCAACACTTAAAATCAAGTTTCATGACATTTGGCTTTTGGTGCATAAGTGAAAACTTAAGTTTTGCCCTAATTTGATGGAATTTTCGAGGGTCATAACTTCTCAACCAAGAATGCTATGAAAAAGTACTTGTACTTTTTGAAAATGGGAGGCCTTAATCTCCAACTTTCATGTTTGACTTTGGTCCATTTGAAGAATTTTTCATCAAGTTATGATCATTTGAATTTTAGGGCAAAACTTGCCAAAAATGGCATTTTCTCAAAACCAACTTTGCACCAATTTTGCAAAACACCTCAAAACCTCATGATTCTTGATCTTTGAACTTACAAAACCTCTTATAACATTGTAAGAACATACCTTGGCTAAAAAATGGATTGGACCCCTTGAAATCACACAATTGACTTTTTTAAGGCACAGTTGACCAGTTTCTTCATCTGCAAGCAACTGAAGAAATACTTGACTTCCACAAGGAATTTTCTCATCAAATTTGGTACCTAGGATCCTCTTGACATGTGAAAGACTTTGCCCAAATGAAATGGCCAAAGTCTTAGGGTTTTCATGCTTGAAACTCAAACCCTAGTTAAGGACCATTGTGTAGGAGCTTTGCCCTAGCCTGGATTCCCTGATGATCTTCCAACCTTCTGAGCTTTTGTAAATGAAATTGAACTTGTAAATGCAATGTAGAACCCTCATAGGACTTGTACAAAACCATTGGGCCCCTTGTCATGGCTTGTGATGCTTCAAAAACCTCCACAGATGGTCATATGCCTAATGTTAGGTCATGAGAAATGTTATGCCTCATCTTTCCATGCTAGGATGCTAAGAATATGATATGTTCATGATGAATATGATGTGATATGATGCTTAAAATGAAGAGGGAAAATTTGAGGTGTTACAGCCTCCAATTCTAATGCCTCCAGTTCCAGGACGGCCTCTTATCATGTACTTGACTGTGTTAGAAGGGTCGATGGGGTGTGTGCTAGGCCAACATGACGAGTCTGGTCGAAAAGAGCATGCTATTTACTACCTTTGCAAAAAGTTTACTGACTGTGAATCTCGTTATTCACTGCTCAAGAAATCTTGTTGCGCTTTGGCATGGGCTGCTCGCCGACTAAGACAGTACATGTTGACCCACACCACATTGCTAATCTAAAAAATGGACCCTGTCAAGTATATTTTCGAGAAACCAGCATTAACCGGAAGGGTTGCAAGGTGGCAAATAATCATAACAGAGTATGACATACATTATACTTCCCAAAAAGCCATCAAAGGAAGTGTATTGTCGGATTATCTTGCTCAACAACCACTGGAGGATGACTATCAGCCAATGAAGTTTGACTTCCCCGATGAGGACATCATGTACCTCAAGGAAAAAGATTGAGAGGAACCGCTTCCAGAGGAGGGGCTGGACCCTGAATCCCAATGGAAATTGATGTTTGATGGGGCAGTCAATATCAACGGACGTGAAATTGGTGCTGTTCTTATCACTCCTAAAGGTGTTCACTTTCCCTTCGCTGCCAGAATCACTTTTGGCTACACCAACAATGAAGCGGAATACGAGGCGTGCATGATGGGAATAGAGGAGGCTATTAATCTTCAGACTAAGACCCTCGATATATTCGGAGATTCAGCCCTCGTTATCAACCAGATTATCGACAAGTGGTATACACATCAAGAACACTTAATTCCTTATAGGGATTATGCCAGGAGACTGTTGACGTTCTTCACAACGGTTAAGCTTTAATACATACAACGAGATGAGAATCAATTTGCCGATGCATTGGCTACTCTTTCTTCGTCCATCAAAGTCTTGTGTTGTAACTATGTGCCCGGGATTGACATTTCCAGACTTGACGCACCAACTTATGCTTTCTCTGTAGACGCAGTGTCTGATGAGAAACCTTGGTACTTTGATATTAAGCTTTTCCTGGAAAAATAAGAATACCCAGCTGGGGCATCATCCAATGACAAGAAAACCTTGAGACGACTTGCTGCTAGCTTCTTCTTGAATGCAGACGGATTTCTATATAAGAGGAACTTTGACATGGTCTTGCTCAGATGTGTGGATAGACACGAAGCAGACTTGTTAGTGCACGAAGTCCACGAGGGATATTCGGTACTCATGCAGGAGGGCATGCAATGGCTAAGAATTTATTGAGGTCAGGGTACTATTGGCTAACAATGGATGCAGACTGTTGTTCGTACGCCCGTAAGTGCCACAAGTGCTAGATATATGCAGACAAGGTGCATGTTTCTCCAAGCCCGCTCAACGTCATGTCATCTCCTTGGCTCTTTTCTATGTGGGGCATTGACATGATCGGGAAAATAGAGCCTACTGCCTTAAATGGTCATCGTTTCATTTTGGTTGCGATTGATTACTTCACCAAATGGGTTGAAGCAGCATCTTATGCCAATGTCACTCGTCAAGTGGTAGCCAGATTCCTGAAGAGAGACATCATTTGCAGATACGGAGTGCCCGAGCGAATCATTACTGATAATGGTTCCAATTTGAACAACAAGATGATGGCAGATCTGTGTCGGGACTTCAAGATTTAGCATCACAATTCTTCTCCTTACCGGCCAAAGATGAATGGCACGGTAGAAGTAGCTAACAAGAATATTAAGAAGATTGTGCAGAAGATGGTTGTCACTTACAAAGATTGTCATGAGATGTTGTCGTTCGTGCTGTATGGTTATCGAACATCAGTCAGGACGTCAACCGGGGAAAATCCATTCTCCCTGGTATATGGCATGGAGACAGTATTTCCTGTTGAGGTAGAAATTCTTTCTTTACGTGTGATGATGGATGTGAAGCTTGATGAGACTGAGTGGGTACGTGCTCGATATAATCAGTTGTGTCTAATTGAGGAAAAAAGATTAACAGCTATCTTTCATGGTCATCTTTATCAGAGGAGAATGAAGCTAGCAATCGACCAACGAGTATGTATTCGAGAGTATCAAGTGGGTGAGCTTGTACTCAAGAGGATCATTCCTCTAGGTTCAGATCACAGGGGCAAATGGACCCCAAATTACGAAGGCCCATTCATAGTAAAGAAAGTTTTCTTAGGTGGGGAACTAATGCTTACTACTATGGATGGAGAAGACTTCCAGTCCCCTGTTAACTCGGACGCAGTTAAAAATACTTCGCATAAAAAGACCCGCTGGACACAAAAACATAATTAAAGTCTAGGCAAGAAAAGGGCATCCCGGCGAGCTAAAAACAGAATAAAAAGCTCGGGCAAAAGTTAGGGAAGATAAAAAAAATGTACACCCGCTGAGTTGAAAAACCACATTGGACGGCTCAGGCAATAAAGGGTATCCCGGTGGATTGAAAACCCGAAAGGGCGATCCACGCAAAACAAGGGAATAAGCGAACAACTGCGGTCCGGGTAATCTGAACCAAATTATCGTGTCTTATAGTCTGACAAAATCAGAAGGAGAGGAATCTGTCCCCTCATCTTCTTCGGAAGGAAAAGGCAATGACGGAAAGTCTTGAAGACATGTTGGTCATAACAGGAAGGAAACTCATTGGAATGCCGTGAACATTGCCATTAGGATAGTTTTTTTTCTCAATTTTATGGTAGCTACCTATTTCCATGTGGTTGCTTCCTGATGTAAAACTTCCCATTTCGAGGCCATTCAATAAATGAATATTCAGTCAAAAACTGTGTTGTGTTTGTTTACTTTGTTTGCAAAAATGTCCTGAATTTTTTGGCAGAAAGAACATTGCATATGAAACATGTTTTTCTAAAAATGACATTGCAGGGAAACATTTAAAACCATCTTTAAGTGTCGGGCGACAATTTATGAGCAGATCATACTATGCAAGTCCCCGGGGCACATGTGTGTATACTGTTGTTGCAGGTTTTGTAGGGTGGTGTCGTATATCCCCAAGCAGAGAATGTTCCCCCAGATGAGTCAGATCAGATAGAATGGATCCCCCAGCAGAATTTCAAGGCTAATTGAAGAGCTTTCATACCCAAGCGGATTATATTTCCACAAGTGAAGTATGCCCAACAGGCAGTTGAAGGTCTTGCTTCCCCACAGAGCTTAGAATTAGCAGAATTCTCTCCCCAACCAAGTCTGAAGATCGTCATTTCCCCACAGAGTTCATGTTTGGGTTTCACTCCCATCATTGAGATATTCCCCAGAGAAGTCGCCAATTTATTTTTGGTCATTGTGATGATACAAACAGTTCTTCATCTCCCCAGCCAAAGTTAAGTGTTAAAGCTTCTTGACCTGGTTCTCCCCTGCAGAGTTGTGATTCTTGTTGCCAGTCAGGCACTTGTTGTTGCTCGTATGCATTCCTCAACACTCGTCTGTGTTTGATATTTTCTTGTTTCTCGTCTGCATTCCCCAACACTCGTCTGTGTTTGATATTTTCTTGTTGCTCGTCTGCATTCCTCAACACTCGTCTGTGTTTGATATTTTCTTGTTGCTCGTCTGCATTCCCCAGCGCTCGTCTGTGTTTTTTATCTATTTGAAGATCGTTTGCATTTCTTGGATACTCGTCTGTATTTCTACTCCAAATGCTCGTCTGTGTTGGATTTCTGGTATTCGTATATATCAGTGGCTGATATTCGTCTGTATCATCGCCTAAAGCATTCGTCTGTGTTTCTTAGATCATCATCTGATATTCGTTTGTATCATTGACTTATGGCACTCGTCTGTGTTCTCTTGATGATCATCCAATACTCATCTGTGTTGAAGAGGTTTGAAGACCTGACAGTGGGATATAACGTCAAAATGGTTACCGGTCCTGGCGTAACAGGTTGTCCGAAGGAGGTTCGTCTGTCTCAAGCACCACTCATCTACGCAAGATTTGTGAAGAGGGTTCGTCCAATCCTAAGGTCGCACCTGGCGTAACAGGTTATCTGAAGAAGACTCGTTTGTCTCAGACCATATATCTACGGAGGATATATGAAGAGGGTTCATCTATCCTGATTATGCATGTTTATCCCACAGACTTAAGTGCAATACCGGTCCTGGTGTAACGGGTTATCCGAAAGAGGTTTGTTTGTCTCAAACACCACTTATCTACGCAAGATTTGTGAAGAGGACTCGTATGTCCAAGTTCTGGCGTAACAGGTTTACTTGAAGAGGGCTCGTATGTCCAGTTCCTGGCGTAATAGGTTTTCTTGAAGAAGACTCGTCTGTCTAAGTTTTTCTTATCTGGCGTAACAATTCAACTCAAAAGGAGCTTGTCTGCTTTGTATTCACTTCAATTACCCAGAGCGTTATTTGGTTGGGTTTGTTTCCCATTTCTGCATTCTCCAGCAGAGCGCAAATTTCAGGTCTTCTTGGTATCCAACTACAGTTTATCTTGAACGGTCGATAGCCCGTGCTATCGTCCTTTTCAAATTAACAGTTGCTTAGATAGGGGCAACTGTAACACCCCAAATTTTCCCTATTCTTTTTAGCATCATCTTCATGTCATAAACATCATAAGCATGGCATATCATTAGCATCTTTGCATAGAAAAATGAAGCATAACATTCTCATGTCCTAGCATTGGGCATATGATCAATCATTGGTGCATTTGAAGTCTTACAAGTCAAAGAAAGAAGTCAAGTGGCCTTGTCCAAGTTCTATGAAGTGTCTATAGGCCCTATACAAGCTCAAGATCCTCTACAAGAGCCCAAAAGGTTGGGAGGTTATCAGATGATCCAAGGAGGGGCAAGCTCCTACCCAAATGATCCTCAAATTAGGGTTTCATGTTCAAGCAGGGATTCTTTGTGACTTTGGCCAATTCATGTGGGCAAAGTCCTTCATATGATATGAGAATGCTATGGATGAAATTTGGTGAGAAAAATCATTGAGGAAGAAAGTTATTTCATCAGTTGCTTGCATAAGAAGAAATTGGTCAAACTGATTATTTAAAAAGTCAACTATGGCAATTCAAGGGTTCCAATCCCATTTTTCAAGCCAAGGGATGTTCTTAAGGTCATAGAAGAGGTTTGGCAAAGTCAAAGATCAAGAATTTTGGGTTTTGGCAAGAGTTTCTATTTTTGGCATATGGCATGTAAGTAAACTTTCCAAATTTAGCAAGTTTTTCCCTAATCTTCAAGTGATTCTTACATGGCCAAGATGACTCCAAATGAATTTCCCTTGAACATGAAAGTTGTAGAGTATGATCTCCCATTTCTAAAACGTACAAGAACATGTTCATAGCCCTCATGGTTTGAAAGTTGTGCTCATTTAAAGTTCACTTATTTTTAGGGTTTTACATGAAATGTCACTTGCTACCAATTTGCAAAAACTCATGTAATTCATTTCTAAGTTGATCAATGAGAAAACTTAGGTCACTATATCATAATAAATGGCATGAAAGTCATTTGGCCCAAAGAATTTCACAAAACACGTGCATGAATAATGAGATAATCACAAAGTGCAAAAAACGCAAGAGCACTCAAAGAGCATGCTACCAATGTCCAAGGGCCCAAATCACTTCACTCAAGAATCAAGGGCAAGATGAAACTTCAGCATGTGCAAGCAAGGGTGAAATGCACGAGTGAATAATGCCATCACTGGATTTTTGCAAATTTGCAAAATCATCCTCAGCTCACAAGACTCACGTGCATTGCCTCTAATTCTTCTTGGAGTGAATTTTGACACAATATAAAAGCCAGCTAGGGTTTCATTTCATGCAGGATCATCACCATTTGCTCCATTCCAAGTTTTTTCTCTTGCTCCATTTTCATTCGAATCTCTTCATCCATACACTCTTTCACCAAACAAACCTCAGATTCTTCATCCTTGAGCTTCATAGGTCATAGATCAACCATTGTTTTGAGCTATAGACAAGATTTTGTACCAGTTCAATTCTAGATCAGATGCTTGCAAATTGTTAGATCCAAGCTGTTTAAGAGTCCATTTCACATTTATTTTGTGATAGAAGTTACCAGAAGATCATTTGGAGCTGGTGATTGGTTTTCTTGGAGGTTTGAAGGTTCTGCAAGCTCAGGTATGCTTCACAATTCATCATTCTAGATTTAAATTTTCTTGCGTGCATTGTGCTCCTTATGTTGTCCTGAACATGTTGATATGATTAGATTTTGAAATAGTGAAGAAATGAGCAAGAACCGTGGATCTGATTTTTTAGATTCAAACTTATCTTCTTCAATTTGGCTTGTGTGTGTTAGATTAATGGTTTTTGATGCTGGATTTGAGTTCTATGTGGTTTAAGGATCATTTTGATAGCTGGATCATGAGATTTGGTGGCGTTTTGATGTTTTGCAAGTTTTGGTTGGCCGGAGAAGGTGACCGGCGCTTCTCCGGCAGATAGGGTTTATAATTAGGGTTTTAGTTTCCCTGTTTTAATCCTGGCCCTTAGATCTAGATTAATTAGGTTAATTATGTTTTATTATTTTAATTAATCAGGTTTATTATAACTTTAAAACGTGACCTTAGGATTTCATTTAATTAGAAAGATTAATTCACGGCCTTTGGATCTGAGGACTTTTAGGTCTTACTGACACACGCTTATGACCATTGATTGCGTTGACTTTGTTTGTGAGCCTTTAGATATGCATATTTTACTATTTTTGGTTGACTGCGCTGGCCTTGGGCTTGAGTTTCTCTTAACACCCCCTGTTCGCCTGGCCCATTTGAATTGAACTATGAGGACCTACTGACTGCACCCCTCATCATTTGTCTTTTATTTTTATTTCATTTTATTTTCAGTTTGGTTTTTGATTTTTAAAAATAGTTATAAGTTCACAAAAATTCTGGAATAATTCATGAATGATCCTTTTAATTTTCTTTAATTTTTGACATTTTAATTTTCCATTCATTTTTATTTTTCACGAAGAAATTAATTTTCACTTTTATTAATTGTTTTTAATTCCTCTTAAATACATGCTGACTTGTAGAATTTATATCTTGGTCATTAATTTGAATTTTTATTTGGTTCTTTTTGCATTTCATTCATACTAATGTGTAGTTTGTGGATGATTTTTATTTTGATTTTAAGAATCTTTCATGAATATTTTTGATAGTTGACTTGTGTGTGAAGTTTCAAAACCCTAATTGGTATTCTTGAGGTCCTTTGACCTAGTTGCTTATTGATTCTGAATTTGTTCTTTTGACATGATGTTATCACTTGATTAATGAATACTTGTGCTTATTTTCATAATTTTTGCATGAGTTTTTGATTTGATTTGAATTTTCATGAGAAATTGCCTTAATTTTGCTTCTTCTTGTTGGCATGCTTAGTTCTTAGGCTAGGAGGGCACTTATGCCAACTCCTATAGGTTGTTTAGAGGTCTTGTTATATGAGGTTTGATCCCTGGTCCTTTCTTAGGGGGTGTGCTTTGAATGTTTTTCTTTGATACTTGTCTTTAAAGTTTCTCACAAAAGTATGTATGTTCATTTCACCTTCTTTCTTCATTTGCTCTTTTTGATGCTTGTGATTGAGTTTTCCCCATGTTTACTCATGCTTCTTAGGCACCTTGTAAACACCCCAAATTTTCCCTCACTCATATCACACCATGGCTTGTGATATTTCATTTTTTTGTTTTAACATAAGCATTACATGTCACTTAGCATATTTGCTTCACTGCATAAGTTCAAGTTCATCTGCATCTAAGGTTTGTGATCTGAGCAATCCAAGAATCCATATGAGTCATCCCAAAGGCATAAAAGCTTTCCAAGAGGGTCCATGTGTGTTCTACCATCATATTATGCTCCTCAAAGTTCATGAAAGTCAAGAGATCACAAGAACTGGCAAAGGCATGGAAGCAGAGCTAGGGTTTTCACTACACAGATGACCAAGATTATGGTTTTGTTTTTACAGGCCTTAAATCCAAATTTTTGGGCCATTATTGTTTCTAATGTTCTTAATATGTCATAAGGATCATGTGCACCAAGTTTGATGAAGAAATTCATTGTGGAAGTCATCTGTTCACTGGGTAACTTCCTGAGCAAGTTAAGTCAAAATCAGGGCATCTTAGGCCCCCAACAATGGAACCAAAAGGGTATTTTCATCAAATTGAAGTTCAATGATCTTTATTTGATCTTAGAAGTGGTTGGAAGTTCACAAGATTGAAGAATTTTGAGCCAATTGCAAACTTGCCATTTTTGGAAATGACTTGAAATGCAAACTTTCCATTTTGGGAAAGTTTTTCAACCTCCTCTTTCATAACCAAAAATGATTCGAATGAAAAATTCTTAGTCATGAAAGTTGTAGATTGGGTCTTTCCCTTTTCAAAAAGTACAATAAAATGTCTTGATTCATCATAGAACTCAAGATATGGCCTTTCAAAGTTGGCAAAAATCCTATAATTTCAAGTTTCATGTCAAAGAGGGATTTTGCATTTTGGCATGTTCAAGCATTCTAATGACTTCAAATGTACACAAACACTTCACAACATGTCAATACAACCTCTAAACATCAGAATTTTTCATTAAACCTAGGGTTTCCATGACTTGAACTTTAAGAAATCACAAAAGGGCCAAAACTCCCAAAATTTTCAAAATGCATTGGATCCTCTCATCCACTTGTGCCAGCTGCATCAAACTGATTCTATGGATCTCCATGAATCTTGCTGAGGCCATACACCCCAAAACACCAGACCTGCCATGGCCTATACCTCAAGTACACAAAATTTGACTTTTTTGCAAAACACCCCATACCAATCAACCTGTGCCACAACAATTATCTGAGCAATCCTATTGGCTTAATCAAACATTATGCAAGCCATTTCATAACACACAAGAGCCTAAAACCTCCAAGAACTCAGAATTCACAAAATCCCTCAAAAACTTCCTCTCTTTGAAAATCATCACACAACCACTGAAACTTCAATCTTTTTTCACCAATTATCTCCACATGACCTAAGGATCACAAAGCACCCATCATCATAGCCTAAAACACAGCCAAACTAAAACACGATTTTTGGTGCAGAGGAACTGAAACTCTCAAACCAAGCCATACAAGCTTTATCTAAGCTTCTCATCATCATCAAGGAGCTCATTGGGGTTGGATTGAACAAAGAAAGAGGCCAGAAAGCTCAAGGAGGGAAAGCTTCAGCTCAGGAAGCCATCTAGAACTTTTTTTCCAGAAGCTTTATTTTATGTTATAGAAATGTTCTCCATGCTCCCCTGATCACACTGCACTTGTTGTTTTTGAAAATGGTGAAGAAATGAGCATGAATCATATCTCTGAAATTTTTGACCTAAAAGAAGTTTTCTTCGATTCATGCTGGTTTCTGAAAATAAATGATTTTTGATGTTGGATTCTCATTTAGTGATGTTCATAGATCATTTCTGGAGATTTTGGTGAAGTTTCATAGCCTAGGGAAGAAGTTGGGTTGTTTGGCTTGCCGGAGAAGATGATCAGAATTAGGGTTAGTTGCCCAGATGCGTGCGTGGTCGTTGGATGGTGATTAGGGTTAGGCAATGAGTGGCCCAGATGCACCATTAGTTTTTAATCCTGATTAATTAAATATAAAACATAATTAAAACCGAGTTTGAATGTCAGCCATTGAGATGCGCGCGCAGTCAATTCCCTCCACCCCAGTTCAAATCTCAGCCATAAGATCTGCATAATTTCATTTTTATTCATTTTAATTCCTTTTATTTTCATTTTTTTTGCATATTTAATTTAAAATATCAAAAAGCATCATAAAAATATTTTCTTTTGCATTCTGACTTTAAATATTTTTCTCATTCCAAAAATAATTTTAATTTTATTTTTTGCATTATAAAAGCATTTTTAAAATATTTAAATGTTATTTTTAATTAATTAAAGTATTTTAATTAATTAAAAATACATCTAGGTTTCTAAAAATCACCAAAAATATTATGAATCATCCCAATGCATTTAGAAACATTTTCAAACTCTTCACATAAATTTCTTTTTAGGTTTGATCATAGTTTGTCAATTTTCTTTGAATTAAGGGTCATAAAAATCATATTTTAAAACCCTAACTTTGGAAAATCATTTCTGCCTAACAAAGAATAGTTTGAAGTTGATTTTTTTTGCATTGTGTTACATATTGCATGTAGTTTATAGGTCTTTTTCCTCATGAATTTATCTTGCATTTTCAATTTAATTTGAATATTTCCTTTTGAACCACCCAAAAACCCTAGAAAACTTAGGAAAATCATAACTTTTGATTGGTTAGGCTTCTGACCTTCTCCTTTGGGGTGTGACCTAATATGGGATTAGGGTTTGTTTGAGCTTAATTGCAAATTTTTATCATTTCATTTGTTTCTGTTTTATTCATTTGCATCTCATATGTCTATGTAACCCTAATTTCTCATGTTCATTTGCATTCACCTTGCACAAGCATCATTACATGAACTTGCCATGACATTTCATGCATTCATATGTTACTTTAGACACCTTAGGACATGTTAGAACCATGCTTGATCATTTCTTCATCCATTTTCCATGTTTAGCATTCATTTCATTTCATAAACTTTCATGTATTTTCAAACTTCAAAGCATGCTTCCTTTGCATCTCATCTATGTATGATCACACATATGCATTTTGTATGACTTTGCATCATCTTACATGACATTTGCATAGAATAAGCACTTCTGACTTTGGTCATCTCATCTCATTTCATCTCATTTCACTTCATTTCTTTATGCATTATACCTTATGCATCCATACTAACTTTTCAGGAACTTTTTGGTAAGTTACTTTGGGAGGTGGATTTGCCTTCACCTCTCACTTCTTCTTATCTCCTTAATTTTCATTTTACTTGTCTTTGAAGTGAATTTGATTCACTTATGTTCCATCTAACTTTCTTTCTTTAAGTTACTTATCTTCTTAGGAAGTAAGTAACTTATTCTCTTGCTTCCTCCTCCTTTCATCTGCTTCTTCCATTGGTGGCTTCCTTGAAGATCTTTCTTAAGCCTTACAAACCATAGGAACATCCAAGCATGATAATCTTAGGGTTGTGATTAGTACCCCTTAGCTTTTTACCTTTGAGTCTCCTTGAGTCTCTCTTCTCGTCTCAATAATCAGAGACTAAACTCTTAAAGTTTTAGGACTTTGGAATTAGGGTTATGCCTGCATCCTTCTCTTAGGATGAAGTGTATAACTTTAATCCTAAGTGTTAAACCTTTAATTTTTTAAACCTCTTAATCAAATCATCTTAATAATCACTAAGACTTTATCTTGTAACTTGGGCCTTATATTAGGGTTCTATTTCTTCCTTATGGTTAAGAAGGACTAACCCTAGTGTTTAATGGACAAGTCCCTCTCAAGATGTCTTACAAACCATAAAATCCATTTCTTAATCTCACCCTTTAATTAAAATCCACTTAATAAAGGCTTGTTATATAATGAATTTAATCCCTAACCATGGATTAAGTTGAGGTATCTTCCTCAACTTAAGTGTGCTCATTTATTATCCTTCTATTAGGATGGTGTAATGAGTTCACTAATATGTGCTTAGAGATTAAACTCATTACTTAACACTAAACAAAAACCCCAAAACATCTAATTAATCACAAGTAGGTTAATGATCTTAATCCTACATCATCATGGTAATTAAGTTGAGATGCTTATCTCATACTTAAGTAGGCTCATTATCCTTAATCAGGGAGGATATAATGAGTTTACAAGCCCTTGATTTAGGCTTAAGCTTATTAACTTATGTAAAACACCAAAAACAATAATAAAACTGAAAACACAAAAACAAACAATAATCGTCTCCTTCGGGATTCTTTTCTCATCACCCTCATTCATAAGCGAGAACTTGCTTCTTCCGTCTAATGCAAGACAGTTAGCACTCGAGCCAGACGAGTCATACACTTGAGCATAGGCAAGCAGGCAGTTCACAGTCAAATCATTTTCAGTCTCTTTGAGTCGAACTACGGTGTTCTGACTTCCTCATTGCACGAGAGGATACGTAGGCATAACTTAACTGTTATCGAACAAAAGTCTCTTTGTCTTCCCCCTCCTTCAGCATTCTCTTTTAAGCCTAAGTTCCTGAGCACTCACTTTTTTGCACTGACACTTGTACAATCATTCTCAGCTTTTACACACAGATAACACATACACTACCCCTTTAAACACAATCTTGTAAGCGTGGATCCCGTCGAGTACGACGGACAATCTGGTTGTTAACACCTTCCCAGGTTGTAACCAACCCCCTTTCTCAGTTTCTCTGGTTCGCAACCGTCTTATCCATCTCTTTCCTGGTTTATGCAACATTACCTTTCCTTCGGGATAAAAATGCCTAGCTGGCGACTCTATTCAATTCACCTTCATTTCATTTTCTCTTTTCACCGACCGTTCGCGCTTGTACCAGGATGCAAATCTTAAGGAGCGACACACATCTTAACATGATTAGGTCCCTGGTTTTTCACATGATGCTTATGCCTTGATTTGATTTGTGTTTGCTTGTCCTTACACTTGTTCACATGTCCACTTCACTTCCCATTCTTATATTGTTTGTGTTTGAACTTGTATGAACCTTTCTTTGGTCTCTTGAGTCTGTTTGTGCACATTCTTGTGATGATATGGTTCTGGTCTTGATGATTGGGAAGCATGTGTAGCTTGTGTGATCTTTTCTACTCCATGTTTGCTTTTGTTTCTTCCATGATAGCTTGTTTTGGTTTATTGTGATTTGTTTGATCCACTTCCCATCTTATGTTGTATACTTGATCTTGGCACTTGAGGGTGACACTTCATTTCTGGTTGTGATGTTTTAGTATGATCTTTTGTTCATTTGTATCTCATTTGATTTCACTTGCTTTTGTCTTACCACTTGTTTATGCTTATAACCATTTCAGGGGCTTTGGTAAGTAAGAGGTGTGGATGAGATTCCTACATCTCCAACTCTTTTCTCTTCATCTTTCATTATGATTTCTCACTTGTGATTAAGATGTGCCTTATGCCATCACTTGCTTAACTTCTTTTCTCCCCCTTAGAAAATAACTCATCTCCTTTAGAGGAATGCGTTGTATTCTATTTTCCTTTCTTCTCCTTTCTCTTTCTCTTTTTCTTTTCTTTTCCTTTCTCTAGGATAGTTAGTTCAATCCTCACTAACCATAGGACCCCCTTTTCATGATAACTTTAGGTTTAATAGTCCCCCTTTAGTCTTTTACCTTTGCTCCTTTTGGTTTCATTCTCTTCTCATCTTCATACAAAAACCTAAAAAACATTAATAATAGCTGAGTTGACCTTCCCTTTTGTCATACTCTCAAAGAAAACTCATAAAAACACTTCTTCACTCCTAATCCACAAAAATACTTAATAACACAAACATCTTAGTGAATTTAAATCCTAATCTTAGGATACAAGTTTGAGGATCTTCCTCATTCTTGATGGACTTGTTACTCATTCTATCTTGGGATGTGGTAATAAGGACATGTCCTTAGAAAAGGCTTTACCTTCACTTCCTTATGCCACACTCTAAAACTCTTCTAAAAAACACAAACAAACAATAAGCGTCTTTCCTTCGAGAATTCTCTTCTCATCACCTTCACTCTTTACGTGCAAACTTGCTCCTACTTGTCATTTTGCAAGACGTTTACGCACTCGTCGTCCGAGACTGCAACACCTGAGCATTGACATAGGAAGTTCAAGCCTTAACTCACAAGCAATCTTTTCCACCCCTAGTGAGGGGAACTACGACGACTCTGATCCTCATGTCCATTGAGGTACGTAGGCAGCGGGGTAGGGCCCGTTTGAGCACAATCTTTATTTTCCCTACATTTTTTCCTTTTCATTTCTTTTTCAGTTCCCTTTTCTTTTCTTTTATCCAGTTCAGTTCCTTTTCTTTGCAGCAGATTTCATTATTTCACCCTTTGAAACAGTTTCTTTGCAAACGTGGATCCCGTCAGGTACAACGGACGATTTGGGGTGCTAATACCTTCCCAGATCGTAACCGACTCCCGAACCCAGTCTCTTTGGTTCGCAGGACCCGTGTCCTTCCTTTTCTTTTCTTTGGTTTGTGCATCATTACCATTCCCGTTCCTTCAGGATAAAAATGCCTGGCTGGCGAATGTACCTCTTTCCGCGCCACTTTCGTGTTTGTACCAGGATGGAAATCCAGGGAGCGATAACAGTTTAGGCTGGGCAAGAGCATCCCCAAATGCCTTTATGATAAAAAAGGCCAGGTCATTTTCTCCAACAACCTCTTTGACGAGGATGATGTTGCTGACATCTTCGCCAGATGGGATGCCCAAAAAGTAGTCCTATCTCCTGTCTGTTTTCAACCTACAATCTAGCGCACCCATCTCTTTAATGATTGGTGGCATAAGTACTACAGTGATAAATTTCTCACTGCCATTGAATTTTCTGCCTTGCTTAACCTAGTTTTTGTTAAGGTGCAGGAGAAGGTCAAGAAGAGTAAGTCCACTCGCATCAAACATAAATAGGCTTTTCAAAAATACTTTGAAATTGTCTATCGACCAGATGATATTAGTCGAACTGTTCGTGAGGCTTTTGTCACTTTAAAGGAGAAATTTATGCAAAAGATGGATAAGTTGAAAATCCCTTCAAATGATCCTCGTGAGAAGTGTTATGAGGTGGCTTTCCAACTCTTTCCTCGACAGCTTACTGTTGATTTTTGAGTGGAACTTGCCCCTCCATTTCCAGACTGGTTTGTCTGTGGGGATTCCATTAAAATCCTTCGACAGTAGTCTCAGCCGAAAGCCCAAAGGATGGTTGCGACTAAGCACACACTGGAAAGTTTCAAAGGGCACCTTCATATAGGGATCAAAGACATTCATGTCGAATCCGACATATATGAAGTTTTGAGGTATTTATTTACCCCTTACTGACTAAATATTTATTAACTCATAACCATTGTCTTTGTCATTTCCAGCACTTACTAGAAAATCCACTGCCAACAAAGGCATGGTAATAAAAAATGAGAACAAAGAAGGCACTAAGGTATTTCATAACCCTTACTCACAACTTTTTCACCAGTTTTCCTCCTAATGTTTTGTCTTTCTTTCAGATAACCAAAAAGCCTTCATCACCCTCGAAGAAGGGTAAAATAGCTTCCAGTACTGCCATCCCATTGGATGATGATGAGTCTCCTGAGGAGCAGACCCTCATGAGGAAAAGGAAGAATGCACAATCTCATAGTGTTGCTGGCCAACCTTCTTCTAAGGTGGAAAAAGTTGTGAAAAAGGCACCTGCAACAGGTGGTGTCGAAACTGAAGTTCCAACCCTTGTGGTGAAGCTTGCTGGTGGTTCTCCTGAGAGTGCCAATTCTAGTCCAGGTGGTGAAGAGAATAAGATATTTAGCTTTTCCTCTTACCTTTTTAATCTCCTTTTATAACTTCAACTTAAATCTCTTTTTTTCTCTTATCAGGCTAGAGCATGCATTTCTCAGCCTCCTTTGACTGCTACTCCTTCGCCCATAGTTCTTTTAAACAACCAAGGTGAGCCAACTTATCACCCAACTTCTGATTTTGGCTCTGGTTATAGCTTTGTAAGTGAGATTAACCAACCCATTAATACAACAGTTGTTCCTCCCCCTGTGATCGAAACTAAATCCACTACGCAACAGTCTCACAGTGATGATTTCGATCATGAGCGTAATGATATTTCGATCAAAGACTATTTTGGCCAAACAAGCCAGACTTCCAGGGAAATACACGCAGCTTTTGCTGTAGAGGAAGAAGTTGAGAAAACTCAGGATCCTACCCCCTCAAATCCAAAAAATAAAGAACCAAGCCCCAAGCTAATGCTCAGGATGTTATAATGAATAATCCAGAGCTGGAGGAAGAAAGGGAGGAGGGAAAATATGAAAGTGAGGATGATGATCAACAGGACAAGAGTGAGGTGGATAAAGAAAAAGAGCCTGAAAAGACTCATCACTCCTTGTCTAAAGAAAATCTCCAATACCCTCCTTCCTCTCAACTTTCGACCCCTAAGGCAAATGTAGTTGGTGACCGCCTATTGGCCCTGAAATGGTCGAATCCCAGGGAGTATTCTAGGATGAAGCTTGGCAAGATTTTTGGTTCTTCTGGAAGTAGCTCTTCGATAGCTCCTGGGGCCTCAGCTCCAGATGACTTCGTTAGTCCCCTTCTGAAAAAGATCAAAGATACATTCTTCAAAAGGGATATCCATCTTACCCTGAATGCTAATCCAACTGCCCATATCTTTCTGAAGGAGTCTATGGACCAAATAGATCTTTCGACAATTAACCCCCATATCTCCAGCGCCCTTATGGAACTGACTACCCTAGTGAACCAGATGTTTGATAATTTCAAATTCATTCCAAAAGTTGAAAAAATCATTGAGTCAACTGATGCAAATAGTTGTAGTGCATGGGATCTAGCAAAGGAAGCTGAGAATGAAGTCGAAAGGCTAGAAGAGATCAGGGCCAAGGGGGAAAGGGAAAGAACTACCAATAATATAGCCATTGAAGTTTGGGAGAAAGTGCTTGAAGAACTTCAAAAGAAAATTGTTGATGCTAAACAGTGTAACCTTGAGCTGAGTCAGTTTGACAGTGTTGAATTGGACATTGAATTCAAGTGCACCATTGACCTTATTGATACAGCTGAAGTTCTCGACAAGGAGCTTGTGGAAGCAAAACTCGACAAGGCTTTGTGTGAGAATCGCCTCCAGATTAGCAAGAATAACTTTCTTCAGCTGCAAGGAAAACTCCCTTTCTGATTTCAATGGATTTGTAATATTTTAGGATTTTGTGTTTTCCTCCTGTTTTGTATTAATATTTTGGCCCTGATGAGGCCTTTATGTAGTGACAATCTTTGGGCATCATTTCCCCATTTTACTTTATGCTTCAGGCATTTTTATTACTCTCTGACTTATACTTTTTCTTTCTGCATAAGCAAAATTTCAAGTCGCTGTCGAAATAGCTTTTAACTCAAAGACTTCAACTTAACTTGGGTTAACAAAAATAAAATTGCTTTGACCATGGTTATTATGGTAACGTTATAGTTTTTAATGTCTTGCATAATTGCGTGACACAAGTTACCATTTAACGACTATAACTATAACGCTTATTTAGGGTGTTATTTCCAAAAAGAATTCATGTGCTTTTTGGCTGCCTTTTGACTGGCCAATTACCGTACACGTTCTTTCCCTATAAATAACCCCTACTCAGTCCATCTTCTTCATCACAACGAACATGGAAAATTCTGCAAGGAAGGTGGATGGTACTGTCTCCCACAAGCAAGGCAAGAGCACCAAAAATAATGGAATTCCTTATGCTCATGTTGGGATGGTCACTCGCTCCAAGACTAAGGAAGGTAGAACAACCTCTCCCAAAAAGGAGCATCCCAAGAGTGAACTTCCAGATGATGATGATGAAGCTGATGAAGATTGGATGAATTATCTTAACTCCATTACCTAGGAGGAAGCTGAATAGTATAGTTTTTCTTTTCTGGTTGTTAAACCATGTTTTGGATTTCTGTATATTATTCATATATGGCCCTTTTTATCATTAATAAAATTTCATGTTCGTATATGAATCTCTTGAAGCATTGACCTATATCTTTTTAAATATTTCCCATTTACTTTCAAGATCCTCAAATCAGCTTCAATCTCAAGTATTTCATAAGCATTGTTACTAAATATTTTAGCAACTATGAAAGGACCCTCCCATTTGGGTGACCATTTCCATAGGGATCTGCTTTTTCGATCCATGGGCAGAATGACTTTCCATACCAATTCACCAACTGAAAAGGTTTTTGCCTTAACCATCTTGTTGTAGGATTTTTCTATCCTTTTCTTCTGCCATTCTAATAATTCTAAGGCATGAAGTCTTTCTTCATCCACATCCATCAACTCATCAAGCATCATATTCTAACACACTTCAGATGGAATCTCATGGTGCCTTTGAATTATTTTGGAGTGAAGGTAAATTTCAAGAGGCAACAATGCATCATTCCCATAAGTGAGTCGAAAAGGGGTAGTGTAACACGGTGGGAGAAATGACTTTGTCGTTTTTGTTTTCACAAAAACTATGTTTCGGATAGCAAGAGTCGCCACTGACGTTTCTTTTATCCAAGTAGGAAAGGTGGAAAAGAACAGGAAAAACCTTGGTTTTAGATTTTGAGTTCGAGGGGTAGGTTATACAAAGGGAAAGTGTTAGCACCCTTTGTTTCCATGGTTATCCATGGACTCTTAACTGCTTAGCTCACTTTACTTTTGTTTAAAAAATAGTGGTGGTGTGTTTAGAAAAAAAGTCCACCTTTTTAATGATTCTCGTATGAATGTATACAAAGGGGTTTTCTTGGAAAGTTTTTTTGAAAATGTGAGGTGTAAAGAGTAATTTTTGCTTTTGAAATAGTGAGCAAGCAGTTAAGGGCTTCCTACCTACTCAAGGTCATTCATGTTATTTTTCTTTCCTCAGGGATATAATTGTCCTTACTATTAGTTAGTAAGTAGTCTTATCCTTAGATGTGAGGGACGGGCATAGGGTCATCTTATGGTCATAGAAGGTAACCTTGTAAAGGTATCTTAGCAATTCGAAGGGACTATCATCATTTTTCGTAGTGTCATCGAGGGACGAGATCATTTATTCGTAGGCAACTTGAAGGGTCATCGAGGGACTATGATATTTATATTGAAGGGACTATGATGATATTTATTTAGGCAACTTTGCTAAGACACCTCTACGTTCGAGGGACTTGACCATTTTTCATAAGGCAACAAGAGGGAATACCCTAGAGGTGCATGTGTGAAAAGTGTGTTGTGTTCAGTTATTTTATATTTTGGATTAGTGGGTTAAATCCAATTTATTTGCATACAAGTCTTTTCACACCCTGTTATTACTAACCACGCAGTTTAAAATATTTTGCGGAATTTAAATGCAGAAATAGAAACCCTAAACTGTTACATCATGGGGAGGGGGATACATAGTTTAAATTGGGGAGTACGGAAAATAAAAGTGCAGAAAATTAAATATTACAAGATAAATAATAATTCTATACACTTGTTCTAATGATAACAAATAAAATCGGGACGAATAATAGTGAAGAAAGAAAAAATATTGGAGAATTTGATTAAAATTGGTTAATTGAATTTTTGTTAAAAAAAAGAGTTTTTTATGATTGTTTGAAGTTTAAATTATTAATTAATTAAATTATAAAAAAAGAAAGTATTATTTTTTATATGTATTTTATTTTTTTATAAAAGAAAAAAAAGTTATTAATTTTTGTTAAAAGAAAAAGAAAGTTATTATTTTTCTAATTATTATTGGTTAAAATATTTTAATGGTTAATTAGTTTATTAATTTAATTAATTAAAATAAAGATTAAGAAGGAAAAAAAAGAGTTAGAAAAAAAAAGAAAATAAGGAAAAGAGCCAAAAAAATAGGGGGATGGGGTTATATGCGTGTTCCCCAGAAACCAGGCTATGGTGTGCCTGCGTGAAACAAATGGAAAAAATAAGTTAAATATTAAAATTGAAGAATATCTAGTCCCAACCAATCAATGCACGCCACACCAATGTCTTCTACCTCTTGCCTGTGTTTTTTAGCTACGGAACTGCTTCGATTCAGCTACGATTTAGCTACGATTTTTTCGTAGCTAATTGACCTGAAATTCCAAAATCACAAAAACGCAAATATTAATGAATCAAAACCATCCATTCTTAATAATTTGGACCATAGGAATTCAACGGTGGTGTCCGTTTGGTCTGAAAGTGACTGTATAATGAGATTCGAAGAAGGTAAGCTTTATGTCCTAACAATGACAACTCTTAAAATCTGCATTGTAACTCACAGACAAATGGTTAAGCACATCTAAACATGATTATAAACACTATTATGAACAAGAAATACACTATAATGCCATGAAATATGAGATTTGAAAAGAATAAAAGTGAGGTGCGGCCATGTTCATGGATGTCGAGTTTCACGAGTTTTCCACCTTCAACAATGGTTGGGATTACCTCCTGGAACCTCTTTGAGGATGTTTGGTCGTGGAAAAGTGGTGGAAGCTTGCTACAAAGTGTTTTGGTGGTTTTTCCTAATTTACCTTTTTTTTTAATTTTTAGTGTTTCTTTTGCATGGATTTCGTCCTTGTGACTTGTGGAGATGATAGTATTTATAGAGGAGGTAATTTTGATCAAAATTTGGGATTCGGTGAAGAATATTTGATTTGCTATTCAAGGGAAATTCCAATCTTTCTATTTTTGCATATTTGATTATGATACACTTCTTCTTTGGGCTTGCACGAATTTTGGATCCATATAATGATAATAAACATCAAAATATGATCCCAAAATAAACCATGGATCAAATATTTAATTTTTCAATATTTATTTTAATTAAAATTGAATTTAAATAATTAAATTCAATAAAATATAAAATAAACATAAAAAATCAGAATATATGATTATGGGTCATGGAATATCTCATGATTAAGTTTGGATTATAAAAATATGGGCCCATTTGGCAAAAACTTAAGTTTTGATCATTATTCGCCTTATACACCTCCTCAAATTTGCCCAACTTCAACAATGCATAACTCTCTCAATTTTCATCCCATGGATGTATTCTTGGACTTTTATAAATCTTAGAGTGCCCTCTAATCACTCCTTTTGGTCCCATGTCCATTTAGTCTTTTATGTTCAAGTTATGAGCTTTTGAAAAAGTTGATTTTTTGTTGACTTTTTAAAGGACCTGTAATGTCTTGGCTCATATCTCTCAAATGAAGCATTTATGGAATTGGCTTGTGAGACACAAATTTGTAGGGAATTTAATTTCCTTCAAAATGAGCTTGGGATGAGAAATTTCTGATGAAGTATGTGAAATTTATGGCTGGTCAAAGTACAATTGACTTTTCTCTATAGAAACCCTAATTTAGCAACTTCTGACTTCTGATGAATTTGAGATTTTCTTGATGAATCATGATCAACCCTTGATAAAATGATGAATCTTACTTCATAATCTTGATGTTGGTAAAACATCTTGAAGTTTGACTGTATGTTGACCATAATTGACTTTTTGACCTGTTTAATTGATTTTTTATCATCTGAGAATCTAACTGACCAAACTTGTAGGTCAAGTCTTGAAACTTGACATGAGGATCATTTGAAGTATATGAGATATTATGAAGTCCACTTGAGGCTTTGGAAGTCCAATTTTCCTTGGGAAACACAAAACCCTAATTTAAAATTCATTACTTAGGAGGAGGCTTTGTCTGATGAAACCTTGAATCCCTTTGAGCAATTGGGAATCTTGTGACTATTAGGAAACCTAGTGAGACATATTGTCTTGAATATGTGAGAGAAAATTTAGGGGTACAATAGCTGCCCCTGTTAAATTTTCTAAAACTTGAGGAGTTATATTGGCATGTACGCCATTTGTGACCTGAAGGTGGAAGAGGATTGAACACTTAAAGCCCAAACATTTGCACTCGCCGGTGCACAAAGTAACACTGTTGGTTGATTGTATTGCTTGAATGGGCTTAAGGATGGCATTATGAGTGATTGGATATGGGCTTATCGATGCCATCCAACGCGTTTGTTGATAGGAGTATCATAATGTGTCTACATTTAACTCTATTTGAATGTCGTTCCTGAACTAAGTATCAGAACTAGATCTTCGTCTTGATCATCTCTAAACTATCTCTGGAGAATTTCATAAACTAAGTATTAGAACTAGATCTTCATCTTGATTGTCTCTGAACTGTCTCTTGGGAGAAAATACCCTGAACTAAGTATCAGAACTAGATCTTCGTCTCGATCGTCTCTGAACTGTCTCTGGAAAGTATCCTGAACTAAGTATCAGAACTAGATCTTTGTTTTGATTAACTCTGAACTGTCTCTAGGAGTTGATAATGTTTATCTGACCGTGAACTATCCTGAAAAGGAAACCTTAGTTTTATGCAAGGTCATTTGATGTATGTAATGTATTGCATGACGTTCTTAATGTAAACGAGGATGTCGTATGCGTCATGGATGCGTATGCCATGATATGTTGTAAATGATATATGGATTAATTATTTAGTTGAAGCACACTAGTAGCTTCGTGTAACAATTGCTAGCTGGGGAAAATAAATCTCGATTTGTTGCTGAGGAGTATGAAGATATCGTTCTTGTCTTTTGCTGAATATTGTACTTGGGATCTTTCGATTTCCGTTCATCGTACTTTTTATTGGAAGATTAAATTCCTAAATACCCTGACTGGGGATAAAAGAGACGAACATTTCCCTGAGAGACCAAGTGTCAACTCTTCTAGGGATATCAGGCTTTGAGAGAAATTTGTCTAGGACTTTGTAGAGCAGGAAGAACAAGAGGCTACTTGGAATACTTTGCTGAAATAAATCCGTAAAGATTACCCTGTGGGGATGAGCCTGCAAAGATCTGTTGAATAAGAGCTTTGTTGGGGATTCCTACCTCTAAAAGTCCTTAGTAAATGATATTATTGTAATTTATATATATATATATATATATATATATATTGGTAAACATCAATCATATTCAAAAACATACATTCATTCAAAATAATCAATGGACGTTTACGCTTAAGTAAAAAACGAGAAAAATAAAGCTGAGTTTTGAAATAGAATTGTATTGATCTTGAAAGTGACCTATAAATAGGCAAGTTTGAACAAAGAGACATAAATCCTAGTAAGAGGAATTCGTCGTAGAAAATTTAAAAGAGTACAGAAAACAAGGAAAAACAACTTTGTGTAAATGATCTCATCAAGTTTCAACTCTTCTATTGCCATTATCTTTAGGTATCTCATCTTTTGCTGTCGTAAGAGAAATGACTGGCCTGATCTGCGCCGTTTGAACTTGATGTTGGTAGCACAACTAGTTGAAGTTACATGGGTGATCCAACGAGACATAGTCGTACATTTAATCCCTAACTTTTGCCTGGACCTCCCTTTCAGGTTTTCAGTCCACCGGGATACCCTTTTTTGCCCAAGCCGCCTTTTCAAGAATTCGAATTGCCGGGTGTACAATTTATATATATATACCCCTAATTTTTTCCCGAACCCTTTTTGTTCATCGGGATGCCCTTATTTTTGCCTAGGCCAGTCAACCTAGCGGGTCTCTTTTTATGCGTAGTATTTTTTGACTATGTCTGCGTTCACAGGTTGTGGGAAGTCTTCATCATCCATGGTGGTAAGTATCATAGTGCCTCCAGAAAATACCCTTTTGATCATAAATGGTCCTTCATACGTAGGAGTCCATTTTCCCATGGGATCACCCTATGGTAATATGATACGTTTTATTACCAAATCTCCAGCCTGGTATACTTGATGCTTGACTTTCTTATTAAAGGCTTTGATCATGCGCTTCTGATACATCTGGCCATGACAGACGGCTGCGATTTTTTTTTCATCAATAAAGTTTATCTGGTCAAGTTGAGTCTGAACCCATTCATCTTCATCTAAGTCTGCATCTTTCATAATTCTTAAGGAAGGAATCTGGACTTCAACGGGTAATACTGCTTCCATATCATAGACAAGAGAGAATGAGGTTGCCCCAGTTAAGGTACGTACTGTGGTGTGATAACCATGAAGAGAAAACAATAACATCTCGTGCCAATCTTTGTATGTTACTATCATCTTCTGCAAGATCTTCTTAATATTCTTGTTGGTGGCTTCCACTGCGCCATTCATCTTTGGTCGATATAGAGAAGAATTTTGATGCTTGATCTTGAACTATGTGCAGAGTTCAGTAATCATAGTGTTATTCAGATAGTATCATTGTTTGTGATAATCCTTTTAGGAATACCATATCGACATATAAGATTATGGTTGATGAATCAAGCCACAACATTTTTGGTAACAGAAGCAAACGAGGCTTCCTCTACCCACTTCGTAAAGTAATCAATAACAACAAGAATGAAATGATGTCCATTGGAAGTGGTAGGTTTTACCTCACTAATCATATCAATTCCCCACATTGCAAAAGACCAAAGAGTTGTTAGAACATTCAACGAAGCTGGAGGCACATGTAATTTATCAGCATAGATCTAGCACTTATGACAAGTTTTGGAGTGCTGATAGCAATTAGCTTCCATGGTAGACCAATAGTAATCTGCTCTCAAAATCTTCTTAGCCATCGTATGCCCACTAGAATGAGTACCAAAGATCCCATCATGCATGTCTTCCATGATCTATCTTGCTTCCTTCTTGTCCATACAGTGAAGCAAAGTCGAATCGTGATTGCGCTTGTACAAAATTCCATTACTCGGGAAAAACATGGCAGAGAATCTTCTTAGAAACTTCTTGTCATTGATTGATACCCCTTCATGATACTCCTGAGCTTCGAGATATATTTTTACTTCGTGGAACCAAGGTTTTTCTTCCACTCCCCCAGTATCAACCTCATAATAGTATGCCAGATCATCTAATCTATCAATAGTAATTTTAGGAGCTTCATTATCCCAACTGATTCTGAACATAGATGACATAGTAGCTAATGCGTCTTCCAACTGATTCTCTTCTCGTGGAATATGTTAGAAAATAATCTCTTCAAAGTACATAATCAAATTTAACACATGTTCTCGATAACGAATGAGATTTGGATGCTTTGTGTCCCATTCTCCTTTAATCTGACTAACTACTACGGCTGAATCCCCATATACATTCAAGAATTGGATCTTCATCTTAATGGCAGCCTTGATACCCATGATACATGCTTCATATTCATCCATATTGTTGGTACAAAATAAAGTCTTGCAGTAAATGGTGTATAACAACCTTCGGGAGAGATAATTACAACACCAATACCATTACCAAGTGCATTAGAAGCTCCATCAAAAACCATAGTCCAGCGGGATCCCTGTTCAGGTCCTTCATACGGTCTAGGTTCTTTGTGATCAGTAACAAGCATAATATCTTCATCTGGAAACTCAATATTCATAGACTGATAGTCATCCACCGCTTGATGAGCCAAATGACCAGCTACCACACTTCCCTTAATTTCCTTCTGAGTAGTGTACTTAATTTCATATTCTGTCAAGATCATTTTCCATCTTGCTATTCGTTTAGAGAGAGCAGGTTTCTCAAATATGTATTTGATAGGACCCATCTTTGAAATAAATAAAGTGGTATGAGTCAACATATATTGTCTTAGTCGGCAAGCAGCCCATGCCAATGTGCAACAAGTTTTCTCGAGCAGCGAGTATCTTGTTTCACAGTCGGTAAACTTTTTTCTAAGGTAGTATATTGCTTGCTCTTTTCGACCAGACTCGTCATGTTCCCCAACACACACCCATTGAATTGTCTAGCACTATTAAGTACATAATCAAGGGTCTTCCCACAACTGGTGTGTCATTCCCCCGAAAAGGCACCAGGGTCCCAGGGTGCAGACGCGAACGTTCGGCGAAAAGAGAAAATGAAGATGAATTGAATAGAGTCGCCAGCTAGGCATTTTTATCCCGAAGGAAAGGTAATGCTGCATAAACCTAGAAAGAAATGGATAAGACGGTTGCGAACCAGAGAAACTGAGAAAGGGGGTTGGTTACAACCTAGGAAGGTATTAGCACCCAGATTGTCGGTCGTACTCGACGGGATCTACGCTTACAAGATTGTGTTTAAAAGGGGTAGTGTATGTGCTATCTGTGTGCAAAAGCTAGGGAAAGAAAGTACAGGTGTCAGTGCAAAAAGGTGAATTACTCAGGAACTGAGGCTTAGAAAAGAATGCTGAAAGAGGGGGAAGACACAAAGACTTTTGTTCGATAACAGTTAAGTTATGCCTACGTATCCTCTCGTGCAATGAGGAAGTCAGAACACCGTAGTTCGACTCAAAGAGACTGAAAATAAATTGACTGTGAACTGCTTACTTGTCTATGCTCAAGTGTATGACTCGTCTGGCTCGAGTGCTAACTGTCTTGCATTAGACGGAAGAAGCAAGTTCTCGCTTGTGAATGAGTGTGATGAGAAAAAGAATCCCGGAGGAGACGATTATTGTTTGTTTTTGTGTTTTCAGTTTTGTTATTGTTTTTGGTGTTTTGCATAAGTTAATGAGCTTAAGCCTAAATCAAAGGCTTGTAAACTCATTACATCCTCCCTAATTAGGGATAATGAGCCTACTTAAGTATGAGATAAGCATCTCAACTTAATTACCATGATGATGTAGGATTAAGATCATTAACCTACTTGTGATTAATTAGATGTTTTTGGGGTTTTGTTTAGTGTTAAGTAATGAGTTTAATCTCTGATCACAAATTAGTGAACTCATTACACCATCCTAATAGAAGGTATAATACCTCAAAATTTGACCTCTCATTTCCTCAAACTTTTGCATAGCGTTTTTCATACATAGATTCATAAAATAACCAAAAACATTGCATCATGGGTAGCATAGCTGAGGCATGGGTATGTGATCAATGATTGGAGCAACTGAAGGCTATACAAAGGCAATCCCAGGGCCACAAAGCTTCTCAACCTTGTGCAAAGGGTCCACAATATCCCATAAGTCTTCATTTGAAGCCACAAGCCATGGAAAGATGTGGTTTAATCAAAGGAGGCAAGCAGTGCAACATTTCTTGATGTAAAGGGCCAAATTAGGGTTTCGCTTCTACTGGGCTTCTGCGTGAAGTTATGATTCAAAGAGGATTCCATTGTCTCATATATGATGTCAAGTGCCTAGGGTTCAAACTTCGTCCATAAATTCATTTTGGAAGAGGTTCTACTGGCCAGATGACTGAAAATCAAGGAATCGGGGAAAAGGCAACCGAGCTAGATAAAAAAGGGGTCGACTCCTGACTTTTAAGATCGAGACCATGAAATTAGGGTTACAATGATCCTATGGTTCAAACTTGGTCAAGAAATGATGGAGGAATCATAAAAAAAAATCAAGGAAAATCATTTGAAAAGTGGTTAATTTCACCTTTCCCTCCACTTTTCCTTCCACTTTCTTTCCACATTTCCTTTCATTCTTTCCCTTTTTTTTCCACTTCAATTCCACTCCATTTCCCTTGGATGCTTCTACCATGTTCTACCACCCTCTAGAGTGTTCCAAGGAATATTCCAAGGAATAATCCTTCTCCAACCCTAACCCTAACTAACTACTAACCTAGCTCCATTCCTAAACCTAACTCCATTCCCATACCTAGCTCCAAGCCTAGCCCCTATATAATCACTAATCACTTCAATGCAAAGAGGTTCCCAAGTTTTCCAAATTTTTCACTCTCTCACAATTTCTAGAATCACTTTTTCTCTCTCACTTTTCTTCCATTCTCCCTTTTCACCAAAGCTTTTTGAAGAAGCTCTTCAAGTTTCACATTGAAACTTGAAGATCTTGAAGCTTAGCCTCCAACCTCCATTGATTTGTGTATTGTGGAAGAAGAAGCTACTGATTTTTGTGAGGATTTCGACTTATCGGAAGTGCACGAAGGTTCAAGCATCAAGAACGCATTTATTTTGCGGATTCACGGTTTTCATGGTTTTCTCTTGGATCAAGCTCCGATTCTTACAACATCCACTGAAGCACTTCTCCGCTTCGTAGGTTGGTGATCTAAATCACTTCTCCTTTAAGTTATTCTCTTCATCTCGCCATTTCGGCATTCTTTAATTGATTTTCGATTTGCTTGCGATCGATTACGTTTTCGTTATGTGTTGCTTGCGATTTGTGATTTTTAATGGATTAGAAGTTAAGGTGTAGATGGTTATAGGTTCTAGCATGTGTAAATAAGCCCTAATTGAGTAGAAATTTGTGTTAACATGTTCCTAGGTATGTAAAAGATCAATAGAAGTGATTTTGTGGCCAAAAGAACTTATTTCTAAACTTTTTTTCACATTCTGTTCAGTGTTAACTGGTTAACCGGTTAACTCTTACGTTTTAGCCACAAATCAATGTTGTTTTAGGTCCGTTAATCGGTTAACCATTTGGTTAGCCGGTTAACGCTGTTAGATTTTGGAATATTTGCTTATTTAATAGCGTAGTCTTGATTTCTAGTGCCTCTAATGTTCATACATGTTTAGGTATTGATTTTAGGGAATTTTCTAGGTTGGTTTTGACATCTCACTCCCCCATTTCGAGTCGTTTCGACGCGTTTCCGTTCCAATGGCATATTATGTGTTTTTGTGTTCCTTTGTGTATAATTTGATTTCTTGCATTTTGTTGCAATGTTTATGCATCATTTGGCATGTGAATAATCATGTTGCATTCTGTTTTTACATCTTTCGTATTGCGTTAAGTCATTTTGCATTTCATTGTATCAAAATATGTTGCATTTCACATAATCATGTATGTATGTGCATTTGGTTGCATGCTTGATCATATCATTCACATCAATTCGATTCTGAATTTTGCATTGAGTTTGGCATTCTTGTTGATCTAGCATATTGCATGTTCATAATCAATTCTCATCATGTTCATATGCCATGTTCATGTGCCATATTTTGCATATTTGTTGCACAATCAATCATGTGGTGCATTCTTGCATAATTCTCCCAAAATAATTATGTCACTCATTTGTGTATGTTGATCTATGTTCAAATGCATATTCATGATGAATTTAGTACATTTTTCATTGAGTTTGTGCATTAAAAAAGGAAAATAATCAAATCTGTATTTTACATTTCATAGCTGACTTTGAATATAGGTGATGTAGAATACATGCTGTTTGTCATGGTTGTATGCTGTATTTGACTTTTTACACCTACCTTTTCATGCTGCATGCTGGCTGTAAAACGTTGCTTTGTGTTATGCATTGTTTTCATAGCTGTTTGTGTATTAGGGGCTGTAGTAGGTGCTGTATTTTTTGTCTTAGCATTTTTTAGTTCTATAGAATTAAAATAGAGGAATGCACACTAATCTTTGTTTTGTAGGGAGGGAAAGGTATGTTTCCTTACACCTTATCCTTTTATTTTTATGCATTTTCTTTATGCATTTAATTCATTTTTTACTTCCATACTTGTGATTGGTAGGATTTCCCCTTTGTTAGGACCAACTTATCTTCCTTAGGAAGTAAGTTGCATCCTTTTTCTTCTATCTTTTCCTTTTGCTCTTTAGGATTAGAAAAGCCTCACTCACCCTTAGGACCACCATTTTAATAAATAACTTAGGGTTGTGTCTTAGTTCCCCTTAGTTTTTGTCCTTTTCCGATTTGAGTCTTCTCTCCTCATCTTCAAACAAAATCCAAAAAGACTTAATAAATGCATGAAAGGATCCCCTGTGCATAACCTTATTCCATGGGGCAATTACATTCATTCCATCTTGGAATAGTGTAAGCTTGTCTAGCATGATGTACAAGTCTCATCAAGGGGTTGTTTCACAAAGAAATCTAAAAGATACTTCTTTACAAAAGCAACAAAAACATGTAATAAAGTTCAACAAGCTAGTGAACTTAAACCCTAATCCTTGGAAACAAGTCTTGGATAAACTCTCCTTGCTTGGTGTGCTTGTTCTATTATTCCATCTTGGAATGTAGTAGCAAGTACACATTCCATGGAAAAGAGTTTGAATTCACTTCCTTGTGCCAAATTCACAAAACTCTTAAAAGGCAAAAACAGACAATAAACGACTTTCCTGCGGGAACTTCTTTTCTCATCTCATTCACTCACAGTGCAAACTTGCGACGACTTGTCTCGCATGCAAGACGGTAAATGCACTCGTACCAGACAAGCCTGCAACACCTGAGCATTGACATACGCAGTTCCAGCCATAAAAAACACAAACAATAGTTCCCGCCTGGTTAGGCGAACTACGTCGACTCTGATCCTCATATTCCCGATGAGGTACGTAGGCAGCGGGGTAGGGCCCGTTCAAGCACATTCTTTATTTTCCCTACATTTCCCTCTTCCTTTTCTTTTTCAGTTCCCTTTCTCCTTTCCATTCCAGTTCCAGTAGCAGTTCATTTGTTCAGCAGCACTCTATTTTCTCACCCTTTGAAGCAAACAAACAAGCGTGGATCCCGTCGGGTACGGTGGACGATCTGGGGTGCTAATACCTTCCCAGGTCGTAACCGACTCCCGAACCCAGATCTTTGGTTCGCAGGACCTTGTCCTTTCCTTCTTACTCAGGTTTGTGCAGCATTACCTTTCCCATTCTCTCGGGATAAAAATTCCTGGCTGGCGACTCTACCTTTTCCGCGCCACTTTCGCGTTTGTACTAAGATGAAAATCCCGGGAGCGACAGCTGGCGACTCTACTGGGGATCGAACTCAGAATCTCTGGTTTCCCTTGTAAAGTCAATCCTAGCGCCTATTTGTTTTTGTTTTCTTTGGGTGTTTATATGTGTGTATTGTTGTGTTTATTTACTATTTTCGTTTACAGTTTACTTTACAACTTTATTTATTGCTTTCAGTATTTATTTCACATGCATCATACTGGACTGTGCTGGTTTCATTTTTTTTTTGTGGGAGAGGTTTTGTTATTGTGAGATAAGCCAAATACCCGGCTTGAGTGCACCTAGGATTTAGAGTGGTTCCACTTTGGCTTCATGGCATCTTGCTATGTTGGTATTAGTGAGTTCCATGCCTTGACTTGCGACCTTCTCGGAAATGTATTAACGCCAGAATATTTCCGGGGCAATATACTACCTTGATAGTTATGTGCAGTCAGGGGACCGATCATTGAGAACCTTTGTGGAAACATCCCTCTCCAGTGATGACAGTGGCAGACTACATTTGTCGGCAAACCCACTCGCATCCGAGGGCCCACTGGGAACTCGCATAGGATGGTCTAGTTCTCTCATAGGAATCCAGTTAAGGCAAACTGTTCGTATGACGATAGTATTGTACCCTTCGGGATGAATGTACTATTGTTTCTCGATTCAGTGCCTGAAGCTGAAGACTTATGAGGGATGCTTGTTTCCTTGGACTTAGCTGAGACCTCCCTGAGTAGTACATAATGCCAAACCGATTCCCCGATTTGGTCATGAGCCATTTCTCGGAGATGGTGAACGTATTATTGATATTCGGCTTTGAGAGTCTGTGATGTTTGACCCGAGTAGCATACCTGTGAGATTGGGAGGGGTTTATAGGTTTGCAGGAGCCCAAAACTTCAACATACCCATGTATGCCAATACACTTCAGTAATATGATCTTGTTCTGTTAATTATGGATTCTGAAATCATGAACTCCTAATCAGAAAGATACTTGTGATGATGTTGTGGCCTTGCATAGACACTTGATTATCTGATTCACTACACAGACACATCACTGATCACATGCCTTGCCTTGCATAACATCATAACATCATTAATCATTTTGTGTTCTTTTTGTTCTCAGGGTTTATTACCTCCTATTTTGGTCATATTTGCTGCTTCAACATGGAGATTCCAAGGAAGAAAAATGTCCATTATATGTTCCCACATCCAGAGACAGATGGTATTCAGAAGTTAATTGGCTTGATGAGGGACAAAGTGCTTGATTATTTCAGAAAAGAGTTTGGAAAGATCTTAGACTATGTGAATAATCCAACCACTGATCAGAGGGATAGCTTGCATTCTCTAATGTAGTTCTATGATCCACAACTGAGGGTTTTTGTTTTCCCTGACTATATATTGGCTCCCACATTAGAAGAGATATCCAGCATCCTCAAAATCCCCATAAAAAATGGTGCTCCTTACTATGGCTTAGAGAAGATGCCTTCATCCTAAAATATAGCTGAGTCTTTTCTTCTGGATTTATCCAAAGTTAGCAGAGAAGTGGATGCCACCAAGGGTAAAGGACTTTTCTTAGATTTTCTTATCAAGGAAGCTCAGAACCTAGCCTCTGAGAACAAATGGGCTAAGTTCAGCACCTTGCTTGCTTTGATAGTGTATGGGACTAGTTTTTTTCCATGAGAGAAGGGTTTAATTAACATGGAAGCTATCACTATATTTGCCAGAAGAAATCGAATACCCACTTTACTAGGTGACTTTTACTAGGGGGTTCACCATAGAAATGAAAAGAGGAAAGGACATGTAAATTGTTGTGCTCCCCTATTTGCTGATTGGTTTGTAAGGCAACTCCCTAAATCAGGACCTTTTCAGGATTTGAAACAATATTGGAAGTGGTCTGAAAGATTAATGGGCTTAACCTCAACTGACATTGCATGGGGATGCAACAGAGATCTTGTGGGCAAAGAATTGTTGGTCAGTTGTGGTAGCTTCCCAAGTGTGCCTCTGTTAGGAAGGAAAGGTGGGATCAGTTACAATCATATCTTGTCCAAGAAGTAGTTTGGTTATCCATTAAGAGTTGTGCCTTTAATTGAAGAGGAAAATGAATCTTTGTACTTTCCAGCAGAAGGAAATCTCAAGAAGAGCATGTTGTTATCCCAAGCTTGGGAAGTTAGAGTGATAAAAGGGAAGAAAGACTTTGGGAGAGTGGATCCCAACACTTATGATCCTTTTGCCAACTGGTTGGAGGATCGTGTGGAGACCCTGTTGCTCCCATTTTCTAGAGAAACACCTCTCTACCCTAAGGAGGTAGCACCCACAACTTCAGTGCCTTTTCAAGATTATCAAAAGTTGGAAGCCTTGGTTCAACAGCTCAGGTTTGAGAATCAAGAAGCTTACAATTCATGTCAGAAGCTTAAGATGCAGAATCAAAAGTTGGAGGAAAGAGCTCACAAATATGAAGAGATGGTTAGGCTCAAGCAGAAATATTTTCAAGAGATAGAGCTTTACTTCAAGAAAAGGGGATTAGCTGAAACTCACAAGGCGGCCCAGCGTCGGAAGGAGAGGAAGGATTTGAATGAAGCCAATGAAGCTGTCACCTTATAGCAAGAGAAGTGGGAAGACAATTTGAGGAAGCAGAAGGAGATAGAGATCAAGCACAAGCTAGAAGTCAAGAGTCTTCAAGATTCTTTGGATGGACAGAGAGAGCTCCTTTAGAAGGCTTATCATCAAGATAAAAGTCGTCTCCAAAGTTTAGCAGAAAGCCAACAAGCAGTAAAGGAAGCTCAGAAAGAAATAGAAGATTTGAAATTGAAATCTAACGTCAAGAGGGCAAAGAATCATTCCATTACAAGCCAAGAAAGTGAAAAGATGTTACTACAACAAATCGAGGAATTGCATGCATCCTTTGACCTTAGGGATATCCTAATTCTGAAGCTCGTACAGGAACCTACACATCCAGATATAGCTCAGTTGTTGCAAGGTGTCAAGCGCCTTAGTTGGAGGTTACGGGATGTAGATTTTCCTAAGCTTTAATCTTGTATTCATATGACTTGGATTACCCACAGGCTTGTTGTGGGAATCCCCTCTCTCCTGATGTACTTTTCTCTTGACATATGAATTTTCACCCTGTGAGGGTTTTTGTTGTTTCCATTATCTTCTGGTTTACTCGAAGTCTCTGGTTATATCTGTTGCACGGACATAAAATAAAGGCCACCACTTCAAATTTGAATGTCACACAGGATTTTCTTGCAAGGGATATTTTCTCAACACCAGAATGGGAAAGAAAATGAAGCCTTGGGAATAAAAGGAACACATTGCATTGCATACACATTATTTGCCTTTTTTCTTTGTTTTGCAGGTTTTCTATAGGTTGCTTAACTTATCTGTGTTTCAGACAAAGATTGCGAGAGCTGCCAAGGCCCGACATCTCCGATAGAATATCCCGCATCGTTACACAACTCGCAACAACCAGAGGACAGTCATGGACACTATGCAAACTGAGCTTAATGAGTTTCGCACCAGAATGGGAGAGTTCATGGTCATGATGCAAGGGATGGCTTAGGGACAACAAGAGTTAAGGAATGCAATTCAAGGGCTCAACCCTCCTCAGACTAATCCTCGTGTAACCACTCCTGATGTGCAAGTGACTCCTCCCAACACCAACAATGGCCCAGGCGGACCTCAAGTTCCAGAACAAGTCACAACAACTTTCATTCCGGTACAAGACAGGCAGGAGGATCAGTTCTCTCCTTTTAACAACGACATGGGGTTCGGAGGAGAAGGAAATCTTCAAGACTTTTTGATGCTTGCGGAGAAAGTCAAAGCCCTCGAGTGTAGAGACACTTTGGGGATAGATGTGTCTGACATGGGTCTAGTCCCCGGGGTGGTTATTCCTCACAAATTCAGGCCGCCTACTTTTGGCAAGTATAACGGTAGCTCCTGCCCAAAGACTCACTTGCAGGCATTCTACTGAAAAATTGCTGCCCATACTAGGGATGAAAAGCTATGGATGTACTACTTCTAGGATAGTCTCTCCAGAGAGTCCTTGGAATGGTATATGAAGCCAGAGAGAAGCTCTATAAGAAACTGGAAGGAATTGGGAGAAACATTCCTCAAGCAGTATCAATATAATATCGACATGGCGCCCAGTCGCACTCAACTTCAAAGTCTGACTCAGAAGAACTCCGAGAGATTCAAAGATTATGCGCAAAGGTGACGCGAAGTGGCCGCTAGAGTGCAACCACCTTTGCTGGAGAGAGAAATGGTAGACCTGTTCCTGGATACCCTCCCTGGGCATTTCATTGAAAGGCTAGCTAGATGTTCCTCAAGTGGATTCTCAGATATCATCTTGACGGGAGAAAGGGTAGAAAGTTGGATCAAGCAAGGGAAGATTCAGAATGGGGGCGCTTCGAGTTATGGTGTCAAGAAACCCTTCGTGAAGAGGAGCGGAGAGACTGGGGCAGTGTACGCGTAGAGGGGAGGAAGTAACAGAGGTTTTTATCAGCAAGTAGCCCTCGTCACCATAACAGCTCAACCTGTTCAACAACAAGTCCAACCACTGCAGTCGCAACACCAACAAGGGTATCAACAAAGAGCTCCTCGTCCATATTACCCCCAGAAGACCAGAGAAAGACATTTCGAAACTCCACCGATGTCCTATTCACAGCTTTTGAAGAATCTCCTACAACTCCAGCTGGTTCAGCTCAGAACTTTGCAACCCCCGAAGTCGAGGAAACTCCCTGAGGGTTACGATACAAACGCTAGATGTGATTTTCATTTCGGAGCCCCCGGACATACCACAGAAAACTGCAGAGCTTTGAAGTATGTAGTCCAAGACCTGGTAGATTCCAAAGCAATCAACTTTGCTCCTACTCCTAATGTAATTTAGAACCCCATGCCTCCTCACGGAGGTACGGTTGGGGCAGTTGATGAAGGGGAAAATTTAAACTTGGTGCGTGACGTCGATGACCTGCAGACTCCGTTGAGTGTTGTTAAAGATTGCATGTCACAAAAGGGTGTTTTTCTTGGATGTGGAGTTGATTGTCCAGGATGTGCTGAAGCTACAAATGGTTGTGAGCAGTTGAAAGCAGAGATCTAGAGCATGATTAATGAAGGGGTGTTGCAGTTTGACAATGTTGTAAAGGAAAGCGAAGTCTCTACAGTGACCATCTTCTATGATCCGTCTCAAGTTCCTCCACAGGCCAGAGTGGCACCGATAACCATCACCATTGCAGGACCAATGATGTATCAAAATGATAAAGCCATTCCCTGGAATTATGGTGGCGAAGTATACTGTAATGGCCAGAAGAAAGAGTTGGCCACGTCTAATACAACCCCAACTCAAGTAGAAAATGTTGGAGTAGGGGGCTTTACTAGAAGTGGAAGGTTATTTGCGCCGCAAACGCTAAGAAATAGTGTGATACCACTCAGAGACACTGCAGAAGCCCAGGCTAAGGCAAGGGGGAAGCAGCCAGTGGTTGTCAATGAGCCCGCACCAGTGACGGATCCAAACATCACCTTTGATAAAGAAGCTGAAGAATTTCTGAGAATTATCAAAAAGAGTGATTACAAGATTGTGGACCATCTGCAGCAGACTCCGTCGAAGATTTCCATCTTGTCCTTGCTAATGTGTTCTGACTCCCACAAGAAGGCTCTCTTGAATATTCTGAACAAGGCGTATGTGCCTCAAGATATTTCAGTAAATCAGTTGGAAACGGTGGTATCTAGTGTCAATGTCAGTTACGGATTGGGCTTTAGACACATGGATCTAACATCTGAAGGGCGTGCTCATAATCGGGCACTGCATATCTCCTTAGAATGTAAGGGTGTAGTACTTTCTCACGTGTTGGTAGATACCGGATCATCGTTAAATGTTTTGCCCAAGAAGGCATTGATGAAGTTGGATTATGATGGAGTGGTTTTAAAGCCCAACGATCTGGTGGTTAGAGCATTTGATGGGTCGACGAGATCAGTGTTCGGGGAGGTGGATTTACCAATTAAAGTAGGTCTAGAAGTCTTCAATACCATGTTCTACGTAATGGATATACAACATGCATACAGTTGTTTGCTGGGAAGGCCTTGGATACATTCAGCAGGAGCAATATCGTCCACACTTCATCAAAAGCTAAAGTTCGTCTGGGAAGGCCAAATTGTAACTGTCAGTGGGGAAGAAGACATTTTTGTTAGTGATCTGGCTTCATTCAAGTATGTGGAGATGGATGGCGAGATAGTCGAAACTCCATGTCAGGCTTTTGAGCCCCCGAAGACTGAACAAGCATCTGCATTGGTAGCTTCTCCTGAAGAACCAAAGAAGGGGGTTTCCATAGCCTCTTATAAGCAAGCTCTTGAGTTGGTAGAGTCGGGGATGCGAGAAGGCTGGGGCAGTCCAGTAGAAGTGCCAGAAAAGAAAGATATGTTTGGGGTTGGCTACCATCCTGGGCATTCATCATCTGGACCGTGTGCTAGAGATCGTCAAAGCCCGATTACTTTCACGAGTACGGGAGTGGTGGATTATGGAAGCATCAGTGCCGTGCAAGACGATACAGTTGATAGTGACTGTGGCTTAGATGAGTGGATCAGACCTGCTGTTCCAGGGACTCAACTTAGCAATTTGACATCTAAAAGGCTTATCTCAGTCACCTCTTTCTAAGAGTAATAAGTTTTGTTTCTGTTTTTTCTGTATTCAAGCACTATGTCTTGCCCGGGGCATAGTGGCTTTTTGTAAGGGTTCTTTTGTTCCTAACACAATTTATAATCATAAATAAAGTTGACGTTTCACATTCATCCATGTTGTTTTTTGTCTTTCATTTTTTGCTTTTTTTTTCAAAAAGAAAGAAAAGTTTTAAAATGGCAATGCTTATCATTTTCTCAAGCCTTTTCTAAAGCCTTGCATGAATCAGCATTCATGCAGGTGCTCATCATCGGATCTTACCAATGACGACCCTGTTATGGATGAGTATGACTTTGACAATCCAATTTATCAAGCCGATGAGGAAGGTGAAGAGGATTGCGAACTACCTGAAGAATTGGCTAGAATGATTAAACAAGAGGAGAAGATGATTCAGCCGCATGAAGAGACCGTCGAAGTGATAAACCTGGGTACCGAAGAAGACAAGAAAGAAGTTAAAATCGGGGCCGCATTAGAAGAATCTATCAAGACTTGTTTAATTTCTATGCTTCGAGAGTATGTTGATGTCTTTGCATGGTCCTACCAAGATATGCCTAGTTTAGACACTGACATTGTGGTGCACAAGTTACCTCTGAGAGAAGACTGCCCTCCAGTGAAGCAGAAGTTGAGGCGCACACGTCCTGATATGGCAATCAAGATAAAAGAGGAAGTACAAAAGCAATTTGATGCTGGTTTCTTGGCTGTGACCAGTTACCCTCCGTGGGTTGCCAACATTGTGTCGGTCCCTAAAAAAGACGGTAAGGTCAGGATGTGTGTAGACTACAGGGATTTGAACAGGGCCAGCCCCAAAGATGACTTCCCTCTGCCTCACATAGATGTGCTCGTTGATAATACCGCTCAGTTTTCTGTGTTCTCTTTCATGGACGGGTTTTCAGGTTATAACCAGATTAATATGTCTCCCGATGATATGGAAAAGACTACCTTCATCATGCCTTGGGGCACTTTCTGTTACAAGGTCATGCCGTTTGGTCTGAAGAATGCTGGGGCCACTTACCAACGGGAAATGGTAACGCTATTCCACGACATGATTCATCATGAAATTGAGGTTTATGTTAATGATATGATAGCAAAATCCCAAACAGAAGAAGAGCACTTGGTCGATCTAGCCAAGTTGTTTGACAGACTCCGGAAGTTCAGACTGAGGTTGAATCCGAATAAGTGCACCTTCGGGGTCCGTTCCGGCAAGCTAATTGCCTTCATTGTTAGTGAGCGGGGAATTGAGGTTGATCCAGCCAAAGTAAAAGCCATCCAAGAGATTCCTGAGCCAAAGACTGAAAATCAAGTGTGTGGTTTCTTAGGGAGAATATATTACATTGCACGGTTTATCTCTCACCTAACGGCCACGTGCGAGCCCATCTTTAAGCTTCTGAGGAAGAATCAGGCCATTAAATGGAATGAAGACTGCCAGCAAACCTTTGACCGAATCAAAGAATACATGCTAGAACCTCCAATTCTCATGCCTCCGGTACTAGGGAGACCTTTGATCATGTATCTTACCGTGCTTGAAGGATCGATGCGATGTGTGCTGGGTCAGCAGGATGAGTCTGGTCGAAAAGAGAACGCCATTTATTACCTTAGCAAAAAGTTTACCGATTGTGAGACACGCTACTCACTACTCGAGAAAACTTGATGCGCTTTGGCATGGGCTGCTCGCCGACTAAGGCAGTACATGCTTGTCGCTCCCGACAAATGAAAACTGGTTCAGATGAAGGTACAGACGCGAACGGTCGGCGAGAGGGAACAGTGAGAACACACAGCCGTGAACTCACTGGAGATGAAAAGAGTCGCCAGCTAGGCATTTTTATCCCGGAGGAAAGGCAATGCTGCATAGGCCTAGAAAGAGATGGATAAGACGGTTGCGAACCAGAGAGACTGAGAAAGGGGGTTGGTTACAACCTGGGAAGGTATTAGCACCCAGATTGTCCGCCGTACTCGACGGGATCCACGCTTAAAAGATTTGTGTTTTAAAGGGGTAGTGTCAGTGCAGTTTGTGTATAAAATAGCTGGAAAGAATGTACAGGTGTCGGTGTAAAAGAGTGTGAAGTGTATAAATGATGTGTCAGTGTAAGAATGAGAATGAATTGCTCATGACCATGAGGCTAAAAGAATAATGCTGGAAGGAGGGGGAATGAACAGAGACTTTTGTTCGATAACTGTTAAGTTATGCCTACGTATCCTCTCGTGCAATGAGGAAGTCAGAACGCCGTAGTTCGACCCAAAGAGACTGAAAGGTGAATTGACTTGATGAACTGCTTGCTTGCCTATGCTCAAGTGTATGACCTGTCTGGCTCAGGTGCAAACTGTCTTGCATTAGACGGAAGAAGCAAGTTCTCGTTTGTGAGTGAATGAGGTGGGAAAAGAATCCCGATGGAGACGATTATTGTTTGTTTTTGAGTTTTCAGTCTTTTATTGCTTTTTGGATTTTGTCATAAGTTAATGAGCTTAAGCCTAAACCAATGGGTTAGTAAACTCATCACATCTTCCCTCTGATTAGGGGTAATGAGAATACCTTAAGTGTGAAGTCAGATTCTCACACTTAATCACCTTTGATGTAGGATTAAGATCATTAACCTACTTTTGATTATTTAGATGTTTTTGTTGTTTTTGTTTAGTGTTAAGTAATGAGGTTAAGCCATAATCAGGGATTAAACAGACCCATTATACCATCCTAAAAGAAGGATGATAGATGAGAATGTTTAAGCTGAGGAAGACTCCTCAACTTAATCCATGATTAGGAATTAAACCCATGACAAAACAAGCCTTTATTAAGTGGATTTTATTTAATGGTATGATGATGAAGTGAGTTTTATTGTTTGTAAGACAACTTGAGGGGGACTTGTCCATTAACACTAGGGTTAGTCCTTCTTAACCACTTAAGGAAGAATTAGAACCCTAACGCAAGGCCCAAGTTACAAGTGTGATGTCTTGATATTTATTAAGTGGATTAATTAAGAGATTTAAACACATTAAGGGTACAAGACTTAGGATTAAAGTTATACACTCCATCCTAAGAGAAGGATGCAGGCATAAGCTTAATCACAAAGTCTTAAAGCCTTTAGGGTTTAGTCCCTGATTATGAGGTGAGAAGAGAGGACTCAAAGAGAGACACAAAGGTAAAACTAATAGGGGATACTAATCAAAACCCTAATTCATTATCATGCTTGGTTGGTCCTAAGGTTTGTGAGGTTTTCAAGAACAATCTTCAGAAGAACCACCAGGAAACAGATGAACAGGATCAAGAGAAGCAAAGTGACTTGCTTCATTCAAGAAGTCAAGTCACTTGAAGAAAGAAAGTGGGAGGAAGAAGAATGAGCAAGCTCAAACTCAAACACATATAAGAATGCAGCAATGGATGCAAGAGAAATGAAAAGAAAAGTTATGAGAAGTGAAGGCAAATCCACTTCTCAAGTTTACTTACCACCTGAAATGTTAGAAAGAAATGCAATGCAATGCAAGATGAGATGAAATGATATGATGCAAAGCAAGACCAGAAGCATGTTGATGATGATTATGATGTTATGAGGTGCTGCAAACATGAGGCAAGGCAATGGAAATGATCATACAAGATTATGAATGCAAATGATGCAAGTTAAGGAGCATGAACAAACATGAAATGTTATGAAGCATACAAGACAAATGACATGGCAAATATGCAATGCAATGATCAAACATGCTTTCTATATGTCCTAAGATGTCAAATGAATCACAAGAATGCACAAAATGCAAAGACAAGTCATGTTATGCAAGGAAATGCAAGGAGGATGCAAAAGAAAGCCCAAATTAGGGTTCATGGATCAAACATCAAACAAAAACCCAAGACAGAAGCAAACCTCATGATAAAAAATGGAAAATGGCACCCAAAGAAACCCTAGGCCTATGATGAACCACTTCCCAAAGGGGAGCTCTCAACTCTCAACCAAACTCAAGATATGAATTTTGCAAGTTATTAGGGTTTTTTAGGGTTCTTAACAAAACAAATGCCAAACAATTTAAAAATGCAAGAACAAATCATGGCCTTTTTATCCTAGGAACTACATGCAAAACAAAAGACAATGCAAGAAGAATCAATGTCTCAACCTTCACCAATTGGCAGAAATGAATTTTTGGATCCATGATCAAAATAATGCATAAAAAATGATTTAATTCAATGAAAAATTCTTAAAATGCATCAAGATCAAAAAAGAAATTTGGTTTGAAGGTTGGACAATATTTCTAAATGTCTTAGAACATTTCATGAATTTTTTGGTGATTTTTAAATACCTAAAAGTATTTTTAATTAATTAATTCTCATTAATCAATTAAAAATAATCTTTTAAATATTTAAAAATACTTTTTTAATGATAAAAAAATAAAATAAAAATATTTTTGGGTCTTAAAAATTAATAAAACCTTAAGGAAAAAGTTTCATAATTTTTAAGAATTTTTTGCTATTTTAAATTAAATGTGCAAGTTAAATGAAATAAAAATGAATAAAAACCAAATAAAATAGGAAGTAATCAGGATGGATGGATGAGATTGATTCTGAGTTCAAATGTGTTGACTGCGCGCGTGATCTTGTGGTTCAGATTCAAACTAGGTTAATCTTAATTAATTAAATAAATTAAACCTAATTAAAACTAATGACAAGATCCAGGCCTTCCATTCACGCGCGGGAAACAGGATCTAAAGGCCCAGGTTCAAAGTTGGTGCCCTAACCCTAATTAGTGATTAATGACTTTCAGGCTGCCGGAGAAGACTTCCGGTCGTCTTCTCCGGCTAGCCCTCACCTGAGAAACCTCAAAACCTCTCAAAACGTAACAAAAACAAAATCTATGAATTGGGAAATGATCTCCAGCCTCTCACGAATCAAACCCCTCTCTCAAAACAAATTTATATTTCCTAAACAAGCTGAATCGAAGAGAAGAAGTTCTAGGTCACGCAAGCTTCAGAAACAAATTAAATGCTCATTTCAAAACCATTTTAAAAACTAAGAACATCAGGATGATCAGCAAGACATGAAGAACAAGTTTGTAACAAGAAAAATGATTTCTGGAAAAAATTATTTTCGAGCTACCTGAGATTTGGAGCTTTCAACTTGAGGACTTTCAGGCCACTTTTCCTTGTGCAAACCACTCCACTTGATCTCCCAAAGATGTTTGAATGCTCAAAATGAGTTTGAGTTGGCTGGATAGTGAGATTCGACAGCTTCTGCTCAAGCTTGCTCAGAAATGGCAATGGTGTTTCTGGAGGTTTCAGGCCATTGTGAATGAAGGTTTGAGGTCCAAATGATGTATGGAGAAGCTTTGCAAGGTTTGTTTGTGTGTTTTCAAGCTGTGGTGAGAGTTTCGAAGAGAAATGCAGACTGAGGGTGAGCAATGGCTATGGGGTATTCTGGCTATATCAGGCTTGTGTTCTTGGTGCTGGGTGATCTATGAAGTGTGGTGAGATGATTGATGAAGTTGGCTTGAATGTTTAGTGGCTGTGGAGAGGAATTCGAAGCAAGTTGCAAGATGGTGAGTTTTTGTGTATGTGTTGAATGAGTTGGTTTCAGCCTTGCTTGCCCTTATGTTTTGCTTGCAAATTGTCCACATAACTCTCTCTCATTGGTCAGTTGATTTGACATGTGCTTTATGGATAGGTGAGGCAACTTTTGCAATTTGTCAACTCTTGTGTAAGAGAAAGTATGGTGAGGTGCTAGCTTGGTACAAGGCATGGGCTATGCACAGCAAGATGAGGGGGAAATGTCAGCTTGGTCCAGCATCCAAGGCTGCAAGTGGTAGGGAGTGAAATGAGTGTTTTGCAACTTGTGGCAACTTTGGTTCACATGTGATTCCTTTGCCTAACCAAACATAAAACCATGGCATTCTTAGTTCAAATCTGATTTTTAGGACTTAGAGAATGTTCATGCAATGGTTTGAGATGAATTAGAGGTCACATGATGCATTGGTTCAAGGTTTTGCAAAATTTCCAAATGAGGCATGCCTTGAAAATTAATGATTTTAGCCAACTTTGCATTGCCATAACTTTTGATCCAAGAAGAGTTTGATCATGTTCTTGTACTTTTTGAAAAGGGAAAGATGAGATCTACAACTTTCATGACCAAAGTTTTTCCATTTGAAGCCTTTTTGGACCAAGAATCAAAGCTTGAAACTTGACCTAAAATGATGCATTCTTGAAAAGTCAACTATGCCCAAAAAGTCAACCTTTGCAAAAACCCTAAATTCTTGATTTCTATGAACTTCAACCTTCTTCCATGATCAAATAAAGATCATATACACTCAAAATGATGAAGATCACCCATTGGTTGGGTCATTGGGGGCCTCAGATGCCCTGATTTTGCACTGACTTGTCTAGAAAGTCAACTCTTGATCAGATGACTTCCCCATGGAATTTCTTCATGAAAATTGATATGTATACTCCCTATACCATATAGAGATCAATGAAAACAAGAATGACCAAAAAATTTGGAGTTATGGCCTCTGAAACCAAAACCCTAATTTTCAGTCAACTGTGCAGTTCATCCTGGCTCTGCATCCACTCAAACCCCCAGTTCTTGTGATTCCTCTGCATTTTTGACTTTGAGGAGATGGAATATGATATAAGAACACACATGGACCCCTTTGAGTTGATTGGTTGCCTTTGGAATGGCTCAAGAAGCTTTGGGATTGCTCAGATCACAAACCCTAGGTGCAGATGCCTTTGAATCTATGCAGTGAATCAAAAATGAGATGTGAGATGATATGATTGTATTTATGCATATGAGGATGATCACAAGCCATGGTGTGAATGGGTGAGGGAAAATTTGGGGTGTTTACAGCTGCCCCTATTCAAGCATGAGTTAGCTGTGCAGGTTGTAAGCGACGGCTTAACAAGCAAACAGGATAACTTGTGGTTGAATACCAAAGACAGTCCAAAATTTGCACTCACAGAATGAAGAAGAAAAGGGATATAGATTGTAAAAATAAAGTATATTGTAAAGTATGGGCGACGGAGGACGACCGTCGAGCAGGGGAAGACTGCTGGGTAAAGTGGTATGCGAAGCAAAGCGATGACGGGGACGGCCGACATGCTGGTAAAGTGCAGGAAATAAAGTGATGACGGGGACGGCCGACATGCTGGGGATAAAAAGTAAAGCTAAGACGGGGACGGCCGACTAGCTGGGGAAAAACAAGTAAAGCTAAGACGGGGACGGCCGACTAGCTGGGGAAAAACAAGTAAAGCTAAGACGGGGACGGCCGACTAGCTGGGGAAAATAGGATATTATGATGGGGACGGCCATCAAGATAAAGCTGTAAAATTTTTCTGGGGGTTAATGAAACATGACGGGGACGGCCATCAAGTTCATAAAGGTAAAGTAACCAACGATGGGGACGGCCATCGGGTTAGAAGGAGAAGGGACCACGACGGGGACGGCCATCGGGTTAAAAGGAAAAGGGACCACGACGGGGACGGCCATCGGGTTAAAGAATAAATGAAACAAACAGCTGATGGGGTACGGCCATCAAAGGTGAAGGACGATCACCTAGCAGGGTACGGCTGCTCTGTTGGGTATAAAAGAAAAAAATGATGGGGACGGCCATCAAAGGTGGAGGACGACCACCTGGCAGGGTACGGCTGCCGAAAATATCAACGATGGGGACGGCCATCGGATAGATAAGGTCAACGATGGGGACGGCCATCGGACGAGCAAGATGGAGGACGACCATCAAGAAGTGGAGGACGACCACTCAGCAGGGGACGGCTGCTCTCAGGGTTATCATGACACAGGACGAGTGTCAGATAACCAAAAATCAACAATGGGGACGGCCATTGGATAAAGTGATGAAGGACGATCATCAAAAGGTGGAGGACGACCACCTAGCAGGGGACGGCTGCTAAAAATCAACGATGGGGACGGCCATCGGATGAGCATGATGGAGGACGACCATCAAGAAGTGGAGGACGACCACTCAGCAGGGTACGGCTGCTCTCAAAGGTATCATAACACAGGACGAGTGTTAGATAAAAAAGAAAATTTGTTGGTGATCTATTGGGGATATAGTAAACACGGACGAGCGTTTACATCCGGGAAACAAAAGGTATAAGTGTTTGGTATTGTGTATAGATTAAAGATGCGGACGAGCATCCTTAAGACTATGATATGGACGAGTATCATGTAGAAACAAACTGACACATGTTCAGAGATGATGATACGGACGAGTATCAACTGGTTAACAAGGAACACGGACGAGTGCCGAATCTGTGGGGATATGAGTGATGATGTATACAAGATACGGACGAGTATCTGTATAAGTGTACCATGAGTAGTGAGTATTATATTGTATAGATGAGTGTTTTAACTGCTGGGGAGAGTGACACGGACGGGTGCCAAGAGAAAAGTATAATATTAACAAGTATATGAGTGATGAAAGGTGTAAGCGACTGCGCTGGGGATATGACACGGACGGGTGTCAAGAAAATGTATATAAGTATATGTGAGTGCAAAGAGGATGTCTTTGGCTTTTTGCTGGTGATTTGACACGGACGGGTGTCAGGAAGTATCTGTAATGAGGGTGATTTGTTTGAGTGTATTCAGGCGACCTTACTGGGGAAGGATGACACGGACGGGTGTCAAAATGAGTATATACTGGTGTTCGTGATTTGTGAGGGCAGCTGCTTTTGCTGGGACTCTGGTGGGGACTCTGGGGGAAAGTGATCTGTATTCTGATGAATGGTTACTAACCACAAGCGTTCAATTCACAACATGACTTATGATTATGCTATGCATTTGATTTTTTGCCGTAATGCTCCGTATTAGACGGAATGCTACGCTCTGGGGGTATAATATGATGCGAATGCCATGATTATGCAAAGAGACAGATCCGGGATTCGGATCCCGTTGCCGCGAAGATCTCCGGTTGATCTGCTTGAAGTGAACATCCCAGCTGGGGATGAGATCACTGGTAGATCTAATGATGCATTTGCTTGGGGATATATGTCACTGATTGACATATCCTTATAATATGGGACCCAGCTGGGGTTTGTAGAAGCTTTCGTACTTTGTTGTGATCTCTCCGTGCGTTGCTCTTCTGAATAGAAGCTGGGGATTCTGTGGGGAGATGATTCCCTGATTTCTGCATTCTGCTGAGGAAGAATGGTTGGCACTACAGCTGGGGAATGCTGTTGATAACTCAGCTGGGGAGAGTAATGAGAGGCAACTCGGCTGGCGAGAAAACATCCTGAGTATTAAACCTGTTAGTTGATTTGGCAACTTTGCTGGGGAAGCAATGGGGAGCAACTCAGCTGGGGATAGAGCATTTCGGATGCTGAGATTGAGTGTATGCTGATTTGGCAGCTCCGCTGGGGAAATGGGCATCTTCTAGTGCCATGTGGAAGATAGACCGAGTTGATAATGATTCGCCTACTTGCTGAGACATAACCTGCATGCCCCAGGTTGCGTTCTGGATACCTGCAATCCTGCAAAGGTAAGGAAACGTACAAAAGGTCCCGAGGTATCCCTTACTGGATTCCGTCATAGGAGTTAAGTACTTTCGAGAATAATCAGATTCCCTGTAAGCATGTGTTTTTTTTTTTTTTTTTTAGAGAAAGGCATCTGTACTTATGCGATTGTGTTTTTAGAGATATCAGACAACTCTTTGCAAAACATAAATGTAAAACGAAACATGACTGAAAATCTGATTTTATTAATTCACGTGCCCTGAATTGGCAAGATACAGTCAAGGAAACATATCTCCTGAAATGAAGAGATTGTTACAAATTGAGAAACAAAATGCTGGCGATGCTGACGACGCTTTCAAGGAGCTTCCTCTTCTGCTATGACTCGTATGACAATGACGTTCTTCTCGTCTTGCCTTCTGGAGAGAGTTGATTCTGATTGAAGCTTGATCCTTTGTAGCTTACCAAGTTGTAAGTGATACAGACGAATTCAGAGTGCAGTTGTTCGCTTATTCCCTTATTTTGCATGGATCGCCCTTTCGGGTTTTCAATCCATCGGGATACCCATTTTTGCCTGAGCTGTCCAATGCGGCTTTTCAACTCAGCGGGTGTACATTTTTTTCATTTATTTCCCTTATTTTTGCCCGAGTCTTTTATTCTGTTTTTGACTCGCCGGGATGCCCTATTCTTGCCTGGACTTACATTCTGTTTTTATGTCCAGCGGGTCATTTTATGCGAAGTATTTTTTAACTGCATCTGAATTCACAGGGGACGGGAAATCTTCACCATCCATGGTGCTGAGCATCAGTGCTCCACCAGAGAAAACCTTTTTTACAACAAATGGTCCTTCATAATTTGGAGTCCATTTTCCCCTGTAGTCTGTATGAGGAGGGAGGATTCTTTTCAACACAAGATCTCCCACTTGGTACTCTCGGTGCCTGACTTTCTGATCGAAGGCTTTCTTCATTCTCTTCTGATATAACTGCCCATGGCAGATTGCAGCCAATCTTTTCTCTTCGATCAGACTCAGTTGTTCGTATCGGGACCGAACCCATTCTGCTTCACTCAGTTTAACATCCATTAATACCCGTAACGAGGGTAGTTCAACTTCAACAGGTAGGACTGCCTCCATACCATACACAAGTTGATACGGTGTTGCCCCAGTGGACGTTCTGATTGATGTGCGGTACCCATGCAAGGCAAATGGTAGCATTTCATGCCAGTCTTTGTAGGTGACTACCATCTTCTGCACAATCTTCTTAATATTCTTATTTGCTGCCTCAACAGCGCCATTCATCTTTGGCCTGTAAGGAGAAGAATTGTGATGTTGGATCTTGAAATCCCGGCACAGCTCTGCCATCATTTTGTTGTTTAAATTGGAACCATTATCAGTAATGATTCGCTCGGGCACTCCATACCGACAGATGATATCTCTCTTCAGAAATCTGGCTACCACTTGTCTTGTAACATTTGCATATGAGGCTGCTTCAACCCACTTGGTGAAATAATCGATGGCGACCAAGATGAATCTGTGACCATTCGAAGCAGTTGGCTCAATCTTGCCAATCATATCAATGCCCCACATGGCAAAGGGCCACGATGAAGACATTATGTTCAAAGGATTGGGAGGCACATGCACCTTATCTGCATAGATCTGGCATTTGTGGCATTTTCTGGCGTAAGCACAACAGTCTGCATCCATCGTGATCCAGTAATAGCCCGATCTTAACAATTTCTTAGCCATGGCATGCCCTCCAGCATGGGTACCAAAAGATCCTTCGTGCACTTCGTGCATCAACAGGTCTGCTTCTGTTTTGTCAACACATCTGAGGAGTACCATGTCAAAGTTCCTCTTGTATAAAGACCCGTCAGCGTTCAGAAAGAAACTACCAGCAAGCCTTCTCAAAGTCTTCTTATCATTGGAAGATGCCCTAGGTGGGTATGTCTGATCCTCCAAGAAGCACTTAATGTCATGGAACCAAGGTTTATCATCTTTTACAACATCCGCTGCAAATACATATGCTGGTCTGTTGAGTCTGGACACTGAAATCTGAGGTACAAAGTTAGCCGTTTGAACTTTGATCATGGATGAAATGGTAGCAAGAGCATCTGCAAACTGATTTTCGTCCCGAGGGATATACTCAAGTTTGACCGTTGTAAAGAAAGTCAGTAACCTTCTCGTATAATCCCTGTAAGGTATCAGATGATCTTGGTGGGTGTACCATTTTCCGTTGGTTTGATTGACTACCAAAGCTGAATCTCCGAATACGGTTAAAGTCTTGATCCTGAGGTCAATGGCTTCCTCAAGACCCATAATGCAAGCTTCGTATTCAGCTTCGTTGTTAGTGCAGTCGAAAGTGAGTTTTGCCGAGAAAGGCATGTGAACTCCTTTAGGTGTAATGAGTACTGCACCAACACCTCGGCCATTCATGTTAACAGCCCCATCAAACATCATAGTCCATTCTTCTTCCGGGTCAGGCCCTTCAGTGTGAACAGGCTCTTCATGATCTTTTGCTTTTATGAACATGATGTCTTCATCAGGGAAGTCAAATCTCATAGGCTGGTAGTCATCAATGGGTTGCTCAGCAAGATATTCAGATAGTACACTGCCCTTGATGGCTTTCTGAGATGTGTACTGTATGTCGTATTCTGTGAGAATCATCTGCCATCTTGCAACCCGTCCGGTAAGAGCTGGCTTCTCGAAAATGTACTTAACTGGATCCATTTTTGAGATTAATAAGGTAGTGTGGGTCAACATATACTGCCTCAGTCGGCGAGCAGCCCACGCTAAAGCACAGCAAGTTTTCTCGAGCAGTGAATAACGCTGTTCACAGTCGGTAAACTTTTTGCTTAGGTAGTATATTGCGTACTCTTTTCGACCAGACTCGTCATGCTGGCCCAGCACACACCCCATTGACTCTTCTAATACTGTCAAGTACATGATCAGAGGTCTTCCTTCAACTGGAGGCATGAGGATTGGAGGTTCTTGCAGATATTCCTTGATCTTGTCAAAAGCCTTCTGGCAATCTTCGTTCCACCTGACCGTTTGTTCTTTTCTTAACAGCTTGAACAAGGGTTCACAGGTTGCTGTGAGGTGAGATATGAACCGTGAAATGTAGTTCAATCGACCTAAGAACCCTCGAACTTCTTTCTCAGTTTTCGGTGCAGGCATCTCTTGAATAGCTTTGACTTTATCAGGGTCCACTTCAATCCCTTTCTCGCTTACAATAAAACCCAGCAGCTTACCGGATCGCACCCCGAATGTGCATTTGTTGGGGTTCAGCTTCAGTTGGTACTTCCTCAGGCGCTTGAACAACTTCAGCAGATTCACCAGGTGATCTTCCTCTGTAAGGGACTTGGCGATCATATCATCCACATAACATTCTATTTCTTTGTGGATCATATCATGGAATAATGTCACCATAGCCCGTTGATATGTGGCACCAGCATTCTTCAGTCCGAATGGCATCACTTTGTAACAGAATGTGCCCCAAGGTGTGATGAATGTTGTCTTCTCCATGTCTTCAGGTGACATCTTGATCTGGTTATATCCTGAAAATCCATCCATGAAGGAGAATACCGAGAACTGAGCCGTGTTATCCACCAATACGTCAATGTGAGGTAATGGGAAATCATCCTTCGGGCTGGCTCTGTTCAGATCCCGGTAATCAACACACATTCTTACTTTGCCGTCTTTCTTAGGCACAGGTACTATGTTAGCAACCCACGGCGGATAGCTAGTCACAGCAAGGAACCCGGCGTCCCATTGCTTTTGTACCTCTTCCTTGATTTTCATAGCCATGTCTGGGCGAGTTCGGCGCAACTTCTGTTTAACTGGCGGGCATTCTTCCCTCAGAGGCAGCTTGTGCACAACAATGTCGGTATCCAACCCTGGCATATCTTGATACGACCAAGCAAACACGTCAACATACTCTTGAAGCAGATCTATCAGTTGCCTCTTCACTGAGTCTTGCAGGCAGGCCCCGATTTTAACTTCTTTCACGTCTTCGTTTGTACCAAGATTAATCACTTCAACCTCCTCCTGGTGAGGAGTAATAACCTTTTCCTCCTGTCTCAACAACCTGGCTAGCTCTTCAGGAAGCTCATATTCTTCATCAACCCCTTCATCAGCTTGATTGATTGGATTGTCAAAGTCATACGATGTCATAGCCGTGCTGTTGTCGGTGCAGTCTGGAAGGCACTCTCTGCAAGGGTTAAGTCCGTTCATTTTAGTGATTGATTTTAATCTTGCTTTAGAAAAAGTGAAATGAAGTTATCATTTTGAAAACACCGCCATTTATTTTTGTACAAAAAGAAAAATGGAAAAACAGTGAACAGAAAAGAAAAAGACTTGTTTGCAAAAAGATGTCTGATATTTCATTAATTTAATCTTGTTTGCACAAAAGTACAGATGGCCCTGATTACAAAATGAGTCTTGTCATCTTGGGCAAGATGCAAGACTTTGATGCATGCTTATAAAAAATACAGGAAATAATAATTACTCTGCATGAGTAACTCTTATAATTTCCTGGGAAGACCAGTTCGAGACACTGCTCCCCGGGATCTTCGGACGAATCCAATTCTCCAGATTGCGCTCCTCTTCCAGCTCGTCTTCCAGACAGTTGATAGCATCGGGGGTAAGCATCCCCCCACTGACAAAACCAGGCTCTGCAGCAGCCTTTGCTTGATGTTGAGTTGGTTTGTAACCCAACCCAAATTTGTCCTTCTTCTCCTCCACAGCTAAAACCTTGCCCCAGCCTAGGGCAGTTCCTTCCTCAACAACCTTCCGGGCTTGTTGGTATGATGACATTGGGGTACCAGATACAGCAGATGCTTCATTCACATTCAAAGCTTCAAACCCCTGGCTCATTGTTTCATGGATCTCTCCATCCATCTCAATGTATTTATAGGTTGCCAGGTGGCTGACAAAAATGTCCTCTTCCCCACAGATTGTGACAACTTGGCCTTCCCACTCAAATTTTAACTTTTGGTGAAGGGTAGACGTTATTGCGCCGGCGGCGTGAATCCAGGGTCTACCCAACAAACAGCTGTAGGCGGGCTGAATGTCCATCACATAAAAGATAGTTTTAAAGGTCTGTGGGCCAATTGTCACAGGCAGCTCAATCTCTCCCAGAGCCGATCTCTTAGAGCCATCAAAGGCTCTTACCACCAGGTTGCTGGGTCTCAATGCCAATCCATCATATTCTAACTTCACCAGAGCCTTCTTTGGTAAGACATTCAGGGAAGAACCTGTGTCCACCAGCACATGAGAAAGGACAGCTCCTTTGCATTCCATGGTTATGTGCAAGGCTTTGTTGTGGTTGCGGCCATCCGCTGTCAAATCAAAATTGGTAAACCCTAGCCCATTGCTAGCAGTAACGTTTCCAACCACGGTTTCCAATTGGTTGACGGTAATCTCCTCAGGCACGTAAGCTGCGTGCAGGACTTTAAGTAGTGCATTCCGGTGGGCTTCGGAGCACATAAGCAGTGAGAGGATGGAGATTTTGGATGGCGTCTGATGAAGCTGATCCACAATTTTGTAGTCACTCCTTTTGATGATTCTCATAAACTCATCAACTTCCTGATCAAATGGAGTCTTCAGGGCTTCTTTGGCAGCTGGATCTTCCTGCACCGGGCCTTTTCCTTTTGCCTTGGCAGCAGCTTCTGCTTCGGCAGTAGGTTTTTGAACTTGTGAAGCAAAGAGACGTCCGCTTCGAGTGAAGCCTCCGCCTCCCCCCACATTATCTATTTGTGGTGCAGGTGTTGATGTTTCAAGGGTGATTCTTTTTCCTTCGCAGTATACGTCAGAGCCATAGTGCCAAGGGATGGCCCTATTGCTTTCATATGGTACTGGTCCAGGCACCGTGACAGTGACTGGACTGATTGCTGCTGCTGAAGGGACTGTTATTGTTTGTGGATCGTAAAAGATTGTAACTGGTGCTCTGGCGGGAGCAGCACCTTCTGAATGGTAGGCGGAGTTATTTTCAGGATCGTAGAATATGGTGACGGTAGAGACATCTTCATGATTGATTGCTGGTGTTGTAGGAGGTACTGTTGGGAGGACTGATGTTGTTGTTGATGGAGAGTCGAAATGGAATGAAGCTGATGTTGCTGATGAATTGTCGGGAACAATAGTTGTTGCATTTGTAGGAGGTTCTGAAACCGTTGTTGATGAAGTTGCCGGATTTGCCGGAAATGATGTAGTGATCTGTAGTAGGCCATTCTGAATAAGGCTGTCAATGCCATTCCTCAGGTCCTCACACCCATTCCATGAGATATTGCAGTATGGACATCCTAGTTCACACCCCGGAAATATATTGTTTTCACGGAGTTGAGCTTTGATTTCCACCAATGGTGTCCTGATCTGATCCACACTAGTTATCAAATAAGATGGTTGGTCTTCTTCAATAGCATTAATTCGGGGACCACCATGGTTTGGCATAGGGGTTTTATTGACATTGGGCGGAGGTGCAAAATTCAGAGCCTTGGAGTCTACCAAGTCTTGTACCTTCATATGCAGAGCCCTGCATTTTTCTGTACTGTGACCAGGTGCGTTCGAATGAAAAGCACACCTAGTATTGGAGTCATAGTTTCTTGGTAAACTGTTGGGATCCGGAGGTGCCAACGTTCTTAGCTCAACTAGGTTGAGTTTTAGAAGTTGTGGCAGCAAGGCAGCATATGGCATTGGGATCGGGTTGATCACTCTGTTAGCTTGAGAGGGCCTCTGTTGGAATGGCCTCTGTTGATTGTTGTTGTTGGAGTTGCTGTTGTTGAAGTTTCTTGGAGGATATTGATTCTGATGATATTGAGGTTGTTGTTGGAAGTTTTGTTGAGGAGGTTGATAGACTGGCTGAGGATGAGCTGGAGCAGGGATGGTGACTGCTGCTATTGACCTTTGAGCATATTGGGGCCTACCCCTGTTGGTGTGAAGGGCATTGGTCTCGCCGGTTCTTCTCGGGCCTGCAAAAGGCTTTCTTGTATTACTGGACGAGCTTGCACCGTTGTCTGAGATCTTTCCCATTTTTAACAGGCTTTCAATTCTCTCCCCAGCTATAACAACATCCGCAAAGCTAGTGGAAGAGAAAGCAGCTAACCTGTCAATATAGGTTCCCTGAAGAGTGTTCATAAACATGTCTGCCATTTCTCTCTCAGACATTGGTGGTTGAACGGCAGCGGCCAATTGCCTCCATCTTTGGGCATATTCTCTGAAGCTCTCCCTAGATGACTGTGACATTCCCATTAGGAGGGTCCTGTTGGGTGCCATATCTAGATTATACTGATACTGTCTGATGAAGGCCTCTGCCAGGTCCTTCCAGCATCTAATTGTTGCTCTTGTCAGATGGGAATACCATTCCCTCGACGCTCCAGTTAAGCTATCTTCGAAGTAGAACATCCAGAGTTTCTCATCCATTGTATAGGCCTTCAGCCTTCCCAGAAATGATTGCAAATGAGTCCGGGGGCATGAAGTCCCATTATACTTTTCGAAACAAGGTGGCTTGAACTTATGGGGGATCCTGACCCCTTCTACCAAACCCATGTCCATGACGTCGAACCCCAAAGAATTTTGAGATTCTAAGGACCTCAACTTCTCAGCTATCTCTTCCAATCGTCTATCATAAGTTTCCTCTCCGGCACCCATTACTGTATACTGGTCTTCCTGAGGATCTTCTTGAAGTACTCTGGCTGCAGTGGCTGTTCCTTGAACATTTGCGGGAATGTTAATCTCAGGATGTAGATGTGGGCCAAACACAGGAGGGTTAACATGGGGTTGCACCCTTTCATTGTTACTTGTGCCTGCAGTCCCCACATGGGGTTCCTCTTGATTCCTCCCTTCTACCAAAGTTCTGAGCCTCTCCTGGCTTTGAGCTAAGTTGTTCATTACTTCCATGAACTGTGTTATCTGCGTTCTCATCTCCAACCTCTCATTTGCCATCTGATTTCTGACCTCCGTAAGGTCTTGTTGCATCTGATCCATCTGAATTCCCGGAAGGTTGTTTCTAGTTGGGTACCTGTGTGGCCTGTTGAGGGGAAATACCCGGCGGCGAGCAATAATTCCTGAATATCACAACAGAGGTTAGCAACAACAAAACAAAAACCTACAAAACAAACAAAAGGGTTAGCATGCAATGCAGTTATGCTTATTTGTTCTCAAGGTATCCGGTTTGGTCTTCGGTTTTGACCCTCCCAGACCCTTGAAGATGATGCCGTTGAAGTTGCTTTTGATGTGAGCCCAGATAGAAACCAACACAGATATATTACAAAGGTGAAATAATACAATTTGTTCATTTTACAACACAAGCCCGCTAAGGGGTCAAAATACAGTACAAAAATAAAAGTACAAGGAAAGAAAGCAACAACAAACAAATGATCAAACTCCGAGGCCAAACTCATCCTCACGAACTTCCTTGAGAAGTGCTTCGGTCACAGGATCAGCCGGACGCTCCGTGAGACCTCTGATGAGAAGGTTTCTTGTTGCAACAGCTGCAGTCAACTTCTTGTTCTGACTTTGGTCCTTAGACCTCTTCACTCCTGCTTTGATTTTCAGCTCTGATATTTCCTCCTGGGCTGCTGCCAGGGCTTTTTCCATCTGTCCCATCTTGTCTTGAACTCTTTTGTCTTCTAGAGTACGGGCCTCAGTGATCCGGACCCACCTGGCCTGACTCTCTTTCAAATACAAGTCTGTTCTTGCTCTCTGAAACTGGGCTTCTTTACAAGCATTCTTCAGAATCTGTTCACCAGCTTTGGATTTGTTGATATAATCTCCAGACTTCTCAATCTTGGTCAAGTGTTCCACCCTCAACTTCTCCAATCTCTCAATCTCCCTCACACCTTCACTCCTCTCTCTGAGGGTCTTCTGCAAGGCTTGGGTTAACTTCTCATTTCTTTCCTTCAAGCTCTCAAACTCCTCCAAACTGATAGTGGCAGGGGGTGGTGCTGAAGATGACTCAGGCATGTCTTCTATGGTGAAGGGCATTCCTGAGAATTGGGCCCTGGCATGGGACCACTCATAATATTGGACTGATGCCACATTATTGCACTTACCCAGAATGGTGATTCCCTTGGTTTGAACATGATCCCAGGCCCAGGCAGCCTGCCTAACAACAGTCAAACTAATCTTGTTCTCACAGTAGAGGGTCTCCACCAAATCTTGTTCCCTAGGAGTATGAACCAGTGCATAGCCTAGTTGCCTTCTGAACAGCAAAGGATTGTAATTGATACTACCCTTAACTCCTATCAAAGGCACATTGGAAAAGTGCCCATAGCTGGTGATCATATCTCTGCCCTTGGTGCTTTGAGTACACCATCTGATGTCTGCTGAAGTTAGGACAGTGAGTCTCTTAGCCCAGTTGCTTTGCTGATGAGGATTTAGGAATGCATCTGTCCTGGGTAGATGCCTAAGAAGCCAAGCATGGAATAATGGAGCACAAATCCTCACTAATCTTCCCCTCTGCTTCTCATTTCTCTGATGTACTGAGTAATAGAGATCACCCAGTAAAGTTGGCACAGGGTTCTTCAGGATGAACAGGTGGATTGCATTCTTGCTAATGAATCGAGGCTCATCTGCAAACAACACAATTCCATATACACTTAAGGACAACAGAGCACAAACAGCTTTCCACTCCCCCAAGGAGGCCTTCAAACTAGCTTGAGAAATCAGGAAGTCCAGATGTAAACCAGGGATTCCAGCTTTAGAGGTCATATGCTGTTCAATCAAAACAGGCTCCAGATACAAAGCTTTTGCTATCTATCCATTGCTGGGAAAGACCATTTCAGGGTTGAATGGGATTTCTCTTTTGATGGGCAGACCAGTCAATGATGAGTATTCTTCTAGTAGAGGCCCCAACTGAAAGTCTTGAAAGGTGAAACATCTCAATGGGGGGTCATAAAACTGAATACAGGTGTGGATCAAACTCCTCTGTGAAGGGTCCAGATCCATAACCATGTCCAGTATATCTCCATAACTCTCCCTGAACAAAGGTATGTGATCTGGAGTGATCAGGGTTTGGATCCTCCTGATGTCTGACAAGTCTGGTTGGAAGAAATGATAGGTGATGTTGCTTTTCTTTGGAGCCATGATGCTGAAGACTGAGTAGGATAAGTGCTGATGAAGATGCTGAGGAGTGGGCCACTGGCTGGCTAGTGCAAGTATCTGAAGTATATGGCTGACAAACTGAAGCAAGTGCTGGTGGAGACAGGTCAATATAGCAGATGGGGTCAAAACCAAAACCAAAGGTGAAGGTGGATACCCTGAAACACAAATAAGCACATGTTAATATGGTGCAATGAGTATGTATGCAAATGATATGCAAGGGTTTGTGACTGAGCTGGATCTGATCAAAATGCCTTGGTATAGATCCATGTGTGTTCAAGAAATCCAGATGGAGGTCTATAAATCCAGTAACCAAGGTAGGGGGACTCAAATAAAGAGCCACATGTCCAGGGTTTAGAATCACAAGAACTATCCAACATGGAGCATTCTTAACAAAGTCAAAGTAACAGGGTATTCTGAGGTCAAGGTACCTGCAAACCTGTAAACAGCCCAACCCCCTCACAGGTGGTGTTCTAGAACAAGGATCCTCAGACTTGGATCAGTTATGAGAAGTGTAAACACTTCTAACCCGGAGGTACAGTGTTTACAATAACCATAACAATTCCTCCTCTAATTCACCTCAGTTTCTGAAGGTCAATACTAAAAGGTCATCCAGACTTAGCAGGCTTCCCAGATAGCCCTAGCATTGCAGGAAATCTGCAACACAGAGTTCTCAAGAAGAAACCCATATCTGAACCGTGTTTCATATTCCCGCACCAGACCGAAATGGAATGGGAAAGAATATGATTCACTCTAGCCTAGGTGTCACTCAGGTCCCAGGTGTAGGACCTTAACTCTCAATGAATCACCCTCCCACCAAGGAAAACAACAGATCCAGCCAGCAACAATGACAATATGATATATAAATGCAGCAAAGAAAGCAGTAAAGTAAATGCACATAAAGCAATAAACAAAAATAAATACAAGCACAAACAAGCACATAACACCCCGGTAAACACAAATCAAACAAGCGCTAGGAGGAACCCACAAAAAGAACCAGAAGCCCTGGTTGCAGTATAAGGGTCCCCAGCAGAGTCGCCAAGCTGTCGCTCCCGACAAATGAAAACTGGGTCCAGATGAAGGTACAGACGCGAACGGTCGGCGAGAGGGAACAGTGAGAACACACAGCCGTGAACTCACTGGAGATGAAAAGAGTCGCCAGCTAGGCATTTTTATCCCGGAGGAAAGGCAATGCTGCATAGGCCTAGAAAGAGATGGATAAGACGGTTGCGAACCAGAGAGACTGAGAAAGGGGGTTGGTTACAACCTGGGAAGGTATTAGCACCCAGATTGTCCGCCGTACTCGACGGGATCCACGCTTAAAAGATTTGTGTTTTAAAGGGGTAGTGTCAGTGCAGTTTGTGTATAAAATAGCTGGAAAGAATGTACAGGTGTCGGTGTAAAAGAGTGTGAAGTGTATAAATGATGTGTCAGTGTAAGAATGAGAATGAATTGCTCATGACCATGAGGCTAAAAGAATAATGCTGGAAGGAGGGGGAATGAACAGAGACTTTTGTTCGATAACTGTTAAGTTATGCCTACGTATCCTCTCGTGCAATGAGGAAGTCAGAACGCCGTAGTTCGACCCAAAGAGACTGAAAGGTGAATTGACTTGATGAACTGCTTGCTTGCCTATGCTCAAGTGTATGACCTGTCTGGCTCAGGTGCAAACTGTCTTGCATTAGACGGAAGAAGCAAGTTCTCGTTTGTGAGTGAATGAGGTGGGAAAAGAATCCCGATGGAGACGATTATTGTTTGTTTTTGAGTTTTCAGTCTTTTATTGCTTTTTGGATTTTGTCATAAGTTAATGAGCTTAAGCCTAAACCAATGGGTTAGTAAACTCATCACATCTTCCCTCTGATTAGGGGTAATGAGAATACCTTAAGTGTGAAGTCAGATTCTCACACTTAATCACCTTTGATGTAGGATTAAGATCATTAACCTACTTTTGATTATTTAGATGTTTTTGTTGTTTTTGTTTAGTGTTAAGTAATGAGGTTAATCCATAATCAGGGATTAAACAGACCCATTATACCATCCTAAAAGAAGGATGATAGATGAGAATGTTTAAGCTGAGGAAGACTCCTCAACTTAATCCATGATTAGGGATTAAACCCATGACAAAACAAGCCTTTATTAAGTGGATTTTATTTAATGGTATGATGATGAAGTGAGTTTTATTGTTTGTAAGACAACTTGAGGGGGACTTGTCCATTAACACTAGGGTTAGTCCTTCTTAACCACTTAAGGAAGAATTAGAACCCTAACGCAAGGCCCAAGTTACAAGTGTGATGTCTTGATATTTATTAAGTGGATTAATTAAGAGATTTAAACACATTAAGGGTACAAGACTTAGGATTAAAGTTATACACTCCATCCTAAGAGAAGGATGCAGGCATAAGCTTAATCACAAAGTCTTAAAGCCTTTAGGGTTTAGTCCCTGATTATGAGGTGAGAAGAGAGGACTCAAAGAGAGACACAAAGGTAAAACTAAGAGGGGATACTAATCAAAACCCTAATTCATTATCATGCTTGGTTGGTCCTAAGGTTTGTGAGGTTTTCAAGAACAATCTTCAGAAGAACCACCAGGAAACAGATGAACAGGATCAAGAGAAGCAAAGTGACTTGCTTCATTCAAGAAGTCAAGTCACTTGAAGAAAGAAAGTGGGAGGAAGAAGAATGAGCAAGCTCAAACTCAAACACATATAAGAATGCAGCAATGGATGCAAGAGAAATGAAAAGAAAAGTTATGAGAAGTGAAGGCAAATCCACTTCTCAAGTTTACTTACCACCTGAAATGTTAGAAAGAAATGCAATGCAATGCAAGATGAGATGAAATGATATGATGCAAAGCAAGACCAGAAGCATGTTGATGATGATTATGATGTTATGAGGTGCTGCAAACATGAGGCAAGACAATGGAAATGATCATACAAGATTATGAATGCAAATGATGCAAGTTAAGGAGCATGAACAAACATGAAATGTTATGAAGCATACAAGACAAATGACATGGCAAATATGCAATGCAATGATCAAACATGCTTTCTATATGTCCTAAGATGTCAAATGAATCACAAGAATGCACAAAATGCAAAGACAAGTCATGTTATGCAAGGAAATGCAAGGAGGATGCAAAAGAAAGCCCAAATTAGGGTTCATGGATCAAACATCAAACAAAAACCCAAGACAGAAGCAAACCTCATGATAAAAAATGGAAAATGGCACCCAAAGAAACCCTAGGCCTATGACGAACCACTGCCCAAAGGGGAGCTCTCAACTCTCAACCAAACTCAAGATATGAATTTTGCAAGTTATTAGGGTTTTTTAGGGTTCTTAACAAAACAAATGCCAAACAATTTAAAAATGCAAGAACAAATCATGGCCTTTTTATCCTAGGAACTACATGCAAAACAAAAGACAATGCAAGAATAATCAATGTCTCAACCTTCACCAATTGGCAGAAATGAATTTTTGGATCCATGATCAAAATAATGCATAAAAAATGATTTAATTCAATGAAAAATTCTTAAAATGCATCAAGATCAAAAAAGAAATTTGGTTTGAAGGTTGGACAATATTTATAAATGTCTTAGAACATTTCATGAATTTTTTGGTGATTTTTAAATACCTAAAAGTATTTTTAATTAATTAATTCTCATTAATCAATTAAAAATAATCTTTTAAATATTTAAAAATACTTTTTTAATGATAAAAAAATAAAATAAAAATATTTTTGGGTCTTAAAAATTAATAAAACCTTAAGGAAAAAGTTTCATAATTTTTAAGAATTTTTTGCTATTTTAAATTAAATGTGCAAGTTAAATGAAATAAAAATGAATAAAAACCAAATAAAATAGGAAGTAATCAGGATGGATGGATGAGATTGATTCTGAGTTCAAATGTGTTGACTGCGCGCGTGATCTTGTGGTTCAGATTCAAACTAGGTTAATCTTAATTAATTAAATAAATTAAACCTAATTAAAACTAATGACAAGATCCAGGCCTTCCATTCACGCGCGGGAAACAGGATCTAAAGGCCCAGGTTCAAAGTTGGTGCCCTAACCCTAATTAGTGATTAATGACTTTCAGGCTGCCGGAGAAGACTTCCGGTCGTCTTCTCCGGCCAGCCCTCACCTGAGAAACCTCAAAACCTCTCAAAACGTAACAAAAACAAAATCTATGAATTGGGAAATGATCTCCAGCCTCTCACGAATCAAACCCCTCTCTCAAAACAAATTTATATTTCCTAAACAAGCTGAATCGAAGAGAAGAAGTTCTAGGTCACGCAAGCTTCAGAAACAAATTAAATGCTCATTTCAAAACCATTTTAAAAACTAAGAACATCAGGATGATCAGCAAGACATGAAGAACAAGTTTGTAACAAGAAAAATGATTTCTGGAAAAAATTATTTTCGAGCTACCTGAGATTTGGAGCTTTCAACTTGAGGACTTTCAGGCCACTTTTCCTTGTGCAAACCACTCCACTTGATCTCCCAAAGATGTTTGAATGCTCAAAATGAGTTTGAGTTGGCTGGATAGTGAGATTCGACAGCTTCTGCTCAAGCTTGCTCAGAAATGGCAATGGTGTTTCTGGAGGTTTCAGGCCATTGTGAATGAAGGTTTGAGGTCCAAATGATGTATGGAGAAGCTTTGCAAGGTTTGTTTGTGTGTTTGCAAGCTGTGGTGAGAGTTTCGAAGAGAAATGCAGACTGAGGGTGAGCAATGGCTATGGGGTATTCTGGCTATATCAGGCTTGTGTTCTTGGTGCTGGGTGATCTATGAAGTGTGGTGAGATGATTGATGAAGTTGGCTTGAATGTTTAGTGGCTGTGGAGAGGAATTCGAAGCAAGTTGCAAGATGGTGAGCTTTTGTGTATGTGTTGAATGAGTTGGTTTCAGCCTTGCTTGCCCTTATGTTTTGCTTGCAAATTGTCCACATAACTCTCTCTCATTGGTCAGTTGATTTGACATGTGCTTTATGGATAGGTGAGGCAACTTTTGCAATTTGTCAACTCTTGTGTAAGAGAAAGTATGGTGAGGTGCTAGCTTGGTACAAGGCATGGGCTATGCGCAGCAAGATGAGGGGGAAATGTCAGCTTGGTCCAGCATCCAAGGCTGCAAGTGGTAGGGAGTGAAATGAGTGTTTTGCAACTTGTGGCAACTTTGGTTCACATGTGATTCCTTTGCCTAACCAAACATAAAACCATGGCATTCTTAGTTCAAATCTGATTTTTAGGACTTAGAGAATGTTCATGCAATGGTTTGAGATGAATTAGAGGTCACATGATGCATTGGTTCAAGGTTTTGCAAAATTTCCAAATGAGGCATGCCTTGAAAATTAATGATTTTAGCCAACTTTGCATTGCCATAACTTTTGATCCAAGAAGAGTTTGATCATGTTCTTGTACTTTTTGAAAAGGGAAAGATGAGATCTACAACTTTCATGACCAAAGTTTTTCCATTTGAAGCCTTTTTGGACCAAGAATCAAAGCTTGAAACTTGACCTAAAATGATGCATTCTTGAAAAGTCAACTATGCCCAAAAAGTCAACCTTTGCAAAAACCCTAAATTCTTGATTTCTATGAACTTCAACCTTCTTCCATGATCAAATAAAGATCATATACACTCAAAATGATGAAGATCACCCATTGGTTGGGTCATTGGGGGCCTCAGATGCCCTGATTTTGCACTGACTTGTCTAGAAAGTCAACTCTTGATCAGATGACTTCCCCATGGAATTTCTTCATGAAAATTGATATGTATACTCCCTATACCATATATAGATCAATTAAAACAAGAATGACCAAAAAATTTGGAGTTATGGCCTCTGAAACCAAAACCCTAATTTTCAGTCAACTATGCAGTTCATCCTGGCTCTGCATCCACTCAAACCCCCAGTTCTTGTGATTCCTCTGCATTTTTGACTTTGAGGAGATGGAATATGATATAAGAACACACATGGACCCCTTTGAGTTGATTGGTTGCCTTTGGAATGGCTCAAGAAGCTTTGGGATTGCTCAGATCACAAACCCTAGGTGCAGATGCCTTTGAATCTATGCAGTGAATCAAAAATGAGATGTGAGATGATATGATTGTATTTATGCATATGAGGATGATCACAAGCCATGGTGTGAATGGGTGAGGGCAAATTTGGGGTGTTTACAATGCTGACTCACACCACTCTCTTAATTTCCAAGATGGATCCTGTGAAATACATTTTCGAGAAGCCGGCTCTGACAGGAAGGGTAGCCCGATGGCAAATGTTACTAACAGAGTATACATTACACTTCGCAAAAGGCAATCAAAGGAAGTGTATTGTCAGAATACTTGGCTCAACAGCCAATCGATGATTATCAACCCATGAAATTTGAGTTTCCGGATGACGACATCATGTTCCTCAAGTTGAAAGACTGTGAAGAACCACTTCCGGAGGAAGGACCAGACCCTGAATTCAAATGGAAGTTGATGTTTGATGGAGCTGTAAACATGAATGGAAGTGGAGTAGGTGTTATTATCATCTCACCAGAAGGGGTCCATACACCTTTAGCTGCTCGGTTGACTTTCGAATGCACTAACAATGAGGCAGATATTGCTCCCGAAGATTTGCATCCCGGTACAAGCGCGAACGGTCGGTGAAAGGAGAGAATGAAGGTGAATAGAGTCGCCAGCTAGGCATTTTTATCCCGAAGGAAAGGTAATGCTGCATAAACCTAGAAAAAGATGGATAAGACGGTTGCGAACCAGAGAAACTGAGAAAGGGGGTTGGTTACAACCTGGGAAGATATTAGCACCTAGATTTTCCGTCATACTCGACGGGATCCATGCTTACAAGATTGTGTTTAAAGGGGTAGTGTATGTGCTATATGTGTGCAAAAGCTAGAAAAGGAATATACAAGTGTCAGTGCAAGAAAATGAATTGCTCAGGAACTGAGGCTTAGAAAAGAGAATGCTGAAAGAGGGGGAAGACACAGAGACTTTTGTTCGATAACTGTTAAGTTATGCCTATGTATCCTCGCGTGCAATGAGGAAGTCAGAACACCGTAGTTCGACTCAAAGAGACTGAAAGATAAAATGACTGTGAACTGCTTGCTTGCCTATGCTCAAGTGTATGACTTGTCTGGCTCGAGTGCTAACTGTCTTGCATTAGACGGAAGAAGCAAGTTCTCGTTTATGAATGAGTGTGATGAGAAAAGAATCCCGAAGGAGACGATTATTGTTTGTTTTTGTGTTTTCAGTCTTGTTATTGTTTTTGATGTTTTGCATAAGTTAATGAGCTTAAGCCTAAATCAAGGGCTTGTAAACTCATTATATCCTCCCTAATTAGGGATAATGAGAATACTTAAGTATGAGATAAGCATCTCAACATAATTGCCATGATGATGTAGGATTAAGATCATTAACCTACTCTTGATTATTTAGATGTTTTTTGTTTTGTTCATTGTTAAGTAATGAGTTTAATCTCTAATCATAGATCAGTGGGCTTATTACACCATCCTAATAGAAGGATAATAGATGAGAACACTTAAGCTGAGGAAGATACCTCAACTTAATCCACAGTTAGGGATTAAATTCATTATATAACAAGCCTTTATTAAGTGGATTTTAATTAAGGGATGAGATTAAGAAATGGATTTTATGTTTGTAAGACAACTTGAGGGGGATTTGACCATTAAACACTAGGGTTAGTCCTTCTTAACCATAAAGAAGAATTAGAACCCTAATGTAAGGCCCAAGTTACAAGATAAAGTCTTGGTGATTATTAGATGATTTGATTAAGAGGTTTAAAAAAATTAAAGGTTTAACACTTAGGATTAAAGTTATACACTCCATCCTAAGAGAAGGATGCAGGCATAACCCTAATTCCAAAGTCCTAAAACTTTAAGAGTTTAGTCTCTGATTATTGAGATGAGAAGAGAGACTCAAGGAGACTCAAAGGTAAAAAGCTAAGGGGGACTAATCACAACCCTAATTATTATCATGCTTGGATGTTCCTATGGTTTGTAAGGCTTAAGAAAGATCTTTAAGGAAGCCACCAATGGAAGAAGCAGATGAAAGGAGGAAGAAGCAGAAGAATAAGTTACTTACTTCATTGAAGAAGATAAGTAACTTAAAGAAAGAAAGTGAGGGAGATGGAACACAAGTGAAAAACTTCACTTAAAAGTCAAGCAAAAATGCATATGAAAGAGGTAATAAGATGTGAGAGGTGAAGGCAAATCACCTCTCAAAGTAACTTACCAAAACCTGAAAAGTTAGCATGGATACATAAGGTATAAAGCATAAAGAAATGGAGTGAAATGAGATGAAATGAGATGAAATGACCAAAGTCAGAAGTGTTTATGCAATATAAATGTCATGTAAGATGATGCAAAGGCATACAAAGTGCATATGTATGATCATACACAGATGAGATGCAAAGGAGGCATGCTTTGAAGTTTGAAAACACATGAAAGTTTATGAAGTGAAATTAATGCTAAACATGGCAAATGAATGAAGAAATGATCAAGCAAGGTTCTAACATGTACTAAGATCTCTAAGATGACATATGAATGCATGAAATGTCATGGAAATTTCATGTATTGATGCATATGTATGATGAATGCAAATGAACATGAGAAATTAGGGTTACATGGAAGTATGAGATGAAAATGGACAAAACAGAAGCATATGACATGATAAAAAATTGCAATGAAGCTCAAACAAACCCTAATCCCATATTAGGTCACACCCCAAAGGAGAAGGTCAGAAGCCTAACCAATCAAAAGTTATGATTTTCCTAAGTTTCCTAGGGTTTTTGGGTGGTTCAAAGGGAAAAATGCAAATCGAATTGAAAATGCAAGATAATTTCATGAGGAAAATGACCTATAAACTACATGCAATATCTAACACAATGCAAAACGAATCAAGTTCAAACTCTTCTTGGTTAGGCATAAATGATTTTTCCAAGTTAGGGTTTAAAAATGTGATTTTAATGACCCTTAATTCAAAGAAAATTGGAAAACTATGATCAAACCTAAAAAGAAATTTGTATGAAGAGTTTGAAAATGTTTCTAAATGCATTGGGATGATTCATGATTTTTTGGTGATTTTTAGAAACCTAAATGTATTTTTAATTAATTAAAAGACTTTAATTAATTAAAAATAACATTTAAATATTTTAAAAATGCTTTTTTAATGCAAAAAATAAAATAAAAATCATTTTTGGAATGATAAAAATATTTAAAGTCAAAAGGCAAAAGAAAATACTTTTGTGATGCTTTTTGCTATTTTAAATTAATTATGCAAAAGAAATAAAAAGAAAATGAATTAAAATGAAAGTATGCAAATCCTAAGGCTGATATTTGAACTGGGTTGGAGGGAATTGACTGCGCGTGCAGATCAATGGCTGACATTCAAACTGGGCTTTAATTGCGTTTTATATTTAATTAATCAGGATTAAAAGTTAATGGTGCATCTAGACCACACATTGCCTAACCCTAATTAGGGTTCTAATCACTTTCAGGTGACCGGAGCTAGCTCCGGTCATCTTCTCCGGCAAGCCAAACACCCCAACTTCTTCCTTAGGCTAAATCAAACCCTCTAACTCTCCAGAAATGATCTACTTCCATCCCTTAACAAGAATCCATCATCAAACAACATTTATCATTCACACAAACCATGATTCGAAGCAAATCGTGAAAACATTCAAAACTTTCAGAAGTTCAATACATGCTCATTTCTCAATCATTTTCAAAACTAAACATATCAGGATGATCAGCTAAACATGTAGAAGCATTTAAGAACTTAAAATAAGAGTTCTGGAAAAATTGTTCATCATAGCTACCTGAGTTGAAGCTTTGTGTTCTTAAGCTTTCTGGCCTCTTTCTTGGTTCAAACCCACCCCAATGAGCTCCCTGATGATTATGAGGAGCTAAGAACAAGCTTGTATGGCCTGGTTTGAGAATTTCAGTTCCTCTGCACCAAGAATCGTGTTTTGGTTTGGCTGTGTTTTAGGCTATGGTGATGGGTGGGAAATGATCCTTAGGTCATGTGGAGATGATTGGTGAAAAAAAAGATTGAAGTTTCAGTGGTTGTGTGATGAGTTTCGAAGAGAGGAAATTTTTGAGGGATTTTGTGAAATCTGAGTGTTGGGATGATTCAGGCTATTGTGTGTTATGAAATGGCTTGCATAATGTTTGATTAAGCCAATGGGATTGCTCAGATAGTTGTTGTGGCACAAGCTGATTGGTATGGGGTGTTTTGCAAAAAAAGTCAAGATTTGTGTTCTTGAGGTATGGGCCATGGCAGGTCTGATTTCTTGGGGTGTCTGGCCTCAACAAGTTTCATGGAGAGCCATAGAATGGTTTTGATGCAGCTGGCACAAGTGGATGAGAGGATCCAATGCATTTTGCAATTTTGGAGAGTTTTGGCCCTTTTGTGATTTCTTGAAGTTCAAGTCATGAAAACCCTAGGTTTGATGCACAATTCTGATGTTTAAAGGCTCAATGGACATATTGTGAAATGTTTGTGTACATTAGAAGTCATTAGAATGCTTGAACATGCCAATTTGAAAAATCCCTCTTTGACATGAAACTTGAAATTATAGGATTTTTGCCAACTTTGAAAGGCCATATCTTGATTTATAGGATGAATCAAGACATGTTTTTGTACTTTTTGAAAAGGGAAAGACCCAATCTACAACTTTCATGACCAAGAATTTTTCATTTGAAGCATTTTTGGTTATGAAAGAGGAGGTTGAAAAACTTTCCCAAAATGGAAAGTTTGCATTTCAAGTCATTTCCAAAAATGACAAGTTTGCAATTGGCTCAAAATTATTCAATCTTGTGAACTTCCAACCTCTTCTAAGATCAAATAAAGATCATAGAACTTCAATTTGATGAAAATAACCCTTTGGTTCCATTGTTGGGGGCCTCAGATGCCCTGATTTTGACTTAACTTGCTCAAGAAGTTACCGAGTGAACATATGACTTCCACAATGAGTTTCTTCATCAAACTTGGTACACATGATCCTTATGACATATTAAGAACATTAGAAACAAGAATGGCCCAAAAATTTGGAGTTAAGGCCTCTGAAACCAAAACCCTAATTTTGGTCATCTGTGTAGTGAAAACCCTAGCTCTGCTCCCATGCCTTTGCCAGTTCTTGTGATCTCTTGACTTCCATTAACCTTGAGGAGCATAATATGATGATAGAACACACATGGACCCTCTTGGAAAGCTTGGAGGCCTTTGGGATGGCTCAGATGGAATCTTGGATTGCTCAGATCACAAACCCTAGATGTAGATGAACTTGAACTATGCAGATGAAACAAAAATGCAATGAGGTGTAATGCTTATGTTAATGCAAAGATGAAAGATCACAAGCCATGGGGTGATATGAGTGAGGGAAAATTTGGGGTGTTTACAGCAGAGTATGAAGCTTGCATCATGGGGGTCGAAGAGGCAATCAACTTGCGAGTCAAGAACCTCAAGATCTTCGGAGATTCTGCTCTGGTGGTGAATCAAGTCAATGGAAAATGGTTAGTTCATTAACCTCACTTGGTTCCTTACAGGGATTATGTCAGGAGGCTGTTAACGTTCTTCACCAAATTCAATTTGAATTATATTCCTCGAGGCGAAAACCAGTTCGCCGATGCTCTAGCAACTTTGTCGTCCATGATTAAAGTTTGTCAAGAGAATTTTGTGCCTCGAATCACGGTCTCCCGTCTTGAAAGACCTGCTTATGTCTTTGTAGTTGATAGTGGTGAAGATAACAAACCTTGGTATCATGATATCAAGCATTTCTTGAAGGCTCAAGAATACCCGGCTGGGGAATCCAGTAAGGACAAGAAGACCCTCAGAAGACTGGCAGGAGGTTTCTTCTTAAATCAAGATGGTGTGCTATACAAGCGAAACTTCGACATGGTTCTGCTCAGATGCGTGGATAGACACGAAGTAGACCTGTTGATGTAAGAGGTTCATGAAGGCTCCTTTGGTACCCATGCTGGAGGACATGTTATGGCCAAGAAATTGTTGAGGTCGGGATATTATTGGATCACCATGGAATCCGATTGCTATAAATATTCCCGTAAATGTCACAAGTGTCAGATTTATGCCGATAAGGGTCATGTGCCTCCGAATCCATTGAGTGTCATGTCTTCACCATGGTCGTTCTCCATGTGGGGCATTGATATGATTGGTAAGATCGAGCCGGCAGCTTCTAACGGTCATCCCTTCATCCTGGTTGTTATAGACTACTTCACGAAGTGGGTCGAAGCGGCATCTTATGCCAATGTTACTAAACAAGTGGTAGCCCGATTTATTAAAAGAGACATCATTTGTCGGTACAGAATTCCTGAAAGAATCATTACTGATAATGGTTCTAATCTCAACAACAAGATGATGGCTGACTTGTGTCAGGATTTCAAACAAAGACTGGCATGAGATGCTACCATTTGCGTTGCATGGGTACAAAACGTCAGTGCGTACTTCAACAGGGGAAACCCCGTTCTCACTGGTGTATGGTATGGAGGCAGTCCTACCGATTAAAGTGGAAATCCCCTCATTGAGGTTAATGATGGACATTAAGCTAGATGAAGCTTAGTGGCTCCGGTCCAGATATAATCAATTGAGCCTCATTGAAGAAAAACATCTAACAACTGTATGCCATGGACAGTTGTATCAGTGGCGGATGAAGCAGGCTTTTGACAAGAAGGTATGACCACAAAGGTACATACCAGGTGACTTGGTGCTGAAAAGGATTCTTCCTCCTCTTAACGATCATAGGGGAAAATGGACACCTAACTATGAATGACCGTTCATGGTTATAAAGGTTTTCTCAGGTGGAGCTTTGATGCTGATAACCATGGACGGAGAAGACTTCCAATCCCCTGTCAACGCAGACGCAGTAAGAAAATAATTCGTGTAAAAAGGACCCGCTGGATAAAAACAGAATAAAGATTGAAATTCTGGGATCAGATATGTGATGTCGAAACAAATGTTTAGACACTGATATCCTAAGCAATAAATTAATGAGCTAGTAAATTAATTAACACAGGAAATTGTTAACCCAGTTCAGTGTATCTCCACACTTACATCTGGGGGCTACCAAGCCAGGAAAGAAATTCAGTATAAGTAATATTAATTAGGGAGTTAAACCAATCAGTTTAATCCTTCACGTAATATCTACCCAAGGCAATTTCTATCTAAGACTCTACTTAAATATGAGTACCTACTCACTCCCCCTCAATCACACAGTGATCTCTAACTTAGAATGATTAATAAGTTTGAAGTCACACTTCAGATACACCAGCTTGATCTTACTTATCAGTTTCAATCAAGAAACAATTCACTTTTTGCTTAAAAGCTTATAAAGTGAATAACACACAAATAAAACATGCTTAAGTAACTAGCTTCACTAACACCCTTGACACTCTGCTTAAATTCGTTTTATTTACTTGAGTGTAACAGTTTCTTAAATAGATGCTGAGTTTGTGGGCTTTTTGCAAATTATCCAGACTTTTAATTTCTAAATCCCACAGTTATCTCCTTGAATCAAGGTGAGTTAGTTTGTTATCTCCTTGAATCAAGGTGAGTTAGTTTTCTGTTTCCTTTACACTGGAACCAGACAACTTAACTTCCTAAAGAGGCGCCTTGGAGTGCTCACCCTTTTACGTTTACTTCCAGATATTTACTCCTGATTTTAAGCACTTCTGTTGCGTATCATTTAAGGCAGATAGCAGGTTCGCGATGTCACAACATCTGGTGTGACATCCTGATGTCCTAAACTAAGTTCATAACTTTTACTTTGTTTTTCAAAAATTCTTCCAATTTCTAACATCTACAAACTCCCCATTTGGCTAATTTTTGGCTAACATATTCTTCTGGTTTTGTCAGAGAGCAGCGAAGTTCCTTTCCGTTGGATCATGTGAGAGTTAAGAATTTGCTCCCCCTCAAACATGTAGTTACCTGAGATGTACACTGCCATGACTTGGCCCAACAGACTTTGATAAGTACCCATTACACCCAGTGACATTTTGATAGGTCCAAAATATACCATTTCAGCAGACAAACATAATATCATTGTTCAACACATATAGATTTCTCCCCCTTGTTAGACATAAATTTTGGGGCCAAACAAAACATTAAAGAAACAGACATATAATTAAGAATAGACAGACTCCAAACATACATTTTCCACCAACAAACAGCTTCACTCTTCATCCTCTGTATCCTCAGACTCATCACCAGCTCCATCATCATTCCCAGCAGCCTCTTCCAGCTCCAGTCTTTGAATCAGGTCCTCAAGCTTCTTCTTCCTTTCTTCCATCTCCTTGCAGGTTGTCCTGAGCTCTGCAATTAGGGCTGCCTTTGATATAGGTGTCTTGACAGCAGATGTCCCAGCAGATGTCCCAACAGATGTCCCACCTGGTGCTTCAACATCTGCAACATGATGACCTAGAAACAGCTTGTAATGGAAAGACAGTGGACTTTCCCTTTTACAGACAGAGTCCTTGTCAGTAAGGATTCCTGGATACTGGTTGAGAATCACCCCACAGAGTAGTGATGGGAAGGCTATTGGAAGCTTGATGGCTGAGGTTCCTGCATGCTTGAGAGTCTGGTCAAAGATGTATGCTCCATAATCCAGCTTGGTTTGGGTACCTACAACACAAATAAACCTCCCAAGCCCAGTGGATATGGTTGAGGTGTGGTTGGTTGGGACCCAGTTGGCTGCCCCAATTATGTGTAGCATGGCATATTTCCTGGTTAACAAGCTGACTGAGAGTTTGCCTTTTACTGGACATGTCTTGACCTGGTTAGCTGTAATTATTCTGCACACTTGATTGTCAGTCTTGCCAAGCCCAGTTGGCCCATCTTCTTCTCTCCCCAGGTACTGATTGATCACCCTAGGAGAAAAGTCTACACACCTTCCCCTGACATACACTTTTCTGAAATCCTCAGATTTTCCATCAGCACATCCTTCTTGTAAGTTCACTATAAATTCTTTTACCAACAACTCATAACAAGGAGAGAATTTAGAGACAGTCTTGAACAGTCCAGCATTGGAAATTAAATCAATTACCTCAGTACAATCCAAGGCATTACTACCCAGCTCTCGTTCCAGAGCCACCCTTCTCTGATAGACATATTTCCACATGCTTACGCTGGAGACATGGTGGAAGGACACATTATCCAGGGGTGCTTCAGGGACATCAGTGGCAGTCCTAGAAGGTGCTGGCCTCTTTCTGGGTTGAGATGTTGGGACATCCTCCTCAACATCAGAATCAGATGGAGCTGTGGCCTTTCTCTTTTGTGTGCTGACCTTACTCCATGGCTTTGTAGGTCCAAAAGCAGTTTTGACCTTGTCCTTCTTAGGGGTTGGCTGTCTTTTCTCAAGGGTTGCTTGAGCAGCTGGCTTCTTATCCTTCCTAGCCATAAGCCTCTTGGCTATGCTAGGATCAACAGTTGCTATGATCTCTGTATCAGAATCATCGTCCAAGTTCATAGCTGGTGGAGGTTAGGAAGCCTCATTCTCAGCAGCTTGATCATCAGTAGAACCTTCTACTCCTTCATCATCATTTGGGGCTTTGTCCTGGCCCTCAGTTGTCTCAAAACTTCTTGGGACATCTTGTGGAGTAGGTATGTCTTCTTTAGCTTGGTTGCTGGGAGTTGAGGCAGGCATCTTGTTCAGGGGAACTGACACCCCAGGCACAACCCTTTCTTCTGTCAGGATCCTGGTTACAAGATCTCTGATTGTGGAGTCCACGTAAGCAGAAGCTTTGGGAGCACTGGAAGTTGAAGAGGCTCCCTTACTTTTGCTGAAGACTGGCTCCTTGAGTCTTCTTGCATGGGGAGTCCTGGGCTTTTGGGCGATGGGAATGCTTCCTCTGACAACGTTTATGGGTGTCGCATCCATGGGTACTACAGACAATGGAGTGACGTCCACTACGTCTTCCTGAAGGAGACCCTCATCAATGGAGTTAGGGCTCTGATGTTGTGACATGTTTGCGATTGTAGTGGGGATGCAAAAAGGTTTGATGATAGACTTAGATGGGTTCAGAATCTCAGCTGTAGCATGCAAAGGGTTCAGTGGTGCTAATGAGAATGTGAGAAGCTGAAGGCACGTTTGTACATAAATAGAGCACGTTTCTATTGGAATTTGTAAAACTGGAATACAAACGGTTATTGGACAGACTAGTGCTGCCACCTGGTGGTCATGCCCCACGATGTCATAAGACATGCTGGCACTTCTCCATAATTGCTATATGTCACACATGCAGATTCCCAATTTACCCCTTAGGTTTTCAAATTGGGTAGCATCCAAAGCCTTGGTGAATATGTCAGCTAATTGCAGCTCTGTGGCTACATGCTCCAATGTGATCACCTTCTCCTCCACAAGGTCTCTGATGAAGTGATGTCTGATATCTATGTGCTTAGTCTTGATGTGTTGGATAGGATTTTTGGAGATATTAATATCACTTAAATTGTCACAGTACAATGTCATGACATCTTGTGTGACATTGTATTCTGTGAGCATTTGTTTCATCCATACCAGCTGTGAACAACTGCTACCAGCTGCAATGTATTCAGCTTCAGCAGTGGATAAGGACACCCAATTCTGTTACTTACTGAACCAAGAAATTAAATTGTTCCCTAGAAAGAAGCATCCTCCTGATGTACTCTTTCTATCATCAACACTTCTAGCCCAGTCAGCATCACAAAACCCAGTGAGGATGGGTTCACAACCATGAGAGTACATTATGCCATAGTCACAAGTGCCATTTACATATTTCAAGATCCTCTTAACCTGGTTGAGATGGCTCACCTTTGGATCAGCTTGATACCTTGCACACACACCTACTGCAAAAGTTATATCTGTTCTGCTAGCTGTAAGATATAGTAGACTTCCAATCATGCTCCTGTACAAGCTTTGGTCCACACTCTCACCTTTGTCATCCTTTGTCAGTTTTAGATGAGTGGGGGCAGGTGTTCTCTTGTGACTTGCATTGTCCATCCCAAACTTCTTGACAGTGTTCTTTGCATACTTGCTTTGGGATATGAACATGGAGTCCTCCATCTGTTTGATTTGCAGTCCAAGGAAGTAAGTTAATTCTCCCACCAGGCTCATTTCAAACTCAGACTCCATTTGAGTCATAAAATGTTTAACCATCCTGTCTGACATCCCACCAAACACTATGTCATCCACATATATCTGAGCAATCATAACCTTTCCCTCTTCATCCTTTACAAACAGGGTTTTGTCTATTCCTCCCTTCCTGTATCCATGCTTAATGACAAAGGTGGTCAGTCTTTCATACCATGCTCTGGGAGCTTGCTTTAGCCCATACAGAGCCTTCCTCAGCTTATATACATGGTCTGGACAGCTTGGATCAACAAATCCCTTTGGTTGCTCCACATATACTTCCTCATTAAGGTACCCATTTAGGAAGGCACTTTTAACATCCATCTGAAATAATTTGAACTTTAGGATGCAAGCAATTCCTAGGAGTAGTCTGATGGATTCAAGTCTTGCTACTGGTGCAAAAGTTTCATCAAAATCTACCCCCTCAATTTGAGTATATCCCTGAGCCACAAGCCTAGCCTTGTTTCTTGTAACTACTCCCTGCTCATTAGACTTGTTTTTGTACACCCACTTAGTGCCAATTACATTAATGCCATCAGGCCTAGGAACAAGATCCCATACTTCATTCCTTGTAAACTGGCCTAATTCTTCCTGCATAGCAGAGATCCAGTACTCATCATTCAGAGCTTCCTTGATGTTCTTAGGTTCTACCTTTGAAACAAAGCAGGAGCCTGAGATCATCTCTCTTGATCTAGTGGTGATACCACTGTTGAGATCACAAATTATCAATTCTTTAGGATGATCTTTCTGGATTCTGATGGAGGGAGATTTGTTGGATTGCTCTGACTTTGCCTCAGTTAAAGTGAAGTCAAGATTATCACTTTCTATTTTAACTTCAGTTGGATTGCCAGCAGATGTTCCAACATCATCAGCAACATCTGTCTTTGCATAGGTATCATCAATCGTCACATTTATTGATTCCATCATAACCTTGGTTCTGGTGTTAAATACTCTATAAGCTCTGCTATTTATAGAGTATCCAAGAAATATCCCTTCATCACTCTTAGGGTCCATCTTCCTTCTTTGATCCCTATCAGCCAGGATGTAGCACTTACTTCCAAATACATGAAAGTACTTGACTGTAGGTTTTTTACCCTTCCAGACTTCATAGATGGTGGATAGAGTTCCCTTTCTTAGTGTGACTCTATTGTGGATGTAGCATGATGTGTTCATGGCTTCAGCCCAAAAGTACAGGGGTAACTTCTTGGCATGAATCATGGCTCTAGCTGACTCCTGAATAGTTATGTTTTTCCTTTCTACAACCCCATTCTGTTGAGGGGTGATGGGAGAAGAGTACTCATGGTTGATCCCTTCTGATGAACAGAAGTCTGAGAATTTTTTATTCTCAAACTCCTTTCCATGATCACTTCTTATTCTGACCACACAACTTGCCTTTTCTCTTTGGATCCTATGGCACAGATCTCTAAACACCTCAAACACATTTGACTTTTCTTTGATAAAGCTTATCCAGGTATATCTTGAGAAATCATCAACAACCACATAGGCATATCTTTTTCCACCAAGACTCTCTACCTGCATTGGTCCCATAAGGTCCATGTGCAGTAATTCCAAGCCTTTGGAGGTTGTCAGATGTTGAAGCTTTGGGTGTGACATCTTGGTTTGCTTACCCATTTGACACTCACCACACACTTTTCTTTCATAAATCTTAAGTCTTGGGATCCCTCTTACAGCCTCCATAGAGATGATCTTCTTTATTCCTCTGAGATGGAGATGACCCAATCTTTGATGCCATAGCTTCACTTCTTCTTCTTTGGCTATGGAACAAGTAGATGTGAGGCTGGAATCTTGGGGTTCCCACATATAGCAATTATCTTTTGATCTAGCTCCTCTCATGACAACTTTCTGCTCTTTATCAGAAACTATGCACTCAGCTTTGGTGAAGTTGACACTGTAACCTTGGTCACATAACTGACTTATGCTGATCAATTAGCAGTTAACCCTTTCACCAACAGCACACCATCTAGACTTGGTACACCTGAGCAGTCCAGGGTCCCAACTCCCTTGATTTCTCCCTTTGTTCCATCTCCAAAGGTTACATAGCTGGATGAGTGTGGCTTTAAGTCTACCAACAGATTCTTTAGTCCAGTCATGTGCCTTGAGCAGCCACTGTCAAAATACCAGTCTTCCTTAGCAGATACCCTGAGAGATGTGTGTGCTATAGATGCAACAACCTGCTTGGACCACTTGTGCCTGTTGTGAGGTTTCCTTTGCCTAGAATGTGAGTTCAGTTCAGACTGTATTCCTCTCTTAGGCTCCCACTGCTGGATATATGTGTGTCTCCTCTGATGCATTTGCCCTGGGTAGTGTCCATCTCTAGAGTTCCAAGGTTGCCTGGTGAACTTGTTCTTCTGCTTAGGCATGTACTGGTAGCTTTGATCAGTATAATGTCTATCTTTAGGTATCCAAGTTTTCCTGGTGACCTCTGTCTTCTGCTTAGGAAGGTGCTGGGAACTCTGATTGGGGTATCCAAGCAGTTTGTAGCAAAAAGGTTTGATGTGACCAAACCTTCCACAATGATGGCATCTCCACCTTTGATATTTCTTTTTCATCATGTTTTTCTCATGATGTTGAGACATCTGCTTGAACATCTTGTTTGACTTCATAGGATCTAGAGTTGTTTGGCTGGTGCTAACCTCAGAGTTTTGAGCTTTATTAAATCCCAGCCCAGTCCTATCCCCTGAGTGCTTGTTGTTGTTGAGAATGGCATCCAGTGTGTTTGAGCCACTGTTCAGCATTCTGACAGATTTGGACATATGCTCCATTTTGGAGTTGAGTAGGCTGACTTCATTTTTCAAAGTGGCAATGATCTCCAGATGACTTGCCTTTTCAGCTTTTAAATCCTCAATCTGCTTCTTCTGCTGTTCACTTTCCTTGCATACCTCAATGCTCCTTTCACACAGCATCCTGTAAGATGTTTCAAGCTCTTCAAATGTCAGATCCTCATCACTGGATTCCCCTTCAGTTTCACATACTCCAGCTAGAGCAGTGATGTGCTTTGTAGACTCTTCTTCTGACTCACTGCCTGAGTCTTCATCTGACCAGGACACAGAAAGGCCTTTCTTTTGCTTCTTTAGATAGGTTGGGCATTCACTTCTAATGTGTCCATAACCTTCACATCCATGACATTAGATCCCTTTTCCTTGGTTAGTCTTCTCATCATAGTTTGACCTTCTGTTAGAGTCATAAGATCTTTTATTCTCAGAGGTTGAGTTTCTTCCACTTGATTTGGGCTTGTTGTCCAGTCTTTTGATAATTTTGTTAAATTGCCTCCCAAGCATCAATTTCATCTGATAAGTTGTCCTCAGAACCTGCTTCATGACTTTCTTCTTCCTTATTAGTGTTTGAGACCAGGGTTATGCTCTTGTTTTTCTTCACAATAGTATCACTCATTCCCATCTCAAAGGTTTGAAGGGAACCAATGAGCTCCTCAACTTTCATTGTGCATATGTCCTGAGCTTCTTCTATGGCAGTGACCTTCATGTCAAACCTCTTGGGCAGTGATCTGAGAATCTTCCTTACCAACTTTTCATCACTTATCTTCTCTCCCAAGGCACCAAAAGTATTAGCAATCTCCAGGATGTTCATGTAGAACTCATGAATAGTCTCATCTTCCTTTATCCTCAAGTTCTCAAACTTGGTGGTGAGAAGTTGAAGTCTTGACATCTTCACCTTTGATGTTCCTTCATGAGTAGTTTTGAGGGTGTCCCAAACATCCTTGGCTAGCTCACAGTGGTGCACAAGCCTAAATATGTTCCTGTCAATGCCATTGAACAAGGCATTTAAGGCTTTGGAATTTCCAAGTGCTGACTCCTCTTCCTCCTTGCTCCACTCTTCTTCAGGCTTCATCACTTTTTCCCCATCCTTATTGTCTTTGACAGGGTGCTCCCATCCTTTGTTAGCTGCTTTCCAAGCCCTGCTATCAAGAGATTTCAAGAATGCTACCATTCTTGGCTTCCAATAATCATAGTTGGATCCATCCAAAATAGGTGGTCGATTCACAGATCCTACATCTCTGTCCATGTTCCCAAAATTTGCAGTCCCTAGATCTCACCCAGTTATACAAGCAGGGTGCCTGCTCTGATGCCTATTGAAATTCTGGGATCAGATATGTGATGTCGAAACATATGTTTAGAGACTGATATCCTAAGCAATAAATTAATGAGCTAGTAAATTAATTAACACAGGAAATTGTTAACCCAGTTCAGTGTATCTCCACACTTACATCTGGGGGATACCAAGCCAGGAAGGAAATTCAATATAAGTAATATTAATTAGGGAGTTAAACCAATCATTTTAATCCTTCATGTAATATCTACCCAAGGCAATTTCTATCTAAGACTCTACTTAGATATGAGTACCTACTCACTCCCCCTCAATCACACAGTGATCCCTAACTTAGAATGATTAATAAGTTTGAAGTCACACTTCAGATATACCAGCTTGATCTTACTTATCAGTTTCAATCAAGACACAATTCACTTTTTGCTTAAAAGCTTATAAAGTGAATAACACACAAATAAAACATGCTTAAGTAACTAGCTTCACTAACACCCTTGACACTCTGCTTAAATTCGTTTTATTTACTTGAGTGTAACAGTTTCTTAAATAGATGCTGAGTTTGTGGGCTTTTTGCAAATTATCTAGACTTTTAATTTCTAAATCCACAATTATCTCCTTGAATCAAGGTGAGTTAGTTTTCTGTTTCCTTTACACTGGAACCAGACAACTTAACTTCCTAAAGAGGCGCCTTGGAGTGCTCACCCTTTTACGTTTATTTCCAGATATTTACTCCTGATTTTAAGCACTTCTGTTGCGTATCATTTAAGGCAGATAGCAGGTTCGCGATGTCACAACATCTGGTGTGACATCCTGATGTCCTGAACTAAGTTCATAACTTTTACTTTGTTTTTCAAAAATTCTGCCAATTTCTAACATCTACAAAGATCCAGGCAAAAATGGGCATCCCGGCGAGCCAAAAACAGAATAAAAGGCTCGGGCAAAAATTAGGGAAATCTTGAAAAACAATGTACACCCACTGAGTTGAAAAGCCACATCGGACAGCTCAGGCAAAAAAGGGTATCCCAGTGGATTGAAAACCTGAAAGGGCGATCCACGCAAAAGAGGGACTAACACGAAGGACTGCGATCTGCGAGATTCGTAACTCATCTACAACTGAGGTTATTCTAAGGGTTAAAGATCAGTTCAATCACCTTTCTCAAGGGGCAGATCGAGCGGATAGTCTTGAAGATATACGAGTCATAACCGGTTTGAAACTTGACGAGATCCACTTCTTACATTGCCAATAGGATAGTTTGTTTTCATTTTTTTGGCTATTTCCTCTTTCCAAGGAACTGCTTCCTTTGTAATGCCTATTCAGGGCCATTTTTCCGAATCAATAAAATTCAATTTTAGTCAACTTGTGACTATTTGCTTCTTGTTTTTGTTTTTCATCTAGCATTGATTGCGGAAACATCCAGCAAATTATGATTTATATTGTGTTGTGAACATTTGAATGCTTTCTAACTCATGCAGGAGGACAGAAACATTTAATACAACTTTGAAAGGGTGTCAGGATGCCTAGATAATGATTCATGCTATGAGCCTGGGACATACATGTTCCAAACTAACTCTCCATGTTGCAGGCACTACCGATTGTGTTTATGCAGGCACATGTACAGGTGCTACTAACAGAGCTAAAAGCAGATTCCCAGGAGGAACATTTCTTTACGCTTGAACAAGAACAAATATCTTCCAGGGTGTCTCCAATCATCCCCAGTAGAGGTGGAAGTTGAAATCTTCCCCAGCAAGGCAATAGAAGGTTGGTGTTTCCCCCCAAGCAGAGACTTCCCTTCAATACAGGGGCAATCCCCAGCAGTACAAGGGGTGTCTTTCCTCCCCATCAAGTTGCTTCCTCAGCAATGTCATGCCTCTAGTTCCCAGCCAAGTCAGGAGGTCTCCACTTCCCCACCAAAGTACAAGAAGGGTCCATCTTCAGCAGGGTCTTGACAATCCAATCTCAAAGTCCAATTTATTTTTGGCAGTGGCGGTTGTTCAGAGCCGGTGTATCATTGACAACTTTCCCCGTAGAATTGTCTCCTCCTCATCAGGATGGATCAGATCAGTACAGTGATCATCAGTTCCTCCCCAGCCAAGCCGTCTGAGATACTTGCAGTCTCCTTTCCGGGAGATCCTTTGCATTTTCATATGCATAATCATCATTGCATTTGCATCCTCCAAAGCGTAACATTTCCATCCTCATGGAGCATTACACCATAAATCCAAGCATATGCATGCTAGCATGGCCCAGTTTTGAGGTGTTGCATACAACCTATAACATCTTTTCAACCTGAAGTATTCCCCGCAGAAGATACTTATACCATTTGCTAGACATCTTGGTCTTTCCAAGTCGATGGTGTTTTCTTTATGGCTTGGTCCTGCCCAACAGTCATATTGTTGAGTTCCATTCTGATAATGGTCTCGTTAAGTCCTGTTTCGCCAACAGGCACCTTCCGTGGCTTGGTCCTACCCAGCAGTCGTGTGTTTTCTTTATGGCTTGGTCCTGCCCAGCAGTCATATTGTTAAGTTCCATTTCGCTAATGGTCTCGTTAAGTCCTGTTTCGCCAATAAGCACCTTCCATGGCTTGGTCCTTCCCAGCAGTCGCGTGTTTTCTTTAAGGCTTGGTCCTTCCCAGTAGTCATATTGTTGACTTCCATTTCGCTAATGGCCTCGTTAAGCCCTGTTTCGCCAACAGGCACCTTCTGTGGCTTGGTCCTGCCCAGCAGTCGCGTGTTTTCTTTGTGGCTTGGTCCTGCCTAGCAGTCACATTGTCGAGTTTGGTTTCACTAAAGGTCTTGTTGAGTCCTGTTTCGCCAACAAGCACCCTCGCTGTGGCTTGTTTCGCCAACAGGCACCCTCATTGTGGCTTGAATAGGGGCAGCTGTAATACCTCAAAATTTTCCCTCTCATTTCTTCAACATTTTGCATAGCATTTTGCATACATAGATTCATAAAATAACCAAAAACATTGCATCATGGGTAGCATAGCTGAGGCATGGGTATGTGATCAATAATTGGAGCAACTGAAGGCTATACAAAGGAAATCACGGGGCCACAAAGCTTCTCAACCTTGTGCGAAGGGTCCACAATATCCCATAAGTCTTCATTTGAAGCCACAAGCCATGGAAAGATGTGGTTTAATCAAAGGAGGCAAGCAGTGCAACATTTCTTGATGTAAAGGGTCAAATTAGAGTTTCACTTCTACTTGGCTTCTGCATGAAGTTATGATTCAAAGAGGATTCCATTGTCTCATATATGATGTCAAGTGCCTAGGTTTCAAACTTCGTCCACAAATTCATTTTGGAAGAGGTTCGACTGGCCAGATGACTGAAAATCAAGGAATCGAGGAAAAGGCAACCGAGATAGATAAAAAAAGGGGTCGACTCCTGACTTTTAAGATCGAGATCATGAAATTAGGGTTACAATGATCCTATGGTTCAAACTTGGTCAAAAAATGATGGAGGAATCATAAAAAAAATCAAGGAAAATCATTTGAAAAGTGGTTAATTTCACCTTTCCCTCCACTTTTCCTTCCACTTTCTTTCCACATTTTCTTTCATTCTTTCCCTCTTGTTTTTCCACTTCAATTCCACTCCATTTCCCTTGGATGCTTCTACCATGTTCTACCACCTTCTAGAGTGTTCCAAGGAATATTCCAAGGAATATTCGTTCTCCAACCCTAACCCTAACTAACTACTAACCTAGCTCCATTCCTAAACCTAACTTCATTCCCATACCTAGCTCTAAGCCTAGCCCTTATATAATCACTAATCACTTCTATGCAAAGAGGTTCCCAAGTTTTCCAAATTTTTCACTCTCTCACAATTTCTAGAATCACTTTTTCTCTCTCACTTTTCCTCCATTCTCCCTTTTCACCAAAGCTTTTTGAAGAAGCTCTTCAAGTTTCACATTGAAACTTGAATATCTTGAAGCTTAGCCTCCAACCTCTATTGATTTGTGGATTGTGGAAGAAGAAGCTACTGATTTTTGTGAGGATTTCGACTTATCGGAAGTGCACGAAGGTTCAAGCATAAAGAACGCATTTATTTTGCGGATTCGCGGTTTTCTTGGTTTTCTCTTCAATCAAGCTCTGATTCTTGCAACATCCACCGAAGCACTTCTCCGCTTCGTAGGTTGGTGATCTAAATCACTTCTCCTTTAAGTTATTCTCTTCATCTCGCCATTTCTGCATTCTTTAATTGCTTTTCGTTTTGCTTGCGATCGATTACGTTTTCGTTATGTGTTGCTTGCGATTTGTGATTTTTAATGGATTAGAAGTTAATGTGTAGAATGTTATAGGTTCTAGCATGTGTAAATAAGCCATAATTGAGTAGAAATTCGTGTTAACATGTTCCTAGGTATGTAAAAGATCATTAGAAGTGGGTTTGTGGCCAAAAGCACTTATTTCTAAACTTTTTTTCCCATTCTGTTCAGTGTTAACCGGTTAACCATTTGGTTAACCGGTCAACGCTTGTGTTTTAGCTACAAATCAGTGTTGTTTTAGGTCCGTTAACCGGTTAACGCTGTTAGATTTTGGAATCTTTGCTTATTTGATAGCTTAGTCTTGATTTCTAGTGCCTCTAATGTTCATACATGTTTAGGTATTGATTTTTGGGAATTTTCTAGGTTGGTTTTGACATCTCACTCCCCCATTTCGAGTCGTTTCGACGCGTTTCTGTTCATATTGCATATTATGCGTTTTTGTGTTCCTTTGTGTATAATTTGATTTCTTGCATTTTGTTGCAATGTTTATGCATCATTTGGCATGTGAATAATCATGTTGCATTCTGTTTTTACATCTTTCGTATTGCGTTAAGTCATTTTGCATTTCATTGTATCAAGATATGTTGCATTTCACATAATCATGTATGTATGTGCATTTGGTTGCATGCTTGATCATATCATTCACATCAATTCGATTCTGAATTTTGCATTGAGTTTGGAATTCTTGTTGATCTAGCACATTGCATGTTCATAATCAATGCTCATCATGTTCATATGCCATGTTCATGTGCCATATTTTGCATATTTGTTACACAATCAATCATGTGGTGCATTCTTGCATAATCCTCCCAAAATAATTTTGTCACTCATTTGTGTATGTTGATCTATGTTCAAATGCATATTAATGATGAATTTAGTACATTTTTCATTGAGTTTGTGCATTAAAAAAGGAAAATAATCAAATCTGTATTTTACATTTCATAGCTGACTTTGCATATAGGTGTTGTAGAATACATGTTGTTTGTCATGGTTGTATGTTGTATTTGACTTTTTACACCTACCTTTTCATGCTGCATGCTGGCTGTAAAAAGTTGCTTTGTGTTATGCATTATTTTAATAGTTGTTTGTGTATTAAGGGCTGTAGTAGGTGCTGTATTTTTTGTCTTAGCATTTTTTAGTTCTCTAGAATTAAAATAGAGGAATGCACACTAATCTTTGTTTTGTAGGGAGAGAAAGGTATGTTTCCCTACGCCTTATCCTTTTATTTTTATGCATTTTCTTTATGCATTTAATTCATTTTTTACTTCCATACTTGTGATTGGTAGGATTTCCCCTTTGTTAGGAGCAACTTATCTTCCTTAGGAAGTAAGTTGCATCCTTTTTCTTCTCTCTTTTCCTTTTGCTCTTTAGGATTAGAAAAGCCTCACTCACCCTTAGGATCACCATTTTAATAAATAACTTAGGGTTGTGTCTTAGTTCCCCTTAGTTTTTGTCCTTTTCCGATTTGAGTCTTCTCTCCTCATCTTCAAACAAAATCCAAAAAGACTTAATAAATGCATGAAAGGATCCCTTGTGCATAGACTTATTCCATGGGGCACTTACATTCATTCCATCTTGGAATAGTGTAAGCTTGTCTAGCATGATGTACAAGTCTTATCAAGGGATTGTTTCACAAAGAAATCTAAAAGATACTTCTTTACAAAAGCAACAAAAACATGTAATAAAGTTCAACAAGCTAGTGAACTTAAACCCTAATCCTTGGAAACAAGTCTTGGATAAATTCTCCTTGCTTTGTGTGCTTGTTCTATTATTCCATCTTGGAATGTAGTAGCAAGTACACATTCCATAGAAAAGAGTTTGAATTCACTTCCTTGTGCCAAATTCACAAAACTCTTAAAAGGCAAAAACAGACAATAAGCGACTTTCCTGCGGGAACTTCTTTTCTCATCTCATTCACTCACAGCGCAAACTTGCGACGACTTGTCTCGCATGCAAGACGGTAAACGCACTCGTACCAGACGAGCCTGCAACACCTGAGTATAGACATACTCAGTTCCAACCATAAAAAACACAAACAATAGTTCCCTCCTGGTTAGGCGAACTACGTCGACTCTGATCCTCATTTTCCCGTTGAGGTACATAGGCAGCGGGGTAGGGCCCCTTCGAGCACATTCTTTATTTTCCCTACATTTCCCTCTTCCTTTTCTTTTTCAGATCCCTTTCTCATTTCCATTCCAGTTCCAGTAGCAGTTCATTTGTTCAGCAGCACTCTATTTTCTCACCCTTTGAAGCAAACAAACAAGCGTGGATCCCGTCGGGTACGGCAGATGATCTGGGGTGCTAATACCTTCCCAGATCGTAACCGACTCCCGAACCCAGATCTTTGGTTCACAGGACCTTGTCCTTTCCTTCGTCCTCAGGTTTGTGCAGCATTACCTTTCCCATTCTCTCGGGATAAAAATGCCTGGCTGGCGACTCTACCTTTTGTCACTCCCACCAAAATGACACCCGGGCCAAGAGGGGTACAGACGCGAACGGTCGGCGAAAGGAGAAAGAAAAGAAAAGAGTCGCCAGCTAGGCATTTTTATCCCGAAGGAAAGGTAATGCTGCATAGACCTAAGAATAGATATGGATAAGACGGTTGCGAACCAGAGAAACTGAGAAAGGGGGTTGGTTACAACCTGGGAAGGTATTAGCACCCAGATTGTCCGCCGTACTCGACGGGATCCACGCTTAAAAGATTTGTGTTTTAAAGGGGTAGTGTCAGTGCAGTCTGTGTATCAAAGCTGGAAAGAATGCAAGTGTCAGTGTAAAAGAAAAGTGAAGTGAAGTGAAGAAGTGTCAGTGCAGAGAAAGAATATGAAGCTCAAGACTATGAGGCTTAAAGAATAATACTGGAAGGAGGGGGAATATACAGAGACTTTTGTTCGATAACTGTTAAGTTATGCCTACGTATCCTCTCGTGCAATGAGGAAGTCAGAACACCGTAGTTCGACTCAAAGAGACTGGAAGATAAATTGACTTGTGAACTGCTTACTTGTCTATGCTCAAGTGTATGACCTGTCTGGCTCAGGTGCAAACTGTCTTGCATTAGACGGAAGAAGCGAGTTCTCGTTTGTGAGTGAATGAGGTGAGAGAAGAATCCCGGAGGAGACGATTATTGTTTGTTTTTGTGTTTTCAATCTTTTATTGCTTTTGGTGTTTGTCATAAGTTAATGAGCTTAAGCCTAAACCAAGGGCTAGTAAACTCATCACATCTTCCCTCTGATTAGGGGTAATGAGAATACCCAAAGTATGAAGTAAGCACCTCACACTTGATCACCATGATGTAGGATTAAGATCATTAACCTACTTGCCTTTATTTAGATGTTTTTGGAGTTTTTGTTTAGTGTTAAGTAATGAGTTTAAGCCATAATCAGGGATTTAATGGACTCATTACACCATCCTAATAGAAGGATAATAGATGAGAACATTTAAGCTGAGGAAGGCTCCTCAACTTAATCCATGATTAGGGATTAACCTCATGACAAAACAAACCTTTATTAAAGTGGATTTTAGTTAATGATAAGATGAAGAAGTGAATTTTATGGTTTGTAAGACAACTTGAGGGGGACTTGTCCATTAACACTAGGGTTAGTCCTTCTTAACCAATTAAGGAAGAAATAGAACCCTAATGCAAGGCCCAAGTTACAAGTTTGATGTCTTGATGATTATTAAGTGAATTGATTAAAGGATTTAAATACATTAAGGGTTTAACACTTAGGATTAAAGTTATACACTCCATCCTAATAGAAGGATGCAGGCATAAACTTAATCACAAAGCCTTAAAACCTTTAGGGTTTAGTCCTTGACTATGAGGTGAGAAGAGAAGACTCAAAGAAAACTCAAAGGAAAGAGTCTAAGGGGGACTAAAAAATCCTAAAATGTTATCATGATTGGAAGTCCTAGGGTTTATGAGGCTTAAGAGGAGAAATCTTCAAGGAGCCACCAAGGAGAGAAGCAGATGAAAGGAGAAAGAAACAGGGAGAAGCAAGACAACTTGCTTCACTTAAGAAGACAAGTTTCTTGAAGGAAGAAGGTGGGAGAGAGCATGAATGAGCAATCTCACTCTAATACAAAGATAAAATGCAGCAATGATGCATAAGAGAGATGAAGAGAGATTGTGAGAAGTGAAGGCAAATTCACTTCTCAAAACAACTTACCACCTGAAAGGTTAGCAAAAGAAATGCAATGCAATGAAAATGGGATGAAATGCCATGATGCAAGACAAAACCAGAAGCATGAGCATGGTGTTAATGATGCTAAGAGATGATGCAAACACATGTCAAGAGTTGTGGATGATCATACAAGGATGATGATGCAAATGGAGCATGCTTTGAACCATAAAAGTTCAGGAAGGTTTATGAAATGAAATGAGCATATAACATGGCAAAGGAATGATACAATGAGCAAACATGATTCTAATATGTCCTAAGATGTATTATATGTCATGAGGATGCACAAAATGTCATGGAAAATTCTTAAATGCAAGCAAATGAGAAATGGATGCAAAGGAAGGCAAAAATTAGGGTTTATGAACAACATACAACACAAAAATTCAAAACCAGAAGCAAATGACATGATAAAAAATTGAAAATGGGATCAAAGGAACCCTAACCCTACACAAGTTCACTGCCCAAAGGAGGAGACCTAAATCTAAACCTAATGGAAGTTATGATCTTTCTAAGTCAACTAGGGTTTCAAGGTACCTTACAATGAAAAATGCAAAACAAATTGAAAATGGAAGATAAATTCAAACCAATTTAACCCTAGAAACTACATGAAGATAAGGATGCAATGCAAGAAGAACCATCATCAAACTCCTCATGGTTAGGCAGAATGGATTTTTTTAATTTAGGATCAAAATATTGCCTTTAAACAAATTTAATTCCAATGAAAATTGTCAAAATAGGTCAAGAACCAAAAAGAAATTTTTTTTGAGAGTTTGATAATGTTTCTAAATGTTTTAAAATGCAATGTGAATTTTTTGGTGATTTTTAAATACTTAAATGCATTTTTAATTAATTAATTTTAATTAACTAATTAAAAATAAACATTTAAATGATTTAAAAATTATTTTTAATGCAAAAAATCAAAATTAAAATATTTTTGGGTTCTGAAAATTAATGAAATGCTTGACAAAAAAATCAGAATTTTTCAATGTATTTTCCTATTTTTAAAAATTCGTGTAAATAAAATGTAAATAAAATGAATTAAAATTAATAAAAAGGGAAAGTATGCAAAAGGAGAGGTCCAGATTGAATCTGGGCTTGAAGCTGTTGACTTTGCGCCACATTCAATGGCCCAAGTTCAAACCTGGCTAATCCCACTTAATATTTAATTAATCCTGGATTTAATTAATTAATGACTGATTAGGGCTAATCAAACTCAGACGGCCGGAACAGTGTTCCGGTCGTCTTCTCCGGCGAACCAAAAACCCTAGCTTCTTCTATAGGTTACCAAACACCAAATTTCTTCCACAAAAATGATCCTCTCATCAATCTAAACCAAAACCCTCATCTCAAATTCATTTATTTTCTCTCACAAGCCTGAATTGAAGCAAAATATAAAACACGGGCAAATGTTCAGAGATGTCATACATGCTGGTTTCTTCACCATTTTCAAAAATAGATACATATTCATGATCAGGAGAACATATAGCATCATAAAAGAACTCAAAAATTAACTTCTGGGAAAAATGTTCTTCATGTTACCTGAGATGAAGCCTCTCTGATTTTGAGCTTTCTGAACTTTTCCTTTGTGCAAACCTGCTTCCCTGAACCTCCTGATGGTGGAATGAAGCTTAGAAAACTTTGAGAGTGGCTGGTTATGGCTGTTTTGTTCTGGTGTAGCAGAAATGAAAGTCTTTATGTGTGATGTTTCAAGCTGTTTCAGGGGGTGGTTTTTGTTCTAAGGATGATTTATGACTTGTTGGTGAAAGAAAAAGTGAAGTTTGATGGCTGTGTGAAGAGATTCGAAGAGGAGAAGTTTTGGACAGATTTTGTGCAAGTTGGATTGTGTGTTGTTTCAATGCTGGATGAGTTGCTATATCACTCCCATAATGTTTGAGTAGGCTGTGGAGCAGGTTAGTAGAGGCTGCTGATCACTATTCCAAGAGTATGGGAGAAATTGCAAAAAGTCAAGGTTTGGTGTACTTGAGGCATGGGTTGTGGCAGAGATGGTTTCTTGGCTTGTACTGCATCAGCTGAGTTCAAGGATGACTCTTGGATCAGTTGTGGTGAGCTGTATGGCTTGGATCATAAGTTTGAAGTGATTTTTCATTTTGGCAACTTGTCACATTTTGTGGTTTTTGGTCATGAACATGTGATATCTCTTGCTGAATTTTTGGTGTGAGATGCCTCATGAGGTTATGGTAATGTCTTGAGACCAGCTAGAGATCATACAAACCTTTGGGAATCATTTTGCAAGAATTCCCCCTTTTGCACTTTTATGGAAAATGGCTTATGGTTACTTGAAATTTAAGACATGAAAATGGGAAATTTCTTGGGTCAAACTGAATTTTAGGTCATGCATTGTGTTTGTATGAAGATTAGAAGTCACTTTGAAGTCACATTTTGCCTTGGTATGAGGTTTTGCAACTTTTCCCTTTTGTGCAAAAGTGAAAATTCAATGATTTTATCCAACTTTGACAAGCCATAACTTTTGATCCAAAATGAATTAGAATGAGTTCTTGTACTTTTTGAAAATGGGAGGATTCATTCTACAACTTCCATGACTAAAGTTTTCTCATTTGAGGCATTTTTGAATAAAAAAGAAGAGGTTGAAAAACTTTCCCAAAATGGCAAGTTTCCATTATAAGTCACTTTCCCAAAAAGGCAACTTTTCAAATGGCTTGAAATTCTTCAATTTTGTGAACTTTTAACATCTTCTATGATCAAATAAAGATCATACACATTCAAAATTATAAAGAACACCCTTTGGTTGGGTCACTGGGGGCCTCAGATGCCCTGATTTTGCACTGACTTGCTCAAGAAGTCAACTCTTGATTAGATGCCTTCCCCATGGAATTTCTTCATGAAAATTGATATGCATGATACCCATAACATATAGAGACCAATAGAAACAATAATGACCAAAAAATTTGGAGTTATGGCCTCTGAAACCAAAACCCTAATTTTAGGTCATCTGTGCAGTTAAACCTGGCTCTGCTTCCATGCCTTTCTCAGTTCTTGTGATTCTTTGACTTCCTTGACCTTGTGAGGATATAATATGATGCTTGAACATACATGGACCCCTTTTAATTGATTAATGACCTTTGGAGTGGCTCAAATAGCTCAGGGATGGCTCAGATCACAAACCCTAGATGCAGATGACTTAGAACCAATGCAATGAAACAAGAGTGCAATATGAGATGCCATGATTGAACTTATGCACATGAAAAGATAACAAGCCATGGTGTGAATGGGTGAGGGCAAATTTGGGGTGTTTACACCTTTTCCGCGCCACTTTCGCATTTGTACTAGGATGAAAATCCCGGGAGCGACAGAAGGATAATAGATGAGAACACTTAAGTTGAGGAAGATACCTCAACTTAATCCATGGTTAGGGATTAAATTCATTATATAACAAGCCTTTATTAAGTGGATTTTAATTAAGAGATGAGATTAAGAAGTGGATTTTAAGTTTGTAAGACAATTTGAGGGGGACTTATCCATTAAACACTAGGGTTAGTCCCTCTTAACCATAAGGAAGAGATAGAACCCTAATGTAAGGCCCAAGTTACAAGATAAAGTCTCGGTGATTATTAGTGTGATCTGATTAAGAGGTTTAAACAAATTAAAGGTTTAACACTTAGGATTAAAGTCATACACTCCATCCTAAGAGAAGGATGCAGGCATAACCCTAATTCCAAAGTCCCAAAACTTTAAGAGTTTAGTCTCTGATTATTGAGATGAAAAGAGAGACTCAAGGAGACTCAAAGGTAAAAGACTAAGGGGGAATATACACAACCCTAAATGTTATCATGATTGGATATCATATGGTTTGTTAGGCTTAAGAGGAAAGATCTTCAAGGCCACCAAGGGAAGAAGCAGATGAAAAGAGAAGGAAGCAGAAGAATAAGTTACTTACTTCATGAAGAAGATAAGTAACTTAAAGAAAGAAAGTAAGAAGGATAGGACATAAGTGAAATAGATTCACTTTAAAGACATGTAAAAATGCATATGAATGAGATAAGAAGAGGTGGGAAGTGAAGGCAAATCCACTTCCCAAATAACTTACCAAAAGTTCCTGAAAAAAGTTAGTATGAATGCATAAGACATAAAGCATAAAGAAATGAATTGAAATGAGATGCAAATACCAAATTCAGAAGTTATTGTGCAATGCAAATGACATATGAGATGATGCAAAGTTATACAATATGCATATGAATGTTCATACACAGATGAGATGTCATAAAGACATGTTTAGAGGTTTGAAAACACATGGATGTTTATGAAATGTAATGAACGCAAGACATGGCAAATGAATGAAGAAATGATCAAGCAATTTTCTAACATGTATTAAGATGTCTAAGATGACATATGAATGCTTGAAATGTCATGGCAAATTCACATGATGATGAATATGCAAAGTGAATGCAAATGAACATGAGAAATTAGGGTTTTATGAACATATGAGATGCAAATGAACAAAATAGAAGCATACAACATGATAAAAAATTGAAAACAAGCTCAATCAAACCCTAAACCCATCCTAGGTCACACCCCAAAGGAGAAGGTCAGAAGCTAATCCTATTGGAAGTTATGATTTTTCTAAGTTTGCTAGGGTTTTTTGGGTGATTCTCAAAGAAAAATGTAAATTAATTTGAAAATACAAGATACATTCATGAGGAAAATAACCTAGAAACTACATTCAATATGTGAAACAATGCAAAAAGAATCAAGTTCAAACTCTTCATGGTTAGGCAAAAATGAAATTTTCAAATTAGGGTTAAAAAATGTGATTTTCAAGAATCCTAATTCAAAGAAAATTGTGAAATTATGATCAAACCTAAAAAGAAATTTGTATGAAGAGTTTGAAAATGTTTCTAAATGTATTGGAACGGTTCATGATTTTTTTTGTAATTTTTAGAAACCTAAATGCATTTTTAATTAATTAAAATCCATTAATTAATTAAAAATAACATTTAAATATTTAAAAAAATACTTTTTAAATGCAAAAAATAAAATAAAAAATCATTTTTGGGTTGAGAAAAATATTTGGATCAGAAATGCCAAAGGAAATATATTTGTGATGTTTTTAACTATCTTAAATAAATTATGCAAAAGAAATAAAATAAAATGAATTAAAATGAATAAAAATGCAAGTCAACTGATCCAAGGCTCCAGATTCAAAGGCTGGTTGACTAGCGCGTAAATGGGTGGCTGGGATTCAATCTGAGTAATTTAAATTAATTAACCTAATTAAATGAGATTAGGGTTAAGTGGATCAATCCTGGCCATCCAAACACGTGGCAAGCAAGATCCTACGACCATCATTCAAACTGGCAATTAATTACAGGATTAGGGTTTAATGACTCTCAAGTGACCGGAACAGTGTTCCAGTCATCTTCTCCGGCAACCTCAAAACTCAATCTCTCTCCCTAAGCTCACCCAGGCTCTCTAAAACTCCAGAAACATTCCCCTAAACTTCCTAAACACAAATCCAGGCTCAAAACTCATTTATCATGCATCAAAAAGGGAAATCGAAGAAAAAACATCCCAGGTTAAAAAGTTTCAGAAGCTTCATACATGGTCATTTCTCACTCATTTTCGAAACTAAACATATCAGTGTGATCAGGGGAACATGAAGATTGAAACTGGTCTTGAACCCGTTGCACATTCACCTTGAATGATCTTTATATCCTTAGTGTTAGCAGTCACACTTGAACCTGTTAATCCATCACTTTGGATGTTCAGTTTTTATCATGTTTTCCCATTCTTAGTGTCAGCCGGTATTGAACCTGTTGCGCATTCACTTTGAATTTTTTTTCTTTATCTGTATTCTAGTGTCACTTGGTCACATAAAGCCACAAATTTATCACTTTAAATACTTTGCTTTCTATCCCCAATGTCAGTTGGTCGCATGGAGCCACTACTCAGTCACTGTGAATGTGGTTTCTTCTTTGTTCTCATTTTTGATTGGTCACATCGAGCCACTTCTCAATCGCTTTGAATATTCTCACTTTTTGTTATTATTCCTAGTGTCAACCGGTCTGGAACCTGTTGTGCATTCACTTTGAGTATTTCCTTGTTTTTTTCTCGAACCCCGAGTCAATGTCGTTTTAAGTTATTTCCTCAACCCCCTAGTTGACTTCTTATTGACCCCCGAGTCAGTGTTGTCATATTCTTGACCCCCGAGTCAATGTTGTTATTTGTAGTTTTAACCCCCGAGTCAATGTTGTCATATTCTTGACCCCCGAGTCAATGTTGTTATTTGTATTCTTAACCCTCGAGTCAATGGTGTTATCATTTCCTCAACCCCCGAATTGACTTGTTCTTGACCCTCGAGTCAATGTTGTCATTTGTATTCTTGACCCCCGATTCAATGTTGTTATCATTTCCTCAACCCCCGAGTTGAATTGTTCTTGACCCCCGAGTCAATGTTGTCATTTGTATTCTTGACCCTCGAGTCAATGTTGTTATCATTTCCTCAACCCCCGAGTTGACTTGTTCTTGACCCCCAAGTCAATGTTGTCATTTGTATTCTTGACCCCCCCAAGTCAATGTTGTTATCATTTCCTCAACCCCCGAGTTGACTTGTTCTTGACCCCCGAGTCAATGTTGTCATTTGTATTCTTGACCCCTGAGTCAATGTTGTTATCATTTCCTCAATCCCCGAGTTGACTTGTTCTTGACCCCCGAGTCAATGTTTTTATCTTTATATTCTTGACCCTCGAGTCAATGTTGTTATTTGTATTCTTGACCCCCCAAGTCATTGTTATTGCCTTTACATTTTCGATCCCTGTATTTATCCCTTCAACCCCCCGAGTTGATATGTTATCTTTACTTTCTCAACATCCGAGTTGACATATTGTTATCCCCAGTGAGTCTTCACCCTCAGTTTTGTTTTTTTTGTGTGGATCACCATTACCATATATCTCCATCATTTTCCATAAGTTTGCTTATCATTCATTAAAAAAAGCATGCTAGGGTTCATTTTATCTCATACGTAATATCCCCAGCAAACAAAAGGAGTCCCTCATAAGTTCATATTATTGCATAGCATGTCATTTCATCTTTATTCAGGGGAAAAATTCGGGTCTTTTTAATATTTAACTATCTCCTACTACAATGATACGATGATTAATCATCTTCGTCTTCTCTGGTTGAGGATACTTAAATAAGGGCAACTGTCATACCCTAATTTTGACCCTGAATTGTTTTCATCTGACGCATATCATTACATAATCAAAAGTTAGGCATATAAGTCAATCACATTTGCATTTAAAGTCAAATAGTCCATTAATCTTCATAATTATGCATTTTTCCATTTAATTTAATTTTACTTTTGTTTTTATCTTAGATTTTGTTTCAATTTAAAATAGGATGTTTGTCTCATTTCATAATTTGTTTTTATTTTACTTTCTAAGTTAAACTTTTATTTTTTATTATTTAGAATTAATTAACTGAATTTCATTTTAGTTTTAATTTAGTTTACATTTAATTAGTTAATTTTAATTAGTTTTTTAATTAGTCTATTTAATTAGTTTAGATTTTATTTAGGTTTTATTTTATTTTTAATTAGTTTAATTAAATCAGATTATATTTTATATTTAGTTTTTAATTGGTTTAAATTTCAATCGAGGTTTTAGGTTAAGTTTTATTAGTTAATATTTTAATGTAGTTTATAGTTTATTTAATTTAATATTTTAATTTACTTCATAATTTAGTTAATTTAATTTTTTAGAATCAGCTTAATAGTTAATCACTTCACCACATTTACAAAATTCAAGTCCATGAATCCCAAGTCTTGTAAGTTTACTTTGACCCTCTTGCACACTAACAATTCTTGACCAGTACACAAAAGTTTTCTCCACAATTCTACACTCCCAAGAGCACCTGCTAAATTGTGCAGTCCCTACTGCTAGGCTTGACCAACACAAAGCAAAAACACAACACTCCAAAAGAAACACAAAACAAACCAATCAACCCTGCACAAGCAACAATGACTTTTCACCAAATTGGAACTAATACAACCTGCACAAAAAGGGCATAATAGAGAGAGATTCTTTTGTAAAAGGAAAAACTTGTTGAAAAAGATTGAAAAAAAATAGTCTTAAAAAGAGGAGGGGATAACGATAGAAAGGGAGAGGAAAAACACGAAAAGCAAAAACAAAAATGTATTGATAAAACCAGAAAAAAGGTATTGTTTTTTCCTCTTTCAAGAACCAAGTGCATTAAACAGACCAAACACATATCGCCACTCCGCCATTGATCCCCAATCCTCCACAGCTTTCATAACATCATCACCGAAATCAATCCTTCCCTCCAAAACTCAACCGACAACCACTATCCTTCACTGCAAAGCGTTGCCATTAAACAAAACCTCAAACTCACTTCAAACCAACTCACCTTCAAATCTGAACAAATCTCATTCATACAAAACGCAATAAACCAGAACCCAGAAACCCAACCTCAAAACCAAACAGAAACACAAGCCACAAATCGCCATGAAAAATCACACGAACTGAATCCACAAACTAACTGTAAAAATCCAAAAACCAGAAAAATAAACCAGATCGCGAGAAATCTGAGTGAACATGTGAGTGGGCCAATCGAATTTGTTAGCGACAAACACTGTGAGCGAGAACACCGTAACGGAAACAACCGAGAAAACACAGACTCCCCTTTAATCCTCCTATTCACCAAAACAGATCCGAAACACGAACCAAACACAGTGAAACCGAAACGAATCCGGAGAGAAATCGAGACTTGAAGGCCGTGAGATGAATCATAGAGGAAACAAAAACACGGTGAGATATTCGAGAGTTGAAGGAAACGATTGAGAGGAAGTGAAAGAGACGGCTTTTCACGAGAAGGAGAAGTAAGGAGCATTTTTATGACTAGGGTAATCTGAACGATTCTCTTCCACTCAATTTCTAATTTTTTTGATTTTTGATTTTCCTTTATTATAACTATGTTTTAGTTTTTTTATTTATTTAGGGATATTGGTTTTGGTATTTGAGCTTAACCCATATTTGTTGGTCATGATATATGTATATTATATCTTCCTTTGGCCCTCCTGACTCACTTATTTGATAAGTTTATTTATTTTCCATTCATTTACATTTTATATATGTTTGAATATTTTATTTTTGTTAGGCTTTATTTGACATAATCTTAGAGATAAAATATATATATCATTATTATTTAAAAACCATAAAAAATATTATTTCTTTAATCGTTAAATTTGATTTCTTTTAATTAGTTTGTTAATTAGCCTTTTAATTTAGAATTATGATTTTTCTTAGTATAATATATATTACAGTATAGTTATAACATATATTAAAAATATTTTTAATTTTTCTTTATTTATCTTCATTTAGTTTATTAGACTTTTTTATTTTAGTTTAGTTATTTATTTATCGTTTTTGATTTATTTTCCGTTTTGTCAAAGTAATATTTTATTTTATTTTATTTTATTTGGTCAATGAAAGTCTAAAAATCGAGATTATCACAAATATTGGTTAAGACGAGACCATTAATTGTTTACTTTATTTTTTTTCTTATTTTAATACATAAATCAACGCTCTACTCCTCATAGAACGGTTCTAAACATTGAATCGGTTTTAAGGTAGTTAAAGAGCTACATTTCGACGCCTCCAATTCTTTCAAGTTCCAACGACTCCGAATAGTTAGGATACTTCACACACGCTTCCTCTTGGGCAAAATACAACGAGCCCTTTATATTTTGTGCAATCCCGTGTAATTTACTTTGTACCCCTCCCGATTTCCATTTGTACGCAATTTATTTTCCCGCTTTTATTTATCGTTTCGATCTCTAGGAGAACCCTTAGGGGACTAGTATAGATCTCGCCTTAGTTCGTGAACCCTTGGTCCAACACCAAGTGGTTTCACTCGCACACTCGCACATTTCATTTGATTACGGTTTCGTATTACTAGGAGCATCCTTAGGGACTTGGAATCGAATTCGCCTAACCAATCAAACAATCAAACTCCATTTGCATTTACCTTTAAATATCGAGCGCATCGTGCATCGTCTTCAAACTAATCAAACATTTTCCATTCCAAATTTTCAAACTATTTTCATAATCAAATAACGAAAGAACTGAGTTCTAGATTCTAGCATTCCACGAATTCTTGAATGAATCATTCTTGAGGCTCGCCCCATGGGACGTGATTTATTCGCCCTTTCGTTCTTAAAATACTAAACAAGATCAAACATTTTCTATAAACGAACATTGTTTAAATGTTTTCTATCTCGTAGACAAGCTAATGCTTCAGCCTCCTATCGCGAGTAGACAAGCCAATGCTTAGCAGTTAGAGAGCGGTTTAAACAATCGTTCATTAAAAAACACCAACAAACTGTAGTGGCACGAACTACGAAGCTCTGACTTTTCCATTGCATAAGGGAATACATATGCACGAGGATTTTAATCCTTCACGAGCACCCTAATAAAAAAACTAACCATTTTCCCCATAACAATAATTAAAAATATTCATTTCCCTTAGAACAAACATCTTAGCAAACCATTTAGAAGACAAAAACATAAATCAACATTCAATCACATAATTAGACTAAGAGGTTCCCGTTGAGTACAACGGACGTGAGGGTGTTTATACCTTCCTCTTGCGTAACTGACTCCCGAACTTAGAATTTGGTTTTGTTGACCATTTCTTATCCTATTTAGATTGTGTCTATATCTTTATTTTCTTTAGTTAGAATAAATAGAATTAGGTGGCGACTCTGTTGTTTTTTCCGCGTCCATCGCGAGGATCGTATGTTTCGAGGTACGACAAAAGCTATCATACAAAATCCATGGGTCTATTAACATGTTAACAAACACAAAACAAACCCTCAAAGGTGGCACAAGTGCCCTCCTACTCAAAACATCAAGCATTGATCAAAGAAGCTTCAAACTGGGGTATGTTAAAACAAATCTCAAACAAATACCAAACATGTCTTAAAAATCAAGCAATTAATCTCAAATACACTTCAATCATGCGTAAATAAAATATCAAAACAATATAGCAAGAATCATAAGCTAACATCCTTAAAGAATTGATCAAATAGCACTTAGGGTTTCACTAACTTCTACACAAAGCAACAAGCTAAAACAAATTCAAACAAGTCTTAAAAACCATGGCAAAAATCAATAATATACTTCAACATGTTAAGAACACATACCAAAAAGAATTAGAGGCATAGCTATTTTAAAACTCAAGATAGAAATGAAACAAGTCAGATTGTTCAAGAGAAACATCAAATAAGGAAAAATTAAATGCCAAATTAATTCAGGAATAAAAAATAAAGAAAAATAGAAAATAAAAATATGCAAAAATAAAGAAAACTCAAAAACGTGCTCATGAATTTTTTCAGGATTTTTTTATGTCTTTTTCTATTTTTAAAAATAAAATTTGAAACAATTAAAATAAAATAAAATAAAATTGAGAAATAAAGTCAGGGTGGTGAGAATATCAACCAAATCAGTTCAAAATAACTTGGGCTTAGAGTAAGGGAGGTGCAAATAGAACTAGGGTACCAATCCACATACACGCATCACACAACATATACCATGGAATTCACAAAATAATCAGGATCAATGCCACGCGTAAGATCAATCCAACCCTCAGGATGTAGTCAACCAATCACACAAGTCAACAAATCAAACATTCACAAATGCACGAGCATGGTAATTAAGATACACTGACACACATGCACAAAAATTATGAAACATGAACCATGTGACCAGAACGCGCACATTTTAATGTGTTGTCACGTTTATAGCCGTTCAATTTAAGAAACGGATAAACCAGATTTTGACTCCTTCAATCAGCTTCCTTCCACCTGTGTTTTTCACAAATCCATAATCCGGTGATCGGAGCTAGGGCTTTATCACCGGAAAACTCATACCAAGAAAAATAGTCCACATAAATTAATAAAAACTTCCAGATCCAGTCAGTTTCTCATGGTGATCAACAATATGAAGTCAAAAAACACAAACAACAAACACAATTCACAGATCGAAGCAAACAAGAATTGACATCAAAACTTCAAATCCATCATACACTCTCAATTATTAAGCATTTTCAAAACTAAACATATCAGAGTGATCAGTGAAGCATGGAGACCAATAAACACAAAAAAATCAAGATCTAGATCTAAGAATTCAGATGCATACTTGAACTTTAAGCTCTTCAAATCCACTAAGAAATCCCTCCAAAACATGCAGATCTACTCCTTAGCTTCTCTATTTGCAAAATAAATGCAAATAGAGCTTCAAATCTCTCTGAATTGTAAGATTCGAAACCACTTGCTCCTGAACTGCACTAAGAGAAATCCTTACTTTTAGCTCAAATCAATGGTGGATTCTTACTCTTTAAGCCTCACTAATCATGAATATGGAAAGAGAAAGAGCAATTTGTGTGTAGAATGAGAGATTCAAAGGGTTTTTTAAAATGAGCAAAAAGTTGGAAATGTGAAAATGAGAGAGATTGGCTAAACAATTCGTGCAAAGCTCTTATATATGGTGTATTTTGAATGCGGATTAGGGTTTTAGTGTGAGTGGAGGCATGAGAAGTGTGATGGGGATAATTTTGCAATATTGCATGAAACTTGTGATGTGGTGATTCATGCGTTTACACCTCTCACCAAAGTCATGATCTGATTTTTTTTGGTCTCTTGTTCACCCTTGGATTGATCTTAGGGCTCAACATTACTTGGATCATGCATTATGAGATGTTTTACAAAAATGCAAATAATGGAATAACTCTCTTGTAATCTACGGGTTCCTTGTGATTTTTTAGCAAACTCACATGTTTTGGATTATACTTGAACATAGTGATCAACATTGGTCCATTAAAGGCCTTAGAAATGTGATATGAGTGTTTTTGCATTTGGTGTAACTTTGAAAATATGGTAAAACCTTAAGAAACAACCAACTTCAAATGGCCATAAATTTAAAACCACAAAGGCTATGATCAAACTTCATCCATATGCCTTATATACCATATAAAAGCCTTTAACCATGCGCATTGGTCAAAGCCATGAGAATTTCTTGATCTGAGGCAAATATTGAGCTTATATAAGTGTGGTTAAAGGTTAACTACTCTAGTTAATAGTTAGAACTAGAGTTAGCTAAGGTGCATTGAGAAATTGAAGGTGAACTAAGAAATTGGAAAATGATAGTTGAGTTTACTCGAGTTTAATCAAGTGTGTGAAGTTGTTCATGGCTTATGGTAAGGCTTGAGTGATGTATGGTGTGGATAAGATCAATGCAGCCTATGTTCAATGCATTGGAGCTTCTCATTTGCTTGAATTTTCAAGATGGTGCATGGAAGTTAATGTGTATATGCAAGCATGAGATGATTTAAACCTCTAAGTATGATGCCTTGTGAACATAACATGATTAATTGATGCATACAAGCCTGCACTGAACTAAATTGATCAAAATTAACTCTTATAACATTGCCTTAGCCAACAAGAAAATAGGATTCTGAATTGTGATCTTCCATTGAACAAATCTTTATGCTCAAGGCATCAAATGGAGGAATTCTTGTGATCAAATTGAAGAGGATACTTCATAGAACAAGTTTGATGTTCATTCCAAGATGAGATATGTTCTTTAGCTCACTCAAAAATGTCATTGAACTCAAAAAAATATGACTGCATACATGGGCCTGAAAAGATGGGTATGCCCTAACCAATATGCCTATTGTTTGATCAGTGTGAGCTTTCCACTTTGAGCCAACATAACTTCCAAACCATTAATCAAATGAAAAACTCTTAAACATCATAGTTGTTGAGGACCTGCCAATGAACAACTTTGATGTTCAAATAAAATTCATTTGAGGCCTTCTTTATGGAGTAATTTAGTTTGACATGTTACACATCACATGTTTGATGAAATACCTTGCCTGGCGTGTGCGTATGACTTGTTACGACTTGGTTTTTTCCCAAGTTTGGTCAATCCTTGAATGATCATAACTTTCTCAATTTTGATCCTATAAACATGATCCAACTATGGATTTGAAGCTTAAGATGTCCTCTTTCAAACAGTCCAAGTGGATTTTTTTTTACTTTTATATTGCGAGAAGGCCTCTCTTGAACACTGGTGCAAAATGGACCAAAACATGCTATTTTTGGAAAACCTAATTTTCCAAAAAAATGAAACTTTTGATTTTCTTGATTCTTGATGATTAATCCATCATTTCTTGATCAAATTTTTTCAAATGATCACTTGCAACACGAGTTTCATAATTTTGACCTCAAAAGGTCAGGAGTTGACTTTTTCCTCTGCACAGTTGACTTTTCCCCAATTTCTTGATTTTCAAATAACTAACCAATTGAAGACCCTCTGAAATGATTCAATAGATGATTTTTCAACCCAAGGTACTTGACATCATGTGGAAAACAATGGAATCAAGTTTGAACCAAAATTTCATTGAGAAGCCCCATTAATCATAAACCCTAATTTTAGCCCTTTTTGTTAGGAAGTGTTGTATTGCTTGAAATTTTTATCAATTCACCTCTTTCAAAGCCTTGAGGATTCATTTGGGATCTTGTGGGATGTTGGGAACCTTTTGAGCCTTGTTGGGAAGCCATGTGACCCTTTCATTGCTTTTGGATGATCACCAATTTCACCAATCATTGATCACATTCACTATGCCTCTAACTATGAGTGTTATGCTTCAATTTTTCTATGCAAAGATGTAGGATCATGTATGCAATATGATATGTTAAATGCCATGAAATGAGAGGAAAATTTTGGGTGTTACAGCTGCCCCTATTCAACCAGTTGTAGACCTAAATGGATTATAGAAGCGGCTCTCAGACGTTCAAGGTATGGAGGGATTGAATACCTGAATAAACCGGAATATTTGCACTCTGTGGGAAATAGAATAATGTTGGGAAGAATTTCATTCTTGGATGACGAAGCAAACAAGACACGTCGTGAGTGAGTCGGAAGAGAGACCATCATAACTTGGATGATAGCTCAAAGAAGCGAAACTGGACTTGGCGGAATCGAAAAACATTTATCCCACTTAGGAGATAATGCAAACAAGACACATCGTGAATGAGATTGAAAAGATAATATCATAACTTGGATGATAACTCAAAGAAACGAAACCGGACTTGGACGTAATCGAAAAGCATTTATCCCACTTGGGAGATAAAGTGAATAAGACACACCGTGAGTGAGCTTGAAAAGAGAATATCATAACTTGGATGATAACTTGAAGAAATGAAACCGGACTTGGACGAAATCGAAAAGCATTTATCCCACTTGGGAGATAAAGAAAACAAGACACACTGTGAGTTAGCCTGAAATAGAATATCATAACTTGGATGATAACTCGAAGAAACGAAACCGGACTTGGACGGAATCGAAAAGCAGTTATCCCACTTGGGAGATGAAGCAAACAAGACACACCGTGAGTGATCCTGGAAAGAGAATATCATAATTTGGATGATAACTTGAAGAAATGAAACTGAACTTGGACGGAATCAAAAAGCATTTGCCCCACTTTGGGAGATAAAGTGAACAAGACACACCGTGAGTGATCTTGAAAAGAGAATATCATAACTTAGATGATAACTCGAATGGGGAGAACAATCATTGACTTGTAAGAGTAGTAGTGCTGAAGAACGAACTTGGAATTCTCTGAGGTGATACTTCGGTCTAATCGAAGGAACAATGTTTCAGGCTTTTGTGTAAGGTACCAAAACTAGCTTATGCTTTGTATGCATATGCTTGTGGTCAAAGGCTTTTATATGGTATATAAGGTCATCAAACTTGCTTCCAAAGATTAGGGTTTGAATTCACTAACTTGTTGATATTATTGAGTGTTTTGTGGATTAGATGAAGAAGTTTTTTTATGGTTTTCTTTGTGAAGATAGTCTTATGATTGAACTTGTGCATCATGCTAGACAAGCTTATACCACCACCAATATGGGGTGATTACAAGTGCACCATGGAATAAGTCCATGCATCAAAGACTACTTCAACCTTTTATTAAAGTATTTTCAATTTTTGTATGAAGATGAGAAGAGAAGAACCAAAGGAGCTAAAGGAAAAAGAACTAAGGGGAAAGACTAATCCTATTGTTGACATGCAAAGATATCCTAGGTTAGTGAGGCTTACATATCCTAAAGAAGGAAAGAAGAAGAAAAGAAGAAGAAGAAAATCAACTTACTTCTCTTAAAGAAGTTAAGTTGTTCTCTAGAAGGGGAGAAGAAACAAATGATGTCCTAAGCACATCTCATAAACAAATATGAAAGAATAAAAGAGGAGATAAATAGGTTTGAAATGTGTAGGTAACATCCACACTTCTCACTTACCATCACCCCTACAAGGTTAAAAGAATTCACATATGACAAGCATAAACCAAGTAAGCTCAAATGAAGTAAGAACAAGCAAATAATCATTACAAATTATCACAATCATAACTCAAACATCATACCAAAGTGCTAATATTAATCATATAACCTCATACAAAGAAGAAGGCAAGAGGTCATACAAACACTTATCAAAGCATCATGAAAGACATAAGGTGAGAACATGTGATTAGAAGCACTAAACAAGGTAAACATCAACAAAATTCATCAAATTCAGAACCCTAACATGTTAAAGAAGTGCCTAAGAATGAAATTCAAACATCAATTAAGACACACAAACTCAAACCAGGTCAAATGGTAGAAGCATCGAGAAGTTAGAAGTTGATAAGTGTATATTAGTGTTATTATTTAGTAGATTTTTTCGCACTTTTCAAGGGTTATTTTGATCTCTAATTCTTTTTAACCTTTGTTTCTTATACTTATTCATAGTTTATTTTTAGTATTTTCAATGCATCATTTATTTAACTTTAGTTTTTGTAATTTTAGGTTACACTGTGGAAATATGAAGCAAATTTATTCAAGACCTTCTTTGGGAAGTTTTGGAAGATTTTGAAAAATCCTTGCTCGCTTCAAGGTCGCTCAGCGAGCTCCTAACGAGTTTTCCAGAGATATTTTCACTCAACGAGGCCTTTTTTCACTCAGCGAGTTGGAGCTTTTAATGAACTCTCGCTCAGCGAGACCTGCGAATTCAGCTTCTTTATAAGCATTTGTGTTACTATTTTCTTGGGATGTAACTTTTGAGACTTGACCTAAATATTCCTAAAACACTTTTTCACTTTGTTCTAAGAAGATTGGGAGCATTTAAAGTCAAGAAGTTGTCATTAATGTTCCATCTTCTTCATCTTCATCTTTTGTTGGAAGCTTCCATGGAAATGGAAAGCTAAACCCATAGTATGTCAAGGTTAGAAGGTAGATAGGTTCTATTTTTGTATGTATAGGCCTTGATACTTTTGTATAAACTTTTGATGATGAATATATGATGAAAGATTTGATTTTATGACAAACCCTTTTGTGTTGCTTCATGATTGAGAGATATGGCCAACATTTGACCTAGGTTTTCATCATCCAAATACCATAAGCTAGAGATAGTTATGGGCTTTGGAGTTCACTTTGTATTGAACCTAAATGTTACCATTTTGATAGATTGAGTGAGAAATCATCAATGGATCAAAATGGTAAAGCTCACATTTTGTGTTATAAATAAACATTATGAGAGGATATTGTGAATGTGTTCATTGTTGAAATGAGTTTATCTTTTGATCAAAACTATATATGCAAATAAACCTATCAAACCCTAACTTTGACATATGCTTTTAAGAATCTTTTACAAACCAATACTTTTAACCCATAGAATTTATTTGAATGAGCATATTTATTTTTTATACAAACACTAAAACCCCTTTTGTTACCATTGAGTCTAAAACTTAAGCAATTGTAGAACGGCATAAATATCATAAAAAAATCTTTGTGGATCGACAATTAAACTCTTACTCATTTATGCTTTCAACAAATTTGTGTCGTTGTCGGGGATTGTTATTTGATATTTAAAGCATAGCAATAGTTTCTAAGTTTTGACTTGTTTTATTTGTTACTTTGTTACTATCACTCTTATGTTTCACTTGGTTTGTTAGTTTTCTAGATTCTAGTGTATGCGTGACAAGGTTACCGAGGAGAAATTTCAATTCGACCCCGAAATTGAAAGAACATTTCTTAGGCTCAATAGAAAAACACGAAGAAGGAAGAAACTAGCCGAAGAGAGGAACCGGAGATAAGAAGAAGCTATTTCTTCACTTGTTCACATTGAAGAAGTAAGGGTAGAAACGTTTGAAGGTAACATGGCAGAAGGAGTCTGTACGGAGATGTCCACTAATAGTCCTAGATGGACCACTCAATTTGCTCGTGGTGGAAGAAACATGGAAATGAAGACCGGAATCCTCCAACTCCTTTATGTTAATCCATTCACCGGAATGGACCATGAAGATCCATATACCCATCTTACCAAATTCTATAAGATTGTGGGATCTATGGGAATAGAGGAAGCGGAAGAAGAAGGTTTATTCAAAAGAATGTTCCCACACTCTTTAGTGGGGAAGGCAAAAGAGTGGTACCTAGACCAAGATCCTAAGGTGATGACGGATTGGAACTTGTTGGAAGAGAAATTTCTTGAAAGATATTTTCCTCAATCTCGATTCATGGGAGCGAAGACGGCAATTGAGGTTTTCAATCAAGGAAGCAACGAGTCTTTAAACGAAGCTTGGGAGAGATACAAATCAATGTTGAGAAAATGCAAAGGCCATAGATTTGATGATCTTACTCAAATCCACATTTTTATCAATGGGCTTCAATCGCAACACAAGACATTTTTGGATGCTATCGCGGGTGGTTCTCTCATGTCGAAGACCGCGGATGAGGCTATAGTCATTATTGACCGTATGGCTCTCAATGATCTTCAAAGTCAACATGATCGTAGTCATTCACTAAGGAATCCGAGGGTTCTTGAATTAAATACAAATGATGCTCTCCTTGCCCAAAACAAGGTGCTTTCTCAACAAGTGGAGTTGCTAACTCAACAAATGGCCAAGCTTCCACAACAAATGAAAGAGATTCAAGGCTCTCAATCAAGATATCAAGTGGCAAAGTGTGAATTGTGCCAAGGAGATCATCCTACAGGTTATTGTCCTCCTTTTTAAGAAGTAAGTTATGTGAACAATAATAATCAAGGTTATCAAAGGTCCCCTCAACAATACAACAATTCTTATCCAAGGAACAACCAAGGTTACCAACAACAATCAAGATTCAACAGCAACTTTCAACACCAAAATCCATATCAAAACCCTAATCCTCAAGTCCAATAACCACAAGGTGGAAGTTCAAAGTTAGAGGACACCTTAACTCAATTTATGCAAGCCTCCATGGCTAATCCAAAAAGCAATGAGGCCGCCATCAAAAATCTCGAAAATCAAGTTGGGCAACTTGCAAAGCAACTAGTTGAAAATCAAGCGGGACCATCTTTTTCTGCAAACACTCATGTTAATCCGAAGGAGCATTGCAAGGCTGTTGTTCTTAGAAGCGGGAAGGAGATGAGTCAACCAAAAGAGAAGAAAGATGGTGTTGTGGAGGGATGTAGTGATGAAGAGGAGGTTGTGACAAAGAAAAAAATTGAGGAAGTAGTTGAAAAGGAGTTTGATGATTTGGAAGTAGTTGAAAATACACAAGTGGAGGATGAGAAAACAAAATAGGGGAGTAAAAGATTGAAGAAGGGAAAAGAAGTGATGACACAAATTCCTACCAACATTCTTTATCCTCATGTGCCATCAAAGAGGGATAATGAGAGGCAATATGCTCGGTTCTTGGACATCTTCAAACAACTTCAAATTAATTTGCCATTTTCCAAATTACTTGAGCAAATTCCCAAATATGCCAAGTTTTTGAAAGATATTCTCTCAGAGAGACGAAAGTACACGGAACCGGAAACGGTTATTCTAGTGGAAAATTGTAGTGCTATCATCCAACGCACTCTTCTTAAGAAAGAAGTCGATCCGGGACGTGTCACTTTGTCGGTCACCATTAGTAACATGTTTGTTGGGAATGGGATAATTGATTTGGGATCAAGCATTAACCTTATCCCTCTCTCTATTGTTAAAAGGCTTGGAAACACTGAAATCAAAGGAATAATAATGACTCTACAACTAGCCGACAAATCTACGACTCACCCAATTGGGGTATCTAGAGATGTTTTGGTGAAGGTGGACAAATTTTTCTTTCCGGTTGATTTTATTGTTATTGATATGGAAGAGGATGATGATTCTCCTTTGATTCTTGGCCGACCATTCATGAAAACGGCCCGTATGATGATTGATGTGGATGATGGTCTCATGAAGGTGAAGGTGTTAAATGAAGAAGTTACTTTCAACTTGTTTGAAGCAATGAAGCATTCAAAAGAAAAACATGATAGCTTCCGAATTGATGCTTCCGATATGGCTATTTTGGAGGTCGCAACACATATTCATGTGGACACTCCATTAGAGCTAGCCCTAAGTGAAGGAGTTAACACACTCACTAGTGAAGAAGAAAGTGAGCTTGAAGAGTGTTTGAAGGAATTGGAGGTTTTAAAGGAGTTACAACCTTGGGAGGTGGCCATTGAAGAATTGACAAGAGAGAAAAATGATGATAAAGTTGAAGTTGAGTTGAAGGTGCTACCTTCAAACCTAAAATATGCTTTCTTGGATGATAGTGGAAGAAAACCGGTAATTATTAGCAATGAGTTGTCTTCCGATGAAGAATCTCGTTTGATAGAGGTGCTCAAGAAAAATCAAGAAGCTTTGGGTGGGTTCTTTCCGATTTAAAGGGAATAAGCCCATCTTATTGTATGCACAAGATTCTTATGGAAGATGACTTCAAAGCGGTGGCACAACCTCAACTCCAGTTAAACCCAACAATGAAAGAGGTGGTTAGGAAGGAGGTAGTAAAGCTACTTGATGCGGGGATTATTTACCCGATTTTGGATAGCCCTTGGGTGAGTCTCGTTCATGTTGTACCAAAGAAAGAAGGCATAATCGTTGTTAGAAATGAAAGGAATGAGATCATACTGACAAAAGTTATGACGGGATGGCGGATGTGTATAAACTATAGGCGTTTGAACACGGCTACTAGAAAAGATCATTTCCCACTATTGTTCATGGATCAAATGCTTGAGAGGTTATCCAGACAAGAGTTCTATTGTTTTTTGGATGGGTATTCGGGCTACAACCAAATTGCGGTTGACCCGGCGGACCACGAGAAGACGGCATTCACATGTCCGTTTGGAATTTTTGCATATAGGAAAAAGCCCTTTGGGTTGTGTAATGCGCCGGCAACTTTCCAACAATGTGTCTAAGCTATCTTTTTCGATTTGATTGAAAAGAGAATGAAGGTGTTTATGGATGATTTTTCGGTGTTTGGAGCGTCATTCGAGTTGTGCTTGAGAAATTTGGAAGAAGTGCTTGTGAGGTGTGTGAAGACAAACTTGGTCCTAAATTGGGAAAAAATGCCATTTTATGGTGAAAGAAGGGATTGTGCTTGGACACAAGGTGTCTTCAAGAGGTTTAGAGGTAGACAAGGCGAAGGTGGAAGTTATCTCAAAGTTTCCGCCTCCAACAAATGTGAAAGGAATATGGAGCTTTTTGGGTCATGCGGGGTTCTATAGGAGATTTATCAAAGATTTTGCTAAAGTGGCCAAGCCACTTAGCAACTTGTTAAACAAAGACCAGGTATTTCTCTTTGACGAACCTTGTCTTTTATCATTTCAAACTTTGAAAGAAAACCTAGTTACCGCTCCAACAATCATAGCACCTAATTAGACTTGTGATTTTGAACTTATGTGTGATGCTAGTGATTATGCTATTGGAGCGGTACTTGGGCAAAGAAAAGAAAAGGTTTTCCATGCTATACACTATGCTAGCAAAGTGCTTAATGAAGAACAAGTGAATTATGCCACAAGTGAAAAGGAATTGCTAGCAATAGTGTATGCGCTTGAAAAAATTTGTTCTTATTTGATCGGTTCAAAGGTTGTTGTTTACACCGACCATGCCGCAATAAAGTTTTTGCTCACCAAACCGGATTCTAAGCAAAGGCTTATCTGTTGGATCCTCCTTCTTCAAGAATTTGGTTTAGAAATAAAGGATAAGAAGGGATCGAAAAATTTGGTAGCGGATCACTTGTCTCGGCTAGTCAATGTGGACATCACCAAGAAAGGAAATGAGATCCGAGAAGAATTTCTGGATGAAAAACTGTTTATGGTGCAAGTTCGGCCTTGGTTTTCCGATTTTGCTAATCATAAGGCAACGAGTTGGATACCCGAAGACCTAACTTAGAACCTGTCGCTCCCACCAAATGACACCCAGCCAAGAGGGGGTACAGACGCGAACGGTCGGCGAAAGGAGAGAAGGAATGAAAAGAGTCGCCAGCTTGGCATTTTTATCCCGGAGGAAAGGTAATGCTGCATAGACCTAGAAAGATATGGATAAGACGGTTGCGAACCAGAGAGACTGAGAAAGGGGGTTGGTTACAACCTGGGAAGGTATTAGCACCCAGATTTTCCGCCGTACTCGACGGGATCCACGCTTAAAAGATTTGTGTTTTAAAGGGGTAGTGTCAGTGCTATCTGTGTATCAAAGCTGGAAAGAATGCAAGTGTCAGTGTAAAAGAAGTGTGAAGTGTATTAGAGAAGTGTCAATGTAGAAATAGGAGCGAAATGCTCAAGATAATGAGGCTAAAAGAAGAATGCTGGAAGAGGGGGAATATACAGAGACTTTTGTTCGATAACTGTTAAGTTATGCCTACGTATCCTTTTGTGCAATGAGGAAGTCAGAACACCGTAGTTCGACCCAAAGAGACTGAAAGATAAATTGACTTGTGAACTGCTTACTTGTCTATGCTCAAGTGTATGACCTGTCTGGCTCAGGTGTAAACTGTCTTGCATTAGACGGAAGAAGCGAGTTCTCGTTTGTGAGTGAATGAGGTGAGAAAAGAATCCCGGAGGAGACGATTATTGTTTGTTTTTGTGTTTTCAATCTTTTATTGCTTTCTGGAGTTTGTCATAAGTTAATGAGCTTAAACCTAAACCAAGGGTGAGTAAACTCATCACATCCTCCCTCTGATTAGGGGTAATGAGAATACCTTAAGTATGAAGTAAGCACCTCACACTTAATCACCATGATGTAGGATTAAGATCATTAACCTACTTGTATTTATTTAGATGCTTTTGTTGTTGTTTTTTAGTGTTAAGTAATGAGTTTAAGCCATAATCAAGGATTTAATGGACTCATTACACCATCCTAATAGAAGGATAATAGATGAGAACATTAAAGTTGAGAAGGACTCCTCAACTTAATCCATGATTAGGGATTAACCTCATGACAAAACAAAGCCTTTATTAGAGTGGATTTTAGTTAATGGTTAGATTAAGAAGTGAGTTTTATGGTTTGTAAGACAACTTGAGGGGGACTTGTCCATTAACACTAGGGTTAGTCCTTCTTAACCAATTAAGGAAGAATTATAACCCTAATGCAAGGCCCAAGTTACAAGCTTGATGTCTTGATGATCATTATGTGAATTGGTTAAAGGATTTAAACACATCAAGGGTTCAACACTTAGGATTAAAATTATACACTCCATCCTAATAGAAGGATACAGGCATAAACTTAATCACAAAGCCTTAAAACCTGTAAGGTTTAGTCCTTAATTATGAGATGAGAAGAGAAGACACAAAGATGACACAAAGGTAAAACTAAATGGGGAACTAGTCAAGACCTAATTGTTATCATACTTGGGGATCCTAGGGTTTGTGAGGCTTAAGAGAGAAAGATCTTCAAAGAGCCACCAAGGAGAGAAGCAGATGAAAGGAGGAAGAAGAAAAGAGAAGCAAGGCAACTTGCTTCACTAAAGAAGACAAGTTGCCTGAAGAAAGAAAGTAAGAGATGAACATGAATGAGCAAGCTCAATCCAATACACAAGATAAAATGCAGCAAAGATACAAGAGAGATGAGAAGAGATTGTGAGAAATGAAGGCAAATTCATTTCTCAAAACAACTTACCACCTGAAAAGTTAGCCAAAAGAAATAAAATGCAATGCAAATGAGATGAAATGTCATGATGCAAACCAAAGTCAGAAGCAATCACATGATGTTAATGATGCTAAGAGATGATACAAACATGAGGCAAGACATGAGAATGATCATACAAGGCAATGGATGCAGATGAAGCATGCTTTGAATCATGAATGTACATGAAAAGTTATGAAATGCAATGGACATATAACATGGCAAATGAAAGATGCAATGATCAAACATGATTCTAATATGTCCTAAGATGTGTTATGAATCATGTAGATGCACAAAATGTCATGGCAAGTCATTGGATGCAAGCAAATGAGAAATGGATGCAAAGGAAGGCACAAATTAGGGTTACATGCATCATGCAATGCCAAAATCCAAAACCAGAAGCAAATGACATGATAAAAAATTGAAAATGCAATCAAAGAAAACCCTAAACCTATACAAGCTCACTGCCCAAAGGAGGGGATCCAACTCTTAACCTAGTGCAAGTTATGAATTTCCTAAGATTACTAGGGTTTTGGGGTATCTCAACAAGAAAAATGTAAAACAAATTGAAAATGTAATATCAATTAAAACCAATTTTATCCTATAAACTACATGCTATGAGGAATGCAATGCAAGAAGAATCATCAACCAACTCTCAATGGTTAGGCAAATTGAATTTTTTTAAGTTTGAACCAAAATATTGCCTTAAAATGAATTTAATTCCAATGAAAATGATAAAAAGGCATCAAGAACAAAAAATAAATTTGGTTTGAGGGTTGGATAATGTTTCTAAATGTTTCTAAATGCAATGTGAATTTTTTGGTGATTTTTAAATACCTAAATGCATTTTTAATTAATTAATTTCCATTAATTAATTAAAAATAAACATTTAAATAATTTAAAAATGATTTTTAATGAAAAAAATAAAAATAAAAATATTTTTGGGTTCTGAAAATTAATAAAAGATTTGATAAAAATTTTCAGAATTTTTTAATGCATTTTGCTATTTTAAATAAAATGTACAAATTAAATGACAAGAAAATGAAATAAAAATTAATTAAATAGAAAGTATGCGCAATGGAGAGCTGAGATTCATTCTGGGGAAGGAAAGTTTGACTGCGCGCCAGATCCATTGGACCAGATTCAAACTGACTCAATTAACCTAATCTTAATTAATTAATCTAATTAATTAGGATTAGGGTTTTAATGGAAGATCCAGGCCATCCAAACACACGGGAGTCAATGCCAGTCAACCCAATCCATGGTCCAAATTCAAACTTTGCCCTAAACATGATTAGTGACATAATGACTTTCAGGTGGCCGGAAATGACCTCCGGTCATCTTCTCCGGCCACATCCCTCCCTGAAAATTGCTAACTCACTCCCTAGGTCACTAAAACTTAATCTCTCTGCCCAGAATCCAACCCCATACATCATATAACAAGAATCATCAATCAAAATACATTTATTTTTCGTATCAAAGCTGAATCGAATCAAAATGTTTTTAGGTCAAAAATTTTCAGAAGCTTCATACATACTCAATACTTAACCATTTGCAAAACTAAACATATCAGCATGATCAGCACATCACATAGATTCATTTAGGAACTTAAAAACAAACTTCTGGAAAAAAAAAGTTCTTGAGCTCACCTGAAATGGAGCTTTAAATCCAGGAGCTTTCTGCTTGCTTCTTTGCTTCAAAATGGCTCCAATGATCCTCTTGATGAAGCTTTGAAGCTTGGTTGGAGTTTAAAGTGGCTGGTTCGTGAGTTTGATGAAGTTCTGTTCAATGAGGGGTGAGAATCGTGTTTCTGATTGAGGTGGTTTCAGGGACAAATGAGGGTTGGGAAATGATCAGAGGAACATGTTGAGTGATTCTATGAAGTTTGTTTTGATGTTTGATGCTTGTGTGAGGAGATTCGAATGAAAATGCATAAGAGGTTAGTTTGGAGAATGCTGGCTTGTGAGATGTTTCAGGCTTAGTTGTCTTGTGTGTTGAGCCTCATTTGGTACATGTATCACACTTGGATAGGTCAGAGGAGTTGGTGTGGCCTATCTTGATTGGTATGGCCCCTTTTGCAAAAAGTCAAGTCTAGGTGTAAGAGAGGTATGGGTCAATGGTAGGCCAAGGACAAAGGGGTGTCCTGCGCATCAAGGATCGAGGAGAGCCATAGAATCAATCTTGAGGCCAATTAGCAAGTGGATTAGGGTTTGTGTGAGGTTTTGCAAATTTGTGATCTTTTGGCCCTTTTGTGATTACTTGAAGCATAAGTCATGAAAATGGATAAATCTTTGGTGAATTCTGATTTTTAGGCATTGGTTTATGTTTGTGCAAAGGTTAGAAGTCCATTTGAAGTCACATTTTGCCTTGGCAAGAGGTTTTGCAACTTTGCCTCTTTGGTGCAAAACTTGAAATTATGTGATTTTTCCCAACTTTGACAAGCCATAACTTTTGATCCAAAATGAATTAGAATGAGCTCTTGTACTTTTTGAAAATGGGAGGATCCATTCTACAACTTTCATGACCAAAGTTTTCTCATTTGAAGCATTTTTGAATCAAAAAGAAGGGGTTGAAAGACTTTCCCAAAATGGCAAGTTTTCATTACAAGTCACTTTCCCAAAAAGGCAATTTTGCAAATGGCTTGAAATTCTTCAACTTTGTGAACTTCTAACATCTTTTATGATCAAATAAAGATCATACACATTCAAAATGATGAAGAACACCCTTTGGTTGGGTCATTGGGGGCCTCAGATGCCCTGATTTTGCACTGACTTGCTCAAGAAGTCAACTCTTGATCAGATGCCTTCCCCATGGAATTTCTTCATGAAAATTGATATGCATGCTCCTTATAACATATAGAGACCAATAGAATCAAGAATGGCCAAAAAAATTGGAGTTATGGCCTTTGAAACCAAAACCCTAATTCTAGGTCACCTGTGCAATTAAACTTGGCTCTACTTCCATGCTCTTCTCAGTTCTTGTGATTCTTTGACTTCCTTGACTTGGTGAGGATATGATATGATGTTTGAACATACCTGGACCCCTTTGAAGTGATTGAAGACCTTTGGAGTGGCTCAAGTGGCTCAGGGATGGCTCATATCACAAACCCTAGATGCAGATGACTTAGAAACAATGCAGTGAAGCAAAAGATGCAATATGATGTGATATGATTGAACCTATGCATATGAAAAGATCACAAGCCATGGTGTGAAATGAGTGAGGGAAAATTTGGGGTGTTTACAGCTGCCCCTATTCAAGCATGAGTTAACTGTGCAGTATGTAAGCAACGGCTTAACAGGCAAACAAAATAACTTGTGGTTGAATACCAAAGACAGTCCAAAATTTGCACTCATAGAATGAAGAAGAAAAGGGATATAGATTGTAAAAGAAAACAAAGTATATTTATAAAGTGCGGGAGACGGAGGACGACCGTCGAGCAGGGAATGACTGTTGGGGATAAAGCAATGACGGGGACGACCGACATGCTGGGGAAGAAACGGGAAATAAAGCAATGACGGGGACGGCCGACCTGCTCAGGATATAAGAGATTATGATGGGGATGGCCATCAGGTAAAGCTACGGAACTCTCTGGGGATTATAGGTAAATGATGGGGACGACCATCGGGTTAAAGAAATAAATGAAATAAGTGATGAGGTACGGTCATCAAAGGTGAAGGACGATCACCTAGCAGGGGACGGCTGCTCTGTTGGGGATAAGATGAGGGACGGTCATCTAACGGTGAAGGACGATCACCTAGCAGGGTACGGCTGTCGAAAGTATCACGACATAGGACGAATGCCGGATAGAGAAGGTCAACGATGGGGACGGCCATCGGATAAGTATGATGAAGGACGATCATCAAGAGGTGAAGGACGATCACCTAGCAGGGTACGGCTGCTCTGAGGGTTTATCATGACATAGGACGAATGTCAGATAACAAGATCAACGATGGGGACGGCCATCGGATAAAATGATGAAGGACGATCATCAAAAAGGTGAAGGACGATCACCTAGCAGGGGACGGCTGCTAAAAATATCACGACATAGGACGAATGTCGGATAAGAAGGGGTTCTAATGAATAGAGACTCCACTGGGGGTGATGAAGGACGATCATCGAAAAGGCAAAGGACGATCACCTGGTAGGGTACGGCTGCCGAAAGGTATCATGACATAGGAAGAATGTCAGATAGACAGGAAATAGTTCACTGGGACTTGCTGGGACTCTTCTGGGGAAGAGGTAGTCACAGACGAGTGTCTAGATTCAAGAAGAAAAAGGTGTTTGACACGGTGTATAGATTAAAGATGCGGACGAGCATCCTTACGACTACGATACGGACGAGTATCAGTAGAAACAAACGCTTGACGCATGTTCAGAGATGATGATACGGACGAGTACCAACTAGTTAACAAAGAACACGGACGAGTGTCGATTCTGAGGGGATTAGGTAGTACATACAAGATACGGACGAGTACCTGTATAAGTAGAAAGTGATGAGTGAGACACAGACGAGTGTTCAACTTGCTGGGGAGAGCACGACACGGACGGGTGTCGGAAGAAGTGTATTATAAACAAGTATACTGGTTTCCAAAGTGTTTAGGTAACTATGTTGGGGAGGGTGACACGGACGGGTATTGAGGAGTTGTATATGTATGTATGCATAAGTTGTGAGTGTAAAGGGGACGTTTTAGCTTTCTGCTGGGAATACGACACAGACGAGTGTTGAGAAGTATCTGTAATACATATAAGTGTCTGTTTGTAAAGAAATGCTTGGGCGACCTTGTTGGGGAGTGATGACTCCGCTTGGGGAAATAGATCACTGATAGATCTTCCTTGGTGATAAGGGACCCAGCTAGGGTTTGTAGAAGCTTTCGTCACCCTGTTGTGAGATCTTCAGGTATTGCTTTTCTGGATAGAGGTCGAAACTTCGTGAGGAGATGGTTCCCGGTCTTAGCTTTTGGCTGAGGAGGAATGACGTATGGAAACTCAGCTGGGGAAAGAACACCTCCGGAGCTAATCGGGAGATAGACTGAGTAGATAATAGTTAGACAGTTTGCTGGGGAGAAGATCTTATGCCCCCTGTTGCACTTTGAGCACCTGCAATCCTGTAAAGACAAAGAAACGCACAAGTATCCCGAGGTATCCCTTACTGGATCCTATCATAGGAGTTCAGACACTCCCTGAAGCAAATATATTTCCTGTAAGCATGTAATTTAGAAAAAGACGCAATCAACATCTTAATGACATCGGACATTTTTTTGCAAATGAAAATAAAATGCACGAGACAAAATATGACTGAGAATCTGATTTTATTAATTTGTGTGCCCTGAATTGGCAAGTACAGTCAAAGAAACAGATCCCCTGAAATGAGGAGATTGTTACAAATTGAGAAACAAAAGGTGCTGGCAATGTTGATGACGCTTCAGGGAGCTTCCGTTTTGCTATGACTCGTATGACATTTGACGCTCTTCTCGTCATGCTTTCTGGAAGAGGGTTGATTCTGACCGATGCTTGAACCTTTCGGAGCTTGCCAGGTTGTAAGTGCTACGGACGAATTCAGTATGCAGTTGTTCGCTTATTCCCTTATTTTGCGTGGATCGCCCTTTCGGGTTTTCAATCCACCGGGATACCCTTTTTTGCCTGAGCTGTCCAATGTGGCTCTTCAACTCAGCGGGTGTACATTTTTTTATTTATTTTCCCTTATTTTTGCCCGAGTCTTTTATTTTGTTTTTGACTCGCCGGGATGCCCTATTTTTTCCTGGACTTACATTCTGTTTTTATGTCCAGCGGGTCATTTTATGCGAAGTATTTTTTAACTGCATCTGAATTCACAGGGGACAGGAAGTCTTCACCATCCATGGTACTGAGCATCAGAGCTCCACCTGAGAAAACTTTCTTTAATATGAATGGACCATCGTAGTTCGGAGTCCACTTGCCCCTGTGGTCTGTATGAGGAGGGAGGAGTCTTTTCAGCACAAGATCTCCTACTTGGTACTCTCGGAGCCTGACTTTCTGATTGAAGGCTTTCTTCATTCTTTTCTGATATAACTGCCCATGACAAATTGCAGCTAACCTCTTTTCTTCGATCAGACTTAGTTGTTCGTATCGGGATCAGACCCATTCTGCTTCGTTCAGCTTAACATCCATCAATACCCGTAGAGAGGGTAGTTCAACTTCAACAGGTAGGACTGCCTTCATACCATACACAAGCTGATACGGCGTTGCCCCAGTGGATGTTCTGATTGACGTTCGGTACCCATGTAAGGCAAATGGTAGCATTTCATGCCAATATTTATAGGTAACCACCATCTTCTGCACAATCTTCTTGATATTCTTGTTAGCTGCCTCAACAGCACCATTCATCTTTGGCCTGTAAGGAGAAGAGTTGTGGTGTTGGATCTTGAAGTCCCGGCATAGTTCTGCCATCATTTTGTTGTTTAAGTTGGAACCATTATCAGTAATGATTCGCTCGGGCACTCCATACCGACAGATGATATCTCTCTTCAGAAATCGGGCTACCACTTGCCTTGTAACATTTGCATAAGAAGCCGCTTCAAGCCACTTGGTAAAATAGTCAATAGCAACCAGGATGAATCTGTGGCCGTTTGAAGCAGTTGGTTCAATTTTGCCAATCATATCAATGCCCCACATGGCAAAGGTCCAGGGTGAAGACATCACATTCAAAGGATTCGGAGGTACATGCATTTTATCTGCATAAATCTGGCATTTATGACACTTTCTGGCATAAGCACAACAGTCTGCATCCATTGTGATCCAGTAGTAGCCTGATCTTAGCAACTTTTTTGCCATTGCATGCCCTCCAGCATGGGTACCAAAGGATCCTTCATGCACCTCGTGCATCAACAAGTCTGCCTCTGTCCTATCAACGCATCTGAGGAGTACCATATCAAAGTTTCTCTTGTACAAGGAACCATCAGTATTCAGGAAGAAACTACCAGCTAGCCTTCTTAATGTCTTCTTATCATTGGAAGATGCCCCAGGTGGGTATGTTTGATCCTCCAAGAAGAATTTGATGTCATGGAACCAAGGCTTATCATCTTTAACAACATCTGCTGAGAACACATATGCTGGTCTGTCAAGTTTGGACACTGAAATTCGAGGCACAAGGTTGGCAGCTTGAACTTTGATCATGGATGAGATGGTAGCCAGAGCATCTGCAAACTGATTTTCATCCCGAGGGATATACTCAAGCTTGACTTTTGTGAAGAAAGTTAGTAACCTCCTTGTATAATCCCAGTAAGGTATCAGATGGTCCTGGTGAGTGTACCATTTGCCGTTGGTTTGATTGATTACCAGAGCTGAATCTCCGAATACAGTCAAAGTCTTGATCCTGAGGTCAATGGCTTCCTCAAGACCCATAATACAAGCTTCGTATTCAGCTTCGTTGTTAGTGCAGTTAAAGGTGAGTTTTGCCGAGAAAGGCATGTGAACTCCTTTAGGTGTAATGAGTACTGCACCAACACCACGACCATTCATATTAACAGCCCCATCAAACATCATAGTCCATTCTTCTTCTGGGTCAGGCCCTTCAGTGTGAACGGGCTCTTCATGATCTTTTTCCTTTATGAACATGATGTCTTCATCGGGGAAGTCAAATCTCATAGGCTGGTAATCATCAATAGGTTGCTCAGCAAGATAATCAGACAATACACTGCCCTTGATGGCTTTTTGAGATGTGTACTGAATGTCATATTCTGTAAGGATCATTTGCCATCTTGCAACCCGTCCGGTAAGAGCTGGCTTCTCAAAAATGTACTTGACTGGATCCATCTTGGAGATCAATAAAGTAGTGTGGGTCAACATATAATGTCTCAGTCGGCGAGCAGCCCACGCTAAAGCACAGCAAGTTTTCTCGAGCAATGAATAACGTTGTTCACAGTCGGTAAAATTTTTGCTTAGGTAGTATATTGCATACTCTTTTCGACCAGACTCGTCATGTTGGCCCAACACGCACCCCATTGATTCTTCTAATACTGTCAAGTACATGATTAGAGGTCTTCCTTCCACTGGAGGCATAAGGATTGGAGGTTCTTGCAAGTACTCCTTGATTTTGTCAAAAGCCCTCTGGCAGTCTTCGTTCCACCTGACCGTTTGTTCTTTTCTTAACAACTTGAATAAAGGTTCACAGGTTGCTGTAAGGTGAGATATGAACCTTGAAATGTAGTTCAATCTTCCTAGAAACCCCCGAACTTCTTTCTCAGTCTTCAGTGCAGGCATTTCTTGAATGGCTTTAACTTTATCAGGGTCAACTTCGATCCCTTTTTCACTTACAATAAACCCCAGCAACTTACCAGATCTCACCCCGAATGTGCACTTGTTGGGGTTTAACTTCAGTTGGTACTTCCTCAGACGCTTGAATAGCTTCAACAGATTTACCAGGTGGTCTTCTTCTGTGAGGGACTTGGCAATCATGTCATCCACATAACATTCGATTTCTTTGTGGATCATGTCATGGAATAATGTTACTATAGCCCGTTGATAAGTGGCGCCCGCATTCTTCAATTCGAATGGCATCACCTTATAACAGAATGTGCCCCAGGGTGTGATGAAAGTTGTCTTCTCCATGTCCTCAGGTGACATTTTGATCTGATTGTATCTTGAAAATCCGTCCATGAAGGAGAACACCGAGAACTGAGTCGTTTTATCAACCAATACATCAATGTGAGGTAAAGGGAAGTCATCTTTCGGGCTGGCTCTGTTCAGATCCCGGTAATCCACACACATCCTCACCTTGCCATCTTTCTTAGGCACAGGTACAATATTAGCAACCCACGGCGGGTAACTGGTCACAGCAAGGAAACCGGCGTCCCACTGCTTTTGTACCTCTTCTTTTATCTTCATTGCCATATCTGGGTGAGTACGGAGCAGCTTCAGTTTCACTGGTGGGCAGTCTTCTTTCAAAGGCAACTTGTGCATGACAATGCCGGTGTCCAACCCTGGCATATCCTGGTAAGACCAAGCAAAGACATCCACATACTCCCGAAGCATATCAATCAGTTGCTCTTTTACTGAATCTTGCAAGCAGGCCCCGATCTTAACTTCTTTTACGTCTTCTTCCGTACCAAGATTAACCGTTTCAACCTCCTCCTGATGAGGAGTGATAACCTTCTCCTCTTGTCTCAACAACCTAGTTAGCTCTTCAGGCAGCTCATAATCTTCTTCAACCCCTTCATCAGCTTGATTGATTGGATTGTCAAAGTCATGCGAAGTCATAGCTGTGTTGTTGTCGGTGCAGTCTGAAAGGCACTCTCTGCAAGGGTTTAGATTGTTCATTTTAGTGATCAATTTTAATCTTGTTTAGAAAAAGTGAAAAGAAGTTATCATTTTGGAAAACATTGCCATTTTATTTTTGTACAAAAAGAAAAATGGAAAACAGTGAGCGGAAAAGAAAAAGACTCATTTGCAAAAGATGTCCGATATTCATTGATTGATCTGTTTGCACAAAATTACAAGATGGCCCGATTACAAAATGAGTCTTGACATCTTGGGCAAGATGTAAGACTTGATGCATGCTTAAAATACAGGAAATAATAATTACTCTGCAAGAGTAACCCTTATAATTTCCTGGGAAGACCAGTTTGAGACATGGCTCCCCGGGGTCCTTGGACGTATCCAGCTCTCCAGGTTGCACTCCTCTTCCGACTCATCTTCCAAGTTGTTCACTGCATCTGGGGTGAGCATTCCCCCGCTGACAAAGTTGGGCTTCTTGGCAGCCTCTGATTGATCTTGTTGAGTTGGTTTGTAACCCAACCCAAATCTGTCTTCCTTCTTTTCCACGGGCAGCAGCTTGCCCCAGCCTTGGGCAGTACCCTCTTCAACAACCTTCCTGGCTTGCTGATATGACGTTATGGAGGTTCCCAGTACATCAGATGCTTCATTAATGTTTAGGGCCTCAAACCCCTGGCTCATAGTTTCATGGATCTCCCCATCCATTTCTATGTACTTGTATGTAGCCAGATGGCTAACAAAGATGTCGTTTTCCCCACAGATGGTGATGATCTGGCCTTCCCACTCGAATTTCAGCTTCTGGTGAAGGGTAGACGTAACAGCGCCAGCGGCATGGATCCAAGGTCTACCCGACAAACAGTTGTAGGCCGGCTGAATGTCCATCACATAGAAGGTAATTTTGAAGGTCTGCGGGCCAATCATCACAGGCAGATCAATCTCCCCAAGCACTGATCTTTTAGAGCCATCAAACGCTCTCACTACCAAATTACTCGGACGCAGTGCCAAGCCATCATACTCCAGCTTTACTAAGGCTTTCTTTGGTAGAACATTGAGCGACGACCCAGTGTCCACCAGTACATGAGATAGAACAGCACCCTTACATTCCAGGGTGATATGTAAAGCCTTGTTGTGGTTACGTCCCTCAGTTGTTAAGTCAGCATTGGTGAAGCCCAACCCATGGCTGGTGTTGACATTTGCCACCACAGTTTCTAGCTGATTAACAGTGATCTCCTCTGGCACGTATGATGCGTGCAGGACTTTCAGTAATGCATTCCTGTGAGCTTCAGAACACATCAACAGGGATAATATGGAGATCTTTGAGGGAGTTTGGTGAAGCTGATCCACAACCTTGTAATCACTTCTTTTTATGATTCTCATAAACTTGTCTACATCTTGTTCAAAGGATGTCTTCTGAGTCTCTTTGACAGCCGGCTCTTCAGATACCACACTCTTTCCTTTTGCTTTGGCAGCAGCTTCTGCTTCAGCATTAGGTCTTTGCACTTGTGAGAAAAAAAAGGCGTCCGCTTCTGGTGAAGCCTCCGCCTCCCCCAACATTATCAATTTGTGGAGAAGAGGTTGGAGAATCCAAAGTGATTTTCTCCCCGTTGTAGTAAAGATCAGAGCCATAATGCCAAGGTATGGCATTACTGCTTTCATATGGAACTGGTCCGGGCACCGTAATGGTAACTGGATTGACTGCAGCAGAGGGGGGTACTGTAATGGTGTGCGGATCGTAGTAAATTTTGATCGGTGACCTGGCAGGAGGTGCCACTGTTTGTTGCTGAAAGTTGTTGTTTGGAGGAACATTTGATGGATCATAGTAGATGGTGACTGCTGAGATATCTTCATTAATTTCTGTTGGCGTTGTAGAAGATTTTGTTGAATAAATGGATGCTGATGTTGTAGAAGAAAGGGTTGTTGACATTTGATTTGTTGAAGTGATGGACGGAGCCATTGTTGATGATATTGACGAATCGGTAGGAATGATTGTTGCTGCTGTTGTAGAAGAATCAGGAATTGTTTTCAAAGGAATTGCTGGATTTGTAGGCGCCGTTGTTGAGATCTGAAGTATACCATCTTTGATAAGACCATCTATGCCACTTCTCAAATTATCACACCCATTGACTGCAATGTTGCAATACCCACAACCGAGCTCACACCCGGGGAACACTTGGCACTCTAGAAGCTGAGCTTTAATTTCGACTAAAGGTGTTCGAATTTGTGCAACACTGGTGATTAAAGTAGATGGTTTGTCTTCCTCAATGGCATTAATCCTTGGCCCACCATGGTTAGGCATCAGATTCTTGTTGACATTTGGAGGGGGTGCAAAGTTGAGGGCTTTGGAATCCACCAGATCTTGGACTTTCATTTGTAAAGCCCTGCATTTCTCAGTATTGTGGCCAGGTGCATTGGAGTGGAAAGCACACCTGGCGTTGACATCATAATTCCTTGGAAGATTAGAGGGATCTGGTGGTGCCAATGTCCTTAACTCGACCAAATTGAGCTTCAGGAGTTGTGGCAATAAGGCAGCATAAGGCATATGGATAGGATCAATTACCCTATTTGCCTGTGACGGTCTTTGCTGAAAAGGTCTTTGTTGTTGATTGCTGTTGTTGTTGTTGTAGGTTCTCTGTGGCGGGTACTGAACTTGCTGTTGATAATGTGGTTGTTGTTGTGGTTGATATGCTAGTTGCTGAGGAATTGGAGCTGGAATTGTGCCAGCTGCCAATGACCTATGAACATACTGAGGTCTGACCCTGCTGGCATGAATGGCATTTGTCTCACCGGTTCTCCGAGGTCCCACAAAAGGCTTCCTGGGATTACTGGACGAGCTTGCACCATTATCAGAAATCTTGCCCATTTTTAGCAGACTTTCAATTCTTTCACCGGCTATAACTACGTCAGCGAAACTGGTGGAAGAAAAGGCAGTTAGCCTATCAATATATGTTCCTTGCAGAGTATTCATGAACATGTCGGCCATTTCTCTTTCCGACATGGGTGGTTGGACAGCAGCAGCAAGCTGTCTCCACCTTTGGGCATATTCCCTGAAGCTCTCTCTGGAGGATTGAGACATTCCCATCAGAAGGGTTCTGTTAGGAGCCATGTCCAGATTGTATTGGTACTGCCTGATGAAAGCTTCAGCTAGGTCCTTCCAGCATCTGATAGTAGCTCTGGTTAAGTGTGAGTACGACTCTCTTGAAGCCCCAGTAAAACTGTCTTCGAAGTAGAACATCCACAGCTTCTCATCCATAGTATATGCTTTAAGTCTCCCCAGAAAAGACTGCAAGTGAGTTCGTGGACAGGAAGTTCCATTGTACTTCTCGAAGCACGGGGGTTTAAACTTGTGGGGAATCCTTACCCCATCCACTAACCCCATATCCATTACATCGAAGCCCAGAGAGTTTTGAGACTCCAGAGATCTCAACTTCTCAGCAATTTCATCAAACCTCCTATCATAGACTTCATCTTCAGCTCCCATTACAATAAACTGCTCCTCTTGAGGATCTTCTTGCAAGATCCTGCCTGCAGCAGTGTTGCCCGGTACATTCCTTGGGATGTTGACTTCCGGATCCAGATGAGGTCCAAATACTGGTGAGTTAACATGAGGCTGACCTCCCTCATTATTACTAGTTCCTCCAGTCCCAGGATGAGGTTCCTCGGGGGTCTGTCTTTCTACCAATGCCCTTAACCTCTCTTGACTTTGGGCCAAGTTAGTCATTACAGTCATGAATTGAGCCATTTGGTTCCTCATTTCCACTCTTTCGTTAGCCATCTGAGTTCTAACCTCTGTCAGGTCTTGATGTACTTTATCCATTTGGATACCAGGAAGGTTGTCGCGAGTAGGATACCGGTGCGGACGGTTGAGAGGGAACACCCGGCGGCGAGCAATAATTCCTGAGCCACAACAGAGTTAGTAACAAACAAACTAATAACAAAAACCTACAAAACAAAACAAACGTTAGTATGCAATGCAGTATGCTTATTTATTTTCCAAGGTATCCGGCTTGGTTCTTGGTTTTGACCTTTCCAGACCCTGAGGAAGATGTTTTGATGTTGTTGAGAAAAGAAACTCCAAAATGGAAACAAACTAAAATATATTACAAATACTGAACAATACATAGTTTGTTTTTACAACATATGCCCTTAAAGGGTCAAAATACATCACAAAATGAAAAGTACATCAAATGAAAGCAACAACAATCAAACAGGTCAGACATCAAGTCCAAACTCATCCTCCTTAACCTCCTTCAGAAGTGCCTCAGTCACTGGACCAGCTAGATGCTCTGTGATGTTCCTGATGAGGAGGTTTCTGGTGGCAATGGCAGTGGTCAGCTTCTTGTGCCTATCCTGGTCCTTTGACCTCTTCAAACCAGCCCTGAGCTTCAACTCTGAAATCTCCTTCTGGGCTGCCAGCAAAGCTTCCTGTTGCTTCTTTTCCTTAGCCTCTAACTGCTCAATCCTGGCCTGAGTTTTCTGATCTTCTTGTGTCCGGGCTTCAGTGATCCTGACCCACCTAGCCTGACTTTCTTGTAAATAGAGATCAGTCCTAGCCTTCTGAAACTTGGCCTCTTTACAAGCATTCTTCAATATTTGCTCCCCAGCCCTTGCTTTCTTGATGTAGTCTTCTGTTTTCTCAATCTTGGCCAGATGCTCCACCTTAAGCTTCTCCAACCTCTCAATGTCCAGGCGACCATCACTCCTTTCCCAAAGGGTCTTATTTAGAGCTTGAGACAGATTCTCATTCCTCTCCTTCAGCTTCTCAAACTCTTCCAGGCTGACAGTGACTGCTGGTTGTGTTGTGGATGGTCCAGGTATATCCTCAATGGTGAAAGGCATTCCAGTAATCTGAGCTCTAGCATGGGACCAGTCATAGTATTGAGCTGAAGCAACATTATTGCACCTCCCAAGAATAGCCATCCCTTTTGTCTGGATGTTGTCCCAAGCCCAGGAGGTCTGTCTGACAGCAGCTAGATTAGGCTTTATCTCATAATACAAGGTCTCAGCTAAATCTTGCACTCTAGGAGGGTGAACCAAAGCATAGCCTAGTTGTCTCTTGAACAGCAAAGGATTGTAATTGATGCAACCCTTCACTCCTATCAGAGGTACATTTGGGTATTGCCCACAGCTGGTGATTATGTCTTTGCCTTTGGTGCTCTGGGTGCACCATCTGATGTCATCTGAAGTCAAAGCAATGAGTCTCTTAGCCCAATTCTTCTGCTGGTGGGGATTCAGGAAGGCATCTGATTTGGGTAGGTGTCTGAGTAGCCAGGTATGAAACAAAGGAACACAACATCTCACCAACTTCCCTCTCTGTTTCTCATTGCTCTGATGGATGGAGTAATAGAAATCTCCCAGCAATGTGGGTATTGGGTTCCTCAAAAGAAATAGGTGAATGACATTCTTGCTGATAAACTTGGGCTCATCTGCAAACAATACAACCCCATATATGCTGAGGGCTAACAGGGCACAAACTGCCCTCCATTCTCCCAAAGAGGCCTTCAGGATGGCCTGAGAAATTAAGAAGTCCAAGTGTAAACCAGGGATCCCAGCCTTTGTTGTCATGTTCTGCTCAATTAAAGTAGGCTCCAGATACAGTGCTTTTGCCACTTCTCCATTGCTGGGAGAAGTCATCTCTGGGTTGAAGGGGACTCCACCCCTGACAGGTACTCCAATCAATGATGAAAACTCCTCCAACAGAGGTCCTAGCTGAAAGTCTGGGAATGTGAAGCATCTCAGAGGAGGGTCATAAAACTGTAGGCAGGTGTGGATCATACTCCTCTGAGAAGGGTCTAGATCCATGACCATATCAAGGATACCTCCATAATGCTCTCTGAATAATGGGATATGGTCAGGGGTGATAAGTGATTGGACCTGTCTGATGCCAGTCAGCACAGGCTCAAAGAAATGGTATGAAATGTTGCTCTTCCTGGGTGCCATGACTGCTGATGAAGAACTGGAGACAAGTGCTGATGAGGATCAAGACTGGTACTAGAGATGAGCCATTGATGGGCTGATGCTGGTGATGATGAAGATGACTGAAGCAGACAACTGAGGAAGATAGCTGAAGCAGATAGCTGATGAGACAGAGGTCTATGCAGATGAAGGGGTCAAAACCGAGCCAGATATAATGTGGATACCCTGAAAAACAAATAAACAAATGTTAAATGATGCAATGATGATGTATGCAAATGATATGCAAGGGTTTGTGATCAAGCCGGATCTGATTATCTGTCTTGATATATAAGGCCCATGTATGTTCAAGAAGTCCAGATGGAGGTTCAGAAATCCAGTAACCAAGGTGGGGGACTCAAATAAAGAGTCACATGTTCAGGGTTAAATCACAAGAACTGTCCAAAGTGAAGCATTCTTAAACAAAACAAGTATCAAGGTATGATGTGGTCAGTGGTACCTGCAACCTGTAAACAGCCCAACCCCCTCACAGGTGGTGTTCTAGAACAAGGATCCTCAGACTTGGATCAGTTATGAGAAGTGTAAACACTTCTAACACGAAGGCACAGTGTTTACAATAACCATAAAAGATCCTCCTCTAATTCACCTCAGTTTCTGAAGGTCAATAATAAAGGTCATCCAGACTTAGCAGGCTTCCCAGATAGCCCTAGCACTACAGGAAATCTGCAGCACAGAGTTTTCAAGAAGAAACCCACATCTGAACTGTGTTTCATATTCCCACACCAGACCGAAATGGAATGGGAAAGAATATGAACCACTCTAGCCTAGGTGTCACTCAGGTCCCAGGTATAGGACCTCAAACTCTCAATGAAACCCCCACCCATCAAAACAGAAAACCAGATCCAGCAGATGATAGTATGACAGTATGATGTATAAAACTGTAAAGAAAGCAATAAATAACTGTACATAAAGCAGTAAATAAAACAACCATATATACACAATTAGCACATAACACCCAAGTAAACACAAATCAAACAAGCTCTAGGAGGAACCCACAAAAGAACCAGAAGCCCTGGTTACAGTATAAGTTTCCCCAGCAGAGTCGCCAAGCTGTCGCTCCCACCAAATTACACCCAGCCAAGAGGGGGTACAGACGCGAACGGTCGGCGAAAGGAGAGAAGGAATGAAAAGAGTCGCCAGCTAGGCATTTTTATCCCGGAGGAAAGGTAATGCTGCATAGACCTAGAAAGATATGGATAAGACGGTTGCGAACCAGAGAGACTGAGAAAGGGGGTTGGTTACAACCTGGGAAGGTATTAGCACCCAGATTGTCCGCCGTACTCGACGGGATCCACGCTTAAAAGATTTGTGTTTTAAAGGGGTAGTGTCAGTGCTATCTGTGTATCAAAGCTGGAAAGAATGCAAGTGTCAGTGTAAAAGAAGTGTGAAGTGTATTAGAGAAGTGTCAGTGTAGAAACAGGAGCGAAATGCTCAAGATAATGAGGCTAAAAGAAGAATGCTGGAAGAGGGGGAATATACAGAGACTTTTGTTCGATAACTGTTAAGTTATGCCTACGTATCCTCTTGTGCAATGAGGAAGTCAGAACACCGTAGGTTGACCCAAAGAGACTGAAAGATAAATTGACTTGTGAACTGCTTACTTGTCTATGCTCAAGTGTATGACCTGTCTGGCTCAGGTGTAAACTGTCTTGCATTAGACGGAAGAAGCGAGTTCTCGTTTGTGAGTGAATGAGGTGAGAAAAGAATCCCGGAGGAGACGATTATTGTTTGATTTTGTGTTTTCAATCTTTTATTGCTTTCTGGAGTTTGTCATAAGTTAATGAGCTTAAGCCTAAACCAAGGGTGAGTAAACTCATCACATCCTCCCTCTGATTAGGGGTAATGAGAATACCTTAAGTATGAAGTAAGCACCTCACACTTAATCACCATGATGTAGGATTAAGATCATTAACCTACTTGTATTTATTTAGATGCTTTTGTTGTTTTTGTTTAGTGTTAAGTAATGAGTTTAAGCCATAATCAAGGATTTAATGGACTCATTACACCATCCTAATAGAAGGATAATAGATGAGAACATTTAAGCTGAGAAGGACTCCTCAACTTAATCCATGATTAGGGATTAACCTCGTGACAAAACAAAGCCTTTATTAGAGTGGATTTTAGTTAATGGTTAGATTAAGAAGTGAGTTTTATGGTTTGTAAGACAACTTGAGGGGGACTTGTCCATTAACACTAGGGTTAGTCCTTCTTAACCAATTAAGGAAGAATTAGAACCCTAATGCAAGGCCCAAGTTACAAGCTTGATGTCTTGATGATCATTATGTGAATTGGTTAAAGGATTTAAACACATCAAGGGTTCAACACTTAGGATTAAAATTATACACTCCATCCTAATAGAAGGATACAGGCATAAACTTAATCACAAAGCCTTAAAACCTTTAAGGTTTAGTCCTTGATTATGAGATGAGAAGAGAAGACACAAAGATGACACAAAGGTAAAACTAAATGGGGAACTAGTCAAGCCCTAATTGTTATCATACTTGGGGATCCTAGGGTTTGTGAGGCTTAAGAGAGAAAGATCTTCAAAGAGCCACCAAGGAGAGAAGCAGATGAAAGGAGGAAGAAGAAAAGAGAAGAAAGGCAACTTGCTTCACTAAAGAAGACAAGTTTCCTGAAGAAAGAAAGTAAGAGATGAACATGAATGAGCAAGCTCAATCCAATACACAAGATAAAATGCAGCAAAGATACAAGAGAGATGAGAAGAGATTGTGAGAAGTGAAGGCAAATTCACTTCTCAAAACAACTTACCACCTAAAAAGTTAGCCAAAAGAAATGAAATGCAATGCAAATGAGATGAAATGTCATGATGCAAACCAAAGTCAGAAGCAATCACATGATGTTAATGATGCTAAGAGATGATACAAACATGAGGCAAGACATGAGAATGATCATACAAGGCAATGGATGCAGATGAAGCATGCTTTGAATCATGAATGTACATGAAAAGTTATGAAATGCAATGGACATATAACATGGCAAATGAAAGATGCAATGATCAAACATGATTCTAATATGTCCTAAGATGTGTTATGAATCATGTAGATGCACAAAATGTCATGGCAAGTCATTGGATGCAAGCAAATGAGAAATGGATGCAAAGGAAGGCACAAATTAGGGTTACATGCATCATGCAATGCCAAAATCCAAAACCAGAAGCAAATGACATGATAAAAAATTGAAAATGCAATCAAAGAAAACCCTAAACCTATACAAGCTCACTGCCCAAAGGAGGGGATCCAACTCTTAACCTAGTGCAAGTTATGAATTTCCTAAGATTACTAGGGTTTTGGGGTATCTCAACAAGAAAAATGCAAAACAAATTGAAAATGTAATATCAATTCAAACCAATTTTATCCTATAAACTACATGCTAAGAGGAATGCATTGCAAGAAGAATCATCATCCAACTCTCAATGGTTAGGCAGAATGAATTTTTTTAAGTTTGAACCAAAATATTGCCTTAAAATGAATTTAATTCCAATGAAAATGATCAAAAGGCATCAAGAACAAAAAAGAAATTTGGTTTGAGGGTTGGATAATGTTTCTAAATATTTCTAAATGCAAGGTGAATTTTTTGGTGATTTTTAAATACCTAAATGCATTTTTAATTAATTAATTTCCATTAATTAATTAAAAATAAACATTTAAATAATTTAAAAATGATTTTTAATGAAAAAAATAAAAATAAAAATATTTTTGGGTTCTGAAAATTAATAAAAGATTTGATAAAAATTTTCAGAATTTTTTAATGCATTTTGCAATTTTAAATAAAATGTACAAATTAAATGACAAGAAAATGAAATAAAAATTAATTAAATAGAAAGTATGCGCAATGGAGAGCTGAGATTCATTCTGGGGAAGGAAAGTTTGACTGCGCGCCAGATCCATTGGCCTAGATTCAAACTGACTCAATTAACCTAATCTTAATTAATTAATCTAATTAATTAGGATTAGGGTTTTAATGGAAGATCCAGGCCATCCAAACACGCGGGAGTCAATGCCAGTCAACCCAATCCATGGTCCAAATTCAAACTTTGCCCTAAACGTGATTAGTGACATAATGACTTTCAGGTGGCCGGAAATGACCTCCGGTCATCTTCTCCGGCCACATCCCTCCCTGAAAATTGCTAACTCACTCCCTAGGTCACTAAAACTTAATCTATTTGCCCAGAATCCAACCCCATACATCATATAACAAGAATCATCAATCAAAATACATTTATTTTTCGTATCAAAGCTGAATCGAATCAAAATGTTTTTAGGTCAAAATTTTTCAAAAGCTTCATACATACTCAATACTTAACCATTTGCAAAACTAAACATATCAGCATGATCAGCACATCACATAGATTCATTTAGGAACTTAAAAACAAACTTCTGGAAAAAAAAAGTTCTTGAGCTCACCTGAAATGGAGCTTTCAATCCAGGAGCTTTCTGCTTGCTTCTTTGCTTCAAAATGGCTCCAATGATTCTCTTGATGAAGCTTTGAAGCTTGGTTGGAGTTTAAAGTGGCTGGTTCGTGAGTTTGATGAAGTTCTGTTCAGTGAGGGGTGAGAATCGTGTTTCTGATTGAGGTGGTTTCAGGGACAAATGAGGGTTGGGAAATGATCAGAGGAACATGTTGAGTGATTCTATGAAGTTTGTTTTGATGTTTGATGCTTGTGTGAGGAGATTCGAATGAAAATGCATAAGAGGTGAGTTTGGAGAATGATGGCTTGTGAGATATTTCAGGCTTAGTTGTCTTGTGTGTTGAGTCTCATTTGGTACATGTATCACACTTGGATAGGTCAGAGGAGTTGGTGTGGCCTATCTTGATTGGTATGGCCCCTTTTGCAAAAAGTCAAGTCTAGGTGTAAGAGAGGTATGGGTCAATGGTAGGCCAAGGACAAAGGGGTGTCCTGCGCATCAAGGATTGAGGAGAGCCATAGAATCAATCTTGAGGCCAATTAGCAAGTGGATTAGGGTTTGTGTGAGGTTTTGCAAATTTGTGATCTTTTGGCCCTTTTGTGATTACTTGAAGCATAAGTCATGAAAATGGATAAATCTTTGGTGCATTCTGATTTTTAGGCATTGGTTTATGTTTGTGCAAAGGTTAGAAGTCCATTTGAAGTCACATTTTTCCTTGGCAAGAGGTTTTGCAACTTTGCCTCTTTGGTGCAAAACTTGAAATTATGTGATTTTTCCCAACTTTGACAAGCCATAACTTTTGATCCAAAATGAATTAGAATGAGCTCTTGTACTTTTTGAAAATGGGAGGATCCATTCTACAACTTTCATGACCAAAGTTTTCTCATTTGAAGCATTTTTGAATCAAAAAGAAGGGGTTGAAAGACTTTCCCAAAATGGCAAGTTTTCATTACAAGTCACTTTCCCAAAAAGGCAATTTTGCAAATGGCTTGAAATTCTTCAACTTTGTGAACTTCTAACATCTTTTATGATCAAATAAAGATCATACACATTCAAAATGATGAAGAACACCCTTTGGTTGGGTCATTGGGGGCCTCAGATGCCCTGATTTTGCACTGACTTGCTCAAGAAGTCAACTCTTGATCAGATGCCTTCCCCATGGAATTTCTTCATGAAAATTGATATGCATGCTCCTTATAACATATAGAGACCAATAGAATCAAGAATGGCCAAAAAATTTGGAGTTATGGCCTTTGAAACCAAAACCCTAATTCTAGGTCACCTGTGCAGTTAAACTTGGCTCTACTTCCATGCTCTTCTCAGTTCTTGTGATTCTTTGACTTCCTTGAATTGGTGAGGATATGATATGATGTTTGAACATACCTGGACCCCTTTGAAGTGATTGAAGACCTTTGGAGTGGCTCAAGTGGCTCAGGGATGGCTCAGATCACAAACCCTAGATGCAGATGACTTAGAAACAATGCAGTGAAGCAAATGATGCAATATGATGTGATATGATTGAACCTATGCATATGAAAAGATCACAAGCCATGGTGTGAAATGAGTGAGGGCAAATTTGGGGTGTTTACAGAACCAAAAGAGGAAATTCTTGGCGGATGCCTAATACTACGTATGGGATGAACCGTATTTGTTCAAGGTTTGTAGGGATAATTTGTTAAGGAGGTATGTGAATAACGATGAGGCTAAGATTATAATTTGGCATTGTCATAATTCTCCGTATGGAGGGCACTTTAATGGACGAGAACGGCCACAAAAATCCTCCAATCGGGATTTTATTGGCCGACAATTTTCAAAGATGCCAACCTCCATGCGAGGAGTTGTGATGAGTGCCAAAGGTCCGGTGGAATAGGCAAGCGGGACGAAATGCCCCTCCAAAATATTCAGGAGGTTGAGGTTTTTAACTGTTGGGGCATTGATTTCGTCGGCCCATTTCCACCATACTTTACCAATGAATACATTTTGATTGTTGTGGACTATGTCTCTAAGTGGGTGGAAGTGATTGCTTCACCGAAGGCGGATGGAAAAACGATGATAAAATTCTTAAAGAAAAACATTTTTTCCCGTTTTGGCACGCCTCGTGTGTTGATTAGAGATTGAGGGTCGCACTTTTGTAATGCATCGTTAGAAAACATTTTGAAACATTACGGTGTATCGCACAAAGTAGCAACTCCCTACCACCCCTAATCTAACGGGCAAGCTGAAGTGTCGAATTGAGAAGTGAAAAGGATTTTAGAAAAAACTGTTTCGGGATCACGGAAGGATTGGTCTCAAAAATTGGACGAAGCTTTGTGGGCTTATCGCACCGTATAAAAAGCTCTGATGGGCTTAACTCCATTCCCAATGGTTTATGGAAAAACATGGCATTTACCGGTTGAAATGGAGCACAAAGCTCTTTGGGCTTTGAAGTTTCTTAATTTTGATCCTACCGATGTCGGAACGAAAAGAAAGGTTCAATTGAGTGAATTGGAAGAGATAAGGGAAGCGGCTTACCATTCAAGTTGGCTCTACAAAGAAAAAACAAAGAAATATCATGATAAGAAGATCAAGATTAAAGAGTTTGAAGAAGGATAACTTGTATTGCTTTTCAACTCCCGGTTGAAGGTCTTTCCCGGAAAAATTGAAAAGTAAGTGGTCGGGACCGTTTCGTGTGAAAAAGGTTAAAGAGTATGGTGCTATAGTGATCGAGGATTTGGAAAAGAAGGATAGTTGGACCGTTAACGGCCAACGTCTTAAAATATACCTTGGAGGTAATTTTGATCGAGAAATAAAATCTATTGCCCTTGATGATCATTGATCATCATGGACCGTCGAGCTTATCCGACGTTAAACAAGCGCTCGTTGGGAGGCACCCCAATTTTGTAAGTTTTTACTGCTTTTTATGTTGAAAATGTGTTGTAGGAGTATTTTAGAAGTTGTATGTGGTGTTACATTGCTGCTAGAAATGTTTGTTGAGTTCCTGCACTCGCTGAGCGAAGGATTTCTCGTTGAGCGAGGTTCTGCAGAATTCAGCTTGCTGAGCGAGCTCCAGCTTGCTAAGCGAGGGTTGCGAATTTTTTTAAAAAATTTGACTGAACTGGGCCCATTAAGGTGAACTCGGTCCAGTCAGAATAAGTAAAGAGTGGGATTGAATTAGGATTGCCTCTTTGCTCCCTTTTTCATAAAATTTGTAGAATTTTCAAAGTTACTCCTTTGTTCTTCCATACTTTTGCTAATTCTCAATTGTGTGCCTCAAAGTTTCAACTTTTGAAACCTCAAACACCAAGGTAACAATGTTCTCCATTTTTGTTTTCTAATTTTGTAGTTTTGAGTTTAGTAAGTTGTAATTCCTCTAAGAAATCATGTGCCCTAAGAAATTTCTTGTTCCAATATCACAATTGTGTTACTCTCTGTTGTTTAAATTGAAAATGGGGTTTTGGGTTAAGAAATTTCTGTTTTAGGGCAATGATTTTGAATTTATTGAGTAAATGTTGAGGAATTGGTTGTTTTGGTTAGGTTTTAGAAAATGTTAAACTTTTGTTGTGTTAAAAAAAAGTGTTGTTAGATTAGTTTTTATGTAAGGAATTGACCCTACTGAGAGGGAGGAGTTCTGCATTTTCGCAGAGCTCGCTAAGCGAATTTTCCAGACAGATTTTCGCTCAGCGAGACCTGTGTTTTGCAAAAAAATTCCCCTGTCCAGAATTTGTTCAAACTTTAGGGGGTTGTTCCTTATGTTTTATCATTAATTTAGGTAATTTTTATTCTTGTTTTTATCGGCTAATTTGATCAGATCACTCGTGTTTCGATCTTTTGGTGTGTTTGTTGTTTTTGTTTCAGATATCAAACCGTTCAAAGCATGGACGTACTGAAAGCTCATCTACAAGGCCACCTCCTGCTCAGGCCTTTGAACGCAACTAATTCCTGACACCTACTCATCATGAGCGCTATCTGGTTCTTGAGCAAAGAAATATTTGGCCGGATAGGATTTGGGAGTTGAATCCGGAGGGGGAGTATAGGTTTGTCCGGCAACTATGGATGAAGGGAATTATGTGAGGCTTTGTGAGCCACATCCAGAGTACCACCTTGAGATCGTTAGGGAGTTTTTTGCAAACGCCCTTCCGACCGGTCTTGAGGGCACTTCTTTTGAGTATAAGACCTGGGTAAGAGGCAAACACATTGATTTTTCGGAGGCTAGCCTCAATGAATATTTGGGCAGAAATTTTCAGCTACCATAGGGCAGTCTTTGTGATTTTGTTAAGATGAAGAAAAGGAAAAATTTGGATGTTGAGCTCATAAGGGAACACATTTGTACCAGAGATCATACTTATGAGGTGAATGCTTCTGGAGTTCTTGTGCGCTTTAAGCGAATCTCTCTGAACAGTCAGGCTAGGCTGATTATGACCATTGTGCTGCATAACCTTATTCCTCGGAGCCATGTTTCGGATGTTACACTTGATGTGATGGCTCTGATTTTCTGCATTCTGAAGAGTAAGGTTGTGAATCTTGCCTCGATTATTGCTAAGGAGCTTATGAGAGTGGCTACTAGTGGGACTGATTATGGTTCCCGTGCTTCATGTGCCATTTCTCATACGGGCTTGGTGATGGCTTTGTGCAACAAAGCGGGTGTAGTTTTTCTGTCCCATGGAAATGTGAGGTTTAAGAAAATTGATGATGAGTATTGTCGCACTTTCTGCGAGCCACCACTTCACCCACCTCCGGTTGCTTCAGCTCCTCCGCGTAGTTTGGGTTTTGATGCTGCCACCAACATGGAAATGCACGGTTTTCACCATCGCTCTTTGGACTTCATATATGAGAGCATGCTTCAGCTTCAGCTGATGATTAGGGAGCCTCAGGCGGGGCATTCTCTGAGGAGTATGGATGACTTCAGGGCTTATTCTGCATGGTCTAGGGACATGCCATCGTCTTCGGGGGGTGCAGGTGGTGCAGGTGCAGATACAAATATGGGTGCAGGTGTTGGTGTCGATGATGCAGTTGATGATGATGATGACGACAGCTCGAGTTCCTTTAAGTGATGTCTTCTAGACGGTTTGATGGACCGATTTTTGTTGTTTTAGTGTTTTTCTTTCGTTTTTTATTTCCTTTTTGTTGAGATATTGTGAATTCTTAACATCCTGGCGGATGTGTTTTTAATTTTTATTTTGAATATTTGACCATCCGGGCGGATGTGTCTTGTTTTATTGTTGGTTTGAATTGTTTCCCATCCGGGCGGATGGTGTACTTTAACATTTTGATTAATGAACATTCGGGCGGATACATTTTGGTTTTAAAATTTTTGCCTTAGTTAACATCCGGGCGAATGCATTGTTTTTATTACTTGGTGTTCAAAAATTTTGTGTTTGTCCTATCTTTAAGGTGGAATTTTGATGGAAGCGAATTCATTTTTGTGATCTAAGCGTGTAGTTTCACCTTCTTGGATGGTGATGATAAAATTTCGTAAGTTGCGCGAGAAAGGTACTCTGTTCGCACCTTTTAGAAAATAACATGTTTATGAACTAGTTGCTTTTCACAAATTTATAGTTTTCTTCATTGTGCATAAATGTTCATTTGAGAATCAATTAGGACAAAACCACATAGTGAGCGACTTCCATTGTTCACAAATTTTAATGTGATTGTAATTATTGCGAACTCGTTCGATTCATTCTTGTATCGTGTATTCTTTGGTTAATTTTGGGAACTTGGAAATGATCTAGGCATTGCTTGAATTTGAGAAAAACCATCCATTCCTTTAGGCTTTAGTCATCGGTGAGTAGTGCGAGAATTTGTTAGCCGACTTTGAGCCTTCACACAACTAGAATGAATCACAATTGTCGGTAAAAATTCCGAATTAGCATCTTTTGGTAATCATTGTCGTGAAATTGAAAAGAAAAATTCATTGCGATTCATTCTAGTTTGTTGTATTTTTGTTTACACTTTCACACCCTTGCTTGAACACTTTTTGAGAAGAACATTGTCCAAATTTATAGTGTCTTTTAAAGTTGTGGAGAGTTGTTGGTGAAAAAAAAGGATGGATGATATTGGTGCCTTTTGTGAAAAGATAGAAAAAATTGATGAATGAATGAATTGAGAATTGAATTGCACTCATTGTTAGAGTTGCGTGAAAATGAAAGAAAATATTCATTCAATTACGAGGAAAGCGCTTGAATAGGGGCACCAAAAAAAATTGAGTAAAAAGAAAAAGAGAAAAAGAAAAAAAATGTGTATAGGAGAAGTTTGGGGGAACCAAATTTTTTTTGGTTGTTATGTTTTGGCGTGTTCTTTGTTTTTCAAAAACCTTTGAACCCATTTTTGAATCATTGGCATTATAAATTTATCCCTTTCTTTGTAACCCTTGCCTCATTATAACATTGAAAAGCCCTTTTGATCTTGGTTCCCTCTATGTTTCCTTGTGAATTTGAAGATACTTGCATGAATTGTTCCGGATGTTAGCAATATTACATATGAGATTGATTTGTCCATTTTTGATATTGATGCTTGACTTAGTTAAGTATTTAGGTGATTCTCTTATGAACATTCCATTGCATTTGTTTATAGCGTGTCATTTGTGTTTAGAAATTAGTTCATGATTATGTTATAGCTCTTTGAGAAGTCGGTTGTTACTCGTAAGCAAGACCTTCGGTTTGAACCATTTTGTTTGGTGTGTTTCACTTGTTTAGTTTATGCCTGTTTATTTAAAAATAATTCACCTTTGTTTGAGGATAAACAAAGAAGCAAGTAGGGAGAGTTGATAAGTGCATATTAGTGTTATTATTTAGTAGATTTTTTGGCACTTTTCAAGGGTTATTTTGATCTCTAATGCTTTTTCCCCTTTGTGTCTTATACTTATTCATAGTTTAGTTTTAGCATTTTCAAAGCATCATTTATTTAACTTTAGTTTTTATAATTTTAGGTTACACTGTGGAAATATGAAGAAAATTTCTTCAAGACCTTCTTTGGGAAGTTTTGGAAGATTTTGAAAAATCCTTGCTCGCTTCAAGGTCGCTCAACGAGCTCCCAGCAATTTTTCCAGAGATAGTTTTGCTCAGCGAGGCCTTTTTTCATCATCTTCATCTTTCGTTGGAAGCTTCCATGGAAATGGAAAGTTAAACCCATAGTATGTCAAGGTTAGAAGGTAGATAGGTTCTATTTTTGTATGTATAGGCCTTGATCCTTTTGTATAAATTCTTGATGATGAATATATGATGAAAGCTTTGATTTTTATGACAAACCCTTTTGTATTGCTTCATGATTGAGAGATATGGCCAACATTTGACCTAGGTTTTCATCACCCAAATACCATAAGCTAGAGATAGTTATGGGCTTTGGAGTTCACTTTGTATTGAACCTAAATGTTACCATTTTGATAGATTGAGTGAGAAATAATCAATGGATCAAAATGGTAAAGCTCAAATTTTGTGTTAGAAATAAACATTATGAGAGGATATTGTGAATGTGCTCATTATTGAAATGAGTTTATCTTTTGATCAAAACTATATATGCAAATAAACCTATCAAACCCTAACTTTGACATATGCTCTTAAGAATCCTTTACAAACCAATACTTTTAACTCTTAGAATTTATTAGAATGAACAAGTTTATTTTCGATACAAACAATAAAACCCCTTTTGTTACGATTGAGTCTAAAACTTAAGCAATTGTAGAACAGTATAAATATCATAAAACAATATTTGTGGATCGACAATTAAACCCTTACTCATTTGTGCTTTCAACAGAAGTGTAGTGAAGCATGCATATGATTGTGAAACTTAGTGAACAAATAACATCAATCAAGTCAAAGAAAAGCTATCATATAAAATGCATGGCTCTATTAACATGTTAACAAGCACAAATAAATTCCTCAAAGGTGGCACAAGTGCCCTCCTACTCAAAACATCAAGCAGTGATCAAAAAAGCTTCAAACTAGGGCATGTTAAAACAAATCTCAAACAAATACCAAACATGTCTTAAAAATAAAGAAATTAATCTTAAAGACACTTTAATCATGTGTAAACAACATATCAAAACCATATAGAAAGAATCAGAAGCTAACATCCTTAAAGAATTGATCAAATAGAACTTAGGGTTTCACTAACTTCTACACAAAGTAACAAGATAAAACAAATTAAAACAAGTCTTAAAATTCATGAAAAAAATAAATAACATACTTCAACATGTTAAGAACACATACCAAAAAAAATCAGAGGCATAGCTATTTTCAAACTCAAGATTGAAATTAAACAACTCAGATTGTTCAAGAGAAACATCAAATCAGGAAATATTAAATGCCAAATTAATTCAGGAATAAAAAACAAAGAAAAATGGAAAATAAAAATATTAAAAAAAATAAAGAAAACTCCAAAACATGCTCACGGATTTTTTCAGGATTTTTTTATGTTTTTCCTATTTTTAAAAATAAAATTTGAAACAATTAAAATAAAATAAAATAAATTTGAGAAATAAAGTCAGGGTGGTGAGAATAGCAACCAAATCAGTTCAAAACAACTTGGGCATAGAGTAAGGGAGGTGCGAATATAACTAGGGGCCCAATCCACATAAACGCATCACACAACGTATACCATGGAATTCATAAAATAATCAGGATCAATGCCACACGTAAGATCAATCCAACCCTCAGGATGTAGTCAACCAATCAAACAGGTCAACAAATCAAACATTCACAAACGCACGCGCATGGTAATTAAGATACACGGACACACACACACAACAATTATGAAACATGAACCATATGACCAGCACGCGTACATTTTAATGTGATGGCATGTTTATAGTCGTTTTATTTAAAAAAATGACGAACCAGATTTCGTCTCCTTCAATCAACTTCCTTCCACATGCGTTTTTCACAAATCCATAATCCGGTGACCCGAGCTAGGGCCCTGTCACCGGAAAAATCATACCAAGAACAACAGTCCATAGAAATCAATAAAAACTTCCAGATCCGGTCAATTTCTCATGGTGATCAACAATATGAAGTCAAAAAACACAAACAACAAACACAATTCACATATCGAAGCAAACAAGAATTCACATCAAAACTTCAAATACATCACACACTCTCAATTCTTAAGCATTTTCAAAACTAAACATATCAGAGTGATCAGTGAAGCAAGTAGACCAATAAACACCCACAAAATTCAAGATCTAGATCTAAGAATTTAGATGCATACCTAAACTTGAAGCTCTTCAAATCCACCAATAAATCCCTCCAAAACATGCAGATATACTCTTTAGCTTCTCTATTTTCAAAATAAATGCAAATAGAGCTTCAAATAACTATGAATTGTAAGATTCGAAACCACTTGCTCCTGAATTGCACTAAGAGAAATCCTTGCTTTTAGCTCAAATCAATGGTGGATTCTTACTCTTTAAGCCTCACTGATCATGAATATGGAAAGAGTTAGAATGAGAGATTCAAAGGGTTTTGCAAAATGAGCAAAAAGTTGGAAGTGTGAAAATGAGAGAGAGAGAGAGAGAGAGAGAGAGAGTGTGTGTGTGTGTGTGTGTGGCTGAACAATTCGTGCAAGGCTCTTATATATGGTGTATTTTGAATGTTGATTAGGGTTTTAGTGTGAGTGGAGGCATGAGAAGTGTGATGGGGATAATTTTGCAATATTGCATGAAACTTGTGATGTGGTGATTCATGTGTGTACACCTCTCACCAAAGGCATGATCTGATTTGTTTTGGTCTCTTGTGCACCCTTGGATTGATTTTAGGGCTCTGCATTACTTGAACCATGCATTATGAGATGTTTTGAAAAAATGCAAATAATGGAATAACTCTCTTGTAATCCACGAGTTCCTTGTAATTGTTTAGCAAACTCACTTGTTTTGGATTGTACTTGAATATTGTGATCAACATTGGTCCATTAAATTCCTTAGAAATGTGATATAAGTGTTTTTATATTTGGTGTTACTTTGAAAATATGGTAAAACCCTAAGAAACAACCAACTTCAAATGGCCATAAATTTCAAACCACAAAGGATATGATCAAGTTCTTGGACTTTTTGGAAAGGGGAGAGAATGCTCTTCAAGTTTCATGTTTGATTTGGGATCATCTTGGCCATGAAGTAATGAGTTGAAAATTAGGGCAAGACTATCCAAAAATAGAAACTTTCATTACAAGTCACTTTCTAATTTTGGAAAGTTCCTTCCAAAACCCTTTATTCTTGATTCTTGTGGTCACCAAAGCCATTCTTTGTCCTCAAGAAGATCCATAAGCTTGAAAACATGATTGGAACCCTTGAAAACAATTAGTTGACTTTTCTTCTACTCAGTTGACCTCTTTCTTCATTTACAAGTAACTGATCAAATACCTGACTTCCTCAATGAATTTTTGTATCAAACTTCATCTGTAGGCCTTATATACCATATAAAAGCCTTTGACCACAAGCATTGGTCAAATCCATGAGAATTTCTTGATCTGAGACAAAATCTGAGCTTATATAAGTGTGGTTAAAGGTTAACTACACTAGTTAATAGTTAGAACTAGAGTTAGTTAAGGTGCATTGAGAAATTGAAGGTGAACTAAGCAATTGGAAAATGAGAGTTGAATTTGCTCGAGTTTGATCAAGTCTGTGAAGCTTTTCATGGCTTATGGTGAGGCTTGAGTGATGTATGGTGTGGATAAGATCAATGCAGCCTATGTTCAATGCATTGGAGCTTCTCATTTGCTTGAATTTTCAAATGGTGCATAGCAGTTAGTGTGTATGTGCAAGCATAAGATGATTTGAACCTCTAAGTATGATGCCTTATGAACATAACATGATTAATTGATGCATAAAAGCCTACACTGAACTGAATTGATCAAAATCAACTCTTATAACATTTCCTTAGCCAACAAGAAAGCAGGATGTTGAATTGTGATCTTCCATTGAATAAATCTTCATGCTAAAGGTATCAAATGGAGGAATTCTTGTGATCAAATTGAAGAGGATACTTCATAGAACAAGTTTGATGTTCATTCAAAGATGAGATACGGCCCTTAGCTCACTAAAAAATGTCATTGAACTCAAAGAAATATGACTGCATACATGGGCCTGAAAAGATGGGCATGCCCTAGCCAATATGTCTATGGGTTGATCAGTGTGAGCTTTCCACTTTGAGCCAACATAACTTCCAAACCATTGATCAAATGAAAAATTCTTAAACATCAAAGTTGTAGAGGACATGCCAATGAACATCTTTGATGTTCAACGAAAATTCATTTGAGGCCTTATTGATGGAGTAATTTAGCTTGACATGTTACACATCACATGTTTGATGAAATACCTTGCCTAGCGCACGGGTATGACTTGTCATGAATTGGTTTTTTCCCTAGTTTGGTCAATCTTTAAATGATCATAACTTTCTCAATTTTTATCCTATGAACATGATCTAGTAATGGATTTGAAGCTTGAGATGTCCTCTTTCAAACAGTCCAAGTTGAATTTTTAATTGACTCTTATATTAAGAGAAGGCCTCTCTTGAACATGGCTGCAAAACGGGCCAAAACATGCTATTTTTAGAAACCCTAATTTTCCAAAAAAGGCAACTTTTGATTTTCTTGATTCTTGATGATTCATCCATCATTTCTTGATCAAATTTTGTACAATGATCACTTGTAACATTAATTTCATAATTTTGACCTCAAAAGGTCAGGAGTTGACTTTTTCCTCTATGCAATTGACTTTTCCCCAATTTCTTGATTTTCAAATAACTGACCAATTTAAGACCCTCTGAAATGATTCAATAGATGCTTTTTCAACCATAGGTACTTGACATCATGTGGAAAACAATGGAATCAAGTTTGAACCAAAATTTCATTGAGAAGCCCCATTAATCATAAACCCTAATTTTAGCTCTTTTTGTTAGGAAGTGTTGTATTGCTTGAATTTTTGATCAATTCACCTCTTTCAAAGCCTTGAGGATTCATTTGGGATCTTGTGGGATGTTGGGAACCTTTTGAGCCTCGTTGGGAAGCCATATGACCCTTTCATTTCTTTTGGATGATCACCAATTTCACCAATCATTGATCACATGCATTATGCCTCTAACTATGAGTGTTATGCTTCAATTTTTCTATGCAAAGATGTAGGATCATGTATGAAATATGATATGTTAAATTTCATTAAATGAGAGGGAAAATTTTGGGGTGTTACAGTTGCCCTTATTCAATTAGTTGTAGACTTGAATGGATGATAGCAGCGGCTCTCAGACGTTCAAGGTATGGAGGGATTGAATACCCGAATAAACCGGAAAATTTGCACTTTGTGGGAAATAGAATAATGTTGGGAAGAATGTCATTCTTTGATGACGAAGCAAACAAGACACACCGTGAGTGACTCGGAAGAGAGACCATCATAACTTGGATGATAGCTCAAAGAAGCGAAACCGGACTTGGCGGAATCGGAAAAAATTTATCCCACTTGGGAGATAATGCAAACAAGACACATCGTGAATGAGCTTGAAAAGAGAATATCATAACTTGGATGATAACTCGAAGAAACGAAACCGGACTTGGACGGAATCGAAAAGCATTTATCCCACTTGGGAGATAAAGCAAACAAGACACACCATGAGTGAGCCTGAAAAAAGAATATCATAACTTGGATGATAACTTGAAGAAACGAAACCGAACTTGGATGGAATCGAAAAGCATTTACCCCACTTGGGAGATAAAGTGAACAAGACACACCGTGAGTGAGCTTGAAAAGAGAATATCATAACTTGGATGATAATCTGAATAGGGAGAACAAGCATTAATTTGTAAGTGTATTAGTGCTGAAGAACGAACTTGGCATTATCTGAGGTGATACTCCGGTCTAATTGAAGGAACTATGTTTCAGGAATTTGTGCAAGGTACAAAAACTAGATTATGCTTTGTATGCATATTTTTACTTTTTCCATGGTGTAATGCTCCATAATGATGGAAATGATACACTTTTTCGAGGATGAAAATGTAATGATGATTACTAGATGCAAATGCAAAGGTGCTCTCCTGATGAGGAGGTAATAAGTATCCTTGACAGCTTTCCTGGGGAATAAAATCACTGATTTCATCTTATGAATCCTTGTGGGGAAGAATAACTCTGCAGGGGATAATGTTAATGATACACTGGCTCTGAATTGCCACCATAACCAAAAATAAATTGGATTTTGGGAAGATTGAAGAATGAAGACATTGCTGAGGATGAGCTTGACTAGGAGGTACGCCACCCGTAGAAATTCGTTGGGGAAGTAATAACCTTTTGAGTTGGCTGAGGAGAGAATTTGTTTATACTCTGCCGAGGAAGAATTCTGTTGGGGAACTTCTCAGGCACGAAACCTTCTATTGGGAGATGAAATTCTAACGAAGATTGGGACTTTATTTAGAGACCTCACTGGGGAAAACTACAAACAATGTTGTCAAGAAGGAAAACCATTTGACTCTCACTATCTTCACCACTGCTAGGGAATAACGAACCTCCATGTACTGCTGGGAATAAGAAGACTCTGGTGGGAAGACTTCTCTGCTGAAGGAGGACTCTCTGCTTGGGGAGAACACCAGTCTTTTGTCGCCTTGTTGGGGAAGATTTCAACTTCCAGCTCCGCTGGGGATGATGGAGAACATCAATGAGAATGCTTCCTGTTGAAGATAAGAGTTTTAAGTCGCCTCTTAATGGGGGAACATATCCCCTGCTAGGGATGAGAGATACGCGGCGTCTCATGCTGGGGATAAGAGATATGAAACATCTCTTAATAATGATACCATCTTCCAAGGAAATACCCCCCCCCCCATTTTTGTTTCTCCGTTGGAGAAAGATAGTCTGATGAGACTTATTGAGGAATCATGATCCACGAAGCCTATTGGGAGACAAGCTCCTTGATGCCTTGTGCTAGCAATGATTTCGCTTCTTCGTATCTGCATATTAGTGAACACAACTAATAATTCCTGCAAACGAGAAAATTAGACAAGCCTGCATGCCCCAGGTTCATGGTCTGGATTACCCATCCCTGTTACTCAACAATTAAGATGTATGTCAAGTTTTCTATTCTTAAGCATTTATTATAAAGCATCAATGTCTTTTCAATGCAATATTTATCATAATTGTTGGACGTTTTTGCAATCAATCGATGGTAGATGAAAACAAAAACAAATGAGAGTTAATTTTGCATGAAATTGCACTTTATTGATTGAAAAGTGGTCATGAATAGGAATTACACCGGAAGCAATCCCTAGGAAGAGGAAATTGCACAAAAGGAAAACAAATTATCCTAATGGAAATACGAAAATTGGATATCATCAAATTCCAACCTGACTATGACCCATATGTACTCGAGATTCTCTGTGTACTTTGCTTTTGAGGAAGATGATTGGACTTGTTCTTAACCCTCAGATTATCCTTGATTGTAGATGAAGAATCACAGATCTTGCAAATCGCATTTGTTAGTTTCAATCCCTCTTTTGGGTGGATTGCCCTTTCGGGTTTTCAATCTACCAGGATACCCTTTTTTGCCTAAGTTGTCCTATGTGGCTTTTTAACTTAGTGGGTGTACATTTTTTTTTGTTTTTTCCTTAACTTTTTCCCGAGCCTTTTATTATGTTTTTGGCTCGCCGAGATGCCCTTTTTCGCATGGACTTTTATTCTGTTTTTGTTCAGCGGGTCTCGTTTATACGAAGTATTTTTTAACTGTGTCTGCATTGACAGGGGATAAAAAGTCATCTCCATCCATGGTTGTTAACATTAAGGCTTCGCCCGAGAAAACCTTTTTAACCATGAATGGACCTTCATAGTTGGGTGTCCATTTTCCCATGTGATCTGTTTGAGGAGGAAGGATCCTTTTCAGTACCAAATCGCCTGGTATGTAGCGTCGAGGCTGCACCTTCTGGTTGAACGCCTGTTTCATTCTCTGTTGATACAACTTTCCATGGCATACAGCTGCCAAACGCTTCTCTTCAATGAGGCTCAACTGATTGAATCTGGTCTAGATTCATTCAGCTTCATCAAGCTTAACATCCATCATTATCCTTAAAAAAGGAATATCGACTTCAACTGGTAGGACTGCCTCCATACCATACCCAAGTGAGAATGGGGTTGCCCCTGTTGAGGTGCGCACAGATGTTTGGTACCCATGCAATGCAAACAACAACATCTCATGCCAATATTTATATGTCACAACCATATTTTTCACTATCTTTCTGATGTTTTTGTTGGTTGCCTCGACGATGCCATTCATCTTTGGGAGATACAGAGAAGAGTTGTGATGTTCGATTTTGAAATCCCGACACAAATCAGCAATCATCTTGTTATTGAGATTGGAACCATTATCAGTAATGATTCTCTTGGGTATTCCGTATCGACAAATGATATCCTTCTTTATGAATCGGGCTACCATTTGTTTGGTAACATTGGCATAAGACGCCACTCCCACCCATTTGGTGAAGTAGTCAATGGTAACCAAGATGAAGCGATGGCCGTTAGAAGCGGTAGGCTCGGTCTTTTCGATCATATCGATGCCCCACATGGCGAAGGTCCAAGGTGAAAACATGACACTCAACAGATTGGGAGGCACATGCACCTTATCAGTGTAAATTTTACATTTGTGGCATTTGAGGGAGTATTTATAACAATCGGATTCCATGGTTATCCAATAATACCCCGATCTCAAAAGTTTCTTTGCCATGGCATGTCCTCTAGCATGGCTATCGAAGGATCCCTTGTGAACTTCCTGCATTAACATGTCTTCTTCGTGTCTATCCACACATCTGAGCAAAACCATGTCGAAGTTCCTTTTGTATAGCACGTCATCCTGATTTAAGAAGAATCCGCCTGCCAACCTCCTTAAGGTCTTCTTATCTTTGATGGATGCCTCTGCAGCATATTCCTGAGATTTCAGAAAGCATTTGATGTCGTAGTACCAAGGCTTGTCATCATTAACACCATCAACTGCAAACACATATGTCGGCCTTTCAGAAAGAGACACCGTGATTTTGGGCACATAGTTCTCTTGTTGGACTTTAATCATGGAGGATAAAGTTGTTAAAGCACCAACAACCTCCTGGTGTAGTCCCTGTAAGGAATCAAGTGTGGTTGATGAATGAGCCACTTTCTGTTAACTTGATTTATAACCAAAGTTGAATCACCGGAGATATCGAGGGTCTTAATTTGCAAATTAATCGCCTCCTATATCCCAATTATATAGGCTTCATATTCAGCCTCATTGTTGGTGCATTCAAAGGTCAACCGGGAAGTGAAGGGCTTATGAACTCCCTCCGGTGAGATAATAACAGCACCAACTCCGATTCCATTTATGTTAACGGCCCCATCAAACATCAAACTCCATTTGGATTCATGGTCTGGCCCCTCCTTTGGAAGTGGTTCTTCACAATCTTTCGATTTGAGGAACATGATGTCTTCATCAGGGAATTCGAACTTCATTGGCTGATAGTCATCAATTGGTTGTTGGTCCAGATAATCTGATAATTCACTTCCCTTAATAGCTTTCTACGAAGTATATTAGATGTTGTATCCAGTCAAGATCATTTGCCAACGAGCTACCCTTCTGGTTAAAGTTGGCTTTTCGAAGATGTATTTGACAGGGTCCATCTTGGATATCAATAAGGTGGTATGAGTCAACATGTATTGTCTTAGTCGGCGAGCAGCCCATGCCTAATCGCATCAATTTTTCTCGAGCAGTGAATATCTTGTCTCACAATCGGTGAACTTTTTGCTAAGGTAGTATATTGCATTCTCTTTTTGACCAGACTCGTCATGTTGACCCAGTACGCAGCCCATCGATCCCTCAAGCACTGTAAAGTACATAATCATAGGCCTCCCTGGGACTGGAGGTAAGAATATTGGAGGTTCTTACAGATACTCTTTGATTCGGTCGAAAGCCAATTGAAATTCATCATTCCACTTGACGGCCTGATTCTTTCTCAAGAGCTAGAATATTGGTTCGCACGTTGCTGTTAGGTGAGATATGAACCGTGCAATATAGTTCAATCTTCCTAAGAAGCTGTAAACACCCCAAATTTGCCCTCACTTTTTATCACACCATGGCTTGTGATCTTTCCATATTACACTTGCATAAGCATACCATCTCACACTGCATAGTTATTTCACTGCATAAGTTGCACAACTAGGGTTTATGATCAGATGAATCTTAGAAGTGGTTTGAGCTATCTCAGAGGCCATGAAGCATGCCAAGAGGGTTCATGAGTGTTCTATGATCATCTTATGCTCCTGAAAGTTCATAAAAGTCAAGATATCACAAAGCATTGCAAAGGCATGGAGGCAGACTGAAGATTTCCTGCACAGATGACCTAAAATTAGAGTTTTGGGTTTGAGGCCCTTAATCTCAAATTTTTTGGTCATTCTTGATTCTAATGGTCTCAATATGTTATAAGTAGCATGTGTACTAAATTTGATGAAGAAATTCATTGGGGAAGTCATCTGATCAACTGGTAACTTATTGTGCAAGAAACGTCAGAATCAAGGCATATGAGGCCACCACCAATGGTACCAAAGGGTCATCTTCATCATTTTGAGGTTCTATGATCTTTATTTGATCTTATAAGTGGTTAGAAGTTCACAATATTGAAGAATTTCAAGCCATTTGCAAACTTTCCATTTTTGGACATGACTTGTAATGAAAACTTTCCATTTTGGGAAAGATTTTCAACCTCCTCTTTCTTGATCAAAAATGCTTCAAATGAAAAATCCTTAAACATGAAAGTTGTAGATTGGATCTTCCCATTTTCAAAAATTACAAGAACTCCTCTTGATTCATCATAGAACTCAAGATATGATGTTTTAAATTTGGGAAAAATCTTTTAATTTTCAAGTATGTGCCAAAGAGGGATTTTTGCAAAACCAAGTTTTAAGCACTCTTGTGACCTCTAATTGACTTCTAAACATCATAACATGATAACATGACTTGAATTGATCAAAATTGTACCAAGAATCACAAGTTTTCATGCCTTGTACTTCAAGAAAATCCAAAGAGGGAAAATTGCAAAACCTATGCTATCTCATGAATCAAGCCATACAGATCCTCAAATCCAATCCAAGGGTCCTCCACAAACTCAGATGAGGCCAATACACCCTTTAGATCTCCTCTGACCCGAGCCCATGCTTGTGGTACAAACTTTTGACTTTTTTGCAAAACAAGCCATACCAATCAAGTTATGCCACACCAACTCTCTGAACCAATCATGTTGCTTTAAACAAACATCATGTACCTCATTTCATATATCACACAAGGCTGAAACCTCTCATATGATCAAAATCACAAACATCCTCCATAAGATTCATCTCTTTGAAACTCAACACACAACCATCAAACCTGAAAACTTCCTTCACCATTCAATCATACACACCATAAGGATCAAAAAACACCCATTGCCATGGCCTGAAACCTCCCCTACAAGAACTCTATTTTCTGTCAAACCAGAACCACACACCTCAAAATAGCCCATATAAACTTGTTCTAAGCATCACAATATCCTCAGGGGGTCCATTGGAGTTGGTTTGCACAAGAAAGAAGGTCATAAAGCTCAAAATTGCAAAGCTTCAGTTCAGGTAGCTTCTTCAAACTTTTTTTCCAGAACTCTTAATTCAAGTTATAATATGAATCTACATGCTTCCCTGGTTGCCATGATGTGATTATTTTTGAAAATGAGTGAGAGATGAGTGTGGATTGTGCTTCTGAAAGTTTAACCCTAAAACATGTTCTTCTTTGATTCTCCCTCTAGATGCAAGATAAATTGTTTTTGAGGCTGGATTCTTGTTTAGTGTTGTTTGGTGATGCATTCTGGAGGTTTTGGGAGCTTGGGGTGGCCTAGGGAGTGAGTTCATGTGAGAAGCTTGCCGGAGAAGACGGCCGGAGCTCTTCTCTGGTCGCCTGAGAGTGATTAGCCCTAATTTCATTTAATTAGCAAGTTTGAATAATAGTCCTTGGATCTGTGTTTGCCGCGCATTTTGGATGGCCAGGATTCGTTCATTAAACCCTAATCCATTTTAATTAGTTTAATTAGGTTTAACATAATTAATTAGCTAGATTCAATCCCAGCCATCCAAATGCCCGCGCAGTCTCCCCCAGTTTGAATCTGGACCATAGATCTTGCTGACTTTCATTTTATTTAATTTTATTTCTCATTTTATTTCATTTCTTTCACATATTTATTAAAAATAGCAAAAATACTTTTAAAAATACCATTTTCAGCATTTTCACTTTAAATATTTTACTAAACTCAAAAACATTTTTTATTTTAATTTTTGCATTAAAAACGTATTTTTAAATCATTTAAATGTTTTATTTAATTAATTAATTGATTTTAATTAATTAAAAATACATTTTGGTTTCTAAAAATCACCAAATAATTCATGATGCATTCTCATACATTTAGAAACATTTACAAACTCACCATACAAATTTATTTTTAGGTTTGATCATGTTTTCACAATTATCTTTGAATTAGGGTTCATAAAATTCCATTTTTCTAACCCTAACTTGAAAAAATCACTTCTGATCAACCATGATGAGTTTGAACTTGGTTCTTTTTTCATTCTTTCACAAATTGCATCTAGTATCTTGGTTATTTAACTCATAATTTTTCATTGCATTTTCAATTTGTTTTGCATTTTTCCTTTAGAATCACCCAAAAACCCTAGTTAACTTAGGAAATTCATAACTTCCTCTAGGTTTAGCTTCTGACCTCCAACTTTGGGGAGTGATCTTGTATGTTTTTAGGGTTTGTTTGAGTTCAATTTCAAATTTTTATCATGATGTATGCTTCTTTTTTGGTCATATGCATTTCATACTTTCATAAAATCCTAATTTCTCATATTCATTTGCATTCATCTTTGCATATCTCAATCATATGAACTTGCCATGACATTTCAAGCATTTGTATGACATATTAGACATCTTAAGACATGCTTGAACATTTCTTGATCATTTATTCATTCAATTGGTATGCTTTGCATTCATTACATTTCATGTACATCCATGTGTTTTCAAGCTTCTTACATGCTTCCTTTGCATCTCATCCTTTGTATGATCATACATAAGCATTGTACATGACTTTGCATCATCTCATAACACATTTTCATCATGTGTACACTTTTGGTTTTGTTCATTGCACTTCCATTTGCTTTATTTCATTTTGCTTTGCATCTTATGCATTCATACTAACCTTTCAGGGGCTTATGGTAAGTTGTCTGAGATGTGGATTTGCCTTCACATCCCACCTCTTCTTATCTTTTAATATGCATTCTTTATTTGTCTTTAAAGTGAACTTGCTTCACTTGTGCTCTCTTGCTCCTTCTCTTTCTCTTAGGTTACTTATCTTCTTCAAGAAGTAAGTAACCTATTCCATTTCTTCTTCTCTTTTCATCTGCTTTTTCTTCCTTGGTGGCTTCCTGAAGATCTTCTCTTATGCATCACAAACCATAGGATATCCAAGCATGATAATTTTTAGGGTTTTATATAGTCTCCCTTAGTCTTTTACCTTTGAGTCTCCTTGAGTCTCTCTTCTCATCTCATAATCAGAGGCTAAACACTTAAAGCTTTAGGACTTTGAATTAGGGTTATGCATGCATCCTTATCTTAGGATTGAGTGTATAACTTTAATCCTTAGTGTTAAACCTTTAATTTGTTTACACCTCTTAATCAAAACACCTAATAACTATTAAGACTTAAGCTTGTAACTTGGGCTTTATATTAGGGTTCCATCTCTTCCTTATGGTTAAGAGGGACTAACCCTAGTGTTTAATGGATAAGTCCCCCTCAAGTTAGTCTTACAAACATAAAATACATTTCTTAATATCATCCTTTAGTTAAAATCCACCTAATAAAGGATTGTTATATAATGAATTTAGTCCCTAACCATGGATTAAGTTGAGGAGTCTTCCTCAGCTTAAGTGTTCTCATCTATCATCCTTCTCTTAGGATGGTGTAATGAGTTCACTAATCCCTGATTAGAGATTAAACTCATTACTTAACACTAAAAAAAAATTCAAAAACACTTAATAATTACCAAGTAGGTTAATGATCTTAATCCTATATCATCATGGTAATTAAGTTGAGATGCTTATCTCACACTTAAGTAGACTCATTATCCCTAATCAGGGAGGATATAATGAGTTTACAACCCTTGATTTAGGCTTAAGCTCATTATCCTATTCAAAACACCAAAAAACAATAAAAAACTGAAAATACAAAAACAAACAATAATCGTCTCCTCCGGGATTCTTTTCTCATCACACTCATTCCATAAACGAGAACTCGCTTCTTCCGTCTAATGCAAGACAGTTAGCACTCGAGCCAGACGAGTCATACACTTGAGCATAGACAAGCAAGTAGTTCACAACAAAATCATTTCAGTCTCTTTGAGTCGAACTATGGTGTTCTGACTTCCTCATTGTATGAGAGGATACGTAGGCATAACTTAACAGTTATCGAACAAAAGTCTCTTTGTCATCCCCCTCTTTCAGCTTTCTTTTCTAAGCCACAGTCTTGAGCATTTCACCCTCTCTTTTGCACTGACACTCTGTACATTCATTCCTAACTTTTCATACACAGTCAGCACATACACTACCCCCTTTTAAACACAATCAAGTAAGTGTGGATCCCTTTGAGTACGACGGACGATCCGGGTGCTAATACCTTTCCAGGTCGTAACCAACCCCCTTTCTTAGTTTCTCTGGTTCGCAATCATCTTATCCATACCCTTCCAGGTTTATGCAGCATTATCTTTCCTTCGGGATAAAAATGCCGAGTTGGCGACTCTATTCAACCTCAACCTCCAACATCACCGACAGTCCACGTCTGCACCGGTACGTAAAGTCCGGGGAGCGGCAGCTTGGCGACTCTGCTGGGGATCTTTGCAACCAGGGCTTCTGGTTCTCTTGTGGGTTTCTCCTAGCGTTTGTTTGTTTGTGTTTACTGGAGGTGTTATGTGCTATATGTGCTTTTGTTTTTGTTTTATTTATTGCTTTCTGTACAACTTTATTTACTGCATTTACTTTATCGCTTTCATTTACTATTTTATGCATTGCATTTATTATTATCATATCATCTGTGTTGGTTTGTTGGTTTGCCTTGGTGTGAGGGGTATTCCAGTGAGAAAGGTCCAACACAAAGGCCTGAGTGACAGACATAGGATTAGAGTGGCTTCATATTCTTTCCCATTCCATTTTGGTCTGGTGCTGGAATATGAAACACGGTTCAGACATGGGTTTCTTCTTGAGAACTTTGTGCTACAGATCTCCTGTAGTGCTAGGGCTATCTGGGAAGCCTGCTAAGTCTGGATGACCTTTTTAGATGACCTTCAGCATCTGAGGTGAATTAGAGGAGGATCATTTATGATTAGGGTAAACATTGTACCTTCGGGTTAGAAGTGTTTACACTTCTTATAATAGATTCGAACCTGAGGATCCTTGTTCTAGAACAATACCTGTGAGTGGGTGGGGTTGTTTACAGGTTTGCAGGAACCATTGGCCTCATCATACCTTGTTACTGGATATTGTTTTAAGGTTACACTACTTTGGACTAGTTCTTATGTAACCCTGGACAAGTGACTCTTTATTTGAGTCCCCCACCTGGTTACTGGTTCTCAGACCTTCATCCGGAATTCTGAACACTCATGGACCCTATCAAAAGCAACTGACAATCCAGCACCTGATCACAAACCCTTGCATATCATTCAGCATACATCATTTTGCATCATTTAACATTTGTTTATTTGTTTTACAGGGTATCCACATCTTCTTTGGTTTGGTTTTGACCATTCTTCTGCTCAGACATCTTCCCTAACACTTCATAAGATATCTTCTCCAGTTATCTTCATCAGCACCCATTGTCAGTATGGATTCAACCAGGAAGAGCAACATCATTTACCATTTCTTTGAGTATCCCCTGGCAGGCATCAGGCAGATTCAGGCCCTTATAACTCCTGATCATGTCCCTTTATTCAGAGAATATTATGGTGGGATCCTGGACATGATCATTGACTTGGATGCATCACAGAGGAGAATGATCCACACTTTCCTTCAGTTTTATGACCCTCCTCTTCGTTGCTTCACTTTCCCGGACTTTCAGATAGGTCCTCTATTAGAAGAGTATTCTATGTTACTAGGTGTCCCCATCAGAAGAGGAATTCCTTTCAACCCTGAGATGACTGCTCCTAAGAATGAAGACATGGCTAAAGCTCTACATCTGGAAGCAACTGCCATTAATGAGCATATGACCACCAAGGCTGGAATCCCAGGCCTTCATTTGGACTTCTTAATCACTCAGGCTACCAGTCATGTTGCAATAGGGAAGTGGGAAACTGTTTGTGCTCTTTTGGCTCTTAGTATATATGGTATCATCTTGTTTGTAGACGAGCCTAAGTTTGTAAGCAAGAATGCTATTCATATCTTCATGATCAAGAATCCAGTCCCCACCCTGTTAGGAGATTTCTATTACTCAGTGCATCAGAGGAATGAGAAACAAAGGGGAAGACTGGTCAGATGTTGTGCACCCCTTTTCTACAATTGGTTAGTGAGACATATGCCGAAGACGGAAGTTTTCCTGAATCCACACCAGACAAGGAATTGGGCTAAGAGGATGATTTCCCTCACTTCAGAAGACATCAGGTGGTGTACTCATAACACCAAGGGCAGAGACATAATTATAATTTGTGGACAATATCCTAATGTGCCACTTATTGGAGTGAAGGGTTTCATCAATTACAATCCTTTGATTTTCAGAAGATAGTTGAGGTATGCCCTAGTACACCCACCTAGGGAGCAAGACTTAGCAGAGTCTCTTTACTGTGATGTTCTGAATAATCATTCCACCATCCGATAAGCAGCCTGGGCTTGGGACTACATTCAGACAAAAGGGACTGCTATTCTTGGCAAGTGTAACAACATAGCTTCTTCTCAGTTCATTGAATGGTCTCGCATCAGAGGATAGATTACTCGTATGCCATTCACCCTGGAGGATGTACCAGGGACATCAGCAGTAGAGCCTATAGCTATAGTAAGCCTGGAGGAATTTGAGAAGTTAAAAGAAAGGAATACCCAGCTTGCTGAAGCCTTGAAGAAGACCCTTTGGGAAAGGAATGATGGCCGTCTAGACATTGAGAGATTAGAGAAGCTCCGTATCGAGCATGTAACCAAGATAGAAAAGATAGAAGACTTCATCAGAAAAGCCCAAGCAGGAGAGTTGGTATTGAAGAATGCTTGCAAAGAAGATAAGATTCAGAAGGCCAGAGCTGAGCACTATTTGGAAGAAAGTCAGGCTAGATGGATCAGAATAACTCAGAAGACACATACTAAGATAGAGCAGCTAGAAGCCAATGAGAAGAAGAATCAAGAAGCCTTGTTAGCAACACAGAAGGATATCTCTGAGCTGAAACTCCGGGCGGGTTTGAAGAGATCAAAATACCAAGACAAGCACCAGAAGATGACAAGTGCCATTGCAATCAGGAACCTTCTTATCTGGACCATCACAGAGCATCCAGTTGGACCAGTGATTGATGCTCTCCTGAAAGAAGTCAAGGAGGATGAATTTGGGTTGGATGTTTGATTTTCTTTACTTGTATTTTATTTTGGTTGTACTTTAATTCTCCATGGTGATTTTGTTTGTATTCTTGACTTGATTGTATTTTGATCCACCATGGGAACTTGTTGTAATCATAAACTATGTATTTTGGCATTTTGTAATGTTATGGTTTATGTGTTACCTGGATCTGCTTGTGGACTTCATTTCTCTTCAACATCTTCATCTGGAAGGTCAAAACCAAAGAACCAAACCAGGATACCCTCTGAAGACAAATAGACATACTGCATTGCATGCTAATCATTTGTTTTACAGGAGTTTTGTTGTTGTTTTCTCACTTTGTTGTTGTTTCAGGAAATATTGCTCGTAGGAGAGTCTTTCCCGTCAACCGCATCCACCGGTATCCAACCAGAAACAACCTTCCGAGCTTACAGATGGATCAACTTCAGCAAGAATTGACAGATGTGAGGACTGAAGTGAGGAATCAGATGAACCAATTCATGGCTGTGATGACTGGGCTAGCACAGACCCAGGAAAGATTAAGGGAGTTAGTAAAGCGGCAAACTCCAGACGGAAACCATGCAGGCACTGGGGGTACAAGTAACAATGTGCGCGATCAGCCGCAAACAAATCCACCAGAGTTTGGACCCCACATTAACCCTGAAGTCAATGTTATTGGAAATACCCAGAGAAAACACTGGAGATCGTGTTCTGCAAGAGGATCCTCAGGACGAGCATTTTACAGTGTTGGGTGCTGGAGCTGATGAGGTTTATGATCGTCGTCTGGACGAAATATCAGAGAAGTTGAGATCCCTTGAATCATATAACTCTTTAGGATTTGATGTGATGGATATGGGTTTAGTGGATGGAGTCAGGATTCCTCACAAGTTCAAACCACCATGCTTTGAAAAGTAAAATGGTACCTCCTGTCCTCGTACCCATCTTCAATCTTTTCTGGGGAGATTGAAAGCTTATACCATGGATGATAAACTGTGGATGTTTTACTTTGAAGATAGCTTGACTGGGGCATCCAGAGAGTGGTATTCTCACCTATCAAGGGCTACTGTCAGGAATTGGAAGGACTTAGCCGAGGCCTTTATACGCCAATATCAGTACAACCTGGATATGGCACCCAATAGGACCTTCCTGATGGGTATATCTCAATCTTCAAGGGAAATTTACCGGGAATATACCCAAAGGTGGAGATAACTTGATGCTGTTGTCCAGCCACCTATGTCTGAAAGGGAAATGGATGCAATGTTTATGAATACCCTGCAAGGAACCTACATTGACTGGCTTGCTGCTTTCTCTTCTACTAGTTTTGCTGATGTGGTTATAGCTGGTGAAAGGATTGAAAGTATCTTGAAGATGGGTAATATTTCTGACAACGGTGCTAGCTCCAGCAATGCAAGGAAACCTTTCTCAGGACCTTGTAGGACAGGTGAAACCAACTCAGTACATGTGGGCAGAGGTAGGCCTTAATACTTGCAAAGATCAGTAGCTGTTGTCACCATTCCCACTCCAGCACCTCAGTAACAGTATCCTCGGCAACAACAGTATCCTCAGCAACAACAGTTTCCTCAACAACAGAGATCTTATGGAAACAACAATAATCAACAACAACGTCCATTTCAACAAAGGACTTCACAAATCAACAGGGTTATCGATCCCAACCCGATGCCCTATGCAGCTTTACTTCCACAGTTATTGAAGCTCAACTTGATTGAATAAAGGACTTTGGCTCCACCTGATCCTCAGAACCTTCTAAGGAACTATGATATCAACGCCAGATGTGCCTTCCACGCCAATGCACATGGCCATACAACAGAGAAATGCAGGGAATTGCACATGAAAGTTCAGGACTTAGTGGATTCCAAAGCCTTGAATTTTGCACCTCCTCCAAATGTCACAAAGAATCTGATACCGAATCATGGTGGGCCGAGGATTAATTCCATTGAAGAAGACCAACTAGCAGTTTTAATTGATGACATTGCAAATATCCAAATACCATTGGCCGAAGTGAAAGCTCAGATGTTGAAGTTCCAAGTGTTTCCAAGTTGTGAGGCCCATTGTGAAGCTTGCAAGATATCTGCCAATGGTTGTGCAAACTTAAGGATTGGTATCAATAGTCTTATCAGATAAGGCATCCTGCAAATCACTTCAACGGTTCCAAATCCTACAACTTCAACAAACATCTCTCCTACAACACCAGAAAACATCTCTCATATAAATTCAGCAAACATCTTTTCAACAGAGTCTACTACAACAACAACAACCATCAATAAACACATCACAACGATCACCATTTATTATGACCTAGCAACAATTCATGTTTCGGGTTCTCTTGACAACAACTTTCATCAACATCAACATCAACAACTCCCTGCAACTGCACCATCTCCAATCAGACCTCCTGTCACAATCTATTATGACCCACAAACTGTCACAACTCCTTCTTCCGCAGCAATCAGTCAGGTTACTATCACGGTGCCTGGACCAGTTCCATATGACAGCAGTAGTGTCGTGCCTTGGCACTATGGCTCAGATCTTTATTGCAACAGAAAGAAAGTCACTCTTGATTCTTCAACTTCCACACCACAAATAGATAATGTCGGGGGAGGCGGAGGCTTCACTCGAAGCGGACGTCTCTTTGCATCACAGTTCCTAAGAGTTAATGCTGAAGTAGAAGCTGCTGCCAAAGCAAAAGGCAAGAGTGTGGTGCCTGAAGAACCAATTGCCAAGGGAACTCAGGATGTGGACGAGTTCATGAGAATTATCAAAATGAGTGACTACAAAGTTGTGGACCAGCTCCATCAAACACCCTCCAAGATCTCCAGTCTATCTCAGCTTATGTGTTCTGATGCTCACCGAAATGCACTTCTCAAAGTCCTGCACGCAGCTTACGTACCTGAGGAGATTACAGTTAATCAGTTAGAAACGGTGGTTTCAAATGTCAATACTGGTCATGGACTAGGTTTTATTGATGCTGATCTGACTACGGAGGGCCGTAACCACAATAAGGCTTTACATATCACCTTGGAGTGTAAAGGTGTTGTACTTTCTCATGTCTTGGTTGACACTGGGTCATCTCTCAATGTCCTTCCAAAGAAAGCCTTGGTCAAGATGGAATATGATGGTCTTGCACTCCGCCCGAGTAACCTAGTTGTGAGAGCCTTCGATGGTTCTAAGAGATTGGTTCTCAGAGTAATTGAGCTGCCTGTGGTAATTGGCCCACAGATTTTCAAAACTATCTTCTATGTGATGGACATTCAGCCTGCCTACAGTTGTTTGTTGGGTCGACCCTGGATTCATGTCGTTGGCGCCGTAACATCGACCATTAACCAGAAGTTGAAATACGAGTGGGAGGGCCAAGTTATCACCATCTGTGGAGAGGAATACATATTTGTCAGTCATCTGGCCACTTACAAGTACATTGAAATGGATGGGGAGATCCATGAGACAATGAGTGCGGGTTTTGAAGCTCTCAATGCCAATGAAGCAACAGCTGAAGTGTCTGGTACTTCAATTGCTTCTTACAAACAAGCTCGGAAGGTTGTTGAAGACGGGAATGCCCAAGGCTGTGTAAACACCCCAAATTTTCCCTCACTTTTACTCACACCATGGCTTATTATCTCATTTTGCATAAACATCTCATTGCATCTCACATTGCATAAACAACTTCCTCAAATCATTGTATGACTGCACAATTAGGGTTTTGTGATCAGATGAATCTTAGAAGTGATCTGAGCAATCTCTGAGGCCTTGAAGCATTCCAAGAGGGTCCATGAGGGGTCTATGGTCTTATTATATCTCCAAGGATGATTGGAAGTCACAAAATGGCAAAGGATTGCACAGAAGTCCAGGCAGAGCTAGGGTTTTCCTACACAGATGACCAAAATTAGGGTTTTGGGTTTGAGGCCCTTAACCTTAATTTTTTTTGTCACTCTTGATTCTAATAGTCTTAATATGTTATTAAGAGCATGTGTACCAAATTTGATGAAGAAATTCACTGTGGAAGTCATCTGATCATTGGGTAACTTCTTGAGCAAGTAAAGTCAAAATCAGGGCATCTGAGGCCTCTATCAAGGGTACCAAAGGGTCATCATCATCATTTTGAGTCTCTATGATCTTTATTTGATCATTAAAGTGGTTGGAAGTTCACAAAGGTGAAGAATTTTGAGCCAAATGCAAACTTGCTATTTTTGGAAATGACTTGTATTGGAAACTTTCCATTTTGGGAAAGATATTCAACCTATTCTTTCATGACCAAAAATGCTTCAAATGAAATTTTTTCAAACATGAAAGTTATATATTATGTCTTCCCATTTTCAAAAAGTACAATAACATGTCTTGATTCATCCTAGAACTCAAGATATGGCCTTTCAAAGTTGGCAAAAATCCTATAATTTTCAAGTGTGCACCAAAGAGGGATTTTTGCAATTTCACTTGCCAAGCCATTTCATGACCTCTAAACAACTTCTAAATGTCATACTGTAAACACCCCAAATTTTCCCTCACTCATTCACACCATGGCTTGTGATCTTCTCATTTGCATAATTTCAATCATATCACATCATATCACATTTTTGCTTCACTGCATTGGTTCTAAGTCATCTGCATCTAGGGTTTGTGATCTGAGCCATCCCTGAGCCATCTGAGCCACTCCAAAGGTCTTCAATCATCTCAAGAGGGTCCATGTATGTTCAAGCATCATATTATATCCTCACAAGGTCAAGAAAGTCAAAGAATCACAAGAACTTGGAAAGACATGGAAGCAGAGCCAAGTTTAACTACACAGATGACCTAGAATTAGGGTTTTGGTTTCAGAGGCCATAACTCCAATTTTCTTGGTCATTATTGTTTCTATTGGTATCTATATGTTATGAGTATCATGCATATCAATTTTCATGAAGAAATTCAATGGGGAAGGCATCTGATCAGGAGATGACTTCTTGAGGAAGTCAGGGCAAAATCAAGGCATCTGAGGCCCCCAATGACCCAACCAAAAGGGTTTCTCCATAATTTTAAATATGTATGATCTTTATTTGATCATAGAAGATGTTAGAAGTTCACAAAATTGAAGAATATCAAGCCATTTGCAAAGTTGCCTTTTTGGGAAAGTGACTTATAATGTAAACTTGCCATTTTGGGAAAGTTTTTCAACCCCCTCTTTTGATTCAAAAATGCTTCAAATGAGAGAACTTTGGTCATGAAAGTTGTAGAATGGATCCTCCCATTTTCAAAAAGTACAAGAACTCATTCTAATTCATTTTGGATCAAAAGTTATGGCTTGGCAAAGTTGGCAAAAATCACATAATTTCATGTTTTACACCAAAGAGGCATTTTGCAAAATGGTATGACAAGGCATTCTAAAGGCTTCAAATGTGCATAAACACTTCACAACATGCTCATGTGACTTCTAAAAATCAGAATTGGCCCAAGAATTATGCATTTTGGTGCCTTGAACTTCATGAATTTCCAAAAGGGCCAAAGTTGGACAAATTTGCAAAACCACCCATAAGCTTCAATCCACTTGCTGCATTGCCTCAAGACTGATTCTATGGACATCCTTAATTCATGCTGAGCCAGGACAAGCCAAGAGCCAGCTGCAAAACCAGCCCATACCTCAAGTACACAACTTTTGACTTTTGGCAAAATGGACCATACCAATCAAGCTGAGCCACACCAACTACTCTGACCAATCACAGCTTCACATACATGCCTCATGGATCATTTCTCACACAATCTTGGAGCCTGAAACCACAGCATTGCTAGAGTTCACAAGAATCCCTCTTTATGCATTTTTCTTCGAATCTCAATACACAATCATCAAACCTCAAAACCAACTTCACCATTCATTCAGAAAAGCTTCATAGAGCATAAACCACCCTTCATCTTGCCCTAAAAAGCCCACAAACAGAAATACGATTTTTCACTCCCCTTGGTCAGAACTTCATCAATCTCAAAAACCAGCCACAATACATTCCAACTAAGCCTCAAAGCATCTTCAGGGAGATCATTGGAGGGACTTTGAAGCAAGGAACTGGCCTAAAAGCTCCAAAAGCAAAAGCTTCATCTCAGGTATCCTCTTGAAACTTTTTTCCAGAAATTGTTTCTTTGGTTATAGAATGATAAAGCATGTTCCACTGGTCACAATGAACCTTGAATGATGAAAAATGGTTAAGTATTGAGGATGTATGAGTGTTCTGAAATTTTGTTCAGTTTTTGATTTCTTGTTCGAATCATGTTGTTAATGAAAAATAAATGAAATTTGATGTTTGATTCTTGTTCCTTGATGTTTGTTGAGTGATTCTGGAGCTTTGGGGGGCTTGGGGTGAAGTTTTGAAGGATATAGCAATTTTCAGGGAGGGGTGTCACCGGAGAAGACGACCGGAGCTCTTCTCCGGTGACCTGAAAGTCATTAGGGCTTTAATTATGATTAGGGTTTGGTTTGAATATAAGCCGTAGATCCTGTTGACCCGTGTTGACCCGCGCGCGAATGAGTGGCCCAGATCCATCATTAAACCCTAATCCTGATTTATTAAACTAATTAATTAGGTTTTAGTTTTAATTTAGCCAGTTTGAATCTGGACCATAGGATCTGGCGCCAGTCAATTCCCTCCAAATCCATTTGAATGTGAGCCTCAGGATCTGCATACTTCTCCATTTAATTCAATTTTTATTTCATTTTATTTGTTTTATTTTCTACGAATTTTTAAAAAATAGCAAAACACTTTAAAAAATTCTGAAAATTTTTGTCAAACCTTTTATTAATTTTCAGAACCCAAAAATATTTTTATTTTTATTTTTTGCATTAAAAATTATTTTTAAATCATTTAAATGTTTATTTTTAATTAGTTAATGGAAATTAATTAATTAAAAATGCATTTAGGTATTTAAAAATCACAAAAAAAATCACATTGCATTTTAAAAACATTTAGAAACATTATCAAACTCTCAAAACAAATTTCTTTTTGGTTCTTGACCTATTTTGACAATTTTCATTGGAATAAAATTTGTTTAAAGGCAATATTTTGGTCCTAACTTGAAAAAATTCATTATGCCTAACCATTAAGATTTTGATGATGGTTCTTCTTGCATTGCATCCTTCATAGCATGTAGTTTCTAGGTTAAAATAGGTTTGAATTTATCTTTCATTTCCAATTTGTTTTTGCATTTTTCATTGTGAGGTACCTTGAAACCCTAGTTGACTTGAGAAATTCATAACTCCCATTAGGTTTAGATTTAGGTCTCCTCCTTTGGGCAGTGAACTTGTGTAGGGTTAGGGTTCCTTTGATCCTATTTTCAAATTTTTATTATGTCATTTGCTTCTGGTTTTGAATTGTTGTGTTGCATGTTGTTCATAAACCCTAATTCTTGCTTTCCTTTGCATTCATCTCTTATATGCTTGCATTCAAGAACTTGTCATGGCATTTTGTTCATCCTCATGACATATAATACATCTTAGGACATATTAGAATCATGTTTGATCATTGCATCTTTCATTTTCCATGTTACATGTTCATTCCATTTCATAAACTTTCATGAACTTCCATGGTTCAAAGCATGCTTCATTTGCATCCTCATCCTTGTATGATCATCCACAACTCTTGACATGTGTTTGCATCATCTCTTAGCATCATTAACATCATGTTTATGTTTCTGATTTTGGTGTGCATCATTTCATTTCATCTCATTCTCATTCTCATTTCATTTCTTGTTACTAACTTTTCAGGTGGTAAGTTGTTTTGAGAAGTGAATTTGCCTTCACTTCTCACAATCTCTTCTCATCTCTCTTATGCATCATTTCTGCATTTTATCTTTGTATTAGAGTGAGCTTGCTCATTCATGCTCTCTCCCACTTTCTTCCTTCAAGAAACTTATCTTCTTAAGTGAAGCAAGTTGTCTTGCTTCTCTCTGTTTCTTTCTCCTTTCATCTGCTTCTCTCCTTGGTGGCTCTTTGAAGATTCTTTCTCTCTTAAGCCTCATTAACCCTAGGAAAAACCAAGCATGATCATGATTAGGGTTTGATTAGTCCCCCCATTAGTTATTACCTTTGTGTCATCTTTGAGTCTTCTCTTCTCACCTCATAATCAAGGACTAAACCTTAAAGGTTTTAAGGCTTTGTGATTAAGCTTATGCCTGCATCCTTCTATTAGGATGGAGTGTATAACTTTAATCCTAAGTGTTAAGCCCTTAATGTGTTTAAATCCTTTAATCAATTCACTTAATAATCACTAAGACATCAAGCTTGTAACTTGGGCCTTGCATTAGGGTTCTAATTCTTCCTTAATTGGTTAAGAAGGACTAACCCTAGCGTTAATGGACAAGTCCCCCTCAAGTTGTCTTACAAACCCTAAAATTCACTTCTTAGTATTACCATTAACTAAAATCCATTTAATAAAAGCTTTGTTTTGTCATGAGGTTAATCCCTAATCATGGATTAAGTTGAGGAGCCTTCCTCAGCTTAAATGCTCTCATCTATTATCCTTCTATTAGGATGGTGTAATTGGTCCATTAAATCCTTGATTATGGCTTAAACTCATTACTTAACACTAAACAAAAACTCCAAAAACATCTAAATAAATACAAGTAGGTTAATGATCTTAATCCTACATCATGGTGATTAAGTGTGAGGTGTTTACTTCATACTTAAGGCATTCTCATTACCCCTAAACAGAGGGAGGATGTGATGAGTTTACTAACCCTTGGTTTAGGCTTAAGCTCATTAACTTATGACAAATCCAAAAGCAATAAAAGATTGAAACCATCAAAAACAAACAATAATCGTCTCCTCCGGGATTCTTTTCTCATCATTTTCACTCACAAACGAGAACTTGCTTCTTCCGTCTAATGCAAGACAGTTAGCACCTGAGCCAGACAGGTCATACACTTGAGCATGGACAAGTAAGCAGTTCATCAGTCAATTTTCATTTCAGTCTCTTTGAGTCGAACTACGGTGTTCTGACTTCCTCATTGCACGAGAGGATACGTAGGCATAACTTAATAGTTATCGAACAAAAGTCTCTGTCTATTCCCCCTCCTTCCAGCATTATTCATTAAGCCTCATTATCTTGAGCATTTCACCTTTGTTCTTACACTGACACTGCTCTTATACACTTCACATTTCTTTTACACTGACACTTGCATTCTTTCCAGCTTTGATACACCAATTGCACTGACACAACCCCTTTAAAACACAAATCTTTCAAGCGTGGATCCCGTCGAGTACGACGGACAATCTGGATGTTAATACCTTCCCAGGTTGTAACCAACCCCCTTTCTCAGTTTCTCTGGTTCGCGACCGTCTTATCCATCTTTTCTTAGGTTTATGCAGCATTACCTTTCCTTCGGGATAAAAATGCCTAACTGGCGACTCTATTCATTCCTTCTCTCTTTCGCTGACCGTTCGCGTCTGTACCCCTCTTGGCCCTGTGTCATTTGGTGGGAGCGACACATACCAACATAATGCAACACATTTTTATCAAGATTTCACCAAAAATCACAAGTTCCCATGCCTTGCTTCTCAAGAAAGTTCAAAGAGGGAAATTTGCAAAATGCCTTGAAACTCTTCATCCACTTGTTACAGCTCACATGTTTCAATCCAATGGCTCACCGTGAACCATGCTGAAGCAAGACATGCCATAGAACCACTTCTTCCATGACCCATGCTCATAGTACAACCAATGTTGACTTTTTGCAAAAACAACCATACCAATCACACTATGCCACCAACAACTCTCTGGCCAATCAGAACATCATATACAAACATTATGAACTCTATTTCATACAACACATTGGCTTGAATCATCCCATAACTCAAGAATCCAAAAATCACTCAAGAACTTTATCTCTTCGGATCTGATCACACAAGCCACAAACCTCAAAAAAACTTCACCAATCATCTCCAAATGGTCTAAGGATCACAAAGCACCCTTTAAAAAGCCTTGAAACATAGCCAAACAAAAACATGATTCCTGGTGCAGAGGAGTTGTATCTCTCAAACCAAGCCATATAAACTTGTTCTAAGCATTACAACATCATCAAGGAGTTCATTGGAGGTGGATTGAACAAAGAAAGAGGCCAAAAAGCTCAAGGAGTGAAAGCTTCATCTCAGGTAGTTCATCCAAACTTTTTTTCCAGAAGCTTTGTTTTATGTTTTGGAAATGTTCTCCATGCTCCCCTGATCACACTACACTTATTATTTTTGAAAATGGTGAAGAAACGAGCATGAACCGTATCTCTGAAATTTTAACCTAGAAAAATGTTTGGTTCGATTCATGAGATTGATGAAAAATAAATTGTTTTTGGGGCTGGATTCGTGTTTAGGGAGGTTCATAGATCATTTCTAGAGATTTTGGTAGTGTTTCATGGCCTATGGTGGAAGTTGGGATGAAGGTTGGCCGGAGAAGATGACCTGAACAGTGGTTCCGGTCGCCTGAAGTTAATTAGGGCTAATATGTGTAATTAGCATGTTTTGAATATAGGCCCTTAGATGTGAGCTTCGCGCGCGTTATGGACGGCCCAGATCATGTGTTTAAACCCTAATCCATTCTTAATTAACTTTAATTAGGATTAATTAATTAATTTAATCAGAAGCAATCCAGGCCCTCCATTCACACGCGCAGTCAACTGACTCCCCTCATGTTTGAATCCCAGCCATCAGATCAGCTTACTTTCCTTTTATTTCATTTTTATTTTCATTTTATTGCATTTTCTTTCACATAATTATTTAAAATACCAAAACAATTTCAAAAAATATCATTTTCTAAAAATCACCAAAAAAATCATGAAGTATTATTAAACATTTAGAAACATTTTCAAACTCACCATACAAATTTATTTTTAGGTTTGATCATATTTTCACAAATTTCTTTGAATTAGGGTTCTTAAATTTCAAATTTTTTAAACCCTAACTTGAAAAATTCATTTCTGCCCAACCATGATGAGTTTGAACTTGATTCTTTTTGCATTGTTTCACATATTGCATATAGTTTCTAGGTTATGTATCTCATATTTTTGCATTTCATTTTCAATTTGATTTGCATTTTCCCTTTAGAAGTACCCAAATACCCTAGTTAAGTTAGAAATTTCATAACTTTCACTATGATTAGCTTCTGACCTTCTCCTTTGGGTAGTGATCTTGTGTATGATTAGGGTTTGTTTGAGTTAAATTTCAAATTTTTATCATGATGTATGCTTCTTTTTTGGTCATATGCATCTCATGTTGACTTAAAACCCTAATTTCTCATGTACATTTGCATTCATCTTTGCATATCTCAATCATGTGAACTTGACATGACATTTCAAGCACTTGTATGCCATCTTAGACATCTTAAGACATGTTTGAACATTGCTTGATCATTTCTTCATTCATTTGGTATGTTTTGCATTCATTTTGTTTCATGAACTTCTATGTGTTTTCATGCTCCTAACATGCTTCATTTGCACTCATTCTCTTGTATGATCATACACATGACATGTTTATGCCTTTACATCATTTCATACACCATTTTCATTGAATTTACACTTCTGGTTGTGGTCTTTGCACCTTCATATGCTTTGTTTCCTTTTGCATTTGCATTTTATGCATCTTGTGCTAACATTTCAGGAACGTTTGGTAAGTTGTCTGGGAGGTGGATTTGCCTTCACCTCCCACCTCTTCTTTCCTTTTCATTTGTATCCTTTAATTATCTTTGGAGTGAACTTACTTCACTTGTGTTTATCTTGCTCCTTTCTTTTCTCCTAAGTTACTTATCTTCTTCAGGAAGTAAGTAACTTATTCTCTCCTCTCTTCTTTTTTCATCTGCTTCCCTTCCTTGGTGGCCTTGAATATCTTTTCTCTTAAGTCTCACAAACCATAGGATATCCAAGCATGATAATCTTTAGGGTTGTAAATAGTCTCCCCTAGCTTTTTACCTTTGAGTCTCCTTGAGTCTCTCTTCTCATCTCATAATCAGAGGCTAAACACTTAAAGTTTTAGGACTTTGAATTAGGGTTATACATACATCCTTATCTTAGGATCGAGTGTATAACTTTAATCCTTAGTGTTAAACCTTTAATTTGTTTACACCTCTTAATCAAAACACATTAATAATCACTAAGACTTTATCTTGTAACTTGGGCCTTACATCAGGGTTATATCTCTTCCTTATGGTTAAGAGGGACTAACCCTAGTGTTTAATGGACAAGTCCCCCTCAAGTTGTCTTACAAACCATAAAACCCACTTCTTAATCTCACCCTTTAATTAAAATCCATTTAATAAAGGTTTGTTATATAATGAATTTATTCCCTAACCGTGGATTAAGTTGAGGAGTCTTTCTCAGCTCAAGTATTCTCATCTATCATCCTTCTCTTAGGATGGTGTAATGAGTTCACTAATCCTTGATTGGAGATTAAACTCATTACTTAACACAAAACAAAAACCCAAAATCATCTTAATAATCACAAGTAGGTTAATGATCTTAATCCTTCATCATTAAGGAAATTAAGTTGAGATGCTTATCTCACACTTAAGTAGGTTCATTATCCCTAATCAGGGGTGATATAATGAGTTTACGACCCTTGATTAAGGCTTAAGCTCATTATCTTATGCAAAACACCAAAAACAATAAAAAACTGAAAACACAAAAACAAACAATAAACGTCTCCTCCAGGATTCTTTTCTCATCACACTCACTCTAAAAACTAGAACTTGCTTCTCCCGTCTAATGCAAGACAGTTAACACTCGAGCCAGACGATTCATACACTTGAGCATAGATAAGCAAGCAGTTCACACAAAAAACACTAAGTCTCTTTGAGTCGAACTACGGTGTTCTGACTTCCTCATTGCACGAGAGGATGCATAGGCATAACTTAACAGTTATTGAACAAAAGTCTCTTTGTCGTCCCCCTCTTTCAGCTTTCTTTTCTAAGCCTCGTTCTTGAGCATTTCACCCTATTCTTTTGCACTGACACTCATTCTTTTCTCCCTAGCTTTTACACACAGTCAGCACATACACTACCACTTTTAAACACAAATCTTGTAAGCATGGATCCCTTCGAGTACGAAGGACGATCTGGGTGCTAATACCTTCCCAGGTCGTAATCAACCCCCTTACTCAGTCTTTCTGGTTCGCAACCGTCTTATCTATACCCTTCCAAGTTTATGCAGCATTACCTTTCCTTCGGGATAAAAATGCCTAGCATGCGACTCTATTCAACCTCAACCTCCAACATCTCCGACCTCCAACATCGCCTAGTTCGCGACTCTATTCAACCTCAACCTCCAACATTGGCGACTCTGCTGGGGACTTTTGCAACCAGGGCTTCTGGTTCTCTTGTGGGTTTCTCCTATCGCTTCTTTGTTTTTGTTTACTGGGAGTGTTATGTGTTATGTGTGCTTTTGTTTTTTCTTTATTTATTGCTTTATTTATAGCTTTATTTATTGTGTTTACTTTATTGCTTTCATTTACCGCTTTATGCATTTCATTTTATTATCATATCATGTGCTGGTTGCTGCTTTGCTTTGGTGGGAGGGGTATTCCAGTGAGAAAGGTCCAACACAAAGGCCTGAGTGACAGACATAGGATTAGAGTGGCTTCATATTCTTTCCCATTCCATTTCGGTCTGGTGCGGGAATATGAAACACAGTTAGATGACCTTTTTAGATGTCCTTCAGCATCTGAGGTGAATTAGAGGAGGATCCATTATAATTAATGTGTCATACCCTAATTTTTGACCCTAAGATTTTTCGCATCTCATCTGCATTTCGCATACAAACAAGATCATGTATTGGTTCATGTATCCTTTTCAGTTGCAGGTCTATGCTTCGCAGGGGATCACTGTGCTTTTACTTGCTTCTATATGTTTATACTTACTAACTTCTAACCAAAATACCAAAAAATGTTGCAGTTTGCTTCTTCTTCTCTCTGTGTTGCAGGATTTAAAAGACAGGGCGGTGATTTCAATTCAGATGTGTTTGTTCAGTCACAATTCGATTCAGATGGACGTTTGACCTAAAGTTGGTCAAACTATCAAATAGATTGTTTCACCTGCAAGTTATTTGTGCCAGTGGTTCATTTCTCAGACGATGCGTGTTCAAAAAGTTCAAGCTGTGTTGCGTGTGAAATTTCTCAGATTCTCAAGCTGTGATTCATAAAGAGTATCAGGCCAGGTTGTGGTGTGCTAAGATTACTCAGCTCATCAGTGATTCATTTGCGGATTTATTTTCCTCAGCATGGATTCGAATAATCATGGCAGTTTTCAGATGATTCAAATGGTTGTGGCTTAGGTGACAAAGTTGCGATTTATTCAGTGGTTTAATATTGATTGTGTTCATTATCAGTGGCTTGTGAAAGAAAAATCAGGAGTTGGTTGTGGGCTTAAAATCATCACTTCATATCCATTGATCCGTTCTAAACCATTTTTTTAAAATCCACCTTCCTAATTCCCGCATTATTTTCATTTTCGATATATATCCATTTCCATCCATTTTTTATTCAATCAATAAACCATCATTTTTTTTAGCCATTATCCATTTTCTATTCATTTTCTAATTCTAACCGATTATTCATTTCTCATTTCCATATTAAATTCTCCTTCCAAAATTTCTCTTTTTTGTTCCGTCTTGACAAATATCCATATTTCACCGATTAATTAATTTCCTTTTCATCCAATGTCCAAATATTCTATTATATCACTACAAGTTAATTTCCATTTTTTTTAGCCATTCATTCATAAACTTTTTTATTTTTCTATTTTCATCCCAAAATTATGTCAAAAATAATAATAATAAATTTTTGGCTTAAATAGTGTTTTAGTCCCTGTAATTTAGCAAGTTTTTGGTTTTCGTCCCTGAAAGTTTTTTTTTTCGGTTTAAGTCCCCACATTTCCAAAACGCTTTGGATTTAGTCCCTACTGTGAGTTAGACGTTAAAAAAAAAGGGATGTGGCAGACGGTGCTTATGTGGCAGGTCGTTTGGCATTTCTCAATAATCCAAGTGGCATTCTCATTTACACATGTGGATTTGTCATTTTCCTATTTATTTTAGAGGGACCAAATCCAAAATATAGAATCACAGTGTGGTCTTTCTTCTTCAAGCTTTCTTCTTTCTTCTTTCTTCCCTATCGTCTCCAATGGCATCTTCTTCTTCTGCACAATCTCATCACGTTCAAGCACCAGTTTGTGGTTGCAACAGAAGAATGAAATTGTTTATGTCAAACACTGTTGATAACCCTAATAGAAGATTTTGGAAGTGTCAAAACTCAGGGTTAATCTCTGGATGCAAGTTGTTCATTTGGGATGATGAAATAGAACAAAATCCAGCCAGTGATCTTAAAATTTCAAGTGGTTGTGAGTGTTCTGAAATGTTGAAGGAGTTTGTTAAGGATATTGAGGTTAAAAAAAAGGAAAAAGTGAAGATTAAGTTGGAGAAGGAAAAAAGAAAAGTGACATTGTTGAAGTTTTTGTTGTTTGGGTCATGGGGGTTCTTCCTTGCTTATCACAAATGGTGATGAATCCCATTTGTTTGTGTCTGTATTTTTGTTTTTGGTTTTTAGTCCCTGTAAAATTAATGTATTTTGACATTTGTTCATGTACCAAATGATTAATGAAATAGATGTTATGGTTTTGGCTAGTTTATGTATGCAATTATCTTACTCCTCTTTTGAATTGTGCATAAAGTACACTAATTACTTATCACAACAATGCTTTAACTCAAAATACACCCATTGTCATTATGTTTTTTGTTTTTGTTTTTAGTCCTTGTAATAATAAAGTATTTTTTTAGTTTGGTCCTTGTACATATATATGTGTGCAAATATATGTGTTTAAATGTACACCAATTGACAGTATATATGTTTTTAATTGTATGCATAAAGTACACTGTTGATAAAGTACACCATTTGTACACTCTTTTGAATTGTATATAAAGTATACCAGTATATATGAAACTAAATTTTAAGGCTAAAGCCATTGGATAAAGTACACTCTTTGTAATCATAATAAACTTTAAGGCTAAAACACACCATTTGTAATCAAAATACTGTAATCAAAATACACATTAATGTGTAACATTGTATCATAAAGCACACCATTTGTAATCAAAACATAATACAAAACAACATTTGTAATCAAAACATAATGGTTCAACTGTAATCAAATTACATAATACAAAACAACAAGTCCATTGTATCAGTCAAAACATATGTCTACAGTTTCCATGGTTGTGCAGGGCTACTTCCTTCTCCCTTGAGTTCCTTGCACCTGAGTACCCTTGTTCTATCACTTCTCCTCAACTCTAACTTCCTTGCAACCTTTTGTTTGGGTTTTTTGGGTTGTTTTGCCTAGAAAGACACAATAAACACAATAGAAATAGAATATATTAGGCCAAAGAAAATACATAGATGCCAATTTACAAAACAGAAAACAGACACATTAATAACATTAATAACAGACTCACCTTTTGTTTAGGAAGTGCATTAACATGTTCTTTAGGTGTAGGAACAACCTCTTGAACAGGTGCAGAGAGAATGTAGTTTGGTTGTGAGTCACTAACTCCTTGTGAAGCCATTACAGGTGGAACCTCAACAGTTGGAGGCTGGTCACTAGCAACTTGAGGTGGAGATGGAATTTTGGAACTGAGATCATTGAGATTGGGTTGAGGTTGTGTTGTATCAAAAGCTGCACAAAGATCTGCTGCAAGCATTTCAAACTCTTGGTCCATATCACATTGTGTATCTTGCTGTTGTTGTTGTTCTGAAGGAGGTTCATCTTGAGGCCGTTGTTGTTGTTCACTTGGAGGTACATCTTGAGGTTGTGGCTGTTGCTGAGTTGGAGGTTCATCCTGAGGCTGTGGTTGTTTCTTTGATTTTTTCTACAAAAAGAGTAGTACAATCAATACATATAGTAAGACTACATGATTCATGTCTGTAGTATGAATACATACCTTTCTTTTTTTAGCTTGAGGGTCAGGCACCTGAACTGAACTTGGAGGTACATCTTGAGGCTATGGCTGTTGCTGAACTTGGAGGTTCATCCTTGGTTGTTTCTTTGGTTTTTTCTGCATACAGAGTAGCACAATTAAAAATAAAATTGGGGGACCAAAATTAAAAATAAAATTAAAATAGAGGGACCAAAACTCTAGATTTTTAAAATATGTATTCAAAATTAAAAAATACATATAGTAAGACTACATGATTCATGTCTGTAGTATGAATACATACCTTTCTTTTTTGAGCTTCAGGGTCAGGCACCTGAACTGAACAGCTTCTTGCATTGTGGCCATTTCCACCACAGTTGGTACAACAATAAGATGTCTGTGTCCTTACCTTGTTTGGGTCTTCATCAGGTTCCCTCCTCCTTAATTTCTTTGGCCTACCAGGGCCACTTTTGTAGGATGGAGGCAACATGTCCTCAGTTTCAACCTCAGGCCACATGTCTTGGCCATTAATTGGGCTAACATTGAAATCATAGCATGCCACATATGTTTCTTTAGAATAACAGTCATCTACATAGTCTTCTGGTGGTTGGTTTCTATAGCCTAAGGCAGCAACTGCATGTCTACATGGTATGCCTACCAATTCCCAAAAGTTACATGTACAAGTTCTTTTAGAAGTGTCAACTATGAAACTATGTTTGTTATGGATATGTTCAACTTGCCAAATAGTATCCCCAGACCAGTTTGGAAGCCAATTACCAGCATTTTCTACCTCTTTATCTAACCTAAATCTAGGTCTTGGCATTATCCTATGTTCCCACCTATCAACTTTTTCTCTTAAGTTAGAGTTTCTAGTCATAAGGTAGTTTCTTATCCATTCACACATGGTTAAGATTGGTTTATCCCTAGCAACTAGTATTGTGCTATTAAATGCTTCAAAACATTATTCATTAGCACATCACATTTGGGATAGAATGAGAAAGCATGCTTACACCATGATTTTGTAGGTATTTTGATCAACCACTCCCAAGCCTTAGGATGTAATACCTTCAACTCTTTCATTTTTGCTTCCCATGCTTGAATGTATGTGGCCTTTGCTGCAGCCATCATAAAATCCCTGATTTGTGTGCCACCACCAAACCTCTTTTTGAAATTGGCATATAAATGCCTAAGACAAAGCCTATGCTCAATCCTCTCAAACATCTCTTCAAATACTGGAATTAAGCCCTTGAAATCATTACAAGAAAAATAATAAGGGACCAAATCAAAACACAATTACATGACTTAGGGATGAATTTAAAAAATCAAACATTACTTAGGGATGAAGTTAACAAAAAAAGGAATTGATAAGGTACCTTTTGCTGGTCTGAAATGAATACCCATCTTTTGTCTTGTCCAATGTCTTCCAAAAGCAATGTCAAGAACCACCTCCATGACTCCTTTGTCTCAGTCTCACATACACCAAAAGCCAAGGGGTAATATTGGTCGTTAGGGTCCCTTCCAACAGCAACAAGCAAAGTGCCTCCATATTTGTTCTTGAGGTGACATCCATCAACACCAATGAATGGCCTGCAAGCAGTAGTGAATCCCTTCTTTACTCCATCAAAGCAAAAATAAAAGCTGCCAAATCTGGGTTGAATTGTGGGACCAACTCTGGTGACATTAATTTTGCAGGTATTCCCTGCATTGACCCTCCTTAATTCTGCAGAATACCTCCACAGCAAAGTATATTGCTTTGTTGCATCACCTTCAACCAAACCTTTTGCAATTTGCCTTGCCTTCCATGCCCTGTTCATACTTATACCTACAGAGTAAGTATTCCTAATATCAGAGACAATATCACGAATCTTAATTCCATCAGATGAAGCCATCCTAGCCGCCATAGTCTTTGCAATCCACTTGGAGTTAGCAGTGGTGTTGTTCAAAACCCTACCACACGTGTGAGCACCATACCATTTTTTCATTCTATATGTGTGCTTATTCCCCACTTTACTAACAAGAGCCAAAAACCCACAATTGCCCTTGCAAACTACTCTCACTCTAACCTTGTCATTTTTCACATACTTTATCTCTCTTCCATTTAATACTGACCATTCAGTTATTGCATCCTTAAATTCATGCAAGGAAACAAACTCCAAACCAACTTTGAACTTGTAATCCTTGTGCAATTCCTCCATCTTAAACCTAGGATAATTTGGTCCAACCTCTTTATCTGATGCATCAGGATCACTACTGCCTAGATCTTCACTTAAATAATTAGTGTCAACCAAGTCATTATCAACACTAACTCCACTTGATGAACCCCTAGTAACACCAACATTTCTTATCTTTTTTGGAGTAGCCCTATGTTTCCTTGCAATCTGCTTAATCCTTCTTGATGGTTTCTCTGCAAAGAAAAAGCCATCATCCTTGCCAAGGGCCCTATCTTCCTCACTGTCCTCAAATGATAAACAATTAAAATCACTATCATCACTGTCATCACTGTCATCAAGATTATCAGCATTAGCATCAACCTTTGCAGTTTCATCAGCATTTCCTTCACTTTCAGCACCATTGGCATTGGCAGCAGCATTATCATTGACAGTTTCATCAGCATTTCCAGCAATATCATTCACATTTCCAGCATTATCATTCACATTTCCAGCATTATCATTAACTTTATGCTCAACAAATAAATCCACACTACAACAAGTTTCAACAGCATTTTCATAAATATTAGATGCATCCCTATCACTAATTAGCCTTGCATGTTTACCCGATACATTGTTATACCACCATAGAGAATAATCAGTGGCCTCAAGGTTGCAAATATCTTTCACAATACCAGTTGCTTCAAAATAGCTCCACCTATCAGGGTCTATCTCTACTTCATGTTTAACCCCACCTAAGTAATACACCACACTATCCCTAACCATCCTTCCCCCATAATGAATGTTCAGTATAAATGTCATACCTGAAGTTGATCAGTCCCGATGGCCTTTGCTGCAGGTCAGTCCCGTCGTCTTCAATGTATGAAGTTTACTTGACAATTTCCTTGAAAACTCTTCAATGGCTGAAAACCTAACTTTGTAGGGACGATAGTGAGAATGCTAAAATAACCTTTCATGTTCCATTTTGTGGTAGGAAAATGACAAATCCACATGTGTAAATGAGAATGCCACTTGGATTATTGAGAAATGCCAAATGACCTGCCACATAAGCACCGTCTGCCACATCCCTTTTTTTTTAACGTCTAACTCACAGTAGGGACTAAAACTAAAGCGTTTTGGAAATGTGGGGACTTAAACCGAAAAAAAAAACTTTCAGGGACGAAAACCAAAAACTTGCTAAATTACAGGGACTAAAACACTATTTAAGCCTAAATTTTTCAATCAATTCTCCAACTTTCCTAAGTCCTTTTCTTCTTTTTTTAGCTCAAGCCCATTTCATTTGTATAACAAATTAAAAAAAAATAGAGAAAACAATGTTTAGCTCTCCTTCCAGTTTCACATCATGTATACCCTCGGTCTGTTACTTTTTTTTTTTCAGTTATTGGCTCACATTTTATCAGCTAATTTAATACACTTTAACCACATTTTGTACTGAACAACACATTCCCAGCCAAAGCCATCAGCAAGCATGTGCAAGATACTTAATGCCACCAAAACGCAAGCCACACGCATGATTTATTCAACAGCAAGCAACACCCTACAAAACACACGCAAGTCGCAACGCAAAGCCCAGCCTTCCGCACACGCCGAACACGTCATCCTTCTACAAGCTGAAGCCACCACACTAAACTGCACATCTTCACGCACAAGCCACATCACACCTTCAGCTTCACTTTAAGTCCGTGAACAACACACAGTCAAAATGCAACCAAATGTGAACAAAACGGAGACTGAACACATGAAAATTTCAGCATTCAAACACGCACATACCGTGTATAATAACGCGGACGAATGAAGCGTAAAACGCAGCAGCTAACACGTGGTAAACATACTTTAAAACGCAAACAGAGCACACCCAAAACACAGTGAAGAAACACTCAGAATGTAGGAAAATGCAGCAACCTAACACGCAAGCGGCATGACTCCAAACGCAGACCAAGCCTTCGCAAAACGGCAACCGCGAGCTCCTTCATTTTTCTATAAATACAGACTTCCTCTCCATTCAAATCCAAGCTTGGATTAGCCATAAATACCCTGCATAATAAAACACAAACTCTGAAAAATTTCACTCCATCTTCATCATCTTTATTGATTACCAAAAATTTCCAAGCTTCATAACACTTCCGCATCAATCCCGCACCAAATTCCAACAGTCCATCCATTATCCTTCAATTAACCTTCATAAAGTGTAACATCATCAACAACAATACGAAAACGGAATCTAAAATATCGTGAGTTGAGTTTGATGGTGAAATTTCCAACGGCGACGAAGAGTGAGATTTGACGGCGAGATTCAAAAGGAACGATGCAGAATTTGTTCTCTCTTTCATAGGTACAGTGGATGACATCTTTCTCCCCTATGTGTGAATAGTGACGGCGATGAATCATGAAGAACACCGCGCATTGGCTTGCTTGCCCTGTTTCCGCCGTTTTCGTTGTAACTGAGAAGAAGAATACAATTTCATCTGATTTTCTTTTATTCCATAATTTGTTTATTGTTTTATTTAGGTTAAAGAGTTTTATGTTTTGGGCTTTTAAGAGGCCTTATTAGATTCATTTTTTTATCTCCACCGTCCCTAATCAACAATCCCCCCTTTTCAACTTTCCTTTTCTTTTTTTCTTTTTTTTAATATTTCTATTATTCTATTTTGAATTCTTATTATTTAATTTCTTTTATTTTTTCTATAAACTTGAAAAATATTATAATGAGCTTTTTCTAAATAATATTTTAATTTTTTTTAGTGGATTTTGATTTTAGATGCACTATCTTTCATCTTACTTTTCTTTTTTGGTCGATGAGATCTCCGATTCGTAGATTATTGGTTTTTGAAGATGTTTAACCTTCATTATTTCAAATCTATGGATGAATGATCATTTGGATCATTCTCCATACTTTGGAATCGTGATAGGTTGCCTTCGATAATTCAATGTGAAATCTCGATTAAGATTAGACCGTTACCTTTTCTTTTTGTGCGACATGTTTTCGGAGAATGATTCATCATATCATTTCTCTAACATGTATTAGCACAAATATTTTCCACCTTAATTGGTGGTGGCCGGCCTCATTTGTAGGGTAATTACTTCGTAAATTACTCGGCGATTGCTTAACATAGACCTAAACTTGTCCCGAATTTGGAATAAGATCCAATTGGATCCGGTTGCCTCTCGATTTTGGTTATCTTTTTGTGGTTGTGTTTGATTAAGTTCATCATACCACTTCTATGTAAATATTATTATACTATTAATATACTACCATTTAAATTCATTCTCGCACCTTATCCTCTTTATTTCAATCTCTCGCTCCCTATATCTTTTATTATGCTTTTATTATACTATGTCATTCATCATATTGTTTATGTTTATATTGTTATGCTTGTGATTTTTCTTTTGTCCAGTTGGACACAAAAAAACATTAATAAAGGATTAAACACCTAAAAAGACTTGTGACTTTTAATTTCGGACTATGGCCACTATCCTTAGCACTGGACTTGGAGTTTGGACTTAGATTTTAGGATCTCTCCCTTTGCTCAAGTTATTATGAATTGAAGACTTTGGCTCCGAGTGAGTTCACTTGTTTATGAAGATGGAAATCCCATTGTTCTCGAAAAATGTTTACCACACGGTTTGATCGCTCTTCTCTTAACTTTTACTTTCAAGTATTAAGATAGTCCCTTCATCTCCTCCCACTTCTTAAATTTTCAAATCTCCTTCCTATTTTCAAAATCTTTCTGTGTTTTCAAACTTCAAACGTTTTCATAATCAAACCTTGACTTAGGTCATGCAATTTTACCTTTTCAATTTTATTTCTTAATAAATGCTAAACCACATAAGCATATCGAAACTTTCTTCTCAAAACTTTAAAAAACATTCAAACTTATTCAATTGTTTTTGTGCCTTCGTGCACGTTTCTCTTCAACCATTTTCATGTTTAGATATGATTCATTCTTTCTAGCGGAAGTATTCGCTAAAGAATGACGACTTATCTTTACATTTTAAAATCAATTCAACTCATTGTTTCTTTTCACAATTTGTACCACGAACTACGAGGTTTTGATCTCGCATTGCACTTTGTGGGTACGTAGGCATGAGACGTTCGTCTCTTCAAACATAAAAATATTAAAAAACGTTTCTCTTCTCATCTCTTCAATATCTTTCAAACAAACCATTTTCAAACCAAAAAAGCAGTAAATATTTCAAAGGGCTCCCGTGGAGTACCACGGACATCTTGGGTACGTAAAACCTTCCCATTGTGTAACCTATCCCTTTACCCGTTCTCTGTTTGATTCTTTTAGCTTTTTGCTTTTATATTCATTAGGTTTCATTTGCTCTTTTTCCCTTTTCCATTTGGAATAAAATAAAAGCGCGGTGGCGACTCTGTTTACCTTGAGGTAAGTTAGCTAATAACTTACACTCATGATTTTACCGCTACATAATGTAAACAATGTACCTCCGGGTTAGAAGTGTTTACACTTATCGTAATCGATCCAAGTCTGAGGATCCTTGTTTTAGAACAATACCTGTGAGTGGGTGGGGTTGTTTACAGGTTTGCAGGAACACTTGGCCTCATCATACCCTGTTACTAGATGTTGTTTTAAGGTTACACTATTTTGGACTGATCTTATGAAACCCTGGACTTGTTACTCTTTATTTGAGTCCCCTACCTGGTTACTGGTTCTCAGACCTTCATTCGGACTTCTGAATACACATGGACCCTATCAAAAGCAACTGACAAATCCAGCACCTGATCACAAACCCTTACATATCATAATCATACATCATTTTGCATCATTTAACATTTGTATATTTGTTTTATAGGGTATCCGTATCATCTTTGGTTTGGTTTTGACTGTTCTTCTGCTCAGCCATCTTCATCAGATATCTTCATCAGTTATCTTCATCAGAGATCTTCTTCAGATATTATCCTCTCCAGTTACCTTCATCAGCACCCATTGTCAATATGGATTCTACTAGGAAAAGCAACATTACTTACCACTTCTTTGAGTACCCTTTGACAGGCATCAGGCAGATTCAGGCCATTATCACTCTTGATCATGTCCCTTTATTCAGAGAACATTATGGTGGTATCCTGGACATGATCATGGACTTGGATGCATCACAGAAGAGCATGATTCACACCTGTCTCCAGTTCTATGACCCTCCTCTCAGATGTTTCACTTTCCCAGACATTCAGATAGGTCCTCTGTTGGAAGAGTTTTCTATGTTGTTAGGTGTCCCTATCAGAAGAGGAATTCCTTTCAACCCTGAGATGACTGCTCCAAGGAATGAAGACATAGCTAAGGATCTACATTTGGAAGTTACTATCATTGATCAGCATATGACCACCAAGGCTGGAATCCCAGACCTCCATTTGGATTTCTTAATCACCCAGGCCACCAGCCATGCTGCAACAGGGAAGTGGGAAACTGTTTGTGCTCTCCTGGCTCTTAGTATATATGGTATCATCTTGTTTGCAGACGAGCCTAAGTTTGTAAGCAAGAATTCTATCCATATCTTCCTGCTGAAGAATCCAGTTCCTACCTTGTTTGGAGATTTCTACTACTCAGTGCATCAGAGAAATGAGAAACAGAGGGGAAGACTAGTCAGATGTTGTGCACCTCTCTTCTACTGTTGGTTATTGAGACACATGTCGAAGACAGAAGCTTTCCTGAATCCTCATCAGTCAAGGAATTGGGCTAAGTGAATGATTTCCCTTACTTCAGAAGACATCAGGTGGTGTACTCAGAGCACCAAGGGCAGGGACATAATTACAAGATGTGGACAGTATCCTAATGTACCTCTTATTGGAATGAAGGGTTGCATCAACTACAATCCTTTGCTTTTCAAAAGACAGTTAGGGTATGCCTTAGTACATCCACAAAGAGAGCAAGACTTAGCAGAATCTCTTTACTTTGCCATTCTGAATAATCATGCCACCGTCCGACAAGAAGCCTGGACTTGGGACCACATACAGACAAAAGGGATTGCTATTCTTGGCAAGTGTAACAACATAGCTTCAGCTCAGTACATTAATTGGTCTCGCATCAGAGGACAGATCACTCGCATGCCATTCACCCTGGAGGATGTGTCAGGGCCGTCAGCAGTTGAGCCTATAGCCACAGTGAGTCTGGAGGAATTTAAAAAGCTAAAAGAGAGGAATGCCCAGCTTTCTGAAGCTCTGAAGAAGAACCTTTGGGAAAGGAATGATAGTCGTCTGGACAATGAAAGGTTAGAGAAGCTCCGTATCGAGCATATGACCAAGATAGAAAAGACAGAGGACTTCATCATAAAAGCCCGAGCAGGGGAATTGGTATTGAAGAATGGTTCCAAAGAAGCTAAGATTCAGAAGGCCAGAGTTGAGCATTACCTGGAAGAGAGTCAGGCTAGATGGATCAAAATCACTGAAGCTCGTTTACAAGAAGATCAGAAGACACAGGCTAGGATAGAGCAGCTGGAAGCCAATGAGAAGAAGAGACAGGAAGCTCTGCTAGCAGCTCAGAAGGAGATCTCAGAGTTGAAACTCCGGGAGGGGTTAAAGAGATCCAAAGAATAGGACAAGTATCAGAAGATGACAAATGCCATTGCAACCAGAAAACTTCTCATCAGAACCATCACAGAGCACCCAATTGGACCGGTGACTGATGCTCTCCTGAAGGAAGTCAGGAAGGATGCATATGGATTGGATGTTTAATTTTCTTTTTGTACTTGTTTTTGTACTTTAGCTCACCATGGTGATTTTGTTTGTTGTACTCTTGAATTGATTGTATTTTGATTCACCATGGGAGTTGTTTTGGTTGTAATTCATGAACTATTTGTATTTGGCATTGCCACTTATTTTTTATGGTTATGTATTGGATTTTCTCATATACTTCGTTTGCTTCAAACATCTTTATCTCCTCCAAGAGGTCTGGAAGGTCAAAACCAAGAACCAAACCGGATACCCTCTAAAGACAAATAGACATATTGCATTGCATGCTAATCTTCATATCCTTTTGTTTTTCCAGGTGATTTTGTTGTTGTCTTCTCACTTTGTTGATTGTTTCAGGAAATATTGCTCGCAGGAGGGTCTTTTCCGTCAATCGCATCCACAGATATCCAACTCGACACAACCTTCTGAGTCTACAAATGGATCAGCGACAGCAGGAACTGACAGATGTGAGAACTCAAATGACTGATGTAAGGACAGAAGTGAGGACTCATATGAATCAATTCATGGTTGAGATGATTGGTCTAGCACAGACCCAAGAAAGATTGAGGGAGTTAGTCGAGCGGAAAACCCCAGAAGATAACCACGCCGGTACTGGGGGGTACAAGTAACAATGCGCGCGATCAGCCGCAAACGACTCCGGTGGTGTTTGGACCTCACACCAATCCTGAAGTTAATATCCTTGGGAATGACCAAAGGAACACTGGAGATCGTATTCTGCAAGAAGACCCTCAGGATGAGCAGTTTACAGTGTTGGGTGTTGGGGCAGATGAAGCTTATGACCGTCGTCTGGACGAGATATCTGAGAAGCTGAGATCCCTGGAATCCCAGAACTCTTTAGGATTCGATGTGATGGATATGGGTTTAGTTGAAGGGGTAAGGATTCCTCACAAGTTCAAACCCTCGTGTTTTGAAAAGTATAACGGTACCTCCTGTCCTCGTACCCATTTGCAATCTTTTCTGGGAAGGTTGAAAGCATACACCATGGACGAGAAACTGTGGATGTTTTACTTTGAAGACAGTTTAACCGGGGCATCCAGAGAATGGTATTCACACTTGTCAAGGGCTAACGTCAGGAACTGGAAAGATTTAGCTGAGGCCTTTATACGCCAATATCAGTACAACCTGGATATAGCACCTAATAGGACCCTCTTGATGGGGATGTCTCAATCTTCAAGGGAAAGTTTCCGTGAGTACGCTCAAAGGTGGAGACAACTCGCTGCGGTTGTCCAGCCACCTATGTTTGAAAGGGAGATGGTTGATATGTTCATGAATACCTTGCAAGGGACCTACATTGATAGACTTGTTGCTTTCTCTTCTACTAGCTTTGCTGATGTGGTCATAGCGGGAGAGAGAATTGAAAGTTTGTTGAAGATGGGTAAGATTTCAGACAATGGTGCTAGCTCCAGCAATGCGAAGAAAACCTTTCTCCGGACCTCGTAGGACAGGTGAAGCTAATTCAGTTCATATGGGCAGAGGTAGGCCTCAATACATGCCAAGATCAGTGGCTGCTATCACCATTCCTGCTCCAGCACCTCAACAACAGTATCCTCAACAACCACAACACCTCCCACAGCAACAACAGTTTCCTCAACAGAGATCTTACAACAACAACAACCAACAACAACATATGTTTCAACAAAGGCCTTCACAAATCAACAGGGTTATCGATCCCATCCCGATGCCCTATGCTTCCTTGCTTCCACAGTTAATGAAGCTCAACCTGATCGAATTAAGGACTCTGGCTCCACCAGATCGCCAGAATCTCCCAAGAAACTATGATATCAACTCCCGATGTGCCTTCCATTCCAATGCACCTGGCCATACAACAGAGAAGTGCAGGGCCTTGCACATGAAAGTTCAAGATTTGATTGATTCTAAGGCAGTCAACTTTGCACCCCCTCCAAGTGTTACCAAAATTCTTATGCCTAGCCATGGTGGGCCTAGAATAAATGCCATTGAGGAGGACTAACCAGTAAGCCTAATTGACAATGTTGCAAGTATTCAAACACCTCTGGCCAAGGTTAAAGCCTAGCTTTTGAAGTGCCAAGTGTTTCTGGGTTGTGAGGCCCATTGCGAAACTTGCAAGATTTCTACCAATGGTTGTGCAGATTTGAAGACCGGTATCAATAGTCTTATCAGAGAAGGCTTTTTACAGATCACTTCAACAGTTCCAGCTCCTACAACATCAACAACCATTCCTCCTACAAAACTAGTACACATCACTTCATCAAATATAACAGATATCACTCCTACAACTTCAACAATCATTCCAACAGATTCTTCTATAACATCAACAACCATCTCTTCTTCAACTTCAACAGACATCAGTTCAACACATCCTTCTACAACAACAGCAACCATCAATGAAGACATTTCCACAGTTACCATTTACTATGATCCGGCAACAATCCATGTTCCAGATTCTTTCAACAACTCACATCAACATCTCCGTCAACATCAATAACCTTCATCACCTGCACCATCTCCTATCAGACCTCCTATCACAATTTATTATGACCCGCAAACTGTCTCAACTCCTTCTTCCGCAGCAATCAGTCTGGTAACCATCACGGTACCTGGACTAGTTCCATATGATAGTAGCAGTGCCGTGCCTTGGCATTATGGCTCAGATTTATATTGCGACGGAAATAAAGTCACTTTTGACACTTCTACACCACAGATTGATAATGTCAGGGGAGGCGGAGGCTTCACTCAAAGCAGACGTCTCTTTCCGTCACAGTTCCCAAGAGTTAATGCTGAAGTAGAAGCTGCTGCCAAAGCTAAAGGCAAGAGTGTGGTGCCTGAAGAACCCATTGCCAAGGAAACTCAGAAGACATCCTTTGATCAATATGTGGATGAATTCATGAGAATTATCAAAAAGAGTGACTATAAGGTTGTGGACCAACTCCATCAGAAACCCTCCAAAATCTCTATTCTATCACTGCTAATGTGTTCTGAAGCTCACAGGAATGCACTTCTCAAAGTCCTGCATGCAGCTTATGTGCTAGGAGAGATTACAGTTAATCAGCTAGAAACGGTGGTTTCTAATGGCAATACTAGTCATGGACTAGGGTTCACCGATGCTGATATAACTACGGAGGGCCGTAACCATAATAAGGCTTTACATATCACCTTGGAGTGTAAAGGTGTTGTTCTTTCTCATGTCTTGGTTGACACCAGGTCATCTTTCAATGTCTTACCAAAGAAAGCCTTGGTTAAGATGGAGTATGATGGTCTTGCACTTCGTCCAAGTAACCTGGTTGTGAGAGCCTTTGACGGTTCTAAAAGATCAATTCTTGGAGAAATTGAGCTGCCTGTGGTAATTGGCCCACAGATCTTCAAAATTATCTTCCATGTGATGGACATTCAGCGTGCCTACAGCTGTTTGTTGGGTCGACCATGGATTCATGTTGCTGGAACCGTGACATTGACCCTTCATCAGAAGTTAAAATACGAGTGGGAGGGCCAAGTTATCACAATCTGTGGGGAAGAGGATATCTTCGTCAGTCATCTAGCTACTTATAAGTATATTGAGATGGATGGAGAGATCCATGAGACAATGAGCTAAGGGTTTGAGGCCCTCAATGTCAATGAAGCAACAACTAAAGTGTCTGGTTCTTCAATCTCTTCTTACAAGCAGGCTCGGAAGGTTGTTGAAGACGGAAATGCCCAAGGTTGGGGCAAGCTGCTGCAAGTTTAGATCAAAGAAGACAAGTTCGGGTTGGGTTACAAACCATCCCAACAGGTCCAAGAGGAGGCTGCTGAAGCTCCCAAGTTTATCAGTGGGGGTATGCTGACCCTAGATGCAATCAACAATGTGGAAGACGAGGCTGAAAGAGACTTCAACCTAGAAAGCTGGATTCGTCCAAGAGTCCCAGGCCAGCAAGTCCTCAACTGGTCTTCCCAGGAAATTATAAGGATTACTGCTGCAGAGTAATTATTATTTCCTGTTTAAGCATGCATCAAGTCCTGCATCTTGCCCAAGGTGTCAGGACTCATTTTGTAATAGGGCCATATATGTATTTTGTGCAAATGAATGATTAATGAACAATGGACATCTTTTGCAAACAATCTTTTTGCTTACTGTCTTTCTTTTTGTTAGTTTTGCACAAAACAATAAATGTCAATGTTTTTCTCAAATAAATAACTTCATTCACTTTTTCCTAAATAAGATAAAATCAATCACTAAAATAAACAAATCTCAACCCTTGCAGAGATAATCCTCTAGATTGCACCGACAACAACACCGCTATGACCTTGTATGACTTCGACAATCCGATTAATCAAGCGAATGAAAGGGTTGATGAAGACTATGATTTGCCTGAAGAGTTGGCCAGGTTGTTGAGACAAGAGGAAAAAGTGATTGCTCCTCATCAGGAGGAGGTTGAAACTGTCAATCTTGGTACCGAGGAAGATATGAAAGAGGTGAAGATCGGGGCCAGTTTGCAAGCTTCAGTGAAAGAACAACTCATCAGTATGCTTCGGGAATATGTCGATGTGTTTGCTTGGTCTTATCAAGATATGTAGGGTCTAGATACAGATATTGTTATGCACAGACTGCCATTGAAAGAAGATTGCTCGCCAGTTAAATAGAAGTTGCGCCGTACTCGCCTAGATATGGCCATGAAAATTAAGGAGGAAGTACAAAAGTAGTGGGACGCCGGTTTTCTTGTTGTAACTAGTTATCCGCCGTGGGTTGCTAACATTGTACTTGTTCCTAAGAAGGATGGCAAGGTGCATATGTGTGTGGATTACCGAGATCTGAACAGAACTAGCCCGAAAGATGATTTCCCATTACCTCACATTGATGTATTGGTGGATAACACGGCTCAGTTCTCGGTATTTTCTTTTATGGATGGATTTTCTGGATACAATCAGATTAAGATGTCGCCTGAAGACATGGAGAATGAAACTTTAATCACGCCCTGGGGCACATTCTACTACAAAGTAATGTTGTTTGGTCTTAAGAACATCGGTGCAACATATCAACGGGCTATGGTAACATTATTCCATGATATGATCCATAAAGAAATCGAGTGCTACGTGGATGATATGATTGCTAAGTCCCTCACAGAAGAAGATCATTTGGTGAATCTATTGAAACTGTTCAAGCGTCTGAGAAAGTATCAGTTAAGGTTGAACCCCAACAAGTGCACATTCGGGGTACATTATGGTAAGCTGCTGGGTTTTATTGTAAGTGAAAAAGGAATTGAGTTTGATCCCGATAAAGTCAAAGAGATTCAGGAAATGCCTGCACCTAAGACTCAGAAAGAAGTTCGAGGGTTCTTAGGTTGATTGAACTACATCTCAAGGTTCATATCTCATCTCACTGCAACCTACGAACCCTTGTTCAAGCTGTTAAGAAAAGAGCAAACAGTTAGGTGGAATGATGACTGTCAGAGAGCTTTTGACAAGATCAAAGAATATCTGCTATAACCTCCAATTCTCATGCCTCTAGTTGAAGGAAGACCTATAATCGTGTATTTGACAGTATTAGAAGAGTCAATGGGGTGTGTGTTGGGCCAGCATGACGAGTCTGGTCGAAAAGAGTATGCAATATACTACCTAAGCAAAAAGTTTACCGACTGTGAACAACGTTATTCACTGCTCGAGAAAACTTGCAAAATACCTTGAAACTCTTCATCCACTTGTTACAGCTCACATGTTTAAATCCAAGGGCTCACCATGAACCATGTTGAAGCAAGACATGCCATAGAACCACTCCTGCCATGACCCATGCTCATAGTACAACCAATGTTGACTTCTTGCAAAAACAACCATACCAATCACACTATACCACCAACAACTCTCTGGCCAATCAGAACATCATATACAAATATTATGGACTCCATTTCATACAACACATTGGCTTGAATCATCCCATAACTCAAGAATCCAAAAATCACTCAAGAACTTTATCTCTTTGAATCTGATCACACAAGCCACAAACCTAAAAAAAAACTTCACAAATCATCTCCAAATGGTCTAAGGATCACAAAGCACCCTTTAAAAAGCCTTGAAACATAGCCAAACAAAAACACAATTCCTGGTGCAGAGGAGTTGTATCTCTCAAACTAAGCCATATAAACTTGTTATAAGCATTGCAACATCATCAGGGAGTTCATTGGAGGTGGATTGAACAAAGAAAGAGGCCAGAAAGCTCAAGTAGTGAAAGCTTCATCTCAAGTTGTTCATCCAAACTTTTTTTCCAGAAGCTTTGTTTTATGTTTTGGAAATGTTCCCCATGCTCCCCTGATCACACTGCACTTGTTATTTTTGAAAATGGTGAAGAAACGAGCATGAACCGTATCTCTGAAATTTTAACCTAGAAAAATGTTTGGTTCGATTCATGAGATTGATGAAAAATAAATTGTTTTTGGGGCTGGATTCATGTTTAGGGAGGTTCATAGATCATTTCTAGAGATTTTGGTAGTGTTTCATGGCCTATGGTGGAAGTGGGGATGAAGGCTGGCCGGAGAAGATGACCTGAACAGTGGTTTCGGTCGCCTGAAGTTAATTAGGGCTAATCTGCGTGTTTTGAATATAGGCCCTTAGATGTGAGCTTCGCGCGCGTTATGGACGGCCCAGATCATGTGTTTAAACCCTAATCCATTCTTAATTAACTTTAATTAGGATTAATTAATTAATTTAATCAGAAGCAATCCAGGCCCTCCATTCACGCGTGCAGTCAACTGACTCCCCTGATGTTTGAATCTCAGCCATCAGATCAGCTTACTTTCCTTTTATTTCATTTTTATTTTCATTTTATTGCGTTTTCTTTCACATAATTATTTAAAATACCAAAACACTTTCAAAAAATATTATTTTCTGCATTTTTGTTTCAAATAATTTTCTTAACCTAAAATAAAATTTATTTTAATTATTGCATAAAAAAATTATTTTTAAAACATTAAAATGTTTTATTTAATTAATTAATTGATTTTAATTAATTAAATATGCATTTAGGTTTCTAAAAATCACCAAAAAAATCATGAAGCATTCTTAAACATTTAGAAACATTTTCAAACTCACCATACAAATTTATTTTTAGATTTGATCACATTTTCACAATTTTCTTTGAATTAGGGTTCTTAAATTTCACATTTTTTAAACCCTAACTTGAAAATTTCATTTCTGCCCAACCATGATGAGTTTGAACTTGATTATTTTTGAATTGTTTCACATATTGCATATAGTTTCTAGGTTATTTATCTCATATTTTTGCATTGCATTTTCAATTTGATTTGCATTTTCCCTTTAGAAGCGCCCAAAAACCCTAGTTAACTTAGAAATTTCATAACTTTCACTAGGATTAGCTTCTGACCTTCTCCTTTGGGTAGTGATCTTGTGTATGATTAGGGTTTGTTTGAGATCAATTTCAATTTTTTTTCATGATGTATGCTTCTTTTTTGGTCATATGCATCTCATGTTCACTTAAAACCCTTATTTCTCATGTTCATTTGCATTCATCTTTGAATATCTCAATCATGTGAACTTGCCATGACATTTCAAGCACTTGTATACCATCTTAAGACATGCATGAAAATTAATTTATCATTTCTTCATTCATTTGGTATGTGTTGCATTCATTTTGTTTCATGAACTTCTATGTGTTTTCATGCTCCTAACATGCTTCATTTGCACTCATTCTCTTGTATGATCATACACATGACATGTTTATGCCTTTACATCATTTCATACACCATTTGCATTGCATTTACACTTCTGGTTATGGTATTTTCACCTTCATATGCTTTTTTTCCTTTTGCATTTGCATTTTATGCATCTTGTGCTAACATTTCAGGAACTTTTGGTAAGTTGTCTGGGAGGTGGATTTGCTTTCACCTCCCACATCTTCTTTCCTATGCATTTGCATCCTTCAATTGTCTTTGGAGTGAACTTAATTCACTTGTGTTTCTCTTTCTCCTTTCTTTTCTCCTAAGTTACTTATCTTCTTCAGGAAGTAAGTAACTTATTCTCTCCTCTCTTCTCTTTTCATCTGCTTCCCTTCCTTGGTGGCCTTGAAGATCTTTTCTCTTAAGCCTCACAAATCATAGGATATCCAAGCATGATAATCTTTAGGGTTGTAAATAATCTCCCCTAGATTTTTACCTTTGAGTCTCCTTGAGTCTCTCTTCTCATCTCATAATTAGAGGTTAAACAATTAAAGTTTTAGGACTTTGAATTAGGGTTATGCCTACATCCTTATCTTAGGATGGAGTGTATAAATTTAATCCTTAGTGTTAAACCTTTAATTTATTTACACCTCTTAATCAAAACACATTAATAATCACTAAGACTTTATCTTGTAACTTGGGTCTTACATCAGGGTTCTATCTCTTCCTTATGGTTAAGAGGGACTAACCTTTGTGTTTAATGGAAAAGTCCCCCTCAAGTTGTCTTATAAACCATAAAATCCACTTCTTAATCTCACCCTTTAATTAAAATCCATTTAATAAAGGTTTGTTTTATAATGAATTTAATCCCTAACCCTGGATTAAGTTGAGGAGTCTTTCTCAGCTCAAGTGTTCTCATATATCATCCTTCTCTTAGGATGGTGTAATGAGTTCACTAATCCTTGATTGGAGATTAAACTCATTACTTAACACAAAACAAAAACCCAAAAGCATCTTAATAATCACAAGTAGGTTAATGATCTTAATCCTTCTTCATTAAGGAAATTAAGTTAAGATGTTTATCTCACACTTAAGTAGGTTCATTATCCCTAATCAGGGGTGATATAATGAGTTTACGACCCTTGATTAAGGCTTAAGCTCGTTATCTAATGCAAAACACCAAAAACAATAAAAAACTGAAAACACAAAAACACAAAAACAAACAATAAATGTCTCCTCCAGGAATCTTTTGTCATCACACTCACTCTAAAAACGAGAACTCGCTTCTCCCGTCTAATGCAAGACAGGTAGCACTCGAGCAAGATGAGTCATACACTTGAGCATAGACAAGCAAGCAGTTCACAAAAAAAACACTAAGTCTCTTTGAGTCGAACTATGGTGTTCTTACTTCCTCATTGCACGAGAGGATACGTAGGCATAACTTAAAAGTTATTGAACAAAAGTCTCTTTGTCATCCCCCTCTTTCAGCTTTCTTTTCTAAGCCTCATTATTGAGCATTTACACACAATCAGCACATACACTACCCCTTTTAAACAAAAATCTTGTAAGCGTAAATCCCGTCGAGTACGACGGACGATCTGGGTGCTAATACCTTCCCAGGTCATAATCAACCCCCTTACTTAGTCTCTCTGGTTCGCAACCGTCTTATCCATACCCTTCCAGGTTTATGCAGCATTACCTTTCCTTCGAGATACAAATGCCTAGCTTGAGACTCTATTGAACCTCAACCTCCAACATCGCCGACCGTTCGCGTTTGCACCGGGGACGTTAAGTCTTTTTGGGAGCGACAGGCTGGGGCAAGTTGCTGCAATTTCAGATCAAAGAAGACAAGTTCGGTTTGGGTTACATACCATCCCGACAAGCTCAAGAGGAGGCTGCTGAAGCTCCCAAGTTTATAAGTGGGGGAATACTGACCCCAGATGCTATCAACAATGTGAAAGACGAGGCTAAAAGTGACTACAACCTGGAAAGTTGGATTCGTCCAAGAGTCCCGGGCCAACAAGTCCTCAACTGGTCTTCCCAGGAAATTATAAGGATTACTGCTGTAGAGTAATTATTATTTCCTGTTTAAGCATGCATCAAGTCTTGCATCTTGCCCAAGGTGTCAAGACTCATTTTGTAATAGGGCCATATATGTATTTTGTGCAAATGGAATATTAATGAATAATGGACATCTTTTGCAAACAACCTTTTCGCTCACTGTCTTTCATTTTTGTTATTTTTGCACAAAACAATAAATGGCAATGTTTTTCTCAATAATTACTTCATTCACTTTTTCTAAATAAGATAAAATCAATCACTAAAATGAAAAAATTTCAACCCTTGCAGAGATAGCCCTCCAGATTGCACCGACAATGACACTGTTATGACCTCGTATGACTTCGACAATCCGATTAATCAAGCAGATGAATGGGTTGATGAAGACTATGATTTTCCTGAAGAGTTGGCCAGGTTGTTGAGACAAGATAAAAAAAGTGATTGCTCCTCATCAGGAGGAAGTTGAGACTATCAATCTTGGTACCGAGGAAAATGTGAAAGAGGTGAAGATCAGGGCTAGTCTGCAAGCTTCAGTGAAAGAACAGCTCATCAGTATGCTTCGGGAATATGTCGACGTGTTCGCTTGGTCTTATCAAGATATGCTAGGTCTGGATACGGATATTGTCATGCACAGGCTTCCATTGAAGGAGGATTGTCCGCCAGTCAAACAAAAGTTACGCCGTACTCGCCCGGACATGGCCATGAAAATCAAAGAGGAAGTACAAAATTAGTGGGACACCGGTTTTCTTGTTGTAACTAGTTACCCGCAGTGGGTTGCTAACATTGTACCCGTACCTAAGAAGGATGGCAAGGTGCGTATGTGTGTCGATTACCGAGATCTAAATAGAGCCATCCCAAAGGATGATTTCCCATTACCTCACATCGATGTATTGGTGGATAACACGGCTCAGTTCTCGGTATTTTCTTTTATGGATGGATTTTCTGGATACAATCAGATTAATATGTCACCTGAAGACATGGAGAAGACAACTTTCATCACACCCTGGGGCACGTTTTGCTACAAGGTAATGTCGTTCGGTCTGAAGAAGGTCGGTGCAACATATCAACGGGCTATGGTAACATTATTCCACGATATGATCCATAAAGAAATCGAGTGATATGTGGATGATATGATTGCCAAGTCCCTCACAGAAGAAGAGCATTTGTTGAATCTATTGAAGTTGTTCAAGCGTTTGAGGAAGTATCAGTTAAGGTTGAACCCTAACAAGTGCACATTCGGGGTACGTTCTAGTAAGCTACTGGGTTTTATTGTAAGTGAAAAAGGAATTGAGGTTGATCTAGATAAAGTCAAAGCTATTCAGGAAATGCATGCACCTAAGACTGAGAAAGAAGTTCGAGGGTTCTTAGGTAGATTAAACTACATCTCAAGGTTCATATCTCATCTCACTGCAACCTGCGAGCCCTTGTTCAAGCTATTAAGAAAAGTGCAAACAGTTAGGTGGAACGATGACTGTCAGAGAGCTTTTGACAAGATCAAAGAATATCTGCAAGAACCTCTAATTCGCATGCCTCCAGTCGAAGGAAGACCTCTAATCATGTACCTGACAGTATTAGAAGAGTGGATGGGGTGTGTGTTGGGCCAGCATGACGAGTCTGGTCGAAAAGAGTATGCAATATACTACCTAAGCAAAAAGTTTACCGACTTTGAACAACGTTATTCACTGCTCGAGAAAATTTGTTGTGCTTTAGCGTGGGCTGCTCGCCGACTAAGACAGTATATGTTGACTCACACTACCTTATTGATCTCAAAGATGGACCTAGTCGAGTACATATTTGAGAAGCCAACACTTACCGGAAGGGTTTCCAGGTGGAAAATGATTATGACAGAATATGACATTCAGTACACCTCTCAAAAGGCCATCAACGACAGTGTATTGTCTGACTATCTGGTTGAGCAACCCATTGATGATTACCAGCCTATGAGATTTGATTTCCCTGATGAAGACATCATGTTTTTGAAAGCAAAAGATTGTGAAGAGCCTATTCACACTAAAGGGCCTGACCCAGAAGAAGCATGGACTATGATGTTTGATGGGGCAGTTAATTGCAACGGTCGTGGAGTTGGTGAATTGCTTATTACACCTAAAGGAGTTCATATGGCTTTCTCAGCAAGGCTCACCTTTGCTTTAACTAACAACGAAGCAGAATACGAAGCTTGTATCATGGGGCTTGAGGAAGCCATTGACCTCAGAATCAAAACCTTGAATGTATTCGGAGATTCAGCTTTGGTAATCAACCAGACCAACGACAAGTGGTACATTCATCAGGAGCATCTGGTTCCCTATCGTGACTATACGAGGCGATTGTTGACTTTCTTTAAAACAGTCAAGCTTGAATACATCCCCCGAGATGAGAATCAATTTGCAGACGCTTTGGCTACCATTTCATCCATGATCAAAGTACAAGCTGCTAATTATGTACCTCGGATTTTGGTATCCAGACTGGACAGACCAACATATGTATTCTATATGGACACTGTCACTGATAACAAGCCTTGGTTCCATGATATCAAATGCTTCTTGGAAACTCATACATACCCACCTGGGGCATCGTCAAACGATAAGAAGACATTAAGAAGGCTAGCCGGCAGTTTCTTCCTCAATACTGATGGTTCTTTGTACAAGCGAAACTTCGACATGGTCTTGCCCAGATGTGTTGACAAGAAGGAAGCATACCTACCGATGCACGAAGTACATGAAGGTTCTTTCGGTTCCCATACCGGAGGACATGCAATGGAAAAGAAGTTATTAAGATCGGGTTATTACTGGATCACAATGGATGCAGACTGTTGTCCCTACGCCAGAAAATGCCACAAATTCCAGATCTACGCGGATAAAGTGCATGTGCCTCTGAATCCTTTGAATGTAATGTCTTCACCTTGGCCCTTCTCCATGTGGGGCATTGATATGATTGGAAAGATTGAACTGACTGCTTCAAATGGTCACAGATTCATCCTGGTAGCCATTGATTACTTTACCAAATGGGTTGAAGCAGCTTCGTATGCAAACGTCACCAGACAAGTGGTAGCTCGATTTCTGAAAAGGGATATCATCTGTCGATATGGAGTTCCTGAACGAATCATTACTGATAATGGTTCCAATATCAACAACAAGATGATGGCAGAGCTTTGTCGGGACTTCAAAATTCAAGATCACAACTCTTCTCCTTACAGGCCAAAGATGAATGGCGTTGTTGAGGCGGCTAACAAGAATATTAAGAAGATTGTGCAAAAGATGGTAGTCACCTACAAAGACTGACACGAAATGCTACCATTCGCCTTGCATGGGTACCGAACCTCTATCAGCACATCTACTGGGGCAACACCTTATTCGCTTGTGTATGATATGGAAATTGTCCTACCTGTTGAAGTTGAACTACCTTTCTTACGGGTAATGATGGATGCGAAACTGGATGAAGCAGAATGGGTCCGATCTCGTTATAACCAACTGAGCCTGATTGAAGAAAAGAGATTAGAAGCCATCTGTCATGGGCAGTTATATCAAAAGCGAATGAAGAAAGCCTTCGATCAGAAAGTCAGACCTCGGGAATACCAAGTGGGAGAGCTTGTTCTGAAAAGACTTCTTCCTCCTCGTACAGACCACAGGGGCAAATGGACGCCGAACTACGAAGGCCCATTCATAGTAAAGAAAGTTTTCTCTAGTGGGGCACTGATGCTCACTACTCTGGATGGCGAGGATTTCTTATCTCCTGTGAATTCAGATGCAGTTAAAAAATACTTCGCATAAAAGACCCGCTGGACATAAAAACAGAATGTAAGTCAAGGCAAAAATAGGGCATCCCGGCGAGTCAAAAACAGAATAAAAGACTCGGGCAAAAATAAGGGAAAAATTATTTAAAAAAATGTACACCCGCTGAGTTGAAAAGCCACATCGGACAGCTCGGGCAAAAATGGGTATCCCGGTGGATTGAAAACCCGAAAGGGCGATCCATGCAAAATCAGGGAAAAAGCGAACAACTGCATTCTGAATTTGTCTGTATCATTCACAACATGGCAAGCTTCGAAAGGATAAAGCGTCAGTCAGAATCAACCTTCTTCAGAAAGCAAGATAAGAAGAACGTCAAGGTCATACAGGTCATAGCAAAGGAAGCTCACTGGAGCGTCGACTTCAACATTGCCAACACTTTTATTTTCTCAATTTTTACAGCAATCTCCTCCTTTCAGGGATTCGCTTCTTCACTATACTTGCCTATTTAGGGCACACACATCAATAAAATCAGAATATTCAGTCACACTTGGTTTTTTACATTTTTGTTTCGTTTGCAAAATGTCTGAAGTTCATATTACAACACTTGCATGAAAAACATATAAGCCATTTTCCATATATGCTTGCAGGAAATATGCACTCTTGAGCAAATCTAACTCCTATTACGGAATCCAGTTGAGGATACCTCGGGACACTTGTGTGTTTTCTTTTTAACAGGTTGCAGGTACTCAAGGCAGACAATCTCTCACAGGATGGGGCATATCAAGCATTATATCCCCATCCAAGTCAGCAATCATCTCATCAGCAGGGTTACTGGACAGGAGTTTTCCCCCACGAAGCCGTCATCCCCTCAGAGGATCCTTCGAGAAACACATTAAATCCCCAGCAGAGTCGCCAAGTTGTCGCTCCCCGGACTTTACGTCCCGGTGCAGACACGGACTGTCAGTGATGTTGGAGGTTGAGGTTGAATAGAGTAGCCAGCTAGGCATTTTTATCCCGAAGGAAAGGTAATGCTGCATAAACCTGGAAGGGTATGGATAAGATGGTTGCGAACCAGAGAAACTGAGAAAGGGGGTTGGTTACGACCTGGGAAGGTATTAGCACCCAGATCGTCCGTCGTACTCGACGGGATCCACGCTTACTTGATTGTGTTTAAAAGGGGGCAGTGTATGTGTTGACTGTGTATGAAAAGCTAGGAATGAATGTACAGAGTGTCAGTGTAAAAGAGAGGGTGAAATGCTCAAGACCGAGGCTTAGAAAAGAAAGCTGAAAGAGGTGAATGACAAAGAGACTTTTGTTCGATAACTGTCAACTCAGATGTCTAGAAGATAGCACATGATCAACAAGCAGTTGAGGATGCTCAGAAAGAGGCATAAGAGCTTAAACTTTATGCAGAGGTCAAGAAAGTCAAGCCTGAGTCAAGTCCTAACCAGGAAAATGAAAAGGTTTTCTTGTAGCAGATTAGTGAACTCTATGCTTCCTTTGATCAAAGGGATCTCCTCATTCAAAAACTCATTGAGGATCCAGGCCATCCTAATGTCACCCAGTTATTCCAGGTGGTCAAACAAAGGACCCAACTGGAAATCATGAAATGTAAAGCATTTGAGTTGAGGATCATAATACTGCAGTAAAGTATGAATGACGCTTCTCTCAGAACTATCCAGGTTTACCACCATGTCCAGAATATCTCTGTAATTATCTTTGAAGCCTCCAATATGATTTGGGTTGATAAGAGACACCATCTTGTTTACCATTTCCACCTTAGTATCGAAGAATTTGTAGTGAATATTCTTTTTTCTGAAGTCCTCCATCTCTAAATAAGAAGTCCAACCAGAATTGGGAACAATACGCAAACCCTAAGAATTAAAAAAAAAACACAAATGATTAATGATGTAATGATGTTATGCAAGGCAAGGCATATGATCAGTGACATGTTAGTGTTGGTTTTGATCAGATAATCAAGTGTCTATTAAGAGTCACAATAACAGTATCTCTGTGCAGAAATTCCAGAATTCAGAACCAAAGGATCATATAGAACCAAATCATGTTACAAAACAACACTGGAAAAGCGGGTATGTTAAACGTTTAGGGTTCCTGCAAACCTGTAAACATCCCTCCCATATCACAGGTGTGCTCCGGGTCGACATCTCGGACTCTCAAAGTCAAATAGTGATAATACGTTTACCATCTCCGAGAAATGGCTCATGACTAAATCAGGGAGTCAGTTTGGCATTATACACTACTCAGGGAGGTCTCAGTTGTGTCCGAGAAAAACAAGAATCCATCATAAGTTCCTAGCTTCAAGCATTGAATTGAGAAACAATAGTTAATTTAGCCTTTGGGATACAGTACTATCGTTATATGAACAGTTTGCTTTAACTGAGTTCCTATGAGAGAACCATGCCATCCTATGTGAGTGGGTTTTCTTGCCAACAAATGTGGTCTGCCACTGTCATCACTAGAGAGGGTTATTTCCACTAAGGTCCTCAATGATCGGTCCCCATATGCACATAACTATCAAGGTCATACCCTGAAGTGGAGGAAATCCCCACACAGGATAGTTCCAAGACAGTCGCGGTCTGGGTGTGGAACACATCGCCACTTATCATGGTGAAATACCATGGAAGTACAATATTTGTCCACGCCAAGTCCTAGGGTTCACTCAAGCCCCGGTTAAGAGCTCATCTTACAGTAACCCCATCCCTCTAGAATAATCCAGTATATATATGATGCATGGAAAATAAAATACTGAAAGTGGTAAATAAAGTTGTAAAGTAAAGCTGTAAATAAAGCAGTAAAGCTAAACTAAAGCACACAGCAGCAAACAGCTAAACACCCAAAGAAACAAAAACAGACAATCATTAGGATTTACTCTCAAAGGGGAAACTTGAGATTTTGGGTTCGATCCCCAAGAGATTCTCCAGCAGTCGCTCCCGGGATTTTCATCCTAGTAAAAATGCGAATGTGGCGCGGAAAAGGTAGAGTCGCCAGCCAGGCATTTTTATCTCGAATGAATGGGAAAGGTAATGATGCACAAATTGAAGAGAAAAGAAAAGGACAAGGTCCTGTGAACCAAATATTTGGGTTCGGGAGTCGGTTACGATCTAGGAAGGTATTAGCACCCCAGACCGTCTGTCGTACCCGACGAGATCCACGCTTGTTAGTCTATTTCAAAGGTTAAGGAATAAAACTACTGCTGAATAATATAACTACTAACTGGAACTGGAATGAGAAAGGGAACTGGAAAAGAGATCTAAAACGGGGAAATGTAGGGAAAATAAAGAGTGTGCTCGAATGGGCCCTACCTCCAATGCCTACGTATCTCATGGGATATGAGAATTAGAGTCGACGTAGTTCGCCTAACTAGGGAGGAAAACTTTTTGTTTTGTTTAAAGCTTGAACTGCTTATGTTTATGCTCAGGTGTTGTAGGCTCGTCTGGCACGAGTGCGTTACTGTCTTGCAAAGAGACAAGTAGGACCAAGTTCTTACGTTATGAGTGAAGGTGATAAGAAAAAGAAGTCCTGAAGGAAAATACGTGTGTTATTTGTTTATTGTCATTTAAAAGAAGTGTTTTGATTTTGTCATTTGTGAAACATCGTCATGCTAAGACTTGTTCATCATGGTAGATGCCTTACACCTCACCCTGAAATGGGACGTGTGCAAGTACCCCACGGAAAAGTCTCCTGGCACACGAGAAAGTTCAACCTTTATTAGGTGTTTTGTTTTTTCTTTGAGATGAGAAAGAAGGACTCAAGTCGAAAAAGGAAAAAACTAAGGGAACTAAGACTCACCCTACATTTTTGTATCATGGTAATCCTATGATTAATGTGGTTTTCTAATCCTTATGAAGAAGAAGAAAATAAGAGGAAACTAGAAAGCGGATTACTTCTCTAAAGAAGTTAAGTTGTTTCTAAAGAGGGGAAGAATGAAGTTATACAAACAAAGCACAAAGTGCTAAGACAAACACAATTTGAAAGTATAAAGAGATGAAGGAAGAAGTTGTATGTGGGATACCCTCCCACACACATGACTTACCTAAACCCCCTACAAAACAAAGGTTAGATACACAATTCATATTGAAAGCATAAGCAAATACAAAAGCTAAACAAGTCATGAAATAGCACTAAAGGTTCCCTAAGGCTAAGTTCTAAAGGAGAAGGATCCTAAATTATAAAAGGCTTGTAAATTCATTAGCTAAACCATATTAATGTGTTCTAAGGTTATAAGATCAAACACTAACAAACTATGCCCTAACTAGGTACTAAACCCCAAAGAAGTTCAAGTTGAAGTTAGATGAAGAAAATTGAATGAAAGTGCAAGGTAAACATGTATCAAACCATGGTTAAATGTTAAATTCAGAACCTAACATCAATTATAAGTGTCCTATAAAGCATAGTAACGTGCCTACAAATCATGATAAAGATTACTCAAGTGTAAGAGATTGAGTGGAGAAGGAATGAGAAGAAATGACTATGTGGTTTCATAAGAAGAAAAATGACTTGGAAAACAAATGAAGATGAGAAATGAAGGTTTAATCCTCCATACAAAATCCAGAGGCTAGAAGTTATGATGAGATGAATATTATAAACACAATTACCCACAAATGAACAAATGTGAACTATTTTAGGGTTAAGAGAAAAGAAAGCTTGAACTAGAAGTAACCATGTTCAAATGTGAAACTTATGAATCAAGCAAGTTAAGAATACAAGCAAAGGACCTATAATTGAACCCAAGGGAATTATAAATGTCTAATAGTACCCTAATAACTCATACAATAGACCTTTAATGAATGGCATAAATGCCTTATCCAAAATTAGGTTAAAAGGGGGGAAGAAGAGTGCATAAAATGTTACTTGAGAAACAAGGTATCAAACAAATGGTCATGGTCATAAAACATTATGAAATTTGGTATCTAAGGTCACTAACCAGAAACAAAGAACACTCTAAATAATCTCACAAATATTCACAATTAAACCCTTTCAAATGGATATGCAAAGTCAAATTAGGGTTTTGATGAACTAGGCTCAAAGAAATGGCTCAAAAGGATATCAAAATTGACCTAAAAATATGGAAAAATACTTTTTAACACTTCAACATGTCCTCTAGATAAAGCAAAAAGAATGGAATTGAAACTATTTTTGGAGTGAGAGAAATAAAATGTGCAAGACAATGTGTTCATGAGGAAGAAAAACCAAAAATAAATTAAAGGAAAAATTAATTCCATGACCAAAAATAAAAGAAAATGAAAATAAAATTTGGGGAAAATTTTATAAAATGGTGAAAAAGGTGTGGGAATTATTTTGGAATTTTTGTGGACACTTTGCTATTTTTTAAAATAAAATAAAAAAAGGTAAAGGATATAAAAAGAAAATTGAACTTGAAAGAAATGGGCCAGGGGTGTGAAAAGCAACCCAAATACGTTGGAAACAAAAACTAGGCCAAGAAAAGGGGTGTGAATAGCATAGAAGGCCCAAATTGCATCTTATGAAATCCCAGGTCAACAAAATTGACTTTCCCAGAGGCCATTGGTTCAATATAAGGGATGACCTTCAGTCAACTAAATGAAAAAGTATGAGGGATCTACGCATGAGATTAGTCCAAGAAAGTACACTCATCCTATGGTCCATATGAAGGTCTCACACCAAAAGTATGTGTAATCAATGGCTATGATGAAGGGAACACGTAGCACACAAGTCAATGGTTGACATTGGGTAAAGTCAAGGTCAATGAAGCTGGGGGAGGATCACGTGATGAGGATGCGCCTCATTAATGCGCTGACAAGTTCCTGAACGTAAGATCAAACTAATCCAAAGGCTGGGACTTAAATTTACCAAAACCCTAGGGTTACTATTCAGGTGACTGGAGAAGACTTTCGGTCGTCTTCTCCGGTGAGCCTCCGGTGAGCTAAACATAAACCTCCACCAAAAATCAAGTTCTTGCCATCAAAATGCTCAGAAGATTACGTACATCATGAATCTATCCTCAAAACTCATTTACCATACACACACAAGTCAAATCGTAGAGATGAATTCTTGCTCTGAAAACTGAAACTAAGAACCTAAGGTGCATATCAACTAGCCAGTGATCCAATTGCTTCTAATAAGCTTTAACCAACACAAAGAAATCAAAAATGATGAAATCGTGACAAAAACATTCAAGCTGAAACCTGTGAATTGGAGCTCTTCAAATGTGAAAGAAACCCAGAGAGGAGATTCTTATGCTTGCTCCACTTGATATTGATCTTCAAATAGTGAAATAAACATTCTAAGCCACTTGAATCTTACCAAAGTGTGGGAAAATCCAAAATGAAGTTAAGCTTGTTCTTGTATATTCAGCTTGTTTTAGCCATGGAGGATGATCAAAGTATGAAGGTGATGATAGATTAATGAATATTGGAGTGTAGTGATGAAGAACAATGAGAGTTGAGAGCAAAATGCAGAGAGAAAATGCCAAAATGCAGAGAGAATTTTCAGAGCAATTTGATGGTGGTTTCGAGCAAAATGAAAAGTGTGGAGTGAATTATGTTATCATGAGCTTATATAAGTGTGGTTAAAGGTTAACTACTCTAGTTAACTGTTAGAACTAGAGTTAGTTAAGGTGCATTGAGAAATTGAAGGTGAACTAAGCAATTGGCAAATGATAGCTGAGTTTGCTCGAGTATGATCAAGTGTGTGAAGTTGTTCATGGCTTATTGTGAGGCGTGAATGATGTATGGTGTGGATAAGATCAATGCATCCTATGTTCAATGCATTGGAGCTTCTCATTTGCTTGAATTTTCAAAATGGTGCATGGAAGTTAGTGTGTATGTGCAAGCATGAGATGATTTGAACCTCTAAGTATGATGCCTTGTGAACATAACATGGTTAATTGATGCATACAAGCCTGCACTGAACTGAATTGATCAAAATCAACTCTTATAACATTGCCTTAGCCAACAAGAAAATAGGATGTTGAATTGTGATCTTCCATTGAACAAAGCTCCATGCTCAAGGCATCAAATGGAGGAATTCTTGTGATCAAATTGAAGAGGGTGCTTCATAGAACAAGTTTGATGTTCATTAAAAGATGAGATATGGCCTTTAGCTCACTCAAAAATGTCATTGAACTCAAATAAATATGACTACATACATGGGCCTGAAAAGATGGGTGTGCCCTAGCTAATATGCCTATGGGTTAATCAGTGTGAGCTTGCCACTTTGAGCCAACATAACTTCCAAACCATTAATCAAATGAAAAATTATTAAGCATCAAAAATTTAGAGGACATGCCAATGAACAACTTTGATGTTCAAAGAAAATTCATTTGAGACCTTATTGATGGAGTAATTTAGCTTGACATGATGCACATCACATGTTTGATGAAATACCTTGCCTGGTGCGCGTGTATGATTTGTCATGACTTGGTTTTTGCCCTAGTTTGGTCAATCTTTCAATGATCATAACTTTCTCAATTTTAATCCTATGAACATGATCCATCTATGGATTTGATGCTTAATATGTTCTCTTTCAAACATTCAAAGTGGAATTTTTGTTTGACTCTTATATTGAGAGAAAGCCTCTTTTGAACATGGCTACAAAATGGACCAAAACATGCTATTTTTGGAAACCCTAATTTTTTTTAAAAGGCAACTTTTGATTTTCTTGATTCTTGATTATTCATCCATCATTTCTTGATCAAATTTTGTCCAATGATCACTTGCAACATGAATTTCATAATTTTGACCTCAAAAGGTCAGGAGTTGGCTTTTTCCTCTACATAGTTGACTTTTCCCTAATTTCTTAATTTTCAAATAACTGACCAATTGAAGACCCTCTGAAATGATTCAATGGATGATTTTTCAACCCTAGGTACTTGACATCATGTGGAAAACAATGGAATCAAGTTTGAACCAAAATTTCATTGAGAAGCCTTATTAATCAAAAACCTTAAATTTAGCCCTTTTTGTTGGGAAGTGTTGTACTGCTTGAATTCTTTGATCAATTCACCTCTTTCAAAGCCTTGAGGAATCATTTGGGATCTTGTGGGATGTTGGGAACCCTTTGAGCCTTGTTGGTAAGACATGTGACCCTTTCATTGCTTTTGGATGATCACCAATTTCACCAATCATTGATCACATGCACTATGCCTCTAACTATGAATATTATGCTTCAAATTTTCTATGCAAAGATGTAGGATCATGTATGCAATATGATATGTTAAATGCCATGAAATGAGAGGGAAAACTTTGGGGTGTTACACCTCTATGTGGAAGATGGCTCAAGCTGTGCAAAATCCGATGAATGTTGGGGATCGTGAGAGTGATGAATTTCAGAAGAATGATCCACCTACAGTCAAGGGTAAGTATGATCCAGATAGAGCACAAGAGTGACTCAAGGAGATCGATAGGATCTTTAGAGTGATAGAATGTTATGAAGGAAGTAAGGTATGGTTGGGTGCTCATAGATTGATAGGGGAAGTTGATGACTGGTAGGTTGACACTCGTCGGCAGTTTGAGACATCTAGTGAGATAGTCACCTGGACTGTGTTTAGGAGGGAATTCTTGAGGAAGTATATTCCTGAAGATGTTAGGGGAAAGAAAGAGACTGAGTTCTTGGAACTTAAGCTAGGAAGTAAGTCACTTACTGAGTATGCTGCCAAGCTTACTGATCTGGCATAGTTGTATCTGCACTATAGTAAGGCAACTTCTGAGTTCTCGAAGTGTGTCAAGTTCGAGAATGGTTGGAGGCATGAGATCAAGAAGGAGATTGGTTATCAGAGGATCCGAAGATTTCTGGATTTAGTCGATTGTTATAGAATCTTTGAAGAAGACATCAAGGCTCGATCAGATCACTTCAAGAGTTTGGATGAGAGAAGAGGAAAGCAACAGATGCATCATAGGAAACCTTATGCAGCTCCAACTAATAAAGGTAAGCAGAAACAGGTTGATGTAAAAGGCCAAGTGGGGGAGGTGCTCTTTCTTCTCTAAAGTGTTACAGGTGTGGTGAATTGGGTCATTATATCAGTGAGTGTACGAGTGACGTGAAGAAATATTGTAAGTGTGGTCATTTTGGACATTTGATTGTAGAGTGCAAGACTAATTTGGTTACTTGCTACAACAGTGGAGAGCAAGGTCATATCAGCACTCATTGTCAAAAGCTGAAGAAAGATGCAACTGGAGGAAAAGTGTTTGCTTTGATTGTTATATTAATAATATGCCTTTGATTTCTATGATTGATACAGGCGATACGCACTATTTTATTTTTGTTGACTGTGTGAGAAGACTAGGTCTTGTTGTTTCCCCTATGAAAGGAGAGATGGTTATCAAGACTCCTACTGATGAGTCGTTAACTACTTTTCTCGTTTGTTTGAATTGTCCTCTATCGATATATGGTAAGGACTTTGGTGTGGATTTGATTTGTTTATTGTTGGGAGGTTTAGATGTGATTCTGAGAATGAATTGGTTGGAGTTCAATCATGTTCACATTAATTGTTTCAGCAAGTCAGTTTGGTTTCTTACTCCTGATGAAGAGGAAGCTGGTTATTTATCTGCTCGAGAGTTGAAAGAACTTTTGAATGAATAAGCGCAAGTGATGGAATTTTTTGCATCTTTATCGGTGGAAAATGAAATGGAAATTGGTGAATTGCTAGTGGTGAGAGATTTCCCGGAAGTATTTCCAGATGACATTGTGGATGTTCCGCTAGAGAGAGAGGTGGAATTCAGTATTGATCTTGTGCTAGGAACTAGACCTGTTTCGATGGAACCTTATCGTATGTAGGCTTCCGAGTTATCTGAATTGAAGAAGCAGATAGAGGAATTGTTAAAAAGAAGTTTGTGAGGCTGAGTATGTCGCCTTGGGAGCCCTGATATTGTTGGTGAAAAAGAAATAAGGTAGCATGAAATTGTGTATTGATTACAGACAACTGAATAAGGTGACAATTAAGAACAAGTATCCACTTCCAAGGATAGATGACCTGATGGATCATTTAGTTGGTGCTCGTGTGTTTAGTAAGATTGATCTTTGATCGGGTTATCATCAGATAAGAGTAAAAGATGAAGATGTGCAGAAGACCGCTTTTAGGACTCGGTATGGACACTATGAATATGTAGTGATGCCATTTGGATTTACTAATGCACCTGGAGTATTCATGGAATATATGAATTAGATTTTCCATGATTATTTGGATCAAATTGTTGTTGTTTTTATAGATGATATCATGATTTACTGAAAGTCAGAAGAAGAGTCGTTGAACATCTGCGGATTGTGCTGCAAGTGTTGAAAGAGAAGAAGTTGTATGCAAATTTATCAAAAAGCGAGTTTTGGTTGAAAGAGGTGAGTTTTCTTGGTCATGTGATTTTGGGAAAATGGATTGTTGTGGATCCATCCAAGGTTGATGAAATGCTACAATGGGAGACTCCGAAGTCGGTAACAGAAATTAGAAGTTTCTTGGGATTAGCCGGTTATTATCGAATATTTATTGAAGGTTTTTCGAAGTTGGCACTTCCGTTGACTCAATTAACTAGTAAGGATAAGGCGTTTGTGTGGGATTCCCAGTGTGAGCAGAGTTTCATTGAGCTAAAGATAAAGTTGACTACCGCTCCAGTTTTGACTTTACCAAAAGCAGATGAACCGTTTGTGGTTTATTGTGATGCTTCTTTGTGGAATGTTAATGCAAGACGGTCAAGTGGAGACATATGCTTCACGACAGTTGAAAATTCATGAGAGGAATTATCCTACCCATGATTTAGAGATAGCAACTGTAGTTTTTGTATTAAAGATTTGGAGGCATTATCTGTATAGTTCGAGATTTGAGGTGTATAATGATCATAAGAGCTTGAAATATTTGTTTGACCAGAAAGAGTCAAATACTAGAAAGAGACGTTGGTTGGAATTTTTGAAGGACTATGGTTTTAGTTTGAACTATCATACCAGTAAATCTAATGTTGTGGTTAATGCCTTAAGTTGGAATACATTGCATATGCCGATCATGATGGTTAGAGAATTGGAGTTAATTTAACAATTTAGAGATATGAGTTTGGGTTGTGAACATACACCTCGTAGTGTAATGTTGGGAATGCTGAAGGTTAACAATGATTTTCTTGATCGTATACGGGAAAGTCAGAAGTCAGATGTGAAATTAGTGGACTTGATGGCCAATGATAAACAAATTAAAGGTAATGATTTTCGAGTTGATGAACAGGGAGTACTAAGGTTTCGGGAGCGTATTTTTATCCCTGATGATCTTGAATTGAAGAGAATGATTTTGGAAGAAGGACATAGAAGTGGATTGAGTATTCATCCGGGAGCGACGAAAATGTATCAGGATTTGAAGAAGATATTTTAGTGGCCCGTTATGAAGTGAGATGTGGCTCAGTTTGTTTATGCTTGTTTGACTTGTCAAAAATCGAAAGTGGAACATTAGAAACCTTCTAGTTTGATGCAACCGTTGGATATACCCGAGTGGAAATGGGATAGTATCTCAATGGATTTTGTTACGGGGTTACCTAATACTCCGAGAGGGCATGATGTTATTTGGGTGATTGTTGATAGGTTGACAAAGTCAACACATTTTATTCTGATTGGTATTACTTATTCTTTGCAGAGATTGGAAGAGATATATGTCAGTGTGATTGTAAAGTTGCATGAAATTCCTTTAAGTAATGTTTCAGATAGAGATATGTGATTTACTTCTAGGTTTTGGGAGAGTTTGCAAGAGGCATTGGGTTCGAAGTTGAAGTTGAGTTCAGCTTATCATCCTCAGACTGATGGGCAGACAGAGAGGACGATACAATCTTTGGAAGATATGTTAAAGGTTTGGGTGCTTGAACAAGGAGGTGTTTGGGATAGTCACTTGATGTTGATCGAGTTTACTTATAATAACAGTTATCATTCCAGTATAGGAATGACTCTGTTTGAAGCACTGTATGGTCGAAGATGTCGAACACCTTTATGTTGGCATAAGTCCGGTGAGAGTGTTGTACTTGGACCTGATATTTGTAAACACCCCAAATTTTCCCTCACTAAGTTTCACCATGGCTTATGATTCTTTTCATTTGCATAATTTCAATCATATCATCTCATATTGCATTTTTGCTTCACTGCATTGGTTCAAAGTCATCTGCATCTAGGGTTTGTGATTTAAGCAATCCCTGAGCTATATGAGCCACTCCAAAGGTATCCAATCATCTCAATAGGGTCCATGTATGCTCAAGCATCATATTATATCCCCCAAGGTCAAGGAAGTCAAAGAATCACAAGAACTGAGAAAGGCATGGAAGCAGAGCCAAGCTTAACTGCACAGATGACCTAAAATTAGGGTTTTGGTTTCAGAGGCCATAACTCCAAATTTTTTGGTCATTCTTGTTTCTATTTGTCTCTATATGTTATAAGGATCATGCATACCAATTTTCATGTAAAAATTCAATGGGGAAGGCATCTGATCAAAAGATGACTTCTTGAGCAAGTCAGTGCAAAATCAGGGCATCTGAGGCCCCCAATCATCCAACCAAAGGGTCTTATCCATCATTTTGGGTATATGTGATCTTTATTTGATCTTAGAAGAAGTTAGAAGTTCATAAAATGGAAGAATTTCAAGCCATTTGCAAAATTGCCATTTTGGGAAAGTGACTTGTAATGCAAACTTGCCATTTTGGGAAAGTTTTTCAACCTCCTCTTTTTGATTCAAGAATGCTTCAAATGAAAAATTATTGCTCATGAAAGTTGTAGATTGGATCATTCCCTTTTCAAAAAGTACAAGAACTTGACCTAATTCATCATAGAACTCAAGTTATGGCCTTGCAAAGTTGGGAAAAATCACTAAATTTCACTTATGCACCAAAGAGGGAAGTTTGCAAAAACACTTGCCAAAGCATTTTGTGACCTCAATTTGACCTCTAAGTATTGCACAAATATCACACATGACCTATAATTCAGAATTGCACAAAGAAATCCCAAGTTTCATGCCTTGAACATCAAGATTTCCTAAAGGGGCCAAAACTTCACATAATTGCAAAACACCCCATAACTTCCTTCTCTCTTGCTGAATTGCCTCAAGAATGGATTTGTGGACATCCATGAAGTCAGCTGCGCATGGACATGCCCAAGGGCCAGCTGTATTCTTGCCCATACCTCAAGTACAAGTCATGTTGACATTTTTGCAACTTGCCCATACCAATCAACATAGGCCACCACCCACCCTCTGACATATCCCAACATGATATGTGTACCAAAAGCAAGCCATTCCATAAGATAACACAAGTTGAAACCTCCAAGAACTCAGCAATCACAAAAACTCCCTCTTATGCAAAAGCCTTCGAAATTCACAACTCAGCCATCAAACCTCAAAATAAATTCCACCATTCAACTCCATATCCATTGCTGATCATTTCCCACCCTTCATTTTGCCCTAAAACACCCTGAATCAAAAACACGATTTTGACATTGCTTGAACTGAATTTCTGCCAACTTCATTTAGAGACCATATAAACTCCAACCAAGCATCACAAGCTCTCCAGGAGGATCATTGGAGCTGATTTGAAGCAAAGAAGCAGCCAGCCAGTGCCATTTTCGAAAGCTTCAGTTCAGGTATCATCAAGAACATTTTTTCCAGAAATGATTTCTTAAGCATGATTGCACCTTTTGGTTTTGAAAATGATTGCATATTAAGCATGTATGAAGCTTCTGAAGTTTTCTGAGAAATTTTCCATTTTGCTTCGAAACTCTCTGATCATGTGAAATAAATTCTGTTTGATGGTTGATTCTTGTTTAGAATGGGATGGGGATCATTTCTGGAGAGTTTTAGGGCTTGGGGTTGCGTATAGAGTGAGATAGCATGAGGGGATAGCCGGAGAAGATGACCGGAACACTGTTTCGGTCACCTGAAAGTGATTAGGGTTCAGATTAGGGCTTAATTGTGTAATTAGCGTAGTTTGAATTCTGGCCATTGGATAGCGTGCGAAGTCAATTCCCTCCCTTTTGAGTTTGAACATGGGCCTTTGGATTGGCTGACTTTCTCATTTTTCTCATTTTATTTAATAATTATTTCATTTGTTTTCTATTTATTTGAACGAATTTTAAAAAATAGCAAATGATATCAAAAAATTCTGAAAATTTTTATCCAAACTTTTGTTAATTTCCAGGAACCAAAAATATTTTTATTTTTATTTTTTGCATTAAAAATTATTTTTAAATCATTTAAATGATTATTTTTAATTAGTTAATGAGAATTAATTAATTAAAAATGCTTTTAGGTATTTAAAAATTCCAAAAAAAATCAGGGAGCTTTTTAGAACATTTAGAAACATTATCAAACCCTTCACACAAATTTCTTTTGGTTCTTGACCTATTTTGACATTTTTCTTTTGATTTAGGGTTCTTAAAAGTCAATATTTTTACCCTAACTTAGAAAAATCCTTTCTGCCTAACCATGAAGAGTTTGATGTTGGTTCTTTTTGCATTGCATTCTTCATATCATATAGTTTCTAGGATTAAATGGGCATGAATTTATCTTTCATTTTTAATTTGTTGTGCATTTTTCCTTTTGAGGCATCCTAAAACCCTAGCAAACTTGAGAAAATTATAACTTCCATTAGGTTAAGGTTTAGGTCTCCTCCTTTGGGCAGTGAACTTGTATAGGTTTAGGGTATCTTTGATCCCATTTTCAACTTTTTTATCTTGTCATTTGCTTCTGATTTTGAATTTTGCCTTGTATCTTGTACATAAACCCTAATTTTTGTCTTCATTTGCATTCATCCTTCATATGCTTGCATACATGAACTTGCCATGACATTTTGTGCATCTATATGACATGTAAGTCATCTTAGGACATGTTAGAATCATGTTTGATCATTGCATCATCCATTTGCCATGTTATGCATTCATTACATTCCATGTGTATTCATGAACTTTCATGCCTCCTTTTCATGTCTCATTTTGCATCTCCATTGCTTGTATGATCATCCACATCTCTTGGTTTGCTTTTGCATCATCCCATAGCATCATTTTCATCATGGACATGCTTCTGATTTTGGTTTGCATCCTTGCATTCATTTCATTTTTATTCATTTCATTTCCTTTTGCTAACTTTTCAGGTGGTAAGTGTTTGAGAAGTGAATTTTCCTTCACTTCTCATAATATCTTCTCATCTCTTTTATGCATCTTTGCTGCATTTACTTTTGTATTAGAGTGAGCTTGCTCATTCATGCTCCTTCCTCACCTTCTTTCTTCAAGCAACTTATCTTCTTAAGTGAAGTAAGTTGACTTGCTTCTTCCTACTCCTCTTCCTTCCATCTTTCTTCTTCCTTGGTGGCTTTTCCTTGAAGATCTCTTGCAAGCCTCATAAACCCTAGGAATACCCAAGCATGATAACATTTAGGGTTTGATTAGTCCCCCATTAGTTTTACCTTTATGTCATCTTTGTGTCTTCTCTTCTCATCTCATAATCAAGGACTAAACCTTAAAGGTTTTAAGGCTTTATGATTAAGCTTATGCCTGCATCCTTCTATTAGGATGGAGTGTATAACTTTAATCCTAAGTGTTAAACCCTTAATGTGTTTAAACCCTTTAATTAATCCACTTAATAATCATCAAGACATCAAACTTGTAACTTGGGCCTTGCATTAGGGTTCTAATTCTTCCTTAATTGGTTAAGAAGGACTAACCCTAGTGTTAATGGACAAGTCCTCCTCAAGTTGTCTTACAAACCATAAAATCCATTTCTTAATCTTACCATTAACTAAAATCCATTTAATAAAGGTTTTGTTTTGTCATGAGGTTAATCCCTAATCATGGGTTAAGTTGAGGAGCCTTCCTCAGCTTAAATGTTCTCATCTATTATCCTTCTATTAGGATGGTGTAATGAGTCCATTAAATCCTTGATTATGGCTTAAACTCATTACTTAACAACAAACAAAAACTCCAAAAACATCTAAATAAATACAAGTAGATTAATGATCTTAATCCTACATCATGGTGATTAAGTGTGAGGTGTTTACTTCACACTTAAGGTATTCTCATTACCCCTAATCAGAAGGGAGGATGTGATGAGTTTACTAACCCTTGGTTTAGGCTTAAGCTCATTAACTTATGACAAACTTCAAAAAGCAATAAAAGACTGAAAACACAAAAAACAAACAATAATCGTCTCCTCCGGGATTCTTTTCTCATCACATTCACTCACAAACGAGAACTCGCTTCTTCTGTCTAATGCAAGACAGTTTGCACCTAAGCCAGACAGGTCATACACTTGAGCATAGACAAGTAAGCAGTTCACAAGTCAATTTATCTTTCAGTCTCTTTGAGTCGAACTACGGTGTTCTGACTTCCTCATTGCACGAGAGGATACATAGGCATAACTTAACTGTAATCGAACAAAAGTCTCTGTATATTCCCCCTCCTTCCAGCATTATTCTTTAAGCCTCATAGTCTTGAGCTTCACACTCTTCCCTTACACTGACACTCTTTTATTTCACTTCACATTTCTTTTACACTAACACTTGCATTCTTTTCCAAGTTTTGTACACAGAATTGCATTGACACTACCCCTTTAAACACAAACCTTTCAAGCGTGGATCCCGCCGAGTACGGCAGGCAATCTGGGTGCTAATACCTTCCCAGGTCGTAACCAACCCCCTTTCTCAGTTTCTCTGGTTCGCAACCGTCTTATCCATATCTTTCTAGGTCTATGTAGCATTGCCTTTCCTTCGGGATAAAAATGCCTAGCTGGCGACTCTTTTCTTTTCAGTTCACCCTTGTGTGTTCTCTCCTTTCGCCGACCGTTCGCGTCTGTACCCTATTTGACCAGCTGTCATTTGGTGGGAGCGACAGACCTGGGGCCATAACTCCAAATTTTTTGGTCATTCTTGTTTCTATTGGTCTCTATATGTTATAAGGATCATGCATACCAATTTTCATGGAAAAATTCAATGGGGAAGGCATCTGATCAAAAGATGACTTCTTGAGCAAGTCAGTGCAAAATCAGGGCATCTGAGGCCCCCAATCATCCAACCAAAGGGTCTTATCCATCATTTTGGGTATATGTGATCTTTATTTGATCTTAGAAGAAGTTAGAAGTTCATAAAATGGAAGAATTTCAAGCCATTTGCAAAATTGTCATTTTGGGAAAGTGACTTGTAATGCAAACTTGCCATTTTGGGAAAGTTTTTCAACCTCCTCTTTTTGATTCAAGAATGCTTCAAATGAAAAATTCTTGGTCATGAAAGTTTTAGATTGGATCATTCCCTTTTCAAAAAGTACAAGAACTTGACCTAATTCATCATAGAACTCAAGTTATGGCCTTGCAAAGTTGGGAAAAATCACTAAATTTCACTTATGCACCAAAGAGGGAAGTTTGCAAAAACACTTGCCAAAGCATTTTGTGACCTCAATTTGACCTCTAAGTATTGCAAAAATATCACACATGACCTATAATTCAGAATTGCACAAAGAAATCCCAAGTTTCATGCCTTGAACATCAAGATTTCCTAAAGGGGCCAAAACTTCACATAATTGCAAAACACCCCATAACTTCCTTCTCTCTTGCTGAATTGCCTCAAGAATGGATTTGTGGACATCCATGAAGTCAGCTGGGCATGGACATGCACAAGGGCCAGCTGTGTTCTTGCCCATACCTCAAGTACAAGTCATGTTGACATTTTTGCAACTTGCCCATACCAATCAACATAGGTCATCACCCACCCTCTGACATATCCCAACATGATATGTGTACCAAAAGCAAGCCATTCCATAAGATAACACAAGCTGAAACCTCCAAGAACTCAGCAATCACAAAAACTCCCTCTTATGCAAAAGCCTTCGAAATTCACAACTCAGCCATCAAACCTCAAAATAAATTCCACCATTCAACTCCATATCCATTGCTGATCATTTCCCACCCTTCATTTTGCCCTAAAACACCCTGAATCAAAAACACGATTTTGACATTGCTTGAACTGAATTTCTGCCAACTTCATTTAGAGACCATATAAACTCCAACCAAGCATCACAAGCTCTTCAGGAGGATCATTGGAGCTGATTTGAAGCAAAGAAGCAGCCAGCCAGTGCCATTTTCGAAAGCTTCAGTTCAGGTATCATCAAGAACATTTTTTCCAGAAATGATTTCTTAGGTTCTTAGATTGTTCTCCATGCTTCACTGATCACACTGCACCTTTTGGTTTTGAAAAGGATTGCATATTAAGCATGTATGAAGCTTCTGAAGTTTTCTGAGAAATTTTTCGTTTTGCTTCGAATCTCTCTGATCATGTGAAATAAATTATGTTTGATGGTTGATTCTTGTTTAGAAATGGGATGGGGATCATTTCTGGAGAGTTTTAGGGCTTGGGGTTGCGTATAGAGTGAGATAGCATGAGGGGATAGCCGGAGAAGATAACTGGAACACTGTTCCGGTCACCTGAAAGTGATTAGGGTTCAGATTAGGGCTTAATTATGTAATTAGCGTAGTTTGAATTCTGGCCATTGGATAGCGCGCGAAGTCAATTCCCTCCCTTTTGAGTTTGAACCTGGGCCTTTGGATTGGATGACTTTCTCATTTTTCTCATTTTATTTAATAATTATTTCATTTGTTTACTATTTATTTGAACGAATTTTAAAAAATAGCAAATGATATCAAAAAATTCTGAAAATTTTTATCCAAACTTTTGTTAATTTCCAGGAACCAAAAATATTTTTATTTTTATTTTTTGCATTAAAAATTATTTTTAAATCATTTAAATGATTATTTTTAATTAGTTAATGAGAATTAATTAATTAAAAATGCTTTTAGGTATTTAAAAATTCCGAAAAAAATTCAGGGAGCTTTTTAGAACATTTAGAAACATTATCAAACCTTTCACACAAATTTCTTTTGGTTCTTGACCTATTTTGACATTTTTCTTTGGATTTAGGGTTCTTAAAAGTCAATATTTTTACCCTAACTTAGAAAAATCCTTTCTGCCTAACCATGAAGAGTTTGAAGTTGGTTCTTTTTGCATTGCATTCTTCATATCATGTAGTTTCTAGGATTAAATGGGCATGAATTTATCTTTCATTTTTAATTTGTTGTGCATTTTTCCTTTTGAGGCATCCTAAAACCCTAGCAAACTTGAGAAAATTATAACTTCCATTAGGTTAAGGTTTAGGTCTCCTCCTTTGGGCAGTGAACTTGTATAGGTTTAGGGTATCTTTGATCCTATTTTCAATTTTTTATCTTGTCATTTGCTTCTGATTTTGAATTTTGCCTTGTATCTTGTACATAAACCCTAATTTTTGTCTTCATTTGCATTCATCCTTCATATGCTTGCATACATGAACTTGCCATGACATTTTGTGCATCTATATGACATGTAAGACATCTTAGGACATGTTAGAATCATGTTTGATCATTGCATCATCCATTTGCCATGTTATGCATTCATTACATTCCATGTGTATTCATGAACTTTCATGCCTCCTTTTCATGTCTCATTTTGCATCTCCATTGCTTGTATGATCATCCACATCTCTTGGTTTGCTTTTGCATCATCCCATAGCATCATTTTCATCATGGACATGCTTCTGATTTTGGTTTGCATCCTTGCATTCATTTCATTTTTATTCATTTCATTTCCTTTTGCTAACTTTTCAGGTGGTAAGTGTTTGAGAAGTGAATTTGCCTTCACTTCTCATAATCTCTTCTCATCTCTTTTATGCATCTTTGCTGCATTTACTTTTGTATTAGAGTGAGCTTGATCATTCATGCTCCTTCCTCACCTTCTTTCTTCAAGCAACTTATCTTCTTAAGTGAAGTAAGTTGACTTGCTTCTTCCTACTCCTCTTCCTTCCATCTTTCTTCTTCCTTGGTGGCTTTTCCTTGAAGATCTCTTGCAAGCCTCATAAACCCTAGGAATACCCAAGCATGATAACATTTAGGGTTTGATTAGTCCCCCATTAGTTTTACCTTTGTGTCATCTTTGTGTCTTCTCTTCTCATCTCATAATCAAGGACTAAACCTTAAAGGTTTTAAGGCTTTGTGATTAAGCTTATGCCTGCATCCTTCTATTAGGATGGAGTGTATAACTTTAATCCTAAGTGTTAAACCCTTAATGTGTTTAAACCCTTTAATTAATCCACTTAATAATCATCAAGACATCAAACTTGTAACTTGGGCCTTGCATTAGGGTTCTAATTCTTCCTTAATTGGTTAAGAAGGACTAACCCTAGTGTTAATGGACAAGTCCTCCTCAAGTTGTCTTACAAACCATAAAATCCATTTCTTAATCTTACCATTAACTAAAATCCGTTTAATAAAGGTTTTTTTTTGTCATGAGGTTAATCCCTAATCATGGGTTAAGTTGAGGAGCCTTCCTCAGCTTAAATGTTCTCATCTATTATCCTTCTATTAGGATGGTGTAATGAGTCCATTAAATCCTTGATTATGCCTTAAACTCATTACTTAACAACAAACAAAAACTCCAAAAACATCTAAATAAATACAAGTAGATTAATGATCTTAATCCTACATCATGGTGATTAAGTGTGAGGTGTTTACTTCACACTTAAGGTATTCTCATTACCCCTAATCAGAAGGGAGGATGTGATGAGTTTACTAACCCTTGGTTTAGGCTTAAGCTCATTAACTTATGACAAACTTCAAAAAGCAATAAAAGACTGAAAACACAAAAAACAAACAATAATCGTCTCCTCCGGGATTCTTTTCTCATCACATTCACTCACAAACGAGAACTCGCTTCTTCTGTCTAATGCAAGACAGTTTGCACCTAAGCCAGACAGGTCATACACTTGAGCATAGACAAGTAAGCAGTTCACAAGTCAATTTATCTTTCAGTCTCTTTGAGTCGAACTACGGTGTTCTGACTTCCTCATTGCACGAGAGGATACATAGGCATAACTTAACTGTAATCGAACAAAAGTCTCTGTATATTCCCCCTCCTTCCAGCATTATTCTTTAAGCCTCATAGTCTTGAGCTTCACACTCTTCCCTTACACTGACACTCTTTTATTTCACTTCACATTTCTTTTACACTAACACTTGCATTCTTTTCCAAGTTTTGTACACAGAATTGCATTGACACTACCCCTTTAAACACAAACCTTTCAAGCGTGGATCCCGCCGAGTACGGCAGGCAATCTGGGTGCTAATACCTTCCCAGGTCGTAACCAACCCCCTTTCTCAGTTTCTCTGGTTCGCAACCGTCTTATCCATATCTTTCTAGGTCTATGTAGCATTGCCTTTCCTTCGGGATAAAAATGCCTAGTTGGTGACTCTTTTCTTTTCAGTTCACCCTTGTGTGTTCTCTCCTTTCGCCGACCGTTCGCGTCTGTACCCTATTTGACCAGCTGTCATTTGGTGGGAGCGACAGACCTGGGGCCATAACTCCAAATTTTTTGGTCATTCTTATTTCTATTGGTCTCTATATGTTATAAGGATCATGCATACCAATTTTCATGGAAAAATTCAATGGGGAAGGCATCTGATCAAAAGATGACTTCATGAGCAAGTCAGTGCAAAATCAGGGCATCTGAGGCCCCCAATCATCCAACCAAAGGGTCTTATCCATCATTTTGGGTATATGTGATCTTTATTTGATCTTAGAAGAAGTTAGAAGTTCATAAAATGGAAGAATTTCAAGCCATTTGCAAAATTGTCATTTTGGGAAAGTGACTTGTAATGCAAACTTGCCATTTTGGGAAAGTTTTTCAACCTCCTCTTTTTGATTCAAGAATGCTTCAAATGAAAAATTATTGCTCATGAAAGTTGTAGATTGGATCATTCCCTTTTCAAAAAGTACAAGAACTTGACCTAATTCATCATAGAACTCAAGTTATGGCCTTGCAAAGTTGGGAAAAATCACTAAATTTCACTTATGCACCAAAGAGGGAAGTTTGCAAAAACACTTGCCAAAGCATTTTGTGACCTCAATTTGACCTCTAAGTATTGCACAAATATCACACATGACCTATAATTCAGAATTGCACAAAGAAATCCCAAGTTTCATGCCTTGAACATCAAGATTTCCTAAATGGGCCAAAACTTCACATAATTGCAAAACACCCCATAACTTCCTTCTCTCTTGCTGAATTGCCTCAAGAATGGATTTGTGGACATCCATGAAGTCAGCTGCGCATGGACATGCCCAAGGGCCAGCTGTTTTCTTGCCCATACCTCAAGTACAAGTCATGTTGACATTTTTGCAACTTGCCCATACCAATCAACATAGGCCACCACCCACCCTCTGACATATCCCAACATGATATGTGTACCAAAAGCAAGCCATTCCATAAGATAACACAAGCTGAAACCTCCAAGAACTCAGCAATCACAAAACTCCCTCTTATGCAAAAGCCTTCGAAATTCACAACTCAGCCATCAAACCTCAAAATAAATTCCACCATTCAACTCCATATCCATTGCTGATCATTTCCCACCCTTCATTTTGCCCTAAAACACCCTGAATCAAAAACACGATTTTGACATTGCTTGAACTGAATTTCTGCCAACTTCATTTAGAGACCATATAAACTCCAACCAAGCATCACAAGCTCTTCAGGAGGATCATTGGAGCTGATTTGAAGCAAAGAAGCAGCCAGCCAGTGCCATTTTCGAAAGCTTCAGTTCAGGTATCATCAAGAACATTTTTTCCAGAAATGATTTCTTAGGTTCTTAGATTGTTCTCCATGCTTCACTGATCACACTGCACCTTTTGGTTTTGAAAAGGATTGCATATTAAGCATGTATGAAGCTTCTGAAGTTTTCTGAGAAATTTTTCGTTTTGCTTCGAATCTCTCTGATCATGTGAAATAAATTATGTTTGATGGTTGATTCTTGTTTAGAAATGGGATGGGGATCATTTCTGGAGAGTTTTAGGGCTTGGGGTTGCGTATAGAGTGAGATAGCATGAGGGGATAGCCGGAGAAGATAACTGGAACACTGTTCCGGTCACCTGAAAGTGATTAGGGTTCAGATTAGGGCTTAATTATGTAATTAGCGTAGTTTGAATTCTGGCCATTGGATAGCGCGCGAAGTCAATTCCCTCCCTTTTGAGTTTGAACCTGGGCCTTTGGATTGGATGACTTTCTCATTTTTCTCATTTTATTTAATAATTATTTCATTTGTTTACTATTTATTTGAACGAATTTTAAAAAATAGCAAATGATATCAAAAAATTCTGAAAATTTTTATCCAAACTTTTGTTAATTTCCAGGAACCAAAAATATTTTTATTTTTATTTTTTGCATTAAAAATTATTTTTAAATCATTTAAATGATTATTTTTAATTAGTTAATGAGAATTAATTAATTAAAAATGCTTTTAGGTATTTAAAAATTCCGAAAAAAATTCAGGGAGCTTTTTAGAACATTTAGAAACATTATCAAACCTTTCACACAAATTTCTTTTGGTTCTTGACCTATTTTGACATTTTTCTTTGGATTTAGGGTTCTTAAAAGTCAATATTTTTACCCTAACTTAGAAAAATCCTTTCTGCCTAACCATGAAGAGTTTGAAGTTGGTTCTTTTTGCATTGCATTCTTCATATCATGTAGTTTCTAGGATTAAATGGGCATGAATTTATCTTTCATTTTTAATTTGTTGTGCATTTTTCCTTTTGAGGCATCCTAAAACCCTAGCAAACTTGAGAAAATTATAACTTCCATTAGGTTAAGGTTTAGGTCTCCTCCTTTGGGCAGTGAACTTGTATAGGTTTAGGGTATCTTTGATCCCATTTTCAATTTTTTATCTTGTCATTTGCTTCTGATTTTGAATTTTGCCTTGTATCTTGTACATAAACCCTAATTTTTGTCTTCATTTGCATTCATCCTTCATATGCTTGCATACATGAACTTGCCATGACATTTTGTGCATCTATATGACATGTAAGACATCTTAGGACATGTTAGAATCATGTTTGATCATTGCATCATCCATTTGCCATGTTATGCATTCATTACATTCCATGTGTATTCATGAACTTTCATGCCTCCTTTTCATGTCTCATTTTGCATCTCCATTGCTTGTATGATCATCCACATCTCTTGGTTTGCTTTTGCATCATCCCATAGCATCATTTTCATCATGGACATGCTTCTGATTTTGGTTTGCATCCTTGCATTCATTTCATTTTTATTCATTTCATTTCCTTTTGCTAACTTTTCAGGTGGTAAGTGTTTGAGAAGTGAATTTGCCTTCACTTCTCATAATCTCTTCTCATCTCTTTTATGCATCTTTGCTGCATTTACTTTTGTATTAGAGTGAGCTTGATCATTCATGCTCCTTCCTCACCTTCTTTCTTCAAGCAACTTATCTTCTTAAGTGAAGTAAGTTGACTTGCTTCTTCCTACTCCTCTTCCTTCCATCTTTCTTCTTCCTTGGTGGCTTTTCCTTGAAGATCTCTTGCAAGCCTCATAAACCCTAGGAATACCCAAGCATGATAACATTTAGGGTTTGATTAGTCCCCCATTAGTTTTACCTTTGTGTCATCTTTGTGTCTTCTCTTCTCATCTCATAATCAAGGACTAAACCTTAAAGGTTTTAAGGCTTTGTGATTAAGCTTATGCCTGCATCCTTCTATTAGGATGGAGTGTATAACTTTAATCCTAAGTGTTAAACCCTTAATGTGTTTAAACCCTTTAATTAATCCACTTAATAATCATCAAGACATCAAACTTGTAACTTGGGCCTTGCATTAGGGTTCTAATTCTTCCTTAATTGGTTAAGAAGGACTAACCCTAGTGTTAATGGACAAGTCCTCCTCAAGTTGTCTTACAAACCATAAAATCCATTTCTTAATCTTACCATTAACTAAAATCCGTTTAATAAAGGTTTTGTTTTGTCATGAGGTTAATCCCTAATCATGGGTTAAGTTGAGGAGCCTTCCTCAGCTTAAATGTTCTCATCTATTATCCTTCTATTAGGATGGTGTAATGAGTCCATTAAATCCTTGATTATGCCTTAAACTCATTACTTAACAACAAACAAAAACTCCAAAAACATCTAAATAAATACAAGTAGATTAATGATCTTAATCCTACATCATGGTGATTAAGTGTGAGGTGTTTACTTCACACTTAAGGTATTCTCATTACCCCTAATCAGAAGGGAGGATGTGATGAGTTTACTAACCCTTGGTTTAGGCTTAAGCTCATTAACTTATGACAAACTTCAAAAAGCAATAAAAGACTGAAAACACAAAAAACAAACAATAATCGTCTCCTCCGGGATTCTTTTCTCATCACATTCACTCACAAACGAGAACTCGCTTCTTCTGTCTAATGCAAGACAGTTTGCACCTAAGCCAGACAGGTCATACACTTGAGCATAGACAAGTAAGCAGTTCACAAGTCAATTTATCTTTCAGTCTCTTTGAGTCGAACTACGGTGTTCTGACTTCCTCATTGCACGAGAGGATACATAGGCATAACTTAACTGTAATCGAACAAAAGTCTCTGTATATTCCCCCTCCTTCCAGCATTATTCTTTAAGCCTCATAGTCTTGAGCTTCACACTCTTCCCTTACACTGACACTCTTTTATTTCACTTCACATTTCTTTTACACTAACACTTGCATTCTTTTCCAAGTTTTGTACACAGAATTGCATTGACACTACCCCTTTAAACACAAACCTTTCAAGCGTGGATCCCGCCGAGTACGGCAGGCAATCTGGGTGCTAATACCTTCCCAGGTCGTAACCAACCCCCTTTCTCAGTTTCTCTGGTTCGCAACCGTCTTATCCATATCTTTCTAGGTCTATGTAGCATTGCCTTTCCTTAGGGATAAAAATGCCTAGCTGGCGACTCTTTTCTTTTCAGTTCACCCTTGTGTGTTCTCTCCTTTCGCCGACCGTTCGCGTCTGTACCCTATTTGACCAGCTGTCATTTGGTGGGAGCGACAGACCTGGGGCCATAACTCCAAATTTTTTGGTCATTCTTGTTTCTATTGGTCTCTATATGTTATAAGGATCATGCATACCAATTTTCATGGAAAAATTCAATGGGGAAGGCATCTGATCAAAAGATGACTTCTTGAGCAAGTCAGTGCAAAATCAGGGCATCTGAGGCCCCCAATCATCCAACCAAAGGGTCTTATCCATCATTTTGGGTATATGTGATCTTTATTTGATCTTAGAAGAAGTTAGAAGTTCATAAAATGGAAGAATTTCAAGCCATTTGCAAAATTGTCATTTTGGGAAAGTGACTTGTAATGCAAACTTGCCATTTTGGGAAAGTTTTTCAACCTCCTCTTTTTGATTCAAGAATGCTTCAAATGAAAAATTATTGCTCATGAAAGTTGTAGATTGGATCATTCCCTTTTCAAAAAGTACAAGAACTTGACCTAATTCATCATAGAACTCAAGTTATGGCCTTGCAAAGTTGGGAAAAATCACTAAATTTCACTTATGCACCAAAGAGGGAAGTTTGCAAAAACACTTGCCAAAGCATTTTGTGACCTCAATTTGACCTCTAAGTATTGCACAAATATCACACATGACCTATAATTCAGAATTGCACAAAGAAATCCCAAGTTTCATGCCTTGAACATCAAGATTTCCTAAAGGGGCCAAAACTTCACATAATTGCAAAACACCCCATAACTTCCTTCTCTCTTGCTGAATTGCCTCAAGAATGGATTTGTGGACATCCATGAAGTCAGCTGCGCATGGACATGCCCAAGGGCCAGCTGTTTTCTTGCCCATACCTCAAGTACAAGTCATGTTGACATTTTTGCAACTTGCCCATACCAATCAACATAGGCCACCACCCACCCTCTGACATATCCCAACATGATATGTGTACCAAAAGCAAGCCATTCCATAAGATAACACAAGCTGAAACCTCCAAGAACTCAGCAATCACAAAACTCCCTCTTATGCAAAAGCCTTCGAAATTCACAACTCAGCCATCAAACCTCAAAATAAATTCCACCATTCAACTCCATATCCATTGCTGATCATTTCCCACCCTTCATTTTGCCCAAAAACACCCTGAATCAAAAACACGATTTTGACATTGCTTGAACTGAATTTCTGCCAACTTCATTTAGAGACCATATAAACTCCAACCAAGCATCACAAGCTCTTCAGGAGGATCATTGGAGCTGATTTGAAGCAAAGAAGCAGCCAGACAGTGCCATTTTCGAAAGCTTCAGTTCAGGTATCATCAAGAACATTTTTTCCAGAAATGATTTCTTAAGTTCTTAGATTGTTCTCCATGCTTCACTGATCACACTGCACCTTTTGGTTTTGAAAAGGATTGCATATTAAGTATGTATGAAGCTTCTGAAGTTTTCTGAGAAATTTTTCGTTTTGCTTCGAATCTCTCTGATCATGTGAAATAAATTATGTTTGATGGTTGATTCTTGTTTAGAAATGGGATGGGGATCATTTCTGGAGAGTTTTAGGGCTTGGGGTTGCGTATAGAGTGAGATAGCATGAGGGGATAGCCGGAGAAGATGACTGGAACACTATTCCGATCACCTGAAAGTGATTAGGGTTCAGATTAGGGCTTAATTATGTAATTAGCGTAGTTTGAATTCTGGCCATTGGATAGCGCGCGAAGTCAATTCCCTCCCTTTTGAGTTTGAACCTGGGCCTTTGGATTGGATGACTTTCTCATTTTTCTCATTTTATTTAATAATTATTTCATTTGTTTTCTATTTATTTGAACGAATTTTAAAAAATAGCAAATGATATCAAAAAATTCTGAAAATTTTTATCCAAACTTTTGTTAATTTCCAGGAACCAAAAATATTTTTATTTTTATTTTTTGCATTAAAAATTATTTTTAAATCATTTAAATGATTATTTTTAATTAGTTAATGAGAATTTATTAATTAAAAATGTTGTTAGGTATTTAAAAATTCAAAAAAAAATTCAGGGAGCTTTTTAGAACATTTAGAAACATTATCAAACCTTTCACACAAATTTCTTTTGGTTCTTGACCTATTTTGACATTTTTCTTTGGATTTAGGGTTCTTAAAAGTCAATATTTTTACCCTAACTTAGAAAAATCCTTTCTGCCTAACCATGAAGAGTTTGAAGTTGGTTCTTTTTGCATTGCATTCTTCATATCATGTAGTTTCTAGGATTAAATGGGCATGAATTTATTTTTCATTTTTAATTTGTTGTGCATTTTTCCTTTTGAGGCATCCTAAAACCCTAGCAAACTTGAGAAAATTATAACTTCCATTAGGTTAAGGTTTAGGTCTCCTCCTTTGGGCAGTGAACTTATATAGTTTTAGGGTATCTTTGATCCCATTTTCAATTTTTTATCTTGTCATTTGCTTCTGATTTTGAATTTTGCCTTGTATCTTGTACATAAACCCTAATTTTTGTCTTCATTTGCATTCATCCTTCATATGCTTGCATACATGAACTTGCCATGACATTTTGTGCATCTATATGACATGTAAGACATCTTAGGACATGTTAGAATCATGTTTGATCATTGCATCATCCATTTGCCATGTTATGCATTCATTACATTCCATGTGTATTCATGAACTTTCATGACTCCTTTTCATGTCTCATTTTGCATCTCCATTGCTTGTATGATCATCCACATCTCTTGGTTTGCTTTTGCATCATCCCATAGCATCATTTGCATCATGGACATGCTTCTGATTTTGGTTTGCATCCTTGCATTCATTTCATTTTTATTCATTTCATTTCCTTTTGCTAACTTTTCAGGTGGTAAGTGTTTGAGAAGTGAATTTGCCTTCACTTCTCATAATCTCTTCTCATCTCTTTTATGCATCTTTGCTGCATTTACTTTTGTATTAGAGTGAGCTTTCTCATTCATGCTCCTTCCTCACCTTCTTTCTTCAAGCAACTTATCTTCTTAAGTGAAGTAAGTTGACTTGCTTCTTCCTGCTCTTCTTCCTTCCATCTTTCTTCTTCCTTGGTGGCTTTTCCTTGAAGATCTCTTGCAAGCCTCATAAATCCTAGGAGTACCCAAGCATGATAACATTTAGGGTTTTATTAGTCCCCCATTAGTTTTACCTTTGTGTCATCTTTGTGTCTTCTCTTCTCATCTCATAATCAAGGACTAAACCTTAAAGGTTTTAAGGCTTTGTGATTAAGCTTATGCCTGAATCCTTCTATTAGGATGGAGTGTATAACTTTAATCCTAAGTGTTAAACCCTTAATGTGTTTAAACCCTTTAATCAATCCACTTAATAATCATCAAGACATCAAACTTGTAACTTGGGCCTTGCATTAGGGTTCTAATTCTTCCTTAATTGGTTAAGAAGGACTAACCCTAGTGTTAATGGACAAGTCCTCCTCAAGTTGTCTTACAAACCATAAAATCCATTTCTTAATCTTACCATTAACTAAAATCCATTTAATAAAGGTTTTGTTTTGTCATGAGGTTAATCCCTAATCATGGGTTAAGTTGAGGAGCCTTCCTCAGCTTAAATGTTCTCATCTATTATCCTTCTATTAGGATGGTGTAATGAGTCCATTAAATCCTTGATTATGGCTTAAACTCATTACTTAACAACAAACAAAAACTCCAAAAACATCTAAATAAATACAAGTAGATTAATGATCTTAATCCCACATCATGGTGATTAAGTGTGAGGTGTTTACTTCACACTTAAGGTATTCTCATTACCCCTAATCAGAAGGGAGGATGTGATGAGTTTACTAACCCTTGGTTTAGGCTTAAGCTCATTAACTTATGACAAACTTCAAAAAGCAATAAAAGACTGAAAACACAAAAAACAAACAATAATCGTCTCCTCCGGGATTCTTTTCTCATCACATTCACTCACAAACGAGAACTCGCTTCTTCTGTCTAATGCAAGACAGTTTGCACCTTAGCCAGACAGGCCATACACTTGAGCATAGACAAGTAAGCAGTTCACAAGTCAATTTATCTTTCAGTCTCTTTGAGTCGAACTACGGTGTTCTGACTTCCTCATTGCACGAGAGGATACGTAGGCATAACTTAACTGTTATCGAACAAAAGTCTCTGTATATTCCCCCTCCTTCCAGCATTATTCTTTAAGCCTCATAGTCTTGAGCTTCACACTCTTCCCTTACACTGACACTCTTTTATTTCACTTCACATTTCTTTTACATTGACCCTTGCATTCTTTTCCAGCTTTTGTACACAGAATTGCATTGACACTACCCCTTTAAACATAAAGCTTTCAAGCGTGGATCCCGTCGAGTACGGCGGGCAATCTGGGTGCTAATACCTTCCCAGGTCGTAACCAACCCCCTTTCTCAGTTTCTCTGGTTCGCAACCGTCTTATCCATATCTTTCTAGGTCTATGCAGCATTGCTTTTCCTTCGGGATAAAAATGCCTAGCTGGCGACTCTTTTCTTTTCAGTTCACCCTTGTGTGTTCTCTCCTTTCGCCGACCGTTCGCGTCTGTACCCTATTTGACCAGGTGTCAATTGGTGGGAGCGACAGCTTGGCGACTCTGCTGGGGACCCTTATATTGCAACCAGGGCATCTGGTTCTTTTTGTGGGTTCCTCCTAGCGCTTGTTTGATTTGTGTTTACTGGGGTGTTATTTGCTATGTGTGTTTATTTTGCTTCATTTACTGCTTTATGTACAGTTTTATTTATTGTTTTCTTTACAGTTTTGCATATCTCATACTGCCATTGTCACTATGCTGGATCTGGTTTTCTTTGATGGGTGGGGTTCCATTGAGAGATTAAGGTCCTATACCTGGGACCTGAGTGACACCTAGGATAGAGTGGTTCATGTTCTTTCCCATTCCATTTCGGTCTGGTGCGGGAATATGAAACACAGTTCAGATGTGGGTTTCTTCTTGAGAACTCTGTGCTACAGATTTCCTGTAGTGCTAGGGCTATCTGGGAAGCCTGCTAAGTCTGGATGACCTTTATTATGACCTTCAGAAGCTGATGTGAATTAGAGGAGGATCTTTTATGGTTATTGTGAACATTGTACCTCCGGGTTAGAAGTGTTTACACTTCTCATAACTGATCCAAGTCTGAGGATCCTTGTTCTAGAACACTACCTGTGAGGGGGTTGGGCTGTTTACAGGTTTGCAGGAACCCTTGGCCACATCATATCCTGTTACTGTTTTGTTTAAGAGTACTCCACTTTGGGCAGTTCTTGTGATTAACCTTGGACATGTGACTCTTTATTTGAGTCCCCCACCTTGGTTACTGGATTTCTGAGCCCTCATCTGGACTTTTGGAACATACATGGACTTATATCAAGACAGATAATCAGATCTAGCTTGATCACAAACCCTTGCATATCATTTGCATATATCATCATTGCATCATTTAACATTTGTTTATTTTCTTTTCAGGGTATCCATATCATATCTGGTTTGGTTTTGACCCCTTCTTCTGCATAGACCTCTACTTTAGCTGTCTTCATCAGTTATCTGCTTCAGCTCTCTTCATCATCACCAGCATCAGCCTGTCAGTGGCTCATTTCCAGTATCAGTCTGTGATCTTCATCAGCACTTATCTTCAGTTTCTTCAGCAGCACTCATGACTACTCCCAGGAAGAGCAACATATCCTACCACTTTTTTGAGCCTGTGTTGACTGGTATCAGGCAGGTCCAGTCACTTATCACACCTGACCACATCCCACTGTTTAGAGAGCACCATGGAGGTATCCTGGATATGGTTATGGACCTTGACTCTTCTCAGAGGAGCATGATCCACACATGCTTGCAGTTTTATAACCCTCCTTTGAGATGTTTCACATTCTCAGACTTTCAGTTAGGGCCTCTACTGGAAGAGTTTTCTTCATTGATTGGAGTACCTATCAGGGGTGGAATCCCTATCAACCCAGAGATGCCAGCTCCCAGAAATGAAGAGATAGCAAAGGCACTGTACCTGGAGCCTGCCTTGATTGAGCAAAGTATGACAACAAAAGCTGGGATCCCTGGTTTGCATTTGGACTTCTTGATTTCTCAGGCCATCCTGAAGGCTTCATTGGGAGAGTGGAGGGCAGTCTGTGCACTGTTAGCCCTCAGCATATATGGGGCTATATTGTTTGCAGATGAGCCCAAATTTGTCAGCAAAAATGCCATTCATTTGTTTCTCTTGAGGAACCCAGTACCCACATTTCTAGGAGGTTTCTATTATTCCATCCATCAGAGGAATGAGAAACAGAGGGGGAAGTTGGTAAGATGTTGTGCTCCTTTGTTTTACACCTGGCTGCTCAGACACCTGCCTAAGTCAGATACTTTCCTGAATTCCCACCAACAGAAGAATTGGGCCAAGAGGCCCATTGCCTTGACTTCAAATGATGTTAGATGGTGCACCCAGAGCACCAAAGGCAAGGACATTATCACCAGGTTTGGACAATACCCAAATGTGCCTCTGATAGGAGTAAAGGGTTGCATCAACTACAATCCTTTACTGTTTAAGAGACAGCTGGGTTATGCCTTGGTCCACCCTCCCAGAGGACAAGATTTAGCTGAGACCCTATATTGTGAAGTGAAACCTAATTCAGCTGTTGTCAAACAAGCATCCTGGGCTTGGGACAACATCCAGACAAAAGGAGTGGCTATTCTTGGGAGATGTAATAATGTTGCTTCAGCTCAGTACTATGATTGGTCTCGTGCTAGAGCTCAGATTACCATGATGCCCTTCACCTTGGAAGACATACCTGGACCATCTACAGTATAACCAGCAGCAACTGTCAACCTAGAAGAATTTGAGAAGCTGAAGGAAAGGAATGAGAACTTATCTCAAGCCTTGAAGAAGACTCTTTGGGAAAGGAGTGATGGTCGCCTGGACATTGAGAGATTGGAAAAGCTCAGGGTGGAGCATCTTGCCAAAATTGAGAAGACAGAGGACTATATCAGGAAAGCGAGAGCTGGGGAACAAATATTGAAGAATGCCTGTAAAGAGGCCAAAATTCAGAAGGCTATGACTGAGCTCTATCTGCAAGAGAGTCAGGCTAGGTGGTTCAGAATCACTGAGGCCCGTACACAAGAAGACCAGAAGACTCAAGCCAAGATTGAACAGCTAGAGGCCAATGAGAAGAAGCAGCAGGAAGCTTTGTTGGCAGCCCAGAAGGAGATTTCAGAGTTGAAGCTCAGAGCAGGATTGAAGAGATCAAAGGACCAGGACAGGCATAAGAAGCTGACCACTGCCATTGCTACCAGGAACCTCCTCATTAGGACCATTACAGAGCACCCAACTTGTCCAGTGACTGAGGCACTCCTGAAGGAGGTCAGAGAGGATGAGTTTGGGCTGGAGGTCAGATGGCCAATGAGAGAGTAGAGATGAGAAATCATATGTCTCAGTTCATGGCAGTGATGACTGGCTTAGCCCAGAGTCAAGAGAGGTTAAGAGAGCTGGTGGAAAGACAAACTCCTGAAGAGCCTCATCTTGGAACATGAGGAACTAGTAACAATGAAGGGGGCCAGCCTCGTATCAACCTACCAGAGTTTGGACCTCACTTGAATCCAGAAGTTAACATCCCGAGGAATGTTCAAGGTAACACCACTGGGGGCAGAATCCTACAAGAGGATCCCCAGGAAGAGCAGTTCACTATCATAGGGGCTGGAGATGAAGTATATGACAGGAGATTGGACGAAATCGCTGAAAAGTTAAGATCTTTGGATTCTCAGAATTCTTTGGGCTTCGATGTGATGGATATGGGACTAGTGGATGGGGTGAGAATTCCCCACAAATTCAAACCCCCATGCTTTGAAAAGTACAATGGTACCTCCTGCCCTCGCACCCATCTGCAGTCTTTCTTGGGAAGGCTCAAAGCGTATACTATGGATGAAAAGTTGTGGATGTTCTACTTTGAAGACAGTCTGACTGGGGCTTCGAGAGAGTGATATTCACATTTGTCTAGGGCCACCATAAGATGCTGGAAGGATTTGGCTGAGGCTTTCATCCGTCAATATCAATACAACCTGGACATGGCTCCCAATAGGACCCTCCTAATGGGAATGTCTCAATCTTCTAGAGAGAGCTTCCGGGAGTATGCTCAAAGGTGGAGACAGCTTGTTGCTGCTGTCCAACCACCCATGTCAGAAAGGGAAATGGCTGACATGTTCATGAATACATTGCAAGGGACCTATATTGATAGACTGGCCGCTTTCTCCTCCCCCAGTTTTGCTGATGTGGTCATAGCTGGTGAAAGGATTGAAAGCCTCTTAAAGATGGGCAAGATCTCCGACAGCGGTGCAAGTTCCTCCAGCAATCCCAGAAAACCCTTTGTGGGACCCCGAAGGGCAGGTGAAACAAACTCCATTCACACAAGCAGGGGCAGGTCTCAATATGCTCACCGGTCAGTAGCAGCTGTTACCATCCCAGCACCGATTCCACAACAACCAGCATATCCTCAACAACAACAACCACAGTATCAACAACAAGTTCATTTTCCGCAACAAAGGTCGTACAACAACAACAATAACAACCAACAACAGCGTCCTTTCCAACAAAGGCCATCACAAGCAAGCAGGGTGATTGACCCGATTCCAATGACGTATGTTGCACTCTTGCCACAACTCCTGAAGCTCAACCTGGTTGAGTTAAGGACATTGGCACCTCCGGATCCCACCAATATGCCAAAGAACTATGATGCAAATTCCAGGTGTGCGTTCCACTCAAACGCACCGGGGCATAATACTGAAAAATGCAGGGCCTTACAGATGAAAGTCCAAGATCTGGTGGACTCAAAAGCTCTCAACTTTGCACCTCCTCCGAATGTCACAAGGAATCCAATGCCTAGTCACAACGGGCCCAGGATTAATGCTATTGAGGAGGGAAAACCATCCACATTAATTAGTAGTGTTGCACAGATCCGAACACCTCTGGTTGAAATCAAAGCTCAGCTGTTAGAATGCCAAGTGTTCCCCGGGTGTGAGCTCGGCTGTGGATATTGCAACATTGCCATTAATGGATGTGAAAGACTGAGAAATGACATAGATGGTCTTATTAAGGATGGTATCCTTCAGATTACGACAACAGCAACTACAACTCCAACAATTCCTTCATTAACAATCCCAGATACTCCTACAACGTCAGCAACCATTGTTCCGACAGATTCTACTACAACTCCAACAACTGCTCAATCGATCACCTCAACGGATACAAGTTCAGTCACCATTCCTGCTACAACTACAACACCCATTATTCCATCAGTTCCGTTTTCAACATCAGCAACAATTAATGAAAGTGTTTCAGCAGTTACGATATACTACGATCCTGCAAATGTTCCTGCCAACAACTCACAACAAAATGCTACTCCTATCAGAGCACCAGTTACCATATACTATGATCCACACACCATTGTGGTCCCCTCTGCAGCTGCTATCAGTCCGGTCACTATCATAGTACCTGGGCCAGTTCCTTACGAAAACAATAATGCCATTCCTTGGCATTATGGCTCAGATCTGTACTGCGAGGGGCGGAAAATCACTTTAGAGTCATCAACTTCTTCACCCCAGATAGACAATGTGGGGGAGGCGGAGGCTTCACTAGAAGCGGACGTCTCTTTGCCTTGCAAATTCCAAGACCCGTTGCTGAAGCAGAAGCTGCTGCTAAGGCAAAAGGGAAGAGCATTGTGCAAGAAGAACAAGTTGCTAAAGAAGCTTTGAAGACTCCTTTTGATCAAGAGGTTGATGAATTCATGAGAATCATAAAGAAAAGTGATTACAAGGTGGTGGACCAGCTTCACCAAACACCTTCCAAAATCTCCATACTATCATTGCTAATGTGCTCCGAGGCTCATCGGAACGCACTATTAAAAGTCTTGCACGCAGCTTATGTGCCGGAGGAGATTACTGTCAATCAATTAGAGGCTGTGGTTGGAAATGTCAACGCTAGTCATGGACTAGGATTTACCAACACTGATCTGACAACGGAAGGTCACAATCACAAAAAGGCTTTGCACATTACCTTGGAGTGTAAGGGTGCAGTTCTTTCTCACGTACTGGTAGACACAGGGTCATCCCTCAATGTCCTGCCCAAAAAAGCCCTTGTGAAGCTGGAACATGATGGATTGGAACTACGCCCAAGCAACTTGGTAGTGAGAGCCTTTGAAGGTTCTAAAAGATCAGTTTTGGGAGAGATAGAGTTGCCAATAATGATTGGCCCACAGGTTTTCAAAACGACCTTCTTTGTGATGGATATACAGCCTGCCTGCAGCTGTCTATTGGGTAGACCATGGATACACGCCGTTGGCGCCGTGACGTCAACCCTTCACCAGAAGTTAAAATTCGAGTGGGAGGGCCAAGTCATTACCATTTGTGGGGAGGAGGATATCTTCGTTAGCCAGCTGGCTACTTTCAAATACATTGAAATGGATGGGGAGATCCATGAGACAATGAGTCAAGGGTTTGAAGCCCTTAATATTAATGAAACATCTGCTGTGTCCAGGACCTCCATCACATCATACCAACAAGCCCGGAAGATTGTTGAGGAAGGTACCGCCCAAGGCTGGGGCAAGCTGCTGCCCGTGGAGAAGAAAGAGGACTGATTCGGGTTGGGTTACAAACCAACTCGACAAGATCAACCAGAGGCTGCAATGGAGCCCAAGTTTGTCAGCGGGGGGATGCTCACCCCGGATGCTGTGAATAGTTTGGAAGATGAGTCGGAAGACGAGCGCAACCTGGAAAGCTGGATACGTCCAAAGATCCCGGGGAGCCATGTCGCAAACTGGTCTTCCCAGGAAATTATAAGAGTTACTCCCGCAGAGTAATTATTATTTCCTGTGTTTTAAAGCATGCATCAAGTCCTGTATCTTGCCCAAGATGTCAGGACTCATTTTGTAATCGGGCCATCTTGTATTTTGTGCAAAGATCAATTAATGAATATCAGGACATCTTTTGCAAATGAGTCTTTTCTTTTCCGCTCACTGTTTTTCATTTTTTTATTTTTTGTACAAAACAATAAAATGGCAATGTTTTCAAAATATAAACTCAATTTTCACTTTTTTCTAAAGCAAGATAAAACGGATCACTAAAATGAACAAATCTAAACCCTTGCAGAGAGTGCCCTCCAGACTGCACCGACAACAACACTGCTATGACTTCGTATGACTTTGACAATCCGATTAATCAAGCCGATGAAGGGGTTGAAGAAGATTATGAGCTACCTGAAGAGTTAGCCAGATTGTTAAGACAAGAGGAGAAGGTTATCACTCCTCATCAGGAGGAGGTTGAAACGGTTAATCTTGGTACGGAAGAAGACTTGAAAGAAGTGAAGATCGGGGCCTGCCTGCAAGATTCAGTGAAAGAGCAACTGATTAACATGCTTCGGGAGTATGTGGATGTTTTTGCTTGGTCTTATCAGGATATGTCGGGGTTGGACACCGACATTGTTATGCACAAGCTGCCTCTAAAGGAAGACTGTCCGCCAGTAAAACAGAAGTTGCGCCGTACTCGACCGGATATGGCAATGAAGATAAAAGAAGAGGTACAAAAACAGTGGGACGCTGGTTTCCTTGTTGTGACTAGTTACCCGCCGTGGGTTGCTAATATTGTACCTGTGCCTAAGAAGGATGGCAAGGTGAGGATGTGTGTGGATTACCGGGATCTGAACAGAGCCAGCCCGAAAGATGACTTCCCATTACCTTACATTGATGTATTGGTCGACAATACGGCTCAGTTCTCGGTATTCTCCTTCATGGATGGATTTTCGGGATATAACCAGATCAAGATGTCACCTAAAGACATGGAGAAGACAACTTTCATCACACCCTGGGGCACATTCTGTTATAAGGTGATGCCATTCGGACTGAAGAATGCTGGTGCCACTTATCAACAGGCTATGGTAACATTATTCCATGACATGATCCATAAAGAAATTGAATGTTATGTGGATGACATGATTTCCAAGTCCCTCACAGAAGAAGACCACCTGGTGAATCTGTTGAAGCTATTCAAGCGTCTGAGGAAGTACCAATTGAAGTTAAACCCCAACAAATGCACATTCGGGGTGCGATCCGGTAAGCTGCTGGGATTTATTGTGAGTGAAAAGGGAATTGAAGTTGACCCTGACAAAGTTAAAGCCATTCAAGAAATGCCTGCACCAAAGACTGAAAAAGAAGTTCGAGGGTTCCTAGGTAGATTGAACTACATTTCAAGGTTCATATCTCGCCTTACAGCAACCTGTGAACCCTTGTTCAAGTTGTTAAGGAAAGAACAAACGGTCAGGTGGAACGAAGACTGCCAAAGGGCTTTTGACAAAATCAAGGAATACTTACAGGAGCCTCCAATCCTTATGCCTCCAGTTGAAGGAAGACCTCTGATAATGTACTTGACAGTATTAGAAGGATCAATGGGGTGTGTGTTGGGCCAACATGACGAGTCTGGTCGAAAAGAGTATGCAATTTACTACCTAAGCAAAAAGTTTACCGACTGTGAACAACGTTATTCACTGCTCGAGAAAACTTGTTGTGCTTTAGCGTGGACTGCTCGCCGACTAAGGCAGTATATGTTGACCCACACTACCTTGTTAATCTCCAAGATGGACCCATTCAAGTACATATTTGAGAAGCCAACACTTACCGGACGGGTTACAAGATGGCAAATGATTCTCACAGAATATGACATTCAGTACACATCTCAAAAAGCCATCAAAGGCAGTGTATTGTCTGATTATCTTGCTGAGCAACCCATTGATGATTACCAGCCAATGAGATTCGACTTCCCTGATGAAGACATCATGTTCATAAAAGCAAAAGATCATGAAGAGACTATTCACACTGAAGGGCCCGACCCAGAAGAAGAATGGACTATGATGTTTGATGGGGCTGTTAATATGAATGGTCGTGGTGTTGGTGCAGTACTCATTACACCTAAGGGAGTTCACATGCCTTTCTAGGAAAAACTCACTTTTAACTGCACTAACAACGAAGCTGAATACGAAGCTTGCATCATGGGTCTTGAGGAAGCCATTGACCTCAGGATCAAGACTTTAACTGTGTTCGGAGATTCAGCTTTGGTAATCAATCAAACCAACGGAAAATGGTATACTCACCAGGAGCATCTGATACCTTACCGGGATTATACGAGGAGATTACTCACATTCTTCACAACAGTCAAGCTTGAGTATATCCCTCGAGATGAAAATCAGTTTGCAGATGCTCTGACTACCATTTCATCCATGATCAAAGTTCAAGCCGCCAATTTTGTGCCTCAGATTTCAGTATCCAGACTCGACAGACCAGCATACGTATTCTCAGCAGACCTTGTTGAAGATGATAAGCCTTGGTTCCACGACATCAAATGCTTCTTGGAGGATCAAACATACCCACCTGGGGCATCATCCAATGACAAGAGGACATTAAGAAGGCTAGCTGGTAGCTTTTTCCTGAATACTGACGGTTCCTTGTACAAGAGAAACTTTGATATGGTACTTCTCATATGTGTTGATAAGGCAGAAGCAGACTTGCTGATGCACGAAGTGCACGAAGGATCTTTTGGTACCCATGTTGGAGGGCATGCTATGGCTAAAAAGTTTCTAAGATCAGGCTATTATTGGATCACAATGGATACAGATTGTTGTGCTTATGCCAGGAAATGCCATAAATGCCAGATTTATGCAGATAAAGTGCATGTGCCTCCAAATCCCCTGAATGTGATGTCTTCACCCTGGCCCTTTGCCATGTGGGGCATTGATATGATTGGCAAGATTGAACCGACTGCTTCAAATGGCCACAGATTCATCTTGGTAGCCATTGACTATTTCACCAAGTGGGTTGAGGCAGCTTCATATGCAAATGTCACCAGGCAAGTGGTAGCCCGATTCCTGAAGAGAGACATCATTTGTCGGTATGGAGTGCCCGAACGAATCATTACTGATAATGGTTCCAACTTAAATAACAAAATGATGGCAGAATTGTGTCGGGACTTCAAGCTCCAACACCACAATTCTTCTCCGTACAGGCCAAAGATGAATGGCGCTGTTGAGGCAGCTAATAAGAATATCAAGAAGATTGTGCAAAAGATGGTGGTCACCTACAAAGACTGGCATGAAATGCTACCATTTGCCTTGCATGGGTACCGTACGTCAATCAGAACATCCACTGGGGCAACACTGTATCAACTGGTATATGGTATGGAGGCAGTCCTACCTATTGAAGGTGAATTACCCTCCTTGCGGGTACTGATGGATGTCAAGTTGAATGAAGCAGAATGGGTCCGATCCCGGTACGAACAACTGAGCCTGATCGAAGAGAAGAGATTGGCTGCAATTTGTCATGGGCAACTATATCAGAGAAGAATGAAGAAATCCTTCGATCAGAAAGTCAGGCTTTGGGAATACCAAGTAGGAGATCTTGTGCTGAAAAGACTCCTTCCTCCTCATACAGACCACAGGGGCAAGTGGACTCCGAATTACGATGGTCCATTCATAGTAAAGAAAGTTTTCTCTAGTGGAGCACTGATGCTCAGTACTATGGATGGTGAAGACTTCCTGTCCCCTGTGAATTCAGATGCAGTTAAAAAATACTTCGCATAAAATGACCCGCTGGACATAAAAACAGAATGTAAGTCCAGGCAAAAATAGGGCATCCCGGCGAGTCAAAAACAGAATAAAAGACTCGGGCAAAAATAAGGGAAAATAAAAAATGTACACCCGCTGAGTTGAAAAGCCACATTGGACAGCTCAGGCAAAAATGGGTATCCCGGTGGATTGAAAACCCGAAAGGGCGATCCACGCAAAATAAGGGAATAAGCGAACAACTGCATTCTGAATTCGCCTGTATCACTTATAACATGGCAAGCTTCGAAAGTTTCAAGCCTCGGTCAGAACCAACCTTCTTCAAAAGCAGGATGATAAGAACGTCATTGTCATACGAGTCATAGCAAAGGGAAGCACACTGAAGCGTCATCAACATTGCCAGCACCTTTTTTTTTGTTTCTCAATTTGTAACAATCTCCTCATTTCAGGGGATCTGTTTCTTTGACTGTAGTTGCCAATTCAGGGCACGCAAATTAATAAAATCAAATTTTCAGTCACATTTCATCTCGTACATTTTATTTTCGTTTGCAAAAAATGTCCGATGTCCTTAATATAATGATCGCATAAATGCAGATGCGTCTTTTCTGAATTACATGCTTACAGGAAATATATTTGCTCCCGGGAGTGTCTAAACTCCTATGATGGAATCCAGTAAAGGATACCTCGGGATACTTGTACATTTCTTTGCCATAGCAGGGTTGCAGGTATTCAAACACCAGAGATGCTTTCTCCCCAGCTGAGTTCCTCATCCTCAGAAGGATCCTCATGGACATCTCTAGGAAGATCGTTCAATGATCATTCCTCCCCGGCCGAGTGTTAAACAGGGAGCCATCTCCCTGCAGAGTCTCAACCTCTATCCAGAAGAGCAATGTTGAAGATTTCACAACAAAGTAACGAAAGCTTCCGCAAACCCCAGCTGGGCTCCTCATCATTAAGATAGGTCTATCAGTAGCCTACTTCCCCGAGCCGAATCGTATATCAGTTCTACCGGTGTTCTCATCCCCAGCTGGGATGTTCTTTCAAAACAAGATCAACCAGGAACCTCTACGGCAACGGGATCCGAATCCTGGATCGGTATCTTTTGCATAATCATAGCATTCACATCATATCTTCCCCCCCCCCCCAGAGTGTAGCATTCCGTCTAATATGGAGCATTACGGCAAAAATCAAACATATTGCATAATCATAAGCCATGTTTGAACCAGTCACCTGTGAATACTGACATACCATCAACAGTATACAGGATACCACTCAAATTCCCTGGCGGAATATCAAAGCATTTTTCCAAAATACAGATACATGCTCCTTCTTGACACTCGTCTGTGTTATATCCCCAGCACAGTTGCCTAAAACCTTGCTTATTATACTTTCCAGACACTCGTCTGTGTCATCCTATCCCCACAGGTCGTCAAACACCTTTTATATTTATAAAGTTCATAACTTATACACTTCCTCTTATGATACTCGTCTGTATCTCTCCCCAACAAGTTGAGCACTCATCTTTGTCTCACTCATACTTTCTGACTCATACAGAAACTCGTCCGTATTTTGTATACACACTTATTTCCCCTCAGAGTCGACACTCGTCCGTGTTCTCTGTTAACCAGTTGGTACTCGTCCGTACCATCATCTCGGAACATGCGTCAGCGTTCGTTTCTACCGATACTCGTCCGTATCATAGTCTTAAGGGTGCTCGTCTGCATCTTTAATCTATACACCGTGTCAAACACTTATACCTTTTCTTTATTGAATAGTAGACGCTCTTCTGTGTCTATCATTCCCCAGAAGAGTTCCCGGCAAATCCCGATAAATTACTTTCTTTTCTATCTGACATTCGTCCTATGTCATGATACTTCTGGCAGCCGTACCCTGCCAGGTGATCGTCCTTCTCTTTTGATGATCGTCCTTCATCATCCCCAGCGGAGTCTCTATTTATTGGAGCCCTTTTCTATCCGACATTCGTCCTATGTCGTGATATTTTTAGCAGCTGTCCCCTGCTAGGTGATCGTCCTTCACCTTCCTGATGATCGTCCTTCATCATTTTATCCGATGGTCATTCCCATCGTTGATCTTGTTATCTGACATTCGTCCTATGTTATGATAAACCCCGAGAGAAGCCGTACCCTTCCAGGTGATCGTCCTTCACCTTTTGATGATCGTCCTTCATCATGCTTATCCGATGGCCGTCCCCATCGTCGACCTTCTCTATCCGGCATTCGTCCTATGTCGTGATACTTTGAGCAGCCGTACCCTGCCAGGTGATTGTCCTTCACCTTTTGATGATCGTCCTTCATCATGCTTATCCGATGGTCGTCCCCATCTTCGACCTTCTCTATCTGGCATTCGTCCTATGTCGTGATACTTTGAGCAGCCGTACCCTGCCAGGTGATCGTCTTTCACCTTTTGATGATCGTCCTTCATCATGCTTATCCGATGACCGTCCCCATCGTCGACCTTCTCTATCCGGAATTCGTCCTATGTCGTGATACTTTGAGCAGCCGTACCCTGCCAGGTGATCGTCCTTCACCTTTTGATGATCGTCCTTCACCATGCTTATCCGATGGTCGTCCCCATCGTCGACCTTCTCTATCCGGCATTCGTCCTATATCGTGATACTTTGAGCAGCTGTACCCTGCCAGGTGATCGTCCTTCACCTTTTGATAATCGTCCTTCATCATGCTTATCTGATGGTCGTCCCCATTGTCGACCTTCTCTATCCGGCATTTGTCCTATGTCGTGATACTTTGAGCAGCCGTCCCTTGCCAGGTGATCGTCCTTCACCTATAGATGATCGTCCCTTATCTTACCCCCAACTGAGCATCCGTCCCCTGCTAGGTGATCGTCCTTCACCTTTGTTTTCATCAACCCTATGGTCTTCCCCATCATTGATTTTTATCTATAATCCCCAGAAAATTTTATTGTATTTGATGGTCGTCCCCCATCATGATCTCTTTATCTCCCCAGCATGTCAGCCGTTCCCGTCATTACTTCATCCCCGGCAGCCGTCCTCTGCTCGACGGTCGTCCTCCGTCGCCCGCACTTTATAATCATACTTTACTCTCTTTTACAATCTATATCCCTTTTCTTCTTTATAACCAGTGAGTTCAAATTTTGGACTGTCTTTGGTATTCAACCACAAGTTATCTTGTTTATCTATTAAGCCGTCGTTTACATCCTGCACATCTAACTCATGCTTGAATAGGGGCAGCTGTAAACACCCCAAATTTGCCCTCACTAAGTTTCACCATGGCTTATGATTCTTTTCATTTGCATAATTTCAATCATATCATCTCATATTGCATTTTTGCTTCACTGCATTGGTTCAAAGTCATTTGCATCTAGGGTTTGTGATTTAAGCAATCCCTGAGCTATCTGAGCCACTCCAAAGGTCTCCAATCATCTCAAGAGTGTCCATGTATGCTCAATCATCATATTATATCCCCCCAAGGTCAAGGAAGTCAAATAATCACAAGAACTGAGAAAGGCATGGAAGCAGAGCCAAGCTTAATTGCACAAATGACCTAAAATTAGGGTTTTGGTTTCAGAGGCCATAACTCCAAATTTTTTGGTCATTCTTGTTTCTATTGGTCTCTATATGTTATAAGGATCATGCATACCAATTTTCATGGAAAAATTCAATGGGGAAGGCATCTGATCAAAAGATGACTTCTTGAGCAAGTCAGTGCAAAATCAGGACATCTGAGGCCCCCAATCATCCAACCAAAGGGTCTTCTCCATCATTTTTGGTATATATGATCTTTATTTGATCTTAGAAGAAGTTATAAGTTCACAAAATGGAAGAATTTCAAGCCATTTGCAAAATTGCCATTTTGGGAAAGTGACTTGTAATGCAAACTTGACATTTTGGGAAAGTTTTTCAACCTCCTCTTTTTTATTCAAGAATGCTTCAAATGAAAAATTCTTGGTCATGAAAGTTGTAGATTGGATCATTCCCTTTTCAAAAAGTACAAGAACTTGACCTAATTCATCATAGAACTCAAGTTATGGCCTTGCAAAGTTGGGAAAAATCACTAAATTTCACTTATGCACCAAAGAGGGAAGTTTGCAAAAACACTTTCCAAAGCATTTTGTGACCTCAATTTGACCTCTAAGTATTGCACAAATATCACACATGACCTATAATTCAGAATTGCACAAAGAAATCCCAAGTTTCATGCCTTGAACATCAAGATTTCCTAAAGGGGCCAAAACTTCACATAATTGCAAAACACCCTATAACTTCCTTCTCTCTTGCTGAATTGCCTCAAGAATGGATTTGTGGACATCCATGAAGTCAGTTGCGCATGGACATGCCCAAGGGCCAGCTGTGTTCTTGCTCATACCTCAAGTACAAGTCATGTTGACATTTTTGCAACTTGCCCATACCAATCAACATAGGCCACCACCCACCCTCTGACCTATCCCAACATGATATGTGTACCAAAAGCAAGCCATTCCATAAGATAACACAAGCTGAAACCTCCAAGAACTCAGCAATCACAAAAACTCCCTCTTATGCAAAAGCCTTCGAAATTCACAACTCAGCCATCAAACCTCAAAACAAATTCCACCATTCAACTCCATATCCATTGCTGATCATTTCCCACCCTTCATTTTGCCCTAAAACACCCTGAATCAAAAACACGATTTTGACATTGCTTGAACTGAATTTCTGCCAACTTCATTTAGAGACCATATAAACTCCAACCAAGCATCACAAACTCTTCAGGAGGATCATTGGAGCTGATTTGAAGCAAAGAAGCAGCCAGACAGTGCCATTTTCGAAAGCTTCAGTTCAGGTATCATCAAGAACATTTTTTCCAGAAATGATTTCTTAAGTTCTTAGATTGTTCTCCATGCTTCACTGATCACACTGCACCTTTTGGTTTTGAAAATGATTGCATATTAAGCATATATGAAGCTTCTGAAGTTTTCTGAGAAATTTTCTGTTTTGCTTCGAATCTCTCTGATCATGTGAAATAAATTCTGTTTGATGGTTGATTCTTGTTTAGAATTGGATGGGGATCATTTCTGGAGAGTTTTAGGGCTTGGGGTTGCGTATAGAGTGAGATAGCATGAGGGGATAGCCGGAGAAGATGACTGGAACACTGTTCTGGTCACCTGAAAGTGATTAGGGTTCAGATTAGGGCTTAATTGTGTAATTACCGTAGTTTGAATTCTGGCCATTGGATAGCGCGCGAAGTCAATTCCCTCCCTTTTGAGTTTGAACCTGGGCCTTTGGATTGGCTGACTTTCTCATTTTTCTCATTTTATTTAATAATTATTTCATTTGTTTTCTATTTATTTGAACGAATTTTAAAAAATAGCAAATGATATCAAAAAATTCTGAAAATTTTTATCCAAACTTTTGTTAATTTCCAGGAACCAAAAATATTTTTATTTTTATTTTTGCATTAAAAATTATTTTTAAATCATTTAAATGATTATTTTTAATTAGTTAATGAGAAATAATTAATTAAAAATGCTTTTAGGTATTTAAAAATTCCAAAAAAATTCAGGGAGCTTTTTAGAACATTTAGAAACATTATCAAACCCTTCACACAAATTTATTTTGGTTCTTGACCTATTTTGACATTTTTCTTTGGATTTAGGGTTCTTAAAAGTCAATATTTTTACCCTAACTTAGAAAAATCCTTTCTGCCTAACCATGAAGAGTTTGATGTTGGTTCTTTTTGCATTGCATTCTTCATATCATGTAGTTTCTAGGATTAAATGTGCATGAATTTATCTTTCATTTTTAATTTGTTGTGCATTTTTCCTTTTGAGGCATCCTAAAACCCTAGCAAACTTGAGAAAATTATAACTTCCATTAGGTTAAGGTTTAGGTCTCCTCCTTTGGGCAGTGAACTTGTATAGGTTTAGGGTATCTTTGATCCCATTTTCAATTTTTTATCTTGTCATTTTCTTCTGATTTTGAATTTTTCCTTGTATCTTGTACATAAACCCTAATTTTTGTCTTCATTTGCATTCATCCTTCATATGCTTGCATACATGAACTTGCCATGACATTTTGTGCATCTATATGACATGTAAGTCATCTTAGGACATGTTAGAATCATGTTTGATCATTGCATCATCCATTTGCCATGTTATGCATTCATTACATTCCATGTGTATTCATGAACTTTCATGCCTCCTTTTCATGTCTCATCTTGCATCTCCATTGCTTGTATGATCATCCACATCTCTTGGTTTGCTTTTGAATCATCCCATAGCATCATTTGCATCATGGACATGCTTCTGATTTTGGTTTGAATCCTTGCATTCATTTCATTTTTATTCATTTCATTTCCTTTTGCTAACTTTTCAGGTGGTAAGTGTTTGAGAAGTGAATTTGCCTTCACTTCTCATAATCTCTTCTCATCTCTTTTATGCATCTTTGCTGCATTTATTTTTGTATTAGAGTGAGCTTGCTCATTCATTCTCCTTCCTCACCTTCTTTCTTCAAGCAACTTATCTTCTTAAGTGAAGTAAGTTGACTTGCTTCTTCCTACTCCTCTTCCTTCCATCTTTCTTCTTCCTTGGTGGCTTTTCCTTGAAGATCTCTTGCAAGCCTCATAAACCCTAGGAATACCCAAGCATGATAACATTTAGGGTTTGATTAGTCCCCCATTAGTTTTACCTTTGTGTCATCTTTGTGTCTTCTCTTCTCATCTCATAATCAAGGACTAAACCTTAAAGGTTTTAAGGCTTTGTGATTAAGCTTATGCCTGCATCCTTCTATTAGGATGGAGTGTATAACTTTAATCCTAAGTGTTAAACCCTTAATGTGTTTAAACCCTTTAATCAATCCACTTAATAATCATCAAGACATCAAACTTGTAACTTGGGCCTTGCATTAGGGTTCTAATTCTTCCTTAATTGGTTAAGAAGGACTAACCCTAGTGTTAATGGACAAGTCCTCCTCAAGTTGTCTTACAAACCATAAAATCCATTTCTTAATCTTACCATTAACTAAAATCCATTTAATAAAGGTTTTGTTTTGTCATGACGTTAATCCCTAATCATGGGTTAAGTTGAGGAGCCTTCCTCAGCTTAAATGTTCTCATCTATTATCCTTCTATTAGGATGGTGTAATGAGTCCATTAAATCCTTGATTATGGCTTAAACTCATTACTTAACAACAAACAAAAACTCCAAAAACATCTAAATAAATACAAGTAGATTAATGATCTTAATCCTACATCATGGTGATTAAGTGTGAGGTGTTTACTTCACACTTAAGGTATTCTCATTACCCCTAATCAGAAGGGAGGATGTGATGAGTTTACTAACCCTTGGTTTAGGCTTAAGCTCATTAACTTATGACAAACTTCAAAAAGCAATAAAAGACTGAAAACACAAAAAATAAACAATAATCGTCTCCTTTGGGATTCTTTTCTCATCACATTCACTCACAAACGAGAACTCGCTTCTTCTGTCTAATGCAAGACAGTTTGCACCTAAGCCAGACAGGTCATACACTTGAGCATAGACAAGTAAGCAGTTCACAAGTCAATTTATCTTTCAGTCTCTTTGAGTCGAACTACGGTGTTCTGACTTTCTCATTGCACGAGAGGATACGTAGGCATAACTTAACTGTTATCGAACAAAAGTCTCTGTATATTCCCCCTCCTTCCAGCATTATTCTTTAAGCCTCATAGTCTTGAGTTTCACACTCTTCCCTTACACTGACACTATTTTATTTCACTTCACATTTCTTGTACACTGACACTTGCATTCTTTTCCAGCTTGTGTACACAGAATTTCATTAACACTACCCCTTTAAACACAAACTTTCAAGCGTGGATCCCGTCGAGTACGGCGGGCAATCTGGGTGCTAATACCTTCCCATGTCGTAACCAACCCCCTTTCTCAGTTTCTCTGGTTCGCAACCGTCTTATCCATATCTTTCTAGGTCTATGCATCATTGCCTTTCCTTCGGCATAAAAATACCTAGCTGAAGACTCTTTTCTTTTCAGTTCACCCTTGTGTGTTCTCTCCTTTCGCCGACCGTTCGCGTCTGTACCCTATTTGACCAGGTGTCATTTGGTGGGAGCGACAATATTGTGCAGCAGACTACTGAGATGGTGAATTTGATTAGAGATAAGATGAGAACTTCACAGAGTGTGCAGAAGAGTTACCATGATAAGAGAAGGAAAGACCTTGAATTTCAAGGAGATCATGTATTTTTTAGGGTTACTCTGGTGACTGGTGTTGGACGGGCTTTGAAGTCAAGAAAGCTTACTCCTAGATTTATTGGTTCGTACCAGATTTTTGCAAGAGTTAGACATGTTGCTTATAGAGTGGCGTTGCCACCGCAATTATCATATTTGCATGATGTATTCCATGTTTCGCAACTTAGGAAGTATGTCTCGGATCCGTCACATGTGATACCGATGGATGAGGTTGAAGTAAGAGATAATCTTACGGTTGAAGCACTACCAGAACGAATTAATGATCGTGAGGTAAAGCAGTTGAGAGGTAAGGAGATTGTTCTTGTGAAGGTGGTTTGGGAGGAGCTAACAGTGGGAACATGACTTGGGAATTGGAGAGTAAGATGCGAGAGTCTTATCTGAATCTATTCACATGAGGTAAGTTTTCGAGGACGAAAACATTCTAAGTGGGGGAGAGTTGTAAAGCCCCAATTATTTATTTAATTATAATATTGGAATTGTTGTGTTTTAGTGTGTGATTTATTCATCTCCTAAGGGTTTAATAATGGGAATTTTTGGCAAGGTGTTGTTGAATAGAGAATATGAGTTTGGGGTGATTTTGGATGAAAAGTGTGTTAGATTATTAGAAAATTGTTAATTGTATGATAATTGTATGAAGTAGGTGTTGAATTGTTGAAATTTTGTATTTTTCTGGCTGAAAAACTGGTTTTTGGGAGAATTAATCGTAGTAGGGTTTGGCTATGTCCCAGAAGAAAAACCCAGAAAATCGTAGTCCTCGCTTAGCGAGCAAGTTGGAATTTTGGAGCATCCTTTACAAAGAGTTGCTCGCTTAGCGAGCAAGCCCCTCGCTTAGAGATACCAGGAGTGAAAAATAAAATATTTTTATTCTGAAAAATTCTCTAAAATTCTTTAATTAATATATTAAGGGATATGGATTGATGTTGTGTTGTTAGAGGTGAGTAGAGAGGAGTTATGAGCTTAATTAGAAGAATAATAAGCATAATTTGAAATGAACATGAATTGATATGGATATTGGTTGTTGTTGTTGTTGTTATGTGTAGTTGTTATTGTTACATGACATTGATGTTAGTATATGTTGATGTAACTGTTGATGTATGTTGTGTTGTTATTATGTGCCCTCGTTGTTGTTGATATATGTTGTTGTATTCGAAGATGCATGTTGTTGATATTGGTTGCATAAAGTTGTTGTTGTAGACATGCATAATTGTCATTGATGATGCATGACATGTGCATGGTTGGGAATGGTATACCAAGGTAGGGTATGTCCATTCGAATCCCAAGGGGATCAGTGTGATGTTGGTGCAATCATGAAATAGGGATCCTATGTGACCATGAAGCAGGTGTCGAGGGTGTGATCATGAAATAGGGATCATACTGGACCATGAAAGAGGGGTAGAAAGTTTCGACGGGAACTGGATCTTGAAATAGAGATCCATATATGGTACCGCATGCATAAAGTTGGTAGAGTCTCATTGCATAATTGTTTGTTGGTGTGCATAATATTATTATGTGTTGTGGTGTATTTGTGTAATTGTTGTTTGATGAGAAGTGGTGATTTGATTAATGATACTTGCTTTTGTCTTATATTTTTCCGTTTTTTTTGTGTGTGTAAGTATTTCACCCCTTCTGTTTGAATGTTACCTTTATGTTGGTAATGTGCAGGTGATCAAGATTAGTTGAGTGGTGGTCGGTGAAGTCGGTGTACTTCACATTTAGAGGAGTCAGCTCTGATACGTGCTTTGGAGTGTCGGGACGACAATTGTTTCTTGTTTATTTATTTTGGAAAAACATTTTGTAATTGAATCATATTTTATGCTTTTTTAGAATTTTCCTCTACAAGAAAAACTATTTTTGTAAAAAATATCACATTGAGAAGTGGGTTTGTAATTAATGTGACACTCAAAATGAATGATGTGTTTTATTACTCTGATCTTAATTATAAATTCGTGGGGGATATTTTGGGTGTTACAGTACCTATATATATATATATATATATATATATATATATATATATATATATATAAAGAAAAATATTTTTATAAACATTGAGCCGTGTGTTTGTAATTAATGTGACACTCAAAATGAATGGTGTGTTTTATTACTCTGATTTTAATTATAAATTCGTGAGGATATTTTGGGTGTTACGGTGTGTGTATATATATATATATATATATATATATATATATATATATATATATATATATATATATATATATATATATATATATATATATATATATATATATATATATAATCGTTAGTTTGTCTAATGGTAATTGACTTTGAATTTGATAGGGAGAACCACAATTCGATTCCTAAAACTAGGATCGGAGGGAACCGAAGCTTGCAAGATACAACCTGCATAATCAAATACTTGCTTAAGAAAGGTAGTTATGAAGTGAAAAGTTACACACAACTTTGAAACATATCAAAGGACAAAGACACCGACGAAATCCGAATACATTCATTAACGTTTTTACTAATAATACTGAAATTTATTTTCAGAAAGATATATACATTTTTTTTCAAAAACTAAAAATTACTAGTAATGATTATTTTTTTAAACACAAACAAACTCTAGAAATATCCGCAGCCATCAACACATTGTCTCATTTCATTTGTCTCGAAACGCATCTTCAGCCGAATACATCATTCACTCTCTACAACACGACACCGTTTCAAACGGTTCAATCACGGTTGGCGATGAGAATCACTTCTCCAGAACCCGGTTCCCGCGAACCGGGCCCACAACTCCTTCTCTAACGTAACCTCCTCAGATTTCTCATCCGCTGAACGATCCTTCCCTAACCGCTCCTCCAACGAAATCGAATCAATCCTAAAATCGTTCCCGGCGATGCTGCTTGATCTCTGCGGCTGCAACAAAACGACGTCGTTTTTCTTAACGCTAACGCTGTTTTTCACTATACGACACCGTCTTCGATTCAACGCCTTCCTGAAAAGTCCAGCCGGTACTCTGTAAACGGCTAATACGACGAAGTTGAGGATCGCGCAAGGACAACAGCAACAGACGGCAGTGCATTCCGCTGCCGCGCCTCCTGCCACCTCGCCAGCCCCTCGCCGTTTACGGCGCTGCGATGGCTGTGGACGGATGAGAATTTGGTTAGTCATTTGAGATTAAATGGTAATTATTGATTCTCAGGAGAGAGAGTGATTTTTCATGATGGATAATAAATTTTAAGAATATAAAAAAAAAATGAAAGAGAATGAGAAAAGAGAGAAGAAAAAGAATATAAATGAAGATGAATGATTATTAGGGTGGGAGCGAGTGTTTAGGCAAATACCGTAACGTGCTGGCAATTGAGAGGGGTAGAGAAGATTTTTGTGTGGTTGTCTGGTCGACGCGTTTCGTAATGATAAGATTAGTGATAATGCGATCCATTTATTAAGAAATAACTGTAACTTTTTTCATTCGTTTTAACTTCATTCGGCCCCACTCACTTGCTTTAGTCTCTTTTTCTTGTCTTTTTTTTTAATTATTGCTTATCAAAATCATGCTTTAATCTCTTTTTTATTTATTTAAAGATTGCTTACTAAAATCATGACTTTATAGTGTTGAAAATGAAAATATCACAATTTAGAAATCTGAGTTTGATTGATATAGTATTTCGATATTGATTGTTGTTTTGTTAAAATTACCATTAATTATTTATTATAAGGAGAATTTTTTTTAACTAAATTAATAAAAAAAGTTAAGGATAAAATAGGAAAAAAATAATTCCTGGTTAAAAAATAACAATAAATTATTAGTTTTTTTTAACGTATAAAAAATAAAATGATGAGATTTAAAAAGAAACTGAGGGAAAAAATGGGTAATAACACTTTTGTAGTTCTCTCTCAATTTTTTCTTAATAAAATTAATTTTGTCGAGATTCGATTGTTTTTTAAGGTTAAATATGTTTTAGGTCCTACAAATATCTCACTTTCTAAAATTGGTCTCTCTAATTTTTTTGTTCAAACATTGATCCTCTCAAAGTTTTTTGTTTTCAAATGTAGTCCCTCCCGTTAGTTTCAACTAACAGAGGGTGATGTGGCCAGCCATACGTCTCTAATTTATTTGTCATGGTGTAATTTATGTGATCCACGTGTGAAATGAAATGCATAGTATTTGAAGTCAGTATAACTCTTTTTTCGGTCAAACCCTAAATCTCCTTTTCCTCCATAAATTATCATTTAGGGTTCATCTCTTCACCAGATTTCGACTCTTTTTCCCCAAATCCCTTTTCTCTTTCCATTTCGTCGTGTTTTTTTCATCAAGGGTAAGAAATTTTGTGTCACAACACTTCATCATTGCCACCAACAATGAAGGGAAAAAGTGTGGATGCATGGGTACTTTGATTGCATACATGTGCAAGAAGGAAAAGAATAATGGGAGATTGTTCTAGAGATGCCCATTTTGGAAGAACGCGGGAACTTGTAATATGTTCGTTTGGGATGATGAGTATGGTTTAAGGAAGGGAGATGGCAAAGTGTTGGAATCTGAATGCAACAAAGATGAGAGAGATATGTAGTTTGTCGATACGTTTAAGGAGCCTTATGAAGCATCAATGAAGAAGAACAATAGGTTAAAGTTGGAGTTAAAGAAAGAGGAATTATATGGAAAGTTCAAGACCATATGTGTTGTAATTTCAATGTTGGTCAACATGTATTTTGTTCTTAGATGTAACTATTGAAGATCATATGTTAATGTTGTTTTGTTTTGAACAAATGATTTTGTAATGTTTAGGTACAAGTCCTTTTGTAATGTTTAGGTACTTGTCCTTTTGTAATGTTTATGCGTTATGAAATATAATTTTCTATGTTGGTTTGTTATGAACTAGTATTTTCTTTTGCAACATATGTTTCTGTTATGATATACAAATTTAAGTTAAGATGTTGATTTGAAATACAAAGGCCTATACAAATTTGTTTTGTTATGATACAATTTTTTTTACCAGTAATGTGAACATAAAAAGGCATTTACAAACAGTGATATTAGTATTACATCAAAATACCAAAAGAGTTTTCATTTCACTGTAGATCAAAGTATCATAATGTAATTAGTACATCAAAATATCAGTGTATATCATTACACCAGAAGTACATTACACCAGATTCCAAAACAAGTAGTGCATTACATAAAAATATCAGAACTGTAAAACATCAAGAAGTACAAAACAACAAGTACATCACATTAGAATCCAAAACAACAAGAAGTACTTCACACCAAAAATGTTTCTTAGATACTTCAGAAAAACAAAAAAAAACAACAAAGCTCATAAGATATTCACTTCATTCAGTTTGACCCTTACTAGTGCACTCATCTTCTTGTATCACCAATGGATCATCAGGTTGTTATCTTGGTGTTATTCCTAAATTTCGACGCTAGCAATTAATGAGGTTATCTTGGTTTAATATATGTGTTTTCTTGTGATAAGCTAAAAGTAAGGTTTCGACCTAACTAACTAGAAGATGAAAGTCGAAGGAACCTGCCTACAAGTTTCATACTTAATGAAATTCTAAGTTAGGAATATTTTCTAAGTGTTGAAGGGATTCTACTAAGTGCATGTTCGACGAAGATGGCAGTTACCAAGGTTCTTGCACGTTCGATCTTGGAGGGAAAGCGTGTAGTTTTCAATTCAAAGACAAGGACAAGTGGCGCAAGATGAAGCTTCTTCAGCATATAGTAGGACAAGTGTCACCATCTTAGGATATTTGTAATAGAAACCGTCGAGAGCGGTTACTTTGTAATGTATATAAATAACTTATTCTAATGTTAGAATAAGTGTGTGGAAAATTATATGTACTAGTAAGTCTGTATACTCAAAGTATCTGCGTGTAGAGAAACGAGTACAGTGAGAATGTACATGATCGAAACATCACCAATTTATCTTCAATGTCAAATTTATCTTCAAGTCATTTACTTTTGAAGTCATTTATCCTTTACAAGCCTTTATTTTAAAAGCAATTTACATTTCAAAGTCATTTATCCTTTCAGCAATTTACTGCGTTTCTTTTACAATTTCAGCCCCTTTACATTTTCAGCAATTTAACAATCCTCGCCTTGCTTTTAAATTTCATTTAATTTCAAGCCTTGCCTTTACTTTCCTTTAAAATTTCAAGCTTTGTCTTTACTTTGATTTTACTTCGAAAGTCTTTGTATTTTACTTTATTTTCTTTCTAAAAACAATTTATGAGTCTTGTTGAAAGATTCAAGACCCATTTTTCCCAAAAACGTGATATACCAAATCACAAACCTTTTTCTTAGCACATGTCTTAGGATCAATCTGGTCGATCCTGCAAGTAACTGAGGGTATTTTTGGTATCTTCAGAGGACCAGCGGTTGTTTACCAATTTTGGGGTAAACAAATTGGCACACCCAGTGGGATAGTGCTAAGTTGAAAACGTTTTTTTTAGAAGTGTTCATAACATCTTCCTTTTTCTTGTAATATTTTTTAACTTATGTGTTTTGTAACTTCCTTTACGTGGATGGTCTGGTAGAAAGAACAATTACTTTTGTTGTATGCATTTGAGAAGTGACAAGGTAGCCAGTACAGACCATTATATCCCTAAAAGAAGAAACATAAGAAGGATAACGTCTAGCCAAGGAAACCCAAGTGATTCAATACCCGTAACAAGTGGGTCGAATCCTCAAGTGGGTAGTTCAAACGTTTGTAGTACGAACACATAAGATGGACCAAGGAATGAGGCCATCCCAACCTCCAATCCTTCGACAAGAGCTTCGACCACACCAAATGTGACGTCAGAACAAGCCCCTTTGACGGGACTAGGAGATACGGTTAATAGATATTATACTCAGCCAGTGTTGGAGTATATTGGGCCAAATACTCAAACTCCACCACCAAGTACGTCTGCATTTAGACCCTTTATGCCCACGTCACTTTCTCAAGTTTTTCCCAAAATCTTTGGTACGTCAACCACCATGGCAGGATTGAGAAATGCTCCCCTAGTCTATTCAGACAATGTTGTTCCTTTGCCTTTGCAAGAATTTGGTTCTGCAATAAATATGAGAAGGAATAATCAAACTGGTGGCTTGGGGAATTCGACTCAGAGTCATGCTTTGAAAAATGAGTTTGTGGCCTATTTAAAGCAACAAATGGATGAAAGCAACATGCAAATGGTTCATACTCTATCCCAAACTATGGGAGAGATTTTTCAGTCTTTGATTCAAAATACGACTCAGACGAATCAACATATGGTGTCTCAAATGGCGCGCATAGTAGAATTCATGGGTGTCCCAGCACCAGTTCGACAACCTCATCACTTACCAGAAATGGTTTTGAGCCATGTTCTCGATGAGGTTGTAGTCTTCTTCGTAAGGTTTATCCATAAGAGTGTCGCCCACGATAGTGTCTACCGTCATCCTTGTGTTGTATAGAAGTCCATTGTAAAAGGTAATGATGTTTACCCAGTTTTCAAACCCATGGTGTGGACATAGTCTCATCAGATCCTTGTATCTCTCCCAAGTTTCATAAAGTGATTCGGCGTCTTTCTGTCAAAATCCGTGAATTTAAGCTCTCAGCATAGTTGTCTTGCTTGGTGGGAAATAACGTGATAGGAAGACATTCTTCAGTTCTTCCCATGTTGTAACAGAGTTGGCTGATAGAGATTGTAACCATGCCCAAGCTCTATCTCTTAGAGAGAACATAAAAAGTCTTAATCTTATTGTGTCTTGAGTTACACCATTTGCTTTCACGATGTTTGTGTATTGCACAATTTTTGTTAGATGTTCGTTAGGATCGTCCGTAGGATTTCTAGAAAACTGGTTTTGTTGTACAACTTGCAGCAACGAAGGTTTCAATTCAAAATTGTTTCGGGTAATGGTTGGCACAACAATACTATTGTGCGGTTCTTGTTGAGTTGGAGTTGCATAGGACTTGAGTGGATGTTGTTGTGGTCATCCGCTTTCGGCCATGATTGGTTCTTCAACTGGTTCTAGTATAAGATCTTTAGGTAAAGGGGTTTTGTTGGTTTCGGTTCGGCATCTCAAACTTAAGAAACACTCAACTTTGTCGATTTGTGATTCTAAGTTTTCGCCTCGAGAGCGATTACTGGGAATACAGTCGACAAAAAGGGTAACAAACGAATTTCACTATTGACTAAATCTAAGTCCCCGGTAACGGCGCCAAAAACTTGATCGTGACTTTCTAAGTCTAAAGATTGTAACTGCAAGTATACAACCTAAACGCGTAGTAATAAAAGATATTGATCTCACAGAGACTCGATAATCACCCTAGCTCTATCGGGATGTTACTATGTTTAGTTAGGGCGAGTGATATTTTAGTTTTAAGGAGCGAGAAAGTAAGAATTTTAAATTAAATTAAATCATAATAAGGATATCGGTATGTAATTGGTACACCTTCGTGAATTCAATAAAAGGTCGGCTTATTAAGATTTATCAACTTATCTTTCTGTAGAATAGGTCGGTTTAAAAGTCGTCTGCTCACACTCTCGTGGTCTTGCCTATTATTATACTTCTAAGTTCAATTGAGCGCTCTCGTTGTGTCAATTCAAGTTAAAAGTACTTTTTGGAAACCTATAGATTCTAATTGGTTTTAAAGCGCTTCCGTTGTATTTAAAATCAATGCTCAGTTTCAGCTATCTGGTTACAATCTCACACTTTTGTGGTCTTAATTCTAACCTTTTTTACCTTTTTACTTTCGTAACAAAAGTTGTTTTTATAATAAGAAATTGAAACCAAAAAGTAAATTGAATTTAAGGTTTTAGCCTAGATCTATTGAATTTGCTCCGGTTATACAATCACATACCGATTAAACGGTTTAACCATACATATTAATTAAATAAGAAGAATGGTAGAAGAAGAAGTACATAAAAATGTAAGACATAATAATTAAAAGGTAAAACATATAATTTATTAAGAAACATGACTGAAGTACACTTGAATCAATAATCCTTGCAGAAAATAACCTTAAAACAAAAGCAGTGGTTGAAAATAAAATAAATGGTGATAGCTTCCTAAGGTAGGAGACTATCACTAAGGTCGGGAATGGAAATTAAATTTAATGTTGAGAAAGGAAATAAACAATAAAAAGATCTGAACTTAAATAAACGGCTTCGAATGGAAAAATGGAAGAAATTCGGTAAGGTAATTGAAGCTCCCTTTGGAACTCGAAACAACTACTATTTATAGCTTCTGGGAATATTGTTGTTAAGAATTAGTAGGAATCACTTTAGTTGGGCCTTGATTGTGTAGGGTTGAGTGGAGACTGGAACAATTGAGGAAATATCTATATTGAACAAGAGAAATTCGTATAACGGCTCTTTGTTATTTGATTGATGTGCGTGTTTTAGGTTTCTGAAATGTGGCTTGTGACGGTCGTCTGGGCTTGTGACGTTCGTCTGGGCTTGCAGTGTGGGACGGTCGTCACCTTGTTGTGACGGTCATCAGGCTTCAATTATGCAGAAACTCTTTTTCTGCTATCTGCATCATTTCTTCTGCTAAAAGCTTCATTTTGTATCATTTTCATTCTTTTCTTCCACAAGTCATGCATAACATAATACCTGCAAAACAAACACAAACTTCGCATAATATTGTTCGAAATACAGAAAATTTATATATTAAATAAACGGAAACCATGATAAATAATCGATATAAAATCGTGTTATCAACTATCCATGACATGGGGAGAGCTTGCTAATCTTATCTAGAGCTAACCTTAAAATCTTTCAGAATAAAAATATCAGATTGATTTTTGTTTAAGGGGGAGAGCTGATGTTCTGTTTGGGTGATGTTCTAACATGTGCTAACCAGAATTTTTCTTATGGTGCATTGATCTCTGTGTTCTGTGTTTTTCTGGTTTTTCTGGTTGTATGGTTCTGATAATGTTTTAGCCACAATGTGCCAAAGAGGGAGATTGAAGGTTCTTAGTTTGGTTGCATGTACAGTAAAACATTATGTTGACTCCTGATGTCAAGTTGAATGTTGTTGGCATGGTTGAATAACATTTTTTCAGGTTTACTTGTGATGTAAGATCAGATCTCGTAACATTTGTTTGTCTGATCTGAGACATCTTGTTGCAGAAAGTTTTGATTTGATTTCTGCATAATTTCAACAGGTGTTAGTTTCTATGATTTCTTCTACTGCTGATATAGAGAGAGTTTGTGTGTCTGGTGATTCTGAGTTAAGGAGGAGTTGTTAATCCTGACTGGTTCAATGTGGCTCTGTTTTATTCTCTTTGGTGTGGTTTTTCTTGAGGGGGAGAAATGATTGTATACAATAGGGGGAGTTATGGTCCTGTTTTTTATTGGCATTTTTGTGAAGTGTGTGATGGAGAAGTATAATGTGTATTATTGAGGGAGCGATGTTTTTCACTATAACAAGTGTTGAGAGGTCTGATATGAAGATGTGATGTTGAGGTAATGCTACATGAGGTACTACTAAACCTGTGATATGTAGATTAGTTTTAGTCAAAATAAGCCAAAGGGGGAGATTGCTAATTCTATGATTTTATGATTGGAATTATGTTTGGTAAAACTAATATGGTTGGAACATGTTAAATAAGAAGTTCCATATGTTAAATTATTATGGTCTAGATTCTGGAAGAACGTGTCAAACAAGATGTCCTAACATGGTGGCACAAACATCAGTACATATGTGGTTATTGGCAGATATTGAGCCAGATGTTGAAACATCTGCAACTGTCCTGTATTACAGACAGATGTGAAAGACAGGTGTCATGGAGTGATGGGTTTATGATTTGAATTATGCAGAATATTTTATAGAATATTATGCTATCACGGGTGGAGATGTTTTAAAGGACTAAGAGATTGAAGGTGGAGCTATTTTTCAAGGTATTTTCAAGGAGAATCCTTAGGTTCTAATTGTGAAAATATTTTGGAGCTAATGATAGAAGTCCTAACTTTGAGGAGAATATCTTGGATGTTTCTTTTGTTGTTCTGGACATGTCGAAGAAGATTTCCTTGAAGGAGCATACGACATCACATACGACATCGTGCATGTGCTGAGCTGGAGTGATTGGTACTGTTATATTTTAACAGATGCAAAATAATTTGGAAATATTATGCAATCCTATGTGGCACTGATTTAAAGGAGTGTTGATTTAAAGGTCTAGAAGATTCAATTGGAATTCAAAAAGAAATATATACTTTCAAAATAAGGAGATATTTTTAAGAAGATTTGATTGAAGACCTATTTTGTATCAGAATCTTCTGCATATTTGTAACAACAAATTTGTTGTATTTTAAGGCCCAAATCCAGTTGGGTAATAGGTTATAAATAGAAGCATGGTAACCTAAGTTTAAAAAAAAATTGTGAATAGAAAAGATGTAAACATTACGGCTTTGTTTGTGAACCACTCTCTAGGAGAGTTGGTATGTGTGAACCACTTGGATTGTGAGTTGGTCATTGTTATCCTCGAAGCTTTTAAGCAAGAGTAAGTATTGTTCTTGGAGGAAGTTGTTATGCAACTCTAATTATTGTTATTAGTCATGTGTGTCATGCCTAGGTATTTTCATGGAAGTATGTCTTCTAGTTTGATCTTGTTACTTGTAATTTTCACGATGTGTGATTGAAGGGAAGTGAGTGGGAATGCTCATATACTAGGAGTGAGGAACTCTTAGGTAGAAGTTTCATTGGGTATGGATTAATTTAAGAGTGTAAATTAAGTGGTTTAACTCTGAATTGATACTACTGATAGTGGATTTCCTTCCTGGCTTGGTAGCCTCCAGATGTAGCTATGAGTCATCGAACCGAGTTAACAATTCTTGTGTGTTGTTTATGTTTTTCAGTACTATTATTGTTATATACATTGCCTTTTGTTTCTATCTGACCAGATGTCTCGACATCCTGTAGGACATCTGGGATCTATCATACCAGGATTTCAACTTGCTCCTGATCATGTTCTTGTAACTTGCCTAATAACTTTGTAAAGTCTGAGGTTCTTAGGTCATTAGCTTCCTTGATCATCGTGACTTTAGGTAGGCATTCCCTAGTAAGACATCTCGGAATTTTGTTAGTAGCAACATCATTGAGAGTAGTTTTATCAAGAGCATTTAAGCAATTTATTAGATGAGAGAATATCTTTCCCAATTTCCCAATGGTTTCCCCTTGGTTCATGTGAAAGAGATTAAACTTTTGTGTCAAGGAATTGATTCTAGCTAGTTTTACGTCGTCAGTTCCCTCATGGGCAACTTGTAACACGTTCCACATAGATTTATCACTAGTACAATCTGAAACTCTATAGTATTCATCAGAAGCCAAATAGGCAATTATTATATTTCTATCTTTCCAATCATAATTGTGGTTCTTTTCATCTTTTTTATCCAATTGTGCTTCAGGTTTAGGTACTTGAACGTTAGCCAAGTTGGTTATGGTTATTTTCATGGGACCATCTTGGATAACCTTCCAAATCTTTCTATCAACAGAGTTGATATAAATACGCATACAATCCTTCCAGTGACTATAGTTTTCTCCGGTGAAAATGGACGCTCTATTATACTCCCCTGTTGGATCATTGTCCATTTTCTAAAAGGTTATATGTGAAGCACTAGATGAATCGGTGCTTCTGATACCACTTGTTAATCGATGGCACGAATCTAGAAGGGGGTTGAATAGATCCCTTTAAAAAATTTTCAACTTTTAAAATTTGTTTGAAAAAAGGCTGTGAAAGCTCCCAGGAAAAATCACGTCTAAAATTTATTTAGTCACTGGTGATCGGATATGCATAATGAAACCAAATGAGATGTTAAAGATAAATGAATCAATAGCTCACTAATTAATCACTTAAACCTTACACAATTGATTTAACCACTTCCAATAATGTTAAAAGAAATGAATAGCACAAGGACAATGAAATAGAGTATTTTCAATTTTGTCAAACACTTAGTGGGCACACCACACCAAGCTTGTTTTGCTATTATTTGTAGTGCATAATTTTTCTTAAGTTACTATCAAATTGATAGCAATAATTTTACAAACACCTAGAGTGCACCAAAATTTGTAAAACAGGATTTTCAACGTTACATTGTTTCAATTTGTGCGAAAATATAATGAATAGAGAGAAATGAAGAACACGCGGATTTGATTAGACAGTTCCCCTACCGTCCTCGCTAAAGGTACCTTTGCCCCAATTCAAAAATCGAATTGGGATATGTATTAAATTTGCAATGTTTTTACAAAGATAAATTAGAAACGACAAACCAATCCTAATTGTTGTAGACGTTGTGTTTCTCTTTTCCCCTTGATTCAATGTGAATCAAGTCCTCACGCGTGTCGAGCAAACCTCTGATTGTTGTTCCCTTCTTGCAAGACTCCTCGATTCTTGAAACTTTTAGCACATCCACTTTGAGTCGATACATATGAACCCACGCCTTCCTTCCAAATCCTCTGGTTACCGTGATATGGTTGAACAATATCTATGATCTTCAAACCTCTTCACTCGACTGAATTGATGAACCAAAGATGTGTGCAAAACCCCAAAATCCTCACGATCTTTGAGGAGAAAACCTCTGGGTTTTATTAAAAAAACCACAATTCCCTCAATCCAAACTGAATTTACAATTCCTATGTTTGAACGTTATCACCACAAATCAAGAACTTTGATCAACAAAAATGTTTATGTGTGATTGTTGATGAATGCTAGAGAGAATGAAGATGATGGGGAATGTGTGTATCTATTTCACTTTCCTTGTTCCTCTGAAAAATGAGACTCTTTGATATTTATATGATAATAGTTGGCTTAATGAATGAGTGAAAATGTTACAGGGAAAAAAGAAAAAGAATTTTTACGCTAACTTACAGAATGAGTCGACTCATTCACTCAGGTCAGTCGACCTGTTTGGACCCGAACAAAAATGGGGAAAACTAAACATTTAATAAGTCGACCTCCTACCTAAATGAGTCGACTCATTTTTGTGAAAAACTCATGAATGAGTCGACCTAGTGATTGGTCTCACTCGACCTGTTTGGACCTGAAAAAATTGCTTATTTTTTGGATTTAATGAGTCAACCTATGACTATAATGAGTCGACTCATTTTGTTCAAAATGCCAAAAAAAAACTTCTAGTGATGAGTTCTGAGACTATGCACTCATATGTACTAAAATAAGACCAATCCAAATGAGATGAGAATGTTATGTTAAAGAGGAAAATAGATTTACGGTAATACCAACCAAATTTCAACAAACTATAATTTTGACATCATTAAAACCTATTATACCTATTGCTCTCACACATTGCTTGTCTTAGTTATGAGAGTGAAATTCCAACAAGTGCAAGTGTTAATTTAGGATGTCAATATTTAGTATATCCTGTGTCACATTCGCTTGTCTTAGTTATGAGAGTAAAATGCCAACAAGTGCTAGTGACACTCTTACAAAATTCCGCCAAAAGTTTTATTAGTCTAAAACAACAACTTTCAGCGAATAATGCTCTTACCATATGTTCCGGACTAGGCCTCCAGACTGTATTAGGCTACGGCCCAATACGTCGGGAAGATGCCCATACGCTCGGGCATGTACACTTGTGGACGGACGAAGTTGCTTAACGGTCGGGCATACGTTCCATGTGTCGGGCACACACTCAGAAAGAGCAAAGAACAGGTCTGCCAGTTCACTTGCCACGTCACCCAACTGTCCCCCATTATCTCCTGAAAGATAGGGGTGGTTGCACCAAGGACCAGACCACTTAGCTAGGTCTTCATGCTTCTCACGCGTTCCTTGGCAGTTCTTCCTTGGGCCTGGCTGATCCAGCCCAAAGAAGAACATTGGCCCAGCGCTGGGGGCTCACTATAAATACCCTTTTTCACTAAAGGGTCATGTATTCGGATTTAACTCTTCTAACTTACCTTTTGCTGTACCTCTATTGACTTTGGTATCGGAGCGCCTTGCAGGTACACCTCATTCATTCCATCAACCTTGTTGTTCACCTTCAACCACTGGAAGGCCCTCCTGATCAGGTAAGATCAGTGGTGCCGTCTGTGGGAATCTAGTTTCCCCTTCTTCCAAAGCAAAAGATCAAAGCTCAAAACTACTTCATCCTTCCAGTATGGCCGGAGAACAGCCCAACGACCGTAATTGTCCCCTCGTCGACTACACGATGGAGGATAATTTGAACTACCATGAAGCTGACGCCCGAGACGGGCATCCCTCCACCCCGTCTCCTGAACCCGAAAACAATGGGAACCAACCTCAGCCTCAAAACCCACCGGTCACCACGTTCCAGCCCATTCCCGTGCTCGTCGAAGGAGACTCCACCATGATTGCTATGGTGAACGCCCTCAATCAGGCCAGCTCCATGCTCTACCAGCAGCACGAAAAGATCATGGCCCTGGAGGCTGACCGACAGGAGAACCGACCTCAGCAAGAACAAAGGACGCTGCAACGTCCAGAAGCTGCGAAGAAGCGGGGACGTTCCCCTCCACGTCGAGGACGACGCTCCCCCGAGCCCAATAAAAGTAGGTCGAGGGCGCGCCGTGAGACTGACCGATCAAGGGCCTCATCGAGACACGACCAGAGCCCTGGTAATGATGAACTCTCCCCATTGAGGAGCGACAAGGAGGACCCACATTGCCCCCTCTCACGGGCAATTATGGAGGCTTCACTCCCCAAGGGCATGGGGAAGCCCCCGAATCTGGCCATCTACGATGGGATCAATGACCCCGACGATCACATCGACAACATTAATGCAATGCTCGACTATCACAACGACATCACCGGGCATCTCAAGTGCAGGCTGTTTTCAAAAACTATCAGGAAAGGAGCCATGGTCTGGTACAAAAGTCTGGCCCCGTAGTCCATCACATCCTAGAGGTTCATGAAATCCATGTTCACAAGACACTTCACAGCCTCCCGACGCCATACCAAGACTGAGGCGAACTCGAAGCCATAGTACAAAGGAAGAATGAAACGTTGTGCTCGTATATCGAGCGGTTCAACCAAGAAGCTGTCGAGATGGACACTACGGAACACATGAAGAAATACCTCCTCGAGAGAGGACTCCTGCCCGAAGGCG